>OY998262.1:41436183-42676897 GCA_963922045.1 Persicaria maculosa | reverse complement strand
TATATATCTATATACATTAAGAAATAAATGCATGCAAGAACCTTGCCAACAAGAAAGGAAATAAATGAATCCTACCAAAAAAAGAAAGGAAATAAATGAAAGAAGGGGGCCATCGATCTATGGCAACAGTACTGAAGAAGATCGAGGTTTTTAATGAAAGACAATGAACTAAGGTACGTATGTAGTCCCATCAAATGGAATTTTTTTTCTAAATATTCAAAAAAAGGAAAATATTTGGAGAATAGCTAAAATCTCAAAGTACTTAGCGAGGTGGCTTTGTGGTCAGGGGAGAGCAGGGCCGTCGAATTGAATTTGGCCGGAATTCCGGATCTTGCGAGGTGGATTTGTAGTCAGGGGAGAGCGGGTCGGCGAATTGAATTTGGCCGTCGAAGATGACGATCCAGCCTAGGGTTAGAGGTGGTGGCTCGCTCGTCACCCTCGACTGGCGCTGCAGCTAAAGCTCGACACTTCGCCGCGGATCCTGAGCCGCTCTGCTGGCCGCTGCTCCTACTCCATCTTCAAGGTCCCCTGGAGCTTCGCCGAAGTGAATGTCAATCACTACCACCCCCAAATCGTCTCAGTCCGACCCTTCCACCGTGGAAAGCCGCATCTGGAGACGATTCAGAGGAGCATGCACATGTATCATTACCCGTCGAGATCCAAAATGAATCTCAATTCGACATTTTTCAAACCCTAGAACCGGTCGAAAAAGAAGCCAGAGAGGCTTGTTCGGACGAATTCGACCTCGACTGCCACGATTTCATCGAATTGATGGTGGTTGATGGTTGTTTCATCACCGGTCGAGAGGCTTATTTGGAGGAATTCGAGATGGTTCCAATTGAGCCTGCTGACCCCGCTCTCTCACTGTCACCGTCGACCTCTCCCACAACCGCCTCTCCAGCCCGATCCCGGATTCTATGGGGCCATGAACTTTGTCGCCCTCTTTTTCACGAGGAACAATGTTACCGGGAACGCTTCCTTCCTCCGTCCCCCGGCCTCGACTTCCTTCCCCCCGCTTCTTCATCTCTCTGGTTCTCTTTCATCTCTCCGGGATCCCTGCTTCAACGTTTTGAAAAAAAAAAAGAGTCGCTGTTCTAAAGAGCGACTAATTACCTATTATTTTTTTTAAACCCGGGGTAAAGTTGTTGCTTCAAACATCGACTTTACCCTACTTTGGCTAAATCGCTAAATACTTTGGGATTTTGGCTATTCTCCAAACATTTTTTCGTTTTTTTGGCTAATTCGAAAAAAAAACCCATAAAATATGACACAACCATAATGTGTTTTGGCATTCCGTTCCGAAAAACATATTCTCTTCGTATTATAAAAATTTAAGTTGTTTTAAACTAATTTAACTAGTTGTATTAAAATATATGTCATTTTAGGTTATCTATTTTATGTTTCCTAGATTGGAGATAGTAATGATTTGTATTGATTTTTGTATTGTTAACCTTTTTAAAGATTTTGATTGATTAGAAAATGTGATGGGTATTAAAAAAAACAATAAAATTAAAATTTATAAAAAAGTAAGTGGAATGAGTTGATTGACGGGTGAGAGTTTTATTAAAACTTGTACACAACCCTAAAATGACCTCAATTTTGAGATGGATGAAGTATTATTTACTATTTACGTACCTTTAAAAACTTTATAAAATTTTAACAATCTTCCACCACCCTCGTATCCATAACATGGTCCAAAATGTTGGCCTTATAAATACTCAAAAGCTCAAATTACATGATAGGTGGTGGGCGTTAAAAAACATACAATATGACAATGTTCACATCCCAACCTGATAACCCTTTGAGTTCTCCCTTCGGCCGCATTTACGATCGGCCGGAGGTCGACCAGTTCATCAATTGCGCCCTCGGCCTCCTCCACCCCGTCGACGTCGACGCCCTCAAGGCGGCGCTCTCCTCCTCCCTCATCGCCCGACACCCTCGCTTCACCAGCCTCCTCCTGCGGGACCCCCACCGTCCCAACAAAACTCTCTGGCGGAGAACCATACTCAACGTGGATGACCACGTCAAAGTCGTCGACGTCCCCAGACACAGCACCGACGTGGCCGACCAAGAGGCCGCGGCAAACGCTTACCTGGCCGAAGTGGCAGTTTGGCCGCCGATGTGCAGGGATAAGCCCTTGTGGGAGGCCCACGTGCTGGTGGGGCTCAATTGCGTGGTGCTGCGCGTGCACCACGCGCTTGGGGACGGCATTTCGCTCATGTCGCTGCTGGAGGCGTGTTTCGGTGGCGAGGAGAAGGCGGCAATGGGTGGCGGAGAGCGGAGGAGGGGGAGTAGGTGGAGGAAGGGAGGGTTGTTGGGGATGGCGAAGAGTGTGTGGTACACAGCAGCGTATGAGGCGGGGCTGGTGTGGAGAATTCTCGGGTCGAGGGATCAGAAGACGGTGGTCAGCGGCGGTGAAGGGGTGGAGCATTGGCCCAGGGCGGTGGTCACCGCCAAGTTTAAGGTTGAGGATATGAAGAGGGTCAAAGAGGCCATCCCCAACGTGGTAAGTTTTATTAAACAAACTTTTAATATTACCAAATGAGATTAGGCTCTCCGTTTTGGCAACACAATTATTATTTTTTGAAATATTTAATTTTACTATTGTAAAATTAGTTTAATATTGTAAAATTTTAAATGGGATATAGATATAATTTTAGTTTAATTAGTTTTTAAAACTGAATTTTAAACATTTACTTACTTTAAAAATTATATAATTTTTCTTTTTCTATTTAAAAATCTATCAATTTTTTCTCTCATTAACAAGTTTATATCAGATATAAAATTTGCTACCAAACATTAACTTATAAACAAGAAAAAATTTGCCAACTAGACATTTTTTTGGACAAATTAGTGAAATGTCCACCTTTTTAGACAAATTAGCAAAATGTCCGCTATTTATACCCTAATTTCATCCTAATCAGCACACCCCCAAATTGTGTCCCCGTCCATCTCTCTCATGGATGCTTCTTCCTTCCGATCCCTCAGAACGCTCCTCCTTCCCTCCTCCGATCTCTGTCTTCCTCCCCCGCTCTTCCTCCCGGCGCCGCCTGTTCATGGTCAAATCCGCCACCGCCTCTCGACGTGCTTCAAGGAACTCTTGCGGCCGGCCATGGTTGAATCGATGGCGGATACGGATGAATCGAAGAAGAATCAAACGCAAATCGAACGAATAAGCATATGAACTTTTAAATCTGATCTTCGCATTAGATATTTGCTCTCGATCTGAACACTTTGAGCACCGATTTGCTCAACCAGGCTCAAAAATCGTCGGCGAGGAGACGGATCCGGATCTCTTCCTCCTCCTGTTGCTCTTGGAATGAGATCGGAGGTGCAATTGGACCTCGCCATGGCTGCGTGCTCTCAGTTTTCAGATCTGGTTGAATAGGTGAAGCGAGCGAGGTCGAGAGAGGCCGGATCTCAGATCTAAGCCAAGGTCGAGCGAGCGAGGCGGCGAGGCGAGGCGGAGCGAGGTCCATATCTTAGTGAAGCGGCGAGGCGGCTCGAGCGAGGCGGCGAGAGCAGGCGGTTCTCCTCCGGGCGGCCGTTCAATTTTACATAGAGAAAGGTTGAAGATGATAATTTTTGTTCAATTACAAAAATTACCCCATAAATATGATAATTAAAAAAACTATCTATATTTTATTATGTGATTCACATGTACTATATTTTTATTTTTACATTTGCACAACATAAAGTTATATTTGCACAATAAATTGTTATATGTGCACAACGTAAAGTTATTTTCGCACTACAAAAAGTGTTGAGATTGAAAAAAAAAACGAAAAAAAATATATTACATTTTGCACATTAAAATGTTATATTTGCACAACATACGATTATATTTGCACATCGTACTCTTATATTTGCACGACAAAATGTTAAAAAAAAAACTAGACTTGGGTCATATTTGCTCAACATACGGTTATATTTGCATATCGTACTCTTATATTTGCACGACAAAATGAAAAAAAAAGAAGACTTGGGTCATATTTGCACAACTTACGGTTATATTTGCTCAACATACGGTTATTTTTGCACATGCACAACATACTCTTATTTTTGCACGACAAAATGTAAAAAAAAAAAAAAACTAGACCTGAGTCTTATTTGCTCAATATGCGTTTATTTTTTCACATGCTCAACATACTCTTATTTTTGCACGACAAGATGTTAAAATTTAAGATATTGATTTTTTAAATAAAGAAAGACAATGTTTATCCAAAATTGTAAATTCTATGATATATTATGTTGTGTGCTATATATTAATTTTAAAATGGTTAATCTAAACAGATGTGTATTTTTCGTCATTGTTAATCTAAAAGTTTTTTCTAATTGTTGATGAGACATTTAATTGATAAATTTATTGGGGAAAAAACCTCTTTTATAAGTTAATTCTTACAATTTAAGATTTTTTTAAATAAATAAATTATCGATGTTTTTATGCAGATTTATTTGAAATATTATGATTTATAATGTTATTTTTTATTTTAAATGGTTATTCTAAATAAATATATTTTAATTATTTTTAATCTTAAATATTTTCTAATTGTTCTTTGTTTATATTATCATCTAGTCTTATTAGGATAGATTCTAAACTTATTACTATGTAAAAAATAAATAATATCCTTAATTATGACAAAAAAAAATTAAAAAATAATAAAAATATATTATTATAATTATATGTTATTATTATTATTATTATTATTATTATTATTATTATTATTATTATTATTATTATTATTATTAAAAATTAGGTGCTTTATTTTTTTTTTAAAACAAAGGGGTTTGGCTTTCCATTAGGCATTTCAATTACCATATCAATCAGCTTCAACTATCCTGACCCTACGTGTTACCATAGTGACCCTTAATATGATATGTCGCATTATATATGTTCTTTTATTATAATTGATTGGTAAGTTTTAAAATTAGATAGAAAGAAGGTTTTAATCTATAAAGAAAAGAATATAAATTAAAATTATTTGACATATTATGTACATTTGTGACTAAGCGAATTTTAATTGGATTGTTATAATTATATCCTACTCATCACATCAAACACAAAAGAAATTATATAGAGCTCTTTTATAATATAAATTGTGAACATATTGAATATTCGTAAGTAACAATATAATTATTTATCTGACTTAATTAAATTATTCGTATATATTAATAGTTTTTTCATATAAAAATTATTCTTCTATTACAGTATGATTAATCGTATGAGTTATGTATGAATAAGTTTCAGATGAATAGTTTGGTTCTAGAAATTTTCTTCTAAATTTCAGCCATTGATTTTTCTAACCAACCGTTCCAGATTTTTTCACAAATTATATCGTAAGTGGGGTAGTTGTATTTGGCGACACAATTCATAAAAAAATTATAATAATCACCAATTTTAGAGGGTGGTTGTAGTAGGTAACACTTTTGACAATTAAAAAATAATTGCCAACTTTGGATTAGTTGTGGTCAGTGCACAACCATTTTATTTTTAGAAAATCACCCCTTCTTAATAATTTTGTTTGCAAAAAAAAAATCATACTTTTCAATTATGTTTTTCTAGAATCCACTTACAATTTTTTTTTTAAAAAAAGAACCCATTTTTCATGTTTATAAAATGAATTTCAATTTTTTGAAAAATATAATTGTGATACAGTATTATATAAACTGGTGTCTTTATAAGACACTCATTTTTCATTTTAAACCCATTACTTAGTATTTAATTTTTTGAAAAAAAATAGTTTATGAAGTAATAAAAATTTGTTCTATTTTTAAAGGGGTATAAAGGGAAATTTCATTCGGTGTCCCTGAGTTTTTGACAATTCCAATTGGTGTTCCACACTTGTTTTTTGTCCAGATGGTACCCTTGAGGTTTGTCAAAAATTCAGCTCATGCCCAAAATTCATATTTTCTTCTTTTTAATGAATAAAATCACCCTTTATTTTTATTTTTTCATAAAAATACCTTTATTTTTAAAAATTAACAAAATCACACATAATCGCCAAAGTCTTAGCAAAAAAATCGCCCATTATTTTCAATTTTTTTTGAAGAAAATCAATAATTATTTTTAACATTACACAAAAGACCCACTATATATTTTTCATAGTTTGTAAAAAACAAATCTCATTATTTGTCGAACATTGCATGTATATAATCACTCATTCTTTACAAAACTTTGCACAAATCCATTGTCTTATTATGTGAACAAAAATAGTTAACCTATAAATTACAAAAAAAATACTTCATAATATCATATTTTGCGTAAAACCACCCTTTATGCTTTAAAAAAAATGCACAAAACGACTTCTTATGTAATAAAAGAAGGTGTTATTCATTTCTTTTGTTTGGAATACATAAAAACTAATAAGATAAGAATGATTAATTTTTTATTATATTTTTCTTTTACAAGAGAAGAGAATGAAATAAATAAATTTTACTGTTCTTTTTCAATAAAATTCTAATCAAGTATTTGGTTAAATTGATCAATCACATTTACAAATCTGTAAAGTTAGTGAGCTATAGGTTAAATATTGTTTTGGAAAATAATAGGTATTAAATATTATTTTGGCAAACAATGTGTGTTTGTTTTGTTTTGCAAAGTATGGAAAAACAATAGATCTTTTGTACAATTTTAAACACTGTATTGATTTTGTTCTTTTTTTTTTTGGAAATAAGGGTGATTTTGAGATAAATTTTTTGGAAATAATATGTGATTTTGTAAAATTTTCAAATAAAGGTGGTTTTGACACTTTTGTGTTGAAATTTGTCAATAATAGGTAGTTTTGTTCAATATTAAAAGTAAAGGGGTTTTTGCGAAGAAAGGAATAATAAAGGGTGGTTTTATTCAATAAAAAGAAGAAAATATGAGTTTCGGGAATGAGCTGAACTTTTGACAAAACTCAAGGGTATCATCTGGACAAAAAAGGAGAAAATAGTGTTTTCTAAATTGAATTATATTTTTTAATAAAAAGGAGAAAATAGTGTTTTCTAAATTGAATTATATTTTTTAAAATTGAATAATGAAAAGGGATTATTTTTAAAAATGAAATATGACTATCTTTATAAAAAATGAAAATTGGGTGATTTTTTGTAAGCGAATGTTAATAAAATGTGATATTAAAAAAAACAAATGATGTGCCACTTATACAACTAGATCAAAGTTGATGATTATTTTAAACTTTCTGTAAGTTCATGTCACTGAATGCAATCACCCTCCAAAGTTGGTGAACAACAACAACAATGGCCACAGACGGGTAGAAAGGACACTTATCAATACGGCATAAGCAACACAAACTAAAGGCGAAGAGGGATGTAAAACTAAGTAACCTTAAGGCAACTATGGAAACAAACAAACTAAGGCACACAAAGAGAAAACACAATTAAACATCCTCTGCCTGGATTCGCCTCATCCAATAATCCCCATCCATGCCATATCTTTGGTAAAAGAGTGATAGATTTTCTTGAATCACTTCCATCCAACACTTTTTAGGCCTGCCTCTGCCTTTCCGAAATCTTCAAGGTCTAACCTCTCATCTTCTCTTTAATGCTAGACACATGAACTTTATGTCAGATAATTTCATTTCTGACCCTGTCCAATCTTGAATCTTGATAGACCACACATCCACCCCGGCCAACATTCTCATTTCAGCCACCAATGTATGAAATAATGAGATGTATATTTTTGAGATTGATATATGAATTCTCACCTGAATAAATACCTATTTGTTACACATATAATCTGTAGTGTGCAATCTAACCATTTATGTTTTCATTATGTAAATACTAAGACGATGAACGATGTTCTATTGGGAGTGATATCAAGTGGACTCACTAAATATCTTCATGTGCATTCACCCAAAGGTAAATAATTCCTCTATTTCTTCTTTTTAGTGTTGGAATTGACTTGACAAATGGTTTTTAAATAATTAAAAACTTTTGTTGAAAAATAATGGAACAAAACAGCCATGTTAAAGGGTATTGAAGTCACGAGCCTCGTTGTGGCCAATCTCAGAAAACACTCCGGCTTGGAGGTCTGTATTTAATTTCCAATTCCATTTTCCAAATATTGACATTTTTTCAAGAAAATGAAATTGATTTTCTCCAAAAATAACTAAATTCAGGATATGTCGAATATAATGAAAAGCGGATCCGAGTCATCTTGGGGAAACAAATTCGGGTTCTTCGCCGTGCCCATTAAATGCCATCATGAACCCCTCCACCCTCTCCAGCACGTGATCAGGATGAAATCCATCATGGACCGCAAGAAGCAGTCCTTTGAGGCCCACCTTTCGCACTCTTTAATGGGCCTAGCCCATTACGTTTTGGGCACAAAGGTACAATTTGAGTTCAATATTAAATAAATTTATAATGCATCTCTATGGTTCTACATTTATTTCATCCTATAACATGGTTGTTTTGGATGTGAAGGTGGGCAGTTGGTTCTACAAGAGGGAGTTGGGTGCTACAACTCTAGTGATCTCTAACATAGTCGGTCCTAAACAAGACATCTCCATCGCCAAGAACCCCGTGACTTTTATAAAGTTGTGCGTATCTAGCCTAAGCCAGGTACGAAAATGCAACTCTTATGTAACATGCATGTGAAATTTAGGTAGGTCCATCATAAGTGAACATATATATATGTATATGTATATATGTATGGATGTATATACACATACATACATACATGTATACATGTATATATGTATGGATGTATATACACATACATACATACATGTATACATGTATATATGTATGTATGTATATACATACATGTGTATATATATTTGAGTTTTGAATTTGTTGTTGCAGGCAATGACATTACACCTTATGAGTTACAAAGGAAGAGCAGACTTGCAAATTTCGGTGGCCAAAGACATCATTCCGGATTCAGAGTTCCTTGCTAGGTGCCTCGAGGACTCCTTGTTTGAAATGAACAATGTTGCGCAAACCATGCTGAAAGTTGCTAGTTAGTTCATTAAAGCTTCATTGTCACTCTCTCATAAGTCCAAATGCTATTACATGAATATTTTCCTTATGTTGCTGCTTTTGAATTTATGATGTATCCTATGGTCCGTGCAAGATCGAATCTTGCTTATATCACTAGAAAAATGCAATTAGATATCTGTTGTCAACAAATGTCTTTCAAAAAAAAAATCCGATCTCTATATGTGTAGTAAATGATCAAAACATTTTACATCAGTTTTAGGCATCTCTTTCTTGGTTAAAAACATCTGTTTTGTTTTGAATATAGATATAAATCAACCCCTCAATTTTTTTTATTACATGTTCAATTGTTATTAAACCCTCGTTATTTTTCATTTAAAAGCTTTTGAAGATGTCCGCACCAAGCCAAAATTTGATATTCACATCACTTTTTTTTAAAAAAATAACCAATGTATTAAAACAAAATAGACATCTTTTTTTTATTATATTGATTACATGTATATTAATTTCATATATATAATTTGTGATTTTATATTATTTTCAGATAATATACCACATGAAATATGTACACAACCGATTTGTTAACATGATATAGACATCATTCTTATAATATTTGTTATGTGTATATTAATTTTATGTTTATACTATGTGACACTATATTATTTTAAAATAATACATTGTGCGGTATGTGAATATAAGCAATGTTGTTATTCCTATTCACATTAGTTTATTTCTAGAAAAATGATGTGGTTGCATTATCAAACATTATTTTAGCTGTTTATGACGATGTTATTGTTATCAATATGTATCAATTTATATTAGCAATATAATGTAAAAACATGTATTAGACATTCATTTAAGTTGATAGGATGATGTCTATAATATTACTAGCATCTGTTTTCACGTAATGGATCGACTAATTTCAAAGCTATAAAAGCATTTCATTTTTTTTATTTATAATCTGATGTGTAATTTAATGAATATGTACATTACATAAAAGTGACATCAACAAAATGGGCTTTGCAATTTTTTTTACAAATAATATGAAAAACTCAACCATATGCTATAAACCTTAGTAGGAAATTGTTCCCTGGTAGGTTCCAACAACCTAAATGCGATGTTGAGTCTGATTGCGATGTCGAGCCCATTGTTGGCACCATGAGCCAACTCTTCCTAGAGCCTCATCTTCTCAAATACACCACCAGTCTTTGTCGACGCATCAAAGATACCAGCGGAGTGCCATCTACAAAAACAAATTCATTGACAAAAAGGAAATCCAAGCATGATGTGAAATTCAGGAAAATTCATTGACAAAAAGAAAATATGATCCACGATAACCATTCCTTTTCTTTTGATTCACTATAACCATTCAGGCAAATTCATTACTTGTGCAGTCCATAAGTTTTTAACTCCATTAACTATTGTGGCACCTGAACCAAGACAGAAGATACCAACAACAGATATAAGAGACCAAATAAATATTGCTACTCGAAGCAAGTGTGGATGTACAATAACGGAAATTATCACAGCCACTTCTAATTAGGCAAAAGGACCACCCAGAAGTAAATAACTCATCACTTGAGCTCGTAGCATAATTTAAAGGACAAACTCATGAACTGATTATATATTTTATGCAACAATGACAGATTATCACCTCTAATGACACATGAATCCCAAGGACGAATAAGACTAGTATTTGGTCAGACAAAGAACTTAGGTAAAGTAGTTTTGACCTGGAAAGCAGAAGGGTAAATAAAGAAATAAAAGCATCAGAGATTAATAAAGGAATCAAAGCAAGGACCAGAAATTAATAGACAATTAAAAGCAAGGATCAGAAAGTACGATATCACTTGATATCAAGTGATATCTGATATGTAAGGACCAATGTTCTAAAAGGCGCTAGGCGGCCGCCTAGCGCCTAGGCGGTTAGGCGGGTGCTAGGCGGCGCCTCGGCGGACTTAGAACAAACTTGATTATTTCCTTATATTTTGACGAATAACACTTGTCAATAATTCATATAATGTAATAATAATCCATAATATCACTCATAAACCCAAATTTGTAGTAGTTAACTAACACTAAAGTAAATAAATGCAAAAGTACACGTCTGACTAACAATTCTAAACCTCCTAAAATCCAAAACTATAAGTTCGATTGAAAAGCAAATGCATCTCGACATGGGGGATAAAAAAACCCTAAGTCAACTAATCATATGCTTAGAAGCACAAATTGAATAATCGTTGGACTAGGCGGTGCCTAGGCGGGCCCAGGCGGCGCCAAGGCGGGACCAGGCGGTGCCTAGGCGGCGCCTAGGCGGGACTAGGCGGTTCCTGGACAAATTTCCGCCTAGAGGTCCGCCTAGGCTTAAAAATTCCTAGGTCCCGTCCCGCCTAGCGCCTAGGCGGCGCCTAGGCGCGATTTTTAGAACACTGGTAAGGACCGAGATTTTAAAAACATTATTTATACAAATTATAGATTTTATTCTAATTTAAATATCATTTAGGCTGTGTTTGGCAATAGATTGTGAAAAAGAGATTTTGTGTAGATTATGTAGATTTTGGAGGTTATGGTTTTTTTTTGTAGATTATGGAGATTTCATAGGTTATGTTTTTTAGGAACAAAAATCTCATGAGAAGCTAGAAAGGTGTTTGGTGTGGGTAAGATTTGCAAGGGGTTTTGGTTAGCAAAATGTCCAAATTGCCCTTCACTTTTACCCTCCCCTCCCCCTTCGCCTCATCCCCACATACACAATCACGTCACCATTGCAACCTCCCACTGCGAGGGATCCTACTGCTCGTGCCCAATCGGACCAAACACATGTGATCGCGACGCCGCTTCGCTGTCTGAATTCTCCAGTTTCCGGCGAGGCTCTGTTTCAGATCGTTGGAGCTGGATCTTCTCTGTTTTTTCCCGAACAAACACATGCGATCGCGACCTCCGTCACCGTTTCACTTCCGGTACTCTCCTCGCGACCGGATCGGCCTCGATTTCTTCTGAAATGATATGCTTCTCATCAGAAACGGCCTCGTGTGGTGGAATTTCGCAGGAGGCCGTCTCTCGCGAAGAAACGACTTGGCCGATCGAGATTAGGTCTTTGTCGCTATCGTCAACGATGATCTGTTTGTCGCAAGCAAATTGGCCAAACTTGACGAAGAGAGTGATGATGATGCCGTTACCGAGGAGGAAGATGAAGTGATGGTTGAGGAGGAGAGTGGAAGAGCGGCGGAGAAAGACGCCGGAGAGACGGAAAATCGCGGTCAAATAGGAGGAGGATCGAGAAATCAGCCAGGAGAAGAACATGACAGCGAAACAGAACTCTAGAGCCCTGACGATCTTCCTGATTCTAGTGAAACCGAATGGAAATTGACAGTAAAAAGTACAAACCACAGGACAAGTGCAGCAACTCGATGACGGAGAGGACTGGCAAATCGGTGATGGAGAGGGCAGATGCAGCAACTCAATCCAGTGATTCAAAAGGGGAAGAGAGGGAGGGAAGAAGGGAATCGAAAATTGGGACAGGTGCAGCAGCTCGGTGACGGGGGTAGGAATGGAAATGAAAAGGATAATCTCCACCAAAAGCTTGAAAACCTTGGGCCCCCAAGGTTTCATTTTCGCCGAATTCCAATCTACCAAAAGCTCCTCCAAAGATTGATAATCTTCTCCTTGAGCTTCTGCCAAACACCACACCGAGAGCTTTGGTTTTTTTTTTGAAAGGTTGAAAAGCTTGCAAAGCTCTTGCCGAACACAACCTTAGGTTCTAAGACCACGGAAGATTTTGAAAATTTGTGTCCTCATGTAACCAATTTATTTTATTTCTCAAGGCCAATCCTGACATAAACTTGTTATTCAAACTTGGAAATGAATTTATTTCGCCTTATATGTCCGAGGCTAGCTTGAAAATATTTTCGGGTTTCGTTATTTAACTCGGTTTCGCATGTTTATATTAAACTTATTTTAATCGCGTCAGATTAAGATCAAAAAGCGGATTTCGAGATTTATTTTCGAATAATTAGGATTTGACAATTGCACTTATTACCCCTCCCATAAAGCCACCCCACACCTACCCATGCAACACCCCTAGCCTCTTTCCCCTAGCTGTACACCCGCCCCTCCCCTGTATATAAACACATCACCACTCCATCGTTCTCTTTCACATCTATCTCCCTCCATCCTGCTCTCTGTCAGATCCCAGCTACTCCCCCTTCCTTCTTCCTTTCACCATCACCGTTGCTTTTTGTTGCACCTCCACGCCCACGCCATTGCTCATCACCACCACCACCAGTGGCACCGAGTCCTCCCCGCTCTCGCTCTCTGTTTCCCGAGCCCAAACCGAGCATCCAGTCACCACGTTTCTCTTTCCTTGAGCCACAACAGCTGCACTCCGTCTCCCTCGACGTCCACCAGTGCGCCTAGGCAGCCCAAGGAGCTCTCAACGCCACCACCTAACCACCAAGGCTTCGTCGCCTCCGTTTGAATGTGAACCAACCTTCTGGTAAGTCGTTCTCCTTCGTTTCTGATCCAAACCACTCTCGAGCCCTATCATCACGCTCACCCACATCTGACGCAGGTCCGAGGAGCCATCGACAGCCTCCGACGATGCCCATAACTCCGTTCGAAGCTCCGACATTCGCGAATACCCCGGTGTGACCTCAAGCCTTCCTTTTTTTCCTCTTTCGATTTGATGCATCTTTGTTCGCTTAGACTAGTCGGGAGGGTAGTGAGGGTCGAGTGCGGGAAGCTAGGTTGAACTCCGTCGAGTTCCGGCGAGCTCGAGAGTGTTGAAGTCAAGCAAATGTGATCCAAACCTCTCAAGCAAGCAACAAGTTAGTTAGTTGTTAGCTGTCAGTTGGATCAATTGGGATCCTTGTCGATGTCGAGTAAAAGGTTTAGCTGTAGTCAATGTCGAGGAGTGTCTAGTAGCAGTTAGAGTTTAAGTGTCAGTTTATTTTGTAAGGTCAAATTAGCTAAAGTAGTGGAAGTAGTGGGGTGTAGTTATGAACGGTTATTGCTTTTGTAAGTGTAATATGTTCGACATTTTCAATCAATGGAAGTTATGCAGTTCAATTGAAGATTTCTAGTTTTCTCTCTTAGTTTTGAGAAACTGTCGACAGACAGTGTTGTATGTGAGTTTGTGTGTGATCTGGGTTGTGTTGTGGTCAATCTCCCTTTCATTTCTGACAATTGGTATCAGAGCAAAGAGTTGTGCTCTTGCTGGGCTTGAATTTCTGGGATTGAGAGACGTGAGAGAAAACACAGGGAAACAAATTGAGTGATCATTGTTCATCAAAATGCAGAACAATGGAGGAAGTAATGTTGGCAATCCTCAGTTGCCAATATTCAAGGGAGTAAACTACAATTTCTGGAGTTTAAAAATGGCCACATTGTTTAAGTCACAAGAGATTTGAAATCCTGTGGATCAAGGGTTCGAAGATGCTGAACCACCAGAGCCAGATCAGCAACTAAGAGAGAAAAGGAAGAAGGATTCAAAGGCTTTGTTCATGATACAAAGCGCCTTGGATGATGAGATTTTTCCAAGGATTGCAGCTGCAACAACTGCTCATGAAGCTTGGGATGTGTTGAAGCAGGAGTATGTAGGGGATAGAAGAGTGGTTACAGTCAAGTTGCAGACACTTAGAAAAGAGTTTGAAACTCTAGCAATGCAGGAGAAGGAGACAGTTCAGGTGTTTCTTTCTCGAGTGTCTGGGATTGTCAACCACATGAGAACATATGGAGAGATCTTAAATGATGAAGCAGTTGTGAGTAAAGTGTTGAGAAGCCTTACCAAGAAGTATGACCATGTAGTTGCAGCCATAGAAGAGTCCAAGGACTTGTCTGTGTACAGGTTTGAGGAGTTAACAAGCTTATTACAAGCACATGAGGAGAGACTGTGCAGGACTAGCGTGATGTGAAGGAAGAAAAGGTCTTCCAAGTGAAAGATGAGAATCAGAAGGGAAAATCTGAAGGCTCATCAAGTAGGGGTGGTTCAAGAGGTGGCTTTAGAGGAAGAGGCAACTACAGAGGGAATTTCAGAGGTAGAGGTGGTAGAGGATATGGCAGAGGCCAATCAAGTGGCTCAGGAAGAGGCAATGGTGCTGAGCAAGGAAGAGATCAATGGAAAGAGTCAGGCACAGGTCAAGGAAGTGACTCTAGATCTCATAGAAGTAACATAAAATCTTACTATTGTAAGAAGTATGGGCACAAGGAAGCCTACTGTTGGGAGAAGCAAGAAAATGAGCAAAAGGGAGCAAATTTTACAGAGAAGTCTGAGCAAGAAGATAGGCTGTTCATGGCCTTGACGTCCACCACTGAAACAACAAGTAGTATGTGGTATATGGACAGTGGGTGCTCGAATCATATGTCATGTTCAAGAAGTATGTTCAAAGATCTAGATGAATCCAAGAAGAGCAATGTGAAGCTTGGAGATAATAAGGTGCTTCAAGTTGAGGGAAGACGCACAGTTGTGATCAGAAGTATACAAGGAGGTGAGAAGTATTTGCAAGATGTTCAGTATGTTCCAAAGCTTGCTCACAATTTGCTCGGTGTGGGACAGCTTCAAGGAACTGGTTATTCCCTCTTGTTTGACGAAGATGCTTGTGTGATTAGAGAGAAAAGAACTGGAGAGGTGATTGTGAATGTGGGAATGACCAAGAACAGAATGTTTCCTTTGGACTTGTCAAAAGGTGTCAATAGAGAAATGACAGTAAAAGGTGATGCAGAGACTATGTTATGGCATATGAGATATGGTCATTTGAATTTGCAAAGTTTGAGACATCTGAATTCAGGTGATTTGGTCCAAGGCATACCAAAGATAGGTGAGCTGGATTTTTGTGAAGGATGTGTGTACGGAAAGCAAATGAAAGGATCATTTGCAACTGGAGATGCATGGAGAGCAAGTGATTGCTTAGAGCTGTTGCATGCAGATCTCTGTGGACCAATGCAAACTGAGTCTCTGGGAGAAAGCAAATATTTCTTCCTCATCACAGATGATTTTAGTCGAGCAAGTTGGGTGTATTTTCTGAAGTTCAAGTCAGAGGCATTTCAGTGCTTCAAGAAGTTCAAAGCACTGACAGACAACCAGTCAGGGAAGAGAATCAAGGCTTTGAGAACTGATAGAGGAGGTGAATTCATGTCATATGAATTCATGAATTTCTGTGAGGAGAATGGCATAAGGAGTGAATTGACTGCACCATACACTCCTGAGCAAAATGGAGTGACAGAAAGGAAAAATAGGACTGTGGTGGAGATGGCTAGGAGTATGCTGAAGGCTAGAGGTGTGCCAAACCAGTTTTGGTGTGAGGCAGTGGCTACTGCAGTATATATACTCAACATATCTCCTATAAAAGCAGTTATGAACAAGACTCCATTTGAAGTATGGAGAGGTAAGAAGCCATCTGTGGGTCACCTAAGAGTATTTGGGTGTGTGGCCTATGCACCGGTGAACTTGAGATCCAAGTTAGATGACAAAGCTGAGAGGTGTATCTTCATTGGTTATGCAGCTCAATCAAAGGCCTATAAGCTGTATAATCCTTTGAGTAAGAAGACAATTGTGAGCAGAAATGTAGCTTTCAATGAGAATGCAGCTTGGGATTGGGAGAACAGAAGAACAGATCCAATCCTTGACAAAGGGATCTCAGTGAGCAATGCTGGTGAGGAAAGTGAAGAGAATGTGAATGGTGATGAAGATGATGATCAGCAAGATCAGAATGTGAACTCTCCAGCAACACCAGTGTCACCAGTCAGTTCACCAAGCAGTCACATCTCATCTCCATCTAGTTCATCAAGTGAAACTCCTCCAAGAAAGTTCAGATCTCTAGCTGGTGTGTATGCAGACTGTGGGTTTGCTTTGCTAGCTTCAGATCCAAAGAATTATGAAGATGCAAAGTTTGAGAGCAAGTGGTAGTCTGCAATGGAAGAAGAAATGAAGGTCATCCAGAGAAATGACACATGGGGATTAGTTGAGCTTCCTCAAGGAAAGAATGTTATAGGTTTGAAGTGGGTATTCAGGACTAAGGTGAATACTGATGGGAGCATACAGAAGCACAAGGCAAGGCTAGTTGCAAAGGGGTATGCTCAGCAGGAAGGAATTGACTTTGAAGAAACATTCTCACCAGTGGTGAGATTAGAAACAGTGAGAGTAGTGTTGGCTCTTGCTGCACAGTGGAGTTTAAAAGTGTATCAATTAAATGTGAAGTCGGCTTTCTTGAATGGTGAGCTAGAGGAAGAGGTGTATGTTGAACAACCTCAGGGATTTGAGAAGGAAGGTGAAGAGCACAAAGTGTACAGACTGAGAAAGGCTCTCTATGGCTTGAAACAAGCACCTAGAGCCTGGTACAGCAGAATTGATTCTTTCTTTGTGAATGAAGGCTTTGACAGAAGTGAAAATGAGCTTACTCTCTATGTGAAGGGAAGAGGAAAGAAAGAATTCATAGTTGTGTGCTTGTATGTAGATGATATCATCTATTTGAGCTCATCTCAGAAGATGTTAGGAGAATTCAAGAAGGCAATGATGGAAGAATTTGAGATGACAGATCTCAATACTTTGAAGTACTTCTTAGGCTTGGAAGTGCATCAGGAGAGTGAGGGCATATTTGTGTGCCAAGGAAAATATGCAAGGGATTTGCTGAAGAAATTCCACTTAGAGGGATGTGATGTTGCCTACACTCCTATGAATACTCATGAGAAGCTGCACAGGAGTGATGGAACAGGGCTTGCAGATGAGAAAATGTATAGAAGCATGGTAAGAGAGTTGAATTATCTTGCACACACCAGACCTGATATTGTATACAGTGTGAGTGTGATATCAAGGTTCATGCATATCCCTTCAAAGCAACAGTTTGGAGCAGCAAAGAGGATCTTGAAGTATGTAGCAGGATCTGTGAAACAAGGGATATGATATGGCAAAGTTGAAGAGTTCAGACTTCATGGTTACACTGACAGTGATTGGGCAGGGTGTTTAGATGATAGAAGAAGCACTTCTGGCTCTGTGTTTAGCTTTGGCTCGGATGCAGTGACTTGGAGCTCTAAGAAGCAAGAAACAGTTGCAATATCTTCATCAGAAGCTGAGTATGTGGCTGCTGGAGCTGCAGCAAAGCAGGCTTTGTGGTTGAAGAAACTGATGAAGGACTTGGGGTGCAGTCAAAGAAAGGCAACTGAAGTGTGGTGTGACAATAAGTCTGCTATAGCCATGGCCAAGAATCCTGCATTTCATGCTCGTACAAAGCATATTGATGTTCAGCATCACTTCATAAGAGAGCTGGTAGCAAGAGGAGAAATTGAAATGAAATTCTGTGGAACGAATGATCAAAGTTCAGATTTGTTTACTAAAGCTCTAAGTGTGGCAAAGCATCAATTCTTCATGGAGAAGATTGGAATGAGAGGTTTTGAATCAAGGGGTGGTGTTGAAGTCAAGCAAATGTGATCCAAACCTCTCAAGCAAGCAACAAGTTAGTTAGCTGTTAGCTATCAGTTGGATCAATTGTGATCTTTGTCGATGTCGAGTAAAAGGTTTAGCTGTAGTTGATGTCGAGGAGTGTCTAGTAGCAGTTAGAGTTTAAGTGTCAGTTTATTTTGTAAGGTCAAATTAGCTGAAGTAGTGGAAGTAGTGGGGTGTAGTTACGAACGGTTATTGCTTTTGTAAGTGTATTATGTTCGAAATTTTCAATCAATGGAAGTTATGCAGTTCAATTGAAGATTTCTGGTTTTCTCTCTTGGTTTTGAGACACTGTCGACAGACAGTGTTGTGTGTGAGTTTGTGTGTGATCTGGGTTGTGTTGTGGTCAATCTCCCTTTCATTTCTGACAGAGAGTAACAGAGACGCGAGGGCGGGAGCGTGAGCGAGGGCAGTGGATGCGAGTGAGAAGTGGCCGTGAAGGAGCCGGGGAGGGTGAGCGAGAAGCAGGCGGCGAGGGCTAACCTGTGGTGAGTCCGGACGAGCCAGGGCTGAGACGAGGCGTAGCGGCGGCGTGGCGGAGCACGGGCCACCGGCGACGAGCAGCACCAGGCGCAGCGGAAGTCTTCAGCTTTCAAAAGAGGAAGAAGAAGCAAGCGCGGGTACCTCTCTCATCTCAGTCAGCACCGGGAGGGCCCACTTTTAATTGTTTATTTTAGTTTTGCCGTTTAGCCGGTTTGGAATTTACGAGTTCGGTTTGGTTTGGGTTAAAAGCGTTGGTTCGGTTCGGGTTATTCGTTATTTATTTGATTTACTAATTAATTGTTTAACTGATTTCCGATAATTGATTATTTAGAAATCGATTTTTGTGTCGATATTTAAAAAGGGTCGGTTTTAAAGTATATACATTGAATTATTTAGTAACGGTTGAAAGTTACTTAAGTCCCTAGAATGATGATTTTAATTAAAGTAAAGTATGCCCGGATTATTTAATCGGATTTTTTGAAGTAGTTTTAAAGATTTAATATTTAATAATTGGAAATGGCTGAGTATAATTTTGAAGTAATTATTTTGACTAACAACTGGACTAGCTAGTGAGATTGTATGGATTGAAGTATGATTGAGCCAGTTATGGAAATGACAATGGAATAAGATGATATAAGATGTTGAGATAAGTTGAGATAAAGGATGTTGATGATGCTATGATTAATGGATTGATGAGCATGTTATGTAGTGGTAAAATGGATCCCATTTTGTGCAGTTTAATTATGCATATTTATTAATAATTGCTAGGTGATTTGTAACCTGCTTCCTTATATCTTTTTGCTTTTCATCTTGCTGATCTGCTACTCCGGGTAAGTTCTTTGAACTTACTCATGATGGGCGCTCTATGCACTGGGTGTTATATAATAGGCTAGTGTCCATGCACCATACGACTTAGAATCACGCTTAGGATCTAAAGTGAAAATCATATGATTGCTATATGTCCTTGCAACAGAACGGACATTATCTGTAAGTCCTAGAGTCATTTGCTAAGGTCATAGGACGGCCCAGTCTCATCGGGTTTAGTCCTCCTCGAGTCATACCTTATATTACGAGATGAGCATGACTGTTGGTGCATATTGATTTATATCGGATTGGAGATGTTATGGTATTGAACGCGATCGGTTCCCGCACTAACGAGCATGGGTGCGGGAGTAGAAAACGCGGCCAGTTCTTGCACTAACGAGCATGGGTGCGGGAGTAGAGGGACATGCCACTTGGCATTCTATGTGGATCAATTTATCGCTTTCTACATTATATTAAACTGGCAGTATATATATATGATTTAATTTTCGCATCGCATTACGCATTTCATCTTAGGGATAAGATGCTTATTATATGCCTATCAGAGTGTGTTTACATACGCGCATGAGTGACCTGATGATTGACCCAGATCCCCCTCATTATTTTAGATTCAGGTAACCGTTAGCCGCTATCGTTGCTTATTTGGATGCTTGGCGGGTTCAGACTTTTGGCGTTAGATCGAGAGCCTAAGAGATCACTACACAGTTCCTATCTTTTATACCCCTTTTTGGATTGTATTTAAATTCAACTTCATTTCTGCTTTCGCTCGATTTCACGATTAGACTAAGGCAGGTATTTGGTCCCCAATGGATCCGTGATCTTTAAGGGCTAGAAATCCCTTCTTTTAGTACAAATATTTTGTTTTAAAACTCAACCCGTACTCGAATTGCAAGATCCGAACGAAGGTATTTAATCCTTCGAAACGTAACCCGGGTTTCTTAACTTGGGCAGTTGGGCCGTTACATGATATCTGTGTTTGGTATCGCCAGATATCGATATCACTTGATATCTAGATATCAAATTTGGTCTACTTTGATATACTGATTTTTAGGAAGGTATCACTTGATATCATATCGCCCGATATGGATATCTTGATACCGATATCGATATCTTGATATCGATATTTGTCTTGATATCTAGATATCAATACCAAACAGGGCCTAAAACCCCATCAAATGGCAACATGGGTGAAGCCGAAGGAAGAAGGGAAGCCGAAGAAAGGAAGGTTTATCATCATCCGGGTGTTATATGCCCAACAAAGGGTTTAGTTTCTCGTTCATCTTTTGGCCTTTGGGGCTGCCAATAAGGATAAGATACCCTCGACACAACTCTAAACGCTAGCTCGCTCCGATCAAATTGGATTTGACAAAATAGTGCACATTGCAACCCATCACAATCGCTTTATAAAGGTAGAATAGTGGGTTTGATGCAACACAGATCTGAAGCTTTATCTAACGAAGGCGACTAGGGGACATGAAGCAATACTAGGGGCACCGAACGCAAAATAGTTGAAGTTATCCTGGATGATCGAGACACTACTGGTTCAGCTCACGTAGGATGTGTGAAAACCCAGAAGCTAAGTTTTCTAATACATCCTGTCATTTATATGATAAAATGTATCATCTCATTAGCCCTGGTGCAAAATACGCCATAAAAAATAATACTAATTGCATGTTTTTTAATCCTTTGAGTGATGCTCTAATAATTCAATCGCAAACTAAAGGTTCATGGAAAGTTGGTTCTGCAATGGGCATTATGGCAAGCAAGGAGGTTACACATGACTCATGCAATAGTTCTGTCACGGAGGCCGTTCAAAGTCATGAGGAGTGTTAGGAGCAACATTATTTGAGATTGTAAGCATTACAAATTACACAAGGGCATAGATTTTAGCTAAGTACTCTACACCTACAACGATTGGCATTTCTTAAGAATGGTTTCATTGTCTTCAATTTGATACATGTCTGGAATGATTACTAAGAAATTTTGGAGTTATTGATAATTTGATATAGGTATGCCTCAAATGGTGGCACCTAGGCGTACAAGAGATGTCCTCGAGCATGCTCGCTTGTATTGCCATTTATTTGATTTGTAGAAGTGATAGTTCATTGAGCATCCAGCTCGTGTGACATGAGCTAGCTATATTAGAGGCAAAGAATTAAATAAGCTTGTTCATTAATTGATTGTAAACTATATTGAAGTGCAGTGTTTTCAGGTTTAGAACACAACAACAGCTTGTCATCTACAATGATAGAGGATGTAATGATATGAATGACATGCAGGCAAAGTCGAGCCCCTTGCATCTATCAACTCTGCAAGTAAAGACAAGGGCATAACCCTTGCAACGAGGTCCACCTAATTAAATGAATCACTACTTATGGTCAAATTAACGCCACTTAAGGCCAGAAGAGGCCACTCATAGGCCATAAAGTGTTCGTCAATTAAGATCAAAATGAGCCAATAATAAGCCAAGAAGGAGTAAGTTTTAAAGCCAATTTAAACGATTTAAGGCCACGAGTACGCCAATTAAGGCCAATAGTCGCAAATCTTAGGCCACAAGGAGTTCGTCAATAAAGACCAAAAGTAGCCAATAATAGGCCATATCGATGTAAGCCGTCAAAGGTCAATGTAATCCGTCACCATTAGGGGCCGATTTTTTTACACCAGTTAAGGTCAATAGTCGCCATTTATACGCCAAAATATGGGCACCAATCACAGTCAATATTATTCAACCAGTGGCAATCAAGAGGGTTTACCCAACTTGTTATCCAGGTGCCCATCCACGAGATCGTCATCCCGTGTTTTAAGGACTAACTGAGTGATCAAAAATCCAAGTGTAAGCATAAAGATTTCCCAAAGGGTAGCACATTATCGGCCTCATTCACCATTGATAAGTGCTAAAGAAGCCCGAGGGGTAATTGAGAGAGCGAAATTAAGTGAGCCCACATGGCCTAAGGGCATTATTGTCTTTCCGACGGTAAAACCCCCAAACCCTAATTTTTATCATAAAACATGAGATATGTTTCCATAAGAGGGATGGATGAACAAAAAAGACTTGGTAGATCCCTCACGGCCTCCATCGTGGGGGATACAAGCCCCGCGATCGATCTTGGCACTGCAAATCGATCTCCTTCAACAATTACTTATGCGAATTTTTCCCGTACAACAACCTTGGAGAATGGTTTGCTTGTTTTGCTAGTGAGGCGGTTATTTATTTCACTTAGGTTACGAGAAATAATGTTATTTTTTGTCCTGTCCCTTTTATTCCAAAAGTTTGTGCCTCACGGATTATCTCAAGTTGTCAATCCCGCTTTCATGTGAAGTGGAAGTGTAAGTCACTCTTGGAAAAGTTGAGGCGTAGGACGTAGAACCAGAGTATGATTGATAGAAGGTCGTGTATTTTGTTGGGTTATTGGGTTTTAGGTCATGGTAGGTATAGAGGGAACATTTTGGGTATAGTTTACTATTTTATATAAGATCTTTAGAACATCTTTATCCATGATACCCAATTCAAATATCATATTTTACATTTTTTTTTGCTACATCATTTTAAGATACTTTAATGCACAACCATGATGCTCACAAAAATATCTTAACATATATTTCATTTTATTTTTAAATCTTTGTGGGAGTAGGAAAAAAAAGCGGTCCCCACATGTTATTGTTTATTGGATAAAAGTAATGAAATTGTACAAGAGTGAGTATCATCTAAATGACACTCACATGTAATGATTGCCTTAATTTACACCCCAATTCTTATATTTGTTTTTATTTTTATTTAAAAATAGAACTATAGAACTTCAAATACCACCATTAAAAATAGTCTTATAGTCTTATACTTTTGTAATTTGGTTTAATTACCAAATTTTTATATTTACAATTCGACAACTTCCAAATACTTGCATTAAAAAAAATGAACCCGTTAACCAATCGAAGCCCGCAAAGTAGATCTGTCAAAACATAACCCGATCCGACCGCCTGGAATTTTTTTAGTCAAGACCCGAAAATTTTGATTCGGGAAATTTTTTCGACCCGAACCCGAAAAACCGAAAATTTTCCGGGTAATCTGAGTTTCGGCCCGGTGACCCGATTGCCTCGGTAATTTTGACCCGATTTACCCGGTTGATTTATAATTAAATATATTTAATTTTTTTATATATAATTAAAATTTATTGCAAAATTATAAAATCATGATTTTTTTAATTTAAAAAAGAAAAAAATGACAAACCCGAAATCGACCCGAAATGACGCGAAACCCGGTCAAACGCGGGTTTCGCGTTTGACCGGGTTTCGCGTTTGACCGGGTTTCGCTTTTTTTAATGCAAGAGCCTCATTATCCGCCCCTATATACTCCATCGGCCCTGCCATTCCTTGCTATGAATCCGACACGAATAAATCTAGCAAGCAAGACTATATAACTAAATGGTTGGATGCGCAAGCAAGAAGCTCGGTCCTGTATGTGTCATTGGGGAGCTTTCTGTTAGTAAAAACCATCAATCGATTTCTAGAATTCATCAAACACATTGAAAACCAAGTAGAAAACTTATCTCAAAAACACAAATGGATGTGGCGTGGTATATATCCGAACCCACTGCCTTAGAAGCGATTTCGCCCCGACCACGGTGCAAGTCGGCTTCATGGCATCGCCCCCCAAGGTTACACAGCGCTCTCCGAAAGCGTGCACTCGCAATCGAAGAGATGAAATCACCAGGAGCTCAGAACTTTTCTCAAGAGAAGAGGAGAAAGAAGAAGACGTATGTCTATCTCTTCTCAAAACTAAAAATCCTCTTTTTATGATGATGGGAACGTGTGTTCTTCTCCCACTCTCCCACTCACCTTCTTACTTGAGAGAAACCCTCAAAAAACAGTTAAAACCATTTTTCCCTTTTATTTTTAATATGGATAAGATTGTGGAAATTAAAACCCTTTATAAAACATTTATTTAAGCATTATTCCAACAATCCCCCACAAATGCGAGAA
Source organism: Persicaria maculosa (assembly GCA_963922045.1). Lineage (NCBI taxonomy): Eukaryota > Viridiplantae > Streptophyta > Magnoliopsida > Caryophyllales > Polygonaceae > Persicaria > Persicaria maculosa. Next base: position 42,652,242 of record OY998262.1, on the reverse strand, counting down.
AAAAGGTTTTCTAAAACAACTTTGAAAACAGCGTTCTGAGCTGGTTTTTATGGAGAAGATACTTAAATGTTGGTGAACAAGTCTTGAACCAAACACATAGTGAAGCTGAGTGCCTCACTTGTCATAGAAGTGAACGAATCTTGAACTTCCAGACTCGCGAGTTGACCTCAACAGCACATACCTTCACCACGATCCTGGTGATTCCGCGATAAGATCCTCAAATATTTATGTGGTCATCTCATACCTTGGGTGCTGAAGAGTGCTCTAGAAAGACCACCTTAGTCTTCCATAGAAGGTGACCAACCCCTTCACACTCTCGTAGGTAGCTCCATCAAGTCTATCTCACATAGACCACCCTTATTAGGGCTATGGAACCATTAAGAGCATTATGCTCATCCTCTTCCATATTCGGTGAATCCATCAAGTCCTTCTCAATAGGACCACCCAACTTTGGGCTATGGACTCATTAAGAGTACATGACTCAACCTTTTTCAATACACCTGTCATGGGAATGAAACGTGGCGTATATTTCTCATATGGGTTTGAATCTCATTCCCTTAGACAACTCAAGGACTAGTCTCATGTTCCGTCCTTTTGTCAACAGACCATCAAGTTCCTCTCGGACCTCACATTTGCCAAATAGATGACACAATTTGCAATCAGCTGTCTCAAAGCTTCATGTCAAATCCGCGTGTGTCTCTTCTTGTCATTCTATGTATTGCTACTAGCTACACAAATAGCAAATGTGAGTCACAATGTAGAGAATTAGATAGAGCTTCATGCCCCCACAAAGGTAGGTAAGCCAGTAACATTCTCAATCACTCAATCTCTTGTCTAGCTAAATCTAGAACTATGATCTCATATTTCATAGTCGATCTAGCAAACATGACAATTTTCATGATTTTCATAATATAGCACCACCACATAATTTCAAAACAAAGCCACTAGGGGAGCTATAACATCATCATAATAAGAATGTTCGATCATACTGGCATAACGATAAAGTTACCAAACCTTCTCAACATTTCTCTACATAACGGAATGAAGCAATTTCTCTTTTCTAGTTTCTTTAACACTTAGAAACAGATCAACTTCACCCATATCTTTCATCTCAAACCAAGAGGAAACAAATCATTTATCACATGCATGCTAGTGCCAAAAACTAACATCTCATATACATATAAAGGCACATAACCAATGTAATACATCTTGGTATAAAAACATGCATTATATACTCAAAACCAAAACTTCAACACAGTTTGGTAAAATTCTCATAACATTTCAAATATGCTTGGTTAAAACCATATATTGATTTCTTAAGTGAACACAAAATTCTCTTTTCTTGGAACCACATGCCCGTAGGCTGTTCCACATATCTCTTTCTCTAGATCGTCATTTAAACCACATTTCAACATCCATTGATGCACTGTTGATTTATAATTAAATGCTAATGCAAATAATAAATGTAAATGACAATCATAATCATTAGAGAATATGTATTAAAGAAATCAATTTCATATTTTGTGTGAATCCCTTAACCACTAGTCTTGCCTTAAACCTTATAATAGAACCATCTGTTCTAAAATTCATTTTAGAGATCCATTTACACACAATGGTTTTGACACCTCTAGGCAAGTCAACTAGTTCCCAAGAAGGAATACACATAATAGATTCTACTTTACTGTCTATAGCATCTTTTGAAAGAAACTAGTATAGGTTGAACTCATAACCTCTTTATGTGTTCTAAGTTCATTTTCTATAACTTAAGAACATAAATAAGAGGTAAATCACTTTCAGTCACATTAGCGAGTTCATCCAACAGAGTTGTATCAAACTTAAACTCACAACTAGTTTCCCTTATATCTCATTTACTCCTTCTAGACTCACTAGATTCAAGCTCGACATTTGAATCAAGTAAAGATAAAGATGCAGACATGAGCACATAGACATGAATACTATTATGATTTTACTTAAAGTAAACATCGCTAAAAACTCAGCGTCATGATATTCACACAAATTATATCATACAATCACATAAGCTCATAGGCAATACAATTGTTCTCATAATAACCAACAAGAATAACATCAACCATATTAGATCCAACATCATCTCACTTAAAGGAAAGTACCACCACTTTAGTCAAACACCCCCACATTTCTCATATACACTAGATAGACTCTAAGTCATTTCCACATCTTATATGGGGTTTTGTCTAACTTCTCTTGTGGCATCTTACTTCCTACCTCTATCGGATCTAAAACATCTTGGTTCTATTCAAGTTGGTTTGATATCTCATATGCAAATATCAAGAACAATTTTTCCTACATCTTTGATCTTAGCCAATGCATGCAACTTGGTATATGTAAAGATCATCTAATGTGATATAACACCTTTACCATATCTGCTTTTAGAGTTTATAAAAAGAAAGATCAATCTTTGTTAACTCAAGCAATCTAGTGGTCCACTCAATACGGGTCCAAAAGGTATTTAGCAAGTTTATGCACATATCACATATATTTTGATCAACAACAACCAAGTTAGAGATTAGGATCATTTATGGAATTCTCTCAAAGAAACAACTTCCTATATATGTCCTAATGCCATGCCAAAGATCAATATTCATAAAGATGTCACAAGGCAACCTTCTTTCAAGACAAACCAAAAGAGTCATATCATGATCATCATCTAATATTGCAAATGCACATGAGATCAATCAACATATAGGCATTTTTGTGTAGTTAAAACTAATAAGTCAAGCAAAATTGCTCATCAAACTTATCTCACAAAATAGGCCGACACGAGTGTTCTCGATCGGTAGAAGAAGATCCTTCGTATGACCAAAGTAAAGACTCGACTGGTTCATCACCATCCTGAGCTTCTTTAACTCCTGCCTCTAGCAACCATAGCAAATGATTTAGCTACCAACATCCCAGTGCCTCTCCGCATACGTCGCATCATGAAATTAACCACACAAGTTAAACTTGGGTTATACAAAATCATCATGATAACACATTTTCATCAATTTGCAATCACCCAGTTCAAAAATCAAGTGGTTCGAAATGAAACTAAGATGTATATATAACTACCCATTTAGTAGTACTGATCAAAACAATCTACTAAGCTCAATATATATATACACCATCACTATAGGATCCAAATGACCAGCCACTACGTATAAATATATCATTGAACTCAATATATATATATAAATATACCAACCGAGCAAGACAAAGTCTACTTGGTAATTAAACTGAGTTCGACATATGTATATATATTTATATATATGTGCTATCACTTAGGTAGGAATGTAAGATGTATACTTACCTGGCACATCGTGAATTCACCGCCTTAATGCGGGAACTCTTTTACTTACCCAATCACTCAATTTGTTGTCATTCAAACCCAAAAAATTAGGGCCTCTATGTCCACTACATCAACCCTTGGACAAGATACCGTCATAACCGAGCCTAGCATCCTCCAATCTCTTGTGTTGCACAAGGTACTACGGTTCGGCCTTGTGTGGTCAACTTCCTGAACCAATTTGCCAAAAGAAAGGAAATTAATTAGTAAGCCCAAACAAATTAGGCCCAAAACCACACCCTTCAAAGACCTAGCCCAGGCGCGACCCGAGGCCCGCCTAAGCCCATGCCTCTAGGTTAACCTTTAGCCCGGACTTAAACCCGAAGAGACCCAGTGACGCCCCTGCCGCCATAGCAGCCAGATTGGAGCTCTCCGTTCATCTGCATCTTCCATGGGAGTGACTTGCCGTCGAGTCGTCGACAGCCAAGGCGACAGCAGCACCAACGCCTGCTGCACCCACGAATGGTGAGCAAGGACACAGCGCCGCCTAGCGTAGGCGAGTACGCCGTCATCGTTTCAAGGAACTCAGCCATCGGCTGCGACTTGTCGATTGCCGGTTTAACGACGCCAGACTGGTACATCGCCTCCTCGCCGGAGTTACTCAGGCGAGTCACATACCGATTCGGTTTTCGCCGAGCCGAGATCCTGAGAACCTGCCGGCCTTTCTCCGCGGCTATTTTATCGGAGCTTCCGTTTTAGGAGAAGTTAGCGGCCGGCTAATCCGTAGCCTCACGGTGGTGTGCAAGGCACCTCCCGCCTAAGGACTCCGGCGGCGCCAGGACCTCCATCTTCACTTCTCTCGCTTTAATTTTAATTTAAATCGACATGGTCTTCTTCGCCAATTCGAAACATCTCGATCTGGCTTGTCGAATCCGAACAAGAAATCAAGATTAGCAGCCTCCGGATTGAGGTCCTCATTGTTGGCAATGTTACACACCTCCATCGGATCCAATTGATCGAGCAGAGCCCAACCGTCGAAGAAGAACCTCAAAAATCAGAAGAACAATTGATTAATTCAACTGGTTAATACTAACACAAAATCGCTTCTAAATTGTTAGTAAAAACCATCAATTGATTTCTAGAATTCATCAAACACATTGAAAACCAAGTGGAAAACTTATCTCAAAAACACAAATGGCTGTGGCGTGGTATATATCCGAACCCACTGCCTTAGAAGCGATTTCGCCCCGACCACGGTGCAAGTCGGCTTCATGGCATCGCCCCCCAAGGTTACACAGCGCTCTCCGAAAGCGTGCACTCGCAATCGAAGAGATGAAATCACCAGGAGCTCAGAACTTTTCTCAAGAGAAGAGGAGAAAGAAGAAGACGTATGTCTATCTCTTCTCAAAACTAAAAATCCTCTTTTTATGATGATGGGAACGTGTGTTCTTCTCCCACTCTCCCACTCACCTTCTTACTTGAGAGAAACCCTCAAAAAACAGTTAAAACCATTTTTCCCTTTTATTTTTAATATGGATAAGATTGTGGAAATTAAAACCCTTTATAAAACATTTATTTAAGCATTATTCCAACACTTTCTTTCAACCTCGAGTGCACAGAGCGATGAACTGGAAGCCGGGTTAAGGCAGAGTGGGGTGCCGTTCCTATGGGTGGCTCGAGACTATGCTTCCCGGTTGAGCGCCAGTTTAGGGGACAAAGGGATGGTGGTTCCGTGGTGTGATCAGATGGAGGTGCTGCGCCATGGTTCAGTAGGGGGCTTTTTGACGCACTGTGGGTGGAACTCGACTCTTGAGACCGTCTTTGCTGGAGTGCCGGCTCTCGTGTTTCCTCTAGGGATCGACCAGATAACGAATGCCAAGGCGATGGTGGAGGATTGGGGGACGGCGTGGAGGTTGAAGGACAAGACCGGCTGCAGCTTGGTCGAAAGAAGAGAGATTTGCGCGCTTCTTAAGAGGTTTATGGATGTCGGAAGCAGGGAGAGGAAGGGGATGGAGGAGAGGTGTGGGGAATGGCGAGAAAGGCTTCGTAATGTGGTTGCGGATGATGGTTCCACGAGCGGCCTAGACTTGTTCTTGTCGGATTATTTGAAGATCTGCAAGGGCTGATCATATCTAACTCATAAGAACAATCATTTCAATTAAGCTAGCAAAATTGTTCAGTGTTCTTATTCACCGTTGTGATCATGTTGTTTGATTTGTTGTGCTGCTATTTTCCAAGAATCTAATGACTGATGTTGAAGATTCAGTTAATCAACAAGACGATCAAATATATAATTTTGACAGTTTAGAGGTAAATTAAAATGGTATGCAGCTCAAAGTAATTGTATCATCATTTGTTTGATTTTTTTTTTGATTAGGTAAGAATTCGAGTTCAGCCAAACCTGAGACTCGATGTCCAACCAAGTCAGGAGACGGAGAACCGTCAAATACAAACCGAAACATAATAACACACATCATTGGAGAAGAAAGAAAAACCCCAACAACTCAGAAAGGTATGCTAGCAGAGAAATCGATTGAGAATCAAGACGCGCCGCGAGTGCCAAAACGTGGGTTAAAGCAAAACCTCACGACATTACCCCAGCCGGAAAGGGTGACACCTAAGGATGTGTGGATCGCCGACGTTGCCCCCACCTAAATGAAGGATCTTCGAAGACCATGAGCACAACCATGATCCGTTCTCGATCAAACAAGACGCCTGATATTGCAACCCAACACAAAGCAAACGCAGCCACACCAGATCACCGACCCGACACTAGAAAACAGGACAAATAAGGGCTAGAAAGGGATAATCGATCAATTGTCGAAAATGTGACCAAAGCTCCCAAAAACAAACAAAACAAACGGGGAGCATTATTTATTCCATATGTATATATATAATTTTTTCAATCCTTAACAGAATTTAGTGCACACCCTTTCAGCCTTTTGAGTAGGGTTTGGAGCCCAAACCCCCAAAACACTGAAGGCCAAGATACAGAGTACCAGGACCAGATTTCCTGAATTCCACCGGAGCCGGAGGGATGGGACGCCGCCAATGAAAGCCGGCCAGGATTGCAGCAAGCGCCGGTGGCGACGCTGCACATCCCTGGCAGCAAGAAGAGAATCCCCGGCCACCGAAGAGCACCAGTGGAAGTGAATAGCTACAGAGCCCGAAAGTGTAGAAATCATGATGCCGCCACCAATCGCCGACAGCCGGAGGCCGGAGAGGACCAGGGAGTGTTAGGAATAACTATGTTTCCTATTATTTAGGCTATCTTTTAATTATTATTATTATTTTATATTTAGGAATTAGTCAAAGGTGGTTAGAGTAAATCTCTCTCCACCTCTCCACCTTAATCTCCATCATCAGATGTACGCTCTATATATTTCTTTCTATGAATCAATAGAAAATGTGTTCTTCTACACCAATTCTTAACATGGTATCCGAGCTCTTAGCCTAACGGCTTCAATCCTCATAAAATGCTTCCGTCCATTTCAAACTTGGCTTAGGCCACCACAAAAACTGCGTTCGGGCATCCCTAACAAGGCTTCCGCCACCACAAAAACCGCCTACAGGAAAACTATTTTCGGCTCCGGCCTCCCCAAACATGGCTTTGATCCTCTCCAATTTCCGCCTCCGGACGACACAAACCAATGCTTCGGCATGTTGCCACGAAACCAATCCTCCGGCTTAGGCCTCTACCAAACTGCCCATGGGCAATCCAAAACCTCTTCCGCCTTCCACACTAATCAAAATATTGGCTTTTGCCAACCAAATTTCAGCCAAAACCATGTCGGCCTTTTATTATCTTCTTGTTTTTCGTTGGCCAAAACCCATTTCGGCCACACAAAATCGTTATGCCTTCGGGCAAATCCAATTTGCATCGACCCTCTTGACCGGTGGAATGAGACCGGTGTTCTGAAAAACCGCCAGCCAGCCATGCGATCCCTCTTATTCTCGGCTCCCTCCCTCGTGTGCGGTAGAACTCGGCCGTCAGAAGCTGCTTGCAATGAGCAGGCCCGACGCTGAAGCTGGAATCGAAGACCCCACCGCCGCGGCCTTGTCGATGACCTACAGACGCCGAAGCCGATACCGAGGTCTGTCGACGCCGAGGATGCTTGTCGACCACGAATCCTTGTCGACACCGAAGCCTTCGACAGGCGAGTCGCCCTTCTTGGTACTCCCCTCGACGCCTCCCTTTCCCGGCGCTGGAGACTCTTCACCTTCCGATTCCAAGACGTTTACAAGAATCAAATTAAGGAGAATATTCCGAGGAGGTCAAGAACGTACATCATGGATATGTTTGTTTGTTCAAGATCGGACTTTGAATTCGCCGTCCGTCTTGCAGGGGAATCTTAGGAATAACTATGTTTCCTATTATTTAGGCTATCTTTTAATTATTATTATTTTATATTTAGGAATTAGTCAAAGGTGGTTAGAGTAAATCTCTCTCCACCTCTCCACCTTAATCTCCATCATCAGATGTACGCTCTATATATTTCCTTCTATGAATCAATAGAAAGTGTGTTCTCCTACACCAATCTCAACAGGGAGCAGGGATGAGGGAACAAGCAATATCCAACACTACCGAAGTGGATGCGATGAGGACCGGGGAGCCGGTGGGTAAGGGATACAGACTACGCGAACCACGCAACGAAAAGAACCCCGATTTGAGATATGGGAAGAAACCGCCCAAAATTTACCAAGACAAGTGCCGAATCAGAGACAATAGCCCCGAAACGACAAAAGCCCCAACAAAAACAAGGTTTTCGACGAGAGTCCGAGATAGAAAATCAGATTTAGGGTTTCATAGGCTAGAAGCCTCGTCGGAAAGAATGGAGTGGTGGCGTCGCGGCGACGCAGCGGTGCCCAGAGATGGGGAAAGCAGTTGTTGGGGTGGTGATTAGAACCCGCAGAATCACAAGGAAGAGGGCAAGAGTAGTGACGGAGGGCAGGCCTACGGGTTATGGACCGGCGAGGCGGATCTTAAGCCTTCGAAGAGGGGCTCAAGTCCTATGAGGAGGGGATTCCGAACAGTTTACAAATCTGGGAGGCGATGTGCAAGATGAGAGGTTCCAATTGAGGGTGCCAACTTCCTCTCTCTAGAGAAGGGATAGAGTTCCGGTTTGATCTCTTTTCGATTCAAAAGGGTTATCATTTGTTTGAAATTAATTGTATGCATGTGCGTCTATATACCGAAGATGGTGCATCGTCTCTGTCAGCACCTTCGGAATCGGCGAATTTGAGGGCAGAGGCAGGAGCAGATGGTGCCGCCCTTGCCTATAACGGAGCCGATCTTGGAGGTTGGGCAAAGGACGCGGAAGACGATGTCCAGTTGATGCCGTACTAGAGGCGGTGGGGGAGGCTGTGGAGGTGGAGGACGGTGGGTGGATTTCAGTCCATTGAATAACCAGTGGAGAGAGAACAAATGAGAATAGGGTATAGAGTGGCCAATAAATCATCACGGGGTACAAAACGGCTTAAAATTTTTTTAAGGGGTACAATTACCCAATTAGAATCCTAAAAAAAAAGTATGTTTGAGCAAATTTACTCTAAATAAAATATATGTCCGTTTATAATTATTTGGTAAAGTAATTTCACATTAATTGCATATATTAATCTTAATTGAAAGTGTATTTTTTTTTGCCATAATTGAAAGTGTATATTACGTGATCAAATCTTGTTTTATTAATTAGTTAATGCTTTTTGTTATGTTGCATGAACCGAGTTTAAGTAATACTCCCGGCCTCGTTCAGCTAATGTGCACGTTTATATTTATATCAACGAAGGGTAACATATAAAAAAGATATACCCTACATATAAATTAATAATTCAAAAGGACTATATTGCATCTTGTAGATCGATGGTCGACCTTTTATTGAAATTAGTTAAACCTACATAAACTAAATTAATATAATTAATGAAAGACTAATTAAAAGGGTAGGAAGGAAAATGAATTAAGGGCATTTAGGGCGACCCTCCTTAGTCTTCCAATTGTTGTAGCATGGGCATTCTTCCTTGTGGCCGTAAGTCCCCGACGGCACGCACAAGCATTGTGCGCAACACTTGTTGCAGAAGAACAGACATGGCTTCTTGTGGTGTGTCTTCGAGCATCTGTACTCGCACGCACCAGGGCATTCTGCACCAACGTCGTACATATATTCAAATATAAATTAACTAACTCTAACAATCCATGTATCCCATCCCTGAATTGTACAACATACAATTAAGTTCATGACTTACCATTTTTAGTCAGTGACCTTTCCCTTCCAGCCTGACAAATATATGCACGGGAGAATTAAATCCAAAATACAAATTAATGAATCATATATATGAAGATGAATTAAGTAGGGTAAATTAAGTTTACCATAGAAACTTGAACGATGGACATTGAAACAAGAAGGAAGAGGAAGAAAGTGAATTGGGAGTAAGCCATATTATATTGTAGTCTTCAATCTCTCAGTTGGGTACTTTAGAACCTCAAAATATATTGATTGATTCCAAGTTGTAAAGTTGATGTTGCTCTTTAATTGGCACACCCAACGCCTATATATATGAGTTTGTTCATTAAGCCCTATTAATTGGCAGAGATTTATGGCATTGTGAAATTGATCTTACATGATCCTTTCCATTAATTTCAGGATCGAATCACAAATCATGGGGGATAGAATGAAAAACGTGCTGACATATAAGTCAAGATTCAATGCTTCAAACTCATGTAATCCGGATTAATAATGCAGTGCATCTATTTAATTTTTTATTATTTTAAAAAAACATTTTGGTTGTTGGATCGTAAGCCCCGTTCAGTTAGTCACAGACCCAAGTGGATAACTGTGAAGATTCGGCCATGACTCTTGGAAGAATGGGTCACTGGGCTCCACACACGTCTTAGCCCGTCCAGCAAAGGGGACAGGCCCATTTCTCTGGCCCAAGAGGAACCTGATTTTTCAGGGGGAAGAATAGCAAAAAATACCCAAAATTCCTATGACAGTTGCAAATATACCTTGTTTTTTACTTTATTGCAAAAATGCCTAATTTAATTGCAAAAATGTCTAATAAAATTGCAACTGTGCCCAAAAGAAAAAAATATGTGAAATAAATAATAAATAAAAAAAATCAGATTTTCCTATTTTATAAAATAAAAACGAAAAAATAAAAAGAAATAAAAACGGAAAAAGAAAAACAAAAGGACCGAAAAAACAAAAAGAAAAAAAAGAAAAACAACAAGAAAAAAGAAAAAAGGCTGTAAAATGGGAAAACATAAAAAATAAAAAAAAATCAGAAATATCCCTGTGCCCCTCCCTCGAGCGAGCGAACGAGCCTCCTCCTCCGTCGGCGTTGAAGATCTTCTCTCAGACCGAGCCTCCTCTGCCGGCGGCTTCTCACTGGAGTCGGCTCTTCTGTCTCGCCATCAGCACTCCACCGTTCCGCCGACAGTTTCGCCCCAAAGCATCTGCTCTTCTCGATAGTTTCGGCACAAAGCATCGAGCACCATCGTTCCACCGCCGAAGCCAGCAAAAATACCGGTGAGAAGATCGGAATTGTCGCCAATCGGTCATCATCAAGTCGAGTGTTGTCCCTCGAAGCCCTCTGTCGTCAAATTCGAGAAACCTTAGGTACGTTACTGATTCCTCCATTCTCTTGTTTATGTCAGATTTCTGCCAAAACAAACCAAATCTATCCATTTAGATGAATCCAAACTTCCCTTACCCATCATGTATTTAAGGGACCGGAATACTCGGTTTCAGATTATCAAAGTGTATATGGTGTTCTGCACATAAGGTGTTTGTTAAAATGTCTGAGTGAATTTGTCAATTGGGGTGTTTATTGTGTTTCTCTGGGTGATTTTGCTTATTGTTCTGACTTTGGGATTGGGTTTGATGTATGAGGACAAACTAAAGTTTTTGAATTTGAAGTTATTGTTTTATCTCTTCCCTCTCTTTCTTTGTGTACGTTTGTTGTATAGTGATTGTGGCTACCGAGTGTAAATTATTTGTATGCTGTCTGAATTTGAAGTTTTGAGGAATCCAGTATCTAGTTAGTGTCTGGAATGAAGATTAATGTACTCTAAGCATTCTACCTTTGACTGGATGAGTATTAGTTTTGGGTGTTGTGAACATTTTGCATGAAAGTTCATTTAGCTTTCGTAAGTTGGGCACTTGGGCTCTAGATTTTGTAGGCATCTTTCATTTGTTAATATTTGATGTTTAAGCCTATCTTGGTAATAATAAATAGGCTTAGACATTTGTTGTGTACTTGATTTCCATTTGTCTCTGGTCGTTTACTTTCTAAACATATGTTGCTTACTGAGCATCATGAAAGGCCTTTATGACTCACATTTTTTGTTCATAGGAGGTTCGCAGGCATGGCCATTACAAGAGGTGGGAAGGAGGTATTAACCCCTTGTCGATCGAATGAGATGAAATCCATTGATGGGGATCAAGCAGAACGACAGAAGAGGAAGCGGAAAGCACCTGCCAACGACAAAGTCAAGGGGAAAGTCTTCAAAAAAGATGTAAGTGCAATTGTTTGGTCATTCTGTCTTTGGTTGTGGTTGAGTGGATTGTATGAAGTTATTAGCTATTAGTCTATCTTTTATCTCAAATTACTTGCAAATATTGATTTATTCGCAGATACAATATAAGTTTTACACCGAGGACTCAGTTTATGGAAGAATAAATCTAAATGCAAGAAAGACAATTATTTCTGATATTGAAGAACGTCTCACCCCCGGAGATTGGGAAAGAATTATAAATGGACCGTTTGGGAATATCGTAAAGATGATGAAAGAGGTATCATACTCATCCCAGCTTATACATGGTGTATTGATGAAGCAACTTCAAACAAATAAGTTGTGGGAGACATGGTATGATGTTGGCCAACAAAGCACGACAAGTCCACGCAATTTTGGTTGCCGAAGAAGACGAGAAAGATATGTTGTCAAAGTGTTACTTTTCAGACGAAGAGAGTGATGAACACTTTGACAACATAGTCAAGAGCACAAAGACAAGTGCCGGTACAAGCAGGACAAAGCGGAGGCAAGTAAAGGTTGATGTTGGGACGAATGACAGGGGGAGCAATGTAGATTCACTAAACTCAAGAAATGTAATGGGTGCTATCACAGAGTTAGCACATACTATGAGGCGGATTGAGAAGTCATTGGTTGAAAGACTTGAAAGGATAGAAGCGAGGTTAGATAAGATAATTATACCTCAAAGGAACACATCCCCGCGCCTGTCTCCGGTGACCAAAGTTGGTTCGTTGATCGATGATCATGATGATCACGATAACGAGGTATGGACTACCCTATGATAGAATGTTGTTTATTTTTGTAGATAAATTTTATTTGTTTACCTTATGTTAATTGGATTATGCTTATTGTAATATTAGTAGAAGTCTGCACATTCCAGATCGGATCATGAGTTCAGTGATGGAGTGAAAGTCTTTGGTGGGAATGCAGACGGTGAGCTCCCGTGCACTAACTTATCTAAGGACGCTATTATTGAGGGTGCAAAGGTAAGTGAACCTGAGGAGGTACATGAAGTTCCTCATAAGAGCGAGGAACCACTCGGGAAGAAGCCAATCACTTGATCGACGAAGGTGCTCGATAACCCAAAAAGGCTCCTTCCAGTTCGCAAAAAAGAGAAGTCGAAACATATGTCCTCCCCTTATACAGACTCGAAATGCATCGAGTTGGAGAAGGTGCAGAAGCCGATAAAAACTTACAAGATAAGAGGGAGGGCCTCAAAAGTAGCTAATGGTGCTGGAGACCACCTTCCATCAGCAGAGCTGAGTGCTTGGGTTGTTTCACCGGGGTAAGTTCACTTGTGAGTTAGTGTTTGGGAAACATAATTTACACATTGTCTCTAATATTTGTATAATTTTGTAGCGAGGATTATCGTGATGGCCCAGATGGGGCAACATTAAACAAGGAATTTTTTAAGAAGCTACTTCAACCTAACGTGTGGTTGACAACTGAGGTAAGTGCACTAACATGTTCATTGACTAACAAGTTATGTTAAGAGTATGTATGGTTTCAATAAATTATTGGGATGACGTGTTACAGCACATGGAGCAAGTTCTTTACTTTCTTCGGGAGATGATAATCAAAGATGAGACCGAGATTATTTTAGATGGATTTTGGGTAAACAAAATTCAAGCTCTGTGGAAAGACTGCAATGCTAGCAAAAGCTCAGACAGTACACATCAGATTCTGTTCAAGTACTTCGAAGGGCGGTTGCCGCAGTTGCATGGGAAGAGTTGGGAAGCTGCAGAACATCTCTATGTTCCATTCAACTTGGAGAAGAGACACTGGGTTGCACTGCAGATTAGTTTGAAAGATTGGTCGGTATATGTGTATGATTCGGACCACGGGTTGTACAAAGATAGTGTTTTACTGAACTTGTTAGAATCGGTAACAAATGGACTTCCCCTAGTGTTGAAGCGACCTGAGACATTGACCAACCAAGTTGGAAAATGGGGTGAAGAGCCATTCAGGGTGACTCGCGTCCCCAGTTTGAAATCTAATAAGCGAGGGTAAGAGATTCAATTTCAGTACTTATATATGTTAATATCCCTTTTGTGTATGCATAACATTGTGTAGTATGTATTTGGCAGGGGTGATTGCGGGGTATACACGCTCAAGTACATTGAAGTCTTGAGCACTGGGAGGTCTACCTTGGAGGCAATTGCAGACAAGTATATTGATGGCTACCGCAACTCTTTCGCGCAAAGTGTGTGGGATGACAAATGGAAGAAGCCCATGTGATAGTGTGTGTTAGAAAGTAGTAAAGTTGAATGGTTGATGGTTTTTGACGGATATATGTATATATCCTACTAGGAACTCGACTCGTATTATATTATGCTAGGTTGAAAACCTTAGGCTTAACATTCGTGGGTTTAGTATTTTGGAGTTTGAATTTTGGATTATGCTAGGCTGACAACACCCACTATGGTGGCTTCTATCATCATTGTCCCATTTCTTTGTCGGCTCTGACTCATGTTATGACTAATATGTGATCTGATAATGTTCTGTTATTGTGGCATTGACTACGCTGCAGTGAATATTGAAGTTGAGAAAGTTCATATCATGTGCTTTATTTCCCATTCATGCTGTCAGCAAACCATATTTCAGTTTGGTGCATGAGTTATTGGCTCTCTGGGCCAATAGCATATGGTCTCAAGTTCTCTCACTTTATTAGCAACACCTTTTCATTCTTTCTATACCATATGTTACATAAATACTGACAGGAATATATATTTAAATTGCTATACCATATGTTACATAAATACTGACAGGAATATATATTTAAACATGTCAGGATACATAAATCTTGAGTCGTAAAGGGAGTCCCACGATAGTTTTTTAAGTATTTGACAGAATATCGCCTATAACATGACAGGATATTTGTTTCACATGTCAGGATATATACTCACACGTTTTCGCAACCAAAATTTCTTATTATTGACCCAATTTTTCACATTCGCCAGGGACATCATTCACCATCAGTTTTGCAACAACAATCCGGCAGGAAAAATAAAATAGTTTGACAAGATATTTTTAACCACATGATAGGATAAAAAAACATATTTTGACAGGATGTTACGTAAATACTGACAGGAAATATATTTAAACATGTCAGTATACGTAAATCTTGAGTCGTAAAGGGAGTCCCACGAAAGATTTTTTTAGCACTTGACAGGATATCAACTATAATTTGACAGGATATCTGTTTCACATGTCGGGATATATACTCGCACGTTGTCGCAACAAAAATTTCTTATTAATGACCCAATTTTTCACATTCGCTAGGGACATCATTCACCATCAGTTTTGCAACAACAATCCGGCAGGATAAATAAAATAGTTTGACAGGATATTTTTAACCACCAGACAGGATTAAAAAAAAAAACAAATTTTGACAGGATGTTACGTAAATATTGACAGGAAATATATTTAAACATGTCAGGATACGTAAATCTTGACTCGTAAAGGGAGTCCCACGAAAGATTATTTAGCATTTGACAGGATATAAACTATAACTTGACAGGATATCTGTTTGACATGTCAGGATATAGACTCGCACGTTTTCGCAACCAAAATTTCTTATTAATGACCCAATTTTTCACATTCGCCAGGGACATCATTCACCATCAGTTTTGCAACAATAGTCTGGCAGGATAAATAAAATAATTTGACAGGATAGTTTTTACCACATGACAGGATAAAAAAACAAATTTTAACAGGATGTTACGTAAATACTGGCAGGAAATATATTTCAACATGTCAGGATACATAAATCTTGAGCCGTAAAGGGAGTCCCACGAAAGATTTTTTAGCACTTGATAGGATATCAACAATAACTTGACAGGATATCTGTTTAACATGTCAGGATATATACTCGCACGTTTTTTTCCAATTTCCAGAAAATCCAAAAAATCCTATTATTTTTTAATTTCCGAATTTACGTTTTTTTTTTCTTCCGAAAATCCTTTTTTTAACAGATTTTCTTTTTCGAAATTCTGTGTTTTGAAAAAAAAACTACGAATTTATGTTTTTTTCCAAAATTATTTTTTAATTTCTGGGCAGGGTAGGGTATATCCGCAAATTCGCCTTTTTCAGGTTGGCATTTCTGCAAGCAGGGCCCGGGGACTTTCCTGTGTTGAGGCCCAATTAAAGGCCCATTACACAACCACTTCGTTCCAATAACCTTGTTGGACGCATGAAGAAGAAACAAGTGTAATAAACCAAAGCGAAATACAAAGCATTTCCGGTGTGGGATTGATAGGGTGATGAACTTCGACCAGCATAATTTCATTATATATATATATATATATATATATATATATATAAACAAAATAGAATATAAAGATATGACTTTAGCAAAAGATAGAAGCATACGGTTCGAAGGCTCTATGAATTACTCATCTAGTTATTGTAATATGTGTTATCAAACCCTTTAGGAGATTGGAAGTGTTATTCGACTATTGAACTATTACAATCGGATACTAGGCTGGATTAGTTGTCTTTCTCTAACATTTATATCCGTCATATTTTCAAAATCAAGTATCTAATTAACCTTGCTCCGAAGTCGATTAAGAATCTAATCTTTTTCTATGCAACAGTGGCAACGACCTACTCTGGAATGAGGACTGGTGAAGAGTTTAATTTCAACATTATTAATCCTTGGCCGATTTGCAAAAATACACCAAATCGGTGTTCGGTTTGCAAAAGTATACCCGTTTTCTGATAATAGCAAAAATAGAATAGGTGGGTCATATGTGCTAAAAAATAGGTTATTTGTGCTAAAAAATAATGACTGATTTTACCTTTAAATTTAAATATAAAAATCATTAAAAGGAGTATTATGAATTAAAAGAAGATTAAAAAATAAAAAAAATACATATATATATTAAAATAATGTTTTTAATATATTTTTCTCGGAAATTTAAGAATAATAATCCAAGCCGGATGAAAATCTTTGCCTTATTAAGAGAATCAATCATTGACAAGGATAAATTTGTTGTTGACAGGATATATGTTTTTGATGACAAACCAAATTTTTAATAATGACAGGATGAGTCTATGATAGGAAAGAGAATAAAGATACGATTATATCCATACCACAACTAGAAATTAAAGGTCTGCTCAAGATGACAGGGTTATTTGTTCCAAGTGACAGGATATATGTGTATAGTGACAGGCGGCACGTTAATTCTGACATGATTAAACTTATAATCGGGGAGAGAATCAATGAAGATACGGTCAATCATATCTTGAGGATTATTAACCATATTTACAAAACGATTGTCAATATATATCTTCAGTATAACTGTCTATAGTGACAGGATATTTACGGTTGTTGACAATCTTAAATTTGAATACTGACAGGATATGATCAAAAATCGGCGGGAGATTGCGTAAAGATATGGTTTTGACCTAAATCATAACAACCAGATTTTTAACCCTAACCGCTTAGTTGCCGCCTCCTACTAGATATTCCCTCCAATATATTACCCACCCCCGCCAGCTCTAACAACACTTAAACTTTATCTTCGTAAATCATATATAGTCGCCTTATATCTTCCGGTGGAATCGCTTGATCTTCGATTGATTGGTATCGCAGTCATGGGTGAGCTCTTCATCACAATAACTTCCTATCAATTTGTTTGTTATGATACTTATTTCGTCCATATTCATATGATATTCATTACTTGTAGGTCGAAACGATTACTATATGTCATTGATAACCAATGGTGAGTGAAGGGTCAGTGGAACCAAGTGGACCTATGAAGGAAAGCAACTGGCTAAAGGAGTTGTTGTTGGTGACAATATCAAGTACGAGACGATTAAGGAGAAAATAGCCGAGAAGTTAAGTTTTGATCCCGACAGGTATGAAATTGAACTGAAATACATTTCATCTCTAAGAGAGAACTTTTCGCCGATTGAGATTAACGACGAAGATGATTGGGAAGCATTTAAGTTTCTGAATTTGAAGTCAAAAGCGTCTGTGTGGCCTATTGAATTGTACACAAGCCTCGTAGGGAAGAAAGATAGGCAATTGATGGAGAATGAGTATGAAATGAAGCCGATTCTAGAGGGGAAGAGTTCAATGGAGCATACAACAGTTCCTCTATCCGCACCGCAGGCAACACAAAGTCAAGACGAAGTTGGTCCAGACAGGGAGGTAGTGAACGTCGTCAAGCCATATGCTCATGTCGACAGGTCATTAGATGATATCATCGATGATGATAACCGGTGTGAATTACTGGGTGACAAAGCCAACACTGGAGATGTTCGAAATATTTTCAAAAAAAGTCGAAATCTCCTCAAATTGTATCACTAAGCAGTGATGATGATGATGAGGATATAGAGCCTTCATCAAGGAAAAGAGTATATGGTGAAGGGACTATAGAGTTTTCATCAAGGAAAAGAGGACACAACTTCATTGACTTGGGCAGTCCTGATAGAGAAGATCGTATGTTTCAAGATGATTATGATGCTGGTGAAGGATGGACTGAAGACAAAGGCTTGCAGGACCAGTGGTATGGAGAGGGGAAAAGGGACGATGAAAATGCTGGTTTTGATGTTGTGGATGAAGGTTTTATCCAAGAGGTGGAAGAGATGGAGGAAAACTATTATCGTACTCGCAAGGATGCTAAAATGTTGAAGGATGTTGATTGGGAGGATGAGACCGATAATAGTAAAAAAGTAGTAAGGAAGGGAGTGTATTTCAATTCAAAGGAAGAGTTGAAGGATGCACTAAATGCCATGGCGCTGGAAACTGCTTCCAATTAGATGTGAAGAAATCCGATAAAAACACATATGTGGTGGGCTGCATCAGCAAGGACTGTACTTTCAAGTGCCATGGAACAATCTTTCGAAAGACCAGTCTGTTTCAAGTGAGGCAGTTTGTCTCGCAGCACACTTGCGGCATGGGAATAAAGCACAACCACCACAAACAAGCTAGCTCAACGTTCATTGCCAATAAAATACTTCACAAGTAAGAGTTAATTTTTTCTCATTGGTTGAATATGCCTATGAATATTGATATAAACCATTGTTATGGGTGTTAGGTACCAACGTGGGGGTAAAGGGACAAGAGCATCAGAAATACAAGAGTTGATGCAAGAAATGGGAGTCAAGACTAGCTACCACAAAGCTAACAGAGCACGATTGAGGGCAGAAGATCTAGCTAGAGGCATAGTAGAGGAAAGCTATGGTCGCTTATATTCATACTTCTATATGCTTGAGAAATCAAATCCTGGATCTCAAACATGTATTGTCAGAGATTCTGACCAGAGATTCAAGTATGCCTTCTGGTCGTTGGGTGCATGGATAAGAGCAGTCCCACATTTAAGAAAGGTACATGAGTATGCGTAAGACTTATCTGCATAATTTCATCTGTCAGGACATATGTTTTAGTAGACAGGAAATATACAATGCATGACAGGATATTACGATACTTTCATATTAATGTACAATTTTTTTTATAGGTGATATCAGTTGATGGAGCACACTTAAGTGCACGGTACAGGGGCGTTCTTCTTCAGGCGATGGCGCAAGATGGAAACGGTCAAATCTATCCCATCGCTTTTGGGGTAGTTGATAGTGAGAATGACGACTCTTGGTCATTTTTCTTCAAAGAACTGAGTGTTATTATCGCAGATGAACCAGATGTAGTTATCATCTCTGATCGGCACGCAAGCATTGGAAGAGATTTGAGGAAATCCTACTCTTTCGCCAAACATGGGTTTTGCACCTATCATCTGTATCAAAACTTTAGGAGCGTACACAAGAGGGGGGACTTGTTCAACCTCTTTAATCGGGTTGCGAAGGCATACACCATTGAAGAGTTTAACCATCTATTTGCACAGCTTTGCAAGGAGTCAGAGAAGGTCGGTGATTATCTACAAACTGCAGGATTTGACAAGTGGGCAAAAGCACACTTCTGCGCCAACAGGTTCAACATACTGACTTCAAATAATGCTGAAACCATGAATTCGAGATTTAAAATGGAGCGTGGTTGGCCCATTGTTGCCATGTTTGACGGGATGATAGGCATCATTGCACATTGGTTTTGTGACCGACGGGAAAAGGCAGAAAAATGGGATACACTGGTTACATCTGATGTGCAGGCCAAGCTTGATAAGAGGTACTTGAGGTCCGTCAAAATGACGGTACGCAGGCTAAGCCAATTTGAAGCTGAGGTGGTGGATGGAACGTTGCGATTTGCTGTTAATCTGCACAGTCGAACATGCGATTGCAAGAGGTTCCAGATTGATCAGATTCCTTGCACACATGCCATAGCCGTAGCAGCGGACAGGGGGGTGAATGTTGCTGAACTTGTCCATCCCATATTCAGAAATGACCACTTGAAAGAAGTTTACAAGGAAACACTGCATGCTGTTCCACCCGTTGATCGGTGGGCCGTTCCTCCATCGATAGAATCCATTATATGTCTACCGCCCCTAGTAAGAAAGCGTGTTGGGAGACCCAAGGTAAATAGATATCGTGCACCCTGGGAGAAGGATTGGTCGAAGATGCGCAAATGTGGTCGGTGCGGAACCGAGGGTCATAATCAGCGCAACTGTACTAGGCCTAGTACATCAAGGGCAGGGTCCTAGCAACATGGTTTCCATACAGCTCTCATATTGGTGGACTTTGTTTATGTTTTGGTTCTCTTCGACTTTGTTTATGTTTTGGTTCTCTTCGACTTTGTTTATGTTTTAGTTCTGTTCAACTTTGTTTATGTTGGTTGAATTGGTTTTTTTTTGGTTATCTTAAACTTTGTTTAGTTAGTTCATGGATTTGTTTCGTGAGATTGTTATTGTATGGTTCGTGTTTACCATGTCGTTATTTGTTTTACATCCTGACAGTGTAATTATTGATCCTGTCATTATTGGGAAAAACTCATCAAGGATTTCTCATTTTCTCATACAGTTCGGCTGTAAACCCCCCCACACAATGCCTATAGGCTTTTCTGAACTCATCTCTTATTTGTTCATAGGCATAGTAATGTATGAGAAATTTTGTACATGTTACAAAATACATGGTAAAGTCAACGTGAGCCTCCATTTACATCGAGCTTCACATTCTCAAAACTCATCAAGTCCGATCAACAATTTGAAGAGGCTTTGAAAGAGAAGGAATTGTTTTCCATTCACCCTAAGTTTGAGATGACACAAGAACAATCCAAAATAATCATAGTTGAGAGATTGATTTTCTGTACACAATAAGTACTAAGCTAAACTACTCCAAGAACAGACAGACATAACCTTATGTATCCAATACACCACCACAAAAATCCAAAAGTAATTGTAGCATCGTACATGAACCTATTCATGTCGAACAAAAACACTAGATAATATATAACGTATTAGGCTAAACGAAACAACTAAGTTTGCGCCATAATATTGTTAGCCCTTGTTCCACTTGCAGTTGAAGATGATATGCACCAGCTCGTTCCTAAACAAATCAACATTCTTGTCTGAAACATCCAACAACTCCGTCTTCCCAGCAATTAGAAGTTCAATATATTTGAGCGTGTACACCCCACAATCCCCCCTGCAAATTCATTGACACCATGAGTAATAAGGATTATAAGTGGAAAAACTTCAAAAAAACACATCAAAAGGTTGGTAGATGCACTTACACACGCTCGTTTGTCGGCAATCCTTTCACTCGATTGACACTCAAAGGAGATGTACCAAAATGTGCATACTTCTTTGCCAGAGGCTCATATCTTTCCCACACCATCGGAAGCTTTTCAATAACCGGAGTTAAAAGAGTTTTCACCTGGTTCTCCCGGTTAAGAGCAACATTTGAATCGTACACATTTATGCACCACTTGTTGAGGTCAATTTGTAGAGCCACCCAATGTTTGTCATCAAAGTTGAATGGGATATAAATGAACTTGATGTCGTTCCAGCTCTTACCATAAAGATGTGGTAGTTCTCATTCACAATATTTCAACATAATCTCCTCCTTCTCCAGGTTGGCAACCCACCATGAGTCTAGCACTACCACCTCCTTGTGCTTATCTGATTGTCCATGGACTAGTTCACGTAGGAAGTACATGACTTGTTCCATGTGCTAAAACATAACCAATTGATAGTCATTTAATGTTATAGATGAAAAATCATTTAAGATTAAATTTGATTTACAATACAAATATTTTACCTCAGAAGTTAACCACTCTTGTGGTTCTATAAGGGCCTTAAAGAATCCTTTGTTGAGGGCAATTCCAATCGGGCCTTGTCGGCAATCGGGGCTGACATATCAAGCCAGTGACATAAATATAAGCAACTATATTTTGCACGTCATCACATAAGAACAAAAAATAAGTCACTAACCTCTCTGACGCAAGCCAATCCAGTAATTCTGAAGCCCCTTGAACACTTGTATTTTTCGTCTTCCATATCACTACACCCACCTGGTAATTATCAGGGAGCCTCCCATATTTTTTCGCTCGAGGTATCGGCTGTGTAATGACTTCTTCCCCTGGATTTTTACTCTTGATGGACCGAATATAATACTTCCCTCCTGCTTCTTGTACGACATTCTGTCTGGGCTCTACTCTTGCTTGAATCAATTGTAATCCCTTATTATCACATCCAGGGGACCCATGTTTGTCAGTTTCACTCTAATATCAAAGCACATGAAAATTAGTTTAATCGACATCTTTCGAACATCTATTTACATAGGTTACCTGGACTGGCTTCTGAACAACTAACTCTTTTCCATCCTCTTTTATGCTGTCTGCAGTGTACAGGTTTCCATCGGCGACCTCTTCATTGGTGTCATCCCATTCGTAGTCCGAAGATGCATGCTAAATTGGCAATCAATGTAAGTAAACAAACTACCTTCCTCCTTATGAGTAACATATAAAACATGACTTTTAATCTTGAAAAATTGAACATCTACAATTTCATAAACTTATAAATTTGAAGATGTCATACCTTGTTGTTTTCCTTGTCGGGTTCACCCCTTCTACTATTCGTCGCATCCTTCTTGGAACAGTCACCATCTTTTCTCTTCGACAAGTAATTCTTTAGATTTCTGAAGTCCCTTTCAAGCCTCTGCATCCTCGTGGACAATTCATTTCCTTGCTTATCTACCTTATCAGCTATCTCTTTTCCTTGCCTCAAAACAGTGTCAGCCAATGCCTTGAATGCTGACAGGATCTCGCTTGATGCACCAATGTCATGATTGATAGGGAATTGTTCATGTGCCTTCATTTGTTCCCTTTCAACACTTCTTTTATGATTGTCCTCCAGATTCTTCACATGGTCATCAAGGTACTCATCGACTACTTCATCAGAGAAGTCGCACTCGTCTAACATATTCTCTTCACGTTCCTCTTCTAGAAGAATTGATTTGACTTCCATGTGCCTTTGTAACAAAGTGCTAATCATAACATGGTCATGTGTAACATCAGAGTGCCAACGTAAACAGCGTGGAATGACACATTCATCAAGCCTAGCTGCACACTTGGAGCCAATGTCTGGGACCGCTTCAAATACCCAAATCTGCGTTCATATAAAAGTCATGCGAGTTTATACATTTTCCTATGAACATTAACAAATTACTTCATGTATTTTGCCTCTACTCTAAATGCCCAACAACACAACAACACCAACTAGCCACATCTTGTCCCCATCGTAACAATATTATATTTGAAAAGAGCATACAACAGTGACATGACAACGCCAAATTATCATACACTCAGAGTCAATAAGAACTAAGAAGCCAATGGGAGTGCAATCCCATGATTAACCTAACTGATGAGGTAAGAATGAAAATTCATGTAAGTTTACACCCACTTCTATGAATATTAACAAATTACAAGAGCATTCAAAGAAAACGTTATTATATGCACACGTTTACCTGGAAAATGAGAGGTAAACCTTTCATGGTATACCCTGTTCGACAAGCTGAAGAACTGACTTGTGATTTTGCATTGGTTGCAAGTCGTCTACTTAGAGAATTCTTCAAACTGTCATGCAGCTCCAAATAAGCAATCCTACCCCATGGGAAATTATTGAATCGATCCATATCAT
The DNA here is from genome assembly GCA_963922045.1 of Persicaria maculosa. Lineage (NCBI taxonomy): Eukaryota > Viridiplantae > Streptophyta > Magnoliopsida > Caryophyllales > Polygonaceae > Persicaria > Persicaria maculosa. The sequence continues at coordinate 42,628,382 of OY998262.1, read as the reverse complement.
CAAGCAATTTCACATGTGCAGAGTCGACGTAGCGCTTTTTGTCGCCACCTAAGATAACACCCTCCAAAATCAGTAAAAGGGTCAGCTTAAGTTTTCGGGTAGTGTTCTCTTCAGCATCTATGAACAGATTCGAAAGTTCTGCAATACTGATTTTGGTCCCTCTTAGCAATGAAATCATAGCACGATTGTCCTTTTCTAGGTCCTCATATCCGTGGCAATTCAACCCAGTAAGTAGCCTAAATTCTTTAAGGGAAAAACGACAAATTTTCCCATCCACTTCATACCATGTCTCCCATTTCTTTTTACACTCTATTTGTCTAAACAACATATGGTGCAACAGTTGAGACGATAGCTTCACTGACTTCATCATCTTCACAATTTTCCCAAAGGGCCCATCTAAAACTAGCTGCCATATTCCAGGGGATAATTTGTCCTCAATTAGTTGAAGATATGCAAGCCTAGAGTTTTGGTTTATTCTCCCATAAAACATACTTTCACTCTTATATTTCAATTTCGCCTGCATGATGAAGTTCAGTTATAGACTAACTAAATAACTTAGAGAAATGATTTGAACTATATTAAAGATGAGTTGTACTAACTTGCACTTCTGGTTGAGGAGTAGATGTTTTAGGTTTCAACTTGCTTGTACTAGTATCCACATCTTCCGTGCCATTTGAGTCATCTAACTCAAGGATTCTCTTCCTTTTACCCTTTGCCCCCGAAGGACTTGCTTTCGTCGCCTTCCCTTCTCTTGTAATAGTCATAGAAGTTACTAAGAAGTTCTTGAGTAGTTCTTGTAGCCTTAACCCACAAATCTGTAATCTCTGGCATTCAAATTCAGATTGAAGAAATTAACAATCAATATGAATAAAAACCGTAAAGAAAATCCATCCAAATAACTAAATACTGATGGACAACCACAAAATTTAAGCAAAAGGGGGAAACCCCTAGAAATTGACCAAGCAAGAGGGAGGATTGTTTATTGGTGGTAATATACATATAAAAACATATCATCAGTCAAACAACTACCAATCTGCAGCTACTGCTAGTGAGAAAACAAGGGCGTGATCCAGAATTAGCAATATAAGGGGAACTCAAAACAGAAAAAAATCCAACATACAAGGATGTATTTTGAGCTATGTTTGTGATTCCTGGACAAAGATCAGTTTCAGAACAGATCATGATTGTATTAACAAAACCATTGCTTTTAGGTCTCGCCATTGCTTTTAGGTCTGGGCGAATCCTAAATACTCCATGAATTCAACAAAAATCATAAACACAAAGCAATGTGGATAGTAAGTCGAGAACTGGAAACGAAATTCCCAAAATTCAAACTTACCTGGGACCTAATTGAGAAGCTCCGGGGGCTTGGATTCCCGAATACCACATCAATTTTCTACAAGAACGAAACTGAATTAGAATAAGAGTGCCAATAAAAGATGAAAGTAGTTACTGAAATCCAGATTCCCCATTTTAGCAGAGCATAAGAAGAAGAGGGATTTACAGGTAAATTGGCGGAGACTGATTGCGTCGGAATGCCCGCACAACGTCGGAGGGTAAGGGCGGCGACTGCCGGAGACGCGAGTGACGGAGTGAGCGCCGGGGTCCTGGGGTTGGGGCCGCCGGAGCCGGATAGGGAAGGGTTGTGTATTTTGGTTAGGGTTTAGAGTGGGATTGTCGGAATGCCCGCACAGCGTCGGAGGGTAAGGGCGGCGACTGCCGGAGACGCGAGTGACGGAGTGAGCGCCGGGGTCCTGGGGTTGGGGCCGCCGGAGCCGGATAGGGAAGGGTTGTGTATTTTGGTTAGGGTTTGGAGTGGGATTGGGATTGGGGGTCGGGTCTATAGTCCGGTTGAAAGGGGTTGTTAATTTTTTTTTTCTTTTTTTTTTTTAATTTCAGATTTTTATTATTATTTGATTATTTAATATAATTTAAAAATATCAAAAAAATTAAAAAACACCTAAAATATTTAACTTTTTTTTTCCTGATTTTTTGGGGTGGTGGGTAGTTTTGAGAATAAAATAATGTATTTTTGCAAATTTCCTTATATTGATGTAATTGTTTTCAAAACTAGGTATTTTTGCAAACCAAATATCAAAGTAGGGTATTTACTAATAATTCCCCTTAATCCTTCCTCTAAATTTACCCAAAAAAATCTCTCATATTTCTCTATTTTACAAAATCGTAAAAAAAAAAAATTAAAAATCCCTTTTTTCTCTAATTTTTTTTTTCATTTTTTATATTTTACACCATGTTGGATATGTAGAAACAATATTTAACTAGTCTAGAGCTCGCGCGACGCGCGCCACGCACGGGATTTTTAAATTTAATCTAAGTAATCTTTCTTATTTTTCGGATTTTATTAGACCTGAGCATGGGCCAGGCCGGGCGGGCTTGGGCCGGGCCTCTGACATTTTAGCGGCCCATTGTACCGGGCCGGGCTTGGGCCAGACCCGGTTCTTGGGCCTACTTCCTTGCCCAAGCCCGCCCTTGTTGGCGGGCCTGGCTGCCCACCGGGTCTAACGGGCTTTTTTTCTAAGAAAGTATTCAGGACGGGGAACCCTATCCGATAGCATTTGGTTATGTAACTAAATTTTCCACTTAGCTAATATCTAAGAAGTAAAGTCAATTAAAGACATAAAACATATAAATCTATAATTTTTTAAAATATTTTATGGGTTTTCTTTTATATATATATATATGTATATATATAACGCGCGTAATATCAATTATTTTTTCACATATATATTAATATACATATACAATACATACACACTGTGTAATATATATAATAATATACATATACAATTAATACATGCACTCTGTAACACACACACACACACACACACACACACACACACACACACACACACACACACACACACACACACACACACACACACACACACACACACACACACACACACACACACACACACACACACACACACACACACACACACACACACACACACACACACACACACACACACACACACACACACACACACACACTGTAATATATATATACACATATACTTTGTATTTAAATATCATTATATATATGCATGTATGTATAATTATTTGTATAATATTAATATATACCGGGCCGGGCCTATCGGCCCGCTTGGGCCTCATACTCTGTCCAAGCCCAGCCCGGTTGGTTTACCGGGCCGGGCCTGCCGGCCCGCTTGGGCTGATTGTTCTGCCCAAGCCCGCCTTTTTTCCCGGGTGGGTTAGGCGGGCCGGGCGGGTTAACCCAGGTCTGCTCAGGTCTAGATTTTATCATATTAATCAATACGTTTTAAATTATTTTGTTCCAATTTTACAGTGTTATATCTGTTAGAGATGTGAATGAGACCAAAGTGTCCCACATCGGAAAGTTGAACATATCAAGCCCTAGTATATGAATCGGCGGGCTACTCCTTCTATTGCCAATTGGTTTTAGAATGGAACCTCACTCAGCTTGTGTGCTAGGCTACTAGCGCATGTGCGCCCGTGCACACGACCCCCAGTCATCGGTCCGAGTCGGATTTTGATATGGTATCAGAGCGGTTAGCCTAACGGCCCGTGTCGATCCTGATCTGGGTTACCCAGTTGTCCAAGTCTCAACTAGATGATCATTTCTAGTTGGACTTGCGGGGGCGTGTTAGAGATGTGAATGAGACCAAAGTGTCACACATCGGAAAGTTGAACATATCAAGCCCTAGTATATGAGTCGGTGGGCTACTCCCTCTATTGCCAATTTTTTTTAGAATGGAACTCACTCGGCTTGTGTGCTAGGCTACTAGCGCACGTGCACCTGTGCACACGACCCCCAGTCATCGATCTGAGTCGGACTTTGATAATATCCATGATATAGGGATCAAGATCGAATGCAAAGTAGAATCATGGATAGCCGACACATTGAAAATCAGAAATGTAGCTTTGAGATATGCCATAATACCTTTAAAAAATTTATCGAGTTTCATCACTTAATAATTAAATTAAAATTCAAAAAAACCATTTCACTTATTTAAAGAAAAATTTAAAAATCACAAAATTTATATATGACTTGATTAATTATTAAAATGCCACATAGGACATCGATCAATAGGCAATTAAGACAACATAAGGTGTAAGAGACTCTTTTTTTATTATAAGTATCGATATGATATAATCAAATCATGTTAATTAATATCAAATCTTTTACATAACTGTATGCTTGTATACTTATATAGGAATGGTTAAAGTACGTACAACTTGAAATCAACATTTAATATATCTTTTCAAGCCATCTTTTGATGTATACTGCTTTAAATGAGATTTAAAAAAAATTCTGAAATATTTATAAGATACATTTATGTTAAAGATTTTTAATTATGATTTTTATCTTAACTTTTTTTTATAATTTATAATATTAATTTTGTTATTTTATTTTAGATTTTAGTTTTAAAAAATTGCGCCATTGCGCGGGAATTATACAAATGTGTATATATATATTGTATTTTTTTCTTGAACCGGTCCAGTGAACCAAACCCATTAAAAATATAAATAGAATCCGGTTCACCCGAACCATTCTTCCTCCTCTACCACGTACAGCCCGAGCACACATCCCTCTATTTTGAATCCCCTCTTTTCCGCTCCAAATCTAAAACAAATCATTTCATAACCTTCTCCATCCATTTATAAAGAGATTTCTTAAACCAATTTCTGAAGATTCGAATAAAAATCTGGTCAAATATAATTATCCCTAAATCTGAAAATTTTCCCAAATCCGGCGAAATTGAAGGAATCAGATCAAATTGGTGATTCGTTATCGATCTGTTATGGATTATCAATAAGATTTTCAGAATTAATTTGAAGTCAATCCTCCCCAAATCCTCCCCTATAAATACCTCATCCGGAAACGAATTTCAAACACACACCCCTCCTTCCTCTCCATATACAAGTTATTAAGAGTTCCCATCAAGTTTCTTACACTTCCATAAACGTTTTCATTTTAAAAAATCTCAAAAAACTATGTAGGAAACAAAACCCGATTTTGAAATCTCCTCGCCGAGATCGACCACCGCTTCCAGCCACCGTATCCGCCTCCGACCATCATTAGAGGCAGCGCCGCACCTCTAGGAATTCGCAGCTCTGCCCTCGTGGTCCACCGTTGCCCCTAATTCCGCTAGGAAGAAGTCAGAGGTCGGAGGAGAACGTAACGGTTGAGAAAAAGTAGGAAACCGTCTGATCGAGAGAGATCGTGGGAGAGAGAGAGAGAGAGGATAGAGAGAAATAGAAAGTAAAGGGAAAAAAGGGGAAGAAGAAAAAAATCAAAGAAGGCTTCACGTGGATAGTCTGAGAGGTCTGGAAAGGACTCAGCTTTAAGATATAGGAGGATTAAAACGCTCTCTCTTTTGAGAGGCATTTGTCTTGCGCCGCCCCCGCTCCCCTTCTCCTTGCCTCACCAGCAGCCAGCCACACCAGCAACTAGCCACCAGCAACCTTGGTGTTGCCGGTTCTCCGATGATCTTTCCGCTGCTCCGTCTTTTGGTTTCGGTCACTGATGGGTCACCCTCGGCTCTGCCCTCCCGCCGCATTTCTGCTCCTTGCGTTGTGTTGCCTAGTGGTGGTCCTCCGTCGTTTCCCAAAAAAGGGTTGTTCTTAAGCTTCTTTTTCTTGAGAGAAATCAATTTTAAAAAATTAAAATGGTGTTATGTCCGCTCTTTCATTTGCGTCGCCAGTTCACTATTGTTCGTGTTATCTTTGTGATAGCCTATTCACGATCTAGTTATGATGAGTGCGTGGGTGGTTTGTATGGGCAATGGTTTGGTTTGGGATTGAGTTTGCGGGCTTGTGTATTGTGCTATTCTTGTTGTGTTGCAGACTTCTTGTGAGCGGTGGTTGATTTGGTTTGTTCGGTGACGTCATGGATGTGCGATCGACATCTGATGGCTCGTTTGAGTCCACAATATGATATGTCCGCTTTGTCTCCAGAGTTCTCTGTATGTGTTGCCCCTTTGTCCGATTAATTCGTTCGTCTTTTGGCCTGTTCCAATGTAGGGATGACTTGTACATTCTTTGTGTTTGTTTATTTTTGTCATTTGCTTCAGTTATTTGCTTCTGTAATTTGCTTAGTCCATGTTGAGAGAATGAGATGTGAAGAGACCAAAAAGAGTCCCACATCGACAATATGAACAAAGAAGCCTTAGTATATAATCTAGTGGGTTACCCCACCTAATGCCAATTGGTTTTAGGATGGAACCCCGCTGGGCTTATGTGCTAGGCTATTAGCGCAAGGGCGTACGTGTGCACACGACCCCCGATCCCGAGTCCCAACGGACTTCAGTATGGTATCAGAGCGGAAAAGCCAAACGGCCCGACTCTCGATCCCGGGCTAGCTAAAAAGAGAATGAGATGCTAGACCCGATGTCCAAGTGACAACTAGAGGCAAAAGACGACCCTAGTTGCACTTGCGGGGGCGTGTTGAGAGAATGAGATGTGAAGAGACCAAAAAGCGTCCCACATCGACAATATGAACAAAGAAGCCTTAGTATATAATCTAGTGGGTTACCCCACCTAATGCCAATTGGTTTTAGGATGGAACCTCGCTGGGCTTATGTGCTAGGCTATTAGCGCAAGGGCACACGTGTGCACACGACCCCCGATCCCGATTCCCAACGGACTTCAGTATTCCATCTACCGGCTTGTCCGATCTATCGATTTCGCTAGGCTTGTCTAGCGAACCGAATTCTTATCTAGCTTGCTTCCAAAAAAAATAAAAAAAAATTAATTAAAAAATTGCTACTGATAACAAAGCAATTATAGTGGATCAACCACTTGATTAGGTTAATGAGGTGAACGATTTATCTGTTTTTGGGTGAACCTTATTAGCTAACCTTGATCTCCCATGTCAAGTATGAAATAATTAATTAGTTCGCCCAATTTGAATGACTATCAATAATCAATATATTTGTCTTGTATAGATGGAAAGTTAACGGTTTTGCTATATGCACGGTGAAAATCTCGCCGGATACACAGATGGGCTTCACAATCGCGTAGGCTGAATGTGTGGTTGTAATTTTTTAAAAAAAAAATCCGCAACCGCGGATTGCGAGTTTGCGAGTTTGCGATTGCAATTTTATTTTTATTTTTATATTTCTGCAACCGCGGATTGCGAGTTTGCGGATTCCGCAAACTCACAATCCGCGGTTGCGGTTGTTTTTTTTTTTAAAAATAAAATTCAGATTACCATACACTCCCTCCGATTATTAATATACAACATTTGACTTTAGAGCATACAGTTTAATGAGCTAAAAATTATATTAAATATTGATTTTTTTCAATTAAATTTTTTATATTATAATACTTATTATGTAAAAAAATTAATTGGAAAAATTAATATTTTATTTAGTTTTTAGCTCCTTAAAGTACGTGTTCAAAAGTCAAATGCCTTATATTAAAAATCGGAGGGAGTACTACGTTAATCCCAATCCTAAATCAGATTACGGATAAATTTTAACGATATTTGACGATATCCCGTTTATATCGAACGGTATATCATCTTCATCTGACGACGACATAGGGAGAAATTTAGGATGTTGGAAATATTAGCTTCGTAAGACTTAAAGTGTGGAGATACTTGTGCTCTAAATACGGGGAGGGTATATATAGCGATAGTTGATGAATATTCTAGGAAATAAAATATATTTATATCCAAATATATCTATCTTCAAATATCTTTGAAACGCGATATCTTCAAATATCATTATCGATCCAAAATTGATATCTACGGGATTTCCTCAAATGTCATTATCGATCCAAATATATCTACCGGAATCTTGATTTAGGAAATAATTGCATTTAACATACTCCGTAAGATATATATCCCGAATTTTTTTTAAAAAAATAAACATTGGCAATCGCGCATTGCGAGTTTGCGGAATCCGCAAACTCGCAATGCGCGGTTGCGGAAATTAAAAAAAAATTAAAAAAATTGCAATCGCGGACTGTGAGTTTGCGGATTTTGCAAACTCCCAGTCCGCGATTGCAAACCGTGTAAAGGGCGATAAATTCGCCGTGCTAATAGTAAGCCCCAAAGTTAATTAGCAATTTCATAGAATTGCAGTTGTTTAGCATAGGTGCATGCACACCAGATTCTTTTTGGGTGAAATAATGAATCCGTAGTAATAAAATAGCTGAAATCATAAGTAGTTGCTTCAAATCGAGCTTTAACCCCTTTTAATTACATCAAATATACCTGAACAAAGAAATCAACTACATCACCAAATGTTCCCCAATCTCTCGTATAAACAATTCTGTCGTCGATCGTTTGATTAAAATTGCACAAGTTGCTAATACTATCAACCAATTCTAAACTTTTGTCAGCTTCTTTTGTGTTACCTCTAGCAATAAAAGTTTTTTTTTTTTTATTTTCCGAGTGAAACGAATTTAAATCATTTTAATATCCTATTTGGAAGAGGGGATTAGGAGGGAGTTTTAAAAAGGAAAGAGTAGAGGAATTTATTTTAGCGTTTGGGATTTGGGTGGACGGCTAAAACGAGTGTTACATACACTAGGTGTTACACTTAATTATTTCGGATATAAATTCAAATTAAATTTTTTTTTATAAAATTTATATTTATTTTCCATACACTTATATCGTGTTTGTAAAATTTTATTATGAAAAATTATTATTAAAAATTATGCAAAATTAAAAGATTGATTACTTTAGAAATTACAATTTTTTAATTTTTCTAAAACATGTATTTTAAAAATAAAAGTTTATAAACATATTAATATTAATGTATAGAGTAAAAATATAAAATTTAAAAAATTTAGTATGAATTTATACCCGAAATAATTAAGTGTAACACCAAATATAACACACAAAGTGTTAGGGGATCCGAACTGTAATTTCAGTTGCCAGACACCTTGAAAAGCTAGCAGAACTGGATATTAACCACGAGTTTTTACAACTTTCATATGGTTTCTAAAATTGTTGCATATTAAATGCAACAACCGACATCCCTTAGCTTTTGATATTTTTCACATGATACAAATAATAATATTTTTGGTGTGCAAATAGGGGAAGAGCTCCCCAAACTCAGTACAACTTAGAAACCAAAAAAGAAGAGGGTATAGTTACACAAGGCATAACCTGTTTCGACACACACCTCGGCCATCCTCAACTAGGAGGTGAAGATGAGCAAACAGGTGGCTTCGACAAAACATGAAAACCTAAAGGTAACGAAAAAGCAAAGGATGTGATGGTATCCGCCGCCGAGATAGCCTCATGGTAAACATGACGAAATTGGACAGACCAAACTCTAGGAAGGAAGCCTTGGCAACGATCCACCGGGCTAAACATTGGACTTGAGGTCTTGATCTTTCTCGCCATGAGTTTGACGATGACCTCTGAAGTCAACTTCTAATAACACCTTCTCAAAGCCGAAATTCCAAGCCATCTCCAAACCCTTGAGCACTCCCCAATCTTCCACCTAAGGTACAGAGCAAGACCCGAGCTAAGGTTATGCGCAAAGCCGCAGATCCACTCAACATTAGCATCCCTAACCACCCCTCCAACCGCTGCCTGACCACCATCTGTCTGAGCACCGTCTGTATTAACCTTAATCCACTCAATCAAGGGCCTCTCCCATCCGATATACCGCTTATGTCTATCTTTATCCGAATTGTTCGTATCTATCCTCCCCATCGTCGTTTTGTACTCACGGACCTCACCCACACAACCAACCAAAGTGACATGCTGCGCTTCATCTTCCTGGAACACAACCTTATTTCTCCTCTTCCAAAACTTCCAAACCGTGAACGGAAGATCCCAAGACTCCCTCCTATGGTCCTCACTCGCAACCTGCAACCAAAGATCATTAGCATCACCACAATTCCTAAAGAGGTGTTCGAGAGATTCATCACAAATCTTGCAAATGGGACAAAGGGAAGAGTTACCAAAACCCCGTCGCACACATTTCATATTATTTAGGACCCCTCCCTTGCTCAGCAGCCAGACGAACCACGCACTCTCTCGTTGACACGGAACTTCCAAATGATGTTGAAGAAGGTTGTCATTCCCCTGCCACTCTTGCCATTTCCAGACCGCATCATAACCCGGTCGAGATGAATACTCCTTGTCATTTGAAAACGTCAAGCAAGGTATATCCTCTCCATCAATAATAGCCACCGTCACCACCTTCGAGAGCACACTTGACAGGAGAAGATGGCCGAATTGATCCCATCCCAACCCCTCATCCCACATCTTATATACCATCATGTTCTGTTCGCCCTCCTCAATATAGATGATAATTTAACAACTATCAATGACGATAATTATTGATAAATTTCATAAATATATTGTCTACTAGCTATAATTAGGAGGATAAAAATGGACCATATTTTTTTCCTAATAACATTCCTCTCAAGTATACATTTTTTTTAATGGTATTTACAAGTCTAGTTTTTCGGGTGAACAATTTGTAAGCTTGGTTGTAAAACATGAATGGAAGATAACCAAATACTAAGAGATTTGGGGTTGTTGTTGTGAATAGGAAAACTGAAATCAACCACAATAGAAAGAAGCATAAGAGGATTCTACAAAATAAATTTAGATGACTCAGTCAAACTTTCGGGCAATTGTAGTGTCGGAGGAATATTTAGGAATAGTTATGGTTAGGTAATTGATATTTTTCAAATGCCAATATCTAAGGGCTTAGTCTTACAAATAAAAGCTTTTGTCGCCTGTACTGGAATAAAGGTAGATATTGAAAGAGGATTTCGGAATATCATAGTTGAAGGAGACAGTCTTGGAGAAAACGAAAGTGTCATGAGAAATACTCAAAACGATTTGAGCAAATTCACCATCTAAAGAGGAACTTCAACAATACCAATTTTAGACACTGCTTCATAGAGTATAATTCCTGTGCAGACTATATTGCTAGATCTAGAAAATTTTATAATATGATTACCCTCCCTTAAATAGGGAGCCTTGTACCATCATCCACAAATACTTCATAATTTTGGCCTAATGTAAAAAAAAATTAAATGACCATAAATGACCTACTTATAAACTCTTAAGTACCATTGAATAAATAAATAAATAATGAAACATCTCATTGTATTTACTCCATTTATTTAGCAAACACATTGTCAAAGATAGGGTCTAGATTTTCAAAACACAACCCGACCCAGTCGACCCGACCTGAACGCCCGGAAAATTTCCAACCCGAACCCAGAAATTTTGACCCGGAAATTTTTTCCGACCCAAACCCGAAAAATCAGAAATTTTTCGGGTAATTTGGGTTTCGACCCAGTGACCCGATTGACTCGGTAATTTTGACCCGATTTACCCGATTGACCCGGTGACCCGATTGATCCGGTTGATTTATAATTATATATAATTAAATCTTTTTTAATATATAATTAAAATTTATCGCAAAATTATCAAATCATGATTTTTTTTAATTTAAAAAAGAAAAAATTGACAAACCCGAAATCCACCCGAAATGACCCGAAATCCGGCCAAACCCAAATTGGAGTCAACTCGAAAATACCCAGAATCCGTTTTACCCGAAACTCGAAGTGACCCGATCCAAATGACCTGTTTAACAGTTCTAATAAGTAATAAGGTCCCATCCTTACTTTCATTTGTACACCCAAAAACAACAGAAAAGAACCGAATCCGTTTGAATAATTCAACAACTTAGGTTTTGTGGACATAAATCACAAGTACAATGGGAGGCTGAGATGAGTAGACGACCATATAATATATGGACACCACGTTATTTAAGATATAAAGGAAAATCATGTATAAGAATATAATATTAAGAAAAGTCTTCATTGAGATAAGGGATTTTTGTTATATGGACACCATATAATATATGGACACCACATTATTTAAGATAGGGGATTTTTGTTAGAGAATCTCTTACAACTTTCCTTTTTTTTTTATGGTATTTGATTTTTCAGTCTTTCTAACTCATGTCCGACATAGATTAAAAGTCTTCATTGAGAAAGATTCCTTACGAAAGTTTGAAGTGACTCTAAGAATGTAATATTAAGAAAAGTTAAAATAATTTTATTTGAGAAAATATTTTTCAATTCAGCTTTTTAACCTATGTTCTTAGGATATAAGTTAGAAATACCGTTGATTTTTTTATCTAGAATTTTAGACTTATTTTTGGTCTAATTTTTTTTTATTAATATCAGTCTCCGAATTATAAATGAATGAGAAAATAAAATATTTTTTTTCATACTCTAGCATTTTTCCAAAAAACATTAAGAGATTGTTGAGAAATGTTCTAAGAGCACCCCTAACCCGGAACCAAATCCTCTGTCCCCCCTCCTTATCCTCCTCTCTTGTCCCCTCCTCACAATATTTATTTAAAAATAAAATAAATTAAAATTAAAATTAAATATAAAAAATAAAAACAAAAAGAAAATGGGGAATTTCAATTTTGTGAGTAGGGGTAGAAGAGGGGATAAGAATAGGAATAGAAGATTTGACACCCCTAACCCCTTCTCCATTTTTTTTTTAATTAGGAAATAATTCGAGGCCAGGCAAACCTGGGCCTCGAAGGCCGACAAGTCGGCAGACGGAAACCGTCATAAAAAAGATAAAATACAACGAATGTGCAAGAAACAGGCACACACTCTACAAAGATAAACCAAGCCAAACTAAACTGGACGAGATGCGGACGTAGATGAACGAACGAAGCCAAACGCTACCAACAACAACACTGCAGGCCAGTGGTACATCAGGAGACCTGTGGGCAGTGAAGACGAACCTCCCTTCTCCATTTTATGAATTTGAAGTATGATTTTTGTCCAATAATTTTTCAATCTCATTTTTCAAAATAGAGAAAAAGTAAAAAAAAAATTAGAGTTTTTTTGAAAAGTGTAGCATTCTCCAAAACTCATGTTTTTCCAAATTCCTTAGATGGAAAAACTGTTAAAATTATATAAAAAAATAACTTAGAGAATATATCTTTTGTTTTTTTTTTGAAGAAAATTTTAAAGAAGCATTAAATCTTTTAAATTTGATCTAACAAGATGTGCTCACTAAAATAATTATGGACTTTGTAGTTCATCATGTACCTGTCTTTTTTGTATGCAACTCCTTATCACTACCTCGCTCTTGAAAAAGCTTCCAAATTCCTAGCAATAATAGTTTGCTCAACCCCAATTATCCAAGCCAATCTACAAGCTTCTATAAATTCATCCTTCATTCCTTCCTCAAATTTCTTCTATTTGTACCAGGTAATTAAAGTATTATTGGATTTTTTTTGGGTGGGCAGCACTATTGGATTTATGTGCGTTTCTAACCCATCCCCTTAAAATATAGGTTAAACAAACTATGGGTATGTATGGACAACCAAAAAAACAGTTAAAAATTAATCATTTATGGGTGTTTATTTTTTAAATAGTTTTTTTAGTTGTTTGGATGACCAAAATAAACAAAAACGTGTTAAAAGTTTGTGTTAAAAAATAAGCCTGCAAAATGGAGGTTATTTGAGTGTTTATGGTCTCTTTTATCTTATTTGATTTGAAAGTACTACAATACCCCTAATAACAACCAAATAAACTCCACTTTTTACAAATAAACTGTTTTTCTCTCCATACGGAGATTATCTTGTTATTTAAATTTTTAACTACTTTTACCAACAGTTTATAAATTTTACTCTATTTATAATTTTAGTCATTTTATTAACTCCGTCCCAAAAAAAAAACTACTCCCTCTGTTAATTAAAACTTGTCGTTTACTATTCATGCACACTTTTTTAGAATGATAAAAACTATATAAAATACTTACATTTTTATACATTTGTTTTTACAAATTCGTACTTAATTGTAATAAGTATGAGATTATTAAAAAAAATTATTAAAAAAGTTAATATTTTATATAGTTTTTAACACCTAAAAAAACGTGTGTGAATAGTAAAACGTCAAGTTTTAATTAACAGATGGAGTATATATATTGGAAAAGAATTCTTAAATTTGAATGTTTAAATCGTAGGAATCACTATTAAAAATGAATAAAATAATTAAAATTTGGGTAATCTTTTTAAATATAAACTCTTTTTTTTTGGAATCAGGAAAGCATTTATTTATGAATAGTAAACGGCGACATGTCATTACTCATCCTAGAGCGTTCTTGTGGACGAGAACTTGCAACTCATGATCATTATCCAAGCTTCCGTCGGTAGGGATACTGTAAGCCAGACGTGCAATCCTATCGGCCACAATATTAACTTCCCTGAAAATATGACGAATAACAACATTAGAGAAAGAATTTAAAATAGACTTAGTATCTGACTAAATCAGCTCAATGTTCCTAGGACAAGGCTTCTCCCTAAGAAAAACTTTGATAACCCGAAGGTTGTCGCATTCAATAAGAAGATTATCCATGCCCAAGTTTATAGCCCCCATAATCCCTTGTTTGAGGGCAACCGCTTCTATATAGAAGACCGAATTGCAATCATTAGTCCCCAAACCAGAATGGAAAATGACCGCTTTATCATTCCGAATGGCAAACTTGTAGCTGACAGATCCCGAAACACAGTGTGATCCATCGAAATTAAGTTTATAGAAACCAATGGGTGGTTAACCCATTTCGCATGCGCGCGCTTCCCCATCTGATTGTGCACAGTAGTTGAGATTTTCTACATCGAGGACCCCGACTCAGCCGTACGATCGTCGTGTATTTTTTTTAAGCCAACCAAGTATGCCTACTTGTTTCAATGAAGACGTTTGCCCCTTGGACCGATGTAATATTATTTTGGTCAAAAATATTTTTGTTTCCGAAAAACCAACAACCCCACCAACAGAAGGCAATTATCGCCATTTTGGACAGACCTACGTGATTTTTGATAATATTTAGTGATTGGTCGTTTTTTATACCGTTAAACAGGTTTGGTCCTAGTGTTTTCAAAATAATATTTCTATCAGTCATTACTTGTCTGGTGAACCCACAATCTATTAGGAAATTGTCCGTGGACTCTGATTGACAATCACATAACGAACACTCCATTGGAATGTGAATATGCTATTTTTGCAAATGTTCCTTCGAGGCGAGCCTATCTTTCGTCAGTTTCCACAAGAAGTGGCGTACTTTCGGAGGGACATCGAGTTTCCATATCCACCCCATTGGAATTTTTTTTCTTTGTTCCCGTTCGTGATAAGCGTTGTAGCTGACTTGGTTGTAAACCACCCGTTCGAGCAAGGTCCCCAATAAAGCATATCAGACCAGCTACTTTCTGGCAAAATAATCGAACCAAGATGGTCAATGTCTGAATTGCTTAGCAAGCTGCTTAGTTCCCTACGAAGCTGACAATCATCCCATGTATTGTTGTTGCGGATGAATCAGTTCACAATCCATTTTTCGTCTAGTATACTGCCTTCCTGAAGCAACCTATTTTTTAGTGGCCTATCAAAAGCCCAATTGTCTTGCCAGAAGTTAATAGTATGGCCATTACCAACCGACCAGCGGAGGACCAGTTTAAATAATTCATGTAAGGACATCAATTTTGACCATTACCACGATGTCGAAGCCTTCTTCTGATATTGCATCAGAGGAGCCCCTTTCAGGTATTCTTCCGTTACCGCTCGAACCCAACTAGTACAGATTATACGTTTATCGGGAGTTTTTTACAAAGCGTTCGGGAATTTCTCAAGTCCTTTTGTTCCTCTGGATGATAGATATTTATCGGGAGTTTTATAAACACTCCTGCAAACCAGTTTTCGGTCAGGAGTTTCTTTAAAAACTCCCGAGAAAGAGCAGTCCCGGAAATGTTGTTCCACTATGCATTCTCTTACAGGAGTTTTTTTTTTTAAACTCCCGAGATATGTAGTGATTTTTTTTCAAAAAAAAATAAGGGGCTTTCAACTAGAGCTGGCAATACCCGACCCGACCCGAGAAAATTGATCCGACTGATCCGATCCGAACCCGTCCAACACCAGAATAATTAAAAAAAAAGTTTGGATCCGAGACCGACCGAACCGATTCGAGTTAAGCCCGAACCCGAAAGCAATCTGAACCCAGTAAGAACCCGAACCTGATTATATCCGAATGGACCGACCCGAAATCAACCCGAAACCCGAAATTGCCCGAACCGAGCATATCCGAAACCCGAAATTCCCCGAACCTGACTATACCCGACACTTGAAATAACCCAAACCCGATTATATCCGAAATCAACAAAAATCTTAGTATTTTCCCTAAAATACTCAAAACAACTTAAGTATTTGATTACTTAATAATGGATGGTAATATTATCATGCGTATAGTATAATTAAATTCTGTATAATTTTGTACTCCCTCCATTAAAAAAAAATAACTTTTTAGCATTTTTTAAGACGCCCAAACTATATAAATAACAATTTTTTATTATTTTTGTAATTTCATAGTTATGAGTAATAACTGGTAATGAGTATGAAATTGATATTAAAAAAATATTTTATATGATTTTGACTTTTTTAAAAAATATTATAAAAAGTGAGAAGACTTACATTTTTTTTAACGAATGTAGTATTGATTAAGAATTGATAAACATTAGCTTAATCTATATAGAAGGATAAATATCTCACAGGTAAAAAAAATTGATTTGTTTTATCCAATATAATTCTTGCGGGTTCGATTTGACTGAACTCAATTCAACCAAAACCGTTGTAACCAAAACCCGATTCACCCGAACCCTCTTAAACCGAAACCCGATTCACCCGAACCCGTTTAGACCGACACCCGATTCACCCAAACTTATTTAGACCGAAACCCGATTTGCCCGAATCGAATAGGACCTGAAAACCCGACTGTATCTGATAAACTAATGCCCGAATAAACCCGACCCGAACCCGATCAAACCTGAATTGTCATCACACCCGATATCAACCCAAATCCGATATGACTCGAAACCGAATAACCCGACCCGACTCGCCCGATTACCACCTCTACTTTCAATCTTGATTTGAACAGGTAGAAACCCCCTGTTGTATCACTTCCGAAATGAAAGAAAACCCTAACCCTTTGGGAGTGCGCTCCCTCACGCGCCTCGCTTCTTCCCCCTCCCTGGCCGATCAGCCGCCCAACACCAACACTTGTGACTCCCGTTCCTCTCACCTGCTAGCGCCGAAGGCCTCTCCCTATGCTACCCCCACTTGCTCTACTCTTTCTCCACCCCTACCGTTTGATTTGGGATCTCTCAAGCACACCGGCTCCTTCTCTGTTCATGATAGGGGTTACCTGCGAAAGGTGGTTTGGAGGGCGGTGGTTGCTTCGTCCCTTTCGCGGCGAGATCCACCTGCAGAGTGGTTTTATCGGACCGATTCAAGGGCTTCTGTGGGGGATGGGTTTGGCCGGTGGCGGCCGGTTGGGCGTTGTCGCATCTACCGGTGGCGTGGGTGGCTTTTTGGTCCCCTTCTATGCTCAACGATTCTCTTTCTGATACGGCGGTCTTCTCGATTCTCTGTAAGTTCTCTCCCTCTCCGACTCTCCTACTCGATTGCTCACCAGCACAACCACTACTTACACCTTGAATTTGGTCTATGGGATTACACCCCTTTCACCACAAGTTTCCAAGTTACACACTTTATCTACTCTCACTGTACTTTCACGGTGGTTGGTTTTCGCTTCCTTGCTCTAATGGCGTTGAAAGCCTTTATGGATGCTCAGACCAAAACACAAGCATATCTGAAATTAAACACAAAACCTAGTCCCGAGCACTCGATTGAGGCCGTTGAGGTCTCTCTTAATGTTCAGACGCTTCATCGCTATACTCAGCATGTTACCTTTGCAATCCCTGTTTGCCATTGCTTGGTGTGCTTTGTTGGTTTTTCTTGGTTTTCTTGCAAGTTTGTTGCTATCCGCTCGGGGGTCAGCCAATTTAAGTCGCTATTGTGCTTCCCCTTTGCTTTCCTTCCCTCGGTCCACAACGGTTCAATGGTTTCCTCCCCGCTTGTCTTGTCTTTATCGCACTATGTAAGTCTTCTTTCTCTCTCTTACAAACACTCGATTACTCTCGTTGCTCACCAACAGTTTAACTACCTAAACCTCAAACAAGGTATTTGAGAATACACTTCCCTTCATATAAAATTCCAGTTTACAATATATAGCTCCTTGCTCTTCGGTTCTTTATTCTGTTTTTTTGGTCATCTCCTCCCGTTACATGTCGCTTTTGATATTTGTAAGTTCCCTTTCTCTATCAACTACTCACTTGCCCTTTGTTAAGGCCTACCGGCACGCTATCATTACAATCTATCTTAAACGATACAATTCGGATCACAATCCAACTTTTACATTTGCTAAATTCCCCAATCATCTGATTTACTTGGTTGGTCTCAATCACCTTGGTATTCATAACTTGATTTACTTTGTTAATTTCAACTCTCGTGCTTCTGACTTGTTTGATTTTTACATTGGTATACTTACTTTATTTTGCCAAATTACGTGGTTCTTGCGAGGTTTCTTTGCTTGGCTCTCCATCTTTGATCATCCTCAACATCAATTTCAACAACCACTTACACCTACTTGCCTTTACAAGGCCTACCAACTCCTTCAAAATAATTGCTACACGTGTTATATTTCGACTATACCAACAGGCTCTTATGGCATTTACTCTGGTGGCCGACAACTTCTGTGGGTTCATTGCCTTTTTTACTATGAATTTTGGCACCTTCTCGGTTCGCATCATGTCTTCATGTATACAACACACTTTATTCTCATCTGTTTTGGTTATTCAAAATTTACTCTACCGGGTATATTCTTCCTTGAGTATTTTGTTTTGAATTTAAATTTTACAAGTTCTTGGATAGGTGTTCAGCCATGGGCTTCTGTTTTCAATCACAAGTTTCTTTCTTTTTGTTATGTTTGGATCTGCTCCCGTTGCCTTGAGTTCACTACTAGTGTTGTCTACTTCTTGTCTTCGGGGTGCTCTCTGCTGTGTGTTTCTGTTTGCAGGGGGGTTTTCCACATGGAGGTCCTCTCGGGTTACCTGCTTCATGCTCGTGGAAGAGATGTGTGGTGTTAATCCCTTTGACATTCGTTGATGCTGTCCCCGGGGCTGCCTTTGAGGTCCAAGCTGTTGTGGATTGTTTCAGTCTTGGTGGACTACGCCTAATGGTTTTTTCTTGGCCGCCTGGCGTTTACCTCCTGCTGCTATTCCCGGACGTGGTTGCTGCTGTCTGCAGGCTCGCAGAGAGGGCGCTTGCTGCTGCTGTCTCTTGCTTTGCTGCACTCGGCCTTCTCCTTCAACTCTTGGCCCTTCACCTATAACTACTTAGTTGGCTCGGCTTGTGAGCTTTATACTTCACTTTCTTTAGTCATCCACATATGTAATATTAGCCGTGTTTGGCTGTTTTATGTTTGGTTTGTCACAACTTATGTAACCATCTGTGCTTGTATACCCAACCTAACTGCACTAACTTTGCTTAACTATCGATGCTTTGGGGTACCCCCCATTCTCTTTATTACACTATATATATGGGTCTTACAAGACCATACCATTCTTACAAAGTCTTGCCAACCAACACAATCCAATCTCCTTATTCGATGGCTACTGCAATTTACAATTGTATTCCCACACATTATTCACCTTATTCGGATATCATCTTACAAAGTCCGATTATTCAAATCAGATAAGAACAAGTATAGTTTAGTACAAACAGATCGCCAAAAAAGGTTTTTATGAATATAAGCACTTGGAATTCCCGAGGTATCTGGGGCTGAAACTTCTGGACAAATGTAGACATTTTCTGTCAAAATAATAATATCAATGTTCTGGCACTACTAGAAACAAAAACTGCCAAGGTCCCTAGCGAAAGCTCTAGGCGTAAATGCGGATTCACAAATATTGCTTTCGATCCTGCAATTGGATTCTCTGGGGCTATCTGCTTGCTTTGGAAAGATATCCCATCCTCCCAGGGTTCTATCGAGTTAATCTCTGTTCAACACCGATTCATTCATTTCAATTACTCGGACTATGTCACAAAACGGTGTTTTGCCTTCCTGGTGGTCTATGCCCCACCGGACGACCGGAGGAAAACAGTTTTCTGGGATTTCTATCTCTCTTTACACACAAACACTCGTTATTCCCTTCTTTATTATGGGGGATTTAAATGAAATTGCTACTACGACAGACAAACTTGGCAGAGCTTATCCTTCGCCTGCACGTTTCACGCTATTAAATGACTTAAAGAATAACCTCTCCCTCTCGAAGTACCATCTTACGGTGGTTAGTTCACCTGGCAAGGAAAGTCTAACGATGTTGTTATATGTCTCGAAAAGCTTGATCATTTACTAATCCACACGGACATGTTAATAATTTATGACTCGCTTCGTACACAGATTCATCCTTTTACAAGATCTGATCATGCACCGATCTCTACCGACTTTATGCATAACATCCAGCCAAAGAACAGACCGTTCAAATTCGAGATGGCCTGGGCCTCTAGAGCTGATTACAGAAACTTGGTTTCGCAAGCCTGGCGTGCGGACCCCAAAGGTTCCTTCATGTTCAAACTGGTTCGAACGGCAAAAGTGCTTTAAAAACTTTCTAAAACTTGGCACAAGACTACTGTCTGCAACATTCACAACCAAATTCAAGTCATGGACCAAAAGCTGCTACATTTACAAACGTCGCTTATCAACAATTACAATAACAAAGACATCTAAATTCTTAAACAATTACTTAATAAGAGAGAACGAATGCTAGACTTTCACCGCCGTTACTGGAGCCAGTGGGCGAAAGTAAAGCATGCGAAACTAAATGACTCAAATACCAGTTATTTCCACAAGATTGCAACTACCAAACGAGGCAGAAAAGTGATCAAGTCTATTCTACTTCCAAATGGGGAGACTACGGCTGACTACCATACAATCCAACAAGAATTTGTTCGAGATTTCAAATCGCGCTTCAGGGCCTCCATTACCAATGGTCCTTATATGTCAGCAGACTTAGCGGTTATCCCGTCCTTAGTGTCACAAGCAGATAATGCAATGCTCTCAACTCATGTCACCAACAACGAAATAAAAGCAGCATTCTTTTCAATGAGCCTGGATAAGGCACCTGGCCAAGATGGATTTCCAGCTGGGTTTTACCAAAAGTTATGGCCTACGGTCGGCCCTTCTGTTATTAAAGCAGTCAAGGCTTTCTTCACCAGTGACAGGCTATTGCGTCAGATTAACCATACGTTCATTACTCTCATACCAAAATCTGATGATCCGACTGCGGTTAACCACTACAGACCTACCAATTTATGTTCTACAATTTATAAGATCATAGCAAAGGTTATGTCTGCAAGACTAACCAAAATCTTTGACAAGCTGATACATCCTTTACAGGAAGCCTTTAATAAAGGGAGATCGATCCAAGATAATATTCTCATTGCTCATGAAGTGTTGCACTCATTTCGGCTAAAGAAGGGCAAAACCGGCATGGTTGCTCTCAAATTAGATATGCAGAAGGCATACGACCGGATCGAATGACCTTTTTTTTTCCAAGTGCTATCAAAATTTGGGTTTGACGACCTCTTTATCAACCGAATAAAGGAATGTGCTTCAACAGTTTCCTACTCGGTCCTTGTCAATGACGAACCGACCACAGTTATTGAACCCCGGCGGAGACTGGTAAATCCTTCCAGAGAAGCCAAATTCCGCCTGTGAATCCAATTGCGGGATCAAAAGCGATGTTTGTGAAACCACACTTTTTCCATTGCTTTTCATCCGGAAATCTGAGGTTTTTGTTTCAATAAGCGCTATAACATTAATAAAATTATTTTTACATAGACATCCAGATGTTGCGTCTACGCAATCCTTGACAATTCCAGGAGCATATATTCATGGAAACTGATTTTTAGACGGACAGTATAGACCCATTCAGTGAACAAATGAATCAATAGATGGGAAGATTGTTTGTCACTAAAACCCCTATCACCAAATCAAAGGAGACGGTCTTCTTGGTATGCATATGAGAAGTCGGATAGCTGTTGTAAATAAATGATCCACTATTCAATTCATACAACCCTGTATATTTTGCAAAAATGTTGTACATTTAACCAATCAGTTCCGAAACAAGTCGAAAAAACACTCACAATTGTACGTAACCCCAAATCATAGGCCATAAAGCCAACAAATAAATCATAACTAGTGTTAGAAACCATACAGTTTGAGTGGTCTTCTTGTTACACAAATGAAAGGTCGTATAGCGGTTGTATACAAATGAATCAATAGTCCATTCATACAGACCCTATATACTTTGTAGAAATAATATGCACGTAACCAACCAATTATGATACAATTCGAACAATTAATCACAATTTTAACCCACAATCGAAAGCCATAAGGCTGAAAAATAAGTCGTAATTGGTGTTAGGCACTTAGGCACCATACTGTTTTAGTTGAGTCACTAAATGGCCAACACAAACACGTGTCTCTTTGACAGTTTTCCTGAGAGATCCACTTCATGATCCCATTCAATGGACTGGTAAGGTCATAATGTAAGCACTTGTGATGCGTATAATGTGTGATACACGTAAAAAAAAGTTTTGTAAAGGAAAATTGACAAGCAAGTAAAAGAGATTTCTACCGAAAACCAGAGTATAGAAGATTGAAAATGTGTACTTAGCTAGAACAGGGTTGTCATCCCTTAGATAGGAAGTGATTCCACAAAGAGAGGATAGTAATTAGGGGTAACCCATGAGATTAGAGAGAAATATCTGGTGTAAGGTCCTTTGTATTAGGTATACAGGAA
The DNA here is from genome assembly GCA_963922045.1 of Persicaria maculosa. Lineage (NCBI taxonomy): Eukaryota > Viridiplantae > Streptophyta > Magnoliopsida > Caryophyllales > Polygonaceae > Persicaria > Persicaria maculosa. Next base: position 42,605,664 of record OY998262.1, on the reverse strand, counting down.
AAACCATGTACGAATAGACTATAGGGGTCGGGGTAGGAAAAACCATGTATTAGGTATACAGGAAAAACCATGTACGAATAGACTATAAAGGCCCTTGCCGTCCCATCCCCCCATCCCCTTGTAGAGATCACTTTGGTCTGTCATCCCAAAAATGACGATTGAATACAAGATCGCCAGGACGGCGCCCCTTTTTGGGACAATTTGCAATTACATGTTGAGATCCACCGACAAAATCACCGATCTCGAAATATCAAGTCTAACGGAGGGAGCTACCTCCGCCAAATACCATACGTGGTTGCTGTTGATGGGAGTGGGAGTCTCCGGTACAGGGTGTGGGTTGTTGTTGCAGGAGGATGTGTGAAGTATGAAATAAATACAAAATATGAAATCAAACCGACTCCTTATCTCAGCAAATAAGTACAAGACTTCCTCCCGTTGTAGTATAAGACAATCAGGATCGATCCAAAAGGAAGCGTGTCAGCGCCCGCCTTTTCAGTTCAGAAACTCTCGAAATTGACTCAGGAAGCACTCGACGTCGACCACTCAGTCAAACAGAAACTACAAAAAAGAGAAAACAGAACGCAAAACGAAAGCAAAGTAGTCTATCTCGAGTGCTACAGTACTCGACGTCGACCAAAACTTACCCGAAGTCGACTAGAAGTGCTCGAAATCGAGTAACTCAGAACCGAAAACCGTAACTTTTAATTTCAATAAAATGAAAGGAAACACGGAATTTGGGAATAAAATCAATAAACTAAAATACTTCCAGGATCAGGGTTTCAACACCACAACGATAACCATATAAAATAATGCATAAGGTATAAAATATCATGCCTTTTCATCAAATAACTATCGTTATTAACAAATAGGAATATAGAGACTTTCGCATAAACCCTAATTGTTACTACCTCCTTTTCACATAATTAATCCAAGTTGTATTAAGATCACTTTCGCTTCAATAACACAAACAAGAATCACCTTCAACTTTCGCAAAAGAATCATGCACGTAGGGATAGAGGACGAAATTGCATCAAAAGATTGTACCTTTTTGTATTACCTAACATGGCTACCGTCGGGCTCACCCCGACCCTATAAGTTGGGTGACTACTCGCTCTTCATCATCAATAAACATATCAATAATAAAAAGGAACTAAATTGCATTAAAATAAACTGAAGAAAGTACAAATCGAACAAAGCCAGATTACTTCCGCTCTCTTTGCTCCACTCAGCCTCTCTCTCTCTCTCTCTCTCTCTCTCTCTCTCTCTCTCTCTTTCTCTACTCTCAAAAACTCCTATTGCCTTGTAGCTTGGATTGTTGGATGAATGAATTCTTCTAAAATCCGGCCCCTAAAGCCTTATTTATAGTGTTCAACCTTAGCTAATCTAGGGAAGAACAATCTATCTATATCTAAAACTTTCTATCTAAAAGCATAAGATAAAACTTAATTGATAAAGGAAATAAATCTATAAGGAAACTAGAACTAATGTGGATAAATCCCTCTTGGTCTTGATAGATCTTCATGTGGATGGATAGAATTCCACAATTCTTATCTTGCAAGTACTCTATCTTCTCTTCTCCACTCGATCTCGGACTCGTCTGGATAGTACTCGACTTCGACTAGTTTTACTCGACTTCGACTAGTTTTACTCGAGCTCGGGCACCATCTGGACTCGACGGGTGTACTTGACTTCGAATACTGCGGCACTCGACATCGAGTACAATTGGGCTCCTCGAGTGGCTTGCTCGACTCCGTCGAAACTTCTGGCTCCGGGAGTACTCGACTTCGACTAGGTTTAGTCGACGTCGACTAGAACTTTGTCTAGTAGTTTTTCTCGTTTCTTGCTCGATTTGTCCTTGATCAGCTGCTCCTTGTCCTTAGACTTTCTGTAGTTGACTTCGAGCTTTTCATCCTTTCTCTGAATTGCTGTAAATTGCCTCAATTTTTGCGAAATTAAACAAAAACTAGTGTAGACTCCATAATTTGGCAAATAAGTGTAAACTACATAGAATATGTGCTATTCTAACCCAAATGCATGAAATGTATATAGAAATCGATATAAAAGTCAATGTAAAACATGAAAATTTAGGCTCACAACAAACACCCCATACTTAATCTTGCTTGTCCTCAAGCAGTACTTCTAATTGTCATACTGGGGAAGAAATAAACTCTCAACATCATAGATTCATTGCCATATGTCCCTGCAATCAATTACCATCCTCGAAAAGGTACTAATGTCACAAATCTATGCATGTTCAATAAAAGCAACATTTACTCACAAAAGGAACTTTATGCAAAACAATTCATAAGTGACAAAGTAACAATAATCAAGAGGACTTTAATTTAAGCTCAATAAGGATTAGATTGGTAAAAGGCTAAAGGTGGGCAATTTTTGGCCATGTGGTGCTAATGATCCGGGGAAATGGAGTACTTTACCTCTCTAACCTCAGCACTGCCTTCTCGCGATTTGCAAACATGGGTGTCATGAATGGCCCCGGATACTTAGTACTTCGGAATCCTCACATGTGTGTCCCATCTCGCCGAACTATTATCTCAACGAGTAGGGTCGATCTACTTTTATCTCCTGAGGTGACCGGATTTTCTTTCACTCATTAAATTTTCCATAAACTTTTCAATTCATCCTGCCAAACTCCAATAATAATAATAATATATAACAACACAACCTCCATATAATAATCTCCATAATGTAGCTTTCATTCTCAACATAATCCCCGGATATGAAATAAGGTAAAGAATGGGCAATATTTCGATCATGTGGAGCATAGTATAATGTAAGGCATAATATGGCTTTTGTGATGCATAAGCATAGGTAAGGCTAGGATTTAAACAATATGAGCATTATATGGAAAATATAAAGTCCTCCATCCTCTTATTATGCATTATGTCAAAAGCAACTTCAAATTTTACCTCCTTTCATGGTTTTCAAGAAAATAATGCACTTCATTGTGACTTCTCTTTACTAGGCATTTTCATGCTATATGTCTAATGAATCTAATTTTGCATCGTCGAGTTCAATTAAAGCTTCAATGAGACTAATTCAAAGAATTTAATGGGGGTGATGTTTATGGACTTTGGAAAACATGCATATAAGCACTTAAATAAAATATGAAATCCAAAGTAGCCGTGTATAAGCAATTCAAGAGATAAACTTTAAATATGCACACATATGGTCAATTTAAATCAAATATGCATAAAGTAAGCTCTTCCCCAACCCCATACTTAAACATTACATTGTCCTCACTGTATAAAAACAAGGGTAAAGAAAGAAACTCACTAGACAGGTGTGCTGATCGTCGGAATCGAGTGATGATGTGTGCGCAGAAGTGGCCGATCTCGAGGAGATATAGTCGACTTTGAGGAGAGGTAGTTGACTTCGACTACCATTACTCAACATCGAGTGTTGTGCAGCTTCCAGGGTGATCCGTCCTCGACCACGACTTCTTCTCCTCGAGATGGGTAGTCAACGTCGAGTACTTATGCAACTCTTTCGTACCTGCAAAAATCGTTACAACAGAAATATCCACAATAGAAAAACTTAAAAATAATGTTTCAAAACAAAAAACCTAAAAACAAATGTCCAAAAATTCAAAACTAATTGTCTTTTTACAAGCTCTAGACTTTATAGTCGCTAGGCCGACTTTCTTCGTTGAAGCTCAAGGTGGCATTTGCAGGGCCCATGTAGCCTGGGCTTCAAACAAGACTCCGTTCTTGTCCATCAGCTGCAGTCCTCCTGAACGGATCTTGTTCACCGTGAAAGGTCCCATCTTCTTATTGTTGAATTTATTGAGAAACCAATGATCCTTTGATTTGGAGACATAGACTTTGTCTCCGACATCATATTCCTTAGGCTCATCATTGGAAACCCTGCATAACCGCACATACCAAGAGAAACCTCTCCCATGTATAGATAAATCTTTAATAGAAATAGGAGAAGAGATGTCGTTACCTTGGCTTACCGTCACGAAATCAGCGTTTGGAACCTCCTGGTCTAGTCGACTTCGAGTACAAGTACTCGACATCGAGTACGATTCGTCGTTTGGTGGCTTGCTCGTCGAGGAGGAAGGAGACTGGTCGAAATCGAGTAGGCTACTCAACGTCGAGTACTGCTCGGCCTCGGGTGGCTTACTCGATCCTGGTGTGCTCGATGGAGGGCTGAGGATCTGGTCGACGTCGACTAGAATACTCGACGTTGAATTCTTCTGGTCGACATCGACCCCATACTTAAGATCTGGCAAAAATTCAGAATAAAAGTTAGTCGATATCGACTTACCTAGGTCGATGTCGAGTAGATCCTCTGTATCGTCGTTCAGAATGGCCATGATTTCCTCCACCTGAGCTTCCATATCCCTCTTTTCCAGCTCTTCAGGAGTCATTTTTCTTTCCTTAGGCTCCCCGCAAGTGATGTACCTGGCTGAGATTGACTTGACCTCTTCCATGGGACCTGTATGCCTTTCAGTTTTATTAAAAGAATACTCAATCACCTCATCGCTGATGTTGAAAGTGAGCACTCCCTTCCTTACGCTTTTGTTGGCATTCACCGTCGCTAAGAAGGGTGATCAGGCACATTTAGGTAGTGTTAATATAGGCATTTAGATAGGTTTAGGTAGGGTAAAATGCATGAGTTTAGAGTTGTTTTCATGTTTTCATTATGTTTCAATTAGAGTCGGAATCTACAAGTTTTGTGCATGATTTCAGGTGATTGTGGAATGGTGGAGCTAAGCTCGAGTCAATGCTCGAAGATTGGACGAAAATAGAAGAGCCCGAGAGCCGAGGAGATGAACTAAACATGTAAAGGATTGGAGCTGTCCAAGCTGACGACGCTGCACTAAAACAAGTCGTTTGAAGGCTGTATTTATCGGATCGGGGCATACTTATACTTGTTGGAAAGAGGATTCGAAGACCTACAACCTTCGTGTTTACAACTTTTCCAAATTCAGCCTCGAAAACAGCGAAATCGGGACTTCAAATGTGGCTGCTGGATGTAACTCGGTTTGGGCAAAAGAACTCACCCGAGTTTTTGTGTGCCGAGACCAAGTTTTTGTTGGTTTGGACGTGGGCCTATTTTCCATGTGTCATTTTGGGCCTTTTGTGGTTATTTTGGATTTGTTATTTCTTTGACCTATTATTATTATTAGGAGGAGATAATTAGGGTTGGTTAAGTAGGTTTTAGAGGGAATTTCATCAGACGTTGTTTTCACGTTGAAAGTAGTTTTAGGTTTTCTTTTGAAGCATGAACCGCTAAACTCCTTGGCTTAGGGAGATCAATCGAAGCTTCAGGTTTGCAATTTTATTGTGAGATTTCTATTTCTTAATACTCCTCTTTGAATGTTATTGATTCTCTGCGTTGAATATTTAGGGTTTTCATGAATTTCCGTTAGTCTGATCAACTGATGTCTTTTCATGATAATCTATTGCTAGATATAGGTAATTACTGGTTGAGTTATCTATGTTCTTGAGTAGCAAAGTATAAATCTCTGAAACTGGTTGATTTAGGGATTTGTATAGAGAATTGATTTGCAATTGATGCAATAACTGGTTGTGCGCGTCGATTGTCTTTGTTGATTTCCTTTAGACTTCATCGATTATTGAATTGAATCTTGATAGTTTCAAGATTGTTTGATAATTAGGGTTTTCAGGGTCTGGTTGTCCTGTTAACTAGATTCGATAAGGAATTGGATTCAAAAGACATAGTCTTTCCACAACAAAGTGTTTAAGAGGAAGTTATCTATTCGATTTCGATGATCAATGAACAAACCTGATTGCTGAGATTGATTGACCTAAGTTATTTATCTCATATTTGTTCAATCAATTTGTTTAGTTTGCTTCCTGTTGCTTTTTACTTAGTTAGTCTGAATCATCATAATCCCCCCTCTTTGTTTCTCTAGTTCTTATTTAGCACACTTGACTTGCATACAAATCATTGACTCTCGGTGGGATCGACCCGTACTTGCCAAACTACATTAGTTAGGTTAGTCGGATTTATTTGATAGGATTTAAGGCGACTGAAAATCCTCTGTCAAAGGGCTTGCCTAATATGATTGGACAAGCAGAGTCCTCTGCCATATCAATAACTAGAAAATCAACAGGGACAAAGAACTTACCTACTTGCACCGGTACATTGTCCACCATGCATGTTGGGATGACCACAGTGTTGTTCGCCATATATAGTTTTGCATCAACAGACTCTAAAGCACCTATCTTAACTTTGGACCAGATTGATAGAGCCATAATACTTACACTGGCTCCTAAGTCACACAAAGTATTAAACTTGTATTGACCAAATCCAATGGTTATAACAAACTTACCTGGATCTGGCCTTTTCTCTAGAACGTCCATCTGGCTGCACTCCTCTGCGATCTCAGCCATCGATCGCTTCTTGCTTAGAATCTCCTTGAGGAACTTGACGTAGGATGAAGGGCTTTTGTGAAAGGAATCGTGACATTGAGTCTCTGAAGCATCTTCACAAACCGCTGAAACTTCTTATCCGCGGGATCCTTTGGAGATTTTGTTGGGAATGACAACTTTTTCTTCGGTAGAGGTGTAGGAGTGTGGTTGACAGGGGTAGAAGGCTGGTCGACGTTGATTGGAGGCTCCTCGATGTCGACTACAGTAGTCAATTTCTGGGCAGGTGCAGATGGGTGGTCGACTTCGAGTAAGGGGTCCTTGACGTTGAGTAAGTGCTGGTCGACGTCGACTGGCTTATTCGATGTCGAGTACTCCTCAGTAGCTTCTGTGTTCAGTTCAGGCGTCTGTGTCTGTCGCCCACTCCTTAGATTCATGGCAGCTACCTGTCCTGCAGATTTAGTTTTATGATTAGGTTAAGAGGATCCAGGGAGCGTACCTGATTGCTTGGGGACGGATGTTGCCAATTGACCGATCTGGATCTCAATAGATTTCCGCTAGATATCGATTTTCCCAAGCCTTGAGTTGACGTCGTGCAGCTGTGTGTGGATGAAATTGATGGAATGTTTGCTTTTGGCATGGTTCCTCCGCATTTCCTCAAGTATCAGCTGCAAGTCATCTTTCTTACCTTCCCAGTCAGGGTGACCAGGAGCTCTGTAGGGGGGAGGGTTTTGATGTTGGGGCTGGCGATAATGGCTCCAGTTTTGCTATTGCTGATACTGCCCTGAGTAGTTTCCCCCCGCATACCTCACCTTTTTGTGGGTTTCAACCATGAGTATTTGATCTCCATGTGGACACGCAGTAGTGCTGCAAGTCCTGTAGTTCATTCAATCCACGTGCGGATTGATCGTGCTGGCAATCCTTCAATCCAATGTGAGGCTATTCCTGCAAGAGACCAACGAAAAGCCTTTAGTTTTAAGTATTCTAGATTAGCATCATCTGCAATAGCTTCGCATAAATCTAGAAAAGTGGTAACGTGCTCTAAAGGACATTCATTGGGTCTTTCCCTAAATTGACTCCTCCTAATTTCAGTAATAAAAGAAGGACGAATTTCATAATTAACAGGGGGAAGAACGATCGGTGATTCTGGAACTTCTAGAGTAGGATGCAGATACTCCTTTGCGTTGGCTGGGACATTCAATTTGCTCCTCAAGTTCCCTTCTCGCGTTGACCTCGCGATCTACCCTTGCCTCCCACCTTTGTTGATTATGTGTATATTCCGCCTCTCATCGGGCGTGTTCTACTTCTCTGGTGGTTAATTCCTCAATGCGTAGGCGGAGTTGCTCAAGCTCTTGTGCTGGTGTGAGCTAAACCTCATTCTCATTGTTGACTTGCGACATCCTTCTTAGTCTTTGTCGAAGATGGAAGTATCGCTCAGGTTCGAGAATAGGGTCTATAGGTGTGCGATCAGTTCTTCGCATGCTCATGCAAAACAAAAACAAAGAGAAGCAAGTAAAAAAAACTAAAAAAAAACAAAAAGAAGAGTAAAATGAACTAAAAAGGGCGCGATTGATTGCTTCCCCGGCAACGTCGCCAATTTGTTGTTGCAGGAGGATGTGTCAAGTATGAAATAAATATAAAATATGAAATCAAATCGACTCCATGTCTCAGCAAATAAATACAAGACTTCCTCCTGTTGTAGTAGAAGGCAGTCAGGATCGATCCACGAGGAAGTGTGTCAGCGCCCGCCTTTTCAGTTAAGAAACTCTCAAAATTGACTTAGGAAGCACTCGACGTCGACCACTCAGTCGAACAGAAACTGTAAAGCAGAGAAAACAGAACGCAAAACGAAAGCAAAGTAGTCGATCTCGAGTGCTATAGTACTCGACGTCGACCAAAACTTACCCGAAGTCGACTAGAAGTGCTCGAAATTGAGTAACTCAGAACCGAAAACCGTAACTTTAAATTTCAATAAAACGAAAGGAAACACGGAGTTTGGGAATAAAATCAATAAACTAAAATACTTCTAAGATCAGGGTTTCAACACCACATCTATAACCATATAAAATAATGCATAAGGTATAAAAGATCATGCCTTTTCATCAAATAATTGTCGTTATTAACAAATAGGAATATAGAGGCTTTCGCATAAACCCTAATTGTTACTAACCCATTTCACATAATTAATCCAAGTTGTATTAAGATCACTTTCGCTTCAATAACACAAACAAGGATCACCTTCAACTTTCGCAAAAGAATCATGCTCGTAGGGATAGAAGACGAAATTGCATCAAAAGATTGTACATTTTTGTATTACCTTAAATGGTTACTGTCGAGCTCACCCCGACCCTAGAAGTTAGGTGACTACTCGCTCTTCATCATCAATAAACACATCAATAACTAAAAGGAACTAAATTGCATTAAAATAAACTGAAGAAAGTACAAATCAAGCAAAGCTAGATCACTTCCGCTCTCTTTGCTCCAATTGGCCTCTATCTCTTTCTCTACTCTCGAAAACTCCTATTGGCTTGTGGCTTGGATTGGTTGATGATAGAATTCTTCTAAAATCCATCCCCTAAAACCTTATTTATAGTGTTTAACCTTAGCTAATCTAGGGAAGAACAACCTATCTATATCTAAAACTTTCTATCTAAAAGCATAAGATAAAACTTAATTGATAAAGGAAATAAATCTATAAGGAAACTAGAACTAATGTGGATAAATCCGTCTTGGTCTTGATAGATCTTCATGTGGATGGATGGAATTCCACAATTCTTCTCTTGCAAGTACTCTATCTTCTCTTCTTCACTCGATCTCAGACTCGTCTGGATAGTACTCGACTTCGACTAGTTTTACTCGACTTCGACCATAAGTTTTCCCTCAGACTGTACTCGAGCTCGGGCACCATCTGGACTCGACGGGTTTACTTGACTTCGAGTACTGTAGCACTCGACATCGAGTACAATTGGGCTCCTCGAGTGGCTTGCTCGACTCTGTCTGAACTTCTGGCTCCGGGAGTACTCGACTTCGACTACTTGTAGTCGACGTCGACTAGAACTTTGTCGAGTAGTTTTTCTCGTTTCTTGCTCGATTTGTCCTTGCTCAGTTGCTCCTTGACCTTAGACTTTCTGTAGTTGACTTTGAGCTTTTCATCATTTCTCTGAATTGCTGTAAATTGCCTCGATTTCTGCGAAATTAAACAGAAACTAGTGTAGACTCCATAATTTGGCAAATAAGTGTAAACTACATAAAATCTGTTTTATTCTAACCCAAATGCATGAAATGTGTACAGAAATCGATATAAAAGTCAATGTAAAACATGACAATTTAGGCTCACAACATGGGTAAGGGCGGGGTGGATTGTGATGGCGACCATGGCGACCTGGAAAATTCTGCACGTGAGGCGCGTTTTCCCCCCTTCAGATTTAGGGTTTTCATTGTTTCATTCATATGGAGTTAAATGTAAACTCTTATGCTATGCTCTTATTATATAAGTTATAAAACCTGAGATTTCATGTATTACTTTTTTTTTTCTAGTTAAACACTTTAATTTAAACAGAAAAATCTATATAAACTATCATATGAATTTTTTTATTAATTGAATTTTTTTTATTAGACGATTAGTGTCCGAATCCTTTTTAGAACCAACCAGAGACATTCATATGGATGAGATCACATGACCAAAACAGTGTTAAATATGCTCAATTGAACACAAATGCCTAAGAGCATCAATTATGTAAACAACAAAGTTGGCATCTCGAAAGAGATAAGAGAATTTCACTATGTCAAAGCTATCATAAGGCCATGGAATATTGGAGACACAAATATCGATTTTTCGGGAACAATTTTAAAGACCATTTTCTTCATTAGCTTCAATTTCAACATTCATCAATCCAAATTCTCTGACTTTAATGAGACCAAACTTGAGTGCAAGTGTCTCAACCATAAAACAGGAGACGAAACCACAATTCCTAGCACTTAAGTAGATACACTTACTCTTGGATTCTCTCATTAGTTTCTTTTAGAGGAGTGTGAGCATTGGTTCCACTTGATTTATTTGACACCATTATCTTTTAGTCCCATTTGCATTGTCTTTCGTGTGTCTATATTGTTTTTTTTTTGTGTCTATTGTTTTACGACGGTCTATTCGTCAATAAGTTTTTCCCATCTTTCAAAGTATTGGATTTCCCAATACTTTGAATCCTTTTTTTTAAAAAAATAAAAATAAAAATCTCCAAGTATCAATTTTAAAATTAAACAGGCATTAGTTTCCGTCTCCACCCTCGTCAGGCCATCACCGACCTTTTTCATCATCAATCTTTTCTAAGCTTTCACCGCCATCACTGGTTGCCGACCACTGTCACCACCTCGACGCCCACCGTGCCGACCACCGTCACCACCTCAACGCCCACCGTTGGATCAGCTCCTGATGTGCGCCATGGCCACCACCTCTAACCAATCTAAAATATACCTAACCCATATTTCAAACCTAGAGAGCGTTTGCTCTTCGGCCGCCTCCTCCTTCCTTCCTCATCAAGCCGCCGCCACCATATGCCCTTCGCTAGACCGCAGCCCTTCTTCCGACTTCACCCGCACCTTAACCCCGCCTTAGCCTCTTTCCTAGTCAAACCCACTCATCGGAGCTTCGGGTTTCACCTTCGTCGTCACAGTCGTTCGCCCACCACTTAGACCTCCAACCTTCATCATACTTGTACCCGCACCTTCTCCCCTACTTCTTTCCCTTGTCTTAGCCTCCCACCGAGGCTCCGGGGCTCCACCTGGGTCACCGCCTCTAGTTCCTCTGCTTTTTGCGCCACCGCTTTCACCTGCCGCCGCCGCCGCCCTGATTCCTCGTCCCTGCCTTCCAGGTCCGGCCTGTTACTGTCGGCTTTCATCCTCCACCCGGCTATGTCTTGGGCTTCGTCGGCTTCGTCCTTTCCGCTAGCGGCTATGTCTCTCGAAGGCTTGGTGTTAGCTTTCAACACTGTACGTGTTGTTTTATGATGAAAAGGGAAAAAAAACAGAAGAAGGGATGTGAGCCTTATGGTTTCGTTTGCTGACTATTTTCCGACCTCTTGTCCTGTTTATTGTTCTTGTTTATTTATTCATGTCCCACTTATATGTTTCCTCTATTTTGGTTTATCCTTGTGGAAACCTATTACGATTTTGTTATTGTCGACCTTGAGGGTGTGAGTTGGGTTTTTGGGATTTATTTCGACAATGATTTGGTTAGAGTTTCGGTCTGTGAGTTGATGTACTTTGCTTCTCTTGTTGTGATACAGGTTTCATGTGAACGATGACTGGTTTGTCAAGCTAAGAGACGTCGTGGAAATGCGATTGACACCTGTTGATTCTGCTTAGAGTCCAAGTTAAGGTGTCCACTAGTGATCCCCAGAGTTCTCTATGTACGTCTTTCCTTTGCCAGATCGGTTCGTTTGTTCGGCTAGCTTATAGTTTATGGTGTAGGATGGCTTGTACTTTATTTATGCATTTTCATTTCTGTCATTTGTTTCCTGTTATTTAAATTCAGTCATTGGCTTCTGTTATTTATTTCTCGTTGTACATGATGGTAAGTCTATCTCCCGACTTGTTCGGGCTCTCGGTTTCTCTAGACTTGTCTAAATAATCGAATTTCTTTTCTTATATATATAAAAAAAATTAAACAGCCACTTTCTTTTTCGGATGTGAATTTAGACCGGTTCATCTCTCAATCTAAAATTAGGTGATTGATAAACGGCCCCACAATATAATTTGCGTCTAATTTCGTACTCCCTCTGAATCGCAATACTTGTTGTTTTTGAGTGTTAAAGTTGTATCAAAAAACTTATTGTTTTAGCTATAATTATTGTCTTTATAGGTAATGATTGCTCTTTTTATAGGTAATAATTACTCTTTTTAGATATTTTAAGCTATAAAAGTAAAGTAAATATAGGTTTTATTAAAAACTGTGCATAGAGTTAAAACAACAAGTATTGCGATACGGATGTAGTATAATCTATGATTCCTTAGCCTTTAAATAACAATTAAAAGGTGGGTCCCGGTTGACAATGAGAGGGTTTTTGAATTAATAAAAAAGAAAAAGGAGGGGTTTTAGGATTCGTCTCACTCTCCTCTCCTCTCGTATCATCATCCCCATTCCCCGCAAATAAAGGTCACTCGTAGTAACGCCATCACTCCATCCCCATCTCTTTCTGATCTCTCTCCCTCTCTCTCTCCTCATCTCCCACTTCTCTCCTCCAAAAGGCCTCAATCATTACCGATAGACAAAGGCTGAACCGATCAGTGTTTGGATTTGATTGAGAAATTGGAGGAAATACAGATTCGATCGACTTTCTTTTTCGGTTTCGGTTTTTCCGTTCTAGTTTTCTATTGAAAAGTTGAACAGTAACCGTTTTGGATTTCGAATTGGAGATCGATCGGTTACCGGATTGAAATAGAAGCTCTGAAAACGAGATCAGATCTGAGATGCTCGTTGTGGATCGTGCGGTTGCGACGGCGGCGGTGTTTGTGTGTTAGTTGGACGCCTACTTCGTTATTGCATCCTACAGACCAGACGAGTAAGGTATCCCATGCTCTCTCCCTCCCTCCCTCTCTCTCTCTGTTACTCGCTCTTTCTGTAGCGAATAGCGATTTGTCGTTTTAACTTTAAGGTACTGGATATTCAGTGCAAGTGGCAACTCATCTTCTCGGATCTCAATGTGTTTCCGGCTATTCGCTTTGCTTTTGGATTCAATGGAAGTTGCCGAATTTTCTCGGGATGGTTCAATTTTTTGGTACTCCAATGTACTTTTGTCGAAGTGTGTATTCGTTTTCAAAAAGATTTCCAGACAACTTCCTTGTTGATGCATTTTATCCCAAATTTCTCATCTACTTCAACAAATTCTGTTCTTCAAAGCTCTCGATTTTTACAAGTATTATCGATTTCGAGAAACAAAAAATCATCGCCGAAACTGAGGATCGAAGTTTCTGCTGCTGGCAATTTCACCAAGGAGCACTGAACTTCACGCAAATTTGAATCCTCTGGTAATTTCTCGCTTACGAAACGAATTTTCTCTGTTTATCAGGAAAATCCGACTGCTGGGATGGCAAGTGTTGGGGGACGAGCAGAAACCCTAACCTCCGTGCACTCAACTCTCCGTGAGTCCTTTCTGGCCAGCGACATCGCCGAGAACAACCAAATCCCCAGGAGCCTAGCCCGCGTAACACTAGCTGCCGTTCTCAACAACGAGAGAAGCTCTAACGCCAACAGCGACGTCGTCCGGACACTTCTAGACATCATCAGCGCCGAAGAAACCCTAGCGAATCATCCAACAAGCCACAATGTCACAGGCAAGAATACCTGGAGGTTGCTGAAGGAGCGCTTGAGGCTCCGGCGTAACCATAATGACTGGATGTCAGCTACACCACTTCCCCAGCCGGACTCCATGGCTCCACTTCCACAGTTGCAGATATTGAGCCAGGATTCACTCAGGGACTTGCTTGGAAATAGCTCAATCCGGCGGGGCGCTGAAACCTTGCCTTCTGATGACATGGCGGCGAGGGAGGAAGGCGATCAGAGAAGGAGAAGTATAAGGCTGTCCGATGCATTGGCAGCCGAGAGGGAGGAGACAAGAAGTAGGCAGTCGAGGGAGTTGGATGCCACGGAGGGAGAGGGTGCTGCTGAGGCAGGGAGCTCAACTGGAGGAGATGTTAATGTAGGTGGTGGTGAACCAGCTCAGGAAGAACCGATCAGAATGTCTTTGATGGAGTTGTTGGAGGAGTCAGAGCGTCAAGCTAGACTACAGGGGCCTATATATAGATTTGATGAGGATGAAGATGAGGAAAATGAGGATGACAGGAATGGAAATGAGAACGAGGAGGAAGCTGAAAAGGAGGGAGGGGCGGGAGTCGGTGAGGCATCGTGTTGTGTGTGCATGGTGAGGCACAAGGGTGCCGCATTCATACCCTGCGGGCATACGTTTTGCAGGATGTGCTCCAGGGAGCTGTGGGTTCAGAGAGGCCATTGCCCTCTTTGCAATAACTTCATCCTGGAGGTCTTGGATATCTTCTGAAAGACACAATAGGATAAGTATGATCACTACATGTATGTGGGTGATTTGTAATGTGTTGAAACAGATCAAAGTCATCAAACAAACAAAAGAAGAAATGAATCTGATATCAAACCCGTGTGAGATGGATCACTTCGGATCCTTGTTATTGGCTCTTCACTGACTTTATGCATACCGAAATTGATGTCAGGAGCCGTAAATGGTCTACTGGCGACGTTATCATGTAGGAGATGTGGAGTGGAGGTATGTTTTCAAATCAAGTGGTTCCTTTATGTTCTTCTGTCATGAATAGCTCATAGCTTACAAACTAGACTTGTCTACAATTCTATTATCAGTGTTACCATCCGCATCGAATTTGCACAAATTATGCATTGTAGAATGAAAAGAAACTGTCGCCAATCAGAAAGAAAAAGCAGAAGATTAAAAGAAGAGAAATCTATGGTAAAAGAAGATGAGATAAAAAAAAAAAGAATGAGACATCACTATCACTGAGTAGGTACCACATGATCACAGCCTTACACTTTGGCCAAACAGCAAAAGGAAAACCAACAATTTCTAGCCTTTGGCTTGTATCTATGTCTTTAAAAAAAGTCAGTCTGAAGGCAAGGACTTGTTGCACATTTTGTCTGCTGAGTTGAGCACATTCATCCGTTGCTTATCTCAAGGCTGAGAGCCTTAATTTCAAACTATTTTTGACCAAAGAAACCACCGTTGCCTCTCAAATAGTTGAATTGAAAATTGTGATATCAGACAAAGATGAATATCTACCCTGTTTGTGGCACCATATGGAACGGATACAAGTAAACGTCAATTCCAGTTGTAGTTGCCATGGTCCCGGTAGCACAGGTTGGTACCCGGAAATAATACCAGAGAGATATGAATGCAACACATTGCAGCTTCTGACATGCTCTTCGGTTCTTATTCCTTGTACATCAACATCACTGATCGAAGTTGCATAGTATATAGTTGGTGAATTTGGTTGATCACGGTTATGCTGTTTACAGTTTCTTTCTGTTGGTAAATGTAACAAGTTGATCAGTATTTTAATGCAAACGAAATGGTAAGTCAAATTGATATAATGCAGATCAGTGTACGCAAGACTGGATAAGAAGACAGAAAGGGACTTGAATGAATGTAAGAAGACTGAGTCCTATTATATCTAGGGGAAGAACACGACTCGGTAAACTCTCACAGTCGTTGTCAAACCCCATCCATCTGCCACCGCCACTAATCCATTCTCAAGACAGATTCAAGGGATTACATCTTACAAAAGATAGCCTCAAATCCCCCTCATGTGATCTTTGTTCAGTTTGGCTGGGTGTTTGTGTTTGTTTCCTTTTGTGGGGTTTCATCTTGTTCATAATTGGGTGCTGCTATTTGTCCTTTTTATGCTTCCTATCAGAGTTCCACTGCAAGGTTTTCTGGTGCTTTCATGGCTGTAAGTTGATCAAAAGCACTCCTATTTTTGATATCATTTTGCCACTTTCTTTTGTCTTGTCCCTTTGCTTCTTCTGTCTGGGTATCCAAAACTGACTTGTCATGCCCCTCTTGAAATAGATCTCTTGTTATTATTATACATTGACCTGATTGTTGAGAAGCTCGATAAGCCCAACTTATGACTTTTCCTGTATAATTTATGTGGGATGATTTTCACAATCTCAAAAACATATGACCTTATTGTTGAGATTTTTTTGTTCTGTACTATTACCAATTTACCATGAATGTTATGAACTCTCTCTTTGCTTTGAGCTTATACATGGATATACTACCTAGATTTTTTTGGGAAATTTCTCTGTCTACGCATGAGGTTTGACTTCTTTTGCATCATATCTAAACTTTTTAAGAATATATTATGGTAGCCACGAGATTTCAATAAATTTTGCAAGGTGACCAAGCTTGTTTAAAATGATAAATCATTTATGTAAAATAACAAAAAAAAATCATATATATATATATATATATATTATAATTTTCTTACATAATCACCAAATTTTGATCATGAAGATGGATTAGTCGTAGAACATGCGATCCAAGACTATTTCTTATGTGATTCAGCAGCCTAGAATACCAAGATATGGCATCTGGAAAGACGGAGAAAGTCATGACTTCACCATTCAGTTTGAAAAGGTTCGAACGTTCAAAAAAGTTGGCCCAACAATGAATCAAGATGTGTTACCTGCAACTTCAACTAAAAGTGCAACTCCTACGGACCCAACAAAACCTCCTATGAACCAAGATATGGGTCTCACTCCGCCACCTGAAACGACTCCTCCCTTGGCCAAAGCTTGGCCAGACAATGAAACTACTAAGGCTAATGATGGTGTTAAGAAAGGCGGCTTTTGTAAATGGATCTGTGGATGTTGCTTCCTCTGATCCGATGAGATTTCAGGTCATCCTCCCAAGTTCCCAACCATTGAAGCTCGACAAGTTACGATGACTGCTACCGTTTCACATTAATTGTTTTGCTGAATGAAACAAGAGTTGTAGATTGTTACAACCCTCTCAGAAATCGAGTTGGAAATCGAGAATGACTAGTCGATCGATCACTTTCTTCCTCTGTTGTTGCGGTTTGTTTGGATGGCTAGACGTGTTTGATTGACCTTGTGAATATGTCGTGCAATGTTTTGGTTTCCTGCAGTAAACTTGGCATTTGGAAAAATTCATATACTTACTACTTACTCTGATTGCTATTTAATTTACCACTGCTATTTGGTTCGGGGTTCATGTCGACGAGGGGGGTTCGGGGTAGGAAGTACCTATAGCTGGCAAAACTTGACTCGAATTCGAAAACCCGACCCGGTCGACTCGAAACCGATTATTCTGAATACCGACATAACCCATTCATTTTGAACCCGAAATCCAAATGAAACGAACCCGATTAACCCGAAACCCATTAAGACCCGAACCTGTTATAACCGAAACCCAAAATAACCCGAACTTTAAGCTACAATCTAGTAAATTTTTTTAAAATGAATATTGAAATAATGAAAACCCGATACAACCGAAACCCGAACCCGACTCAACCGATTGACTAAATTATTAGACATTACCCGAAACCCGACTAACCGAACCTAAACCCGACCCGACCCGCCCGATTGCCACCTCTAGAAGTACCCTTCCAAGTTGCATTGTCGTGTGAGAACGGGTAACAAGAGGAAAACCTGTCGTTGTTCTTGCCAAAGAATACTCAAACTCATAACTAGTATAGTGTGTAAGCAAGAGGTCGATCCATAGAGAAATCTAATCAATTCAAGTATAATTCTAATCGCTAATAGAGAATATGGGGGTTTTTGGTGTGAAAAAGATCCGCCTTTTATCAAAGCGGAATCAAGCAAACAAAGTAAATTGATTTTA
This sequence comes from Persicaria maculosa, assembly GCA_963922045.1. Taxonomy (NCBI): domain Eukaryota; kingdom Viridiplantae; phylum Streptophyta; class Magnoliopsida; order Caryophyllales; family Polygonaceae; genus Persicaria; species Persicaria maculosa. Next base: position 42,587,900 of record OY998262.1, on the reverse strand, counting down.
GAATGCAGTGGAGAAAAATAGGTTCACCTACAATTTATCACTTCGATTGATGAATTCGATCCTTGTTTCAGCCTCTAGTTCTTGTCTTTTCCTATCAATGTCATTGTCCAGATCTTAGGTAAATTACTAGTCCTACGAGTCCTAGCAACCCTTATCTCTAAATAACCCTAACATGATTAAGATTTAACCTAGAGATAACATTAAGAATATGAATTAACCAAGGTACATGCAATATCAAGCTACGAGTCGATATTTAACATATATTCAACTTCCTACACATCCAATTAGTCCTACGAGTCCTAAAGGGATATGATTGCCACTTGGGTTAAGGTTCGCTACGAGGAATCTACAAAACCCTAGCAATTGAATGAATCTACTCTAACTAGTTGATCAGACCAGAGAGAATAAAACACACTCAAGCAATTAAGCACAAAGAAGTCAAAACATTGGAATAGGAATAAGAACTAGATTAAGAAACTCACAATTTAACAATTAAAGATCCAAACTGTAGGCGAAACCTTGAGAGTTTAGTTGCTCATGCTCAACGACGCTCTCAACAATTGAATAAAGTGCATAAGGTGAATGAAATAATAAACTAGAAAAGCCTTATATAGTATTTAGAAAGTCGGCCAACCAACTAAACAAAAAAACCCTAATTAAAGTCCAGACTGAACGTCGCGTTTCTGCGCGGGCCGCGGGGTGGCCGGCGATCAGCGAAGTCCTCCGTTTTCTCTTCGAGCCGCGGGGCGGCCAGCCAAACTGCGGGGCGGCCGGCGATTCTTCCAAGCTTCTTCTCCTTTGACTTCACAGCTTCTGTACTCTTCTTTATATTGTTTTTTTGCTTTTCTCCAATTTATTTCACCTTCAATCTACTATATCTGAAATAAACCATAAAATCATGTAGATTCCGCCTCTTCCAACTTAACAAGTAATTATGTAAATGCAACCAAATATATGCAATATTCACAACTAAACTATGCTAAATGCATCTATTATGCAACACTAAATATGTTCTATCAAATTCCCCCACACTTGAACATTTGCTTGTCCTCAAGCAATAGAAAACTCAACTCTACAGCCCCACAGAATAGCAATTCATGTATCCACACCTCAATATTCTATAAGTGCATGAAAACTAGCAAACACAATAGATTAACAACATCATAGCGCATAATTGCAATAATCAATGAAATCAGGCAACCTTATCAATTCTAGACCTCACGGGGAATATATGTTTCACTCTCGCTCAAGTGTTTAGGGTTAAATGTTTACGCTCAAAACTCAATCTTCAAAAGCTTAGCTACAATAGTCTTGCACCGGTGTTCTAATTCTCCACCGCTGGTGACTCTATACACAACAAAAATCATGAGGTCTGTTAATTGGGTTGTAATGGGGCCAAGGTAGAACATATAAGGTATGGAATAATTTAGGCTTTGTGGTGCTCATAATCCGGGAACTAAGGAAGCAACCAAATCATAAAACCACTCATAAACTCCTCATACCATATCTCTATAATGTCTTACAACACCAATCTCAAGCATAAAACTTTACAAACCATACTCAACTCATTCCTTTATTCTTTTTTATTCTTTTTCTTTTTTTTTTCTTTTTTTTTTCCATTCATGCTATATCAAATGACTTTCCTTGACTTTTGCCCCTAAGTGAATTTTATCCTCCTTAGGTCCCAAGTAATGAATACGCTAGCAAGAATCAAACATCTCATAAATGGACTTCAAACATACATAATCCACCACTAAAAACCATCATCCACAATATAGATATTCACCAACTATTCCTAAATTCCCGGATGGGGTCAAGCTATCATTGGTTATGGAAAAATCTTGTGGAGCTACAAAAGAATAGGCAATTAGGCTCAAACTGGCTTCAAGCAGAGGATAATATGTAAGGTGGGAATAGAGTCAAATAGGGCTAATAAAGGTGCCTCAATCATGTTTAAGTCATGTGCAGAAATCATAATATGCAGCCTTGAAAAAGATATCTAAATGCAAGTCAAAGAGGAAGCAATTGAAGAGAGTACACACAACAAGCAAGAGGACTAAATAAAGTGCAGTCCTGAATAGGCTAAAAATAAGCTCACCAGGTCATGTCTAGAACTTCAAGATCACCCAAAATTACAAGATTTTATATGCTCAATCATTAATCAATCATGCTCACCAAATAGTATAGAAAACATATATCGAAGGCTTCAACAATCCAAGCACGTCATGGGGCATAAATCTCAATAGATAGATTAGAGGACAAACGACATCCATATGGGGAAATAAGACCTACTCCTAATAATGCAAGAACTAAAACTCTTTTTTTTTTAATAAAGTAACACTGGTAGAAACTAAACATGCATACAACCCATAAAAATAAACATGCAAACTTAATAAACTTAGAACCAAAGTACAGACGTGACATGCAAGTCTTCTCCCCCACACTTAAATCTGACATTTTCCTCAATGCAGAAAAGAGAACAAAAACATCAAAATAAAAAGAAAAGGGAAAAGAAAAGAAACAACTAACATGCTCACTGATGAGGTGGTGGCGGCGGCGGGTAAAGTGGAAACTGGGGATATGCATATCGATAGAAGTCCTCCTGCCTCTGCCACATCTGCTCCTGCATCTGTCTGATCGCTCCCTGGCTCTCAGAGACATCCTCCAGGTGAGAAGTCAAGCCACGTACATCTCGACGAATGTCGCCGATATCCATGTACAGCTTCTACTGTTGCTCCCACATCACGTCCTGGCGCTAGGACATCTGCTGCTGGTGTTACCACATGGCGTCCTGACGATGGGACATCATCTGCTAATGCTCCCACATGGTGTCCTGACGGAGACACATATCTGCCATCCTCTGCTCCAGCGCGTAGTAGCTCGGACCAGCACCAGCTGTGCCAGAAGGTCCAACACCACTACCTCCAATATCCGTCTGAACTCCATGAGTATCACCATCATCCTCTTGCTCAGCATCAAGCACCTCCATCATCATTCTCAGAATCCTCATCCATCTCATCCCCCATGTAAAAATCAGCTGCTGTAGGGCCAAAAGGGAGATGTCGGGGCAATCTCAACTGAATCTTCCCTAGATGGCCTGTCCTCCAGATCCACATCGGCGACTTGCCCTCCAAATGGCCAGCTTTCTTTAGATTGTCTTCATCATATAGAAATGAGCCATGCAGAACATCGGGGACACCGCTCACATCGATGCACGCTCGAGCTATGAGGGTGATAAGACCCCCAAAGCTAATTGTTGCCTTGTTACGCTTGTCTAGGATATCCTTGCAATTAATCAGAAACATATCCACCCAACCTGGGATCACTGGGCTCTCTGGCGTCAGACACCACAAAAATGACATATCCTTAAGCGAGATCTTGTTGACCTCAGCCTGTGCAAAGAATGTGTTCGCCAGAACCTTGTGAATCAGCCGTAATGCAGGATGGCGAATGCTCAAATTGTACTGGCCTTTCTTGTCCTCAAAAGGCACCCTAGTAGACGCCATCCAAAAAGCCAAAGGGCCCTCTCCCTTACACACATCAAGCCAACCAGCAGTAGGTGAAGCAGTAACACCAAAAATCTGCCCCAATCTCTCATTCGATATCTCATGACCCCTCCCAAACAAACGAAACTCAATATACGTATGCCCCACACTCAAAGTCGCTAAAAACTCCTTACATAAGCTCGAATATGTAGGAGCATTCTTCCCTAAAAACTCTCCTAAGCCCCCATGCTCTAACAATTGCCTAGTATATACATCCATCTGTAGTAATCGAAGTGTAGGCTCATGAAAAAATTTGGTAACAAAAAAATTCCGAGTGTTGAGAGCATTCCACTTATTCTTCTGACTTCTATTCATTCCATGTGGTCTAGACATTGCTAATTCGAGCTAAGGAAATCACTCAACAAGAATGAAAGTGAAGAAAACTCACAAATGGCGAGTCACTGCAGAGGCCGCGGGGCAGCCGAGAAGGGCGACGGGGCGGCTAGCAACGAGCTTGGCCGCGGGGCGGCTGGACAGGCGACGGGGCGGGCGGAGAAATTCCGGATCTGTGCACTCTGACATCGGATCTGCTCTCCGACGTCCCAAACTCCCTCACTCCATCGTGGATCCGAAAGAAATCCCTTGAAAATCCTTGGGATGGGCGATTTGTGTGTAGATCTAGGAGAGATAGGGGCTATGGTGGATTTTATGAAGAAATAATGTGAGAGAAGAGGATATATGTGGAGATTTATGTGAAAGAAGAAAGCTTAGAGAGAGAGTTTCAATGGAGGGTTTTTGGGAGCTTGAAGAAGGAGGAAGAAGGAGGGTTCTTTGCGGCGAGGGGGCTGATAACTCCCTCCCTTGATGAAAATTGGAATAAATGTTTCAAAAGCTTTGACAGGATGTTTGTGTCAAAGGCCTTGGAGCGTTAACAGTTGATGAAATACAAAACCTATCTTATTTGTCCGAATATTATTTAATCTTATTATATACTTCCGTTATATTATATATATATATGCATGCCTAACCTTTTTCAGGAAGTATTTTCGAGATTATATCTTTCCTTTGGTGCATATGAGGAAATCCTATTCAAAACGGATCATGGCTTCGAAGTGTCCATATATAGAAGATCGAAGATCAAGCCTGATTCATAGAGCCATTGGTGAAGATCCTCAGGCGCCATTCCACTCTTATATAAAGGAAAGAAAGAAGAAGACAGAGATACACAAGTGCTACACGAGCTTTCATTCATTCAAGCAAGATCTGTCTTCCAAGTGTCTCTCTACTAAGCGCTCTAGAGTTTGTTGTTTATTTCAAAGCCTTTGAGAGTCACTGTGAGCTTATAGGATATATTCATTTATAGTGTTACTCGAGAGTTTATAACTCGGGCAGTTGCACTTGGCTATTGATTTGTGAGAGTAAGAGGATTGTACTAGATAGCTGAGAGAGGTGGGGCTCTTCTAGATTGGTCTAGGACTCCAAGGGAACGTGAGTTGACTAGATTGCAATTGTATAGGAGAGAGGCTTCTCGGTGAGCTATTAGGATCCTAAGCTAAGCGAATCAACAAAGCCTTTGAATCCTAGGGTTGTGGAAGAACCCTAGGCGGGGACGTAGGCCAAGTTGTGCTGAACCTCGTAAACAATTACTTGTGTTCTTTACTTATTTGCTTTACCTTATTTCCGCACTTGGTTCGATTGTCTAACTTTGTGATTCAGGTTAATCTCAAAGGTTTTGGTACGAGCTCCAAAAGTCTTGAGACTTTCTGCGAAAAACGGGCATACTCTATTCAACCCCCCTTCTAGAGTATTTCTTTATTACATTGTTTTATATTATCGAACCTTCAATTGGTATTAGAGCTTTACTCACTGTCTTTGATCTAACAATCTTGTGAGTTTTCGATCATGTCTGGTGAAGCAAGCGGAGGATTTGCACAGGGAAGGTCCACAAGCAGACCGCCACTCTTTGTAGGAAACAATTTTGTCCACTGGAGATCTTTGATGAAGATGTTCATCATAGACCAAGATCTAGAGCTTTGGAACATTATAGAGAATGGTCCGAAGATTCCAGAAAAAGATGGACCAAACGATACCAAAGTTGCAAAGAAGGAGTCTGAATACAACCAAGCAGATCTTGAAACCATCTCCAAAAACTACAGGGCTATTAACTTACTTTATTATGGTCTTAGCACTGATGAGTTATACCGTATTTCATCTTGTAGGTCAGCTAAAGAGATTTGGGACAAGTTGGTCGTCACCTATGAAGGAACAAGCCAAGTGAAAGACACCAAGATCAGCATCTTCCTTCGAAAGTATGAGCTCTTTAAGATGAAGTCTGATGAGTCAATCAAGGCCATGTTCACACGATTCACAGAAATCACCAACAACCTTGACTCTCTCGGCAAGAGCTTTACCAACGTTGAGAAAGTAAGGAAGATACTGAGGTGCCTTCCAAAGGAGAAATGGGGTCCAAAAGTAACAGCTATAGAGGAAGCCCAGGACCTCACCACTCTACCCCTTGATGACCTTCTTGGAAAGCTGATCATGCATGAGATGATCCTTAATGAAGACGATGGAGAACTTCCAGCTAGCACTAAGAACTTGGCACTCAAGTCTAAGACGGATGAGCCCAAGGATGGATCTGATTCCGAAGATGAGGATGACGATGAGGATGATCCTTTTGCTCTTATCACAAGAGGCCTTGCTAGAATTCTCAAAATGAAGAAGCAATTCAACAACAAGGATGGATCAGAGTCTTCAAAATTTCGAGGTAAGCCTCAATACAACAAGTATGAAAAGAAGACTAAACCGTTGTCTTGTTTTGAATGTGGTGAAACAGATCATCTTGTGAAGGACTGCCCTCAAAAGACAAAGAGTCAGCCCAAGAAAGGTGACAAATGGAAGAAGAAAGCCATGGTGGCTACTTGGAGTGATTCCGACTCTGACTCCGACGATGAGAAGGCCAACATTTGTCTTATGGCCTCAGAAGATGAATCCCATGATGAAAAGCTTGAAGCTACTGTAAGAGAACTTATGGAAAGTCCAAAAGAGGTATTATCGGAATTCCTTTCCAATATGATTGCCAATGAAGAAAAGCTTATTGCCCAAACTAACATTCTTATTAAGAGAACTGTGGACCAGGAAAGAACTATTGAGGATCTGTCTATGAGGGTCAAAGGTCTTGAAGCTTCTTATTCAGGTCTTGACATTAAAGTCAAGACGCTTGACTCGGAGAAATCTGAACTCAAGCAAGATCTCTCCTCTCTAAGAAATGAGCATCATGACTTAGAGAACGAGAAGATCTCCCTGAATAATAAGATTCTAGACCAACAGACATCCCTCATAAGTTTTACCAAATCAAAAGGCACTCTCGATAAGATGTTGGGTGAGCAACAAAGCTCTCTAAACAAAAGTGGTATTGGTTACAATCCAAAGTTTTTAAAGAAGCAACACACTACCACTTTTGTAAAGGAAAAAGGAAGCAGAACCTCTCCTATATGTCACCATTGTGCTAGAAAGGGACATGTAAAAGAGACCTGCCCTTATAGAAGAAAGGATCCATATATTATTCGTAATACATTTCCTGTTCGTTTGAGAAAAGAACGGATAACACAAGTTTGGGTCCCAAAAGGCACTATTTTACCAAATATGGTTTACCCCAACAATGGATCCAAATTTGCTTATTGGTCTAGCCACAAAGGTTGATGTTTGTCTTGCAGGAGATCACCAAGGTGAAAGAACACAAATGGATTATTGATAGTGGATGTTCGAGGCATATGAGTGGGAAGAGTTCTCTCTTTCATGATCTAAAAGAGCAATCTACGGGAACAATCACTCTTGGTGACAAAGGGAAATGCGACATCGTTGGTATTGGTAGTGTTGGAAGTGATTCCAGCCATAGTATTAAAAATGTCTATCTTGTTAATGGTTTGAAGTATAATCTGCTTAGTGTCTCTCAATTATGTGATAGTGGTAACAATGTCAGATTTAACAAGAAAAGATGTATAGTGTGCAGAGATGATACATGTGAAGTTATATTGACTGCATACCGTTACAACAATATATACGCCGTAAATGCTGATCAAGTGGCACAAGGAAGCTTAACCTGTCTAAAGGCTTTGACGGACGATCCAAAGCTTTGGCACAGGAGACTCGGTCATGTGAGTCCACATACACTACAGAAGCTTGTGTCCAAAGGGCTTGTAAGAGGGCTACCTGAGATGGACTTCAAAGGTATTGACATGTGCAATGCATGCACACGAGGTAAACAAACACGTAGCTCTTTCAAACCCAAAAAGGTTGTAAGTTCTTCTAGACCCCTTGAACTTTTACATATGGATTTATGTGGTCCTATACGAGTCAAATCTCCCAATGGTAAAAAGTACATGCTAATTGTTGTCGATGATTTTTCAAGATATACTTGGGTTGCATTTTTGAAAGAAAAATCAGAGGCCTTATTTGAGTTTTCAAAACTTTGTAAGGAGTTGCAAACTTTAAGAAATGAGCCCATAGTGTCAATTCGGAGTGATCATGGTAGGGAGTTTGATCAACTTCAATTTGATTTGTTTTGTGCTAAATATGGCATCTCCCATAACTTTTCTGCTCCTAGGACACCTCAATAAAACGGGGTTGTGGAACGCAAGAACCGCACCTTAGAGGATATGGCCAGGACTATGCTTTTAGAAAATGCATTACCTAAAACCTATTGGGCTGAAGCTATTAACACAGCTAACTATATTTTGAATCGTTGTCTTATTCGTTCCATCTTAAAGAAAACTCCTTATGAACTTTTCAAAGGCCGCAAACCACTTATATCTTATTTTAAACCCTTTGGCTGTACTTGTTTTGTTCATAACAATGAAAAAGATAACCTTGGGAAATTTGATGCGCGTAGTGATGAAGGTATATTTCTTGGCTACTCCACGAGTAGCAAAGCTTATAGAATCTTCAATAAAAGGACCCAGGTAGTTGAAGAAAGTATACATGTTATTTTTGATGAATGCAATGACGGTGCTTTGAGTGAAAGTGTTGCAGATATAGATCTTAACATCCATGAAGAGAACGAGGAAGGTGATGTTGCTGTTACCAAGAACACAGAGAAGAGAAACATGCAGGAACCAATTCTTAACACTGAAGAATTGGCCCAAGGTGTTGAAGATTCGTCCAAAGCCCTTGGTGTCCAATCCAACAGTGTTGAGACGTCAGAAACTGCTGTAACTGAACCTAACAGGACCACGGAGTCAGATGTACTACAAGTCAATCCTACTAGTGTGACGAATCAAGGAGCTGAGACTAGCAAAAGAAAATTCAAATACTCCTCTTCACACTCTTTAAAGGATATCATCTCTGACCCTACTTCTAGTGTTCAAACTCGTTCTAAACTTAAAGATCTATGTGCTTTTCACGCGTTTGTTTCTCTTATCGAGCCAAAGAAGGTAGATGAGGCACTTCAGGAGCCAGACTGGATCATTGCTATGCAAAGTGAGCTTAACGAATTTGAAAGAAACAAAGTCTGGACCTTGAAGCCTAGGCCAAAGCATCAATCAGTCATTGGCACACGATGGGTATTTCGAAACAAGCTGGATGAGAATGGTAAGATTGTGAGGAACAAGGCAAGGCTTGTTGCTCAAGGCTACAATCAAGAGAAAGGTATTGACTACGAGGAGACCTTTGCTCCCGTAGCCAGGCTTGAAGCTATTCGCATTTTATTAGCATTTGCATCTTTTATGAGCATAAAGTTATATCAAATGGATGTCAAGTGTGCTTTTCTTAATGGTTTCTTAGAGGAAGAAGTATATGTGGTTCAACCCCCAGGTTTTGAAAGCTCAGAATTTCCTAATCATGTTTATAAACTTGACAAAGCGCTTTATGGTTTGAAACAAGCCCCAAGAGCTTGGTATGAGCGCTTGTCAAAATATCTTTTAGAAAATGATTTTAAAAGGGGGTTGATCGACAAGACTCTTTTTATCAAGACCAAAGGAAAGGACATTTTGGTTATTCAAATTTATGTTGATGATATATTATTTGGTGCTACTAACACATCTTTGTGCAAGGAATTTTCTGACATCATGTGCACTGAATTTGAGATGAGCTTGATGGGTGAACTCAACTTCTTTTTGGGATTACAAGTTCATCAATCCAAGAAAGGGATCTTTGTCAACCAAAGCAAGTACACTAAGGATCTCTTGAAGAAATTCAAGATGGATCAATCCAAGGCAGCCAAGACTCCCATGAGCTCAACATTGTCTCTAGATCAAGACAAGACTGGAACAAGTGTCAATCAAAAGGAGTATCGAGGAATGATTGGATCTTTATTATATCTCACGGCTAGTAGACCTGACATCATGTTTAGGATTTCTTTATTACATTGTTTTATATTATCGAACCTTCAGGGGCGGCTAGTGAAAGAAAGGTAAAGAAAAAGAAGTGGTTAGGGTTAAAGTGGTGTAGCAAGTGGGGGCCCACACGGGCCCCTAAAAAATTTCTTATCTGGAAGAGGCCGCGGGGCGGTCAGGGTGGGCGACGGGGCGGCCGACGATTCCGCGAAGGATTTCGCTCGACGCCTTGGCCGCGGGGCGGCCCATGCTGGCGACGGGGCGGCCCGTCCTTTTTCGCCTATTTCCTTCTTCTTTTCCTTCCTGCAACGTTAGTATCCCAAGCCAACCTAAAACTAAACTAAAAAAACATAATGCAAAAAGAAAATAATACCTAAACTATTACCTCGGGTTGCCTCCCAAGCAGCGCCTTTGGTTACTGTCGTTGGCTCGACGTTATGGCTCTCTTAATGATCCTCAGCACTTGGTTCAGTGAGAACCAACTCATCACCATCCTATTTGACAAAGCTTTCAAAATATGGTTTCACTCTATGACCATTTACCTTGAATATGTCTCTGTTTCTCTCATTGAGTAGCTCCACTGCACCGTGAGAAAAGACATTAGTGATCACATATGACCCTGTCCATCTAGAACGAAGCTTACTTGGGAAGAGTTGTAGGCGCGATTGAAATAGAAGGACCTTTTCCCCAACTTTGAGGTCCTTTCGCAAGATATGTTTATCGTGCCATGCCTTCGTCTTCTCCTTATAGGTGACGGAGTTATCATAGGCATCCAATCTCAATTCTTCCAACTCCTGCAGTTGTAGTTTCCTGAACTCCCCAACTTCATCAATCTACATGTTGCACTGCTTCACCGCCCAATATGCTTTATGTTCGAGCTCGACAGGAAGATGGCAAGCCTTTCCATAGACTAATCGAAACGGAGACATCCCAATGGGAGTCTTGTAAGCCGTTCGATAAGCCCATAGAGCATCATCAAGTCTGACACTCCAATCCTTCCTGTTTGGGCCAACAGTCTTCTCTAAGATAGTCTTAATCTCGTGATTAGACACCTCAGCTTGCCCATTTGTCTGGGGGTGGTATGCAGTAGACACCCTCTGAGTCACATGATATTTCTTTAATAGCGCACTCACAGTCTTGTTGCAGAAGTGGGTCCCTTTATCACTGATCAGTGCTTTCGGAACTCCAAATCTAGAGAATAGCTACTTGAGGAAACCTGCAACTACTTTTGAATCGTCAGTTCTGGTGGCCTTCGCCTCCACCCACTTGGAGACGTAATCCACCACAAGCAAAATATATAAGTTTCCAAAGGAGTTAGAGAATGGTCCCATGAAGTCAATGCCCCAAACATAAAAAATCTCACAAAATATCATGCGAGTTTGTGGCATTTCATTCCTCTTAGAAAGATTCCCAACTCTCTGACAACGATCACAGGATTTGCAAAAGGCATATGAATCACGAAATATATGTGGCCAAAAGAATCCTACATCCTGTACCTTCATAGATGTCTTTTGTGGTCCAAAGTGTCCACCACATTCATGGGAATGACAAAAATTAAGGACAGATTGTACCTCATCGTCGGGAAGACACCGACGTATCACTTGATCTGCGCAATGCTTCCATAGGTAGGGGTCATCCCAAACGTAAAAGCGAGCATCGTGGCGTATCTTGTCCTTTTGAGCCTTCAGAAAAGTTGGGTGGAAACTCTTGCGATACTAAAAAGTTGACCAAGTTAGCGAACCAAGGACGTGGGAGAGAACTCACCTTGAGGAAAGACTCAAGTTCAGTTTCCGCTGAGGCCGTGGGGCGGCCGGCGATTGCGAGCCTATTTTTCTCTAACGACTCGGCCGCGGGGCGGCTAGCGATTGCGAAGACTTGTAACAACTCTTCGTCGGGAAAGCTCCCCCCTATGTCTTCTTGTCCATTTTTCCCCTGCACAATACGACTTAGATGTTCAGCAACTAAGTTCTCAGCACCCTTTTGTCCCTGATTTCGATGTCAAACTCGCTTAAAAGCAAGATCCATATAATCAGCCTTGGCTTGGCCTCTTTCTTCGTCAAAAGGTAACAAAGTGTTGCATGATCAGTATAAACAATAACTTTTGTACCAAGCAAATAAGATCTAAATTTCTCAAGTGCAAAAACTATAGCAAGAAGTTCCTTCTCTGTGGTTGAGTAATTCCTTTGAGCTCCATTCAGGGTCATAGATGCATAGTATATGACATGAGAGCTTCTCCCTTCTTTTTGTCCAAGCACGGCTCCCACAGCGTAGTCACTAGCGTCACACATCAATTCGAACGGCTGAGACCAATTTGGTGCTTGTATAATTGGTGCACTGGTAAGACAAGTCTTTAACTCATCAAACGCCGTCCTGCACTTCTCATCAAAAGCAAATGTGACCTCCTTCTTCAGCAGCTCGCACAAGGGTGAGGTGATCTTTGAGAAATCCTTAATGAACCTACGGTAGCATCCTGCATGGCCTAAAAAGGAACGCACTTCACGCACATTAGTAGGATAAGGCAATGATTGAATGATGTCAATCTTTGCCTTATCAACCTCAATCCCTTTATGGGAGACAATGTGACCCAAAACAATGCCCTCCTCAACCATAAAGTGACACTTTTCTGAATTGAGCACTAAGTTAGTGTCAACATCTTCTAAGCACAAGTGCCAAATGGTTGAGGCAAGTATCAAAAATATCCACATGGACTGTAAAGTCATCCATAAACACCTCAATGAATTTCTCTATATATTCAGAAAAGATGCTTACCATACACCGTTGGAATGTCCCAGGAGCGTTGCACAAGCCAAAAGGCATCATGTGATATGCAAAAGTGCCAAACGGACAAGTGAATGTTGTTTTTTCTTTATCATCAGGTGCGATGGCTATCTGAAAGTACCCTGAATATCCATCTAGAAAGCAATAATATGGACGACTAGCAAGTCTTTCAAGCATTTGATCAATGAATGGTAAGGGAAAGTGATCTTTTCGAGTTACCGCATTCAGCTTACGATAATCGATGCAAACTCTCCAGCCTGATTGGACTCTGGTAGGAACCAACTCACCTTCTTGATTCTCAACCACTGTTATGCCTCCCTTCTTTGGTACTACCTGCGTGGGACTAACCCATTGACTATTAGAGATGGGATAGATCATACCTGCCTGAAGGAGTTTGAGCACCTCCTTCTTCACTACATCCATCATAGGCGGGTTGAGTCTCCGTTGAGGTTGCCTGGAAGGTTTGGCTCCCTCTTCCAACAAGATCATGTGCATGCAAGTAGCTGGGCTGATTCCTTTGATATCCGCTATGGTCCATCCCAGAGCTGTCTTATGCTCTTTGAGCACTCCTACCAACCTATCTTCTTGTTCTTTGGTAAGCTTGTTAGAGATGATGACAGGCAAGGAGTCACCTTCCCCCACAAATGCATACTTCAGATGCTCAGGAAGAGGCTTGAGCTCAACTTCAGGTTCCTGTACGATAGAAGGTAAGAGCTTTTCATTTGGAATGGTTAATGCCATTAAGGTATCTGCTTGTGAGTATATAGGTAGGGAAGACAAGTCTCTTATGGTCTCCTGCAGGTTAGTAGACAACACATAATTCAATGAGAACTCCTCAATAGGAGATTCTAAAGCTACCTGCAGGTCATCTACACAACTCATATCAAAGGTATCCTGCATAAAAGTATCAATGGCATCCATAAAGCATAAGGAATGATCATCAGAAGGGAATTTCATTGCATCATATATATTGTATTCAACCTTCTCACCATCGAATTCCATAGTCAAAGAACCAGAATACACATCGATTTTTGTTCTAGCAGTCTTTAAAAAGGGCCTTCCTAGGAGAATATGGGCCTCTTGATTACCATGCTCCATGTCTAAGACAAAGAAATCAGCAGGAAAGATCAAATTGTCAACCATGACTAAAACATCCTCAACTATGCCTCTAGGAAAAGCATTGGATCGGTCCGCTAGTTGGATCACCACTCTAGTCTCATGCAAAGGTCATAAACCCAATGATTCATACAGAGAATAAGGTAAAACATTAATAGATGCACCAAAGTCTAACAAAGCTTTATCAAACTTAGTCTCACCTATCACACATGGGATTGTGAACATGCCAGGGTTGCTACGTTTCTTAGGCATACACTTTTGAAACACAGCAGACACATGTTCGCTTACCTTAATTTTCTGCTTCCCCTTCAACTTTTGATTCCTCTTTATTGTGCAAAGTTCCTTGAGAAATTTGGCATAACGAGGAATACTTTTAATCAGATTGAGTAAGGGGATGTTTACCTCACACTTACTGAACGTCTCAAAGATCTCTTTGTCATTGTCTGGTCTTTTTGTGTCTCTGAGTGCTTCAGGAAAGGGAGGAACGAGTTTGAAAGAATTAAGAGGAGGGAAATCAGGTCTTACATACCTGTCAGATGAGTCACTGGAGTGGCCGCAGGGTGGCTGGGCTTGGCCGCGGGGCGGCCCGGCGATTTCTGCAGAGTTAGAATCGTCTTGGCCGCGGGGCGGCTCAGGGGTGTCGCGGGGTGGCCGGCGATTGCGAGCCTCTTCTTCCTCCTCGTTCGTACTTGTTTCAAAATTTTCTATGTTAGCATCGTTATGGGGAGTGGTAATCAGTTCCTTACCACTTCTTAGCGTCACGGCGCTGACGTTCTCCTTGGGGTTCACCACCGTTTGAGATGGTAGCTTTCCTGAGTTCTTAGCCTGCATTTCGCTCATCGATTGAGCCAATTGGCTAATTTGCTTCTCCAAATTCTTTTGGTGCTCAGCTTGACTCAGGACGATCTTTGTGAGAGCTTTGATAGGATCCTCATTGGATTGATCAGCAGTTGGTGGAGGTCCTCTTTGTCTGGCATTAAATTGTTGCTGAGGTCTGAATTGGGGTCCTCCTTGTGGATTGAAAGGGGCTTGGTTATTACCATAGCCATACCCCTGGTAACCTGCATTATAGTTGTTATTGAAATGATTAGGATTAGCATAGTTACCATACCTGGGTCGCTGCAGAACAAAGTTCCCCATGGCATTCAACTCCACACTTGGCTCCTGCAGCATTGGACAAGTGTCCGTCGGGTGATATAGATCAGCGCAAATGCCACATGCCTTAAGTTGTTGTGGGGTTCCTTGTAGCATGAACCTTTTCATCATATCCTTCAACTCAGCCACATCGCTATGTAATGCGAAAGTTGAGGCGTCAACGGCGAGTGCCCCTCTAGCATGAAGTCCCTTGCTGAATTGTCTAGAGCCATCAACAAGCTCTGAAAACACCTACCAAGCAGCATTGGGTGTTTTGTTCAAGATGTTGCCTCCACAGGCAGAGTTCACCGTCTTGCGCTCCTCGTCAAGCAATCCATTGAATAGAAAGAGCAGCAAATCCTTCTTTGAGAAACCATGGTGAGGGCAACTAGAGCAAAGTTTCTTGAAGCGCTCAAAGTACTCATAGAGTATCTCTGTAGCCTGCTGGTCAATGCTGCTGATTTCCTTTTTCAGACTGTTTAACTTGGTCGCAGGAAAGTACTTCTCCAGAAAGAGACGCTTCAACTGAATCCATGTTGCTGTACTACCTGGTGGCAAGTAGTAGAACCACTCATTGGCAGTGTCCTTAAGTGAAAAAGGGAATGCCTTCAACTTGATTTGCTCCTCCGTGACATTGCCTGGTTTCATTCCCACCACGACAGTATGGAACTCAGATAAGTGCTTGTGGGGGTCCTCACCACTCAACCCATGGAATTTAGGTAAGAGATGAATCACCCCAGACGTTAGCTCAAAATTGACACCTTCATCAAGTTCAGGGAACACGATAGCCAATGGTTGTTGGGCTAAGTTTGGTGTTGTGAGCTCCTTCAACGTTCGATTATCATTGTTAGCAGCCATCTCTATACTCTCTTTTTCTCCTTGATCGAAAGGTAACTCGCGAAAGTGATCACGAGCTTCTCGCCTTAATCTAGAGAGAGTCCTCTCAATCTCTGAATCCAAAGACAATAAAGATGAGTTACTAGCACGAGTGTGGACCATATAGGTGGTCCACACCAAAAATAGCGATTAAAACAACACAAGAATTCAATAAGAAGTCCTCGGCAATGGCGCCAAATTTGACAAGAGAAAAACTTGTTGTTGTTCTTGCCAAAGAATACTCAAACTTACAACTAGTATAGTGTGTAAGCAAGAGGTCGATCCACAGAGAAATCTATTCAATTCAAGTATAATTCTAATCGCTAATAGAGAATATGGGGGTTTTTGGTGTGAAAAAGATCCGCCTTTTATCAAAGCGGAAGCAAGCAAACAAAGTAAATTGAATTTAGAATGCAGTGGAGAAAAATAGGTTCACCTACAATTTATCACTTCGATTGATGAATTCGATCCTTGTTTCAGCCTCTAGTTCTTGTCTTTTCCTATCAATGTCCTTGTCCAGATCTTAGGTAAATTACTAGTCCTACGAGTCCTAGCAACCCTTATCTCTAAATAACCCTAACACGGTTAAGATTTAACCTAGAGACAGCATTAAGAATATGAATTTACCAAGGTACATGCAATATCAAGCTATGAGTCGATATTTAACATATATTCAACTTCCTACACATCCAATTAGTTCTACGAGTCCTAAAGGGATATGATTGCCACTTGGGTTAAGGTTCGCTACGAGGAATCTACAAAACCCTAGCAATTGAATGAATCTACTCTAACTAGTTGATCAGACAAGAGAGAATAAAACACACTCAAGCAATTAAGCACAAAGAAGTCAAAACATTGGAATAGGAATAAGAACTAGATTAAGAAACTCACAATTTAACAATCAAAGATCCAAACTGTAGGCGAAACCTTGAGAGTTTAGTTGCTCATGCTCAACGGCGCTCTCAACAATTGAATAAAGTGCATAAGGTGAATGAAATAATAAACTAGAAAAGCCTTATATAGTATTTAGAAAGTCGGCCAACCAACTAAACAAAAAAAACCCTAATTGAAGTCCAGACTGAACGGCGCGTTTCTGCGCGGGCCGCGGGGCGTCCGGCGATCAGCGAAGTCCTCCGTTTTCTCTTCGAGCCGCGGGGCGGCCAGCCAAACTGCGGGGCGGCCGACGATTCTTCCGAGCTTCTTCTCCTTTGACTTCGCATGCAGCTTCTCTACTCTTCTTTATATTGTTTTTTTGCTCTTCTCCAATTTATTTCACCTTCAATCTACTATATCTGAAATAAACTATAAAGTCATGTAGATTCCGCCTCTTCCAACTCAACAAGTAATTATGTAAATGCAACTAAATATATGCAATATTCACAACTAAACTATGCTAAATGCAATCTATTATGCAACACTAAATATGTTCTATCAACGGGCCTGGTGCCTTTTTGTGCTCAAGCTCGACTTGTTTAGTAAATAAACATGGTCGAGCTGAGCTTTTTTCGAGTCTTAATTAAGAAACGCTTCTTGCTTATGACCTAGTAACTTGAAGGAAATTTTGTAAATTTCACAACATTTGAGCTATTCGAGCTAAAATCGAGTCGAGCTTTGAACAGAGAATAATACTCAACTCGTTTTAGTAAATAAACGAGCTCGAACTAGTCAATCGATTCATATATAACAACCCTAACTAAAAGTGAATGAACGAGTACCCTTCTTCTACCCACATTTTTTTGTGGAACGTAATTGTTGTCAACACTACTATGACAGTGCTTAGAGTTAGTATAATTAGAACAACACTCGTTCATTATAATGGTGATGAGGATTGACACTGTTATAACTTATAAGTTTATAATCGTTCTGAGGGTCAACTGACCAATTATAACGTTGTTGAGGGTCTATTCCCTTTCCATGTTCTCCGACTTCCACAACCTCTGTGACCCTTATGCTCAACCCAAAAATCATCCAATTTAGCTTCACTAATCAAACAACAAGCATTAATTAATCAATTAAAAAAAATATAAAGAGAATTGGATACTCAATAGTCAATTCCATGAAAAATGATATAGCTGAGAATTTTTATGTATGTGCAATCTGCACAAGAGTTATGGGAAGAAATTAGAGAGAGATTTGTTGAGTCAAAGGCTCCTCTAATTTATCAATTTCACATGGAGTCGAGTAGCATTCAACAAGAAAATCTATCATGTTGTAGTTTATTACAGTAAATTGAAGAAGGTGTGGGATGAATTAAAGGTGCTTGAAGGTTATCCTATTTGTTGTTGTGGAGTGATGTCTTATTGCAGTTGTGTTATTTTGAAAAAGATGCTTGAGAAAGAGGCTACAACATAGGGCTATCTGATGGCTATGAATAGTCAAAAGCAACATTTTGTCCATGGATCCCTTACCTTCGGTCAATAAAGCTTATCATATGTTGATGCAAATTGAGCGCCAAAAGGAGATCACGGGTGGGAGTAGTTCTCTTACACATGAGGCTTTAGCTGTAGGATAACAGAGTGAGGGAAGTAGCTCCCAGACTAGAGGAAATGGAGAGTATAAGAGGTAATCTAAGAAAGCTAATTAAGATGGACAAATAGTGTGATTTTTTGTCATGCGAAGGGGCACGTTAAGGATACTTGTTTTAAACTGATAGGGTATCCAGATTGGTTCAAAGGATCTTGTAACAAGGCTGATGGAGGATCTTTGATCTCCTAGAAAAAGAAGAAGCGAAAAAAGGTTTTCAAATCTTCAGCTAAGAGTGAATATCGAAGCATGTCAACCACGACAACCGAGTTGGTTTGGTTGGAAGGATCGTTGCAAGATTTGGGTGTTCGTGTTTGCATTCCTCTTCCTTTATGTTGTGATAACAAGGTTGCTCAGCACCTCACTGCTAATCTGGTTCTCTATGAAAGAACTAAACACCTACGAGTGGACTGTCATTTTGTTCATGATATGGTGCAGAGTGGGTTCTTGTACACAGTTCATGTTCCTTCGTCGCTTCAACTTGCTGATTTATTCACCAAAATGCTTGGTGCTAATTAACATCGTTTCCTTTACTTCAAGCTTGGCCTTGCGATTGATTCTCCAAGTCCACCTTGAGGGCGGGATATAGAGGTTACTTAGGTGTTTGTATTAGTAGTGGTTTCAGTTAACAAGTGTGAGATGCATTGTGGTCCATTAATGTAGATAGTTAGCTAGAGGAATTTACAGAAGAGAGGGTATCGACGTCGACACCCCTAGTGTCGAGGTCGACACCCCAATTAACAGCAGAAGCTACTGCAGGTGTTTTGGATGAACGGAAGGTGTCGACGTTGACAACCCGTATGTCGACATCAACACCCAATAAGGAACACAGAGAAGGTTTTCATAAGGAACATGTATCGACATCGACACCCTGATAAGGGTGAGAAGGCATTATCCTAGACTGATGACGATGTCGAAGAGGTAAGTTTATGTGAGGAACTTTTCTTTGCCCCTCATTCTAGTCCTATACATGATATCTTTGTTTTGAGGAAGGTGACTACGCCTTGGTTTGCAGATTATGCTAACTTTATTGTAGGAGGCGAGATCCCACCAGGATTAACTTCACAAGATAAGAAGAAGTTTCTACACGATGTCAAAAGGTATTATTGGGATGATCCTTACGTGTTCAAGCAAGGAAGTGATCACATCTATAAGCATTGTGTCTCGAAGGAGGAGGTAGAGAGTATTATTCGCCATTGTCATACTCTTCTCACGAGAGGCCATGCGAAAGGATTTAAGATCACTACGGAGATACTTCAAAGTAGATTTTATTGGTCTAACATGTTTCGAAATGTGCAGGAGTTCGTGACATCTTGTGATGAGTTCCAAATAGCTGGAAACATAACTTGGTGACATGAGAATCCACTCACGGGGATCTTGGAGGTTGAATTGTTCGACATATGGGGCATTGACTTCATGGACCCTTTCCCATCCTCGCTCCTTTACAAGTATATCCTCGTGGCGGTGGACTATGTCTCCAAATGGGTGGAATTCTTTGCCACACGAACCAATGATGCTAAGGTTGTGCCCAAGTTCTTGAAGAACAAAATAGTTCCATGATTTGGAGTCCCTTGAGTTCTTATTAGCGATGGAGGATCTCACTTTATAGAGAGAAGCTTCGAGGTGCTTTTGGCTAAGTATGGGGTAACTCATCGGATAGCTATACCATAACAACCCCAAACTAGTGGCCAAGTTGAAGTATCTAATCGACAAATAAAGGCCATACTAAAGAAGATGGTGTCACGGTCTAGGAATAATTGGCCATCAAAGCTTGACGATACATTATGGGCATACCGAACGACGTATAAGACGCATCTTCGCACCACTCCATACAACCTTGTGTATGGCAAGCCATGCCATCTACCCGTCGAGTTGGAGGATAAAGCGATGTGAGCTCTTAAGGAGTTCAATATGGATATATCTCTCGACGAGGCTAGAAAGAAGCGATTCTTTGAGTCTATACTCCACCTTTTTCCAGGAAAGTTGCGATCAAGATGGAGTGGACCTTTCGTGGTTCACAAGATTTTTCCTCATGGAGTCATGGAGCGGTGGAGCTTTTAGATAAAGATGGTTCCATCTTCAAGGTGAACATGCACCGTTTGAAGAAGTATTATGATCGTGCTGAGCCCGAAGAGGAAATTCGCGCCACTTGGGGGTTAACTACTAGAGATTGAAAGAAGGGAATTAGGTCGAGCTAGCGACTTTAAATCTAGCGCTTACGGGAGGCAACCCGCCGCTTACTTTCCTTATTTTGAGCTTTTTTTCCCTTTTATTTCTTTCTTTTTACTTTAGCTAGGAGTTAAGAACTTCTCGATTTAATGTTTATGCTGAGTGAACAGGTGCCAAATATCAGCCATGGTGCCCAATAACGAGATGAAACAAGCTAAGAAAGTCGGAGTGTTGAGAAGTGTTGGTATCGACACCACCCATTGTAGTATTTCTTTTGTTGCTTATTTAGAATCTAGAAAATCTGAAAAATCCAAAAAAAAATAGAAAATGTCAAAAATCGCAAAAATATATGTTTATTTGCTTAGTTATTCACTAGTATTTTTGTATACAGTAGTTTTTAGGATGAATAACTCCTAACTTAGATGTCCTATGATGAAAACTAATAGCTAACTTGATCATGTAAATCCTATGACATGTTTGGATGGATTTGCCTAAATCTTCTGGAAAGTTTATATTTATGTTGGAATTTGACCTGTGATTGAAATTGAGCACATATAATTTTAGGTAGAGGTGACTGAAATCCAAATCTATGTCCTAGTGAGATATTTTTGGCCTTATAGGGAGAACCTAAAAAAAAAACCTTTTCTTTCTTGTGTGATTTACTCTTCTTATGTGATTACCTCTTGGCATTGATGTGATTATCTATTTCTTGAGACCGATTATGAGATACTAGTTTATTGCTTATTGAAATAAGATGATAGAGGACTTATATTTTTCTTAGCCATATTTTATCCATTCAATCATTTACCTACCTTATATATTATCTTTGCTTGAAGCTCTTTGAACCTTGACCTATTCTTTGTTAGCTCCACAAAATTGATTCCTAGCCGATTATAAACTTTACCCCCTTATTCGGGAATTAGGATTTAGAGTTGGTTGGAAATTGGTTGATTTAGTTTTGCTATTGTGTAAGCCAGTTTAGTTACCTTAGCATATGATGCGTGAAATCCGCATCAAGCTTCTTCACGAACATCGATCGAGCTAGAATATGCAAATCATTGACAAACAAGGTCGGACGGGGCTAATCTCCCCCGGAGGGACTCCGACGCTCAAGTCAGAGCTTTTCGGTTGCCAAAAAAGTCTCCCCTAAACCCTAGCTCATCACACATATAGATAGTAAAAATTAGGGTTGAATTAAATGCTACCTGGTAAAAGACATTTGTGTCCCTAAGTTCCTTACGGGCTTACTTTAGCCCTATCACATAGTACAAACTTGTAGTTACACACTGCTTCATTCATACAGAAATACCAGAAAATTCCCAAAATGCTCTCTCCCTCCATGACTTGCCCAGTTGTGTGCAGCTTCGTGTAGACCATGCTAGGCCTATTGTAGCTTGATCTCTGAATCTTTACAAGATCTATTTGGAGAGGAGAGCCAGGACAGTTGACACTAGTACAAAACAGCCGGTTAATACCGGTTTTTTTATGAACCGGATACCGGTTATTGGGGCGGTATTAACGGCGGCGGTATTAACTTAGTTAACACCTTTTTATGTGTAACCGGTATTAATTTTTCTCGGTTACCGGTTATTTCAGAAAAACCGGTGTTAATATGTGATGGAGGATTTTAACACCGGTTATTGTAAGAAAACCGGTATTAATATGTGGAAGAGATATTAACACCGGTTATCATAGGAAAACCGGTATCAATTGTTTTTTTTTTTTAAATGGCGAGATATTAACACCTGCTACACTTAAATAACCGGTATTAATTTTTTTTTTTAATATTCCAAAAGTTTCACAGTTCTCACCTGTATCACCCCATAACACAATATCTAATCGATCATCCATAATAACCATCAAAATGCATATCATCCCATTCCTCACAATATGTCCACACAATTCACATAATCTAACAACCTAAACTCATCCATATTAATCACAAAAAAATAACCCATAATAAAGTTTAAGCTGTCAATATATATAGCCTACATTTCACTAACTAAACTTCAAAATACCTTTCAAAATTATCCAAAAAGATATTCGTCAACCTAGATTACGTTCTTCTGCAATATATAGCATCGTCTCTTTCATTCTCTACAAAAGACTTGGACACGATCTCATCCGTCAAGCAATTCATATTCACCTAATCATGGACACAAAGAAATTATGAGCGAAATGACACATAACCCAAACACATTATATATACAAAATAGTAATTCATACCATACCCCATTGAATTGGGGCTTAGATTTTCATTAGGGATATAATATATATTTTAATGCAGTTTTCATGGACACAAAAACATCATCATATACTTTCTTCTCATGCACAACCAAGGAGGAAGATTATAAATGACAAGAACAACGGGCCAAGTACTATGAGAGGTTGATTGATTACTATGCGGGTTCATCCCATCCGTTGATAATGCAACACGCAAGTTTCTCGCTTCACCACCAAAATCTGGGTATTTATTATCAAAATTAATCCATTGAGATGAATCTGCCGGATGCCTGATTTTATCATCTGAATCCCTTTCTGCATGCCATCTTAAATTTTCAGCATCTTCTACATTTGCAAACAAACGTTTGAATCGTGGTATTATAGGAAAATACCACACAACTTTAGCTGGAACACCTTCTTTCTTGTATCGCGAAACACCACAGGTAGGACATTCCTCAAGAGATGTATATGCATTTCTATACAATATACAATCATTAGGACAAACATAGATTCTTTCATAATCCATACTCAAGGACCGAAGCATTTGTTTGGCATTATATGTACACTCCGGGAGAACATTATCACAAGGCAACATATCTTTCAGAAGCTCAAGCAAAGCTGTGAAACTCTTATCTGTCCAACCGTGAGATGCTTTCAAACCATAAAGCTTCAAAACTGCCGACAATTTTGTGAACTTGGTACATTTAGGATACAAAGGTTCTCGAGCATCCATTTCTATCCTCTCAAACTTGGCAGGATGATCACGAAAGCCTTCTTCAACCACTTGAATCATCTCTTCCAAACGATCATGTTCAAACTCATGATCGTCTATCTCGTGCTCATTTTCCATACTAGGAGTTGTGTTGTCCTTTTCACCATGACAATGCCAAATAGTATAGGATTCGTCTATTCCATATCGAAACAAATCATACCTGACATCGCTTACACTCTTGCGGTTTGCATTTAAGCACTTTATGCATGGACATAAAAGGGTCGTCTGGTTCTTAGAATTTTGTAATGCAAACCGAATAAATTTATCAACTCCATCTTTATACTCAGGCGACAATCGATCCGCAATCATCCACATTCGATCCATAAGCTCTAGAATTTATTCATAGAAAAATCATTGAAGCAATTATTATCATAATATTTTTCTGTAAAGTCTTTACTAATTAGTTTACATGTTTTTAATAAGGTCTTCATAAAAATTTTATTATAACAAATTGAAAGACATATCAAACTAAGCCTTGCTCCTAAGCCGAATTTCATATCAAAATCACATAATGGAGAGATAAATTGAAAGACAAATTAAAGATATCAAGATCAACTTATAAAACTAAGTCTTGCTCCTAAGCTGAATTTCATACGAAGCCGAATTGTCTTCAATTTCACAAAATATATAACCATTATGAGAGGTAAATTGAAAGACAAATTGAAGACAAATTTATAACCATAAAGGCAAGAAATTGAGGATAATTTCTAATCTTGTCGGAGAGTAGTCAAGCTAACTAGACGAAGAGGATATTAAAAAATAGAGCTGGAGCATAAACACGAAGCTTTAACGGAACCAATTGCAATCAAGAGCACAACACCTGCAACTTAACAACATTAGCTTATTCTCATCAAGCTAACAACATTTAAGACAAGTCACTACATTCACGCATAAAGATTAGACAAGCATTAAGTTGATAAACCTCACGAATAACTAATGTTAGGGAGAAATGTGTTCTTACAAAAGGCCTTAATTAACCAATAATTTCCACTCCATGCTCCAACAAGGTGCCACCACAAAAATGCAATGTACAACCAAATATAGGAAAAAAAAAAGTCCAACACAGAAAAACAGTCCAACACTTCTCCTTTCATTCTTGTAATCGTAGTAGTATAAGAGTATTTACCTATAAAAAAATGCTCATCTTTTCACAACAACCAAATAACATTTCTATTTTTATTTATAGATTTAAAATTGGAATATGAATTTGATCTACCTAGTTTCAAGTTTCACATCAATTCCACTGAAATTCAAACCAAAAATTTATAGTTGGGCAAATAACTCAAGCAACCGTCAGAGTGGGATAAGAAGAAACATGAAACTCTCGGGAAACTATATATGATTAAATTCATCCACTTCACACCCTTATGTTTCAGAGATCATCAACTTAATTATGTAGCACTTGAACTATCAAGGCAAATTTCAGAGAAGTTGATATTTTAGACTTCAAACTTTTACAGTAACAGTGTAACACACACAAAAAGTAGAAAAAAATAAAGAGTATGAATGAATGTATCATACTAATCCTCCAATATTTCTTGTCCTGAATCCTCCAATATTCCTTGTCCTGAATAAATTAGGGTTTTCTGTCACAACACAACAGAGATAACAAAAGGGGAAATCAAAAGGGGAATTTTTACTTGGAATAAATTAGGGTTTAAGAATCGAAAGAGGAAATCACATACCTGAATAGAAGCGCACAAGAGGGGAAATCAACAGGGAGTTCGAACTCCAGGCGCACACCAGGCGAGGAGGAGGTGGAGAGGCGAGGAGGCTGGCCGATGCAGTATCGACAGAGACGAGGCGAGGAGGAGGTGGAGAGGAGGAGCGAGTCGTCGGCGAAGAGGGAGCTCGATCGAACACCAGGCGCACAAAACAATCGAGCGACGGAGGCGATGCAGAGACGGAGACGAGGAGACGAGGCGAGGAGGAGGTGGAGGGGAGGAGCGAGTCGCGGCTAAGGGAGATGGAGCGAGTCGCCGGCGAAGGGGAGGTGGAGCGAGTCGCCGGCGGCTTCGAGGGTTCGAGCTGTTCTAGGGTTTGGCCGATCTGTCTGAGTCTCTGAGAGGAGAGGAATGCTTGGTTTGTTCCATGTATCGGTCTGTCTAAGTTTAGCCTCAAGCTATTACCGGTTTATTTCTTAAAACCGGTTTTTATTTTTATTTTTTTAAATTGTTAATACCGGTTCATTAAATAATAGCTCTTAACTTTACGCGGGTATTATTTAACACCACCAATCTTATAAAAAACCGGTTTTAATATGTTGGATACTGAATTAACACCGGTTATATAAAATAACCGGTAACCGAGAACAGGTTATTACTGGTTTTAAATAACCGGTGTTAAATTATCGGTATTAACCAACACTTTTGTACTAGTGTGACTAGCAGCACGAGGCACGTACTGTCGTCCACGCTGTCATCTTCTTCTCCAAAAGGTTTCTAAGACCTATAAATATTGAACGTGTTCGCTATATACACCACAAATCAAGGACGTGCATGATTAAAAGTGATTAATTAATTTTTTTAAATGTTAATTAGTCACAAGGCTTGCACGTCCTTAAGTACGTGCATTTTTTGCCTTGGATTTGTGCTGTATATAATAACACCCATATTGAATAAGGCCTTCTTGCCCTTAATAATATACTACTAAAGACATAGCAGTAATTTGGAATTACTAAACCGATGGTCATAAAAATTGTATCATGTCAATAGTAAATAGGAGTGGAATTTTATACCTATGGGTAAAGCATATAAACCTTATACATCCTGTTATAAAATCATCGATTTCAAATAATAAAGCTACTAATATCTCATCCTTTTAAGTAGATTATAAATAATCACCACATTAACGCCCGTATTAATATCTACTTATTGGAGTTGATAACTTGATAATGTAATATTAAAATTAAGTATAATCCGATATCAATATCACTTTATATACTCCCTCCGTCCAAAAATACATGGACTTTTACTATTCATGTACGTTTTTTTAGGAGTTAAAAACTATATAAAATATTAACTTTTTTATGAATTTTTTTTAATAATTACAAACTTATTATCAATAAGTTCGTAATTATTAAAAAAATTAATAAAAAAGTTAATATTTTATATAGTTTTTACCTCCTTAAAAAAGCGTGCGTGAATAGTAAAGTCCATGTATTTTTGGACGGAGGTGGTATAATATTGAATATTTAATATAATCTGATATCAAAATATACATGATAATATCGATGTGAAAATAAATTTTCTTTTTATCTGAGACTAATTTGGTCGACTCAGTCGCTTTACATTTAAATCGGATAGTAAGTTCGATGTGAAAATCTAATACTACCTAGTAGATACGAGGATATCAATATGGAACTAGACTAAATACTCGTCGAATTACTCGCATCAAAATTACTAGTTGAGTAGTTGGGGATTTCCCCACGCGCCAATATCTTGCAACAAAGAACACGTGGCTCTCGGAGGGAGGTCCACGTGGATAAAGCGCGAATCGGGAGTCCCGTGAAAAGGGACCAGCAAACGTATAAAAAACAGAGAATTTCTCAGCGGAAACAGACTCTGTGATTATAAAAATTGCTTTGCTTTGTTTGCGATCACCTTTTCAACTCCAATCCCCCGCACCCGATTTCTGCTCGCCTTCGATCCTCTCCATTTCCAGGTTCTCTCTCTTTCTCTCTCTACTGCTTTTTTCACTAGATTTTGGTTTTGACCCGTCAAGGAAACTTCACAGAACCTGCACAACGATCCATTTTCTGGATGCTCGGTTTCACGCTCTTGTGTTTGCTTCGAGATTTAGGGTTTTTCTTTGATCCCTTTGTTTGTGATTAGCTGCATTTTTGTCCCGTTCGTGTTTGGGAATTAGGTTTATTGATGCCGGATGGTTTAATTGTGGATTTTGGTACTGCTTAGGGTTTTGAGTTTGGTCTTGATTATAAGAGAACGCAATTAAGTTGAATTTGGATTTCCTTTCGGATGGCTTTTCAATTTCATCCTTCTATCAAGCCAATGCTAATTTTTCTTTACCTTGGACGTATTTTGGGGATTTCTCTTGCTGAAATCTGACGTTGTTGCTGCATCCCTTTTTCCCCCTTTTCTGAATGTGAACAGGTCTAGTAATCATCTATTGCTTCCTTGGGATATCGCCAAGTTAGTGTTCAACTGATAACTTGACATTGGTTACTCAAAGGTGGTGGCTTGAGCACTAGGTTGAGGAAGCGCTATGAGCTTTCAGCAGAGAAAAGGGCTTTTAGATTTTGATCTGAATGTGCCTGCAAATCAGAACCCTGAAGAGGGAACTTCTGGCAATCTTCCCAGGTCCGAAGCCATGGCAGGTGCACAAGAAGGGGCTTTGGATCTAGATCTCAATTTTCCCCCAATTCAGAACCCTGATGAGGGAACTTCTGGTAATCTCCGCTTGTCTGAAGCCACGGCAGTTACACAACTAGGGTTTTCTCCGCAGATGCTGACAATTGATGCTGGTTTTTCATATGGAGAAACTTCTTCTAGCAATCCTTATAACCATTACAGCTTCTATAGGGAAGCAAGGACCCAGCAGCTATTGGTAAGAGTATACGTATTGGTGTTGCCCAATGTGCATACCAATTTTTTTTTATTACCTTGGTAATCTGCAATTTGAATGTTATTATCTATCCATGTGAGGGAGAGCACTTTGCTTTCGATCCATTTATCCTTCCCCTTCCAGTTTTCATTAGAACACACCCTGATCTTTTGTACTTGATTTGATTATAGAGGGTGAATGACATAGGGGATGAAGAATATGAAGCTCCACTGTATGATTTTCTTGCCCAATCTGAAGCCATTCCTGTTACACGACAAGGGTTTGTTTTACAGATGGTGCCAATTGACGTTGATTTAAGTGATGATGACATCATTTTATCATCACCGAGATCTTTTGCTGAGGTCTCTGTCCAATCCATTCCATTTTACTTTTACCATAACTTATGCGCCTGATTCATTCCAGTTAGTACAGAGCTGTTTTTTCTTATCCTGCTTAATTTTGGTTATATGACAGGCAAAGAACAATGCGAGGAGGAATAGAGGTGGACTAATTGTTGATGCTGCAGGTAAAGAATTTTTATTAGTGCATATAGCTTCTTCTATTTTTTTTTATTTACTATGATAAAAATCACAAAAAAAAAAAAAAAAAAAAATTCCGGGACCAAATTGTTTCCTTGAAACGTTTATGTCTTTGTCCTACTTTGATGTCTTTTAAAGCACAAATTTGGAACAGAATATTGCTAGAAAGCAATAATTCTACTTCTTTATCACTTTTCCTCTAGAACAGAAAAAGATTGTCCTGCTTCTAATGGAATCGTTAATCACCTTTCCTCTAGAAGGAAAGGTTCTAATCTGTGGTGGTTAACATGCGAGCCAGACTAACTGGATAGCAGACAGAAATTCTTTACATATCAGAGATAGCAATTATCTAGATTTGATACTATTTTTTCATTGACTTATTTTGCTACATTACAGTAGCAGTTCTAATTAGATTAGAATTCGTATTCTACTAGCAGTCCTATTTTCATTTTTAAATAGGACTTATATCATTAGTTATCCGAGTACTTATTAATCAGTTTTCAGATTTTGAATAATGCAAGTAATCGCAGTTTACCCCAGATCTCCTACTTCCCCTCACATGCCTTTCTCCTCTCCCTTTCCCCGTCATGTATTCTCAACTTTTTGTCAGCGTATAAATTCCCCTTCAGTTTTAGAATGCTTGTGGCATTTTCACTTCTATAAGATTTGTATCCTTAGGGTCCTAGATCAATGCTGCTTATCTTATTGATTTTCTTCTCCAAAGGAACTCAAATTATATCTTCATGTGTATTTATTAGGTGGATTATAATGCTGTGCAATTGTATCCTTCGTGATATTGCAAGCTTTAACCAGCACTGAGAAACCAACAAGTGATTTACTGTAAATCATATGTGAACTTGGAAAGTGGAACTTACAACTTGGTTACGAAACATCTTTATGTGTGTGTTGTCCGCAAAGCTTGTTTACAGCCCAACATCATGATTCATTTAACCTTAATCTGCTTTCTTCAGGATATTTTTGTCCAGTGAACATACCATCTAGGTTTTCTTTGCACTATGCAATTTGAATGTCATTGGTAAATCCATTTTACACGAAAAAGTAGGAAAACCTGGATCCTTTGCTGATCTGTACTTGTTTCTAGTGGAAAACGACGAGGAAAGTGAAGAAGAGGCAGCTCTGCGGTCTCCTCCCAAACATCTGACAGTCAATTGCCCTGTTTGCCTGGAGCCAGTGGTTGAAGAAACGACAACGAAATGTGGCCATATTTTCTGTGAGGCTTGCATCAAGACTGCCCTTGCTACCAGAAGAAAATGTCCTATATGTCGAAAGAAGCTGAATAAGAAAGATTTTTTTAGAGTCTTCCTCTCCTACAACAGAAGATAATCTGAGGTATTAGGTTGTTCTGAGTTCTGTCCTTGCACAAACTCATTTATTTGGTGATGATTAAAGTGTTCAAAAATGAAAATTTGAGCAAGTCAAATCTTTAACAGAAGAATTTACTATGTCAGATTGACATACAATGAAGATGTCTCCCTGTAACATGTTTATCATACATATAAAAATTATAAAATATATTACAATTGTTTTCCAATCAGCTAAAAACTAAATTGCAGAGCATTCTTTTCATCTTCTTTTTGTACCTTGTTGAAATAAATAAGTGGGTGTAAATTTGATTGACGTTGCATTTATCTTATATTAGCACTAACTTTTCCCCTTGACTGAAATTTATGAAATTTTCTTGCAAATTTATTTTTGACACGTCAGATGCCGCCACTGCTTCTTTTTCCTTACTCTTGTCAGTCAGTTGCTCTAGAATTACTTCTGTTCGGCTGATCAACTTTCAACTTCGGTTCCTGTTCCTTTGATGCATAAGTTGAGACGCAGTTGAAATCTAACGGTCAATTTACTATGATGCAGGATTGGGAAATCATCGGTTTGGGATTGTCACAAATTGCAGATCAAAATTGAGAAGTAATCACAGAAGTTCCATTTGGTATTTTAACATTGAAGTGATGGAACTGCACATATTGGTATAATGATATTAGAATACGAGTGATTCAGCTGCACATATATTGGGTAAAATCGTTCATTTGAGAGTATACTTCAATCAGTATTCGTGGTTCTTATAGGAATGGTTTTGTTAAGCTTAATATTTCCTGTCAATAAATATGCAAAATTTCAAGCCTGAGCCACCCTAAAAAAACACAGAATTTTACATAGCTCACAATTGGCAGGGAACAACGTAAATATGCGATTCAAGAACACATCTGCGGACACTGCTGCTGGATACATAGAAGATGAATTGAACCAAGGAACATAAGGAGAAACTTGAAAACATTACACAAAGTTGTTCTTCTGTGAATAAGGGAGCTGAAAACATGTCATCATCTCAGAGGCTTCTTCCTCCACTCTGTGCGTCCCCGGTTTATTTCTGCATTGTTGCCAGATAATCTCAATAAATGGAGAAACTGGCGAGAATCGGAGTCATCTTTTGTTCCATTGACAGCTGGGATTGTTTCGATCCCTGCATCCAATTCAGCTGTGGTGAGTGAATCAACGATATCGCCGTGCTGACATTCTCTACGGTAATCCAGTGTCATGCTTCGAAGCTCATGGGTGTTGATGACCTCTTGGGGCATGCTCTGTCAAGAAAACAGCATTCTAGTGTCAGGTTCATATAATGCAACACAAGCACTTGTTGGGAAACAACAAAAATCAACCTAATGGAGTTCTACGCCACACACATCACACACAAAAGGGGAAAGGTAGCTACCTCTAGAACCCATCCGATATAGGTCACATTGTTCACATGCTGATTCATGTCGAGGTCTACTCTTCTGGGCTGAAGAAACATAAAGAGAATCGAGAATCATAAAGTGGAACGAGCAGAAACGAAGGAGACAATAACAAGACGATCTTACAACTAGGCCTGGCCTAGAATGGTGGGCAGGATCTTCCAGCTTCGGTATTTTCCTCAGACTCTTGTTCTCCTCAGGAAATGCTAATCTAAAACGTCGAAGCAGTTAAGGCATTGATTTGCTATATGTACTAATGAAGACATCTTAGCAATCTGTAATCTCCTTGGATGTACCTGAGTTGTCTTGGACAGAAACTTAAATACTCCTCCTGGATTTCAGGGCTGGCCCTCTCGAGTCGTCGTGTATCTTGGTTCATCATCACCCATGTGCTGAAGCAAGGCAACATTGCAAATCACTTGCTCATAATACAAGAATGAATGCTGAAGCTCTTAGTCAGCTAAGCTTAAGAACCAACCTAGTAGCTCTACCCAAAACTTGTCGAGTCGCGTAGTCCCTGATGATGAAATCACGTCTGGTTCCGATTCTTCCTTCAGCCTGATACCATGTCTCTATCTCAACAACATCACTCCTGCTCCAAATAGTTAGTAATTAGTATCCCAAATCCAGAATGGGTGTAAAAAACAGATGGTGTTAACAATCATATATACCATGCCGGATACTTGTACATCTCGATGTGCATTCGAGCAGTCACCCATATTAAATGGAGCTTTCTCATGGTAGGTGTTGTTGCAAACCCATCAGTCGAAAATCCAAGACTTTGAGCTTGGTTGCATCCTACTTCCTGCGTCCCATTCCAAGATATCCCTCCGCTCATAAATGTATCATGTTTTAGGATAAATATTTTTTTTATCAATAATATAAGATGCTTTAGATTTTTTAGGTAATTGGTTAGTAATTATTTATATTGATTTTTGTGTTTTAAAATTTTAACACAAATGATGGGTTGTAATGTAAAGGTAGGCAGAATTTTAAAATTTAATAAAAATTATGAAAAAAGTTAGGTGATTTTAAATGCTAATGTGTTTTTATTAAAACTCACTTCACTTAGGCATCACCATGGTAGGCTAAATTTGTGTTTTGGTCTAATTTTGCTCCCACTTTAGACCAAAACTCAATTTAGTCTTTTTGTTTTTGGCCTATTTTCAAAAGAAATGCTAAATTTGACTTCCTTTTTTGGAAGGCTAAATGTTATTTATTTATTTTTAATTGTTTAATATTTATATAATTCTATAAATAATACAATTATAAATCTATATATATTATATAATTATGATTTTAATTAAAAATAAAAGTTGTAGTATTGTAAAGATATTGAAGAATTATTCGATATGACTATAATATTTGACATATTTGAATTATCATTGCATAAATAATATTTTTAGAAAATAGCATTAATTTTTTTTATTGTAGATTTATCAAATTATAATCAAAAATAAATATTAAGTTGTTTAAAGTACTAACGAAGAAAAAACAAGTACCAAAATAAAACTGTCAACTATTGAATCATAATCACATCTAATATTTTGGTAGATCCGCATTACTCTCTTCATAACCCTTCTTGTTTCAAAGCCACCACTTTGATCATCTTTATCCACATATTTTTCATTGCTCGTTCAAAAGTCGTCACAATTTTCACTACCAAAATTTTCATTATCACATGCAGCTTCTGATTGACTTTGGAATAATTGGTTAAAGTTACATAACCAAATGTAATCGGTGGTGCCGAAGGAGATGAATTCATTGTTGATTTAAATCGAAAGGATAAAGATAAGATCGAGTGATGAAAATGAGATGTGAAAGTTCATGATTATATTAGTATTTATATGAAGTTTAGTATGTCAAAATTGACATACGAGGGAAGACAAAATCGTATAATAGACCAAAAAAAAATTATATA
Source organism: Persicaria maculosa (assembly GCA_963922045.1). Lineage (NCBI taxonomy): Eukaryota > Viridiplantae > Streptophyta > Magnoliopsida > Caryophyllales > Polygonaceae > Persicaria > Persicaria maculosa. Next base: position 42,554,713 of record OY998262.1, on the reverse strand, counting down.
TAGAATATTATCTTTTGATAGGCTATCCCCTTGCCATTATAGTCTAGGGGAGAAGATGCCCTTACTAAACATCCTATATTTATAATCAAAAGTGGTATGAGACAAGCTATATACATATTTAGCAAAAAATTGTTTTACTACTCCAACATCCGATCTAAAATATAAAAAAAAATTATTATTCAACATGTTAAAAATTATATAAAATTTTAACTTATTATTATTTTTAAAAATAAATTTAATATTTATTTCTAATAAGTATTAATTTTTAAAAAAATATTAACATTTAATATAATTTTAAGTTTTTTAAAATACATATAATGTAACAAAGTCAAACTTCTTACCACATATTCTTAATTGGATGGAGTAATATATTACCTCAGTTCAAACATATAAATATTTGCATGTTTTTCAAGAAATTTTAAAATATAGTAAAACGTTAAATTTTTTTAATTAAAAATTATTAAATGATTTAAAAAATTTAATTAAAAAATAATATTTAACTCCCAAATTCCCAATTAAGCGCTGGAATTTAAAAAAAAAAAAGATGGCAATTACCTGCATCAGATTAGCGATGGTTTCAATCGTGACGGTTTTGTTGATCCCAACCTCATAGGAGCGAACGATGAATCTCTCCGTGTAGGCCAAGCCGTGATCGGTCAGGCTGCCGAGCCGGAGCCGGTCAGCCAAGCTATCCGGCTTCTCGATGGAGCTGACTCCATTAGCCTGATTGTGCAGGGAGGAGAGAGAAGCGGAGAGATCTATGCGAGGTGCTGACGAGCACGAAACGACGGCGTTTGGCCTGCGGTGAAGATCCGGCGATTGCCGCCGCACCCGGTACTGCGCAAGGGTATGGAGCTTGTCCGACACAGTGCACGATCCCTTCAACATATCTTTCATATTGAATGAAAAACCTCTTCGTCTGTTTCTTTAAATACAATGCAGAGTTCTCTTTTTTTTTTTTTTTTTATACAAGGAAAGATTTAGAATGGGAGACCACATACGGTCTAACCCAATCCTAGAGCGTCCTTACGGACGAGAACATGCAGTTCTTCATTAGCCTCCAGAACTTCGTCGGTAGGGATACAGTAAGCCAGATGCGCAATCCAATCTGCAACCGTATTAGCTTCCCTGAAAATATGACGAATTGAAATAGAATTAAAATTACACAATAGTAGCCTAATCTCCGTTACCAGGATCTCGATAATCCAAGGGCAACTCCATTCACCCAAAAGAACTTTAACTACTGTGAGGTTATCCCCCTCTATAAGGATATTATCCAAACGCATAGAGTCAGCCCTTAGCAAGCCATTTCGGAGGCCTAGAGCTTCTGCATAGATAGGAGGCATACCACCACATAACCCCCCACTAAGGGAGATGACAGAAGCGTCCGGGTTGCGGATAACATAACCAAATGATGCCTTTCCACACTGCAGACTAGAACCATCAAAATTTAGTTTTACATAATTAAGGGGTGGTTTATCCCATATCACCTGTCTCTTCTGGTGTTTAGATTTATAATGAATAGAACGTTTATGAAGTGGAGTGCTCCTCGTAGGGTTATCATCCCAATCATCCGATTTTAAATTGAAATAGGATGCTTGAATCCAAGTTTGTTGTGTCGTTAGGAGAAAGGCCTTAATACGGTTCAGATTTGGAGTTTCTGTAGGGTTAAAAACGAGGTGGTTCCTGTGAGTCCAAAGAGCCCACCAGCAGAAAGCAAGGTTCGGCATTAGCTTGGGACCAATATGGTCATAAATGCTTTGTAGAGCTATATCATTCCTTTGGTTAGTAAAGTTGTAACTCAAATTAGCTGGTAAGGAAATATTAAGAATAGCTAGAACCTGTTTTGTCATCGTACAGTCTAGTAGAATATGATTGGTCGTTTCCAAAGTGCAGTCCCCGAACATACATGCCGTAGGGACTGAGATATGCGAACGTTGTAGCCGTTCCTTAGATGGTAATCCATCTCGAGCAATCTTCCAAAGGAAGTGCTTAATCTTGGGGGGGGGGGGGACATCAAGCTTCCAAATCCAAGGACAGTGGAAGTTATGCAGCTGGGCGCCATTCGGGATCATTGTCGAAGCCCACTTGGTCGTAAACCACCCAGACGGGCTAGGACCCCAATATAGTCTATCAGTGATGTGGAGAACCGGCAGTTGAACCGTCAGAATCTCATCGATAACACGTTGAGGAAGAACATCCATAAGATCCCTTCTTAATGCAGAAACATCCCAACAATTTGAGTTCGTAAGAAAACGGCTTACCTTCCAAGACAATTGATCAGCCGAAACAGGAAGCACCAGATGATCAAGTAGCAAACCTTTTGAGGCCCAAGAGTCTGACCAAAAGTTAATCGTATGACCATCGCCAACGACCCATCGAAGTCCTTTCGCAAAAATTTTCCGGATAGGCATTAGTTTTGACCACTGCCAAGAGGTTCCACCCTTTTGTTGATAAGAAAGTAAGTCAGTACCTTTAAGATATTTTTCTTTGATTACCTGAACCCAGACATTAGTAGGTTCAGCAATGATTTTCCAGAGGAGTTTCATTTGCAATGCAGTGTTCATAGTTTCAGCTTTGTAGATCCCTAAACCACCCGCCAAGGTGTCCGAACAGATTTTATCCCAACTAATAAGAGGAGTCGACGACATCTGTTTATTCCAGAAAAATTGTCGGTAGACCTTATCCAGTTCATCAAGGATAGAAACGGGAAGCATAAAAGATTGCATCAGAAAAGTCGGTTGTGCACTAAGGTTAGATTTGATTAGGACCTTGCGGCCTTCTGATGATAACGTGGAAGCTTTCCATTGGAAAGTTGTGCCTTAGTTTTTAGAACGACTTGATTGAAAGTTTCTTTATTAGCCCGTCCATTAATAATAGGGCATCCAAGATATTTTTCAATTGTCGTGGAGTGTAGAATTCCTAATCTCGAAGAGATGGAAGAAATAGTTGCTCGTCCAATATTAGGGGATATCTGAAAACTCGATTTATGAAAGTTTACTTTCTGGCCTGATATCAAGCAATACCGTTGAACCATCGTTGCAACTTTGAGAGCAGCTGAGTCTGTAGCCTTAGCGAAGATAATAATATCATCCGCAAAAGCTAAAAAAGGGATTTTAGTGCCATTTTTTGAGAAACTCAAACCCAAATCCTTATCGATGGTAGATGCTGTATGAAGCGAACGAGCAAGAAGTTCAGAAGCAAGAATAAACAGAAATGGAGAGAGCGGATCTCCCTGTCTGAGGCCTTTTTGTGGGAAGAATTGATTTGTGGGGCCATCGTTAACCAGTACAGAGAAAGAAACCGTAGAAACGCATTCCTTAATCCACGCCACAAATTTTGGATGGAATCCAAACTTCTGTAAAATTCTGTATAAAAAGGACCATTCAATTCTGGCATAAGCTTGTTCCATGTCTAGCTTAATAGCCATCAGTCCACTCTTACCTTTCTTTTTGCGAAAAGAATGGAATGCTTCGTATGCAATTAGGATGTTATCCTGAATAGAACGACCTTTTGCAAAGGCACCCTGTAATGGGTGAACAAGACTATCCACAATCGGAGCTAGCCATAAGGCAATAATTTTCGCAATAATCTTATAAACTGTTGAACACAGGCTGATCGGCCTATACTGGTTAACAGTAGTCGGATCATCCGTCTTAGGAATAAGCGTAATGAATGTGTGATTAACTTGTTTTAAAAGCTTACCTGTAACAAAGAAACTCTTAACAGCTTTGACGACGGACGGTTCGACAATGTGCCAGTACTTTTGGTAAAACCCTGCAGGCATTCCATCAGGGCCAGGAGCCTTATCTGGCGCTAAAGAGAAAACTGCAGTTTTAATCTCGGCATTTGACACAGAAGCAACTAGAGCAACATTAGCTGCATGAGAAACTTCAGATTGAATGACGTGTAGATCAGAATCAAAACTGAGAGAGGTGGGTACTGATGACTGAAATCTCGACTTGAAATTTCGTTCAAATTCTTGTTTGATTAGGCTGCAATCCGTGAGATGTAACCCATCCGAGGTAGTTAGAGTTTTTATAACCTTCTTATTCCTCTTAACAGAAGCAACGCGATGGTAGTAGCCAGAATTGATATCTGCTAGTTTAACATGTTTAACCTTAGCTCGTTGACTCCAGTAAGAATGCTGGAAATCGAGCAGACGTTCATGTTTGTTCAACAAACGCTTCTGGAGTTGAAGAGTTGAGAATGAGCAGTCACTTAACAATCTTTGCTGAAGACTTATTAATTGAGCATCAGAATCCCTAATCTGAGTTAGAATATTACCAAATGTTTTCTTATGCCATTTTTTGGCCAACCCCTTAAGGAGTTTTGTCTTTTGGACAAGTTTGAACATATACGAACCTGGGAGATCCAATCTCCAAGCCTGCTTGACAATATTTTGAAAATCTCTGCGTTTAGTCCAAGCAAGTTTGAACTTGAAAGGTCTATTTATGACCGTAACTGAATGTCTGAAGTCAACTGAAATAGGACAGTGATCAGAGGATGTAAAAGCATGGTTCTTGATAAAAAGGTTGTCAAACTGTATTAAAATATCATTTTGTACAAGACATCGGTCAATCCTAGACATACAATCCCCAGAGGGATTTTTACGCCAAGTAAAGTTGCCCCCAATAGTAGGTAGCTCACAAAGAGAAAGGTCGGTAATAACCGAACAGAGACGGCGGAATCGTGAGGGATTTGGTACGACACCACCAAACTTCTCAGAAGGAGACGTAATATCGTTGAGGTCTCCCATGATACAAATGGGAATAGAAATCGAGGCGGTGTAACCAATAAGTAGGTGCCAGAACGCCTCTTTATCCCTGTTGTCAGGAGGAGCATAAGTAATAAGAATTGCAATTGTGGTTGATTTGATAGTATCGTAATAATTTATATGAATAAAACGCTCATCAATATGAATTAGTTCAATATTCCCTTCCGCAGGGGCGATGTTTTTCCAAATAAAGCAGAGACCACCTGCGAAACCAGAAGCGGGTGCAAAAGCTATATTACAAAAGCCATTCTTTTTCCAGAGATGGTCGGCAGGACAAACATTTGACTTAGTTTCTAGTAGTGCTATAGCATTGATGTAATTTGTTTTACAAAATGTGTCCACAGCTGTCCACCGATTTCGACGACGTAACCCACGACAATTCCATGTTGTTATATTCATAATAAAACAATATTTAAAGGAGATTTGGTATAAAAGATCAGTAATGGTGCATGGTTAATGCCAAAAGAAGGTAGCATGAAGATGCATTTGATAGCACGCAAGAGGCTCACAATCAGCCAATATGAAAATGGGAGCAGGGGTCGATGCTTATCGTAACAACCCAAGATTGGTGCAGTGTGCAAGCACATAACCGTAGTGTGTAAATGTTTTGAGGGGCCAGTAAGGCCAAAGACAGTGAGTTGGTAGACATATTTGAACAAGATTGTGTTTACTTGTCTCGCAATGACAACCCGACAGTGAAAGAGGTGATCCAATAATGAGCTAGTGTAGTGGTGGGTATGCAACCAGGGACCTAACCTGCACACACACAAAAGCAAAAACAGCAGCACATCGCAAGGCAAAGGTAGAGGCAGACTAAGACAAAGGTGTAAGTAGCAATAGCGTGTATTGGGAACAAACAGAGAGTAATCGAATCGAGGGGAAACATTTGAGTAATTAAGGGTGAACACCAAATACAAGTTTGGTAGTTTGTAATTCAAAATTACAAGGCACAACACCAGCCCGTTCAATAATCCACTCCACCCCCAAAGAAAAGGAGCAAGCCAAAGCAGTAGATTAAGATGGAAGTAAGAAATCAAGCAGCAGAACCGATAGCAATAATCAAAACAATAGTAAAGGAGCCGAAAAGGCCACATAGGATGTAGTTCAAACCAATAAGGCTGATCAGACTTTTTGAAAAAGAAACCCGAATCAAAACTCGAAAGCACACAGTACAACAACAACAACAACCCAGCAACGAGGCGATTATGCAAGTAAGTAAGCACACAATAATGCAAGTAATCGAAAACCAAATCCGAAAAGGGGAGATTATCCCAGCCAATCAAAAGCACACAATAATGCAAGTAAGCAAAGAACAAACCAGCAACGGGGAGATTATCCCATTTAAATGAAGCAAAATGGTTGAAATAAGGTTCGATACTCACCTGGAGAGGAGAAAAGCAGAGTGAGTCTGCAAAAAGATGGCGATTAAGCCGAGCGAAAAAACAAAGCCGCATAGCAAGTTCTAGATCCGGGTAGGATATTCTACTCATTAAATGAAGCCGAAGCGGGTAGCTAGTTTGTAACAATCTGAAAGCCTTTCTTCGGGCATAAATTAGTCCATCAAACTTCAAAAACAGAGAACACACCAACCCAACATAATAGACATAGTAACTGCGAAAGATAGTAACTATGAAATGGGACATGAGATAACGGCTGTTAGGAGCCCAGAGGTGCAAAACCACACAAATTTGCAAAGTAAAACTAAAATGGGGATTCATCACAGACAATTGACAACTCTGGTAGAAGGCAAAACGAGAATAAAGCTGATGGTAATCAGTCAATACCCAGCAAGGGTTTATATAGATAATAGCATATGTGTTCCTCGCGAACTGAATTGAGTATAGAGGGCTAGACAGCAAGCTAACCTGCAAGCCATCAATCGTAATTTGGTAGGGGTACCTCCGAAAAGCAGAATCTGACACGACTAGGGCGGAGAACATCCAGCCACGCCAACGAACACAACCCGGCACGTACAACCAGAGAAATTGGAAAGAGGAGACACACCCCCCGTCCACCACCGTCCGCCATAAGCACCAGAGAACCCGCTTAGCACCAAGGGCAAACCGCCGCCGGAGCCACCGAGCCACCCAAGAACACGAACCGAGGATTACCCCTTTCGACTTTCTTTTTCGTTTCCCTTTAACAGAGCCACTTGAGATCGTCATATCTCGCTTTTCCTTCCATTTTTTGTGCCATCTTTGCACTAATTTGGTACTAGATCTAAACCTGCACTCATCTTTCACAAGAATGGGGAAGATTGCAGGCTGATTTTTTTGGATTTTGAGAGGTTTTCCAATCTCTTTCTTACTCTTCTTTTGTGGCTGATTTCGGGAGCGGCGCACTCTAGGGATTGTGGCACTCCTCACGACCGGGATGTGCAGGTCGAAAGCGGAGCTCGGAAGTCCGATCAGTGGCAGCGTTTGGGCAAGTTTGCTGGCGGCGGCCGGTGATGACCTAGGGTTTGGACTTTTTTGAACGGGAGTGTTTACTGTCATCTTTGGTTCGCTTCTTCTGCCTAAATGCTAATTCACAATGCAGAGTTCTCTGTATCCATTCCTTCCTCTTCAAAATAATTTTACAACTTTTAGGAATATTTTAACGAGCTAAAAACTCTATAAAATGGGATTTTTGTAGATGTGACTCTACTATTCAGCATGCATTTTAACGAGGTAAAAACTCTATAAAATATTATTTTTTTAATCAATTTTTTTTAATAATTTTATAATTTTTAGTAACAAGTATGAAATTATGGAAAAAATTGATTAAAAAATTTATATTTTTATAGAGTTGTTACCTCCTTAAAAAACGTGCACTAAAGTCCAAACAATTGTATTTTGAAACGAAGGGAGTATGTAATTATTCTACCTCGTTTATGTGCCCGTTTGGTTCTAAAAATAAAAATCGAGGTAAAACCGTAATTTAACCAAATAATCACATAAATCGAAATAAAATAATTACATTATAATTAATACATCGTGAAATCCAACAAACGTCATAATTTAAACACCTTGAAAATTATGTTAACCAAACGCCACCTTATTATTTTGCATTATAAACATAATGCATTTGGAATCCAAACACACTGTGTGCGATTTTTTTATTTTAAATAAATTTGTTACTAAAACTCGTTTATTCAATTAATTAATTTCTTTCAATACTTCTTCATTCGTAATTAACATAGAATTAAATGAAATTCTTGTAATATATACATATATATATATATATATATATATATATATATATATATATATTTTCTTTCTTTTAATTTAAATAAATTTTATATTAATGCATATTCTAAAATATATTAATATATTCAAACCAAATAACTTATTTAGAAAAAAATTGTGTCGTGTGAATAATATAATTTTAAAACAATTGTTTATAACTCTAAACAATTTAATCTTTTTTATATAATTATAATTTAAACCTTTGACAACTTATTATTTTAACTTTATGAAGTTTCCATATCTCATGCAATAGATATTATTATACATATTCACTCATAAATAATATCATATATATTTTTAAATTGTCTAAAAAGAAAATTGATAGAATATAAAAACAAATCGGGAACATATACATAGATGGATAGAGATTGAGTTTAGTAAATAATATTATATAAAAAAGATATAAAATAAATGGATGGATAAAAATTAAGGAGAGAATTGATATAATATATCTATATTTAATAAAATTGGGTAAAATCTTGTAAAATATATTCATATCTAATGAAATTGGATAAATTTATTGATAAAGTTATTTAATTAGTATGACCATGTAATATATTGATAAATGTATTATCTTCTAAAAATATGGTTATATATAGCAAAAATAGGTAAAATCTTATCTTATATAATAGTCTTAAAATTATTTAATATCTTCAAAAAAAAAATATCCATATCTAATCAAATTTGGTCAAATTTTATCTTATGCACATATAGATATATTGATTAAATATAGTTAGAATAAAAATTTATCTTATGCATATATTTTAAAATTGGTAAATATCTTCTAAAAATATATCCATATCTAATCAAATTGGGTCGAATTTTATCTTATGCATATATAGATATATTGATTAAATAGAGTTATAATAAAATTTTATCTTATGCATATATTGATGATTTCAAAATTTTGTGATTGATTCATATGACTATTATTAAGGAGAAACCATTATGTGTCTCAGGCTCTCAGCCTCTCAGGTGACTTCTCCTTTATTATATATAATAACTAGTGTAGATCCCGTCTCTTATATGAAAAATGCATTAATACAAAATTATAAATATTTAGATAGATTCCAATAAATAATAAAATAATAATCTAAATATAAATCATTTTTCCACCAAAAAATAATATAGATATAAATAAAATAAAATAAAATAACACTTGTCAAATACTAAATATTTATCTATTACGGAGTAATATTTTTGGTAAGTATGACTATGATTTTTTTTATATATATTTATGTCAAACAAATTATATATAAAAGCTAAATATGTAGATAAATTGTAGCTTATATATAACTTTCTATAAACTATGATAACGTATTATTTTATTAATTTTTTTCTACAATCAACCACAACGCGCCACACAGGACGCTATGCATCGGTTTTAGTATATGTAATATAGATAGATAGATTGATTGATATGACAAAATAATCAATCTCTTATTTATATAAAAAAAATTAAAATATCATTTTTAAATGTTTTATAATTTTTAATAAAAATTTATAAGATAAATAATTAAGTGTTGCCTTCCTAGAGAATTAAGTATCTCTCATCATTATGCTCCGGAAATTTCCTAGGAGGATCGTCTTCACTGCCCACAGGGGACTCTTGATGTACCGCTGGTCAGCGGTGTCACTGCTTGGCTCTGAGTCTTAGTCTATGTTGTCTCCAACTTATTTAGGATAGGTTCCCGTTCGCCTGTTACGCTAGATTTATGTGTGTTCCACCTCTCGATTACAGCTTGTTTCTTTTCTTTTTTTTTCATGGTATGTTCTGACGATTCTCCGTTTGTCGACTTTATCGGTCTCTCGAAATGTTAGGTCCGTCTAGATCTCGAATTATTTCCTTATAAAAAAAATCTCTGGGAAAAAATTAAATAAATATTCCTAATGCATCATTGTGGTCATTAGCCACGTGTCCACATGCCTTCCCCCGTTGACTTCAAAAAAAGAGAAAAGTTTAAGATCGATTTTTAGAAATACTATTTATTTTGGGGGTGAACGAAATAGGTTTTTTATATGCACGCGAAAGACGTTTTTCCCTATTCTACCCATTGGCAAGATGAATTTTATTTTATTTTTTTTATTTTGATAATGTAAAAATTCGAAATCAGACAGTTTTGATTCTCATTGAGCTGACGAGTCGACAAATAAAAAACCATCGAAAATACAACAAACACCAAAAAAAAAGGGCACAAAAAAACAAGCAATACGCACTCTACAGCAGGACGAGTCTAAGCAAACCTAAACTTTGCAAGTTGGGGACGTAGACTAAGAACGAAGCCAAGCATCACCAAGTAGTGTTGCTGACCAGCGATACATCAAGAATATTCCTATGTGCAATGAAGATGAACTTCCAAATAAGTTTTGGTGCGATTGCGAATGTAGCCTCAATTTTGATTCAGAAAACCGCTTTGAAAAATCAGTGAAAACCCGTGTTTGAATGTTGTGGCGTGGTATAAAGGGAACCACTGCCTTAGAAGCGAAATCGCCCCGACACCATGGTGCATGTCGGCTACAGGCGTCGTCCCCCAAGGAATACACAACGGTGTTGAAGACTGAAGGAATGTCAGTTTTTAAAACACAAAAGAGACGCTCGACGTAAAAGGTACGTAAGAGGTGACCAACACCACGCGCAAGTGTCACAAACACGACCGGCGGCGGCGATGCACACGTGTGGGACTCCTATCCCAACTCTCAATAGCCCTTTTAAAAACTCCTCCTTAAAAACAACCCCTCAACCCCTTTTGCAATCAATGTGGGACTTTAAAAAGTTCAAAAGACACTTTGAAAAAAAACCCACATGAACATTTCCCCCAACAAGAAGCTCCTTCCTGAATACAGAGTCACCCCGTAGACACCACCTCGACCACATCTAATCCCGACTCAGGACGCCAGAACCCCAACGAATAAAAAGATCGCGTAAACACACCAAAGCAAATAGGCACATTATCACCCAAACTAAACGCGACCTGAAGAACCAGCCTAAAAGGACTCGGATTTTGCTCAAGCCCTTGTAGGATTTAATTCAAGTCCTTTTGGGCTACCCTTGCACAACAAGAAAGTAGCAAGTTCAAGTTGACGGACATATGGCTTCACCTAAGCTTGAAGACGCAGGCGACGACGGAGCACGCACCTAACGACGCAGCGAAAGGACGGATCAACTGGCCCGAAGGCAAGAACGAGCAGCGAACGACAAGCCGTCCACATAGAGCAACGACGAAGTCGGAAGAGTCCGAGCCCAGGCCACTGCCACACTCATCATGTCCAAGGTTTGGATCAAACAGTAGTTAGAAATTGTTTTCGATAAATCAAAATGAGAGCCACTTAGGAGAGGGGGGTTTCAGAGATTAGATCTTGATTTGGGGTCTTTGTTTTGTACAAATGATGCCCAAAACTGGTATTCTGGACGATTAATGTGGGCAATGAATTTCATGCATCATGGATGAAAGGTCTCCCCCCATTGGATCAAGCATGTATTATTGAGGTTTCTCCAATTCCATTATTATTCAAACATCCCTTAAATGGAATTTTTGCTCGCTCAAAGAGGGTTTTGAGTTTCTAGAAAGCTCCTCTGTTCCTGTTGTTTTTTTAATCGAAGTTTATGTAATTGTATTCGAGCTCTTTTCATTTTTTACAAAATAATTATGTATTGGTTCGAGACAAAAAATCAACTTTAACCCTAATTTTTAAAAGTCCTCTTGCCTCATCCTTCCGCCCACACAACCATCTTCAACCTCTTCCATTCCATCCTCCTTCAATCTCATCCATCATCTTCAGATCTACTTATTTTTAGAGTGTTTTTTGCCACTTTTGGTTTTTATGTAGATCAGTTAAAAAGGCCCCCTGCCAATCCGAGTGAACATTCAAAAATAAAATTTAGTAGAGAGGGTGACATATTTAACGAATTCCTGTAACGACTAACGAGTGAATTTTTAAAATTTGACTTATGGACTTTTGAGTTACATGAAATTAAATCATCCACATGAAACAACTATTATAACCACATGTGGCAATTATTGTAACCCTAAAATTATTGTAACTACAAGAATTTGTTCATCAAATTAGGTCTCACATGAGGATAAAACTTGTTCTCTTAACACCAATTCATCCAAAAAAAAAAAATTTATTTCATCCAAATAAAATTATTTTAAAAATTTGTTGACCAAAAAAAATTGTCGATCCAATAAAAAAAAAATTGAGTTCTAATATTAGGGTTTACATCACGATAGCAATGATGGTAGAAATTACATAAAAATACACAAAACCAATCTTGAATAGAAGCATAAATTGATTGAATGAATGGAAGAAATGAGATAATGTAAATGGAATGAAGTTGGTGGAAGGGAAGAAATTTGTGGTTACAATATATGTGATTGAAAAAAAAAATTTAAAACATGAGCAAAATTGTTATTAGAGAAAAGAAAAAGTATAATTAACAAAATAAAAAATTAAAGGGTACGTTTATCAAAGCAAAACTGAAAATAGTAAAGTTACCTAATTTGGCCTTAATTTAATACTTTATTCGTTCATGAAAACATGTCATTTTAGAAATTTGATTATGTTCGAAAAACATGTAATGTTATACAATATTTTACCAATTTATTTTCTAATTTATCCTTACTTATTTTTGTCTCATTATGAGTGAGGGAAACGAGGGGGTAATGCACAAGTGATCTCTCATATTCCCCTAAAAAAATTGAATCCTAATTGTGTTTTGTCTTAGATAATTTAAACTTTAGCTCCAAACATGTAAATACTTTAAGGCTTAGCTAGGAATGACAATTACACCCGCACCCGCACCCGACTCGAACTCGAATCACCCGACCCGGAAAAGTGGGTGAAAATCCGAAAAAATACGGATGGATAGTGGATGATGAGTGAGTATTGGGTGATGAGTCGGGTTGGATGTAGGTGATGATTTTTTCCACACGACCCATCACCCATCACTCGCTACCACCCACCACCCATTTACAATATAATATAATACGTAGTATATATTTATTTTATTATTGTGTTTTATGAATTAAAAACATATAAATTTATTTATTTTTTCTTTAATAACCCTAAATTTCTAATACTACATACAATTTGGCATCGAAACTCAAGTGAAATAATAATTCTAATATAATGTTTTTTTAGCCATTTAGTTTATAATGTTAAAGATACATTACTTATCTTCTAGTTATGACGTTTTATGCATGTTATAAGACAATGTTATTTAAGACTTTTATTTTTTACAATTTATCTTTCAGATTAGACGAAGATAGACAAAAATAAATGGACAAAAAACCACTCATATTTCACTCATCACACCCACTCACCGAAAAGGTGTTGAATGAGGTGGATATGGATAGTGAGTCGGGTGGGGTAATGGTCCACCCATAATGAATCGGGTGAAATGAGGATCCATCTAACCCACTGCCCGACCCATTGTCATTCATAATCCAAACCCATCCAATTTTCCGCTTAGCTCCAATTTTAGTTCCAATTTTAAATATGGAGTAGTTTATAATAATTTGAATATAAGCAATAAAAAAGTTAACTAGGGTTAAATTGGATAGTTTAAATATTTCTTAAAAACGGTAACACGACGTATTTTCTTTTGCAAACGGATAGAGTAACAATAATAGATTGTTTTTTTTTTTGGTGGAACGTGGATCCACACACGCGTTTTGCTGCACCGGCAGCACCGCTGCACGTATCCTATCAATTCTAACTTGCCCTCCTAAATTGTCGGTGCCATATCGATCAAATATACATTTCATTCAATGAAATCATAATTTAATGTCGGTACCAATTACCAAAGTCAATTATTGTAATTAAAGACTTACATTAACCGTAACTTCCGTTTAAATAATAAGTGAATAATAAGGGGTCATACTAATACTATTTACATGGTTATTTTATCGCATAATTCACTGGCAGCAATCTGCAAGCTCGCAATCCGCGATTGCATTATATGAATAAAAAACTGCTCAGTTAAGACAATTACTCTTGTCATAAAAATATAAGGCCCATTTGCTAAACTAGACCAAAAAAGGGACCTAATTGCTAAACTAGACCACTAGCCCAAAAATTGGCCCAAACTAACCTCTCTACCCCCATGCCAATTTAACTGCCGGTTTTTTTGTAACTGTACACAACCGGCTGTAGAGGGTGAGGATTTGTGAAAATAAAACGAGGAGGGAGGGAGAGAGACGGTTACATTTTCTGAAAGCGATAGACAGAGAGACGGAAAACCGAAAGGAGGAGGCGACAGATAGAGAGACGGAGAACCGGTTGAAGAAGAAGGCCACCAGTCACCGCCAGGGAGGAAGGAGAAGGTTGAAGACGAAGACAAAGGTAAGCAACTGTGGAGTTTTTTGTTTGAGTTGCGAAATTGGGGTAATGGGGGTGCGGTTTTGTGAAGGATTTGAGACGAATTTGGGGTAGATGCCTAGCAGTAGAGGAGGAATGAAGTAGGAGGGGTTAGGGTTGCCATTGTGAGTCGATTTTGGGGAGGTGGGTGCGATTAGGGTTTGTGGATGTCGGGAAAAGGATGGGTAAGGGTTAGGTGATGTTGGGTAAGAAATTGGGGACAAAAGGGCAAGGAGGGGGTCGGATGGGTAGGGAATCCACAAGATTGGGGGTAATCGGTAGGGTATCTGTGCACATGTGGTAGGACAGATTATCGAAGGTTGTGTCTGAATTTGTGGTAGCAGATTTCGTAGGACCGGGTAACGAAATTGGCAGGATAAAATTGAACATCTGGTATGCCGAGTGGGGTGAAGGAATTTTTGGTTGATTGGTTTTTAATATTGAAACCGTAAGTGCCCACCAAGTGTTTGATGAAATGCCTAAAAATATGATGAATAAATGGTGATTTGGTTTTGGTTAATCCCATTGCCTATTTGATGTGTTGTTAAAGAGGTAAAATGAAGAAAACAAGTAAGACATGTTGGTATGACAGAGTAGGTGTTTGGCTATATGTTTGAAACTTAATGTGTGAATTACTTGTTGGTTAAATGCCTATATGTATGATGAATTGTTGGTCAATTGGTGTTGGTGTTGGTGAATTACTTTGGCTATCTCTTGGGTTGGGAAAGAGGTAAAATGAACCAAACTTGTATGAAATTCGAAAATGGTAGGACAGAAAAGGATAGCAGAGTTGGTAGGAAAATAATATTCTATTGGTAGGATACAAATACACTGTTGGTATGAATGATTAGGTGATCTGAATGTCTGAATGCATATGTGTGGTGATTGTGTTGCAGGTAACCTTTGTGCAACAACCATAAAAAATGACAAAGGCCGGCAAGAGGAAAGTAAAGGCAGGACCAAGCAGCCAGGGGGTAAGGACACTGAGATAGGTCCCTTGTTTTGGTAGTAATGCTTGGGAAAAAAATTTGGAACCTAAGAGTGTTACATGTGTTGCAGGCTGTCTTAGCTGTGGCGGAGAAGGACCACTTCAGCGGCAGGGCGCTATCACATGGCAGTTTTGACCTCCTGGACGGTCTTGACTTAGTCATCGACCGTGATGATGTGAAGGCCCTCACGAAGAGCCAATTCGGAGGCATAGTGAGGATGGGGTCGAGGAACAAGTTCGCCGCACAGCTGGTGCACTTTTTCCTTCTGTGGCAGCTGAAGACCCGGAAGCAACACGAGACGTGGTACTCCATCCAGGGGCATCACGTGCGATTCTCGCTTCATGAGTTCGCGTTGATAACGGGGCTAAACTGCGCACCACCCCCTAGGGATGTGATGGAGGGGGATCACAAGGACGCCATATACCAGTTGTTCAAGAAAGAGAAGGTAAGTCTGAAGGATGTGGAGAGAGCTTGGGAGCACGAAAAACAGACGGAATCGGGCTCCCTAATGAAAAAGTACAAGCTTGCCCTCCTAGTCATTGTGGAGGGCATTCTTTTTGGATTGAAGAAGAAGACACAAATTAGAGGGTGAGTGGTTAAGCTGCTGTTGGAGGACACGACGCGGTTTCTGGAATTTCCTTGGGGACGCCTGGTGTACGAGAGGCTACACGAGAGCCTAGCCGGGACGTTGAAGGACTTGGTGGATGCAAAAGCTCACCTGAAAGATAGGCCAACGTACGCGCTCTACGAGTTCCCCATGGCATTCCAGGTTAGTCAAGTTCTGAAAAAAGGGTCAACCCCTTTCCATTTCAGATTATGTGTGACTGTGTGGAATGCCAATAAGGCAATTATATCATGCCAATATTATATTTCTATCTGACCAGAGATATCAAGTTTACATGCAAACTGTGTATTTCTATCTTACCAACTCTATGAAGTTGTCATGCAAACTGTGCAATAATAGCTTACCCAAATGTGTGTGCAGTTGTGGTCTAATATCTTATCATATTGTATTTGCAGTTGTGGGTGTACGAGACCTTCCCTGAGATTGGTAATCATTTCGGGCGCAACATCGACGACACCATCATCCCTAGGTGTCTGAGATGGGAAACGCCAAACTCCCACATCCGATATGAGAAAGTGAAGTCGTTCCTGAGCCTGGACGCCCCCACCGACGACCTCATAGATGAACACGTTCTGCTTGCGAAGCCAGAGCCGATCTTGCACCCTACCCACAAGGAGAAAGATGCGTACCCGAACTCGTCGTACAAGAAAAATGCTCCAGACGTCTTCTTTGATGAGATTGTGGGCGAGCACATGAGGGCCCGCAGAGAGAAGCGGCGACAGGAGGATGCCACTGCTGGACCCAGTCAGGGCACCAGCCAGTCCAGGTCAGACGCGTCGAGCATCGGTTTGGAGGCCCGGATTGTGGCAAAGGTTGAGGCTCTCTTCAAGGGCATGATGGTCGAGATGGGGACCAGGTTCAGGGAGCTCGAGGAGAAGGTGACTGCAGTTTCTAGAGAATGCAAGAAGGCGTTATCAGAGAGGGCCGGCAAGGGAAAGGTATGTGCTTCATTGTACATCATATGTGCAATTGGTAGGATAATGGTTTTGTGTTGGTATACCATATTAAGCGAAATGGTATGACATATATGTGTTTATGGTAGGATACTGTTGATGTCTTGGTTTTCCCATAGATTGCGACTCAATGACTGCATCTTCTTACATGACTACGTGTGTTTGGAGAACGATGTTGTTGAGAAGGATGTTGAGAAAGATTTGGACAAGGTTGTGGAGGACGTGGTTCACAAGGTTGAGAAAGATTTGGACAAGGATGGTGACAAGGTTGAGGAAAAGGCGGAAGAGAAGGAAGAGCTGAATTCTGATGACCAGGGGCCGGGCAAGCAGGGAAAGAACGTTGAGGATAACAGGGCGGAGAAAGAAGAGCTGAACTCTGATCTTAAGGGGCAGGGCATGTGAACTGATGACGAGGTTAAGGACAAGGTTGAGGAGGAGGCAAAGGAGGGTGACCTGGACAAGGACGAGGGAGAGAAGGTGATGAAGGCTGAGGATCAGATTAAGAAGGGAGACATGGGTGGGGACGTGAAGGGCAAGGAGGCTGTAAAACAAGCTGCAGGGGAGGGTTCCAAGGGTGAGTCTGATGCAGAGGATGCGGAGGACAAGGTAAACCTTACTTGTTGGTAGGATAGTCTGACCCTTTTGATAAGATAAATGTAGCCTTTTGGTATGATATAAATTACAGTTGTTTTATGTCTGATAGAATAACCCAGTTGGTAGGATATATTTACCCTTTTGGTAGACTTTTGCATCTGTTTTGGTCGGATAATGACAGCTGTTTGAAAATAACTCGGGTGTGTTTGATTGTTAGGAGACGAAGCTGGAGCCGAGGAGAGGCAAGCGTGATAGGAAGCTCACAATGAAATTAGGGGACTGCGTGGTGACTCAACCTGTTAAGCGGGCCAAGAAGGGTGCAAAGGCAACGTGTCCGACCACCGACGCGGCTGCGGAGGGAATGGTAACTGATGCACAGAGAGACAACTTCTTGGCGTGGCTCGAGAAGTTCCCGGCGCAGGTGAAGGGCCCAGATGGGACCCAATTGAACAAGGACTTCTTCAACAACCTCATCTCACCCGGCGTATGGATATCCACCGAGGTACGCAAACTTTTGTCCTCTACCGCATGTTTCCTTATTCACTTACGTCATGGGATCAGCGCTCATGGGAATTTGTAATGTACCTCTTAACGCATCACATCCAGCAGTCCCTGGTCCTGGTCCGTAAGGCATTGGACGCCCGGGAGGGTGACAAGAAGTCAAGTGTCGTCGTGCTCGACCCATACTGGCAGGATGCAGTGGTGAAGCAGTTGGACGCTGTTACGGGCAACGTGAGCCGCATTACCCCTCGCAATGTGTCGAAGGCGCTGCTGAGGTACTTCGCGGGGACACTGCCGAACAACTACGGGAGGACATGGTCGGTGGCGAACGCAAAGATATTAGCGCCTTGGAATTATAAGGCCAAGCACTGGATAGGCCTCGTCATCGACCTTGTGAAGTGGAACATAGAAGTCCTCGACAGTGACTGGTACCAGATCAAGGACAAGGAGCTTCAAACCCACCTAGAGCCCGTGGCAAAGCTGATCCCGGTGGTCATGCAATTTTCTGTGGAGCTCTGTGCCAGGCACACCGTCGATGTCCCCAACCCCTTCACCATTTCCCGAACAGCCAAGATCCCCAGGAATGAAACCTCGTAAGTTTCTCTTAACTCTTGGGTTATGTACGTCTACTAATATTGGTAAGATATGAGTGGTCTATTGGTAGGATATATTTCAACAATTGGTATGATAAAATGTACGCAGTTTGTTATTTCCGTCATGTGCAGCGGTGACTGTGGGGTATACGTGATCAGGACTTTGCAGCTGTTGACAGAGGGCGTACAGACATTCGAGAGCGTCAACGACAGTTATATTGCCCCCTACCGCCAGTACTTGGGCCTCTCCATACAGCGCCACACTTTGTAGGTCTCTCCTGAACCTATGGTCGTCCGTCGTATTTGGCTTTCGGTTTGTTAAGACATTATCTCATGGTTTTCTATGTGGTTGGATTGTGATGTTCTTTGTTTGGAAACTTATGTTCTTTGAAAACTTCGGTGGTGTGGACACTTATGTTTGTTTCAAAACTAATGTTGTTGGTTGTAATGTCTTTTGTTAACGGTTGGTAGGATGTGTTGTGATTGTAATGGTTAAAACTGGTATTTATGGTTCGCGTAAATTAGGTTCTGCTTACACCCAAGGTTGATTCTTGTATTTTATTTTTGCTAAGTTTATATTTGCATGAATGTTTTAATTGGTAAGATTATACGAGACTATTGGGCAGATACAAAGACACTTTTGGCGAGATATGAACATAATATTGGCAGGATGTCACTTGCAATTAAGTTCAGAAGAAATTGGTAAGATAACATGACAGTAATGGTCGGATAAGTATAAACTATTTGGTTGACACAGAGAAGATAGTGGTAGGACGACATGACTAATACTTAATATATCCGATAATTCATGTGACTGTTTCCAAAACATGCGAAACCCCCAAGCTTGCATCACAATTAGCCCCCATCATCGCCTTGTCCCATATCGAAGGAGGGAGGTAGGTGAGCTCAATGTCGTACAATACCATGTCCACGTCAAATTTGGAAACAATCTTCTCCTTCAATTGGCCCTAGCCAATATTCTGTGCCACCACCATAACTGCAGTACGTGCCTCTCCCTTGAACACCAAGCTCCCACTCCCAGGAGCCCACCAACCGCCGCACACGATATTTATATATACCCTATCACCTAGGGTACGCCACGGGAATAAAGGATCAGCCTATGGGGTAGTTCTGATATAGGAAAGAGGAACAATTACAAAGGAAAGGTACAAGATGACTTACCTATCACTGCCACTGCCACTCACAAGCTTGTTGCACTTTTCATGGAATGAAAAGACAGTTGAACACTGTTGGCAGGCCAAAACTGTACTATTGGTAGGATGACAACTGTATCGTTTCCTCGGATGCACGTGTGGCTTTTCCCCCGTTCTTTCCACCTCTCTCCTGCTCTGCCTCACTTTTTGCAGGGCATGTTGGGGTGTTTGAGATTCTCATCTCAAGCTTATATATGTGCTTGGGGAACACCCATCAATGCAATGATTGCATTTTCCCCTCATAAATGCTCCCCCTTCCCCCCAATGAAGAACCCCGTTTTGACGCCAAAATTACACTGACAACCCGCCAAAACAGCTACGGTCAATCCGTTCCAAATTTCTCCAAATTTTCAGGTATGGTAAGACATTTTAAGCCTACTGGTAAGATAACTATATGCTATTGGTTAGATAATTGTATCATATTGGTCAGACAGATGCTCTCCCTCTTCCCCCAATGAAGAACCCTGTTTTGGCGCCAAAATTAAACGGACATCCCGCCAAAATCGCTACGGACAATCCCCTCCATATTATCTTCAAAATTTCCATGTATGGTAGGACAGATGTCTTCTATTGGTAAGACAGATGTCTTCTATTGGTAAGCCAAACGTGTCCAGTTCCTAGAAATGAAGGTGATGCTTTGCCCTCACCTTTCCACTCGTCTCCTATGTTGGCTCCCTTTTTTGCAGAGCATTTAATAAGGAATGACACCCATCAATCAAGATTTTCTAAGGGTTGATTGACACCCTAAATTCAATCATTGAAATTTCCCCTCATAAATGCCCCCTCTATTTTCCTACTTTATTGGAGCCACACCCCATGTCCAGCACCTCCCCCTCCTGATTTCTCTTTTTTCAAAAGATGGAGCTACAGTGCTCAACTCCCCTTCACCTGCTACCTCCACTGCCGGTGGTATTTTTGCATTTGCAAAAATATACCACTTTCTGCCCCTAGCCAATTTTTTGGGTACATGTCTAGTTTAGCAAAAAGGCCCATTTTTTGGTTTAATCACTACCCTTTCCTCAAAGTATAGTCATATTGAAATATTTCATAAGAGGATATACATTATAAATTAACCTAACCATTTGAATTTTAGTGCATTAAAAAATGGGTAGTTGAGTGAAAAAGAAATCAAAAGTATATATTACATTAGATATTGGATAGCAAAGTAGATATTTATATATTTAGGTAATATTGAAAGTGTGTACATGATATCCTAAAAAGAATATGAATATGAATTATAATTATAACTAGTGAAGATCCTGTCCCGTGTACGGAGAATGCGTTAAATTTTAAAATTCTTTTTTATTAAATATGTGCTATATATTTATTACATTTGTTTACTAATATATCTATGTACGGATGGATTGTGACGACATATATGGCTATATAATATTTTAATTATTTATTTTGGCCTCAAAAAATAATGTAGATAGACATAAAATAACAATTATTAAATAATTGGTTTTGATATAAATAATTCTTTTCACCAATAAATAATCTAAAATAAATAAAAGAGCACCTATCAAATATTACATATTTATCTATTAATATTTTTGGTAAGTATGACTATGAAAATTAGTTTTATTAATTAGTTTTATTATTACTACTACTAAGTTTAATTATATTGATATAGTTTTTTTCTTATATAATATTGACTCTTTTATAAGATATTCCATCTATCCAATTATATGTGTTAATGGTAAAATAAAATAAATATTTTTATTAGATTTCCTTTTTGACGGGAGAAAGCTTTGCGAGATGCACTCACGCGTCGCCACGTATGCAGATGCACTCACGCGCCGCCACGTAGGCACCAACCGCCTAGACCCCCGCCTAAACCCCTTACCTCACCCATCCACCAAGACCTCCAAGGTCACCAAGACCCGCCTAGACCCTAAAGACTCGCCATAAAATTCATCTATATGGCAATTGGGTGAACCTAATTCCTTTTTTAGGTCCCGTCCATATGGTGTAATATATATATAAACCGTCCATTGGATAGATTATTTATAATCCAGATGGAGATACACTTATTTGGCAATTTGTATATATGTATATGCCAAATTTATTACTATTATTGCATTTAATTATATTGATATAATTATTTCCTTATATAATATTTACTCTTTTATAAGATATTATTCCATCTATTCACTTATATGAGTTAATGGTAAAATAAAATAATTATTTTTAATTATATAGATTAGAACTATCTTATTATTTTTGTTAGATTTCCTTTTTGACGGGAGAAAGTTTTGCGAGGTGCACTCACGTGCCGCCACGTAAGCGGATAAGCGGATGCATTCACGCGCCACCACGCAGGCAACAATGCATCGGTTTTAGTATATGTATATAGATAATTATCAAATCAATTAAGCTATTTTAGGCGATAGTTGACTTACCAAAAGCATATGCTAATTATCATAAAAAAGGAAATGATATTATATCCCCGCGCCATGTCGTGATTTTTTATAAATAAAAGCTTAGTGATATATTAAACTAATATTATAAAATAATAGCAAAAGTTTAGATAATTAACTATTTTGAATTAAACTCATTGGTTGAAAAAGTAATTAAAGTAGTATATATAGATACAGATTACTAATATTAATTTTATGTTTCCTTGTTATTAATTTTATGTTTTGAATTAATCCCATTGTTTTTTTTTAAACTACTAAAATTGTAATTTAGGCTAAGGTGATTGGTTAAAAGGCTTAGGATTAAGGGGAGAGCGTCACGTCATTGGTAAGACTTTTGTTTTAATAGATTACTAGTATAGTACCCGTGCCATGTTGCGATACACAAAGGCATAAAACATGTATTCTTAGGATCTTCCTCCAAATTATTTTAATCAAATGTCATGAACCTTTTTGATGTGAATAAGTTGTTATAAGTGAATAGTTGTCAATGGAGTAGTAAACAATTGATAATCATATATATTAGAAATTCTCACTACATAATTTCTGCCTGATAATCATATTATATATCCTTTTGAAAGATCCATAACTGAAATCAGGGTCAAGAAACTATCCAACATGAAAATTTTCCAATAATTCCTAACTTCCAAATTGTAACAAGTACTACTTCTTTGGTGAAGTTCATAACTTTCAAGTTGCACTTGCAGCAACGAAAACTCTCCAATTGCTACACCTTGAATGCCATAAACTCTCCTTATTCACTGCACAATGACCTTTCTAACTAATTTAACTCAGGGTAGAGATACAATTTTCAAGAGACATTTAAAGTAACCGGTAAAGAACTGCAATATAACACATACACACAAGAAATACAAAGATCGAGATGGATGTAAATTAAGCAAACAACACTAGGGAAAGAAGTTTCTATAGAAGGAATTTAGAAGAGGATGTATAACTGAGAAAGATTTGGGAGGATTTTATTCATTTATTGCCGCGATTTCATATCCTTCCCTATCAAATCTTCTTAGTTCCTCCTCCCAGCCAAGCACAATATAATAATAAGGACTCTTGCATTTGCATCCAACATATGAATTATTACGTTAAATCAATCAAAATTTCTAGGGCAAACATAAACAAACCAAGAAAGTAATCTAGAAACACCGCTGAATGACCAAGAAACCTAGCCGAAAACAGATAAATAGCGCCCAAACCTCCACTGACTTGCAAAAATCAACAAATCGGACTGCGAATAACCTCAAATTTCATACAAAAATAATCAAACAGATTAGGAACCTAGGGTTTCTGATCGGAATTTAGGGATTCGACGAACAACAAGTACAAAAGAATTGATTTCTGGTATTATAAGCAACAAACCTGGAGCCTTCGATATGAGCAGCAAGGGCAGAAGAGAACGTGGAGGACGAAAGATTGAAGCGTCCTGAGAGGCAGCAAGATTGAATCGTCCGGAGAGAACGTGGAGGACGAAAGCAAGGGCAGAAGGAGAGGCATCAAGGATTCGGAGGAGAGGCGGTGAAGGCTCGGAGGCGGTAGGAGATGGAATCGGAGGAGAGGCGATATGTGGAACCCTTGAGGTGGAGGAGAGGCGGAGGAGTGGGAATCCGAGCCGATGATGAAATCAGGAAGGGGCTTTCTCAAAAAAAAATTAGGATGGGCTTTCTCAAAAAAAATTAGGAAGGGGGAAGGAGTAGATAGAACGTATTTGGCCAAACTACCTAAATTCAAGGACTGATCGCCACCTCATCAAAGTCTTCTAACTTAAAGTTATACTAGTATAATTCCCGCGCCCTTGCGCGCTTATTTTAAATTACTAAAATAATGATGATATATCATATTACTATGATAAATATAAGAAATATATTCGTAAAAGTCAATATAAAAGATTAGTTACTTTCAAATTAAGAAATATGTACATTTCATGAGATGATTTTCTTATTTTGTTGAAATTTTTTATTTTTAAAAAATAAAATAAATAATACGGAGTATAGAGATTATTTCAAATTTAATAAAATTAGAATGGATTACTTAAATAAAAATGTAAGTGAAGCCCACTACTTATTAATACTCCGTATTATGTTTTGAATTACACGAATTAGTTGCTAAAGAAAATTAATATCTTTCTAACATTACGAAAATTATATTTTGAAGGAATCTGATTGTTCACTAAAAAAATTAATATCTCTATAAATTTTGTTAAAAAATGTTTTGAATTAATGTAATTGGTTGGTAGAAAAAAATTAATATCTTCTTAAATTTATTTTCAAAATTACATTTTAAATTAATCTCATTGGATGTTATAAAAGTATTTTTTTTAATTTTATTTAAATTAATCCCAATGCTTAATGATTAATTAAAGAATAAAAGAAATTAATTTTAAAAAAATGGAAAAGAATGAAAATTACCCATTGGTTGAAATACCTAGAATTAAGCTAAGAATGACACATAATCAAAAACTCTTCTGTTTTAAGAGTTTACTAGCGTAGTACCCGTGCGTAACGCACGGGATTTGTAAAATATATTGTATTTTATAGAAGATATTACCATAATTTATTTACATTATATATTAGATATATTATACTATTATAAATTTATAATTATATAAAAACGATATAGCAAAATAATATAAATTTGGATTAAAAAAATGCTTATATCATATCAATATATAATATATGTGGCAAAACGTCAATGTCTCACCCTCCTCGCAGGGTCAGGTTTGAGATTTGAAATGGTCGAGGCATGATATAAAAATGTGTCCCTCTACTATTATTTTTTGTTGTGTTAATTGATTGGAAGGTAAGACCAAATAATTTGGTAGTTCGACTACATATTACACAAACTCTAGGTGAATGGAGCTTTAAGAACTTTTGGATGGAGAGCACATAAAAATGTCGGAGAAGAAATATTCTTGTAATAAACTTTAAGTAAAAAAAAATTGCTTCATCCGTCTCAAAATATTGGTCATTTTATTTTTTTGGCAAGTTTTTTAAGAAGCTAAAAACTCTATAAAATATCATATTTTTATTGGTTTTAAAAAATAATATTAGGCTTATTAATAATAAGTATATTATTATTTTGAAAAACTAATAAAAAAAAGTTAATATTTTATAATGTTTTTACCTCCTTAAAAACATGCTAAAAAGTAAAACGATCGATATTTTGAGACAAAGGTAGTATAAAGTTTAGAGTCACCACTGCTGTTTGAGAATGAGTTTTTTTTAGCCTTTTAAGTTTTTTAGTAAGTTGATTGATTACTTTGAACATTAAAAACACATTTGTTGTGGTAATGGGTTGGAAGGTAGAACCAAATAATTTGGTAGCTGGACTACATATTCAACAAACGCTAGTGAATAGAATTTTCATAACTATGGGATGTAGAGCACATAAAAAAAAATATAATATATTAATAAACTTAAAAGTAAGAAAATCCATTCGTCTCAAATATAGGCCATTTTATTTTTTAACATTTTTTTAAAAAAGCTAAAAACTCTATTAAATATTATATTTTTATTAGTTTTATTTGAGCATGTTAGATGATTTGCAATGTATAGAAGCTTTATTATTATATATTAGGCCAAAGAGAAATCCGGATAAGTGGAAGAACTATTTTTTAATTTAAAATGAAAAAAGTAATATTTTGCCTCAAATTATACGTACCACTTCAATTTTGCAAAAATTAAAAAAAAAACAACCCGAATTAAACCTTTAAAGTTTCCTACGCATATATACCGAGATCACGGATCATCTCAAGAAGATCAACTTGATCTTATCGTCAATTTATTGATTAAACATATCACCAAAAAAGAAATTATTGATTAAACAAATATATTGATTAAGGTAAGGAGGTTAGGATCATGCATGATTTTGCATATCCAGTAGTCGAAATGATTTTTTAATAGCATATTGATTATTGATATAAAAGTATAAATTAAGTAACATTAGACAACTTTAACTAAAAAAAACAGATAAATTAAATACAATAATAAAATATTCAAGTATTTTTATTTTATTAAATACAATATCATTCCCACTTATGTTAGTTAGTTTCAATTTTTAAATATCCGAGTATCATGGAATCCTCAAATATCTTGACCAAAAAAATTAATAAACAAATTGTTTAAATATTATTAATTTATTAATTCAAACAAATCTTGTTGTTATGTGTTTTCAAATCATTGGTTAAAAAGTCTTGGATAAATGAATATAAATTTATTAATAAATTAATATAAGTTTCCAATATTTTAAGTAATAAAAATTGATTTTAAGTATATTTATTTTAAATATATATATGGAGGTATGTTAAGTGAATGACTGTCACATGACACTTTCAACGTGAGACCACCACGTGTATCATTCGCAGCTGCTTTAATATTATTTATGAAATCTCTTAATTTTCTCCTTTTGCTAAATTTATTTATTTTTAAATAATTACAAATGATTACTTTTAATAAATAATTAGACATTATAACATTTATAATCAATAAATTAAACGACGGGATTATATGTTCAAAATGACAAAGTTCTGGGTTCGTCAATTATATAAAAAAACAAATAACAGTCGAATTGAAAAATATGGAAAAAAACAAAGGTAAAAAATATTATCAAAAATCCGATAAAGACGGAAGGAAAAATGAATCTGCATATGATCACCCAATACATAAAAAAAAATGCCAAAAAAAATATTACCCCATTTACATAATCATATAACGATAAGAAGATGCAAATTAGGTGGGTGTTGATATGGATTTTTTAATCTAATTTTGTTCAGCTTCAAGGAATGTCATAAATGGTTGTGAATGCATATCACTGGGATTAATCATTACTATATATACGTGTGAAATTTGATTTGAATTTTGAAATTTTAGTTTTTCAAAAATCAAATTCAATTCAAGATAAGTAGAAAAAAAAGGAAACAAAAATTAAATCAGTATATGAAAAAATCGGATTGTGCAGTGGGGATATGAAAAAAATTCGGTTTGAGCACACCAACCGGCGGAAGATATCCGAATCAAATTTGAAAATTAAAGAAAAGTAGTGAAAGATAAAGAAACAAATACTAAAATCTGGCGGCATAGGAAATGAAAAATGGAAATTAAAAAATAATTATGGAAAATTGAAAAAATAATTAAGGAAAAGTAGGAAAAGAAAAAAAGAAACAAATACTAAAAAAATAAGAGAATTTTTTTAAACAATTGGAGAAGCAATGAGGATATATCTTAAATTTCTAATTTTAAATGTATGGCCGCCACGTGTCCCATTTTGCAAGTGTTTTAGTATTATATTAGATATTAGATATATAGAATATAGATAGATATAGATATAGATTGGATGTTATAAAAGTATTTTTTTTAATTTTATTTAAATTAATCCCAATGGTTAATGATTAATTAAAGAATAAAAGAAATTAATTTAAAAAAAATGAAAAAGAATGAAAATTAGCCATTGGTTGAAAACTTGAAATACCTAGAATTAAGCTAAGAATGACACATAATAAAAAATTCTTCTGTTCTAAGAGTTTATATAAATATAGATCGGTGGATTCAACAATAAAAAACTTTTAACATTAAAATGGCGTCAATATGATTTAAAATCAATACACAATGCTGACACATGGCACGTTCAGGTTGGACCACGTGGCAGCGCCCTGGCGGGGGGGGGGGGCAAATGACACATTTCGTCCCCCATAGGCCATAGGACCGAAGCAACGTTGTTTTTGGCTTAGCTTTTCGGGAAAAAAGTGGGCCATGGCCCACAAACCCCCTTATAACTTATAAGCCCGGGCGAGCCCTCTATTTTTGGGTCGCCTCCATATTTTCTTTTCTTTTCTGATGTGGATTATTGCCTTATTGGTGAGGTTTACCCCTCACAATGGGCAGGGAACAACATAGATATACCATACATCACACATCTGGCAGACACTGCCGCTGGATAAACACAAACTTGCAAACATTACACGAAAAGTTCTTGTATGATTAAGGAGTAAGGGAGCTGAAGACATCTCATCATCTCAGAGGCTTCTTCCTCCACTCTGTGCGTCCCCGGTTTATTTCTACATTGTTGCCAGATAATCTCAATAAATGGAGAAACTGGCGAGAATCTTGAGATGCAGTATGCGACCCGTTCTTTCCATTGACCGCTGAGATCATTTCGCTCCCTTCATCCAATTCTGCTGTGGTGAGTGAATCGACAATGTCTTCGTGCTGACATTCTCTTCGGTAATCCAATGTAATGCTTTGAAGCTCATGGGTGTTGATTACCTCTTGGGGCATGCTCTGTCAAGGAGAAAGTATTCTAGTGTGTCAGGTTCATATAATGTAACACAAGCACGCACTCGTGCAACAAATAAAATAAAATCAGCATAGCACATTTTAAACAGAAGGCTTGAGCTAAGCCGAGTTATATGCCACCCTCAACACTCAAAGGGGAAAGGTAGCTCTACCTCTAGAACCCATCCAATATATGTCACATTGTTCACATGCTGATTCATGTCCAGGTCTACTCTTTTGGGCTGAAGAAACATAAAGAGAATCGAGAATCATAAAACGGAACCAGCAGAAAAGAGCTAGAAAATAATAAGATGATCTTACTACTAGCCCTGGCCTAGAATAGTGAGCAGGATCTTCCAGCTTTGATATTTTCCTCAGACTCTTGTTGTTCTCCTCAGGAAATGCTAATCTGAAATGTCGAAGCAGCTAAGGTGATGAGTGCTATTTGTATAACGAAGAGGGTGAATAAAATACAGATCTTGATTTGTTGCGTAATTTACATCTATCTGATCTTTGCCTTGTAATGGTAAGAAGTATAAGAATCAAATAGAGTATATTATAAAATTACTGTTCAGTTCCTTCGAAACGAGAGAACAAAAGTAAGAAAACTCAGCCATGGAGGACCAACCTAGGTTTTCTTGGACAGAAAACTAGATACTCCTCCTGGATTTCAGGGCTGACTCTTTCAAGTCGTCTTGTATCTTGGTTCATCATCACCCATTTGCTGAAATGGAACAGACATATGAGGTCATTACTCAGATTCATTGCATTAGGAAAGCTAATGTTTGATTTCAAGAAGCATGTTTCCAACAATAATCATGGAGTTTCTTGGAATGCATATCAAATTATCAACCCATCCTAACCAAAGGCGGAAGAGCCTAAAAATCTGGTACAGCTTAATACAATCAGGCACATTCTCATTTCTCAGAGCCATAAACTGATATACAGAGCAACAACAATAAAAAGGAGATTATCTAGCAGGAAGAGTGTTTTCTCAAATGTGCACAATAATATACTTTCCAGAAACTCCATGATTGGAAACCAAGGACTTAAAGACAGACCACAAGCCTCGTGTAACAACAGTAATTTAAGCAACAGTAATTGCTTAAATTTGAAATGTCAGTTCTCAAGAAGTTAATTGGAAACCAAAGCCTCGTGTAACAAGACAACATTGCAAATCACTTGCAGGAGACCATCTTTTATAATGCATTGAATTGAAGCTTATTAGCTAAGTTAATATAGGGATCAAATTTTAGAGAAGAAATATTAGCTAATAGCCTACCTAACAAGCTAAAAAGTCTACGATAAGTGTGGAAGCTTAAAACACACCTGGTAGCTCTCCCAACAACTTCTCCAGTCACATAGTCCTTCATAATGAAATCACGTCTAGTTCCAATTCTCCCTTCAGCCTGACACCATGTCTCCATCTCAATAACATCACTCCTGCTCCAAATAGGCGACTCGACATAGTTAGTAACCAACAAAAGTCAAAGCAAGAATAAGTATAACATATACTTGTTAAGAATCATACCAAGCAGGATATTTATAGATCTCAATATGCATTCGAGCAGTAACCCATATTAAGTGAAGCTTTCTCATGGTAAGTGTTGTTGCGAACCCATCAGTAGAAAATCCAAGACTTTGAGCATGGTTGCATCCAACTTCCTGCATCATTTTCAGTTATCTATACAATATTAGAAAAATGGATTTGGAAAGGAGAAAAAGAAAAACCAGATTAATTTGTCCTCAAAAACTCCAAAAAAAAGAAAGCAGATGTTAAAGGCAATGGAAATAACTCTACAATCTATATAAGAAAGGAAAGCAGTGGTCAACAACATTGCTAGCTCAAAGAAAAAGAGATCCCCAGCAATCCAGACGACTCATTGTGTTAGCTATCTAAAGTATCAAGAAAATGTGGTACGTTACGAAATTCCCTATCCACTAAAATCTGTATATCAAAGATACCGAGGAATTTAGATTTTTTCACGAGTCTTGATTGGTGACGAGAATTTGATTGGTTCATATATACTAAACATACCCAGCTGAATGGATAAAGGGGAGGAAGGGAAGGGAAATTACGCAGTTATTTCAATCAACCCAAAGAAACATGCTGATCTGAAAGACAAGCCATGCTCATGCAGGGAAATATATGAGGAAATTCAGATTTTGAACAAAAATATATATATGAGGAGTTTCATCAGAATCAGACGATAAAACAGTAGCACAGATCAGAAAGGTGCAGCCAAAATTGTACACAAGGCTCACAAGTTGATTCATGACAAACTGTTTTTTCAAAGTGCCAGTAACGCACCAACATACACTAACTAGAGTTTAGAACCGGATAAGCACCAAACGTACATCAGGACTTGAGCAATAAGCCACAAAAATCAAATCAAATCATCAATTTTATTTTATTTTTAGGTTATGAACCAATTCATCTGTCCCTAAAGTAACAGTCCTCACTTCAGAAAACAGAGAAGCTGAACAGATAGCAAGCTGGAGTCTATCTATCTAACTAATGCAACCACCTCCATTGCACATTTCTCAGGAATTTCTGCAGCCATGCACGGATGGAACTAGAAACAAATCGGTACGAATCTAAGGAATTCAATCAAAATAGACAAAATTAGCAGCTCCAATCGAGCGGAATTACCTGCATCAGATTAGCAATCGTTTCAATCGTGGCGGTTTTGTTGATCCCAACCTCATAAGAGCGGATGATGAAGCTCTCCTTGTAGGACAGGCCGTGGTCGGCGAGGCTGCCGAGCCGGAGCCGATCAGCAAAGCTAGCCGGCTTCACGACGGAGCTGACTCCATGATTAGCCTGAGCCTGGGAGGAGAGAGAAACGGCGAAATCGGAGGAGGCGGCTCGGCGAGGAGCAGACGAGCACGAAACGACGGCGTTTCGCCGCCAGTGAAGATCCGGAGATTGCGGCACCCGGCAGTGCGTTAGGATTTGGAACTTGTCCGCCACATTGCACGATCCCTTCAACATCTCTCTCGCTCGCTCGATCGATCTGTAGAATGGTGCGTGTGAAACTGTGAATGGTAAGACTCTCTATTTAAATTGGGTGCCGATCTCCATGTCACTTCCTGCATCGCTTATTGTCATAACTCATTAGCCACGTGCCCACGTGATTTCACACTTTTTTTTTTTTTTTTTTTTTTTTTTTTTTTGCGTAATCGGCTATATACCCATAGAAAGTTGTTTAATTGTTAATATACCCATTGAAATTTGACAATCGGCTATATACCTATTAAAACATAAAGATCTTGTCAAATTGCCCAAAATAAGTTATTTTTATTCAATTTAATAAACAAATCAAATTAATTCTCTTAAAATCAACAATACAACTCCAACATACATAGATTACAAAACACAATGTTGAATTCATTGTAAATATCCAATCGGTAAAGTGTGTATATATATAACTTCAATCCTCAATATTTTTGATGAAAACCTCCTCTCTACTGCATTATTATTAAATCTCCAAAAATAGTGTCAAACAAAACATCAGATAAATCAAATTTAGAAAAGTAAAAGGCATTGTTTGTTGGCCTAATTTGAGCTAGTTGGTGTGCAGCTTGGTTGTCCTCCCATCGAGCCCAGCTCCACCTGCAGATCTCAAACTCCCTCTTCATCACCTTCTCTTTGTGAGCTAGTATGCCCACCACCCCTCAGAACAACCCCGGTCTTTGAAGCTGTAAAATGGCCTGTGCACAATCAGACTCCAAGATCACCCTTCTCAATCCTATCTCCTTTGTTATCTGCAGCCCCCATATATATCAAAGCTTTCAACTCCGCCACTTATCGGTGCCCTGCTGAATTTCCTTTGCCGCTGCCCACACAATCTCCCCATCCTCAATTAATTTCACAATAATGGATTGAAATTAATGAATTAGAAGCAAGAAGATACAACCGTAAGACCACTTTGTTTTAGGGTTTGAAAAATGGGAGGGAGGAGAATAAAAAAAAATGAATAATTATAATTCTTTTTTGAAAAGATAGAATAAAATTTTATTTTTGAACAAAAGATCTTATCTTGGCTAATTTGACAAGATCTTTATGTTTTAATGGGTATAGCCAATTATCAAATTTCAATGGGTATATTAACAATTAAACAACTTTCTATGGGTATATAGCCGATTATGCCTTTTTTTTATTAGGGAAAATTTGGGGGGAGAAAACTCTACCCGAAGGCATCCCAGTACCCCAAGCAGGGGTGGCAAAGTTGTGCAACCTTATCGATCACTCTATTGCCTATTCGGGGTACATGAATGAAACCCTTTCCAGATTTGTTAACATAGTTGTAATATCTGACAGAATAAGTTCGATTTCCTATCAGGGTCGTTCCGTTAGGATTTGAGGCCTTGTGCAACTTACATGTTGAGGCTTTTTTTTTAACTAATTCAAATGGAAAAAATAATCCACCAAATCCACTAACGTACAAAAAAGATGTTCTCGTAGGAGGCATTCTATCTTTTAAATCCCAACTTAGTAATTTCTAAGGTAGAAAGGTTCAAAGCAATAACAAAAAAAAAAATTATGATCATCTAAGAAATTAAAAAGTAAAAACTAACAAAAGAATATAGTTAAAATTTGAGATTACCTATCGAAATTGTTGAGCTTGAAGAGATGATTGTAATGGTTGAATAAGTTGAATTGATTTCCCTGTATTAGGGTTTCTTGGAGAAGGGAAGCGATGGGAGAAAAGGAAAAACCTTCTGATCAAGAGTTACTTTTCCGGCAACAGCAGCCTCCTCTAGGAGGATCGAGCCAACAACAACTGAATTTGGGTGTTCCAGATTTGACCAAGCAAGGGACGGGATTCCCTACCATCCACGAAGCAATCCATGGGAGGAGCGCATGTCCAGTTAGTTTCAAGGAGAAACTAGTGGGTGGGCAGGGTGATAGCCACGCTATCATCCAGTCGTCCACCTATATTCAGGAAGAAGCAGAAATGGAATTCATGGCAACAGACGACACGCCTCCAGTGGAGGATGATCCTCTATGTCCAACAATCAGCCTTAGCCGAAGGGAGAAGGAGGAATTATGGAAGCCATGGCTGAATACATTGATCATCAAAATGTTTGACAAAGGACCCGGATATATGCAACTATATAGAAGACTAACTCAAAAGTGGGGATTGAAGGCGCAATTTTCCTTGATCGATCTGGGAAACGACTATTTCATAGCGAGATTTGTGAATCAAGCTGACTATGATCATGTTCTGCTGGAGGGACCGTGGATGATTGGGGACAATTACCTTACGATCAGGAAATCGGTCCCGAAATTTGATGCAAGCGCTGAAAGAATCACCAAATTGACTGTTTAGGGGCGAATTCCCGGTCTGTATTTAGAGTACTTCGACCCGAGATTCCTCCGACTGATAGGTCAGAAGATTGGGAAAGTTCTGAGGATAGATAACAGAACAGCATCAGCGGAAAGAGGGTAATTTGCAAGGCTCAGTGTGGAAATTGATTTAATCAAACCACTGCTCTCGAAATTCCGTCATGATGGGAGACTAGCCGATTCAATATGAGGGGTTGAGAATGGCCTGCTTCAACTGTTGAAAGGTGGGGCACAATGCTGAGGATTGTGATCACGGGAAAGAACAAGCACCAGCGGAAGACTGAAACCGAGTGCCTGTCGGAGAGGAGACCTATGGAGGGTGGATGCATGCAAAAAAAACCCATAGCAAGCGCCAAGGAGGGAAGAGTGCCACCATTGGAAACCCATCGGAAAGTTAGTCGGCGCCGGCAAGTGGGAACACATCTGCTTCCCACGAGGGAGGAATTCCAATAACTAACAAAGGAAAGGCGGAAAATCAGGGGAATCCTGGGATTGGGGAATCCTCAAGATTTGCAATCTTGGAAAATCTTGAGACTGCAGAGAAGCAAGAGGATACGGTTGTGAAAGAAAAGATTTTGCAAGAAAGGAAGGATATCAATCAGATTGATTCGGATAAGTTAAAAGGAAAGAAGATAGATGGAGATGGGTTAAGGCCCATGGGCAAAGAGAATCGACCCGAATTTTCCACTGAAGCCACACCAGCCCGACACAACTCAAGGAAGAGAATTGGCTTGGCCGTGAAGAAAGTAATAGCCACGAAAAAGAAACCCCTTGCCCCGAAACAGATCCCGATCAATATCCAGGAAATTCAAGCAATAAGTGATGTAAACCTAGAATCCCCAGAAATCCATCCCTAAGCTACCCTCAAGCGTGTTCTAAGCCAAAACAAAGCCAACACCCGAGCCAAATCAAGCCACCCAACGAAAGAGGAAGCCCTCAACCGACCACAAAATAAAGTCGTCTTTACCCAAC
The DNA here is from genome assembly GCA_963922045.1 of Persicaria maculosa. Lineage (NCBI taxonomy): Eukaryota > Viridiplantae > Streptophyta > Magnoliopsida > Caryophyllales > Polygonaceae > Persicaria > Persicaria maculosa. Next base: position 42,519,857 of record OY998262.1, on the reverse strand, counting down.
CTGCCCCACAAAATAAAACCTTTTTTACCTATGGATCAGCCAACGCAAGTTATCAAGATCCCGGTTCGGACTCAGGAAAGCTTTCTAATGTCGAACCGCCGGATGGGACCGTTTTTGGTAAAACTGAAGCTATTGCCGATGGTCACGGAGACGAGTCCAATGCTATGCAGGGCCTCGGTGCCCAAGGTTCTCATTGAGTCGGCGTTACGACTGGATGAAGCAGCCCATGCTTTTGCAGAAGCAATGAATATGTCGGTAGACACAGTGTTCAGGGCCCTCCATAACACCATGGTTTTTATGGATAGTTTAAAAATTTTAGCTTGGAATACTAGCGGAGCAGGGAACGACTCTTTCCTCGCAGCTCTGCATGATTTGATCCGGCGTTATAATCCGCAAGTCCTTATTCTAGTGGAGCCACGGATAAGTGGTGATGCTGCTGACAGGGTATGCAGACAAATTGGGTATGATGGGAGTATACGTGTGGAGGCCGAAGGTTTCTCAGGGGGTATTTGGGTACTCTGGTGCACAAATACGGTTGATGTGCAGCTTCTGATCAGACATGGCCAACACCTTACTGTGGAAGTCCGAAGGAGAGGGGAGGTCCCTTGGGTCCTCTCAGCGGTATATGCGGCCCCGAATCAAGCCCGACGCCTCGAGTTGTGGAGAAGTCTTATTGACTTTGTCTAGAACAACAATAGGCCCTGGGTCTTAGCGAGTGACTTCAACGAACCAATGAGCCCTGCAGAACGATCTTCGACTTCATCGGTGGGGTCTAACAGAGCAACTCAATTCTTTGAAGAGTGGGCGGAATCTTTGCACCTCATCGACCTTGGCTTTTCGGAACCTCTGTTTACCTGGTGGAGAGGAGTTCGGGAGGAGAATAGAGTAATGGCTAGGCTCGATAGAGTGCTCTACTGCCCGGACTGGAGATTAAGGTTCCCGGAAGCTGCGGTGAGGCACTTGGTGGCTGCGTATTCAGACCACGCACCCATCCTGTTAGAGCTTGATCCGAGAGCAGGAGATCAGCCCACGAACAGGCCCTTTCGGTTCTAGTCGGCGTGGCTGCTGAGTGAGAAATTCAGGGAGTTTCTTACATCCAACTGGATAAAGGAAGAGGAGGTTTGTGTGGCACTGAAAGCTCTTGAGAGAGATCTAGGAAGGTGGAATAAGGAGATTTTTTGGAACATCTTTAGGAGGAAGAAGAGACTGACTATGCGCATTGAAGGGGTTAGAAACAAACTTGCAGAAGGAATTTGCAACCATTACTTAGAGCTGGAGGAAAGGCTCTCAAATGAGCTTGAAGAAGTGCTGAACCAAGAGCAACAATTGTAGTTTCAGAAGTCTCGATCTAGTTTCCTGCTGGATGGGGACCGAAATACCCGATTCTATCACCTTTCGACAATCATATGGAGGAGAGCAAACAAGATACGGAGTTTGCAGGACAGCAGCGGGAGGTGGGTTGAAGAGCCAGGAGAACTCAAAGACCTGGTGGTGTCATTTTTTGCCGATTTATACTCGGATGACGGGTCGATCACTGCTCGTGTAGCTCTTAACAGCCAGCACACCTTCCCTTTGTTGGAAGACAGTTTGAAGGCATCCATTACAGCACCATTCAGAGGCGAGGAAACTTGGAGAACCCTTAAACAAATGGGGCCTCATAAGGCGCCAGGGCCGGATGGCTACCCCACGATTTTCTATCAGCATAATTGGGACACGGTGGGTGCACAGGTGAAGACGGTAGTTCTGGGTTTGTTAAATGAGAACCGCTTACCCAGTGGTATGAGTGATGCTCTCATGGTGCTTATACCTAAGGTGGATAATCCCTCGAAGCCCCAAAAACTCCGTCCAATTTCACTTCTTAATGTTATATTTAAGATAGCGACAAAGATGATCGTCAACCGAATCAAGCCCCTTCTGTCGAGCCTTATATCCCCTATGTAGGCTAGCTTCATGCCGGGCCGACAGATTATTGATAATGTAGTAGTAGTAAGGGAAGTTCTTCATTCAATGGCGGATAGAAGGCGACGAAAATGGATGAGAATTAAAGTCGACTTAGAGAAAGCATATGATCGGGTTAATTGGAACTTCTTGCGAGCGACTTTGGAAAGGGCACAGCTACCTCCAGACATGGTTAATGTCATTATGACATGTCAGTCCCGTGGCAGGACGGAGGTCCTATGGAATGGAGAGAGGGCAGGGGGATTCGGTCCTTCTAGAGGGATCTGACAGGGCGATCTGCTATCCCCGTATCTTTTTGTGTTATGTATGAAGTACTTGACGCACTTAATACAAGATGCAGTGATGGATGGTGAATGGAAGCCAGTGTCAGTGGGAGGAGTCCAAGTCTCCCATTTGTTCTTTGTCGATGATTTGGTACTCTTTGGAGAAGCCACGGCTGAACAGAGTCACGTAGTAAGGAGATGCTTAGACCAGTTCTGCAATACGTCGGGGGAAAGGGTGAACTACTCTAAAAGCTCTGTTGTCTTCTCAAGAAGCACCCCGGCAGCAATCAAGAAATATATAAGTGAGTGTTTGAATATGCCGATAGCTACAGAATTTGGAACTACTTAAGGGTGCCAACGACGGGAGGGCGAATGACAAAGGAGATATTCAAGTTCTTACTTGACAAGGTGGCGTCTAGATGACAATGCACATTTCTAATGGGCATTATAGGGTAGTTTAGATGCATTTGAATTGTAGAATATGTATGTTTAGTGTCAACTTAGATTAAACTCTTTTCGTGGCAACGTTCGGAATCTACGCTATTTCGGTTGAATTGTGCAGAATCGTAGATCCGACATGGTGGAAAGCAAAGGAAAGGTGAACAACATGTCCAAGTGAAGTCAAGAAAGCAAGCTAAGGAAAGAAAGAAAAAAGGAAAGAAAGAACGAGGGAAGAATGAAGAGAAAACAAGCTTCTGGGCATCTGTCACTGCCAGCGAATGGGAACTCGCTGGCAGCGAGTAGAGTCAGCGGGAGCATGTCCAGGAGCCAGTACGTCTTGCTGTGAGCGAATGGGAACTTGCCGCCAGCGAGTTGAGTCAGCGGGAGCATGTCCAAGAGCAGCACGACTCGCTGCCAGCGAATGGAGTTGCTTCAGCGGACGACTTGACTCGCTGCAGCGAATGGGCACTTTCGCGGCAGCGGAAGGGTGGACTCGCGGAAGCGAAAACGATGGAATCAAAGAGTATTGGAAAATTTCTAAGGCATGGACATTCGCTAGCAGCGAGTGTGGTAGCGAGGTGGCGGTGAAAATCCAACAGTAGCTTGATTAAGGCCATTCGCTGCTAGCGGAAATTTTTGCTGCCAGCGGAATCTGACGTTTGACTAAACATGGATAGTCTATCTTCTATCTAGTTTGTTTAGGAAGTTTCTATCTTATTTGTCTATCTTTTACCTTGTTTATACAAGACTTTAGGCTTATAAATAGGATGTTTAGGGTTAGTTTTCTTATGGATGGATTCAAGTAGAGCAATCACCTTTGAAGAGAAGAAAGTTTAGGTAAGCCATATTTGGCTAATTTTCTAGTTTTCGCCTACACTTTCGAGACTTGGTTGGTGGTTTGTGAGTTTCTAAATTAAGTTATTTTTCCTCTATAATTCTTTCAACTTCTTTGTGTGATATTGTTTATGTTATTGATGTTATCTTTATTAGCTACCTTGATAATATTGATTTAATGCTAGGATTTAATACTTTCGTATTTGTGTTATTTCCGTAGTAGCACGCATAAGATTGTGGATTCCGTGTTTGAAGCATGATTATATAGGGAGTTGACATATATCTTAAACATTGATTTACCGTGTTTAATTGGTGTTATTTATATGCTCAAGTTCTTGGGATTATTTGCTATCTCTTTGTTAAACTTTGAGCGTGTTAGGGTTGCATTGAGGTGTAAGGGATTAATTGGACTCGTAGGACTTTTAATCTACTTAAACCAAGACAGGAGGAATTCGTAGGAAACGATAATAACTTAAGAAGGATTCGATGATCAATAAAACCAACCAAAGTCGAGAACTTGTAGGTGGAAACGCTTTCCTTTTATCCTTTATTTTCTTTTATCAATATTATTTTATTTTATTTTCGTTCATAAAAATCTTATCTTTTATATTGATAAATACACAATATTTAGAAATACTTGATTCTCTTGGGTTCGACCCCTTACTTGCATACTATACTAGTTTGTTTGTTTGAGATTTATTTTTGGCGAGTTTAATCAACGACTTTCCCTCCGTCAAAATTGGCGCCGTTGCCGGGGAATCAAGTTTATTTCTTTGTTTTGTGTATTTACTAATATTTGTATATATATATCTAACCCCGTCGTGAACCTATCTTACGGTTCACCACCTCGTTACAAATTATTTGCAATGGAGTTAGAGTTATAGCAACACCAGGGAGAATACTTTCACCATTACCTCACAAGAGTGCAAGATTTAGTGGACGACCATGCTCCACGGGGTATTCAAGATGATGTGAAAGAACGAGTACTTTGTGTTCAAGATGGCATGCTTCCCGAGATACGAGAATTCGCCCAATCTTTGAAAGAGGAAGGCTTTTACGGTTTGGATTGGTCGGAATTGTGGGATCTTTTCCTTTGCATGGGTGACATGGCGAAGGTTGAAGAAGACTACAAGTTGGCATCAATGCCCTTACCTTTCAAACCAATGGCGGACGAGATACATGAGGGAAGCCAAGACGCAAGCATCAATGGTTCAATCGAAGATGGAGAAGAGAGCCTGATGCCCCTTGACATGGAGTCTAATGAGTGCACGCTTGAGGAACCATGTATTTTGGCACCTATTCCACCTATAGAAATCATCCCCAACTCATCCATTAAGGAACCAAGTCCGGAGCCAATTTCTGTGGCTTTCAAGCAAGGTAATGATATTTCTCACACTTTTGTGGATTTTGGTGAATATGTAGATCCTTGGGAGCATCACTTCAATAAACCACCAGCGGAATTATGTTGGTGGTACTACATACCCTCGGCGAGAAGTCACGCTCGAGCATATGAAGAGTTGGAGACCTTCTTCAACGTCACGTCATTTGACTTTGGCTTCTTCATATGTGGTGTTCGCCTACCTAGATGGTGTGCACTGGAGTTTGATTTGCTAAAGAGAGCGTTGGCAATGTCCAAGTGAGGCTTGAACACATGCACGAATAAACCGTCGAGTCTATGACGATAAACAAGGTCGCTACTCGGGAGGCAACCCGAGGTATGTTTTCCTAAATTAGTAATTTCAATTCCTAGTTATTTAATTAGTTTTGTTGTTTAATAAATTAGAAATGTCCTAATTATTTTATATGGTAGATAGATGCTTTCGTATATTTTGAGCTAACAATGCAGGGAAAAGTGAACAAGATCGAATAATAGAGATTGTGGGCTCAATTCGCTGCCAGCGAATCATGATTCGCTGCCAGCGAGTCCAGCCACTCAGACGACATAGGAGCTGATTTCATTCGCTGACAGCGAACGGAACTCGCTGACAGTGAATCCCATTGCGCATGCCCAGTCTTCGTCCATTGTTGTCGCAACCCATCTTATTCATTCTTCGTCATCTTCATTCATCCATGCTCGTGGTTCGTCAGTCTTCGTCGTTACCGTTCTTCTCCGTTCTTCTTCCAAGCTTCGTCATCTTCACCATCGAAAATTTTCCACAATGTGAGTTATTCTTTACCCTCTTTCTCTCATATTTTTATGATTTGTTGTCTTTGATTTTCATTGAGGACAATGAAGAGTTTAAGTGTGGGGGAGGGTTGCATTCATAGATTCATGCATTCATATTTATTTTTTCCGTTATACATTCATGTTTATTTTTCGTTAATTTATTGCATTAGAAAATGAAAAAAAAAAATTGAAAAAAAAAATCCAAAAAGATCATGCATTGCATATATGTTTTATTCACATACCCATCTTGGCTTAGTTTGTCCTCTATTCTAATTTTTATGAGCTTTACCATACATGTTCCATAATATGATTGAATTACCTAGCCTTGTCACATACTTGAGATGATTTTTATGGGAGCATGACTTGTTAGTTCAATTGAGCAAAGTATGATTCTTAGTCTTGGGCATTATTGAAATCCAACAAAAACTTGTCCTAGGGAGAATTTTGGCCTTATAGGGATATTTAATATATTTATTCCCTTTTGTTTTCTTGTGTGAAATTATACTCTTCTTATGCAATTACCTCTTGAGATTGACATTGTTATCTATATTTGAGGCTGATTTATATGTCTATTGCTTGTGAGTTTCATATGATAGAGGCATGATTTTCTTAGCCATGTTATTATCCATATCCAGCCTACATATGTGTCCTTCGCTTGTAGCAAATTTGAGCCCTAGCCTTTTCTTTGAAGCTCCACAAAATTTATCCTAGCCGATGATGAGCCTTACCCTATCCGGGAATTGGGATTAGAATTGGTGAATGATCGATCTAGTTGAGTGGAAAGAAAATATTGTTAAGAGAGTTACAAGTTTTGGATGATTATGTAATTTTGGTTTTATATATTCCTCACATTGTGCATTATTGTATTTTTGGCTCTAGAAGAAAAATCGAGAAAAAAACAGAAAAAAAAAGTGAAAGAAAAAGAGAAAAAGAAAGAAAAAAATGAACAAAAAGCCTTTTATCTTCATTATGTATGTGAGAGTTGGAAAAAATGTAGGGTTAAGAGAAAGTTCTTTTGTTGAGTGTTTGAGAGTGAAAGTTTGAGTTATTTTGGTTTTGGAAGTATTTGGTTTTTTGTGTTCTTCCGGTTGTTCATAGGGATCCCTTTTTCCCGGATTTTTAGCACCACAAGCCTAAATATTTTCCTACCTATAATTCTTTACCGAGCCCCATTACAACCTTGATAAAAGACCTCTTGATGTTTCTTATAAGTGATGGCATCCACGGTGGAGAATATGTGATATATGTGTCAATTTCTATGTAGCTTTTTGCATTTTGGAATAAGTTGAGAGATACATTGTTAAGCCTAAACACATGAGATTGAGAGTAAACACATGATCCCGGTGAGGTTGGACTAGATGTGCCTTTTACTTTGAATCGCTCATATACTTGCTAGGATGTTAACTTTCATGTTCATGTATCCTACACGTTGATTTTGCTTTTGACAAGGTTAGTGCTTGAAGATTATATATGTGGGATGATGGTTTTGCTCTTCTTTATTTTGCATTGCTTGAGGACAAGCAAAAGGTTAAGTGTGAGGGAGTTTGATAATACACATTTCTAATGGGCATCATAGGGTAGTTTAGATGCTCCACAAAATATGCATGTTTAGTGTAGAATATGCATGTTTATTGTCAACTTAGATTAAACTCTTTTCGTGGCAAAGTTCGGAATCTACGCTATTTCGGTTGAATTGTGTAGAATCGTAGATCCGACATGGTGGAAAGCAAAGGAAAGGTGAACAACATGTTCAAGTGAAGTCAAGAAAGCAAGCTAAGGAAAGAAAGAAAAAAAGGAAAGAAAGAACGAGGGAAGAATGAAGAGAAAACAAGCTTCTGGGCATCTGTCGCTGCCAGCGAGTGGAGTCAGCGGGAGCATGTCCAGAAGCCAGTACATCTCGCTGCCAGCGAATGGGAACTCGCCGCTAGCGAGTGGAGTCAGCGGGAGCATGTCCAGGAGCAGCACGACTCGCTGCCAGCGAATGGAGTTGCTTCAGCAGATGACTTGACTCGCTGCAGCGAATGGGCACTCTCGCGGCAGCGGAAGGGTGGACTCGCGGAAGCGAAACGATGGAATCGAAGAGTATAGGAAAATTTCTATAGCATGGACATTCGCTAGCAGAGAGTGTGATAGCGAGGTGGCGCGAAAATCCAACAGTAGCTTGATTAAGGCCATTCGCTGCTAGCGGAAATTTTCGCTGCCGGCGGAATCTGACGTTGGACTAAACATGGAAAGTCTATCTTCGATCTAGTTTATTTAGGAAGTTTCTATCTTATTTGTCTATCTTTTACCTTGTTTATACAAGACTTTAGGCTTATAAATAGGATGTTTAGGGTTAGTTTTCTTATGGATAGATTCAAGTAGAGCAATCGCCTTTGAAGAGAAGAAAGTTTAGGTAAGCCATGTTTGGCTAATTTTCTAGTTTTCGCCTACACTTTCGAGACTTGGTTGGTGATTTGTGAGTTTCTAATTTAAGTTATTTTTCCTCTATAATTCTTTCAACTTCTTTGTGTGATATTGTTTATGTTATTGATGTTATCTTGATTAGCTACCTTGATAATATTGATTTCATGCTAGGATTTAATACTTTCGTATTTGTGTTATTTCCGTAGTAGCACGCATAAGATTGTGGATTCCGTGTTTGAAGCATGATTATGTAGGGAGTTGACATATATCTTAAACATTGATTTACCGTGTTTAATTGGTGTTATTTATATGCTCAAGTTCTTGGGACTATTTGCTATCTCTTTGTTAAACTTTGACCGTGTTAGGGTTGCATTGAGGTCCAAGGGATTAATTGGACTCGTAGGACTTTTAATCTACTTAAACCAAGACGGGAGAAATTCGTAGGAAACGATAATAACTTAAGAAGGATTCGATGATCAATAAATCCAACCAAAGTCGAGAACTTGTAGGTGGAAACGCTTTCCTTCTATCCTTTATTTTCTTTTATCAATATTATTTTATTTTATTTTCATTCATAAAAATCTTATCTTTTATATTGATAAATACACAATATTTAGAAATACTTGATTCTCTTGGGTTCGACCCCTTACTTGCATACTATACTAGTTTGTTTGTTTGGGATTTATTTTTGGCGAGGTTAATCAACGACTTTCCCTCCGTCACTAGACTACGGGGTTGGAAAGCTCGAATGTTATCCCTTGCGGGCAGAATAACGTTGGCCAAATTAGTCTTGACTAGTCTTCCACTTTACACGATGCAATCCACCTACATCCCATGAGGTGTGTGTGATGAGGTGGATAGGGTGGTGCGAGGCTTCATTTGGGGCTCTTCGGCTGACCATCGACGCATCCATCTCCTAAAAAAGGAAGTGATTTACGCCGTAATATCGGATGGAGGACTTGGTGTACGCCCAATGCGAGAGACCAATCAATCAGTGCTAGCCAAGCTAGGATGGCGAATGCTCCGGGAGCCATCTTCATTGTGGAGCAGGCTGATCAGAGGTAAATACTATGATTCCAGGATAGATATTGATATGTTTGTTAGAAGGGATCAAGCGTCAAGCCAATGGACGGGGATCGTTAATGGTGCCGAGATCCTAACCCCGGGGCCGAGGACGAGCATTGGGGATGGCAGTTCAACTCTATTCTGGTTGCATTCATGGCTGCAGTTGGAGTCTTTAGAGGAATTGGCCACCCAGGAGATCCCGGTAACTTAATCGCGGCTACAGTTAAAGAAATGTGGGAAGGGGGAGATTGGAAATAGGACCTTATTAACCCCTTTCGGACAAACTTTACTGGGGACATACGAGTTCAGGACGTTTCACCACGGCATCAGTTCTCCGCCTCCTGAGACGGGATGATGGGCTGACTCGGAAGGCGGGATGGAGGCACATATGGAGAGCCCTCGCTCAACAGCGTGCACGCACCTTCGAATACTTGGCAGCCCATGATGTAGTCCTCACAAATGCAAACAGGGTGAGACGGCACCTATCGAACCATCCGAATTGCCCGAGATGTGGAGAGGAGGAGACGATACTCCACTTGTTGCGTGACTGTGGTGCTGTAAAAGAGACATGGTGAAAGGTAAGGGGAAGACAGCTACCCCATGAGTTTTTCAACAGTCAAAATGTGCAGGACTGGATCTTTAAAAATGTGGAGGATGATAATAGATGGAGCACATCCTTTGTTACTATGTTGTGGGCGACGTGGAAATTAAGGAATGAGCTAGTCTTTCAGGGCCAAGACAACGCCCAAGGGCTAGCTAATAGAGTGTGGAAGACGACGTCTTACTACCTCCATTGCAAGCAAAAGGAATGCACTCCGGAATGACACAGAACAAGGGCGGCCTTAACTCAGAAGGAGTGGATGCCTCCGGACGAAGGGTGGGTTAACTTGAACACCGACGGTGCCTCGAGGGGAAACCCAAGCCGGGCTGGAAGAGGGGGCGTGCTTCGGAATTCGGAGGGAGAATTCATCAAGGCTTTTGCTTTTAATTGTGGGAGTTGTCTTGCAATCGAAGAGGAGTTGTGGGCTGCCCTCCATGGTCTCAAAATGGCCCGAGAGTTGGGAGTACCAAAGCTAGTCCTAGAGATGGACTGTGAGAGCGTGTGCAAGATGCTAAAGTTAGAGACAAATGAAGTTTATGCCCACCAGAATTTGACTATGCAGTTCCGAAGCATAATGAGTACCACAGCTTGGGAGGTAGAAGTCCGTAAGGTGCCAAGAGATGCAAATACAATCGCGGACAAGCTAGCGAAGGTAGGAATTGAAGCTGCTGAATCGTTCCAATCTTTCTCTTCTATACCGGATTGCATCCGGAATTGCTTATATCCTACAAACTCTATTACACAATTTGCATAATTTAAATAAAGCTATGAGGCACTAGCCCCCCCTATTTACCAAAAAAAAGTAATACAACTCCAACATACATACAGATTACAAAACACAATGTTGAATTCATTGCAAATATCCAATCGGTAAAGTGTGTATATATATAACTTCAATCCTCAATATTTTTGATGAAAACCTCCTCTCTACTGCATTATCATTAAATCTCCAAAAATAGTGTCAAACAAAACATCAGATAAATCAAATTCAGAAAAGTAAAAGGCACTGTTTGTTGGCCTAATTTGAGCTAGTTGGTGTGCAACTTGGTTGCCCTCCCATCGAGCCCGGCTCCACCTGCATATCTCAAACTCCCTCTCCATCACCTTGGCTTTGTGAGCTAGTATGCCCACCACCCCTGATAATGCATATCTTAGATAGGCATTATAGGCATTTTTAGGCTAGTTAGGTTGCACTTCGTTCACAATCTGTAGTTAATTTGCATCTTGTGAGTATTCTGGAAGGAGTCAGAATCTACACACTTTTATTGATTATTTCAGGTAATCGTGGATCCGATGATGAGATAGGAGTTGATAACGCATTATATGATAATGTCTAGTTGATCGAAGAAGCTTACATGAAGATCTCAGGAGGTCCTGAGAAGAAGAAGCAAACCTAAATGAAGAACGAGTCTGCAGAAGTTGTCGCCAGGCATGCTGAACTTGTTTTGCACTTTCTGAAGGCCTTGGTTATCCGATTGACTATTATAACCATGCGTTGGAAAACACTTATAAAGAGCTACAACTTTCCTGTTGACAAGAAGAGCAAATTCGAGACATATTTCCGTGAAAGACCGATGCAGCGGCCATAGCATGTGTGTCGCGGCCGCAACAGAGCAAATGCCGCGGGATGGAAAAAGCTGATGATGCCACGGCCGCAGCATTGTTCGGCAGCGTGGCGTCGTTTTGTTTAATGAAACCCTAGTTTTGTTATTTTTGTTCCATGGTCGACTAGACTTATTAAAGGCCGATTTTATGTTATTTTTGAGACACTTCTATTCTATTCCATGTTCTATCAGACAATTAGAGAGAGAGCGATGTTCGCCATAGGCGACTAAACTCTCTTCGTTCTACTTGCAATTTGAAGCTTTATTTGGATCGATTGTAAGTTTCTGAATCTTATTCCTTATTTCCTATATTGAATGTTTCAACTTCTTTGTGCTTGAATGTTTGATTGTTTTGTTCTATCTTGTCTGATCAACTTGGTAGAATCAATTCAATTGCTAGGGTTTGTAGATTCCTGATTGCGAACCTTAACCCAAGTAGCAAACTTGTCCCTTTAGGGCTGATTGAACTAATTGGATAGGTAGGAAGTTGGATGTGTTGTTAAATCCCTCTTTAGGGACTGCAAATACCTTGGTTAATATCTGAACTTAAAGCTATCAATTGGGTTAAATCCTTCTTTAGGGATTGTTCGATTGATAAGGGTTTCTAGGACTGATCGGACTAGTAACTATATTAGGTCAGGACAAGGGCATTCATAGAAAACCTAAAAGGACAAGAGGAAGTTACAATATCAATTCAACCAAATAAAGTGGATAGTTGTAGGTAGGGCGATCTCCTCTAAATTGTTTTGCATTAATTATTTTTTTTTATTTTGTTTTCTTTTCAATCTCAATCAACCAAAACCCCCCTTTCTACTAATTGGTAAATACACATTGCTGAGAAATACTTGATTCTCTGTGGGATCGACCTCTTACTTACTTGCTATACTAGTTCTAGTTTGTAGGTTTGAGTTTTATTTTGATACGGTTTACGCGACTAAAAACCGTTCATCAAATTGGCGCCGTTGCCGGGGAGGACAGCCTCAGGCAAGTGCACCTGATTGGAATCCGCTACAAGCCCTCACACATTTCGTCATGAACCAGGCTGAATGCACAAAGAACTTAGAGACGTCCACTAAGACCCTCGCACAGGCAGTCTTGGACCAAGGTGAACAATCTAAGAACTTGGAGAATCAGATGAGTCAAATCATTCAACTGCTAAGTGCAAAAGAGGCAAATGACTCAGGGAAGCTCCCATCGCAAACGATTGAGAACCCTAGGGAGAATGTCAGTGCAATAATGCTTAGGAGTGGCAAGGAATTGATTGTCACACCTCAAAAGGACGATGAAGAAATCATGGACGAAGAACGAGAAGTAATAAGCGAAGAAGACGTCGGCCGTACTGTGCGGCGGCCGCAACAACCATGCCGTGGCCACGGCCCATCAAACATGCTGCGCCCACAGCCAGACGCCGCGCCCGTCGCCAGTGTCCTCGCCGATCCGACGGTGCCAGGTACGCATCTTCCGTCTTCTTCCCCTTCTTCTTCTTCTTCCCCTCTTCCTCTTTCTTCTTCTTCTTCTTCCTCTCCTCCTTCCTCCTCCTTACCTATGGAGACTCCAAAGCCGGTTCCACCTTTTCCGGAAGCCCTGAAGGATACACGAAGGTATGAGAACGATAGAGAGATCTTTGAGACGTTTAGCAAGTGCGAGGTAAATATTCCTTTACTCAAATTGATTAAGAGCATTCCTAGATATGCTAAATTTTTGAAGGAATTGTGCACCATCAAGAAGAAGCAAAGATTGAAAAAGAAGGAAAAGGTAAGCTTGAATGAAAATGTCTCTGCTATGTTGCAAAAGAAATTGCCTGAAAAATGTGGAGATCCAGATATGTTTACAATTCCATGTGCAATTGGGAATACTAGATTCAAACAAGCCATGCTAGATCTAGGAGCCTCAATTAATGTTATTTCCTATAACATGTACATTTCTTTGGGTTTGGGTGTTCTGATTGAGAGTGGGGTTATAGTGCAACTTGCGGATCGATCACAAATCAGGCCAAGAGGCATTGTTGAAGATGTTTTGGTTATGGTGGATGATTTATTTTTTCCTGTTTATTTCTTTATTTTAGATATGGAGCAGGGAGCCCCAGAAACACCAATTATACTAGGAAGACCATTCCTGAAAACTGCAAAAACGAAAATTGATTGTTGTGAGGGTTTATTGACTATGAAGTTTGATGGAAGAAAGATAGACTTCTCTCTCTTTAATCATGCTACGCTTTCTCCTGAAAGTTCTTTAGATATGCCTATTGCTAACAATACTGATCGCAACAATAATTTTCGTGATTTGTTAGAGACCCCTAAAGAAAATAGTTTATGGAAATTTGAGCCACCTAACAAATTGAAACCTTTTGTGATTTCAAGACAACCCCCAGGACTAGCTCAAGGAGAGAAGCTAAGGGTAATGGATGAATGCTTGGACAGAAAGCTACACCTTCCATGGGTGCCCGCACTTGTCAATGAGATGACAGGTGTAGGTGACCCTGGTGGAGGAACCTAGGCCAATTAAGGGCCATTACGTCGAGCCAACGACTTGAAATAAAAGCGCTTCTCGGGAGGCAACCCGAGGTAAGTTTTTCTTTCTTTTTCCCTTTCCTTTTCCTTCACCCTGATTATATTTGATTCAATTCTGTTGTTTACTGTTTCATTGAGGACAATGAAAATTATAAGCGTGGTGGAGAGGAATTCTGTATATAGAAGCATATAGGAGATCATATTTAAATTTCTGTAATCATTTTTATTACATCATGTTTAATTTCTGTAATCATTTTTATTAATTTTTGTTTATTTTTGTATTTAAAAAAAATTCAAAAAATCCAAAAATAATCATGCATTGCATACATATGTGTTATTCAAATACCCATCTGGCTTAGTTTGTCCTCTAACTTAAATTTCAAGCATAATCATATAAATCTCATGGAGTTCTGGATGTTTTGGCCTTGTCTGTATTTGATTTTTGTGGAACATGAGCTAGCAAATATAATTGAGCATGTAAGATTAAGCTAAAGTATGATTGACGTCCTAAAAACATGACCATGTGAGAATATTTAGCCTTATTTGAAATCTTTTGCTCAATTGTGTGAATTACTCTCCTTGTGTTGCTACCTCTTGGCATTGATTGCAGTATCTATTTTTCAAGACCGACTCACATGTTTGTTGCTTGCAGAGTTTATGTTTATATTTTAAGTCTTTTGGTTTGAATTTGTGCATATTTAGTGAATAAGGTGGCAATGGTTGATGCACTTAGTAACTGGGTCTACGCATGACACCCATGGGTATGATTCGCGCAAAACGGTGTTGAAAACTATCCACTAGGAAAGAAAGCTTGATCATTGAGTAACCAGGTTCATTCATGACACCTATGTTTGCAACTTGTGTCAAAAGATGTTCAAGTGGACTTCATATTAGTAGGTTGAGGTGTTGATAGACCGGGGCCATTCATGACACCCATGTTTGCGCCTCGCGTAAGGGAAGCACCAAGACAAGAAAAAAAAAAGAAAACAAAACAAAAGAAAAGAAAAAAAAAGTGTCACATTTTATTTAGTTTTCTTTATTGTGTCCCGCAAGTAATGACATTTCGGTAGATATTTGGTGATATGGTGGTCAATGTCTATGAGTTTAGTGCATGTTGGTTTGAGTTGAGAGTTGTACCTTAAAGCCTAAACACATGAGTGAAACACATATTTCTGGTGAGGTTGGATGATGTCTACTTCTAAGTTTTGATCACTGGAATACATGATATGACGTTTGTTTGCTTGGTTTATGTTTCCACCTGCTATGATGTTGCTTTTTGATGAGGTTGAAACTTGAAGGGATTTCCTGTGGAATGCATTGATTCGTGTTCATTCTATCATTGTTTGAGGACAAGCAAAGGCAAGTGTGGGGAATTTGATAATGCATATCTTAGATAGGCATTATAGGCATTTTTAGGCTAGTTAGGTTGCACTTCGCTCACAATATGTAGTTAATTTGCATCTTGTGATTATTCTGGAAGGAGTCGGAATCTACACACTTTTATTGATTATTTCAGGTAATCGTGGATCCGATGATGAGACAGGAGTTGATAACGCATTATATAAGAATGTCTAGTTGATCGAAGAAGCTTACATGAAAATCTCAAGAGGTCTTGAGAAGAAGAAGCAAACATAAACGAAGAACGAGTCTGCAGAAGTTGTCGCCAGGCATGCCGAACTTGTTTTGCACTTTCTGGAGGCCTCGGTTGTCCGATTGACTATTATGATCATGCGTTGAAAAGCGCTTTCAAAGAGCTACAACTTTTCTGTTGATAAGAAGAGCAAATTCGAGACATATTTTCCGTGAAAGACCGATGCAGCGGCCATAGCATGTGTGCTGCGGCCGCAGCAGAGCAAATGTCGCGGGATGGAAAAAGCTGCAGATGCCGCGGCCGCAGCATTGTTCGGCAGCGCGGCGTCGTTTTGTTTAATGAAACCCTAGTTTTGTTATTTTTGTTCCATGGCCGACTAGACTTATTAAAGGCCGATTTTATGTTATTTTTGAGACACTTCTATTCTATTCAACGTTCTATCAGACAATGAGAGAGAGAGAGAGAGAGAGAGAGAGAGAGAGAGAGAGAGAGAGAGAGAGAGCGATGTTCGCCATGGGCGACTAAACTCTCTTCATTCTACTTGCAATTTGAAGCTTTATTTGGATCGATTGTAAGTTTCTGAATCTTGTTCCTTATTTCCTATATTGAATGTTTCAACTTCTTTGTGCTTGAATGTTTGATTGTTTTGTTCTATCTTGCCTGATGAACTTGGTAGAATCAATTCAATTGCTAGGGTTTTGTGGATTCCTGATTGCGAACCTTAACCAAGTAGCAAACTTGTCCCTTTATGGCTGATTGAACTAATTGGATAGGTAGGAAGTTGGATGTGTTGTTAAATCCCTTTTTAGGGACTGCAAATACCTTGGTTAATCTCTGAACTTAAAGCTATCAATTAGGTTAAATCCTTCTTTAGGGACTGTTCGATTGATAAGGATTTCTATGACTGATTGGACTAGTAACTATATTAGGTCGGGACAAGGGCATTCATAGGAAACCTAAAAGGACAAGAGGAAGTTACAATATCAATTCAACCAAATAAAGTGGATAGTTGTAGGTAGAGCGATCTCCTCTAAATTGTTTTGCATTAATTGTTTTTATTTTATTTTGTTTTCTTTTTAATCTCAATCAACCAAAACCCCCCTTTCTACTAATTGGTAAATACACATTGCTGAGAAATACTTGATTCTCTGTGGGATCAACCTTTTACTTACTTGCTATACTAGTTCTTGTTTGTAGGTTTGAGTTTTATTTTGATACGATTTACGCGACTAAAAACCGTTCATCAACCCCTCAGAACGACCCCGGTCTTTGAACCTGTAAAATGGCCTATGCACAATCAGACTCCAAGATCACCCTTCTCAATCCTCTCTCCTTTGTTATTTGCATACCCCATATATATCAAAGCTTCCAACTCCGCCACATATCGGTGCCCTGCTGAATTTCCTTTGCCGCTGCACACACCATCTCCCCATTCTCTATTAATTTCACAATAATGGATTGAAATTAATGAATTAGAAGCAAGAACATTCAAACGTAAGACCACTTTGTTTTAGGGTTTGAAAAATGGGAGGGAGGAGAATAAAAAAAAGAATAATTATAATTCTTTTTTGAAAAGAAGGAATAAAATTTTATTTTTGAACAAAATATCTTATCTTGGCTAATTTGACAAGATCTTTATGTTTTAATGGGTATAGCCAATTATCAAATTTCAATGGGTATATTAACAATTAAACAACTTTCTATGGGTATATAGCCGATTATGCCTTCCTTTTATTAGGAAAAATTTTGGGGGAGAAAAATCTACCCGAAGGCATCCCAGTACCCCAAGCAGGGGTAGCAAAGCTTTGCAACCTTATCGATCACTCTATTGCCTATTCGGGGTACATGAATGAAACACTTTCCAGATTTGTTAACATAGTTGTAATATCTAACCGAATAAGTTCGATTTCCCAATTCCCATGGACATTTTGTTTTTCTATTGAGATGATCAATAATTATTCTAGAGTCCCCTTCAATTTGAAGTTTGGTAATTCGTAAATTTATTGTGTTATGTACCCCGAGTTTTAAAGCAAGAGCTTCAACTTTTAATGGACTTTGATTACCGGGTTTTTCTATATCCTATGTTGATTAGCCGACCTTCTCAGTCGCGGATAATAGTTCCAGCTGTGCTGCCCATGTTTAAGAGGGAAGAACCATCGAAGTTTAATTTGAGAGTTCCTCTGGGTGGCTTACGCCATCTAATGTTTGTGTATTGCGTTTTCCGTCATCTATCAGGTTTGGTTCCTGGCTGCATGTCGGGGTCAACCCCGAGTCCACCCTCAAAATTAGAAGATTTGCTCCAATTTAACTCGTGTGTTTTGATGATGTGGAGCGTGGTATCTCTAATGGGAATTGGAATTGACCTGAAGATATGTTGATTTCGAGAAAACCAAACAGTCCACCAACAGAAGGCTAGCTTAGCTTTGTATTTATTTTTGATGTTGTTCCCAATGTAGGCCATAACTGGTTTAATGTCTCTCGATTGCTGAAGCATCGCCGCTATAGTCGAATTGGTGTCGGTTGGGAAACTGAGGAGAGAGATCGTGTATTGGCATTCCAACAGAAGATGGGCATCATCTTCTACTGCACAATTGCACAAACAACAAGTGGGAGGCACCGAAGCCCCTTGCTATTCTAATTTAACGGTCGTAGGGTAGGAAGACCATACTGAGATATTTTCCATAAGAAATTTTTAACCTTTTGTGGAACGTCCAGGTTCACAATCCAAAAATTAGGATCAGGACATTGAGAAGTCAGACCTGAAAGCAGTTTATATGCACTTGAGGTGGAGAACCAACCCTCCCTGTCCGGCCACCAGTATAGTCAGTCCTCAAAGGGAGCAGACGAAAAAGGAATATCCAGGATTTTGTTGATAATGTTTTGAAGGTAGCACCTGTCAGAGCTTCTCGGACCACCATCTGCCGACCATGATATAATCACTAACGGTCTCCTCAAGATTAGCAGTTTGAGGACATTCACCCCTAGCATTCAGCGAGAGGCACGAGACCCAGTTGTCTGACCAAAATTTTATCGATTTTCCATTTTCTATTAACCAGATCAGCCCGGTTTTGAAGGAATCAATGAGGGTTGTCAGTTTGGCCCATTGCCAAGATGAATCGCCTTTTTTCCTATATTCCAGCAAATTAGAAGACCGGAGATACTTGTGTCTAATAATGAAAACCCATACATTTAATGGTTCAGCTAGAATTTTCCATAAAAGTTTCATTTGGGGGGCTTCATTCATATCTTTTGATTTCCAGATTCCAAGTCCACCGGCTCGTTTTGGTCTACAAATCCTATCTCAGCTGATAAGAGGGCGGTGTTGAAGATCCTTATTCCAGAAAAAAAGTTATGTTCACTTGATCTAATTCTTTATGTATCGAGGCTGGTAACAGGAAGTTTTGCATAGTGTATAGGGGTTTGGATGCTAAATTTGTGTTTATTAGGATGGCACGACCTTGTTGTGATAGCGCATTAGCTCGTCATTTACTAAATTGGTCTTTGGATTTGCATATGATGTTCTCAAACGTGGCTCTGCTTATCTGACCATTGATGATGGGGCAACCTAGATATTTCTCCAAGGAGGAGACATTTGAAATATTTAGATAGTTACTAAGCTCAGAAATCTTTGAGTCCGTAATTCCTTTGGTTGCTTGGAAGCTAGATTTATGGTAATTAACCTTTTGGCCAGAAACTTTACAGTATGATTCAATTATTTTTCAAACCTAGTGTCCTACCTCAGTACTTCCTTTAGAGAAGATGATAATATCATCCGCAAAAGAGAGGAACGGGATTTCGAGGACCAACTCGTCCAAATGTGAAACCTATTTGACTTCTTTCTGAATTTGATTCCGCCGTTAGACCTCGCGCTAGAATCTCCGCCTCGAGAATAAATAGAAAAGGGGAAAGGGGGTCACCCTGACAGATGCCCAGTGTGGGGAAGAATATTTCCGTTGGACCATTGTTTACCAGTATCGAGAATGAAACACTCGAGACAAAGTCCATAACCCAGGAGATGAAAGTAAGGTGTAGAGGTGGCAATCGGGTGGGTCGGGTCGGGTTTGAGTTCGGTTAGTCGGGTTTCGAGTCATTCGGGTTTTGGGTAATGTCTAATAATTTGGTCAATCGGTTGGGTCGGGTTCGGGTTTCGGTTGTATCGGATTTCGGTTATTCGGGTTTCGGTTATCTCGGGTTTTCATTATTTCAATATTCATTTAAAAACATTTACTAGATTGTAGCTTAAAGTTCGGGTTATTTCGGGTTTCGGTTATAACGGGTTCGAGTCTTAATGGGTTTCGGGTTAATCGGGTTCGGTTCATTCGGATTTCGGGTCCAAAATGAACGGGTTGTGTCGGTGTTCAAAATAATCGGTTTCGAGTCGACTGGGTCGGGTTTTCAGGTTCGGGTCAGATTTTGCCAGCTCTAGTCGAGTGGAAACCAAATTTTTTGGGAACTTTATTGGTGAAATTCCAGTCAACTCTATCATATGCTTTTTCCATTTCAAGTTTTATCGCAAGCCATCCCAGTTGGCTCTTTCGGGATCTGAATGAATGAAAATTTTCGTGGGCTATAAGGACGTTATCTTGTATAGCCCTATCCGATACAAAAGCACCCTGAAGCAGGTGGATTACTTTTCCAATGATAGCTTTGACCCTTTCAGTGAGTATTTTTGATATGATCTTGTAGATTGTGGAACATAAGCTGAGCGGGCGATAATGGTTTGTGGTCGTCAGATTATCTTTTTTTTGGTAGGAGATAGATGAAAGTATGGTTAATTTGCTTTATGATTTTCCCAAATAAGAAAACACCCTTAACTGCTCTAATAATGGAAATGCCAACAATATCCCAACATTCTTTGTAGAACTTAGCAGTAAAACCATCAAGGTCAGGGGATTTGTTCTTACCAAGGTTGAATACTGCCAATTTATTTCTTTGTTAGACAGGTGCCGAATAAGGAAATCGTTTTCCTCCTCCGAGATAGCCGGGTGTATAAGATTAAGCAACTCTTCTAATAATCTGTCATCGGCTGATTCCTTTTTGAAACATTTTTCAAAGTCCGTCTTAATTTCATTTCTGACATTTTCTTCGTCGAAAATTAAAATGTTATTACTAGAAAGAATGTTGCGGATTTGTTTTCGGTGTCTCCGCCCCGAAGCCACACGATGAAAATACGAGGTGTTTGAATCCGATAGTTTGATATGCTTTGTTTTGGCCCTTTGGTTCCAGAACGTCTTTTGGAAGATGAGGAGCTTTTCCTTTTTTTTTTGATAAGGCGTTGTTCTCTGGTAAACGAAGGTACCGAGACCCTCTCCTAGGGCTAGCAGATTGAATCTTGAGCTACTCTTCATCTACTTCAAGTAATTGTCGAAAAATATTTCCAAAAGTTGACTTATTATATATTTTTGCTTTTTGTTTCAGATTTCGTTGTTTGAACATTAATTGAAACATAGCCGAGTCGGGGCAAGTATCTCGCCACAATTGTTTAACAATGTTACGAAAGTCTTTCCGTTGCAGCCAGACGTTCTCAAATTTAAATGGGGGAGCTTTAAAAGCGACACCGTTCTCAAGTGAAATAAAGATAGGAGAATGATTTGATGTGGAAAAGGCCTCGTTCTTAGTGATAAGGTTTGGATAATCGTGTAGGATCTGATGACGGACTAGCACTCTGTTGAGTTTTTCGAAGATGTTATACTTTCCATTAGCACCTTTTCTCTAAGTGAAGGGTTTCTAAACGAGGGAAGGTCCACGAGGGAGCAGTTGTTCTTAAATTGTAGCAAACTTGTGAAGCGAGAAAGACGGGAGGCTGTCCCTGCCAGCTTGTCCTCACTACAGGCAATTTCATTTAAATTGCCCATAATAATGCATGGGACAGACGAAGTGGTAAAAGTGGGGGGGAGGGGCGCATAAGCAAAAAGCATGAGGATGACTTTACGATCATTGCAGCTTTCACATCTCATCCCAATAATACGAGGTAAGTGTATTTCTACGAAAATGAGTATGTTACTCAGTTGGTGGGATTTTCACAACACGCCAATCCCACCTGATCGACCAACACTTGGAAACCATATAGCCTCGTCGAAATCGATATTCTTCCATAATTTGTTTTCCGGGATGGATTCCGCTTTTATTTCAGTTAACGATAGAATTTGGATATGCTCGTTTTTACATAACGCATCAATTTCTATCCAAAAGGTCTTTTTACCTATACCTCTGTAGTTCCAGTAACAAACTTTCATTTATAACAAACTATATGGTGGGAATGGGACAGAGATTTACTGACCCCGTCCATTTGGTACCAAACTAGAACTTTCTTAGTAGGTTGATTGCCTACTCGAGACAAAAGATCACATAGAAATGAATCTGACCATAGCATGAGTACATATTCACCTATAAACATAAACGTTTTTCCAATAAAATGTCCAAAAGAAAGGATAAAGTAGTAGTCAAAGCAATCCGCTTGTGAATGCCACCTGTTTTGCTCACCTAACAACTCAGAAAATGCCATATAAGCAATATAGAAATTAGAAACCAACCGGAACTTACAAATGTTGGAAACAGTTTTAGCATAAAAAAGGGGCTTCTCAACTTTATTAAGAACGAAAAACACCTTAAACGGTATCAATTTTTAAAGCATTGCTTCACAGGCTGGTTTAATAAGATCATGTACATTACAAACTGTGTAGAGAAAGAGTACAAGTATTCTTCGTCCAAGAGTGCCCATAACCACCGGCCCACAACCATGAGGCAGATGAAGAACCATGATGACACCACGATCACATGAGATTTCAGGGCCTAATCACCGATGGAAAGATCTCTCTCAGCAGATCAGATGTGTCTTTCACTCTCAATTATGGAAACATATTGAAAAAAATTCGTTTCAAATTGATATTACAAAAAAATTAAAAAAAACTATACGGAGTAAGTCACTAACCAATATTAATCCAAACTTTAAAAACTAACAAAAATAATACAAACTATCAGTCATGAAACAATATTAATACGAACTTTAAAAACTACTAAAAATAATTTAAACTACTTCACATTAAGCCAATTTCGTTACGGAAAAAATTGAGGTTGACTTTTTGACTAATTTTCCAACGTGTCAATTAAATGTTTGAAAATTTAATGACGTGACATCAATTATTAAATGCATAAGTATAATGCATGAAAATAAAAACTAATATCAATACAAAGTGGATTATAAGGTTAATTTATTAATCTAATTTGCACTCAAATTTGGTGTTTTTCACAAAAAAAATACATTGAACGTTTAACGATGTGGTGCAACGTCATTAAATTTTCGAATGTTCGATTACCACATCAAAAGTTTGGTCGAAAATTTGATCGGAATTTTTGTCGTATCAAAATTGGTTCACTGTGAAATAGTTCGTATTATTTTTGGTAGTTTTTAAAGTTCGTACTAATATTGGTTCATAGTTGATAGTTCGTATTATTTTTGGTAATTTTTTCAAAAAAAAAAATAGATTTTAGATTTTTAGTGATTCGAGTAAAGAAAGGAGAAGGGCCGAGTTTCGGGCAATTAGGATGTTATTAGGGAAAAATGAGTCGAGTATTGTTTGTTCATATTTGACTTATTTAGAAATGAGTTAAACTCGGACTCAAATGCAAAATTATTCTTGATCTGGGTTTGTTTATTAAATAATTGAGCTCAGGACAAGTGTTTTTTTAGTATTAATTAAAGGAAATTTTATAAACTTCACAAAATTCGAGGTATTCGAGCTTGAATTGAGTTGAGCCAAGCATTTAATCGAGCTTAACAATGTGCTCATACTTTAGAGCTGGCAAAACCTGACCCAAACCCAAAAACCCGACCCGGTTGACTCGAAACCGATTGTTCTGAACACCGACTCAACCCGTCCATTTTGGACCCGAAATCCGAATGAACCGAACCCGATTCAACCGAAACCCATTTAGACCCGAACCCGTTATAACCGAAACCCGAACTTTAAGATACAATCTTGTAAATTTTTTAAAATGAATATTGAAATAATGAAAACTTGAGACAATCCAAACCCAAAATAACTGAAACTTGAATAACCGAAACCCGATAGAACCGAAACCCGAACCCGACCTAACCAATTGACCAAATTATTAGACATTACCTGAAACCCGAATGACCCGAAACCCGACTAACCGAACTCGAACCCGACCCGACCCGCCCGATTGCCACCTCTATGACATACTCGGCTCGTTTAATAAATGAACGAGCTCGAGTTACTCGGTTCATATAACAATCCTATAGTCAATATATGAGAAGTATGAACATCGACACATCAATGGCCCCTTGCTTGCCCTTGTGAGAAGGGAGATATGTCCCTTCTAAAAGTTAAGGGTTCAAATCTCACTTCTTACAAGTGTGAGAATGTGGGAACTCAAGCATTCAACGATTCAGAAGAGCCTGTCTAGTGGCTTGTCGATTGGCTTTTCTCGTTTGACTGCTTTGTAGGTTAGTTTTCGGGCCCATTGAGGATTAGTCGATAATCTCAAAACCTCCAAGTTAAAATGAAAAAAAAAAGTATATGCATCAACACGAAAACAGGCTTTGGATACAATGTGATATAGCTTGTGCTTGAAAATAAGTGTTTTTTTTCAAGTCATGCATGTTTTTGCAAGACGATAATAATTATATTAAAAAATATTAAAATTGGTTTTCAACCTCCATAAATGTCCACTCGTTTTCACTCGTTATTTCTCCTATTAACCATATCAATGTACAATATTTTTTAAAACTTAATGTTCCTATTTTTTTAATACAAAAATACCATTTTTAAACTTGATTTCTTGATAATTACATTAAATGAAATTTTCACAAAACTATATGGTGGGGAATTCGGAAAATTAAAAACAAGATCATATTCAACAAGGACATCTCGTTAAATGAACGTGGGTGGGAGGGATATCTAAGGCAATAACTACGCAATTGGGAAACCACCAAGACTATATTCTAGGAAGAGATGGAAACCACCCCTATGGGGACTTCAAGGATTAAACTCCCTTCGGGAGAAGCCACAAGATTTTTTTTTTTTTAATTCATGACCATGCAGATCATTGATGGTATGTGACGCTTCACACTATAGTTCTTTTTCAGTGTTGTTGGCAGAGACACTTGGCCTTTACATGGGGCTTGTAGTAGCAAAGGATATGGAGCTCCATCACATCGAGGTGGAGGGTGATAATTTGGCATTATCAGCGTTGTCAACGACTTTTGGAAATGCTCATGGGAGATTGAGATAGTGATTTCTGACTTCCTTCTTCTCTATACTTTCGAGTTAGTATATTGCTGTCGTGTCTTCTGAGAGGTCAGCCATGTTGTGAATAAAGAGACACGCGTTCGGCAGCACTTTGACCATGATTCACTAGCTTTCCATTTGGAGCTCAAGACACTCATTCTCAAGAACGCTATTAAGTAGTGGACCAGCTGAGCTTCCTACTACCAAAAACCTTGCCTCTTAAAAAAAGTTTTTTTTTTTTCCAGTTGTGCTTTATAAACCGTGAAATACTAATCTGAGATTTCTATGAACCTAAAGGTTACAAATGGTCCAAATACAATAAATAATGTCAGCACACCAAAGAAACTGAGAATGATTCATGATCATTAATAATTGTAAGTGTCATGATCGAATTAAACAAATTAAACAACAGTAACTGCAACTACCAAGTAAAAAAAAATTTTTACCTAAACAACAAGATGCTTATTTTTCTTGCATTCTAGGAGGGATGGATGATCACAGTGATCTAGTTACAGTAATACCATCAGTTAACATAAGGGGGTTTGAAGTACATTGTATAAGAGGACTCAATTTCATCTTCTGGAAGGAAGAGATTCAAAACATCCACCTGGAGGATGAATTCACCACGGTTTGTCGGGTCTTGATTGGCGTTGGCTGCTGCTCCAAGTTACCATTCCGCTTCTTCATGATTGAGGAGACGGTGGGGCTGAAGTAGTCATTGCTCCTATGGGAGGTCGCGCCTTGTGAGTAAGTCCTCCTCGGCTGGGTAAAGCTCCTCTGCTTGTCGAAGGAAGTCTTCCGAGCCACAGGATACTTGTGTACGGCCCATCTGTTGTAGTTGACGCAACTCTGGCTTCGTCCTACCGACTGCTGGAACTTTGTTTCTCTTGGGCTAGTGTAGTTTCTGCTCTCTGCTGTTTCGGCAGAGTACATGGTCTCTACCTCACTTTGCCCGTCTCTCAACTCTGATCCCGCCATGGGCGATGAACTTGAAAGGACCTCACTATGGGCCCCATTCACAGACCCCGTGGAGCTAACTTCTGCTATCTCTTCTCTTTTGCCGCCCTCTTGTGCTTCTGCGCACTCTTGCCCTTCATGTTGTGGAGATGTGTGTTTCATGCAGTTTTCATCCGAGCCAGGATGCAGTGCCTTGTTGGGCTGTGAAGGGATTAAAGCCTTTGAAACTCTTGGGGGAAAGTTGATGTCCAAAAGTGGGACTTGTGCGGTTTCCTTCTTTCTTATAGGAGTAGCCGTCACCTTGGGCGATTCATATATTTCTGGAGTTGGAATTCCCTGCGCATGAGTTTTGGCAGTGGTAGCGTGTGGCCCATTGGCAACTGCCTTGTCTTCTTCCTCATGAGCCTTCTCAGCGGCTGAATCACTAGAGCCAGGTAGCTCCTGCGGTTTTGAGATCACGTTGGAAGAGGATGAGGCAGAAATGCCAGGTTCAGCATCATTGGGCTTGAAAATTTGCCTCTTTGTGAAAGAAGCACCATGGTGCTCACTCCTATGTCCAGCAGATACCAATCTCATCAACGGTAGTTTAGGTTTGCTTTGTTCATCAAGACTGCCCTCCCAGTGCTGGCTCAACCAATCACAGATAACGGGAATGGGAATGCCAAATTGCATGGGGAGATCTTTCTTCCATGATGACGATGAGGAAGTTGAGGTTGAAGAGGATTTAGCATGTGGAGAGGTGGCCATCTTCATAGGATCACAGATCATGAAAGCAAGGTTGCCATGGCCATCAAACCCAGCAGACCCAGGGCGCCATATTACTCCATCAGTGGAGAGCTTTATGAGGTTGTCCGTAGTGATGATTACTTTCCCTTCACCAATGGTGAGCTCCTTTTTTGCTGTGTATCCTAAGAGGTAAACAATGCTCCCCAGGTCCAGATTTGGCTTGGAACAAGTTTTCAGGTAATGAGTTTGGTGTCCATGGGCATTTGAATCTCCTTCCGTGTAATCTAATCCCACAATTGTCAGATCAAGAACGGAGCTAGTGATAAAGAACCTGCTTCCACGCAAAAATCATCACAAAGGAATCAGAAACTGTTTAACTGTGGACTTTTAGCATAGGCCAACTTTACACCCATGTCAGTAAAAGGCTTTTTGGCACCATGAAATGAGCATTAGAAGTAGCTTTACAAGGTCAAAAAAAATGCATGATGACACTCACTGTTATTTAAATTATTGCAGTCAAATAAATTTAACTGACATTTTTCTTTTGCATATGGGTGAAGTCAAGTTATTGACAACCTAACTACAAAAACGGCATAAAAATGTAGATGAAAGTATATTTCCTACAAGCACATTGGATGCATTTGCTTTCACTGTCAAGATATATGTGATGTACTGATGTACCAGAAATTTCTAATTCATTTCAGGCATGCTACAATCTACAGATATCAGAAATACAAGATATGTTCTAGCCCTGAACTCAATCTTGATTCAATTCAAAGCACATAGAACTCCCTTACAACTAGAATATACACTGCCAATCCCAAATCGAATACAGCAACATAACAAACAACTGACAATAAAACCTTTGCACCTGTCATCCCTTCCTTCTCCTGATGATTTTCCCATGATGCTTAACAGGGACATAAGCAATCTGTGACTTAACCAACTCCAACAAGGAAGAAAACTTGTGCATCTTGGTGCATTTAAATCCATCCTCAGCTCAATCTTTCATTCGAAAAATGCTCAACTTTAAAGACAAAAGCGGTTCTAGATTCATTCTCAATAACCATGGAATCAATAGCTGGTAAAAATGCAGTATTTACAGCAAGATGGTGGAAGGTACATTTTCACTTCGCAACCTACATGTGCTTGATTGCTAGAGCACTTGAAATGGAGTTGAAGAACAGTAAGAAATGTTTATATACAATATGGAGTTGAAGGTACATTTTCAGTTCGCAACCTACATGTGCTTGATTGCGTGAGCACTTGAAATGGAGTTGAAGAACAGTAAGAAATATTTATATACAATATGTGCCCACATAGTTAAAAGGATTCCATCACCTCATTGAACAAGCATTGCAATGATTACAGAAATCACATTTCTATATATTATTTCGACTTTGGAGAGATGGAATTTCTTCACCTAATCAAAGAATGTCTCACGCTGCACTCCCAAATAATCAACTTTGGGAGCACCGATGGAAGCATGAAGTCTAGGATCAGTTCAGTGAGCTAAAGATTAAATCGACCTAGATCCAATCGAGAGGCAGATACAGTGGCATCCAACAAGTGTGAAGAAGCCGAGATCCAAATCAAAGCAATTACCACAAAGGGATTAAAGGCAAAGCCACTAGTCAACACAAATTCTAGGCTAAAATCTTACACAAACGAATCCGCAGCCATCAATTCAAAACCCCCAATGTCGAAGCAAAGCGAACAAGAGAGGAGACTGAAAAGGAGGTAGAGGTCGAGATTCACCTGTGAGGAACGACGGTGGCAGGGACGCCGTTCTGGAGGCGGATCTCGGCTGATTCGGCGGCGGATGCGGAGGGAAGATTCACATGAGTAGTGAGGAGCAGGTTCCGGTGGATGAGAAAGCCACTTCCGACAACTTCACCTCTGCTTCCTCCACCATTTCCGCCGTCAGAGGAGAAAGTGGAAGAGGCGACGGAGGAAGAGAGCATTGCCATGGCAGTACTCTTGGTAGAGAAAATGGTGGCCTTGAGACGCTCCGACTTCCCTCCGCCATTGCAGAAACACCAGGAGTCGCTCAGCACCCGCATTTGCGAAACCTGGCACTGAATCCTAAATGTGGAAATTGGAAATCGAGAAGATTTCTTCCAAATTGAAAAGGCTTCAATGCAAATCCAAAGGCGATGGTTTGATGAAATCGGATAAAATGCGAGTGGATAACCGGTGAGAAAGAGCAAGAGACGGCGATCGAAAGGGAACAATTTGGAAGCAGAAACCAGAAATTGGCACTTTATTGGGGATAATTTGAACGCGCTAAGCTCCCTCAATTTGGTTGGCTATGGAGTATGGAGAGTTGGGGAGAGAGAGAAAGAAGTACCTGCATAGGAGGAGGAGAGATGAGGTCTGTGCGTGTGTGTAATAATAAGACCACAACGAATACCGACATTTGAATTGAGCTTCTTATTACACTTTTTTTTTTAAGGAAAATCAGTTGCATCAATTCCTAATTCCTGGTAATTCCTATTTGGGTTTTTGTCGCCCGATCCATCATCCAGAACCCTCCATCCGATCTGACCCATCATCCAGTTAATATTCTACCAATCACGGTTAATCTGGTGGATCAGATGATAATTCGGGTGAACCACACTTTATCAAATTCAACAAATTTTTTTATAAAAAACTTACGTCAAGACTTTGATGAGTAAACAACTAACCAATAGAGTCAAATTCGGTCAAATACATATAAACATTCATGCAACTATCAACACACTTCAAGCTAGAAGTCTTAGAAATAAAAAGACATTACAACAATTAAGTCTTCAAGTAGAGCAAACATAATCTTCAGCATCCAAAGCTTCAAGCTACAAGACATTACAACAATCAAGTCAGGTGATGGGTGGGAAAAACCTTCACCCGAATCCGACCCGACCCATCACCCGTTCACCCATCACTCATTTAATATCCGAATTATATCGGATTTTTACCCACTTTACTGGAGCGGGTGAGATTACCATCCGTACTAATTCATATCCTAATTTTGAGCTATTACTTCTTGCAGAGGTAAATATATAGAAGAGATAATAGTTACAAAAGATGGAGAGAACCTCAATCGATTACTCCTGAAACTGTAAATATATAGATGTGATGGGTAACCAAAATACAAAAAGGTAAGACCATACAGAGGGTCTTACATAAAATGGGGTGTAACTATACCAAAATCCCCTCTATCCCTCTAACAGTTCGAATTGCTCTAACTCCCTCTGTACTCAAAAGACCCCCCAATATCAATCTCTCTAGCTACCCCTTCGGTCCCGAATCCCCGCGAAAGTTTTGCACTTCCACTTCGTGGCGAACCAGGACCGACAACTATTAATAATAATCGATACATATACCGAAGGAACAAAAGTCTCGCTAAGGCGGAGCCGCGGAAAACATCCCTTAACCCATGAGCCTATTTACTCCTAAAAGCCCCTACACCCCCCTTTAGTGTCACCCCCCTTTGAGCTCTTACTTCAAATATTTATTCAAATTGGGTTTATTATTATCGGATTTGTTTGGATAAGAAGTAAAATTGAGAAATATTTTCTCTAAATATACCCGTTTTAGCCATTTTTAAATTAGAAACGGGGTTCACCAATTTCTTTATAAGAATTTTTTTTTCCAATAAAATATCTTTATTATACCAATTCAATAACCATGTAATCAACTGGAATGATACGGTAACTACCCACCCTAACATGCAAATAGAATCACATAGGCTGGAAGAGGGTGGTTAGTGAGGAGTCGTCGAGAAGAGAACTCGAGATCGACAAGAATGTCGAGTCACATAGAGGAGAGGTTAGGGTAAGAGATGTAGCAGATCACAGCCATATGTGGATATAGTTGTCCATACAATGTCATAACGGAAATTCAACCAGCTTTATACAATGATGAACCAGAAAGAATCTACTGACAAACGGAAGGAAGAATATGTTTGAAATAACCCAACCTGAATTGTTGATGGCATGTGGTGGTTATTTGGCATAAGATTTGTAGCAAATTAGTTCAATGTGGCATAGCTACACGATACAAGTGGGGGCATCGATCACGTGGACAAGGACATCAAATTGATCGACGTTATGCGTAGCTTTCACTTGATTAGTTGGCACCCATTTTTCTATTAGTATCCATAAGAATGCCATTCATCATTGGAGAGTGTAATGGTTTTTTATATGCCAACTGTATTGATAAGGACACAGCCCCATCTCTTTTGACTATCACCTAAACACAACAAACCCATCTCGTTTTGTTTAAAAGCTGTTAATAATGGTGATTTATTACCTAATTTTGACATTAATCCAGCTCAGCTAGTTGACAACCACAAGGCGAATCATGGATGATAGTGAAATCACAAATGATGCAATCCCATTTTGCCAATGGGGATCTGCAGACGAGAGTCGATGGTGGTTTGTGTTCTTTCAGTGTTCGTTCTCCCGGATAGTGATGGCTCTTTGTTGTGCAGCCAGCTGCTGTTCACGAGCTCGTTTTGCAGCAAGCGCTTCTTCATCCAGGACTTTAATAGGTGACCACTCGGGTAGTTTCAGCTCCTTGCTAGATATGGAATCGCGATAGTTCTCCAAAACAGGGAGTAGATTGATTGTTGCGTAATCAAATGCGGTTCCTACAGCAGCGAAGATGAAAGAGTATCGGATAGCACCCTTCTGGCCGCCTATAGTTGAGAGAATGTCAATCAGTGCCATGTTAATCAAAGAGCAAAAAGACAAAATTAAAACTTTGCAAGATCATTTTTTTGAATGGTTGTGGCCAGATACTGGTATTCTTCATGCTGAAGGTGATATCGTTTTTCTTATGGCAAAACACTTCATAAAGAGACAATTGTGAATAACATACTACAATATTGGACTTGATTTTGCCCCAACACACGGGTATCGTTAAAAATGACTCTTTTAAGTAACCATATATATCAACACAAGACTGGCTGATTAAGGATAAACATAGATATCATATGAACTTTCCCAGATCTTTTACAAGGTTACAATAAAATATAGAAACTTACCTTGAAGTCGGCCAAGGAGAGCACCACAACCGAAGCCTCCAATTGCAGAGTTCAGTATATCATCAGGCCCTGATTTTCGAGTGACTCGAACAAACTCACGTGCTCCTATAAATTTCAAAACTCTCATCAACCAAGAGACTCTAGATAGATTAACATGGGTAACCCATTGAGCATCAATCAGAAGGAGATCTAACAGAGTATGGAAAACAAGACTGAAGTAACAAGCCTTTAAAGCAGAACTCACCTCATGCTCAACAGGCAGGAAAGCCATAAGCAAACAAACAACAACAACAACCCAGCACAACAATTACTAAGCCCTGAACCCGAAGCACTAACTCCTAAGTCCTCACCCATTTAGTACTAAGAACCCTCCACCCTACGAAAAGGAGTCTGTTACGGAAGTCATAAACAAACAATGAAATTAAAAAAAAAAATTACTTCCTCTTTGACTTCAAAGATCCATCCTTCGTTAGCCCTTCACGTTGTCTTACAATGCAGCATATAAATTATAAAGTACGAAAGAAGTAACAACTCTCTAGCCAAATACTTGAAAAAGCAGCTTCAATTCATTTTACTCAAGATGTAGGCTATATACTGCTAGCAAAAAACCATTATTTTCCAAGGTTTTCAGGTTCAGGGTTTTATAGAAACATTTCAAATCTAAGCAACCACTACAGGGTAATAATGCATAAGCATTGTTCAGAATTTAAGCAGTTAAGACAGGTACTCCAGAAGTGCCACAAAAAAATATCAGACATATTCTTGAAACCTCTGAAATTTTCTTAAATATAGTTGGTGTGCTGCCAGAAGACAAAGGTTTAAATAGCCACAGTGTCCAACTAATACATCCTTCCATAAGTTAACAACCAAAGGTCCTCTTCAGTGCTTTATTCACATTCCTTTCCTCCACAGTAGAGTCCTTCCAAAAATTACCTCATGGCCAGCTCTTTCAACCAAAGGGGATCCATGGAATCATCTTTGACCATCACATATTTAACATTTCAAAGAATCCCCTTCTAACCACACTAAAATATCAGCAAGGAAGCAGGAACTAAATATGTTGTTCATTATCTAAGGTCCTCAAACAATCAATTCTGCTTTGCCAATGTTTCTAGTTCTTGCACAAGCTGGTAGCTACGACAAGGGAGTGAAAATCACAGATGGAAGTTTCCATGATTCTTTAAGCTGGTTTTGGTAAAACTCATGAAGGGGAAGGGAGTAGTTGATCTTCTTCTTCTTTACAATGGATCATTCAAATTTTATTCCATAAACATATAACAAGAATACAATTGAAGAATGCAATTTTAGGTGTTGCTTAACGTCTTTGATTTGATATAATAGGTCCTGAATACAATTGAAGAATACATTTTTGAAGTGTTCTGTTACTAATTCTCCGGTTTAACGAGATTCAGCCCTAGAAAACAAGAAAAAGAATGGCAGTTCCATCCGAAAAGGATCAAAGAAAACCAACAGTGGTTCATATCAATAATTGCAACTCAACAGATCTAAAGGCGATAATGAAATGGCGTCAGTGTGAATAAGGGGATTAGTTACCGCAATAGCAACCGGCGACAATCGCGAAATTGGTAGCATAGGTTGCAGAGATGTTGGCAAGGCCGTACACTTTCCGATGCCTGGAAACTAATCCATATGCTCCGCCGACAACTCCTGCTCATCCATAACAGAACATCAGAACAAAATCAAACTTCCTCTCCTTTCCTCGCCATCTATCAGGGGAAAAAAATAACTTCTCAATGAGAGGAGATCATATATCCTAAACTTCCTTAGTTTTGCTCTTTATAGACAAATTCAAATTACATTCAGTTGAAATTGATATTGAAGGACGCGATTTCCTTTCAGAACAAATCGATTATTCTGGACTTCTGGAGTCAAAACAAAGAAATTGGAGAGAGAAAAAGAAGGGACCTGCGAGAAGTGTGGGGTAGAAGATACGCTCCTTCCAGCCATCGGAGGAGGAGGAAGGAGAAGGAGTGATGTCTGGCGGAGACGCCATTTTTTCTCTCTTCCAACAGTGACGGTAGGTGGTAGAAGGCGGCGTGCAGGCCGCACCAGACGACTCACGACTGTATTCATGCTAGCAGGCTAGCAGCGCTGCCGCTGGCTGCTAATTACTTCTAAACGGCGTCGTTCTGAAAACAACTTTTTATTTCACTTTTCATTTTCAAAATTTGAAGATAATCATTTAAAAAAAAAATCAAAACTAAACAAAATATTCCACTTTTTTTTATAAGGTAAAGATTTTGGTAGGGTCACACTCTGCTAGACCATCACCCAAGAGCATGAGGATACGAGCAATCCTGCTTGCTACTGTGTTTTCACGGAAAGCATGCGAAATGGAAACCGAGTCGAAGATGCATCGAAAACAGAGTGTCCGAGATGATAATCTTGATCTCCCATGGGTAACTCCAACATCCTTTGACTGCATTGACAATCATCAGATTGTCTCCCAGATTGTCTCCCTTCACAAGGATATTGTAAACTCCAAGCTCTCTTGATCTTGAGACACCAAGCTAAAGGCCTCCTGCTTCCGCCACCAGAGCCGAGCTATGCCCACAGGGGACTACCAAAATCGATCACCTCGCCAAGATGAATCATGGATGATGAAACCTGTAGTAGAGGAACCATCCGAATTTTGGTTTCATCAAAATTAATTTTGAATGTGTCGGGTGGCGGTTTTTGTCATCTTAAGTTGCTACTTTGACTCGGTGTTTTGGCTATTGTTTCTTCGTTTGATATTTTTGTGGTCTCCTGGTTCTTTAATGTTTGTTTTGTGAGATATTCCATGTTTTGTATTGTTGTTTGTGTTGATATGTGTTGATATGATCAAATATTATCCGATTTCTACTTGTCCAAATGCTCCACAATGTTGTGACTAAATCTTTTTCTGTTCGTTTTCTAGTCTGCTACAAATTTCACATATGTATCTCTTTATAGAGTTATTGTTCATATCTGTATTTTGTAATACATGTTCAATGGTCGGGTCAATACTTTTAACTAATTGAAGTGTGTGGCGACATTTAATAAACAAATGTGTTGGGGTCTCCTTTGTCTAGTTACATCTAGTCGGTAGATCGATTTCTTTGTTTACTTGTCTAGTTTTGGTCAGTATGTCATATAAAGACAACTTCCATAGGAAGTTTTTTTTATCTTTGGGATACATCTAGTTTCCATGCCATATTGTTCTGCTCGTTAATGTTGTGTTTCGTAATTTGTGCTAGTGTACTAGTAGTGGATCGATAAGCAACTCGATTCATTTGTCTTCCAATACACTCTATCATCTATTGGGTGTTTAGGTATGTACGTGTTTACTATTTTTTATACTAGCTCCATAGGGAGGATGTTGGAGAGTTCTCTGATATCCCATTTTTGGTTGTTATCAATGAATTTTTCAATCTTGTCGTTTTCATTTATTTGCTGGTTTTGTAGCTATCGCCCAAGTAGCGGTTCTTCATCTAGCCATCTATCTTTCCAGAAGTTGATCATTTTTTCATTTTCTATTTTCCATATTAGTCATTTACAGAAATCATTTTTTAGTCCCATCAGTTTTGTTCATTGTCATAACGCATACCTTTCTTTTCGTAATTGAGAATGTGATTGTCTTTAAGATATTTTTTTATTGATGACTTGGATCCAAGGGTTTTGGGGTTCAGCCAAGATCTTCCAAATTAATTTAATTTATTGTGCTTGCTTCATGTCCTTGGTTATTTAATCAATTTTCTGAACTTTGGGCAGAAACCGATTTTTTCAAGAACCTTGAAAAGAAATTCTCAATCCACTCTATCATATGTCTTCTCCATGTCTAACTTGATTGTCATCCATCTATTCTTTCATTTTTTTTTTACTTTTAAATGTTTGGAAGATTTGTTGTACTATTAGGACATTGTCTTGTATTGCTCCCTCATAGACAATAGCTCTGATATCATGTCAAGACTCGGTTAAGCTCGAATTTTAGAGAACGATCATAGAACCAGCTATATATGGAGGGAAGAAGAAGATTGTCATCTTCTGTTATTGTAAAATGTGAGAAAAGTTTGTTACAACTGATATACACCTTCAGACCTTTATTTATAGTCCTTCCTATTTACATTTATTCCCCGTTATTCCTATAACTACAATCTAATGCCCCTATATTATACTAAGCTATCATATAGCCTCATATCCCTCTCAAGGTGGATGTGGGGAATGAAACATGAGTCCAAGTTTGGAAGAGAGAAACAAATATCGATGGGCGCCTAAAGGCTTGGTGAGAATATCAGTGAAGTAAAGCCTCTACGGTTCATATTTCATCTCACCTTTACTGTAAAGATGAGATGGAATATGAACTGTAGAGATGACACAACATTCTTGAACCAAATCACGAATAAAATGACAATTGATCCGCATATGTTTGGGTAGCTCATGGTAAACAGGATTTGCGGCTAGTTGAACAACCTTGTCATAGCACAAGGGAATAAGCAAGTAAACGTCAATTTGCAGATCATGGAGCAAACCTGTCAACCAAGCAAGGAAACATCAATTTGCAGGATTTGCATCATGTGCAAGACATTTAGGATTTTTATTTGATTTTTATGCTATTTTTAGAATCATACATTAATGGGATAATTATTTAGGATATTTAGCTTTAGATAATTGTTGGGATTTAAATGTTTTATTTTAAATTAGGAGTTATCCTATTATGTATTTTCCTATTTAATTAAGTTAATGGAAGGTAGGAAGGCACATCTTGAATTAGAGACAAACAAAAGTGAAACTCAAACCCTAGAGAGAGTGAGACGCTTTCAACCGTTCTAGAGATTCGAACACTAAGGACCGTGAGAAGCAGCGCTGATGATCTATTCTTGTCGTGAGATTCGACAAGGATCAATACTCGTGGTTTTAAAAGCGTTCGTGAGATTCAGGCGCTTGTGAGATCGAATTTGATTGTCTATTGAAAGATCGGATCAACCCTTCTTTGTGAGATTTAATTTGCATCACTAAGCATATGGGTAGACAATGTATTCCAAATTTCCTATATTTCTATATCTATATCTATATCTATATATAAAAGAGAGGATGCCCTTAGGAATAGTAACAAATCCATTCCTAATTTACCCTTGTACTGAGTACCCTTACGGCTTTGGCTTTATACTACTCTAAATTACAATAAGGCTATTTACAACTTACAAGGCTATTCACAATAGGAACAACTACCAAGTTTGAAACTCATATGCTATTTTTGTACGTTATCAAACTATAGTTAATAATTTATGTATACAAAATATATTATAGCTATTCATTAAAAATAGTTAAAGCAAACTATGCTAATTAAATAATGAAGTGCACTATGACCTATGAGGTAATTGAATAGTGAAGAGATACGTAAATAATACTTATTAAATTAATCTAATAAAGGTCAACAAACAATGAAGAAACTAATTTAAAGAAGGGAGAATTTATTAGCAATATGAATTTTTATCTATTAGCAAGAAGGTTTATACAAAATTTTACTTGAGTCCTTTTTATTTTCAGAAAATGTTACGTATTGGATAGGACCGAAAAAAACACTACCGTCTTGATGAATAATAACTCTTTTGGATCGTCAAATTACATATGTATATTTTCATGTGTTAAAGTTCCTTTTTTTAGCTCTTAATATTATAATTATTATTCACATATTTCCCTTTTCGCCCTAATTAAATATTTTAACTTCACTAAAATTAATGCAAGAGAATAAAAATAATACTCTTTTTCATCTAAAATAATAAATGTTAAATATTCAAAATGTTTTCTAAGAATTATAAATAGAATATCAATTTTAACACCAATTTTGTTTTATATATTTTATAGAGTTTTAACTTAAAAAAAGCATGTAAAAAGTTAAAAATTTATTACTTTTTAATAAAAAAAACCAATCTAATTAAACATCAAGAACGTCCTACTCCCTCTGTTAAGCGAAATATGTGATATTAGACTCTTAGAGGGTTAATTTTATATCGAAAAACGTGTAATTACTGATATTTTGAACTAAAAATTAAAATGTTATTTTAATTAGTAGATTGTATATAAAATGTGCCACTAGTAGAAATATAGTCATCAACGGCGTTGGAAAAACGCCATGGAAGACATTCTATGGCGTTTTTAAACGCCATCCCCAAACGCCGTCTATACGGATGTCATGCTTTCTAATATTATTTAACGGCGTTTTTTGAAACGCCATGAAAAATATATTCTATGGTGTTTATCAAACGCCATGTATAAGGATTAGTAAGCCAAAAAAACACCTGTTTAATGGCGTTTTTTAAACGCCATGAATGAGGATATATTTCATGGCGTTTATAAAACGCCATGAAATATATTTTTGAAATCCAAGAAAACCATATATAATGGCGTTTTAAAAACGCCATGAATGAGTATATACTTAATAGCGTTTTAAAAACACCATTAAAAGGGTTTGTAATACCAAAAAAACACCTATTTTATGGCATTTTAGGTACGCCGTGAATAAGGATTACTAAACCAAGGCGTAAATGCGCATTTGTGAGAGCAAACCTGTCGTGCACATTTTTCATACAAGCATCAGACACAACCTGCCTTTCACATTTGCCATACAATGACCACAAAACATTCAACACCATCTTGTCAAATATTCTTACAAGATGTTCTACCATCCACATCATTATACAAAAAGATCACATCTACTGAAATATTCTTAGAAGATAGGTCTAATAACATATCAAGAGGATCTGTTCACAAATTTATCAGATGCAAAACTTTGATATGCACTATACAAAATGACTCCATTATACGAAGATGAGTGTTAACAATCGAGATATCTAACTTCATATTCAACAAGCTCAGACAAAGAGTCTTAATGGCTTCAACTGATGTCATGTCCCTGTCCAAATGGCATGGCAAAAAGTTCTAACATAAGTTACAATAAGACTAAAAAAACTCATGATTACAAAGACCATATCACAAATGTGGTAACTCAAATTACAAATTCAACTTCAGATCCTACTCCAAAATTATTATTATTTCATTAGCAATCTAGCATATAAAAGACTATATCAAAAATGAAAAGATGGTTGTACATGATTTATGTTATATCAATTTTTTTTACCAAAAAACAAGTATAGGTGTATTTAAACAAATGCAAGACCAGTTTCAAATTAACTCGAATGTCGTAAACCTAAACTCCATGTTCCTAAAAAGCCTAAAATTTTAAACCTAAATGATAGAGTATATATCCAATTAGCTAAGGCTATAAACCTAAACATTATATATATAATATTTTGCCAAGATTAGAACTTACTTTAAAACTGAATCATAGAGTATTTAGTCATATATTCAGCTGAGGTTAGAAACCGTTAGTGGCTAAATTCAGCAAACAAAAAATGGTGTAAAACTAGAGCAAAGCTAATCCAACTATTGAAATCAAGTTTAAAAGTAGCAACTTTAAGACTAGGAATCATTAAAAATGACATACAAATACAATGGACAAAACAAAACCATAATTACCTGATCAAGCACAATGTATTTGATCGGCCAAGCTATTGTGCTACCAATGGAATCTGCAAGGTTCGTAAATTCTTGCTCATAGCGATAAAATTCAGCATTTTCCACCATCACTTCTTCAATGAAAACTCTATAACAATCTGGGCCAAGTATGTATCCATGCACATATGCTTTTGGATCTACAGCTGAGATGTATCCTTTTGCCACTTCTTCTCCATTACCATTCCAATTGAACAACTTGCATTTGTCATTGTTCGAAGGCTGATCTATGCTTCGTTGTCGCGACTATGAATGAGGTAGATAAAAGTATACATAGTTATCCAAGTTAAAGGTATAATTATTCAAAAGGAAAATGCTATGTACCTGCGGAGTTGTAGTAGCTCCTACACTTGCACTTTCAACTGTACCACTTTGGAATTTGTCCTACAAATTAAATAAAATATCACTAAGCATCATCATAGGATTATATATATAAAAAAAGGAAATTTTACAGCAAACCACCCCTTATTGCTTATGGTTTTCATTTAACCACCCGTTATACAAAATCTTTCACTAAACCACCCCTTATTGCATTCCGTCAACAGATAACCACCCCTACCTCTATTCCGTCCAATTTCATGTTAAAAAAGAATGAAAAGACCAAAATGCCCTTTTTTAAACCATCCATCTTCAACCTTTCTATCGTTCATATCTCTCTATCTATCAGACAAGGAGACCTCAGAGGCTAAGACGGTCGATCACCTGAAGGAGCAGTCGGAGAGGGATTCAGAGAGGGATCAACAAGGTTCTCCAATCACAAGGTAAACTCGGTCCTATCTCCCTGTCTATCGGTTGAGATGTTAAAATTTAGGGTTTTTTTTTGAAATCCCAAATCTTGATTTTCGTTCGATTTTGGTGCGATTTGGGAGCAATGTCGATCGAAATTGCATTGTATAGATGTCCTAGTGTTGAATCTGTTGGATCTTGGTGAGATTTTGGTGAGATTTTGTGGTCTATGTTGTTTGGGCGATTTGGGTGCGATTTTATGACGGATTTTTGGTGCGATTTTATGACAGATTTTATGACAGATTTTTGGTCCGATCGAAATTGCATTGAATAGATGTCCTATGTATTTTGTGTTCGATTTTGTGACAGATTTTATGTTCGATTTTGTGTTCTTAGGTTTCTAGGTTTAGATGTTCTATGTATTTTGTGTTGATTGTGTCAGATTGGTGCGGTTTTCCTTCTTTGTTCAGAAATTCAATGCAAAATGAATATTTTTCAACTGAGAGAAGACAAGGACAACAAATCATCAAGGGGAGTTCAGCCAAATTTAGAGTCAGTTGAAGATGTAGATCCAAGTAATGATTGTCTATTAGGGTCAGAATCTTCAGATTCAGGTTCTGATTTTACAGCTACTGAAAGTGATGTTGAAGAGGATGAAAATTTTGATGATTTTGTTGATGGAGAAGTGCAAGATGATGTGAATTGGTTAGTTTTGGGCAATGAAGACAGAGATCTTGTTGAGGACACAGAAAAAAGTAATGAATCAAATGAGTTGAGAAGCTTGAGTGATGGTGAAGGTGAACCAAAAAGAAAATATCCTGAGTTCAATCCCTTGGTAGATTTCAAGAAGTAAGCAATACTTTCTGATTTAATGTCCCCTTATCTTGCGCAATCCCTTATCTTGCGCAATCCCAACCTGAAAGTGTTATGGGCACACAAGTATCGATTACTAATCAGTCATACACACAAGTAAGCAATACTTTCTGATTTAATGTCTTACAGTTTATAATGTCTTACTGTTAGAATTCAAGTAAGAGAGAAACTGTCAGATTTAATGTCTTCCTGTCAGGTTTAATGTCTTACTGTCAGATTACATGTAAGCTTTTCAATTAAATCATTCTTATTGACAGTTGTGAACTTTGATTGTAGGGCACATATTTCCCAGCAGCTCCACCTAAGAAAGGCGTGTTCTCCTCTACGACTCAACTGACAAAGTTCATTGGACTCCCGAAGACAAACACAACTGCACAAGCTTCATGGAAACCATAGAGATCAGAGTCGTTGGATGCTAGAATGTGTATTTTTGCTAATTTTTTTGCCACCCAAACACTTATAGTAGAATAGAAATTACTTGCTCAATGTATTTTTATTGGTGCATGAAGCTAGGTATTAATTGCACCATTCTTTTGTTATACACACTTATGTATTCCACTTTGATCAAGTAATTTCTATGTGTTATGATCATGGAAGTTGGAACAAATTGCAGCAGTTTATGAATCCTCTTTGCTCATTTAAAATCATTTTGATTCTGATTTTCCTCTAAAATAGCAGCAGCTTCATGGAAACAAAATGCAGCAGCTTATGAATCCTCTTTACTCATTTAAAATCATTTTGATTCTGATTTTCCTCTAAAATAGCAGCAGCTTCATGGAAACAAAATGCAGCAGCTTATGAATCCTCTTTGCTCATTTAAAATCATTTTGATTCTGATTTTCCTCTAAAATAGCAGCAACTTCATGGAAACAAAATGCAGCAGCTGATGTTCCTCTAAAATAGCAGCAGCTGATGTTCATTTAAAAGCATTTTGATTTTGATTTGAATATGTTCCATCAAAAACAAATTGTAGCAGCTGATGCTTAATACATTGACCAGCAACTGATGCTTATTTCATCAGTTAAAGAATCCAGAGAGCTGCTGATGCTTAATATATTGACCAGCAGCTGATGCTTAATTCATCAGTTAAAGAATTCAGAGAGCAGCTGATGCTTAATACATTGACCAGCAGCTGATGCTTAATACATTCAGCCATCATTGAGTGAATCAAGCGCTGAGACAGAATCAAAATAAGAGCAATGACATACAAAAGCCATCAAGCACTGAGACATAATACTGAGAAGCAAATAAGTTTGCATTTTCATTCACAGAAGAACACTAGTTTTAATTAATACATATTGGTAGTTCTGGAAGGCATACAAATAAGTTTCACTCGAATAACACTAAAGCTAACATCATTGAGTGAATCCCATTCTCTAGTTACGACATATACTTTGTACAAAACCTAATCATCCAAATGAAGGCCCCGATAACACAAATAAGCTTCATGAGCCTTACACCATCTTTGCTACCACCATTTGAGATGTAGATCGACTTGTCTTCGTCATGAGCAACCACGCTTCTAAGTGTCACCACCTCTTCTCGAAGCCTTCTAATTTCATTCTCATATAGCTCAATAATGCAACGCCATACTCGAATAAAGGATGCAAGAGGATTTAACTCACCTTCCGATTTCCACAAGTTACGAATCGTATACCAGGATTCTCATCTGTTAAAGATGTATAGTAAGTGCATTGAACCCCACACTTACACTTAAACACCCTTTTGCTCTTTGCAAAATCGTTCCATTTCTTAATGAATGGGGACCTCTGTATTTGTCTGCTCCCAGTTCTACCACCTTCCGGAGATGAACCTTGAGATGAATCCATAGCTTGCACCCAAAATCTGTCATAAAATCGCAGCCAAAATCAAAGAAGGAAACATGAAATGCAATTTCGAGCAACGAAGAAATCGCACCCAAAATCTATCATAAAATCGCACCCAAATCGCCCAAACAACATAGACCACAAAATCGCACCAAAATCTCACCAAAATTCAACAGATTCAACACTAGGACATCTATACAATGCAATTTCGATCGACATTGCTCCCAAATCGCACCAAAATCGAATGAAAATCAAGATTTGGGATTTCGAAAAAAAACCCTAATTTTTAACATCTCAACAGATGGATAGGGAGATAGGACCAAGTATACCTTGTGATTGGAGAACCTTGTGGATCCCTCTCCGAATACCTCTCCGGCTCCTCCTTCAGTTCACCTGATGATCCCTCTCCGGCTCCTCCTTCAGTTCAACTGATGATCGACATCTCTCTTGTCTATTGATCGACATCTCCTTCAGTTGAAGATGGATGGTTTAGAAAAGGGTATTTTGGTCTTTTCAATCTTTTTTAACATGAAATTGGACGGAATAGAAGTAGGGGTGGTTATCTGTTGACGGAATGCAATAAGGGGTGGTTTAGTGAAAGGTTTTGTATAGGAGGTGGTTAAATGAAAACCATAAGCAATAAGGGGTGGTTTGCTGTAAAATTTCCTAAAAAAAAGATAAAGACTATACAAATATACACATGAATATTTTACCTTGGAATGTTCAACAGGTGAATCTTCCCGCCTTTCATCATCATCATGATCATTTATGTCATCATCGTCATCCAAGGTAATTCCAAGTTTGGAAGATAATACAGCCTCTATTTTTATCTTCCACGCTCTCATTTTGCTTACTTCTGCCTCCATTTTAGCATACTTATACTCCCTTTGTGATTGAGCATACAAATTGGTTTTCGTAACCCCCGCTCCAAGACCTCTAACACGACCAGGATAGTCCTTACCGAGTACTTGAGTTAAAATCTCCTCCCCATCATCATTAGGTGGAGCCTCATCCATTTTCTTTTTTATCGCATCCTACAAAAAATAAATACACAAAACAAAGTGAAATGTAATTATTGGAATATGTAAACTCAAGTGTTATCTTCCAAATGAAATTGCTTACAATTTTGGTTGCATTAGCCTCGCTTGTGTTTTTCTTCGAGACATGTGCTTCAATCCATAGTGCTGGCTTAGTCAAAGGCTTCTCTGGGTGTAGTTTGTTCTGCAAATGGGAAGTCATAAACATACTAAAGCAAAGAAAAAACTAAATACGCAGAAATATGAATTCAAACAGGTGAAAATTCCAAGTATCACTTACATACTCATCTTCCTTACGACTATATCCTTTTCGACTCAAGGTGTGGTTCACAATCTGTTTTTCCCTTATGCCTCTCATTTTTGTACTTTTTTCCTACATGAATAAATGTTAGTCATGTTAAAGCTTCAATAAAATGCAATGCAAAATAAACTTAATCAATTTTCTGAGATTACTTACCTGCCATTTCTCAGTCATTTGACTTTTAACAAACTGATCCCATTCATCTAAGGACACATCAGAAGGCCTTAAGTTAGCAAGTTGACTTGTTCGCTCTACATTAGTTGATCTTGATTCCATGATTTTTCTAATTTTAGTTGAAAGCTCAGATTTCCAAGATCTCCAAAGTTTTCCCTTTTGTTGCATGATGA
Organism: Persicaria maculosa; assembly: GCA_963922045.1. Classification (NCBI taxonomy): domain Eukaryota; kingdom Viridiplantae; phylum Streptophyta; class Magnoliopsida; order Caryophyllales; family Polygonaceae; genus Persicaria; species Persicaria maculosa. Next base: position 42,475,789 of record OY998262.1, on the reverse strand, counting down.
ACAACTTGAAGCACACATCGACCAAGTATTTTTGCTATAAAATATCAAAGCTTTGTCTATAAGCCACTAGCTTGAGTTCTAACTCCATGTCAAAATAAGTGCAAAGGAAAATAACTAAAGAAACATGCAGATTGCAGTAGAGAACTGATAGTAGATGAGAATTAAAGAAACATAACTAAAATTACCATCAAAAGTGTCCAAAGACTTTCCTTCGCTTGATCACTAACTCCATGCCAAGTCTCAATATTAATTGGCACTTGTTCACGGACTATCACCCCCATAGTAGATGAGAACTTCACCGTTACATCTCCAACGGGCTGTCCCCTCGCATTCCACTCAACTAATTTTTTATCCTTTGCCCCAGTTGCCATAACCTGCAAACATGTCCTACCTCTTGTTTTCCTCACTTTTTGAGGCACATTGGTGGTTTGTGCACTTTGCAAAGAACTTCCCCCGATCTCAACTTCAGCTACATTTCCCTTACGTCTCTTTTTGTCACTAGTCTTCTGCCAACATGAAAATGGATATTCACAAATAAACAATATGTGTTCTACAATATACAGTAATAATACAGATGCATAATCATACCTCAGTCATTTATGTTGATTGGTATGTTGAAAAGTGCTCAAATCCCTGAAAAGTCTTTCAGAAAAACACCTATTTTATGTAAGCATTTACAAAGTCAAATATGAGGCAACATTTTTACTAAGCATACAACTTCCATATATTAAAACAAAATACAAGATTACAAAAGGTTACACATCAAAGTTAACTTTCATTACTTTCCCAACAGTTTACATCAAGTGCAGAAACATCTAAAGGAACATAAGATGTAGAAACAGACTCGTCAAACATTTCTAAGTCATGAAAGCCTCTCGGAGGAGCTTTTAACACCACATACCAACTAGAATTTTCAGATTCTGTAGAATAGAACACTTGTTTTGCATGCGATGCTAAAATGAATGGGTCTTTCTTAAGTAAGTTATCCCAAAGGTTAACTAAGGTAAACCCATCCTCCTTTTTCACACCAGTTACAATATTTGCCCAGTCACAACGAAATACAGCCAGCCGAAAAATATAGAAATCTAGCACCAAAATGTCTCTTACAACCCCATAGTAATTCAGATTAGTAGATACATTTGCATCCACCGTATGAAAGCGTTTTCCATTTATTATAAAACCAGTATGCGACATTGCATAAAATCTAGGCCCTTTCACAAGCAGCCTCAAAGTATTTGTCGAATGCGCATTTACACTAGGTTCTGATAGAATTTGTACACGAATAAGTGACATACAGATATCAGTAAACCCTTTGAAAAATGTTGTTGTATTCATGAACATATGAACATACAACAAAATTATAGTTTGTCAAACCTTGGCTTGTAACCAAACGACGAATGTCTCTAGATGAGTTTTCTCTAGCAAGTTGCTATCATTAATTAGATGTGGATCTGAGAGAATCAGTTCCTCTTTGTGAATCCTAATCAATGAAAGTGTTAGTCTATAAATCAGTAATGCAAAGTGTATTTAGTGATGACATTCTTAGCATAGACTTTACTTACTCTATATACGGTTCAGTTTCAGCACTATTGAGTAACACACAAAGATGCACAAGTTTGTGATCTGAATCTGAAAGGAGTATCGAACGCCCTTTCAAAAGTGCAGACCCTTCTTCAATTGTTTCATCTTCAACTCCTTCATTGCGTTTCTTTTTAGAACTAAGGGCATCTACTTGTTTCATGTAGGGACCGCAAAACCTCAGGCACTCGTTAACTAAATAATTTTAAGCAATGGAGCCTTCTGATTTTGCCCGATTTTTAACATATTCCTTGAGAACTTTCATATATCTGACAAATTAAAGATTTTTTTTTAAAAAAAAAGTTTACCAATTAGGAAAATATCTTCTAATGAGGAATAACTATCTAAGAGCTTGAAAAAATCAGTAGGTTACCTCTCAAAAGGGTACATCCAACTAAATTGGACAGGACCACACAACTTTGCTTCTCTTCCAATATGAATACAAAGGTGAATCATGATATCAAAGAAATAAGGAGGGAAGTGTTTCTCCAACAGGCATAAAGTCACTATGATCTCATCTTCCAATTCTTCCAACCTTTTTGTACCTAATACTCTTTGACACAACTCATCGAAAAAGGCCGATAAACACCACAATGCTTTTCTTAGGCCTTCAGGCAAAAGCCCCTTTAATGCAGCTGATAAAAGTTGTTGCATTAAGACATGATGGTCATGAGATTTGAGACCTAGCAACTTACACTCGTCCAATTTGACACAATTACTAATGTTACTGCAATAACCATCAGGAAACCTTTGAGAAAATAACTTACGACAAAATTGAATTTTCTCAACCTTGGTTAAAGTGTAAGGTGCAGATGGTAGCTCTAACAGGGCACGTCTATCTTCCAATAAAACACCATCCATCACTTCTATCAGCTCAAGATCTCTACGGGACTCATCTTCAATTTTTGATTTGCCAATTACATCTAATATGGTGGATAAGACACTTTCACACACATTTTTTTCAATATGCATGACATTGAGGTTGTGGCGTAAAGGAAGTACCTAAAATTCAGTAAAAAGCATCATTTAGGTCAAGTCAAGGATCCTAGTGAACCCACAAACATTTCACAATACATAACCTAAAAAATAGGATCAAACCCATACTAACCTCCCAATATGGAAAGTAAAAAAAAATTGACTTCTTTTTCAATGGCTTGGCAGGGTCTCCTTTCTTATACTTTAACCTCTTTTTTTTCTTCCCGAAATTATTTTTGAACCCATGCAAGGCACGAACAACAGCCAACCCATTAAAAACCTTTGGACGCCTTCTTTTTTCCTTTGTTCCATCAAACCACTTGTGCTTATTACGAAGAGGGTGGGATTGGGGAAGAAATACTCTATGACAAGTATAAACAGTCTTGTTTGCTAAAGGTAACCATTTAGATTTTGTTTCAGGGCCATAAACAGGACATGCGAACTCCCCTTTTGTACTTAAACCAGCTAGATTACCATATACCGGAAAGTCATTTATCGTCCACAAAAGGATAGCTTTAAGGTTGAACATTTCCCTCTTAAATGCATCATACATCTCTACCCCAGTAGTCCATAGCTCCATCAAATCATCTATAAGTGGCTGCAAATACACATCTATGTCATTGCCTGGCTGTTTTTTCCCGGGAATTAGCAGACTTAACATCAAATTTTCTTCAGACATGCACACATTCGGAGGCAGATTATAAATGACTATAATCACCGGCCATATACTGTATGTTGAGCTTAGAGAGTTGAATGGGTTAAACCCATCAGTGGCTAATCCGAATCTCAAGTTTCTTGGATCAGCAACAAAACTTGACCATTTCTGATCTACGGTCCGCCACTGAACTGAGTCAACTGGATGACGCATCATGGCATCTTGACTATGATGAGTAGAGTGCCATCTTAACAACTCACTTGTATATTCTGAAAGAAACAACCTCTTAATCCTCGGAACTATGGGAAAATAGCGCAAGACCTTTTGCTGCCACTCCCTCTTCTATCTGATTGGTCCTCGGATTCACTCTCCACCTCGAAGCATTACATTCAGGACATTTATTGAGATTTTCTTTGCCATTTCCTCTAAACAAGCAACAATCGTTGATGCATGCATGAATCTTCTCATACCCTAAATCAAATCCCTTCAAAAACTTTTTAATTGTAGAGAGAGATTCTGGAAAATTATTGACTTCTGGAAGCATGTCCTTAATTACTTCAAGCAATTCATCAAATGCTTCATGAGCGATTCCATTTGAGGCTTTGAATTTATAAAAGATAAGGGTTACTGACAGCTTTGTATATTTCTGCTTACATCCTTGATATAGAGGGACTTCAACATCTTCCACTTTCTTTTTATAATCTTTCTATGTGACATTACTTCGTAGACTTCCAGCTTCTTAAAAAAAGCTAGCATCCTTATACATTTGTAGCACGTCTGGAAGTTCATAGTCCACATCAGAAGGATCAAAACATTCACCATCTAACACTTCGTCAAAAGGAACCTCTTCACCATGTGCACACCAAATATCATAATCAGGATCAATGCCATAGTGCAACAAATGTACCTCCATATCGTCAACAGTTTGTCGGCTAAGGTTACGACAAATTGCACAAGGGCATATAAGCATTTCTGGATTCCTTCCACGCCTCTTTGAATAATTAACAAATTGTTTAACCCCTTCTCGATACTCATCACTATTTTTATCTAATTTTACCCAACTTTTATCAACGCTAACGGACATCTAATATGAATGATCTTCTTACCTAAGAAAAATTAGTATTTTTGAACAAAAGGAATGAGTAGACATGCATTAACCCAACCAGTAAATACAACATAAAATTGAAATGTAAAAACTTGAAATGTATAAAATTGAATTGTATTAACCCAAGAAGGAAAAAATGGAAACTTGTTCCAATGGAGCAATGAATACTTCAATCTCTGTTAACAATTTGAATATCCATTATAAGAATTTCTAGAAGTCAATCCACATAGAAGATCTAACTCATTTGTAACAAGACAGACATGAGTATTAAAATAACTTGATAATTTATACACACAATTACATATTATAGAAAGATATCAGATAAGTAACACAACATCATTCTCATTCAGTAAAGAAACTCTTTAGCCCATATAGAACACTATCTAGGTTTCGGTGATATTGATTTAGAAAAATCAGTAAACCATCTTTCATTAGTTCCTTCCCACCTAAAAGAAAAAAAGCTAAAAAAGACCAAAAATGGTTAATGTCTATGTATGTATTTCTATGCTTCGAATAGGTAAATATATACTATAAGACTACCCACAAAAAATTTCCCACTAATTTCTAACCCAACCGGCTTCTTAACAAATATTGACATATTTTCATATAATCATTATGTAAAAATACATAATATTAATTAAGGAGCCAATATATATAATGCACCCAAAATCATAATTGTGGGCCCACCCAATTACGTACACCCAACCTAGTGTCGAGGCCACTTAGCTCTACCAGCCCAAATAAAATTAACCCCATCCCATTTGTAAGACAGCACAAAACATTCAGAATGTATGACATCACAAGTTTACTGCCAATTCTCATCCTAGAAACCATAAGGTTGCAACACAGTAGAGAAGAGCCAACAACTAACGCAACAGGCAGCTCCGCTCTAGAAGTTGCAACACCCGGGACGCATCATAGCACACAAAACAACCGCTGCATATTTTTTAATTTTACCAGCAGCTCACGCATAACAGCAGCTCATGAATAAAGAGCACTTCCAGCAACCAAATCAGACAACAATAGAACCAACAGAACCCAATCAAATCCCAAATTTAGAGAATGATTTGCACATAAATTATTATCATGCAACTTCAAAGAAACAAAATCTACCAAGTTAATGCCTTAAATCTGGCTTGCTTGAGTATCGGATTATCCCCAACAGTCCACAAATTAACAATTACTGCATCCAATATATGAATCCAATTTAAAACATAAATTTAAGGTCCCGAGGAGGTATTTGGCTAGAGAATATCATAGAAATACAGAATTATGCAATTTACTAGTCTTTCATAACCAAAAAGTCTATATATTCATCTAAAAGTCATTGACTATCAAACAAAAAGTTCCTCATATGGGAACATTACTTACCATGAGTGATGCAAACTTCCTGGATTGTCACCTTTCAAAGTCGTGAAGTTGTCCTAGCAGTTTCTGCATCAAACCCATGAGCAAGCAAAGTTAAGACAAAACATATCGTCCTCCCAGCTTTCAAGTTGTCCTATCAGCTGCCCTATCAGAGTTTTAATGATTTATTGACTGCTCTTAGGTTACACTCTAAAGTGGCACTATCATTCCCCAAAACTTATCAACAAAAGCCAAACAAAGTTAAGTTTACATACAGTAACAGGTTCCTTTAAGCAAAAATCAACATCCAGAGCAACAAGGTTCTAAACAAGAGTTGAGGGCCAATGAATTAACCAAACTTAGGACCCAATTACTCCTAACAAAAATTAACCAAGCTTTCTTTGTAGTAAATTCTTGACCTAAAGAAGATTTAGAGTTTGCCCTATACTTTTTTGGTAGAAAAACTTTAGGGTTTCGGTTGAGATTTGGGGACTTTAGGGCTTTCTTTGGCTGAAATATAGAGAAATTGAAGATTTTGTGCTGCCATTCAGTCAATAGAAAAACAAATTCTCAACCTGAAGAAGATTAGGGTTTCTGTTGGGATTTGGGACTTCAAGGCTTTCTTTGGGTGAATAACAATGGTGGAGGGTTAGGGAGAACCAGAATACCTGAGTTTAGGAAGCACCAACCACCGAAGGTCGAAAGCAACCGACAACGAGAGAGAAGAATCGGCCATAATGCAACAACTAAGCAGGCATCGGAGGCGGAGGTTCAGCGACAAACTTGAGTAGCAGCACGTACGGCGAGTCGGGATAGAGACTGAGACGGAGGCAGAGGTTCAACGGAGGCGGAGGTTCATCGAAGGCGGAGGCGCATACATCAGAGCGAGTCGGGATCAGATTGTGAAGAGAGATCGAGGAAGGGATTTGCCGGATTGGACTGATATTTGGGGATTTTTTTTAATTTAATTGGACTCAAATATTTTAGGGATTGTGGAGACTTTCCGCGCGGAATTGGAAATTTCAGGATAAAATTTGCGCTAAAAATATTACGGGAAAAAGAATGGCATTTAAAAACGCCATAGTTTCATACATAGTTTTAATGGCGTTTAAAAACGCCATGAAATGTGTGGCGTTATATATTAAATAACTGCATTGAATAAAATAATGGCGTTTTTGTTAAAAAACGCCGTTAAATAGCTTTTTAATGGCATTTCATTAAATCGCCATTGTTTAAATGTCATCAATGAGTATGTTTCTACTAGTGTGCGATAGAGATTACTAATCAAAATGAGTAAAATATTAAAAGTGGGCGTGGCGCCAACTAGTGTTGGTAAAAAGGCACTCTTACTCTCATACTAAAAGCATCTCTAATCGTTTCTATATACTTTTTTTTCTCCAAATCTAACATATTCTCTAATTTAAAATTTTCAATATAATTCGTTAAATCTTTTGCACAAAATAATGTAAAATGTTGTAAATTTAGAGATATTGTCTTTCTTTAATTCTAATCAACTTCTCAATTTTAGAGGTTGGTAATTAATGTTGTAAGTAATGTAACTATATATTTTTCTTTTCGACGAAAACAAATTCGACACACCAGATAACTAAGAAACAACATGTATACTCTACAAATCTACAATAATGCCTCCAAAGATGAAACACACCTTCTTGTGGAGTGTCAATTTACTTCCCCCCACCTCCCATGGTCTAGATACACGAACCACGTCCTAACATCTTTAATTACAAACTCGAGAGATTTCTCTCCTATCTTATCCTTCCCGGGCAAAACCCTTTCGAAAGAGGAAAAGATTAAAATTGCAATGGTTTGGTGGACTATCTGGTATATTAGAAATTAAATTATATTAATTTAGAAACGAACCTCATCTGAATCAAGTTACAGTCAATAACACTATCAAAGCGCATCTGGAAACCTGGAAGAAAACTTCCTTCATTACAAAAGAGAAGAGGAATGCCTTGGTAACCGTGGAGGTATAGCTCTTGAACGCAAAAAATCAATAAAAAGGCCAAAAGATGTTAAATGGAGAAAATCACGACTGGGCGTATATAAATTAAACTTCGATGGATCCACCTTGGACACCAAAGACAGTACCTGTGGATTTATCATTCGTGAATATTGGAACGGTAAAATAACCCATATTATATTGGATATGAACTACTCGGAGCTCAGTCCCTTTTAAAAGCCGAGGCCCTAGCGTTAAGATATGGTGTTATCCAAACTGTTGCGATGGGTATTGATAAAATATAAATCGAAGGTGACTCCCTCATAATCATTTACCATCTAAAAACAAATAATTCGTGCTCATGGGAAATTGAACTGATATTATTAGACGTCAAAATCTTACTGTCGTGTGTGGAAGAAGTTTCTTTCTCCCACGTACTCCGTGATGGTAATAGAGTGGTTGATAAGGTTGCACACATTTACTGCTCTCCTGGGGTTTCGACATCTACAACGACACGTGTCTTTTTGACCTCATCCGTAAGGATGCCATCGAGTAGGAGTTTTCGACCCGAATTTTTACTCGATAAAAAAAGATAACTACAACAACAACAAGCCCAGTATGTCCCGCTCAGATCGAGCAGGGTCTGGGGGATCGAATTGTACGCACCCTTGCCCCGACTAGGTCGAGAGGGTGTTTCCTAGTGACCCAAATAACAAGACAACAAGGAAATATAATAACACGCCTCCAGCAAACTGTAAATCAAAAAAATAAAAGAAAGAAAACGGTGAGAAGAATGCACATAAGAAAGTTGTGCTAGAAGGGAAGGGAGACATGGTGCGATAAACGCTGCACCCGACTAGTGTTCGTCAACCCGGATAGCACTCTTCCACTGCATCCTATCGCGTGTCATCTCCTTAGTAAGTCCCAGCGCGGTCAGGTCATGTCTAATCATTTCACCCCAACTCTTCTTTGGACGCCCTCTGCCCTGACGAATGTCTTCGATAGCCAAGTTGTCACACATCTTCGCACCGGCGCACTTGGATCTCTCCTCTGCACATGTCCATACCATCATAGTCTCAATTCCCGTTGCTTAGCCTGAATACTAGCCACTCCCATCCTTTCTCGGATAATCTCGTTTCTGATTCTATCACGCAGGGACAAACCACACATCAATCTGAGCATCCTCATCTCAGCCACCGCGAGTTACGGGAATCGAGACAAAAATAATAAATTAGTGGGGAGAGTATCTATTATACAGTTATACAAACGCAGTAAATGTAGAAGCACCATATGTATGACATGAAACCAGGACCAAATTATTTCTAGACCCAATGTCATTTCCCTGGTAATTACACCATACGTACCCGGCCTTAATCTACACATCCTTTCTTCTTCTTAATCTTCTTCTTGTGGTGATGATGATGGTTAGGGTTTAACCACCCAACTTTAACCCCTTTGAAGGCCTTTGAGATCTTCATTCCAAAATTCATCTTCCCAACTGACAATTTCAATGCCTTCAAGCAACAAAGACTTGCAACTTCCCCTTCTTCCTCCTCCTCCTCTAAATAATCCACTATCCTGCACTTCTTGTTCTTGTTCTTGCTCTCCTCCTCCTTGCTGCCGCAGCGGTTTTGTCTCTGCTTTTCCTCTTCCGACGACTCGTATACTTCCCATAGCTTATCCATCCCATCCCTGCCACCATACATACATATTGTTGAGCTGCTCCGCTCTTTGAAGAGCTTGCACGCCAGCGTCTCCCTCCACTCTTTCTCCGCCCTTATCGACCCGAGATCCGACAGAGTGTGGCTTATCATCATAGGCCGCTCTCGCTCTCGGGTGTGGCTTCCTCCGCGGCTGGGGGAGGTCGATCTCAACTCCATTTCCGAACTCTTAGCTGCTTCTTCAAAGTAGTCAACGTGCGAGGATTCAACTGGATTCTTCTTCTTGAAGCTACAGCTGGGCTCACATTCTTGTTCGTCCTCAGGGAGTGAGGCGTTTTGGCCGCGGAAGAGAGGGAGGTACTTGAGGAGGAAGAAGGAACAAGAAACAAACACGGCGACGACGACGTCGGCGATGAATTGATTGATCTTCTTGGTGGGAATGGCGGTGCTTCCCAAACAATAATACTTTGCCATTGCTAAGAGCTTGAGAGAGGAGATTGGTAAAGGAAAGGTAAATGGGAGGACCTTAATTAGATTGGTTGCTTTAATTTGGGGAAGGAGTAGAGAGCGTGACAAGTGTGAATTCCATAATTTTAGGTGGTTGCTTTATTTCCCTGGCCCTTCTCTTAGGCCAACATTTATTACCTTTTCTTTTTTACTTTTTTATTTATTTACATCTATATGTTACATCTAATTAATTTCTTAGTAGAAAATGCAACTTTAAGAATAAACGAGTCACCATGTTGTTGTGCATATAAAAAAAAGTGCTATAGGATCATTACTTGGAAAATGTTTGCCCCTTTCGTGAAAATTCAAGGTTTATTTTACTCCCTACCAGTGGATCGAGCTGGTCAGCGCAAGTCGATTTACTTGGTACGTGACTCTTGTCAACTGAGTCACGTGCTCGGGGTTTACCACCGTCAACGAAGATAGGTTTCTCGTCGTAAAAAAATACTTGGAAAATGTTATTTTTTTTTATTAGATAAAAATTCAAAGGTCAGACAGGCTTGACTCATCGAGAGGCCGACAAAGTCGGCAGACGACGAACCGTCAAACGTACAACCTAAAATACAGAAAAACAGATAACAAGCGAAATGAAACAAGCAGAAATAAACTTTACAACAAAACGATCCAAGAAGACCAACTCCATGAAAGCTGAGGAAGCCGTCGAAGAACGAAGCCAAGCACCACCGAACAGTGACACCGCGGGCCAGCGGTACATCAGAACTCTATCTCCTGTGGGTAATGCAGACGAACTCCAAGGAAACTCAATCTTGGATACGGAGTCGCCCTGAGCGCACCACCTCGACCCCAGCCAGTCCCGACTCTAGACTCCACACCCCCCAACCAAGCAGAAGACCTCCAAGAAACATCGGAAGTAGAGCTGCAAGCTACTCGAACAAAACGCCAACAAGATATCACCTAAAAGAAAATCGTCAAGCCCTTGCGGGATTTACTCAAACTCTTTCGGGTGGATTTACACTAACCCTTTCGGGATTTAAAAAAAAGCCCTTTCGGGCCAATTTTGATGAATTTTATATATGTATTAAACAGGAGGAAATCTGAATAAATACATATATAAAATCAGTTTTTTTTTCTTATTGGTGGCAAAACTTGGCGTGCAAGGCCGAGAAGGCTGCTTGCACGCCACGGACCTGCACACGACAGAACAACTTGAACACAACAGAAGTTAGGCAGTGCGTGCACGCCAAGCATGAGTGCAGCCAACACGCCCCGAAAACCAGCCGACCAGCAGACGGCAGCCACCAACGGCAACAAAAACACAGCCGGCGTCGGCGAGTCCCACCAGAAACACTGGCAACAGGACCAAACGATGAGGGGTTTTCAGGAGCCACCGAGCGACGGCCGATGGCCCCGAAAAGAGGATTGGAGAGGAAGCGGTTTGTGGGCGGGAGGGAACCGACAATACACAAAGGAAAGAGGTGAAGAGATCCCGATAGCGCACGGGAGCCACCAAGGAGGATGGACAAGGGAAGAAGACAACGTGAACAAAGGTCGAGCGGAGGTCGATGGGCGTCCAAGGGAGACACGAGGCCGATTGGAGACGAAGAGACAAATTCCAGGTTCACCAACTGAGATTCTAGGGGAAGAAACCACCACCACATCGCAGCCAACAATCCCAAAATCGCAGCTTGAAACACCCAAGAGGAGACTCGAATAACGACGATGAACAAGAGAGAGAAGCACAATTTCCACGAAGAAATCGGAATTGAAAGGGGATGAAATCCCAGGGTTTACACAAGTACTTGAATTTCAGCAATTTTCACAAAGGAATCGGAATGGAAAGAGAGATGAAATCCCAGATTTACACAAAATAATTTGGGGATTCTAGAGAGAGGGCAGAGCCCCTCTCTTTAGAATTGTTGTACACACTCAAATTTCCTTGTATGGAAAATGTTAATTAATAGTAGCACTCTATTTCTCATATATATGCACCAAAAATAAATCATATGGATTATATGATAAAAAAAATGATGGTTTTTATTTTCAAAAAACACCTTATATAGTAGAGATTCTTTAAAAAAACACATTTATTTTTAAAAAACCTTACATAATGTAATTCATTCAATCAAAACATCAACATCTATTTTCAATAATTTTTAGCTGATATTTTGCTTTAGAGATCAAAATGGCCTTATTTAACTAAAGTTTTTTTTTAATAAAGGCACCTTAAATAAAGTGCATTTAAAAAAAAAGGTTATAACCAAGGATATGATATCTCGGTCACTAAAATAACATGTCACCCAAAAATAGAGTTTGGTGCTTCAATTGACTAAATTTTTATATATAAGGGGTTTTTGTTTTACAAAAATTTTAAAGCATTTTGCTATATATAAAAAAAGGGCCTTTCGTAAGAAAAAAAATCAATCAGTGGAAGAGTCTCTCATATGAGGAAATGTCATATATAGATGTAGGTATATACAACATGATGATGAGTTATGCACCATGGAAACTCAATAGTCAATAATGATGAATCGACTACATTTTGGGTTTAGCCCCAACATAAAGGGACCCTCTTAATTCCCACTTCGGTTCTAGCTCCAAATATTCACTCGGTTCAAATGGGTAATGTAAAATTTACACTAGCTAGGTAAATTTTACAAGTGATGCGATCAGTACTCAATGACCCCTTGAGACAATTTTCATCCTAATCTAATAAAGTCATATGCTGATATGCCCCCCTAATGTAAATACAATCGACTTTAGGTGGAAGAGGAATCTTAGTCCTTCGTGTGTTTTTTTTTTTAAAAGGTAAAATTTTGACTTGTCGAAACCTAGTCACTAGCATTATGTCGGATGAGTTCTAACAGACCTGTATGTGTTTCAAGTGCATGCCCCCGCAAAGAGCAACTAAAGTATGCAACCTTATCAACTACTATATTCCCAATACGGGGGACATGCGAGAAGGATATTTCATAAAAGTACTGGATGATTGTTTTGATATCTCTCATACTCAATTCAATCTCACAGGAACATTTTTCTTTCTGGCTAGATGATTGAGGATAATCTTCGAATCTTTTTCTACCATGAGTTTTCTGATATGAAGTTTTATAGCTTTATTTACTCATTCTCAATCTCAGGGCGAGTGCTTCCACGATAAGAGGAGATTATTTACCTATATGTTTGTATCCCAATGTAATGGGTTTCCCCTCTCAGTCCCGGATAATGTACCTCTTGGTGCTTCCATCCAAATTTGAAGACGAACCATCGAAATTTAGTTTCATGATTCCTCGTCCTGGTTTTCTCCACGTACTTAATTTTTGTTGTTTTTTATTTTATTTTTCAGCTTGGCTTGTCTATTTTATGTTCTATTCATATGTCCTCCTCTTGTTTACGTGCTCTTCTCCAATTCTCGTAAAGCATATTTATGAAAAATTGTATTTCCTTATTTGATAGAATATGACCATCTCGAAAGGTGATCTGATTTCGGTAGAACTAAATGACCCACCATTTGAGCGTTAGTGCTTCTTTTTATATGGGATTGAGTTTACCACCTAATGTGCTCATGATTAGTTTAATGTCTTTAGTATTGTTCACTCTTCATATACTTTTTCGACATTCGTGTTGGGTGCTAACTGCTGAGCCTTAATTTCTCTCGCTCTTTTATATCCAAGATAAACTTGATGACATGGCGTGCACATCGCTCGCTAGCACGAGTCTTAGTATGTAAGCATGTGTTCTGCTCCACTGTATCTTCCGATGGCAGACCTGTGACCCGACTAAACACCATTACTTGGCTAGCTAGTTAGACCCTTGATTGTTGAGAGAAGGTGAAGAGACCAAAAGAGTTCCATATTGAAAATGTGAAAGATCAAACCTTAGTATATAAGCTAGTGGGTTATTCCTCCTATTGTCAATTGATTTTAGGATGGAAACTCACTCAGCTTATGTAGCTCAAGACCTCCAATCTCGAGTCCCAACAAACTTTAGTATTGATCTATTGTGTTTCTATTTTGAATATCTTCAACACCTTTTTCATTTTACGTATATATAAGACTATGTTTTTTTTATCACATATATTTTACATTGCCGAAAATAGGGGAAGTGGAGGAAAAAAAGTGATGCATATTTCTCTAAATTTTTGACATTTGATTTTTAAATATTAGGAATTTACTGATTTTTCAAAATAGGGAGGAGTATTCCAATTTGGATCTCCTATAACATTTTGTGTGTTACATTCAGTATTACACTTAATTATTTCGGTTATAAATTAATAATAATTTTTTAAAAAAATTATATTTATATTCCATACACTTATATTAACATGTTTATAAATTTTTATTATTAAAATATATGTTTTAGTAAGATTAAAAAAATATTTTTCAAAATAATCAATCTTTTAATTATTCATAATTTTTAATAACAAATTTTTCATAATAAAATTTTATGAATATGTTAATATAAGTGTATAGAATATAAATATAATTTTTATAAAAAAAGTTAATATGAATTTATGGGCAAAATAATTAATAAGTGTAACACCGAGTATTACACCTAGTGTTATAGGAGATCGATATGCACTAGAGTATCCATATCATTATCAACTCCATTTTTGGTAATTCACATTGGGCATATTCAAGAAGATACTATGTTACTAAGATTCAATATATCCTTCAATCCCTACATGGTTAGGAATTAGGATAAGGGTGAGTAGAGAGTACTCGATCATAAAACTTTCTATATATAAGTTGAATGAACTTAATTAATGAATGAATGAGATAATCCATAAGGAAAAAGGAATTGAATGGTGTATATGTATGCAAATCTTGATTATTATATTCATTCCCCGGTAGGACATTGATAATTATGAATTGATCCTCCAAAATCATTTTTAGAGGTAAAAAATGTGATTATGGCCTTGAAGAACTATTAGTGGATATATCATTTCCTAATTTATCAGATATTCCTTCTCCTATACACACTATATATATAATGTAACAAACTTACAAATAACAGTCACCAGGCACACAAGCAAACATCTTGGCAATCACATATTTCATTCATTCATCTTGTTCTTGATTAAAGCGATGACATCATCCTCTGGGATGCTGACCGTGGTTCTGCTGACATTAGCCGTTGCGGCGCTGACAACATGCTCATCATCTAGAATTGCCGATGACTTCGAGCATCACGTGGCGATAAAGAACAGCCTACAAAGTCGGCAAATCTTACAGGTTTGAATTGAGGCTATTAATTAATTTTCCGCAACTGATTTCCCATTTTTTGTTCAATTAGGTTAATAAAACAGCAAAATTAATTTGGGAAACAATTGAATATATATATATATATATATATATATATATATATTGATCAGGTGCACTGCAAGGACAAGAACGAGGATTTCGGAGTGTGGAAGATCCCGTATGGGTACGACTGGGAGTTCTTGATACACCAGACACTGGGGGCGGATTACTATTGTGGGTTTGTGTTCGACAACAAGCTCCATTGGTTCGACATTTACCTTCAGAGACGAGATTATACCCGATGCAGTTCCGGAAGTATGGATTGTCTTTGGTCTATCAAGGAGTCTGGCCCTTGCTACAAAGACAATGAGGCTTGTTATCCTTGGAATTCCGACGACGCCCTCCTCACTAATTCCACCTTACTTAACTAACTCTTTAGTTTTCCGGTCGCCATCATCTTGTTATAAACTAATTAATGTGTATGTATGGTGACATTTCATGAACTGCTTTATGGAAATAAGAATCGTTTCTTAAAATAATTCCATCTCCTTAATTTGATCATATATACCCTTCACATCTCCAACCTTTTTGAATTGATCCTCCAAAATCTTTATTACAACTAAAAATGTGAATAAAGACCATCAAAGACAATATTCGTCACATTCGAATTCCCAATTCCCCAATTTCATTATTCCGATTAGGCCGGTTAATAAACAAGGAGATTGATGAATTAATTTGGAAAATAAAACATGTTGGGATCCCATATTTAGTGTGAAGTGATAATAAAACACTAAAATATAAGGGATCGATGGTGAAGCTATTGGTTGATCCCGACCCCATAATATAAAAAATTAAAAATAAATCCGACACAACATCTGCTACTATTGCTAAATTCTGTACATGATTTGTGGTCGATAATTTGCTCCATTGGTTCGACCATTTGCCTTTGAAGATGAGATTATAACCGTTGCGCGCTGTTCTGAAACTATGAATTGTTGTACAAACTATCAAGGAGGCTGATCCTTGCTTACAAGGACAAACCAACTAACTCCTTCATCCCTCCATAACTAAGGACCTGTTTGATAGAGCTTTTCAAAATAGTATAGGAAAATTTAAGTTTTTACATATTTATTCTATTAAAAAAAGCTAATTTTTTTAATCTGTCCATAGATATTTATCAAGAAATTAAGTTCTTGGCCCTCCAAACATACCCTAACTCATTAGCTTTTAATGTCATCTTATCAAGGGAAAACTAATTAAAACATCCCCACCTTTGAGGGTATGGTAAAAAAATGTCCTCAACTTTAAAATATAATAAAAATATCCCGAACTTTGAGGGTAGTGGTAATATATTACCACGGGTTTTTCACGGGTTACAAATGCTGACAAGATAGCCTACGTTAATTTCTTTTTCAAGGGTTTTCTTGAACAGTTCCCTTGTGAAAAAATAAAGAGTCGGACCGGGTTCATACCCAACGCCTTTTCCTCCCTCCTATCTTCTCCCATGGTCGACTCTTGAGTCTTCCAGATCTTTTAGACAGCTCATAGTTCCTCTTCAATGATAGTCTTTCTCTCTCGTGGTCGCATATCTTGAGTTGTCTCTCTCACATCTTCTTCATTTTTTACAAGGGTTTTGTTTTTTTTTTCCTTTTTGTTGTGGTTGTTGTTATTGTCGGTTTAGTTTTGTTGTCGGTTTGGTGTTAGGAATAGCCGTTTTGTGTTAATTTGAGGCAATTTTGACCGGATTAGTTGCTTTATTGAATCAATTTCAATGTTTAATTTTGTTGTCGGTTTATTTTTTTTCTAAAGGAAACCGTTCAAGAAAACCAAATTTTAGTGCTAATTTGTAAAAAAGCTTCCACGCATGCTGCCTTGTCAAAAAAAATCTACGTAGGCTGCCTTCTCAGCACTTTTGACCCGTGAGAAAACTCGTGGTTGTTGTAAGGAGGAAATCGAGAGTGCAAATACGAATACTAATAAAGTAAAGCAAACCGATTGGATCCCAGCAAATAATGTTCAAGACTCCCTCCCGATGTAGCAAGAGAAAGTCAGGTTCGATCCTCAAGGAAGCTGGCCAGCGGATCCTAGGCAGCGGAGGAATCTCACGAGCAGAAGTCGACCACAGATTACCCGACTTCGGCTAGGGTTAGTCGACAGAAGGTCAGGCAAGTCAAAACTGAGCAAGTAGCAGCTGCTGGCTTTGGTCGATATCGAGAAGTTTACTCGATATCGAGGAGATTTCGTCGACGTCGAGAAGTTCTTGTCGAGATGGAGTACCTGCAAAAACCAGAAGCTACGGCGATCTTTGTTGATCGAAAGTGAGACGTCGATGTCGACCAATTTTGGTCGAAATCGAGGAGAACCGTCAAATAAACGAATGCAAAATCACGAAACAAACAACTATATGAACGAAAACTTCCAAGATCGGGGTTTGCAACAACGATAACCAAGCATGCATAAGGCAAGATAAATAACGATAATCATGCAAATCGCATCGAAGGATCAAGCTTTCGCCTTTTCCAACAATTAGACAACTCTTTCAAGAAACCCTAATTGTATCTACCGATTTTATGTTTATAATCCAAGTTGTTAGCATGGATCTCTATTAAATAGGTAACAAACATATAACGGGTAGTAGATACTCAAAACATGAAAAAGGTCGGATCTTTACCTCAAACTTGCATGGCTATCGTCGGGCTTACCCCAACCCTAGAAGTTGGTGGACTACTCGTGCCTCATCACAATCGCAGACATTGATTGGAAAGAAATAACTTGCATTAACTAAATTCAAAGTCTTTACAATCCCGGCACTCACACTTTCGTGGAATGCCAAAACCCTAAAACCTTTGAACTCCTAAACTTCTCTGTGGAACTACTTCTCTCTCAAATTGAATTCCTAGAAAATCAGCCCCATGGGCTTTATTTATAGGGCTTAATCCTTGCTAATCAAGAAAAGCAATCTATATCTACTTTCTAAAGATAAAATTAAATAAAGATAAAGCATTAAATCTAAAGGGAAATAATTAAATATCTAAAATATCTTCATGTCTTCATGTGGTAGGTAAATCCCTCTTCCTTGGATAGATCTTTGATAGATATTGATAGATTCGGACTTCCTTCGAGCCCAAGCAAGCCTACTCGACTCGGATTAGCCCAACAGCGTCGCGGCCCAGAGAACTTTTGGTCGATATCGAGGAATTTCCTCAACATCGAAGAATGTTGTCGTCGATCTGGGCTTCCTTCGTCTTCTCGAGTAGCCTCTTCTCGGATCTGACTCGGACAGCTGCTCTCGGTTTTGTCGATATCGAGGAGTTTCCTCGACATCGAGTAAAAGTTGCTCGAGCTGTCTTCTTCTTCTCGGCTTCTCGAGCAGCTTCTCCACGAGCAGGCTCTGGTTCACATTTTTTATCGATATCAAGGAATTATTCCTCGAAATCGAGTAACTCTTTCCTTTTGTTTTCTCTTCTCGGTTTTGTCCCGGAATGGCTCCAAATTCTGCAATATTAAACCAAAACTTATGTAGACCTCTATTTATTGCAAATAAGCATATATTACATAAATTCAACATATTCCCAGCCCAAAATACGCAAAGTATATAGAATAAGGAGCTAAAATGTGCATAAAAACATGGCTATTTTAGTGGACATCAAATCACCCCATACTTAAGCTTGCTTGTCCCCAAGCAATAACTTGGATGGCCATTTAGGGGAAGAATTTAAAACTCTCAACATCATAGATTCATTCTTATATAACCCTGTAATCAATTACCATCATCGAAAAGGTACTTGTGCCACAAATCCATGCATGTGCAATAAAAAGCAACATCTACTCACAAAAGGAGGGTTATGCAAAAACAATCCATATGACAAAGCATTAATAATCAAGAGGACTTTTAATTTAAGCTCAATAAGGAGTAGATTGGTAAAAGGCTAAAGGTGGGCAATTTTTGGCAATGTGGTGCTAATAATCCGGGGAAATGGAGTATTCCCAATCTTTCATACCACATTCCTTCTTCATAAGATTCATCACCTTCCATAATGCTTTTATCAATAATAATGCTTTTACCTCTCTAACCTCAGCACTGCCTTCTCGCGAGTCGCAGACATGGGTGTCATGAATGACCCCGGATACTTAGTGCTTTTGGACTCCTCACATGTGTGTCCCATCTCGCCAAACTATTATCTCAGCGAGCAGGGCCGATCTTTGATCGGATTTTTTCTCACTCATTAAATTTTCCATAAAATTCAAACATTCCCGCCAAACTCCAATAATGATATCACAGCACAACAACCATATGACATCTCCATAATGTAACATCAATCTCAACATAATCCCCGGATGGAATAAGGTAAAGAATGGCAATGTTTAGAATATGTGGAGCAACATATGAAATAAGGCATAAATATGGCTTGTGTGATGCATAAGCATAGGTATGGCTATAGGAATTTCAAAATATGAGCATTATATGGAAATATAAAGTCCTCCATCCTCTTATCATACAACATGTCAAAAGCAACATTAAATTTTACCTCCTCTTATGGTTTTCAAGAAAATATGCACTTCATTGTGACTTCCCTTTACTAGGCAATTTCATGCTATATCTCTAATGAATCCAATTTTGCATCGCCGAGTTCAATATAAGCTTCCATGACACTATTTCTTTAGACAATTTACAAGCATTGGGAGATGTCTCATAGAACTTTGAGTTTAGCAATTAAGCATAAAAATTTAAAAATTTACTCAAAATTCACCATGTTTAACCAAAAGCAAGAATAAAACATAAATAAATAATATTAAGCTCTTCCCCCACCCCATACTTAAAATATACAGTGTCCCCACTGTGTAAAATCGATATAAAACAAAGTTAAAGGAAGGAACTCACCGAATAATGCGCAGAGGAGGCAAAACAGGGGCTGTCGAGGAAACAGGGGCTGGTCGACATCGAGTTATTTGGTCGATGTCGAGGAAAGTGGGAGCGTCGAGTAGAATAGTGAAGTCGAGGAAGCTTCTGACTTGGTCGAAGTCGAGTTGTCCTACTCGATGTCGAGTAGTTCTGGGCTGCTCCTCTTGGTCGATCTCGACTGGCCTAGTCGATTTCGACTAACTGTCAGGGACTTCTCCTTCCATTCTTTGCGATCCTCTTTATGTTTCTCGACCTATAAATGTTAGGTTCCACACGAAGACAAGACTTTCCACATGAAGTATTCTAAACTAAAGAACAAATACCAAAATCAAAATCAAAAGAAAACCAAAACCAAAAGGTTCAAAGTCCCAAAATTTAAAAGTTTTATGTACATGCTCTAGATTTTAGAGTCGCTAGGCCGACTTCTCCGTTAGAGCTCAGGAACCATCAATGTGCCCCCCCCCCCCTTGTGCTTGGCCCTTCTCTTGGATCATCTAGGTCCTGATTGTAGTATGCAAGCTCAGCTGATAAGTTGTTGGTTGCATAGTAGCCCTTGCCTTCCTTCTTCTTCTTTCCAGCTCTCATCCTTTGCAGATTGGCTTGCCACGGGGCCTTACCTCCCCTTAACTTATCCATATTTTTCTTAATGGACTGAGCGGGAGTAGAAATCATACCTGGACTTACCTTTTCGGGCCCAAGACAGAAATCTTTGGGCTTAGGGTTGGTCGATGTCGAGCAAGACTGGTCGACGTTGAGTTGTTTGGTCGACATCGAGGAGCTTTGGTCGATGTCGAGTGCAGGGACCCCATACTTAAGCTCTTGGCAAGTCTGGTGCTCAGCAGAGGAAGTCGATGTCAAGAAAGCTTGGTCGACATCGAGTTGTCTGGTCGACATCGAGGAGCCTTGGTCGATGTCGAGTTTGTAACACCCCTTCTTAGAACACTGAAGAGATGTTGCAGCGCCAGCAATTACTCGGACTTTAATGTCCTCGTAACCGCCTTAGGCTTATATGGACATGCAACCATGCTCCCATAAACAAGATGATATAAAGTAAATTATAATAGATTGAAATTAGCGGAAGACTTAAATAAAAATCAGTCATCTAAAATAAAGTAACCCAAAGTAACGGGTCCAATCTTAATATTTAAGTAGTTTAAATAATAGCAGCGGAAATAACGTTAAAAGAGTTACAGCGGAAATAATAAACTTTAATACAATAAATTTTTGGAATTTATACCTTAAAACAAAACTTGAACAAAATATTAGACTTCTTTATTCTTCGGCGCCTCAAGACCGTTTACCTAAACCTGCGGATTAGTGGCTGGGGTATAGTATGCAAACCAGGGACCCCAGCCGTCCAAGGGAAGAAAAATAGGACGGTTAGTCTTTTTACGACTAGCAAATGGCAGAAAGTAAAATGTCCAAGACTCCGTCTACCACCCATTGATCATAAAAGGGTATTGGTGATTGTAGACTAAAATATAAATTAGGAGTAAATATTTATGTGGAACTTGAATCGTTTGAATAAATTAAAATTAAATTAAATAACAGAATGATCCAAAAGGACCGAGTGGTTGAATGGGATGCGGGTCCGAAGACCCTAAGGAATCATATTCTGAGTACGGAAAGAATATGATATAACGTCACTGAAAATGGGTGACCTATTTATAAAATAATGTACAACACGATAATAATAATAATACAATTATACACAGCGTTATCATTTACTTAGGACAAGTGATATCGGTCTCGGCCGCATATAACGGGCAGACGACCTACTACCCTTAGGTAGTGTACCCATTCGAGAGATTTGCAATTTCAAAGGGGCATCTCATGAGACGTTTATAGAGCAAGGTATACTCAACCTTGACCTGACTTTACCATTTTCCATTTATTTAACATAGCTCAATAATAATAATACTGCAGTAGTAATACACAATAAAATTAAATCACAATTCCATCCTAGGTGACCGCAGAAGGCATGTTGTGCACTTTAAAACTATAAGGTGCACGAAATAATATCACTGACAAGCATGGATATTCAAAACCAATAACATACCATACTTAACTAGCATGAAGGAAACAAACTGAACAAATCATGCTTTTAGGAAGTTCGGGCATTTAATATAATTTTCTCAAGTCATGGGATCAAATTATAATTACCCGAGTTGTCATGCTATGTGAGATTAAGGAGTTGATAAATAGCAACAAACAGATCTAACTTGCATATTTATCACAAATTCATAGCATGGAATAAAAGACACGAAAGACAAGACAATATTTGATAAAGGCACGAAATTGCAGAAATGCACTAATTGGACCAAACCACTTGCCTTAATCTTAATCTGACGGATTGGGTACCAACGGATTGAAGTTCCCAAATAACGCTAAGCACCTATACGATTCAAACGATATCGCATAAGGTCGTTTAAACTATAAATCCACCGGATACCTTAGTTACTATATATATATATATTATAAATATATATAGTCGGCACTTACTTCCTCCTACAGACACAAGAATCAACCCACGTCCACTTGAGTCTCGACCACGCCTTGGTGCTCTGCAAGCATTTCATACCCACGTACCAACAACACCCAAGCAAGTAAGTTCGATGTCATTTCACGATACTTTCAGATCTGTAAAATGAGTTGCCTTTAGCTTACCAAGTGTAGTCGGTATTGCATCGTTCGATTCGATCAAGGTCGCAACTAGGATCGAACCTTCACAACTGTAGAAGACATACCCCCAAAAGTCACTTGACAGCATATCTCATATGTGCAAGTATGCAAGTTCAGCAGTGATTCGATATGGTTTCGAGATATCGAAACAAGTTGGAGTCAACTTACCAATCATACTCGGAAGTATCACGCCCGACTTGATTCACACCTGGCTTGAATCGAGATCTGATCGCTGCAGAAATTAATCACAAAGTCGATTCCTTGGTCAGTTGGGTGACGCGACTTTAGTAACGACTAAATTTCAGTCAGGGCAATAGGTGACTCACCGCTACCAGGAGTGATGGTAGGACGTGGGAGGAAGGCAAGGGAATGAAGAACAGTGGATGAATGGGTCAGACCTGAGATCGAGACGAGTCGAAACGTTCTACAAGTAGGGAATCAACACTTAGGGTATCTATATGAATATACAGGGTTGAGAAGTAGTAAATGAGACTCCTTTACCAGCTCTTAGGGTGTGCAAGGGTGGCGGTGGCACTTGACTGCAGAGAAGTGAACGCCTAAATACATAAGTCACATCAGCATCAGATGGCGTCGTCCCGCGCAAGTACAGTTGAAAGCAATCGAAGGGAAGAACGTATATATGTTGCCTTACCCACTTCAGATGAGTGTTGAGCCTCCGTATGCTTCTTCGAATGTCTCGTCGTCACCTTGCACTCCTACTACCGATCGGGGTTGCTAATCGACTACCAGTAGAGGGGATGGATTTTTGATGGTATTGTTGAACGGTGAGGGTGAGCAATAGGGTTGAAACCTTAATTTAAAAGTTAAGGATTGGGGCTGATCACTTGGTTATGGCAAGCCATGTAACGGCCCAGAATTATGATTTCCGGGTTACGTTTCAAGGGATAAAACCCCTTGTTCGGATCTTGCAATCCAAGTACGGGTCGAGGTTTCAAACTCATTTAAGATTAGTAGAAAGAGGGACTTCAAACCCTAAAAATCACGAAGGGCCATTGGGTACCCTTAACCTGTCCTAAGACTATGTCGCGGAATCCATTTCAAACGGAAGTAAGGCGAAAGCGAAGTAAAGATACAAGTGTCACGGCAGAACCGGTCAAAACCAAATCATGAGCGTGTAATTACCATTTTACTAAATTAGGATATTGGCTAGATTCTTCGATTCGCCAAAAGGGAAACCCCGTCATATAGACATCGAGCACTCAAATCTGCAGAAAATACCTTTAAAAGAAGAACGGGGAAAGGAGTCAGATCGAGCCAGTCATGCGGGACCGGCAGTCCTCGCTGAGGCCACATAATATGTGCTATACCTAATAAAGATGCTCTAAATGCAGTACGAAAGTCAAACACACTAGCATGCTCCTGGTCATAATAATGTGTAAAAATACTGTAAAGGGCCCAAGACAATGTCAAGTGGCATATCCCTCTCCTACCTCCACCCCCTTCCGATAGGGCGGAGACTGGCCAGCTCGTGAATGCATTCCATCATAATCGGGCGGCACGCATGCCTAACCCGCTCCACAATAAAGCCCGCAGGCATAATATAAGGAAGTTCATGACTCGATTGACTCAGGGTACCCGATGAGGCTGGGCTACCCTATGACCCTAACAAAGACTCTAGGACTATCACAGATAACGGCCGTTCTGTTTCAAACGCAATAAGTAAGCAGATGCTCATTCAATTAGTGCAACCTAAACAGGATACTACATGGCATGCTTTTATGCATATGCAACCTAACATAAAATGCAACAACAGGCATGAATGTCCAACCTGAGTAAGCCCCCTAGGGAACTTACCTGAAGATGCAGAACAACAAAATAACGCAAGCAAGGGCCCAAATGCAAGTCCAAAGCAATCCAAAAGCAGTACACACCTATCATCAAGCCATTTCCATAAGCTATCGTGCCGACATTCATACATACGAAACCCAAGTTCTCAACATACTCAAAACCAATCAATGGTAAAATCATTTTCCAAAACCTTTCCGATACGATCAACATTAACCAAAATCATTGTTCCAATCAATCCATTGATAAAATCATACCAACCATATTATCCAAAGTCTTAAATCCCAAATTAAGTCAACTCGTATTCAAAATAATTTCTCAAATCATACTTGGCCAAATTCCGACACTTATCATTTAAATCCTTAACAAATTCCCAAAATCATATTAGTACACAATCCCGGCATGTTTATTTTCAAAATCATTACATAAATAAATTCTGACATTTAGTCGCAAAATAATTCCATTTTCACCACCATATTTATAAATCACAACTCATAATTCATTCCAAATTCCTAAAGCCACAATTTAAAACATCGCAAAATACATATTCCAAATAATGTTATTTTCCAACTACTAATATATGAATTTCCAGAATTATATTTCTTTTTCTTTTTCAAAATAATATCAATAATAATAATATTGATAATGGCTCGATAATTTAATACTACATAGTATATATTATATAAATCTGAAATCCCATAAGGAGAAATAACAACAACAATTAATAATAACCATTTATAAACAAACCCAGCCCAACTTACACCCGGAATGTAAAGGCCCAACCCGAAAGCTCAAACTGAATGAAAGAAGGAACTCGGAAGAAGGATCCAATTTGTCCAGGAAGAGAAAGGAGGTAGGCCCACGCCAGCTCAGCCCGGATTCTGACTCATTTCCCAGCCCAAGACCCGGCTTGCCAAAGGAAAAGAAAAGGAGGACCCGGATGCGGAACTCGGATCAGGCCTTGACCCGGAAAATTAGGCCCACCAATAGGCAAGGAAACCTGCCTTCCTCAAGCTCAGAACAGGGCTCAGCAATGGCGACAGAAGACGGAGAAAAGAGAAAGGGGGTCAGGGCCTCCGGCGGAGACTCGATTTCAACCCAACTACAACCCATCCAGATCGACAACCCTTCCCGACCTCAGCCACCAGAAACGACTCAATGAAATTGAAGAAAGGAGAGGATTCGGGGCTCACCGGGATTTCGAGATCTCGCCGAAGAGCTTCGCCGGAGGTCGATCTAGCGTCGTCGGAGTTTCGGACTGCTCTCTGCTCGGCCTAGGGCGAACGCAACGGATTAAAGGTGCGAATTTACAGGCTTTCAAGGAAACAGAAGAAGAACGAAGCCTTACCGCTCGGAATCGGGAGAACAGATGAGGGAGGGGGGCGGTGGCGGCGTCGGCGGTGGTTCCTGGTGGCGTTCGGTTGCTCTGCCGCTTCGAAGAAGGAGCAGTGGGAGCTAGGAGGTGCTGCTGCGCTCCGTGGAGAGGGAGAATGGAGGCTAGAGAGCTCGGCTCATGGGATGGTGGTTGCGGTCGTCGGACGTCGGAGCTCGGAGGATTTGTTGCTCCGTGGTGCTTGTCCCGGCGGCGAAACAGAGCAAGAGGGTGGTGTCTCGGTGGATTTGAAAGAAATCAAGAGAGGATCAAGAGGGTGAGGAAGATAAGGAGAAGAAGATAGGACAGGAAAAAGGTTTGTTTGATTTTCATAAGAGGAGAGAAGAGGTGGTGTTTGGTTGTGAGAAAGAGGTATGGGGGATGTGTGTGGGGTTTTAAAATTCAGAATGAGGATCACGGGCTAATCCTAGGAAGTTGAGGTGTTGGTGACCTTACCAAAGGGGAAAGAAAACAGGGATGAGGGGAAGAAGAGAGGGGTAGGTGTTGGACTAATTTGGGAATTAACCAATTGAGTTGATATGGGACCAATTTGTTGCAGGCTGAGAAGGTGGTGCTTGCAATTTGAAATCAGATGGGGAGATTGGGAAGATGACAAAACAATTGAAGGGAAGAGGTGAAGTAGTCCCACAAATTCAAATACCCGGCAACGAATCTCGAAAATTTGTTTTCAAAGGTTAGTTTCCGCAATTTTATGTTAGGTCGGAAATCCGTTTTAGGAGTTTTAAAATCTGATTTAACAAGTTCAATTTCGATTCAGTAATTTAAAGACGAGTTTTACTTGAAATATTCGATTTTTTTTTCCTACTTAAATCCATTTTATATTATTTGTTAAAATTTATTATTTAAAAATCCGAGCCTTTACAAGCCAATCACGGAGATATGGCCAATTCGCTTTGGCAAGTATCTCCTGATTATACGTGCTTCCTTAATATTAACCGGATCGGATGAATTCTTCCACTAATCTCGGCTTATAATGGTAAGACTATGTATATACATATATTTGTTTACATCTATATATAAATAGTTTATATACACACATATTTATATAGCTAGATATCCCCAAATTTACCTATAAATAATATAAATGTTGTTTGTGAAATTATTTATTTATTTAAATAATAGTACCTATTTTTATTTAATTACATATGTTAAATATTGATAATGAGGAATTATTTTATCTCTTCGAATAAATTATTTTCATTGTACTTTGAATATTATAATTATTCTAAAACTTTACGTTAGGTATTTTATGTGAACTAATAAAATTTAAATTCAACTTATTTTTACCAAATTCAATATAAAGAGAATTTAGTTAGCTATTTATTTATTTATTTATTTATTTTCATTAAAACTGAAATATCCAAAAATACTTTGGGGTATTTCATATCTCCCTCCTTAAAATAAGTTTCGTCCCGAAACTTGAACAACGAACAGGGAAGAGAGAAAGGATAGAAAGAGCAACGAAAAGTGAAGAGAGAAAGGTGGAAAGAGCAATGAACTTGGTATTTTATCAAGTAAGAGTACGAATGGGTTCATGAAATTGTTTGGAGGGGTTGACATCATTAGCTAGCTGGGTATGTAATGACCTCACTTTTATAGATTATTTAAAGTAATGAAATGTGACCTTAGATCATATTATTTTATCTTCAACTTTCAAACCTTAACAAAACTGTCTATGTTTAGTTGTTAACCTTGATTTTCCCTTTTGAGAATTTGACTATAGTTGTCATAACATAGGTACTGATTTCATAAATACCCAGCCCTTAATGAATCTTCATAATTTGTTTCAAGGGTTTAAAATCCATCTTTTAAATTTTCCGTCTTTATGTTGTAAGACATATTGTAGGAATTATATCTTAAAGATAATGGTGAAACGACTTGTATTTGGATTGCTGAGATCAGTAAGAGGGGTAAGTCTCGCCCTGAAACGTATCTCGGATATACTACTAGCTTGTTTTTCTTACTTGGCTTAGGTGTGGGGCAAGTGTAGATAAAGAGGGAAAAGGGAAAGATATAGACCGTACATGACACCCATATGAGTAGTTAGAGGAAAAGACTTGGAATTTTATGGGTACGTACAGAGTAATATGCTTTTAGCTCATTGTTGCAAGAGAAACACAACTTAATTACCTCCAACGTAATTAGTTGTTCACCGAACTCATTATGGCCAAAGTATGAGAATTATTTCACACGAAATAAATAAAATAACATCCTTTTAATGTACACCTAAGCACATATAATTGATGCAAAGATAATACTATGTGTTGAAGAGCGATCGTAGTTAAGTTGTCATTGTCAGGGGTTAGTAACTCATAGCACACAACGAATATGGTTTTCTAGCTTACCATTGGCTTTCGTCTCAACCTCATTTGACTCCCTTTTCCAGGTTACCAAATACCCGGCAACGAATCTCGAAAATACCCGGCAACGAATCTCGAAAATTTGTTTTCAAAGGTTAGTTTCCGCAATTTTATGTTAGGTCGGAAATCCGTTTTAGGAGTTTTAAAATCTGATTTAACAAGTTCAATTTCGATTCAGTAATTTAAAGACGAGTTTTACTTGAAATATTCGATTTTTTTTCCCTACTTAAATCCATTTTATATTATTTGTTAAAATTTATTATTTAAAAATCCGAGCCTTTACATCATCCACCTCTAAAAACAAGTCTCGTCCCCGAGACTAAAACCAAAATAAAGTAGGGGATGACGTTTGAAATTGATGAGTTCAAGGACCATGTCCAAGGATCTTGTAGTTATCTCGGTTGCGTCTTCCGGGATTCTCACAACATCCTAGTCATGATCGTGACATCTCCAATTGGCCTTGACAAGTATGCAATAAGCACCCCTATCACATACTCGCTTCGACTTTTCGGAAGTACCACAACTCTAAGAGTTCTACAATGTCATCACTAGGCCTTAGCAAGCACTCTACAAGCGCCCCCATAAAATGCTTGTATCCACTTCGTGAAGTATCATAGGGTTGCCCGGGTTTGACAATTGAAAAAGATTGGCCTCAAAATCGTTGAAACTCTCGGTAATGTTTATTCCTTACAAATCAAATCTAATCATTTTCAAAATCATTCAACTCTTCAAATCCAACGTTTAATAAAGTAACTTTACACCAAAACCAGTCAAATCATTTCAAATCAAGATTTCTTCAAAATCTTCCAACAACCCAATCAGTTTCCCACATAACAATCAATCAAATTCAGAAGCTCGGAGGTGGAATCATCCACCTCTAAGGGCTAATCCCATATTCTCTTCCTAGTTTCCATAATCAAATCAATCTATCAGTCTCAATTCAAGTAAGATTCACAAGTCATATGCAATGCATAACCACATAACTAATCGATCATTAACGAGTACATCATATAACAAGTCTTAAACATATGCCAGCACACTGCCACAAGATCCCATCAACGTCTCCACCTCATACTAAAGGTCATAGTATGCATCTATGCCAAAATCATAACACACATCTCAATATCACACCAAGGTCATAACAGGTACATCCTCATCACAGAGTCAATGAATCAAACTCATTGTCAACACATCAACACAACAAGTCATGTTATTAAGATTCCGCGAAAGGGGAGGTCAAATAATATATCAGTCATCGAATGTCAGCATATTCACCAAACATCATCTTAACTCATCACAGTGCCATATAACGATCATTTAGAAATTATGCACCATTATCTTATAAATACAAATTATGATCATACTTCAAGTCATATTCATCATTTGCATAATCAATAATCATGCTTGTCACCCATATGCTACAACATCATGCTTACTACCATATAATAAACATCATGCTTCCATATAGTAACACGCCATTATCTCATAGTTCATACTCATCATTATTTCTTACATCATATCACAACACGTCCTACTATGCTTCTAAAACAACATAACAGGATAGCAAAACATCAATATATCATGATAACACTAGTCACTACCAATTAGATTTTAACATTGCGTTTCAGCAGGTAATGTTATTCCATATCAGGTTTTATCATGGTCACTATCTAACATCATTCCATCAAATATAAATAAATCACATAATCAGGAAAATCCTCACATCATACCAGTCAAAATAAAACACAATCTCCACTCGCCCATCTCCACTCTCAAACCAAGACTAATCCTCTTCTAGACCCGCCAACGTCATCTCAGACGAAATTTCCCAAAGAAATCCCAATTCATCCCGATGCTCAAATCTCGCCCCTCTTTCTGCCAAGCACTGCTACACCATCCACCTCTAAGAATCCGACTCCTATCTCTAACTTCACACCCAATTACCCTCTAATACCATATCCTCAATATTCACGAGCCCTTCCTTACACTCCTCGTACCACCTGAAGCATCACAAGCATCACCCAAAAGCTCATCAGAACCACCAACATTGCCTACCATAGGCCCCAAAGCTCACTCAGTCTTACCTAAGCCAACATCCCTCTCTTGCGACTCACCTCCTAATACCATTGATCATCCCAACCGTCCTAAATTCTTTCACCACCCTCTAACCACACTACCAATGACCTCACCCACAGGTTTAAGGAAGAAGCAATCATGAAAATCATCAAACGTAAGGTCTGCAGCATATCAACTAGCATTTATAAGCATAACATCGTGGGTTCAACAAGTCTCAGTTTACCATCATGCTCAATAATCATTGCAACATCATATATGAACATAATGAAGTCAAGCTAACATGTTGCATTATAACCTTATCTGATACAATTCATGCTTCTTAACATATGTAGTTCACATTTTACAGGCAACGGAATTCAAATCATGCTTAGCAACTTAGAGTAGCAACACGTCAAGACATCATGGTACATGAAATCTATAAGTCATCAAATCATATCATTATAGACAATAGGCAATCAGGCAACGGTCATCATCAAGTCAGCACATCAATACATAAATCTCATCGCTAGGTCAGTGCAATATCATCGTCAACAAATTCAAAAGGGTTAGCAATTCGAACAGAGAACACTCTCGCTTACAAGTCATATCGTAATCAGTAACCGCCATTCTCGAAATGTGCTTGTCTTTCCGAAATCGTTGATCCTGAGGCCCGTGGGTTATGGGCCCACGCTTCTGCTGCACTGCTCTGTCGCTATCTAAATTTTCGTTCCCTCTTCCATGCGGTCGCTCGTCGAATGTATCACATAGGGTCCAAGTTAGCGGAGATAGGGGAGTGACAAGAGAAGACAACCCAAAGTTCCTCTCGGAACCAACCACGGACCAATACTAAGACGACAACTAGAGACAAAACTTCGACCCGAGAATAACAACGACGCCCTTATGAAAGTCTATTAGGTTGCAACTGTGACAATCAGATACAAATTCATCATGGGGCATATCAATCATATTAATTCACACTAACATATACCTATCTCAAAGAGAACGACATGCATATTCATTCCAAAAGGCACAATCAAGTCCTACACTGTTGCATGTGAGACAAGCTAGCAGTCTATTATTTCATGGGTCCAGATATGCCTAGCAACTTCAAGCATGATATGTGGAACCAGTAATTATCATACAAGATTCGAAGTCATGCGGGATTTAATGAAGATAACAGGCATCATGAGTATGAACAAACGTACAAGAATGGTACATGCAACACAAGATGAGGTCAAATATAGCATGGCGATGTACATCATAACGATCAAACTAAGCACCATACGAAAATACATAAGGCGGCATAGTAATCATCACAACTAATAACAAGAATCATATTGTAGGTTCAGAATGGCATGTAATCATACAATGAGATACACTTAGGAAACATAGGTCCTATACGATGCTAGCGATACATGACAAGGCATGAGCATAGACAAGAGTGATTAAATGAGTTCAATATGATGTACGTGAAAGCAAAAGGATCACCACAGAGTAAACAAGATAACATCACAGGCGATAGGCTATAATCGTGCCAAGAACGGACCATCATAGAGCATGTATATGGTACAATAGTCATCACATCATAGAACAAGTACAACACGTGATCATCTAGCGTGTCATATTGGGAATCATAATCCCTACAGGACACTACTGGCACATGTCGGACATGAATGCAATCAAGATAATGCGATTAGATTCATCCTAACATTCAGGTGTCATGTGTGTGCAAAATCATAATCTAACATGTTGTGTGATCATGCGAGGTGTCAAGTCATACGCTCATGCAATTACAAGAAGATGTCATATAGTAATAGAGGAATACCACCGAGTGAGATCATGTAAGAATGCTAGGGCCTACCATTGTAGAAAGCAAGTCGGTCATCGAATTTAACATCATCTAGCCAGGATAAGTAAGACATGTTATGGTAATAGGAAGGGGGAAGAACCACACGATCAGGAACCTAGCTCGAGAGAGAATCAGCAATAATGCAAGCAAGATATAATTCACACGAGTCACAACCAAGGATCCTACATGATACTAAAGGCTCTACTTGGCATACGATACATGCATTCAACTAATCATGGCGACACGTAGGAAATCAATTCAATCACATTCCAACCACATAGAAACATGAGGAAGGTTTTACAATGTATAACACGAGTCTAAGTAATGGCAATATGACTAGAATACGGGGACATGAGCTCAAACCAACACATACTAAGATAAAACACGCATTTCTCAAGACTCAATTATACCACATATTCTCCATCCAACGCAAGTAATCACACAACAACACAAATTGCAAAACAATCAATGTTAATTAATCTGACGAATACAGAACAGATGGGAATACTATAGATTCTTGTTACCAAAGGATAATAAGCATTGACACGTCATCATCCAACAAGCTAAGACGTTCATCTATCAGCATTTATACAAAGAAGAGTTGATCACACTATCATGCACCTAACCCAGGCAAAATAACAAGCATATAGGTTCATATCATGTGGTTCATGCTTTCAATTGATCATTAGCGCAATTAATACAATATGTCAAGTCGGCATGCTATAAACAACATATAATCATGATAGAAGACAATACATAACACAATACTTAAGCAATGTAACTAGTCACACATGTAAATATAACACAACAACTGGGTACCAATGGTTATTCATAAGGCACGTGTTAGAGACTACAAAATCATGTCATGCAATTCAGAGAGAGTCATCATTACAACCGGACAGAGATCCCTAAAGGCAACCATTGACTTTTCCCGACTGACTTCTTACCCCTCTTTCCCGTGGGACTCTGGTATGACTCTTTGCGGCAAGAAGATACGGGTTGATCGTCACAAGAATCAAGAAATACAGCCCAGAAGAACCTTACTTTTGACTTAAAGGGACATAAGGAACCACCTTCCAATATTCGCTCAGACAACCTTCACATCCATACATGATTCCCGACACAATGTGTTTACCAACCCAATTCCCCGTGGAACACACTGACATCCGGGAGAAAGGCTCGATAGACCAGTCAGGGGTTAACAACATAGTGGAAGGGGCTGTTCAACACAAGCTGGGCTTGACCACACGGAAATAAGGGTACTCCCACTATCCCATTTGCACAGATCAGTCAATACACAACTCATTGTTAGGCATACCAAATCAGATCTCTATCATAGCAAGCACTCAGCACAGAATCAGTTAATAACACTCATAATGATCTCATTTGAATCTCTCAACCCATCTGTAAAGAACAAGTTGATATTTTGCCTACCAATCCCAACTACACCCAATAGGGGTGATCTAGCGCCTTTACTACCCACTAGCGTACCCATTTGGTCAGTTTTCCTCTTTTATTATAAGTCAAGTGCATTACTTAGTCCAATTGCGGTTAGGCATCTTAAGTTCATTTTGCCCTTCTTAAAATCCTTTTAAATCCTTTGAAATTCATGGGCTTTTCCAAAACATACACTCGGCCCTTGCGTACCCGAATTGCACAACCTCAGCTCTGATACCATCTTTGTAACGGCCCAGAATTATGATTTCCGGGTTACGTTTCAAGGGATAAAACCCCTTGTTTGGATCTTGCAATCCAGGTACGGGTCGAGGTTTAAAACTCATTTAAGATTAGTAGAAAGAGGGACTTCAAACCCTAAAAATCACGAAGGGCCATTGGGTACCCTTAACCTGTCCTAAGACTATGTCGCGGAATCCATTTCAAACGGAAGTAACGCGAAAGCAAAGTAAAGATACAAGTGTCACGGCAGAACCGGTCAAAACCAAATCATGAGCGTGTAATTACCATTTTACTAAATTAGGATATTGGCTAGATTCTTCGATTCGCCAAAAGGGAAACCCCGTCATATAGACATCGAGCACTCAAATCTGCAGAAAATACCTTTAAAAGAAGAACGGGGAAATGAGTCAGATCGAGCCACTCATGCGAGACCGGCAGTCCTCGCTGAGGCCACATAATATGTGCTATACCTAATAAAGATGCTCTAAATGCAGTACGAAAGTCAAACACACTAGCATGCTCCTGGTCATAATAATGTGTAAAAATACAGTAAAGGGCCCAAGACAATGCCAAGTGGCATATCCCTCTCCTACCTCCACCCCCTTCCGATAGGGCGGAGACTGGCCAGCTCGTGAATGCATTCCATCATAATCGGGCGGCACGCATGCCTAGCCCGCTCCACAATAAAGCCCGCATGAATAATATAAGGAAGTTCATGACTCGATTGACTCAGGGTACCCGATGAGGCTGGGCTACCCTATGACCCTAGCAAAGACTCTAGGACTATCACAGATAACGGCCGTTCTGTTTCAAACGCAATAAGTAAGCAGATGCTCAATCAATTAGTGCAACCTAAACAGGATACTACATGGCATGCTTTTATGCATATGCAACCTAACATAAAATGCAACAACAGGCATGAATGTCCAACCTGAGTAAGCCCCCTAGGGAACTTACCTGAAGATGCAGAACAACAAAATAACGCAAGCAAGGGCCCAAATGCAAGTCCAAAGCAATCCAAAAGCAGTACACACCTATCATCAAGCCATTTCCATAAGCTATCGTGCCGACATTCATACATACGAAACCCAAGTTCTCAACATACTCAAAACCAATCAATGGTAAAATCATTTTCCAAAACCTTTCCGATACGATCAACATTAACCAAAATCATTGTTCCAATCAATCCATTGATAAAATCATACCAACCATATTATCCAAAGTCTTAAATCCCAAATTAAGTCAACTCGTATTCAAAATAATTTCTCAAATCATACTTGGCCAAATTCCGACACTTATCATTTAAATCCTTAACAAATTCCCAAAATCATATTAGTACACAATCCCGGCATGTTTATTTTCAAAATCATTACATAAATAAATTCTGACATTTAGTCGCAAAATAATTCCATTTTCACCACCATATTTATAAATCACAACTCATAATTCATTCCAAATTCCTAAAGCCACAATTTAAAACATCGCAAAATACATATTCCAAATAATGTTATTTTCCAACTACTAATATATGAATTTCCAGAATTATATTTCTTTTTCTTTTTCAAAATAATATCAATAATAATAATATTGATAATGGCTCGATAATTTAATACTACATAGTATATATTATATAAATCTGAAATCCCATAAGGAGAAATAACAACAACAATTAATAATAACCATTTATAAACAAACCCAGCCCAACTTACACCCGGAATGTAAAGGCCCAACCCGAAAGCTCAAACTGAATGAAAGAAGGAACTCGGAAGAAGGATCCAATTTGTCCAGGAAGAGAAAGGAGGTAGGCCCACGCCAGCTCAGCCCGGATTCTGACTCATTTCCCAGCCCAAGACCCGGCTTGCCAAAGGAAAAGAAAAGAAGGACCCGGATGCGGAACTCGGATCAGGCCTTGACCCGGAAAATTAGGCCCACCAATAGGCAAGGAAACCTGCCTTCCTCAAGCTCAGAACAGGGCTCAGCAATGGCGACAGAAGACGGAGAAAAGAGAAAGGGGGTCAGGGCCTCCGGCGGAGACTCGATTTCAACCCAACTACAACCCATCCAGATCGACAACCCTTCCCGACCTCAGCCACCAGAAACGACTCAATGAAATTGAAGAAAGGAGAGGATTCGGGGCTCACCGGGATTTCGAGATCTCGCCGAAGAGCTTCGCCGGAGGTCGATCTAGCGTCGTCGGAGTTTCGGACTGCTCTCTGCTCGGCCTAGGGCGAACGCAACGGATTAAAGGTGCGAATTTACAGGCTTTCAAGGAAACAGAAGAAGAACGAAGCCTTACCGCTCGGAATCGGGAGAACAGATGAGGGAGGGGGGCGGTGGCGGCGTCGGCGGTGGTTCCTGGTGGCGTTCGGTTGCTCTGCCGCTTCGAAGAAGGAGCAGTGGGAGCTAGGAGGTGCTGCTGCGCTCCGTGGAGAGGGAGAATGGAGGCTAGAGAGCTCGGCTCATGGGATGGTGGTTGCGGTCGTCGGACGTCGGAGCTCGGAGGATTTGTTGCTCCGTGGTGCTTGTCCCGGCGGCGAAACAGAGCAAGAGGGTGGTGTCTCGGTGGATTTGAAAGAAATCAAGAGAGGATCAAGAGGGTGAGGAAGATAAGGAGAAGAAGATAGGAGAGGAAAAAGGTTTGTTTGATTTTCATAAGAGGAGAGAAGAGGTGGTGTTTGGTTGTGAGAAAGAGGTATGGGGGATGTGTGTGGGGTTTTAAAATTCAGAATGAGGATCACGGGCTAATCCTAGGAAGTTGAGGTGTTGGTGACCTTACCAAAGGGGAAAGAAAACAGGGATGAGGGGAAGAAGAGAGGGGTAGGTGTTGGACTAATTTGGGAATTAACCAATTGAGTTGATATGGGACCAATTTGTTGCAGGCTGAGAAGGTGGTGCTTGCAATTTGAAATCAGATGGGGAGATTGGGAAGATGACAAAACAATTGAAGGGAAGAGGTGAAGTAGTCCCACAAATTCAAATACCCGGCAACGAATCTCGAAAATTTGTTTTCAAAGGTTAGTTTCCGCAATTTTATGTTAGGTCGGAAATCCGTTTTAGGAGTTTTAAAATCTGATTTAACAAGTTCAATTTCGATTCAGTAATTTAAAGACGAGTTTTACTTGAAATATTCGATTTTTTTTTCCTACTTAAATCCATTTTATATTATTTGTTAAAATTTATTATTTAAAAATCCGAGCCTTTACAAGCCAATCACGGAGATATGGCCAATTCGCTTTGGCAAGTATCTCCTGATTATACGTGCTTCCTTAATATTAACCGGATCGGATGAATTCTTCCACTAATCTCGGCTTATAATGGTAAGACTATGTATATACATATATTTGTTTACATCTATATATAAATAGTTTATATACACACATATTTATATAGCTAGATATCCCCAAATTTACCTATAAATAATATAAATGTTGTTTGTGAAATTATTTATTTATTTAAATAATAGTACCTATTTTTATTTAATTACATATGTTAAATATTGATAATGAGGAATTATTTTATCTCTTCGAATAAATTATTTTCATTGTACTTTGAATATTATAATTATTCTAAAACTTTACGTTAGGTATTTTATGTGAACTAATAAAATTTAAATTCAACTTATTTTTACCAAATTCAATATAAAGAGAATTTAGTTAGCTATTTATTTATTTATTTATTTATTTTCATTAAAACTGAAATATCCAAAAATACTTTGGGGTATTTCATATCTCCCTCCTTAAAATAAGTTTCGTCCCGAAACTTGAACAACGAACAGGGAAGAGAGAAAGGATAGAAAGAGCAACGAAAAGTGAAGAGAGAAAGGTGGAAAGAGCAATGAACTTGGTATTTTATCAAGTAAGAGTACGAATGGGTTCATGAAATTGTTTGGAGGGGTTGACATCATTAGCTAGCTGGGTATGTAATGACCTCACTTTTATAGATTATTTAAAGTAATGAAATGTGACCTTAGATCATATTATTTTATCTTCAACTTTCAAACCTTAACAAAACTGTCTATGTTTAGTTGTTAACCTTGATTTTCCCTTTTGAGAATTTGACTATAGTTGTCATAACATAGGTACTGATTTCATAAATACCCAGCCCTTAATGAATCTTCATAATTTGTTTCAAGGGTTTAAAATCCATCTTTTAAATTTTCCGTCTTTATGTTGTAAGACATATTGTAGGAATTATATCTTAAAGATAATGGTGAAACGACTTGTATTTGGATTGCTGAGATCAGTAAGAGGGGTAAGTCTCGCCCTGAAACGTATCTCGGATATACTACTAGCTTGTTTTTCTTACTTGGCTTAGGTGTGGGGCAAGTGTAGATAAAGAGGGAAAAGGGAAAGATATAGACCGTACATGACACCCATATGA
Organism: Persicaria maculosa; assembly: GCA_963922045.1. Lineage (NCBI taxonomy): Eukaryota > Viridiplantae > Streptophyta > Magnoliopsida > Caryophyllales > Polygonaceae > Persicaria > Persicaria maculosa. Next base: position 42,437,695 of record OY998262.1, on the reverse strand, counting down.
GTAGTTAGAGGAAAAGACTTGGAATTTTATGGGTACGTACAGAGTAATATGCTTTTAGCTCATTGTTGCAAGAGAAACACAACTTAATTACCTCCAACGTAATTAGTTGTTCACCGAACTCATTATGGCCAAAGTATGAGAATTATTTCACACGAAATAAATAAAATAACATCCTTTTAATGTACACCTAAGCACATATAATTGATGCAAAGATAATACTATGTGTTGAAGAGCGATCGTAGTTAAGTTGTCATTGTCAGGGGTTAGTAACTCATAGCACACAACGAATATGGTTTTCTAGCTTACCATTGGCTTTCGTCTCAACCTCATTTGACTCCCTTTTCCAGGTTACCAAATGATCCGGCCAGATAGGTTTTGAAGGCAACCACTATAGGTAAACTAGTCAACCCTTTTCGTAAGTGATGAGTGTTTTATATTGGACGAGTTCTTCTGTTGATCTTCTTTGTCTTCGATGGTTGACACGTTGCCCCATGTGCTGTATGTTTCATGATCTTCTTCGCCTTTTTTCGATCTTATTCTTATGAGATCAATGCACGATATATTTTATGAAGGAAAAAAATATTTGGGATTTCTTCCTCAGACCTTAACCAAAGAGTTCGGATCACGATCATAATTATGTCATTAAGGCATTACCCTTAGATCGGGTGGAGAACATATGGAATTACAACGGGTGGAAAAACACATCGAAGGATTAGAGTTTTGCCCCACCAATCAGGTAAAACACGGAATAAGTAATCGATCCCTAACTTAACAATCTATCTGTGTGTGAGTATATAAGAGAAGCAGGGATAATCCCTAGAATATCATACGGGCTTCGAATCTTAAATTTAGCAAATCCATTTGCGGAATAGGTCTTGTACGTTGACCCTCTTGTGATCATAGCTTCTCGATGACGCTTTTGACTTAGAGCATCTGTTATAACATTGACTTCCCATGTCGTAATCCTTCATAAGCTCCGACCATATTATCTGACTTATGTGGATGTTCTTCTGAGTAACAATGTATTTCAGCTCTTATTATATGTGAAGATTTGGCACCGGCCATCGTAAAGATTTTATCGCTAAATTTTCAAAGCAAGTACAGCAACAACTAGATCCAAACCTTGCACTAGCTAACTCTTTTCATACTGCTTGAGCTACTTGGAAGCAAACATGAGCACCCTATCATCGTACATCATCATACACCCAAATCTTGCTTAGAAACATCATTATACACTAGGTATTCTTCCCCGTCCCTCGACAATGCTAGAATCGACGCAGTGGCCAACCATTTTTATTTTTTTTAGCTTTGCTCGCTCTTCCCCTATTAAATAAGCTTCTCTCTTTCTCAACAAAGAGATAAGCGGCGAGCAATTTAAGAGAAATATTTCACAAATCTCCCATAGTATCCTGCTAGTCCCGGAAAACTTCCTTCGCATTCTTTGGGTGAACCCAGTGTTTCACTGCTGAGATCTTCTGAGGCTCCACCATCACTCCCTCCTCAGATATGATATGACCTAGAAAGGTCACCTGCTTGATCCCGAAGCCACACTTGGATAGCTTAGCATAGAGCTGATGCTATCGCAGCACTGTCAATGCAGTCTGTAGATGCTCCTCATGAGCCTTCTCACTCGGAGAGTAGATCAAAATATCATTGATAAACGCCACCACAAACTTACCCAGATAGTCCTGAAAGCACATGTTCAACTGCATAAACATAGCTGGGCCGTTGGTCCAGCCAAAAGGCATCACCACGAACTCATAGTGCCCATATCTAGTCCTGAAAGAAGTCTTCAAGATGTCCTCCTCGCGAATCCGTAACTGATGATACCCAGAATGAAGATCGATTTTGGAGAACACCTTTGCTCCTTGTAGTTGATCTAGCAAATCATCAATTCGCGGCAATAGGTACTTGTTCTTGATCGTCACTTTATTCAACTCACGGGAGTCAATACATAGTCGGAAGGATCCATCCTTCTTCTTCACAAATAATATTGGATCCCCCCATGGCGACGTACTAGGCTTGATATAGCCCTTCTCCAACAGCCCTCCCAATTGAGACTTCAGCTCCTTCATCTCAAGGGGTGACATACGATATGGAGCTTTGGGGAGTGGAGACGTCCCTGGTTCCAGATTAATTGTGAACTCAACAAAGCGCTTCGGTGGTAACTCGGTAATGTCATCAGGAAATACGTCGGGAAATTCCCGAATCACTGGAATATCGGAGGTTGTGACCGTCTCGGACTTAGAGTCCGGTAAATAGCATAATAGGCCCACACAGCCTTGTTGCAGTAGCCTCGCTGCCTGCATCATGTTAATAATATGGCCATTCTCAACGGAAACGCGCCCTCGGAAATTGCAAACGCATGTGCCATCCGGTGATACAGTCATAATCCTCCGCTCGAAGTCAATCACCGCGCGTGCCATGTTGCCCTAACCAATCCATACCTAAGATGATATCCAGCGGCATAAGCAGAATCACCACTAAATCGGCGTCGAACTCTCGACCCCCAATCGTGATAGGAAATTGGCTCAACATCTTCGTTCCTATCATTGTTCCCTCTTTTAGAGAGTTCGACCCTAAACGGTTTGTCTAAAGGCACACTACCTTACTTAAATCTATGGAAAACACTAAGTCATAAAAGAATGAGTAGCTCTCAAATCGAACGGAATATCGATTAACTCAATTTGGTAGTACATAGTACATTGAGTTATTGGTGCGTTGGCATCGACCTCTGGCCTCATCACGTATACACCCTTGTATAGGTTAAATGGTCCAATTATGTTGCGTTTACCTTCAATGTTCATATAGGTGTATAGGGAAGGGTAATCCATTCACAACGTTTGTAGTCTTGGGAGGCTAGTGAGGGCTGTGTAAAATCTCGTCTCTTGCTCAACTACTTTCATCCATATATGAGTATGAGCCATAATTCTCCTTTCTTCACCCTCCTTAGAGAAGTTGTGATGCAATTGCCAGCGAGGGGCCGATTGAAAGTTTGCATCCTTGAGATCGCTTAACAAGTTTCTACCATAAACCAACTTCATCCTCTTGGCAGAAAACATTAATGTACAACCTTTCCTATTTGGTGCACATAATACTCAAAAGACCTCACCATAGAGACATCATTTGATGTCATTTATACCCTGTTCACTTATATGACATCCAAAATTTCACCCAATTATAATTACTCCCCAAAACCAATGTAAAACCAATTCATACTTATATAGTGTCATAACTTCAAACAACATTACGGTGAATCTCAGAGTTTTCAAATCCGCAGAATACTATGTCTTAGAAATGGCTACTGGGGATCTAGGGACACGCAGATCCTTCACCCATTATTGAATTGAAATATTGTCTTAAGTCCATCTAGCTTTTCTTTAATAATGAGGGTTTCCATAAACAGGAAAGTAATATCCACTACGTATGCCCGACAATGGATTCAAATACTTAAATATGACACCTCGATTGATTTCATACTCCAAATCCTCCTCCATTTTCTTGTCGAGTGCTTGTAGTTCTACAACCCTTTGTAACTTCTCTGTCTGCCACTTCATTTGCCATGAGACTGTTACATCACTTGTTGAAGGTAACCATGGATCATTCGATACCTCAACTCTCTTATAGGCTCATTTACTTCACTAAGATGATCTAGTGTCTCGCAAATGAGGTATTCTAGTGGAAGACACCTCTTTTCTCCGGCCTCCATGCGATCAAAACAATGCTTCTCATAAGTATAGATGGGTGACACTTCAATCATGGTCTTCATTACCAAGTTGTAAGGTTGCGGCTCCATCTTGTAGCAAATGACATCCATTGGTGGAAGCACATCATCAGATTGGACTACCATTCCTTCCATCTTGTAGTCCGGACCAAAGCGTATCATACGACGCCAATGGTTGATGGCATCAACCGCAGGGCGCATGAGTTGCATAAGTCGATGAGTGTCCGCCTGAAGAGTAGTCTCCAAATCCTCCCATTTCCTCAACTCCATATCACAAAACCTCTTATAAGGGTGAATCCACTCTGCAGAATCTGGAAGATAGACCCGCGGTTCCATATTGCGCGATTGAATGGCGAGGCGAGTCATGGAAAAGTTGATCGAGCTATAGTATGGCCTCGGTGCAGCTAAGGGGACAACTTCTCCCCCATTGGTTACACTCTCTCCAGGCAGGATTGCAGGCATCTAAGGAAAATGCATTACAAGAGTATCAATACCCAAGTTGACAAAATTTAAAGTCGGAATACTAATGACTCTAAGATTACAGGTTAGTTACTTGAGGGCTTGAATGTTTTAAAATTTGACCACTTAGATCGCCATCATATGAAATGCACACATTTTAAATTTTAAACATTTTTATCATTATTTATGAAATACATTTATTATTATTATTATTATTATTATTATTATTATTATTATTATTATTATTATTATTATTATTATTTATTCATATCATTATCATAAAGTTTAAAACACTTTTAAGTACTGATTTTATATAAAAAAAATTTTAAATAAAATTTCATTTAAATACCCATGATAAAAGTAATTATTTTTTTTTTTTAAACAAAGTTTAATTTAAATTCTTGTGATAAAAAGGTATTTAAATTAGGTTTTGAAATAACATTTTTTTTATATAAAAGAAACCATTTTAAATAGCTTTTAAAATACATTTAAATTCCTTTTAAACTATAAAACACATATTTTTACTTTATTAAAAACCATAAGCTCTGATACCACCTTCTGTAACACCCCTTCTTAGAACACTGAAGAGATGTTGCAGCGCCAGCAATTACTCGGACTTTAATGTCCTCGTAACCGCCTTAGGCTTATAGGGACATGCAACCATGCTCCCATAAACAAGATGATATAAAGTAAATTATAATAGATTGAAATTAGCGGAAGACTTAAATAAAAATCAATCATCTAAAATAAAGTAACCCAAAGTAACGGGTCCAATCTTAATATTTAAGTAGTTTAAATAATAGCAGCGGAAATAACGTTAAAAAAGTTACAGCGGAAATAATAAACTTTAATACAATAAATTTTTGGAATTTATACCTTAAAACAAAACTTGAACAAAATATTAGACTTCTTTATTCTTCGGCACCTCAAGGCCGTTTACCTAAACCCGAGGATTAGTGGCTGAGGTATAGTATGCAAACCAGGGACCCCAGCCGTCCAAGGGAAGAAAAATAGGACGGTTAGTCTTTTTACGACTAGCAAATGGCAGAAAGTAAAATGTCCAAGACTCCGTCTACCACCCATTGATCATAAAAGGGTATTGGTGATTGTAGACTAAAATATAAATTAGGAGTAAATATTTATGTGGAACCTGAATCGTTTGAATAAATTAAAATTAAATTAAATAACAGAATGATCCAAAAGGACCGAGTGGTTGAATGGGATGCGGGTCCGAAGACCCTAAGGAATCATATTCTGAGTACGGAAAGAATATGATATAACGTCACTGAAAATGGGTCACCTATTTATAAAATAATGTACAACACGATAATAATAATAATACAATTATACACAGCGTTATCATTTACTTAGGACAAGTGATACCGGTCTCGGCCGCATATAACGGGCAGACGACCTACTACCCTTAGGTAGTGTACCCATTCGAGAGATTTGCAATTTCGAAGGGGCATCTCATGAGACGTTTATAGAGCAAGGTACATCCTAGGTGACTGCAGAAGGCATGTTGTGCACTTTAAAACTATAAGGTGCACGAAATAATATCACTGACAAGCATGGATATTCAAAACCAATAACATACCATACTTAACTAGCATGAAGGAAACAAACTGAACAAATCATGCTTTTAGGAAGTTCGGGCATTTAATATAATTTTCTCAAGTCATGGGATCAAATTATAATTACCCGAGTTGTCATCCTATGTGAGATTAAGGAGTTGATAAATAGCAACAAACAGATCTAACTTGCATATTTATCACAAATTCATAGCATGGAATAAAAGACACGAAAGACAAGACAATATTTGATAAAGGCACGAAATTGCAGAAATGCACTAATTGGACCAAACCACTTGCCTTAATCTTAATCAGACGGATTGGGTACCAACGGATTGAAGTTCCCAAATAACACTAAGCACCTATACGATTCAAACGATATCGCATAAGGTCGTTTAAACTATAAATCCACCGGATACCTTAGTTACTTTATATATATATTATAAATATATATAGTCGGCACTTACTTCCTCCTACAGACACAAGAATCAACCCACGTCCACTTGAGTCTCGACCACGCCTTGGTGCTCTGCAGGCATTCCATACCCACGTACCAACAACACCCAAGCAAGTAAGTTCGATGTCATTTCACGACACTTTCAGATCTGTAAAATGAGTTGCCTTTAGCTTACCAAGTGTAGTCGGTATTGCATCGTTCGATTCGATCAAGGTTGCAACTAGGATCGAACCTTCACAACTGTAGAAGACATACCCCCAAAAGTCACTTGACAGCATATCTCATATGTGCAAGTATGCAAGTTCAGCAGTGATTCGATATGGTTTCGAGATACCGAATCAAGTTGGAGTCAACTTACCAATCATACTCGGAAGTATCACGCCTGACTTGATTCAGACCTTGGCTTGAATCGAGATCTGATCGCTGCAGAAATTAATCACAAAGTCGACTCCTTGGTCAGTTGGGTGACGCGACTTTAGTAACGACTAAATTTCAGTCAGGGCAATAGGTGACTCACCGCTACCAGGAGTGATGGTAGGACGTGGGAGGAAGGCAAGGGAATGAAGAACAGTGGATGAATGGGTCAGACCTGAGATCGAGACGAGTCGAAACGTTCTACAAGTAGGGAATCAACACTTAGGGTATCTATATGAATATACAGGGTTGAGAAGTAGTAAATGAGACTCCTTTACCAGCTCTTAGGGTGTGCAAGGGTGGCGGTGGCACTTGACTGCAGAGAAGTGAACGCCTAAATACATAAGTCACATCAGCATCAGATGGCGTCGTCCCGCGCAAGTACAGTTGAAAGCAATCGAAGGGAAGAACGTATATATGTTGCCTTACCCACTTCAGATGAGTGTTGCGCCTCCGTATGCTTCTTCGAATGTCTCGTCGTCACCTTGCACTCCTACTGCCGATCAGGGTTGCTAATCGACTACCAGTAGAGGGGATGGATTTTTGATGGTATTGTTGAACGGTGAGGGTGAGCAATAGGGTTGAAACCTTAATTTAAAATTTAAGGATTGGGGCTGATCACTTGGTTATAGCAAGCCAATCACGGAGATATGGCCAATTCGCTATGGCAAGTATCTCCTGATTATACGTGCTTCCTTAATATTAACCGGATCGGATGAATTCTTCCACTAATCTCGGCTTATAACGGTAAGACTATGTATATACATATATTTGTTTACATCTATATATAAATAGTTTATATACACACGTATTTATATAGCTAGATATCCCCAAATTTACCCATAAATAATATAAATGATATTTGTGAAATTATTTATTTGTTTAAATAATAGTACCTATTTTTATTTAATTACATAAGTTAAATATTGATAATGAGGAATTATTTTATCTCTTCGAATAAATTATTTTCATTGTACTTTGAATATTATAATTATTCTAAAACTTTACATTAGGTATTTTATGTGAACTAATAAAATTTAAATTCAACGTATTTTTACCAAATTCAATATAAAGAGAATTTAGTTAGCTATTTATTTATTTATTTATTTTTATTAAAACTGAAATATCCAAAAATACTTTGGGGTATTTCAGAGTTGTTTTCTGGTGTTTTCCTCCGTTGTTTGCTTGATCCCGTGGTTGCTGATGCTCTTCACCTCCAGCCATGAAACTTCCTCCTTTGCAGGGCCAAAAGAGAAATCTAAGATCTCGTCGCCTATTGTGAAGGTGAGCAATCGTTTTTTTACACTAATCTTGGCCTCTACAGTAGCTAAGAAAGGTCTACCAAGAATAATAGAGCAAGTAGGATCTTCCGCACAATCTATAATAAGGAAATCAGCGGGAATAAAGAACTTATCAACTTGGACAGGGACATTATCAACCATACTTGTAAGGATGACCACTGTATTGTTTGCCATGTATAGCTTGGCATCTACCGACTCAATAGACCCTATTTTCACCTTTTGCCAGATTGATAGGGGCATGATACTCACGCTTGCTCCTAAATCACACAAAGCCTCATATTTATATTGTCCAAATCCCAAAGTAACAGAAAACTTACCAGGGTCAGGTTTTTTCTCAGGGAAGTGCATCACTTTGCATTCGCTGGCGATTTCTGAGATAGATCGCTTGTTGCTAAGGATATTCTTGAGTAATTTGACATAAGCAGGCATCTCTTGAAGAGCTTCTGCAGTAGGATCTTTCAGCGCCTTGGAAGGGAAAGGAAGCGTCTTTTTAGTTTTCTGAGCCAGTACAGCTTCCGGAGGTGATGAAGACTCCTCGACATCGGCCTGTTTTTCCTCCACATCAACAATGATTTCCTCGACATCGATAACCGTAGTCGATTTCGAGTTACTGTGCTGTGCAAACGAGTCTGGGCTCGGATTCTCCTCGACGTCGAGTTGGTTTTTGTCGATATCGACCAAATTTTGGTCGACATCGAGTTGTTTTTGCTCGTTGTCAAGTTGCTTCTCTGCTTTGTCTTGCTGCTTCCCTACCTCTGGCTCGCGTAGTTGGTGCCCGCTCCTGAGCTTTACAGCTGCGACGTGTCCGGTCTTCCCCTTGGGATTTGGTTCTGTTTGCCCAGGGAGTTGCCCGGCTGGTCGCGGAATCTACGCCGCGAATTGACCCATCTAGGTCTCTATATTTCTCTTCCAAATATCTAGCTCTCCAAATCTTGTATTGATGTTCTAGAGCTGATTATTGATGGCGCTTGTAGATTCCTGTTGTTGTGCCTGATTCCTTCTCATTTCGTCGAGGATCATCTGTAGATCCTCCTTCCGCTGGTCCCTTTCTGGGTGTCCTGGAGCTCTGTATGGCGGAGGGTTCCTAGGGGCACCTTGGTTCCATTGTGGTTGTTGGAACCTTTGGTCCCCCATATAGCGATTAGGGCCCCCTGCATAAGCCACCTCTTCATGAGTTTCTGCCACCCTAACTTGCTCTGTATGTGGGCATTCTGTTTTGATATGCCGTTGGGAGCCACATTCGATGCAAGGTTGGTTGACAGAGAGATACTTGACTTGTTTGAGGAGCTTGCGGTTCTGATCTCTGTAGTATTGCTCCCTGACGTCTGGGTCAATCTCCTTAGAAGGCTCGTAAAGGGGCATGGATGGGGCTGGCCTTGCATAGACATTTTCATCATAGTTTGTTGGAGCCCCATACTTATTGTCGTAGTTGGTGAGCTTTTCAATGATTGCCCATGCATCAGCTGGTGGCATTGTTAGATACTCATATTGAGTATACTGGTTGATCCTATCCTTAGTGACCAGGTCAGGAGAATTGAAGAAGATCTCCTGAATCACATATGGTGGTTGTCCATGGGTAGAGCAGGATCGCAGTAGATCCTTGTATCGATCCCATGCTTTTGCTAGCAGCTCCCAAGGCTTCTGTTTGAAAGCTGTAATCTTTTGGCGGAGGAGTGCTGTATTGGCAGGAGGAAAGAATTTATTCAGAAATGCCTGCTCTACTTCAGCCCATGTTGTGAGGAATCGCGGTTTCAATCCTTTAAGCCACTTCAATGCTAGACCGGCGAGAGACCAACGAAAAGCCTTCAACTTAAAATATTCCAGAGTAGTACCTTCAGCAAGAGTACGGCACATGTCAGAAAAATTGCTAATATGTTCAAGAGGGCATTCATTAAATCTTCCATAAAAGGCATTATTTTTAATTTCAATAAGAAAGGCAGTGCGAATTCAAAATTATTTTCAGGGATTAGAATGGCCGATTCAGGCACGATAAGAGTCGGGTGCATGTAATCCTCTGCAGTGGTAGGGAATTGAGCAAGCTCAGCCTCCACCTGCCTCCTTCGCTCAGCTTCCTGTGTAGTGTGTGCTCTCTCAGCGGCGAGAGCAGTATCCTTGGCTTGTAGCTCCGCTTGGAGCCTCTCTATCAGCTCAACTTGTGTTTCTGCGGCCGCCATGATCCTTTTGAGTCTTGAATGAATGTGTATGAAACGCTCCGGGTCTTCTAAGGCGCCAAACTCAAGTGGTAGACCAGAACGGTGCATACAACTGCAAAATCAAAACTTAAAGGAAAATGTGAGATCTAACTACCTAAGGCGCGAATGATTGCTTCCCCGGCAACGGCGCCAATTTGTTGTAAGGAGGAAATCGAGAGTGCAAATACGAATACTAATAAAGTAAAGCAAACCGATTGGATCCCAGCAAATAATGTTCAAGACTCCCTCCCGATGTAGCAAGAGAAAGTCAGGTTCGATCCTCGAGGAAGCTGGTCAGCGGATCCTAGGCAGCGGAGGAATCTCACGGGCAGAAGTCGACCACAGATTACCCCGGCTTCGACTAGGGTTAGTCGACAGAAGGTCAGGCAAGTCGAAACTGAGCAAGTAGCAGCTGCTGGCTTTGGTCGATATCGAGAAGTTTACTCGATATCGAGGAGATTTTATCGACGTCGAGAAGTTCTTGTCGAGATCGAGTAACTGCAGAAACCAGAAGCTACGGCGATCTTTGTTGATCGAAAGTGAGACGTCGATGTCGACTAGTTTTGGTCGAAATCGAGGAGAACCGTAAAATAAACGAATGCAAAATCACGAAACAAACAACTATATGAACAAAAACTTCCAAGATCGGGGTTTGCGACAACAATAACCAAGCATGCATAAGGCAAGATAAATAACGATAATCATGCAAATCGCATCGAAGGATCAAGCTTTCGCCTTTTCCAACAATTAGACAACTCTTTCAAGAAACCCTAATTGTATCTACCGATTTTATGTTTATAATCCAAGTTGTTAACATGGATCTCTATTAAATAGGTAACAAACATATAACGGGTAGTAGATGCTCAAAACATGATAAAGGTCGGATCTTTACCTCAAACTTGCATGGCTATCGTCGGGCTCACCCCAACCCTAGAAGTTGGTGGACTACTCGCGCCTCATCGCAATCGCAGACATTGATTGGAAAGAAATAACTTGCATTAACTAAATTCAAAGTCTTTACAATCCTGGCACTCACACTTTCGTGGAATGCCAAAACCCTAAAACCTTTGAACTCCTAAACTTCTCTGTGGAACTACTTCTCTCTCAAATTGAATTCCTAGAAAATCAGCCCCATGGGCTTTATTTATAGGGCTTAATCCTTGCTAATCAAGGAAAGCAATCTATATCTACTTTCTAAAGATAAAATTAAATAAAGATAAAGCATTAAATCTAAAGGGAAATAATTAAATATCTAAAATATCTTCATGTCTTCATGTGGTAGGTAAATCCCTCTTCCTTGGATAGATCTTTGATATATATTGATAGATTCGGACTTCATTCGAGCCCAAGCAAGCCTACTCGACTCGGATTAGCCCAACAGCGTCGCGGCCCAGAGAACTTTTGGTCGATATCGAGGAATTTCCTCGACATCGTGGAATGTTGTCGTCGATCTGGGCTTTCTTCGTCTTCTCGAGTAGCCTCTTCTCGGATCTGACTCGGACAGCTGCTCTCGGTTTTGTCGATATCGAGGAGTTTCCTCGACATCGAGTAAAAGTTGCTCGAGCTGTCTTCTTCTTCTCGGCTTCTCGAGCAGCTTCTCCTCGAGCAGGCTCTGGTTCACATTTTTTATAGATATCGAGGAATTATTCCTCGAAATCGAGTAACTCTTGCCTTCTGTTTTCTCTTCTCGGTTTTGTCCCGAAATGGCTCCAAATTCTGCAATATTAAACCAAAACTTATGTAGACCTCTATTTATTGCAAATAAGCATATATTACATAAATTCAACATATTCCCAGCCCGAAATATGCAAATTATATAGAATAAGGAGCTAAAATGTGCATAAAGGCATGGCTATTTTAGTGGACATCAGTGGTAATATACTACCACTACCCTAAAAGGTCGGGATATTTTTATTACTTGTGAATGTTGAGAATATATTTTTTACCATACCCCCAAATGTGGGGATATTTTAATTAGTTTTCTCTCTTGTTAATTATATGTATCATGTATATATGGTCAGTGACGAAGCCAAGATTTCGGCCGGGGGTGCTAAAAAAATTTCGCGAAATATTTTTTTATTTTGTGTATACCTATTATAAGAAGATTTTAAAAAAAAAGTATTAAAAAAACACCAAATTTTTTTAATGGTTTCTGATATTTTTTATTTAAATAGTTGAGAGAAAAAAATCAAGAAGAATTACTTTTAGTGTTTTTAAATATTTTTTTTTTAAAAAATCTTAATAGATACTATATCTGTAACGAAATAATTGGTTTTTTTTGGCAATTTTCACAGTTTTTAAGAGACCTAAAATTAGAAAGGGGAAAGAGAATTTAACATTAAATACGATCATTATCTCCCTCTTTATCAAACACTGTAATGAATATTTTACGTCATTTTATGGCTTCAGTTAGCCCATCTTTGTAATTTCAAGTGGAAGATGAAATGTTTTTTCCATTGCATTAACTTAATTAGAAGTTTAAAAGTTTTAACATTTAATAACTCTTTACCATTTACCTATACAATACATTTAATCTTTAGTGTAAAAATGGAAAGATTCATTAAAAAGGACAATTAATTTATTAAAAAAAATGATCTAAAATGCCAATTATTTCGTTACGGAGGGAATATTCACACAAAAAAAAATCTCAAAAAGAAAAATTAACACTTAAGGTAATCGGAATCTGATTCCATCAATGCTTTCATGCATACCCATTAGATCTCCAACGTAACATGATGAGGAGTTTTGCACCACAATAATTAATTGTCCATCAATAACATTTTGGGTTTACCGCCAACACAAAGGGACCCTCTTCCCACTTTGGTAGTTTGGTTCTCCAAATTTTTATAAGTCAAAGCAGTAATTTACACTAGCTGGTCAATTCACAAAGTAACGAGTAATTATTACTGAATGGCCCCTTAAATCCGGCGGTGCGGATCCACTGTCCCGAACTCTTTCCTGTCTCCTTGTCCCTCCTCACAAAACTCCACCTTTAATTATATTTTTTTCTTTTTACAAATTTTAATTATTTTTCTTTTTATTTGATTTCGGGGGTGGGGAGGCCAAGGCACGAGGGCCAGTCCCTTTGGGGACAGGTGATCTCGGCCGTAAATCCGGAGTGGTATTAGATCATCAAAATTTCACCAATAACATGAGTATGGCCACGGTTTCTGAAACCGTGAGAATTATAATAATAATAATAAAAAACTCATTGTCACGATTTTTAAAGTCATAGGCCTTGTATTTTAAATTAATTTTTTTTTGAAATTAACAATGAAGATGAATTGGCTTATTAATTGGTAAATCTCCCAAGTAGCCAAGCAAGTTCAATACTTGACCAAGCCCTTTAGAGAGAGCAATTTTATAAGCTTTGGAGACCGCTACACAATTTTGTCATTGTCTATAATGTCTTTTCTACACACTATAAACAATGACAAAAGTTGCTATTTCGGATTAAGGGAACACTCTTATAGCTTGTAGGCCTATAACCATAACCATTTGGTGAGATTTTCACCGTGTAAATAATAACCCAGACAATTTTCATCACCATCTCATAAAAGCAGGTGTTCCTAGTATAAATATATACAATCAAGTAGCTGTAGGTGAAAGAGGACCCCGGTGTTTCATATTGCACTAAAGCCACTACTTTCATCCAAGCTTGGTTGAGCTGTCACAACAAATGATATATGCAATGCAATGCAACTGTATTCAGTAAATTTACAAGTTACATTACCTGCAGATACTTTAGATCTTCCGCGGAGTTTGTACTCACCACAAATGCTCCAAAACCCTACTTTTTATCGCAATCAATCAAGTGAAAGCTCTCTCTCTCTCACACACACCTGGCTAAAACATGCTCCTTTCCAGGCAACAAAATCAGTCATCGATCTGACACATACAGGCTTGCACTAGCTAGCATAATATGCCTTTAAACAACGTTAGCTTTTACTTTCACACTTTCATTTGCGCGCCCATCTTCTCTTCACAATCACATGGGAAGGATCAAGTTTTCAGGTCCCCACTCTCATTTGTACCATTATATGTCGGACAAGAAGCGAAACGATGGAAGGTAAAGCATATGTACAAGTGAGAGATCAGAGAGCGAGGATCGTCAGCTTAAATCTATTGTGATATACAATCAAGAACATGAATTGTAGTTTGTTTCTCTTGCTTTGGACACGTATGTTTAATTGGGACCCGAATTGGACACTGGCCAATTTCATGAGATTTGGCTTGTTGCTGACACAATCCCAAGCATTTCAACTGATGCTTTAGTCCAATATCCAGTGTACTAATTTGAAGGCTACACTTAATTTTATGATGGATTTCATAGTTCTTCGAGCATTTTCTTCCTGTCAACCATCTCCCCATCAAGGGATATTTTTTTGGTGATAACTGTGGCAGGTGGCTTGTAGGGAAATGAGTGTATGTAGACCTTCCAAATCAAATTGAGAGATCCGTAAACTTGAAAAAGATGACCAATGAATGATCAATATCCCACAAGCAATTAGATGATATTTGTTCCCCATCAATCATTTGTATACCCAGACCTCAAATTCGTTTCAACAAACCCCTGGGAATTGATATGCTAAATCCGAAATTGGACGAAATCTGTTACCAATCAACCCCATTCAAGGACTGGACCAAAGGAGTTGCAATGGTGTACCAATCTACTAAAGCCACTACTTTCACACATAAGATAAACTAACACAACAAATCAGCTTACACACGACCAAAAAACAATGATGCAAATATAATAATTGGAGGGGATGGTGTGCGAAGATCATAAAGAAATTAAGTCATCAAGCTTAAATGGTAATATAGAACATGATTTGCCAAATTGTATTTTAAAAACTAATAGATGAAGAAACAGTTGGAGTTCCACACATAGCAGCCAACCCTAACAAAAAAAAAACAAAGAGAAACACAACAAAAAAACCTCATGAGCTCCCACAAGCTGTATAAACTTCATCCATCTTCGGCAATCATTCGTTCATTACTGGCTTGTTCTCGTTTGCTTTTGGCCTCTGCTCCTTCGGCTTTTGTTCTTCAGTTTTCCTACAAATTCAAAGCCAAGTCAAACTTCACTCAAAGTATCCATAAATCAGATGCATACTAATACAGTAATATATGACTGGCAGTGAATTATACCGAATGCCCAGCATGAGGAGGAAACCGTGCTTGCAAAATCCAAATAAAACCAAATGGATCAATTCATAAACAATAGAATTGCATCTAGAGATGATTAGTTAGTTCAGCTTTTGTTTCATACCATTAGGCTTCATCGATTTTATTTATTTACAGAAAAAAAAATAGCTTTGCCAAAACAAGCGAATGCAATGGCAGCAGAAACCACAACAACTATCCCTAACCAAACCAAACCAGATTTCATCGACCAAATTGGCCAAGGCTCAAAGCAGACACATAGATTCCCTTTTTAGTCATGAAGGAAAAGAGATGGAGTTGCAAAACTGCAAAAGCCCCCAGCAAAGAGGAGTAACAATTGTGCAACATTCAAATTCTAACATCCGTTCACATTTCAAACCAACTGGCCACTAAACCCTAGAATCTGTTCTCGTTCAAATCAGTAAAATCCAATTATCCAAATTAGAAATTTCCAGCACAAGAAGATACATTCAAAGAAGTACAAGAGCTAAGGGACAGGGAATATAACCATAAAACAAGTACAATCGTTATCCAATCAACAATCAATCAAAGGGAACCTGAAAACTGAAAGAGAGGAAATAAAAGGGGGAAGAGAAAGAGATGGAAACCTCTTGTCAGAAGAGCCTCCCTTCTGGCTGAGGAAGGACCTGAAGAGGGGGGAGTTGACGTCGTAGATCATCTTCGAATGAGGTACTGGAAAAAACCCTAGCTCTCGATTTCTCTGTGACTCGCTGTTTCGAGGAGGTCCGGTGATTAGGTGGAAGGAGTAAGAAAAGAGATGTAAGAAGGGACGGGGGTTTATATTCCTTCAAATCAGATGTGCAAATTGGACGATGGGCTAATGGCCCAGATAATCGGGCCCAATTATTCACACGAATTGGTCCATTTCCTAGCACCGGTCCAATAAAAATGGCTTCATAGCGCAAGATTGTACGCAACGATTAAGGCCCGTTTGGAACGGTAGAGATTAATCTAGCTTAAGATTATAATTTAGTTTAAAATTAAAATTTAGATAAAATTTTAGCCTTTACGAATAGATTTAGGGCCTGTTTGGCTGTAGCGTTTCTCAGCTTTAGATAAAACGTTGGATAAAGCATTTTCACAACGCTCTGACTATTCACGTTTGGCAGGGTAGAAAACGCTCCCCCTTCATCTCCTCCAAAAGCTCCCAAAGCTTTTCATCTACATTTTCCTGGAGCAAGCGTTGGATGAAAGCCTGAAAGCGTTTTCTAATTGAAAAGGAGGTTTCATCATCTCCATCTCCTATTTCCATCTCAGTCATCACTTTCTCCTTCCATGAGAGGCGCAGGACGACAAACTCGGTGAGGTCTCTAATCGGTTCGATCGATTTCTCAATAAGGTTTTGAAATCCCTTATATTGCCTGTTTGCAGGGGCTCTTCGCAGGTTCCAATTCGTCTTCTCCCCAAACCCTTTCACTTTCACGCTCTTTAGGTAATAGCCCCAATTTCGATTTGCAACAACCCTATTATCATCAATTTCCTATTTAATTGATTGGATTTTTTTTTATTTGGCCAATTTTAGGGTTCTATGAAAACGCCCCAATTTCTCCTTTGTGTAATTGTTTTTCTTGTGTAAGTCATATGTGAATGGCTTCGTGTAATTGCTTGTTTGAGTCTATGAAAATATGTGTTTGGTGACTCAAAGTGGTGTGATGATTTGCGAATCTCTTTGTTAGCTCAGTGTAATGCAAATGACCTGCATTTTGCTCTTTTGCTAGTATAACTGTGGTAGTATTAGTCGGAGATGAAATTCATTTTGCTCTTTTGCTAGTATAACTGTGGTAGTATTAGTCGGAGATGAAATTCATGAAAGATTGGGGATTGCTCGAAGGACCTGATATTAGTTAAAGATAGGTGTAAATACAGGACTAAACTTGGTCACTTGATGTGGTAAAATTACGAAAATAGAGTAGATGTGTTGCAAATGAATGTGATTTTGCAATAAGCTCTTCACTTTCATGCTAAACTCTTTCACTTTCATGCTCTTCTAGTAATAGATCGATTTCTATGTAATTTTACTTTCTCGATCTTTGTTTCCCGCTTGTCTTGATACAATTTCATTTTCGCTTGTCTGAAATTCTGGATTGCATAAAAGTGATAGAACCCTAGTTCTCACTCTTTGATGCCTTACTACTGCGATTCAGATTTGCCCATGGAGATACTGAGATAGAATTAGGGTTGTAGGTTTAAGAAATAAGAGAAAGTGTCCCAGATTTCGCAAATGGCTTGAAGGCTCAAGAAATAAGAGAAAGTGTTCACTCTGGTGCAATTGTGACTTGTTATTTATATATTTAGGATGGGGCAGCTGAAGCAATTGAGATGCTAAGAAAATCTGGAATAAAATTTTATTTTACTCGTCCATATGAATCATCATATCAGATAAGAAGAAAGAAGCCATGGAAATTTTCTTTCTAGAAGTTCTTAGTCAATATCAACTGAAATTGTTCTTGTTCCCTTATTCTTCTTAGTTGCATCATTTTCATGTTTGTTATCCGATGTATGAAATAACTCCTCAATTCAAATACATGACTATTGTTTTCACTATGAGCTGTTGATATGCTCAAGTCAAATACATTACTATTGTTTGGGGGTGCTTCAAACTAAAACTCTATATTCATGGAAGAGGTAGCTAAAGTTTAAAGCCTTCTGATCAGTTAAGAAAATGATAGTAAGGATGAGGTTTAGTACTGGTTAGCATAAAAAAGCTGATGAGATTCGGTTAGGGTCAATATTCAGCACAAACTGAAGAGTTATAAACAGCAGCAAACTTCACCTTCTGAGTTCACCTAACTGAAGAGTTGTTACAAACTAGGCATATGGGCACACAGAAATCAGCCAGTATTTGGTGCCACTTCCACCATTTATTTCAATACCCTAAAATTACACACAAAATAAAATTGACTTTACATATTTTCTGCATTTTTCTCATCTGCATAACTTGAACATTGTATCCACTAGGACATCTAACTATCTAAGCATCCAAATAAGTAAAAATTTCAGAAGATTACAGAAGTTGTCAAATCTGAATTCTGAATCAATATGAAGATTACTACGGAGTAATATTTTTACGGATATGAAATAAGCTGTAAAATCTAAAATAAGCTGTAAAATAGAAATCTGTTTTTACAGAAATCTGAAATAAGCTGTAAAAATCTATTTTACAGCCATCTTACAGATTTCTGTAAAAATATGTTTTCTGTAAAATAGAAATCTGTTTTTACAGATTTTCTGTAAAAATCTGTAAAAAATATGTTTTCTGTAAAAATCTGTTTTACAGAAAAATACAGTATATTTTTACAGAAATCTATAAGCTGTAAAACAGATTTTCTGTAAATATCTGTAGAAAAGTCTATTCAGATTTCGGATTTCTGGAAAACAGAAATTTGTTTTCTTATACTTATATTAATGAAGTCTTAATGATTTTGGTAAGTTGGAAATTGGTGCAAAGTGAGTTAAGGTGTAGAACATTTTGATTTCTTCACACTACATTTGATCAACTCCTTGTGTGTATCAAGTTGGTAATGGAATTAGTCAAGGCTAGGGATTTGCAATTTGCAAAGGTTATGAAGTAGCATTTGTCAGTTTCTAATGAGCAATGTCTCAGTCTTCTAACTTTTTTTTATTCAGCGAAGTTACTTGTTTTTTCATTCAGTGTGTTGATTTACTGAGTTTTTTACACTTTTCATTTTCAGTGCTTTTGATCAGAATGTTGGAGACGCTTTAAGGCCTGGAGTTGCGAGTTCTGCACAGAAGCACTCAAACCTAACATATATGCGTTAATGAATCTTGTGTGACAACTTAGGTTTGACTATGCACTTTGTAGATGGTTGATAATATGGCTTGAACTTACAGTTGGTGGGCAATTCAAGTAACTGCAGTTTTTACCAGCTTTTAGAAGGACTTATGGCTCACAAACTCCTCCTCGCGAACTACTTGTTGATCCTAATACAAGTTCATTAAATCAGCGTGCCTTTTTGAAGAAGGATGTAAGTCAATGGCATCCCTTGATTGATTTCTATATTTCAATCAAGTTGGAAAATGTTGCATGTACCTTGCCATTATATCAGAAACTGTATCATAAAATTTAGGGGTTGTTAGGTGTGTTTTTTGTTGCCTTTCTGGTCTTTTGGTGAAGAATAGGTGCTAATAGCGAGAGGAGTTCTATGGAAGTTTAAAGTCCAGCCCTGTATGTTGTCTAATACAAACGGATGAATTTGTTGACAGTGTATGATTTTGGTTTTATAGCTCGGGCTATAAAGCCATGTATTTTTTTTTCTTTTTTAAAGGAACTTTGTAGCCCATACCAAATATGACTGGGTTGTAAAGTCATGCATCAAATAAAATAATGTCATTGTTTTCTTTCATTTTTTATACCTATTTTGGTAATTTTACCATTTAATCTCCAAAAAGCTTGGATAATCAATAGTCATGCCAAACAAGATGTTCAATCTTAAGCTAGATTATAATCTTAAGTTAGATTAAAATTTTCATCTAGATTATAATCTTAAGCTAGATTAAAAAATGTGTATGCCAAACATGCCCTAAAAGAATAAGTTATTATTTGAGATGAGAAATTCCATAGAGTTCTGTAAAGCTATTTTTTCAAAAACCGTAAAAACCATTGCACAACTTTTTGAAAAGCTCCAATAAGCTTTTGTCAAACATGTCCTAAATGTATATGAACCTGTGGAGTTGAACTCTGTGAATTTGGTAGAATTACCCTATAAAGACCTATCAACCCTAAATTTTTTTTTATAAATGACTAAACTAATTTAAATCTAAACCACTTATTTAGCATTGAGTAGTTAAGATTTAACCAATTTTACATGAAGTTATTTTACCAACCCTATGAGATCTTATGTAGTATCTGTAACGAAAAGTTAGCATAACATCCGAAATGAACGGGAAAATAGGAACACATGGCTTAGGTCTACAAAGGACATACTTTGTGGTGTTTGCAAAAATGGACACCTACACAGTTTGTCCATTACGAACACAAGGCTTTTTTATTTAAAAAAAATGATTTTGAGAGAATGGTTCATTTCTTTTAAAGACTCGGTTGTTTTTAAGGGTTGTCCATTCGTGTCGTATCAGGATCGGAGTTTTGCCCATAAATGGTTTCGGGTATCTAACATAATTAATCTATTCGTGTCAAATACCCGATTATTAATACTCGTATATGTAAGATGTTTAGTTTTTGTTTTTGTTTTTTTACTTTAATCTTGGTGCATGTCAATCAAGCTTAACCATTTTACATCTAAATTGAATATTGTGTTGTTATATTAAGGGGGGCGGATTGAACATTAATATAGGTTGTTGTACACTGATTTGTAATTGACTAATTATTGGACGTTCTACCGATATGTGTCGTAATGGTCATTTATATATATGTAATGATTCTTTTGTTGATCCATTGTCCCCTCTATTAGTAAATAATATATGATATTTGTCCATATTGAATGAAACTTTATTAATTTCTGATAGTGTCTATTCTATCCTTGCTTTTAGGGCACTCTTGTGTAGAGTTTAGGGAGTTTTACTCGAGTATTTTACCTATTTCTTAGCTATTTGTGTCCTTTTTGAGGAATCCGTGTCTACCGCTTGTTGGTTATGATTTCAGGTGTTTTGGAGCTGATTCAAGAGCTTAAGGAGGGTGGTTCAATGATTTTCAGTACACTAAGGAGTCATCCAAGACGAGCTAGGAGGCACGGGATCAAGGAAATGTGGCAAGAGATTCGAAGCAGAATCGAACAAAGTGGACAAGGCGGAGCAGGATTGAGAAGCTTCCTCTTTTTTCCCTTTAAAACTTTGAACCAACTTCTGATGTCTTCATGAGAGTTGTAGTCTTCGAGAAGAGTTTTCCAACACATATTCATACGCGTTAATCGGATAAACAAGGGCTCTAGAATGTGCATTTCAAGGTGACCCTGCTGAAGGACACTCGAACAAGTGAAAAATAACTCGAGTCGTGTTCTGTCCGAGTGCTTTACAGTACTTTCACTAAGCTGGGCACTCGACCGAGTGGTTTTTCAACTCGGCCGAGTTTCGTCTGTGTCCGATTGTATTCCGACTTTTTCCGTTTTGTTTTGGATTATTTCTTCAGATTGGTTTTGGGAGAGTCTTTATAAGGTCGACTTTAGTTAGGATGGGGAGGACCTGGTTGTGGGGATTAGATTTTGGGAAGGTTTTGAGATCTGTAATCGAAGACGGGATCGAATCTGTCGAATTTCGGTAACTCTTCCACTTTATCTATGGTTATTTTGTTTAATTTGATTGATTCAAGCATGGTTCCTGTTATGTGTTCCTAGATTTCGTTGTTCTAGGGTCGGGGAGATCCCGACGATGCTAAGACAGACTTGTGCTTAGTATTGTTTGAATGATATTTGACTCTGTTTGGTGATTTAATCCTATCGCGCCAGACCTAGTTTATAAAAGTCGATTAGAATTGATTTTGGGGTTTGAAATCGAAAGACTAAAACCTTAAATTGGAATTTAGATGGTGAATTTAGGCCGAAAGGCTATTTGATCCATTGGAACCATAGGATTAAACCCGAAGTTTAGTTGATCGAAAGTGAAATTGAACTTCTTGAGGATTTATGGATTGTTATAGATATTCTAGATTATCGTTATATCAACTGAGACCGAAAGATGAAATTTATGTGATTTCATTTAGAATTCTAAGCTCTTAAGGGTTCTAAATTGGTTGCTTGAAACCGAAAGGAGATCGTTAACCAATTTAGACACATTCGCTTCGATTTCGAAAAGAGCTTTGCGATTACCTTAGACAATCTACCTTCACTTTCGAGTTAGAAATCATTCAAGCGATAATATATTTTGGTCTATTGACGATGCATCGTTCGTGAATCCCTAGCCCTAGAATATCTTCCTTACATATATTTCTCATCATTTTTATCGGTGTTTGCTATTTGTACACACACATTTTTCCTCAATTTATTCGTGACTTTTGGGCTTAGTCAAACTAGTTTGAAATTGACAATCGATATTTTTCCGGTTCTTATGGATACGACACTTGATTACTACAACTGAACTCCATACACTTGTGGGTGTAGGTGTTTAGCCTATCAAGGGTGCTTGGGAGCACTCGAGTTGCGAGCTTTGTATAGCGCATTACATGATCAGCCCGTAAATCTGGGGCATATAATGTTATATAGGTGGACCAAAGAGGCCGAGCACACGGCCGCTATCGCTCTACGAGGGCTAGTTTCTATGTTAGATATTGTTATAGGTATAGACATTTCCGCATATGAACAACTCGACACTATAGCTGAGTGGTCCCTTCAGGAGCTAGAGTGCTGCCAGCTACTTACTATCCGAGGGTCATTGGTCTTTTTCATAGATAGGTCTCCAGCCAAGCGTCATTTACCACTCCCTCTTCCACCGCACCTGACGGTCCAGAATGCACACAACTGATATGAAGGGATTTTGGCCTACTTGGATACTCTCTACGGTGTTGCAGCTGCGCAGCCTTCTGATGTTGTTGGGCCCTCCAGGACCTCTCGTGCCCCCAATGCTGCTGATTACATGGACGCTGAACCTAGTGAGCCTCCCCAGTTTGCCAGCGACAGATCTTACTTCGACCACCAGTTCGGTCAGCTACGGAGCTACATTGATGGGTGGTTTGATTCTTTAGAGTCTCAAATACGCAACTTGCAGTCTCGACAAGAAGAGGCGCATCAAGAGGACTCTGAAGAGGGAGAGGAGGAAGAGCAGAACGACTTAGATGATGAGGTTGTTGATGACTCGGTTGTGGCCTGTGGGCGAGTCGGATACTTTCTAGACAGTTGTCCTCCGCGCTAATCGTCAAATTGTGAGTTCCTTGTCTTCTTTTTATTTTTTTTTTTTCTGGTCTCATTAAGGGCAGTGTTTCATTTAAGTATGTGGTATTTTGATAGCATCTATTTAGAGATGATTATAGGGCATGTTTGCATTGGGTTTAGGGCCTCTGAGTTAAGTATTATATATATTTTTGTCCCTTTTTGTTTAGTTTTGTGGAATCGGTGTCTACTGCTGTTATATTGCAATTTCAAGTGTTTCGGAACGGTTTTGGTGCCGATTCAAGAGTTTAAGGAGAAAGAGATGATTCGGGGCTCTTTGATAAGCCTATAAGTTTTCAAAAACGAGCTACATGGATGGAATCGAGGAGACATACCAAAAGAAGCGAAGCAGACTCAACCATACTTAACCTCCAAAAACCACTCGACCGAGTGGTGCAAGAGGGAAGTCGGGGTAAACAAGCCAGAAGACACTCGACCGAGTGCAAAAACCACTCGAGACTCACTTTGGTCGAGTGCATTACAATTTACAGAGAATGCCTCCCAGAGTCAACTCGACCGAGTGCAGAAGCCACTCGACAAAGTGTTTCCTGTGTTCCAAATTTAATTCATTTTTCTTTCTAAAAACTGGGGAATTTGAAGGGGTTGGAGTCCAGATCAGTTTGGGAATGAAAATAGGGACTTGTGGAGACCTATTGGGAGGTTCGTGGGGATTCTAATCGAGAACTTGTTGAATTCTTCGTTTCCGATAAATCTCTCTTCCTCTTCTTGTAGATTCATGTTTGCTTTGTCGAATTTGAATGAATTGAGCATGAAATTCTCCATGAGTGGTTAGATTTTATTTTTCTAGGGTCGGGGTGATCCCGACGATGCTAAGATAGACTTGTGCTTAGTATTGTTTGAATGATATTTGATTATGTTTGGTGATTTAATCCTATCGCGCCAGCCCGAGTTGATAAGAATCGATTAGAATTGATTTTGGGGTTTGAAATCGAAAGATTAAAACCTTAAATTGGAATTTAGATGGTGATTTGAGACCGAAATGCGATTAGGATCCAGTGGAACTACATGATTAAACCCGAAGTTTATTGATTGAAAGTGAAACTAAACTTCTTGAGGATTCATAGGTTGTCATAGACGTTCGAGGCAATTTTGATATTATTCGGAGTTGAAAGGCGATGTTAGTGTGATTATTGCCTCAAACTCTACGAACTTAAAGGGCCTAAATCGGTTGCTTGAGCCCAAAAGGAGAATTGCTAACCGATTTAGGCACATTCGCGCTAAACCCGAAAGGGGATGCGCGATTACCTTAGATAACCTACCTCCACAATCTGATTTCGGAATCACTCGAACAAGAAAATATTTTATGTCTATTGATGATGCATTGTTGGTAAATCCTTGACCCTAGAACACCTTCCCTATATATATTTTCAACATTTAATCGGCTTCCTGGTTACTTTATACACACATTCTAAAATCCGTTTGTTTATTCTGAACTTGGTTGAACTAGCTCAAAATTATAATCGATACTCCTCTGGTCCTTGTGGATACTACACTTGATTACTACAACTGAACCCCAAACACTTGTGGGTGTAGGTTTTTAGCCTATTGTGATGCATAAAATCTGCATCATAGTTGATCGATCTTGATCATCATGCTCTCAACCCGAACCCTAGCCTGCAAACAAGAACGAACGAGGTCGGGGCGGGGCTTGTCTCACCTGTAGGACCCTCCGACGCTCAAGTCAGTCCTCTCGTATTTATATTAGTCGAGCATAAATGAAACGGTCAAGGCATTTAATTCAAGGAATTGGAACAGTTTTGATATTTAATAAAAGAAACCGTTATCGTATTGATGTCGGTCGAGGCATTAAATATAGGAAACGACCGAGGCATTTATGCGGGTCATCACAATAGAATAAGCGGTAATTGATAAAAGACGGAACTGCCCTTGCATCGTGATTTCAGGATTTTCCCTCTTACAACTGCCCCTCGGGTTTCCTCATCATGTCTCAATGATGAAGGAAGCCCGAAAAATCAGTGATTCATTGGCCGTAAATGGCGACTTATTGGCCTTGAGCGGTTGTTTTGGCCTCGAGTGGCTATTGTTAGCCGTAAGTGGCTATATATTGGTCGTAAATGGCGATTCATTGGTCGTAAGTGGCGATTTTCCGATGGCCGTAAGTGACGATTTTCGGTGGCCTTAGTGGCGATTTCTGGTGGCCGTAAGTGGCGATTTCCGATGGTCGTAAGTGGTGATTTCCGGTGGCCGTAAGTGGCGATTTCTGGTAGCCTTAAGTGGCGATTTTATGGTGGTCGTAAGTGGCGATTTTCCGGTGGCCTTAAGTGGCGATTTCCGGTGGCCGTAAGTGGCGATTTCCGGTGACCATAAGTGATGATTTTTCTGCCTTAACTGGCATTTGCTTGGCCATAAGTGGCGAATCTTCACTTTTTTGAATAATTGTTGTAGCTTTGAAGACGTCGTTTCATGACATCTACAGTCGTTGGACCTTGTCGAAAACATTGCACTTCTACACAATTTAGAGCAATTAAGCTATTAGAAAATTAGTATTGTGAGTGCCCCAGAATGTTATATGCCCCTGCACAAAATTTATATAGTTTTGCGGAGAAGTAGTAAGCTAAGAATCTAGCTCGTAAGAGCTACACATTCATTAAGAAATTCTTCACAAGGGGAGTAGAAAACTTAGCTCATTCGTTGGTTTGAGTAATAGGAGTCTTGGTGGCGATCATTACCCCACTTTTGTTGTAGTGTCATTCTTGACCTGACTAGGAGTTGGTAT
This sequence comes from Persicaria maculosa, assembly GCA_963922045.1. Lineage (NCBI taxonomy): Eukaryota > Viridiplantae > Streptophyta > Magnoliopsida > Caryophyllales > Polygonaceae > Persicaria > Persicaria maculosa. The sequence continues at coordinate 42,411,797 of OY998262.1, read as the reverse complement.
GTGGTGAGATTCTTCACAACCTTGATTTGCTTTTCGTATCTTTGCTATATAGCTTCTTTGGTGCCCCGAACTATTTTGATTGCATCGGTACGTACATTTCCCAACATCATTGGTAGGACTTGACTTTTAGGGTTGCCGCTAAATCGAACTTGATCAGCTTCATGCTCATATCCCTTTTATAATCTCCTATTCAAAACTGCATAATAGACAGAGCAAACCAAGACAAACAAGGGACTATAGAGATAATGGGAACAAGATCATGACAAGATAAGATTAGAAAGATCAGCTGGTTTGTATGGAACAAGATCATGACAAACTTAACCGTGTAAAAAGAAACTAGGAAACGTGTTGTTCAAAATAAGATTATAAAGACTTGACAAAAGTAATCAAGAGGCAACAATAGGCATGCGGTGCGAGCCAAAAACAACCAAACAAGATGCTTAACTCTTATATAAGAAGCCGATCCTCACATACTACCCCTTATAGTGAACTAATCAGATTAAAAGCAAGCTTCCACAAGCTGAATTCTTACAAACAGGTAGAAAACGATCAACAAATTCAATCACTCACATTCAACTAAGTTAAAATGAAGCACCGAACTTTGAAATTGATTGCCTTATTAGCAAAGATCATATATATTGATTAATAATAGTAAATCAATAAACCTAGATAGCCAGTGCACACATAAACACGGTGATGGGGGGATCCAAGCTGATCATGAAACACTATACATATGAGATTAGAGAGTGAATTAAAAATAAGTCACCCAGATCGGAGCCCGATACCAAGAGCCAAAATTAGCCATTCAAGATGGCAGAAATCAGATTTAAATTGAAGCATAAAATAGATTTCATCAAGCTTCCCAAACGAACAGCAAATTGGGCGACCACTAGGCCGATCGATTTAAGGCTTGAGCAGCAATGCACTCGACAAGTTTTGAATTGCAATTCGATCAAGTTCTTTAGAAACTTAATCATAGCCTTCAAATCATATGGACAAGATTGAATTATTCATACCTACACTTACCGATTTGGAAGTGATTCGCACCCTCGACAAATTTCTGGCAATTTGGCAGGAAAGAACTCTCGTGCTCCGCTAGGCCCTCGGCAACGGAAACGACGTCCTTGGTGCGACCTGAGAATCAACCGGCGGTGTTGAATTGGAGGCGCCGGCGAAGTCTAGCCGGCCGATGCTGGTCTGAACGAACCGGATCCGGGCTTGGTCCTCCAAACAACACACAACGTATCGAACCAGTCCGATCAAGGCGATCACCGTTGATTTGGATCTATCATAGTTTTGGCACTGCGCTTCATCTTCTAGAAACTCGATCTCTTCCTTGCATCTCGCCGAGTCACTCAATCCGAGGCGCGTGGACGAGGTCGACCGGCGGCAGCCTCAGGGAGATTAACGACATCGCCGGCGGGCGGCGCTTCCGCGGCGGAAATGACTTTGGAGTCACCGCCATGGAAAACGTCAAAGCATCAAGAACAAATCCGGTGATTCGGTTTCCTCTGCTGCGGTGCCTCAAATCCAAAACACTTCAATTGCCCTTCTCCGGTGGGTTTTTTTTTTTTGGTTGATTTGTGTAAAAAGATGAGATTTTTTTTAGATTGGGAGATCCGATCACATGGCTTTTCGATCGAATTCCCACAGACGGCGCCAATTGTGATGCATAAAATCTGCATCATAGTTGATCGATCTGGAATATCATGCTCTCAACCCGAACCCTAGCCTGCAAACAAGAACGAACGAGGTCGGGGCGGGGCTTGTCTCCCCCGTAGGACCCTCCGACGCTCAAGTCAGTCCTCTCGTATTTATATTAGTCGAGCATAAATGAAACGGTCAAGGCATTTAATTCAAGGAATTGGAATAGTTTTGATATTTAATAAAAGAAACCGTTACCGTATTGATGTCGGTTGAGGCTTTAAATATAGGAAACGGCTGAGGCATTTATGCGGGTCATCACAATAGAATAAGCGGTAATTGATAAAAGACGGAATCGCCCCTGCATCGTGATTTCGGGATTTTCCCTCTTACACCTATCAATTTTAGCTATGGAAATACATTTATGTTGTAATAATAATATAACAATCTATTTTAATATTTATTAGAGTTGGGCAATCAAATTAGGGGTAATATTAAACAATTTGATCAATTGTGTTGGGCCAGGTTGAATTAGATTTAAGCTAATTTTGGGTTTAAGTTGTCTTGGGTTTCAATTCGGTTATCTGGGTTTTCAGTTACTTTAGATCTTGGTTATTTTAACATAGGGTTCGAGTCTTATTGGATTTCGGTTGACTTGATTTTGGTTCATTCAAATTTAGATCAGTTTGAGTGATTACTATTCGAATGTTGGGTTAAAATGAGTCGGAGCGGATCGATTTGCATGTAATGTACCAATTCTATGTTTTTGGGTGTTTAGTTCAATCGATTTTGGTCAGGTTGAGTTGGTTTTGCCAGCTTTAATGTCGATTATTATTGAATTTAAAGTGAGGTGTTATTGACACGGTTAAAGTCTCGCCAAACACATGACCGAGGCACCAATATGAGGAGCTAGAGACAAAAACACCTTTATCGACACCGGATATCTATGTCGATGGCGAGACCTCTACAACGCCACATGACAACTTTTGGCTCTTGCTATCAGTGTCGATGGCGAGACCTTCACAATAAATAAATAAATAAAGATATGAAACTTTGTTGATTTTCTCATAAAGGTTATGTTATTATATAGAGATTAGGATTACAAAAGGATAGATACAAATCTCTACATAAATGAATGAGAATGAATAATGCACACACATATCCTAAAATACAAAGAGTATCATTACAACAAAATGACTTATTAGCGACCAAAGTTTTGACGACAAATTTATTTTCCTTACTAAATGTTGTCTTTCGCAACGACTTTAACGACTCCTCTTAAAATGGTGTGTGAACTTTTGCGAGGAACCCATATTCCTTGATGAAGGCAACATTCAATGACAAATGTTTCGTTTGCTCACAAATTGTTACCGTAATGTGGTCACCTAAAGTGTAGGAGCAAAAACGACAAATGTTGATCTTTTATTTACTAATATTGTCATCGCAAAAAACTCAATCAATGAGGAATTTAAAATTTTCTCGTTATATATTCGAGGAAAATTATATAGAACTCGATAATTTTTTACAGCGACAAAGAAAGGACTTCATCACTAAAAGTTAATGTTTAACGAGGAAAATTTTTGTCAGTAAAAGATATTAGTTAGTGAGAAAATATCAATTTCGTCATTATTATTTGGTGTGAATAATAGTCTAACTTGTAAGAGCAATAACAACAAATTTTGATCTTTTGTTGGGTAATTGTTTCATCGCAACAAATTCAATCAACGGGGAATTTTTAAATTTGTCGTTTTATGTTCAGTGAGAATTATACAGAACCTGTCATTTTTTTATAGCGACAAATAATGGACATTATCGTTAAAAATGTATGTTTAATGAGGAAATATTCCATCACTAAAGATATTAGTTTGCGAGAAAATATCAACTTCTCCATTAGTAGTTGGTGTGAATGATAGTCTTAAGCGTAACAGTAATAACGACGAATTTTGAGCTTTTATTGAATAATGTTTTCATCACAACAAATTCAATCAACGGGAAAATTCCAACCATTTAGTTATATGTTTAGTGAGAATTACACAAAACCTACCAATTTTTTACAGCGAGAAATAATGAGCTTTGTCGCTACAAATATTTTTTTAACGAGGAAAGATTCCATCATTAAACTCATTAGTTAGCGAGGAAATATCAGTTTCATCATTAGTAGTTGGTGTGAATGATAGCCAAAAGCGTAAGAGTAATAACGACGAATTTTTAGCTTTTATTGAGTAATATTTGCATCACAACGAATTCAATAGATGAGAAAATTCCAAATCAGTCGTTATATGTTTTGGGGAATTATACAATACCCGCCATTTTTTTTTGTAAGTATGTTGGCCATTATTTTGGTCAAGAAATTTCAATTTTAATTAACTTAATATGAACATGTGTGGGATTTAAACTCACACCTTTATACGTTAGTACATTGCTCTACCATTTAAGTTAATAGATTTGAATTTCTTTTATCGATTATTTGAATTTTAAGCATCAAAGTTTATGCATTGTAATCTAAATTTTTCAGCACTATAAATTGATTGTTATGAGGACTGAAATATGATTTTTAAGCACCATCATTTCAGCACTTTATTGTGATTTTTATGCATCTAAGCTCGACAATATAATTTGATTTTTAAGCACTTTTAAGTTTCATCAATGTAATTTGAATTGTAAGCATCAAAGTTTCAGTACAGTAATCTGACTTTTTCAGCAATATAAATTCATTTTTATGAGCACCTATGTATAAATCTTATTGTTAAGCACTGTTTCAGCAATATAGTTTGAATTTTTAAGAGCAATAATCTGAATTTAAATCTGATTTTTATGCACCTATGTTTTACCATTGAAGTTTAAATTTTAAACATCAATGTAATATGCTATTTTCAGCATTATAATTTTATTTTTGTATGCACTGAAATCCGATTGTTAAGCATCTAATTTTCAGCATTGAACTCTAAAAATTTAAAGCATTCAAGTTTTTCCAAAAATATTGACTCTCTCTCTCTACATATCAAATAGATGCTTGTGCTGTGAATTCTTTTAATTTGGATACACTATGCTCTTATTCTAATGTTTGAATTTGGATATACTGTGCTCTTATTTTAATGTCAATTCTTTTAATAAGAATCATGGTACATTTATTAAAATATAAAGAAAAGTAGAGAGTGACAGTAATTGATTCAGGAAAAAAAATCATCACTCTTTTTAGGCCAAATTTTAATGAAGAAAAATGTTTACAACCTCTTTAGAAAGTTGTAGGAATTTACAGAACTCAATTTGGTGCTCTGTGGATGAAGTTATGTATTTTTCCATCAAAATCGATCAATTTTAACCCTTTTTCGTGTGACAGTAGCAACAAAAAAATCATCAAGCTTTTTAGGCCAAATTTTCATGAGGGAAAAGGTTGATTAACTCTTTAGAAAGTTGTAGGAATTTACAAACTTTGCTAAATTATATACCTCAAATTTACAATTTTGTATATAAACTAAAATAATTTAACAAAAAATACTTAATTTTCTGAAATTCCATCCTAAGTATTCGTAATTTTCACTTTGTGCTAAATTATATACTTCAAATTTACAATTTGAGTGCAAGGGCGGTAACTATTTTCATTCTACAACCTAAATACACCCAGCACATATTCTTCTCCAAAAGCACACACACAAACCATATTCCCAAATTGGAGTTGTGACGCGGTGACGGTTGACTGCTGGTAATCGATCGATTACGCCTTTCAACCAGAGCCAGGGCATGTGATTTTCACAAAGCTCCCCACTTCAGAATCATCTTGTGTCATATTCGAACGCATTCAGGTACACTTCCTCTTCTTTTTTTCATAATTCATTTCGTTCTCTTCCCAAACTGATGTTTATTTCAAGAATTTGTTCACCCTGAATCTATTGTGATTTATGTAATTCTTTTTTCTTCACCTTAAATCTGTCCGATTCAACAATTTACTTCAACAAATTTGAAAGACCGATTTGCAAATAGTTTAGTTTGTACAATTGGAGATGAACTGTTTTTGTGTTCTTCACTAGGGGTCCTGATTTAGGAAGTAAGTTGTTGTCTGCAATAAGCATTTAATTAAATAGCCCATAGAGATAATACATAATTCAGTTGGCAAACATGCATCCATTTTTTCCTTCTTACCTTTTTAAACGGAAAAAATGCATTTTAGCTTTCTTCTTGTAGTGTTTCTTGGAATGCATACATTCTTTTGTCGTTATTGAATCCAAAAAAAAAGTGCTTTCAGTTGACACATTTATATAAAAATCAAAATCCATTTCAGTGGATGTGTTGTGGGGTTGTTGCAATGGGATTTGTATGTTGTTGACGACAATCGATCTTAATGGCTAATTAATGCTAGAATGTAGCAACCCATTTTCTTATATAGAAGCTTTTATCTCTAGAATTATTTTAACTATGAAAAATATTAAATCTCTTTTGAAGTCTTTTGAATTATGCTAACTATATTATTTGTATGTTTTTCTAGACCTATGGAAGAAACAAGACTTCATCTGGTCGTGTTCTTTTGAGCAACATTATAAACTAGTTTATATCTCCTCCATTTAAAAGAACAAAATCTACGCTTTTGATGTCTGTGTTCTTTTGAGCAATATTTACAAATAAAACAACCTTGTTAAACCACATTGTTCTTTTGATCTATTTCGGTCAAATTATGTTCTATTTTTCTTCATAGTCATATATACCTAGTGCTTCATATGCACGAGGTGGTATTCTATAAGGATGGTGAGCCCAATATTGATGGAGAACCAGAGGATCAAAAGGCTAGAACCCCTGCAACATTATCATACAAAACCAACACAATCATAATAGTTAGACTCATTTCTACTTTTCCATAAACCTTCTGTTCTTTTTATCATTTCTTTAAATTATTTTAGTAGATTATCCAAATGAACAATTCCTATATCATGCCTTCTTTTTCATTAATTATTCTGTTATCCAGTTTCTCAAGAATGCAGGGATTACCGAGTGTCTTGCTACGGAGATTGGAATATAGAAGGGAATCTTCTAATCCATTCATATAATTGTGAAAATTCGTTTACTTAACCTCACTGCCATAAACTCATATATTTCAACTCTTTTTGCAGCTTACTGTTGCCGATATTAGCATTCTATTGCACCTTCTCCTATTGATAATGTATTGGTAATGTGTGATTTAGTTCAATAAACTACTAAGTATGAGCTCAATGTTGGTTGTTATATATATAGTTTCTAATTCCTTTTACATATAGATTAATAACTAGGCGGAGTGTATCACTCTTGATCTTCGGCCTTTAAATGACATCATTATTGCTGTAAGATGTCAGGTATTTATATTTCTGCTTCCACACTATCTCCCCTTTGTGAATTATTTAAGAAAATTTTTGCAAATCACTCAAATTTGACACGTTCCATGTCAATTGTAATCTCATGTTTTTAATTTTTTTGACTAGGCGACTATTTAGTGAATTATGTGTTCTAATCACCATACTTGACAGGAAGATTGCAATTAGATTCGTTTTTGACAACTAAATCATGAAATTAGCAAGTTTTAATGATTTTCATCTATGATTTTTCTTTGAAGTTCTTTCGAACATGACGGTTCAGGAGTACGCAGGGAATGAAAAGTCTTGTTTGTTGCATGCATCTGATTTTTTCTGATGGAGAGTTGAAGGATGGAGTATTATGCATTTGGTATGTCTTTTTTGAGAATGAGTCTTCTTATCTTCTATTTGATTTGCTCTGTTTCCCTCTTTTGATTGCGATTATTGAAGGTCTTTTTACGCATCTGAATTTGCTCTATGTTAGTGTTGCTTTTGGCTTGTCATTCCTTGTTTTTTTTTATGTTGTTTATGATGATGATTCTCATTATAAGGGATTAAAAAATGTTCCTATTGAACATAAAAAGATAACTCTTACAATCATGTAACATTTTATTACTCTTGAGGGAGAGTTTAAGGTGTTTATGTGATTTTTCATATTTTCAATCTAATTGGAAATACTATCCATCTACATTCTGACCATAGCCATGTACATCTATTTTGACTTCACAATGAGAATTTTATCATGCAAGTGTAGATTTTAATTGCTATATTGAATTTTATCATGAAAGTGGGAATATTATTGTTTTTTGTTATTTCCATCCCTTTCTACATTTATATTATTTGTGATAAGTTTATATTTTGATGTTTTATTTCCTTTTAGGTTCTTATGGTCTAGCTAGAATGTACCCCTGGTGTGAGTGTTCTTTTTATTTTATTCTACCTTTCTTTCCTAGCTTGGACTTTTGCTCTTAGATGACTATGTCCTACTTAAAATATGCCCATTTTATTACATTTTCTACTCCTAAGCAATCTTTCTTCTAGTTCAAAACCTTTTTATGTTTCGTTTTGTTGCAGCTACATTACAACGTTATCAGAGAAACGACATATATTCTCATATGCTAACCTATTTGGGTGCGAGGGATTTGGTGCAATTTACAAGGTAATTGGAAAATTATAGTAATTCTTCAAATGAAAGTTCTGAAGCATGCACAAGTTAATAAATTGTTCTTGCTTTTGTTTCTACAGAGCGTCCTTTCTACCGGGAACAAATAGTAGGGAAGAAGTTAGCAAGCAATTCAGGGCAAGGTGAATCTGAATTCAAGAATGAGTTTCTGCTTAGTGGCCAGACTTCAAGAATTTTCAGTTTATGCTTAAAAGGCGGATAGAGGCTTATGATTTATGAGTTTGTTCTTAGTAATAACGTGGATTGCAATCTCATTTGAGGTATTTATTCATTATTGATATATGTATACATTGACCTATATGGCAAAATTGTCTACTTTAATCTATCATTTCTCATTTGAGGTATATATATATATATAATAGAATTTTGTCACTAAATAATTTGGACGATAGAACATAGTCGTCACTAAAGGCTTAGGACAACCAAATCAAGTGATTGTCGGTAAATGCTTGAGCGACAAGCTAACAAACCAAATTTTCGTCACCAAAAGTCTATTGCAGCGATGAATCATTCTTTTCATCGCTATAACTTTGGGTGATACTGCTAGTGTGAAGAACTAGTGATGATTTTTTTTTTCCGTCACAAGTATGTTTAGGCGACGAAATATATGCTTTGGACGATGAAACTATTTGTCACTAAATGCTTTTTTTTTTCTTTTGATCGCACGAAAACTACAATATTAGCAATGAATTTCATGTCATCGCTAAATACATTTTGCAATTATTATCGATTCCTTCAACATTTTTGTCGATGAAATTAGTAATTTTTTGCGACAAAAATATGTGTCGCGAAATAATATCGGACCAACTTGATATCATCATTAACGAGAAAATATACAATTTTGCGAGGAATTAAAGTTTTTCGCCATCTACATTCTATGACTACTATGAAATCCTTTGGCTTTTTTACGACAAATATAATTACCTTTTACAATGAATTTAATAGTCGCTAAAGACTTATAACGACAAAATTGACTTCATCGCCAAATGATTTTTTGTGACGATTTCATTTTTCCACATTAAACTCTTTTGTGAGGAGCTTTCTGTAACCATTTAAAAAGGAAGCATATTTCCTCGCTAAATAGCTTTAGCGATGAAATAACGATTTTCAGCGAGGAAAAAATTCCTCGCTAAAAGTGAGTTCTGTTGTAGTATATATCTCTAATACCTCCCGACAAGCTCAAGAAGGGGAAAAATGTTGAGCTTGGACTGGAGTAAATCAAAGTGACGGGATCCAAGAGCTTTGGTAAAGATATCTACAACATGATCATGAGTATGATGTGACAAATAATGAGCTCACGACATCAACTTTCTCACGAACGAAATGAAAGTCAATGTGAAAATGTTTTGAGTTGCGGTTAAGGAAAGGATTTTGGGTCATGGATGTGGCAATTAAATTACCATAAAGAAGCAAAGGTTGTCGAGATACGGGTTGATGTACATCAAGAACTAGCAATTGATTCCAATTAATCTCATCAACGGTAGCTACAACGTACTCGATACTCAGCCTCAGTGTTGGAACGAGCGACAACTTTTGCTTGCAAGATGACCAGCTGATAAGAGATGAGCCAAAGTATATGGCGCAGCCAAAAAGAGGGACAATCATCTAAGTCAGAAGCCCATGACCTTATCCTCCACATAAGCTGAGTATATAGCTGCAACTTAAGCAACAAAGAAGGCTATCTAGTTACAGGGACTCATGAATGAAATTGAGAGAAAAGGTATATCCCTGAGTTTTTGAATAAATTATTTTTAAGAGTTTTTCAATTAGGGGGGGGGGGGTTATAAATGTCCTTAATTATAGTCTTGCAAAACTCTTGAATGGACTCGTGCATGACACACATATGTTAACACTACACGATGACTCTATACTAGACAACCATGGCTTGTGAGTGATCAACCCCTGGCTCGAGTCAGGTTGGAAGGGTCAACCATAAGTTGGCTTGGATGGTATAAGTATAGGACCCTTATCTGACATATTGCTTATGGGCAATGTTCTAAAAAATGATTGGCGGGTGCTTGGCGGTAGGGTAGGGTCAAGGGCCTAGACGGGGGTGTAGGTGGGGTCTAGGCGAATTTCATGGCGGGTCTTTGCAGTCTAGGCGGGTTTTGATGGTCTTGGCGGCGGGGCGAGTTCAAGGGTTTAGACGGGGGTCTAGGCGAGTCTTGAAGGGTTTTTTAGAACAGTGCTTATGGGCCTATTTATGATATTGGGCTTATAGTAAAGAGTGGGCCGAAGAGAAGTTGACTGAATCGAGGCCTGCGTCGAGTGTTCAACTCATTTGTGCCAAAATGCGTCATTTTAATTATGGATCACCTATATTAACCATAAAGGCGCGACTTTTTCAAGCTTGACGGCACAAACCCTGGATATGAAGAGAGAGCGAAAGAGCGAGCGAGAGAGAGAGAGGGAGGGAGGGAGGGAGGGAGGGAGGGAGGAAGAAGAAGAAGAAGAAAGCGATGACGAGTGGGCTTCGAGACGGTCATCCTTGACACGGCCTGGCTTCATTCTCCTAGATTTAGTGTTAGCTTCACTAAGGAAGCTCAGATCTAGTGACAGGGGGATTCTTATCTCCGATCTCATTTCTGCTCTTGTGTTTTCCCTTAATTCTTCTTGCATGCATCTGTTTTCATAAGGGTTTTTCATTTTGATTTGATCTTAATTACGTGTTTGTAAAATGAGTTCTTGTTCTAAGACTTTGATCTAGTGGATTTTGGGTGAGTGTCCCCTTTGAGGTCTGTGGAGTAGGCTTTACTGAACCACGTAAATAATCCTTTATGTCCTTGTTTGGTTTTTGGTTCGTTGTTTGTTTAGAGTTTTTAAAGAAGTTTTTCCATAACACCAACCAGCATCAGAGAAGGCGGTCAAAGAAAACTCTATAGAAGGCTGAAAAGTGAATTGATGGGTAGTTATGCCTTTCAAATAGCGAAGAATGTATTTCACAACAGACCAATGAGGTTCGCTAAGTGATGCATGTACTAACAAACATGATTAACAACATACGAGATCTCTAGTCGAGGGGTGGTAACATATTATAGGGCCCCCACAATGCTCCGATAGAGAGATGGAGCGTGCATAAGGTCCCTACACTAAGTCAGACGAGAGTGTAGCTCGGTATAGATAGAGATGACTTTGGCATCCATCATCTTGGAGCAAGCTAGAAGGTCATGTATGTACCTTTTTTGACAGAGATGAAGGCATGTGGGAGCACGGGTAACCTCGATGCCTAGAAAGTAGTGAAGATCACTAAGATTCTTCAATGAGAAGGCACAATTAAGTTGCTCAATGAAGTGACTGATATGAGAGGTAGAGTTGCCCGTTACAGTCAAATCGTCAACATATACAAGAACATATGTAGTGGATGCAAAACTGGAATGAACAAACAACGAGCAATCAGCCTGACAACCATGAAAGCTAAAGGATAAAAGAAAGGCTTTAAGCTTACTTAAACCAAGTCGAGAGGCTTGATTGAGACCATACAAAGCTCTCTGCAAAAGACAAATATGTGAGGGGCAAGCGCTATCAATACAGTCTTGTGTATGCTCCATATACATAAAGGTGTTATTAACGTCCAACTACGTGTAAAGGCCGGGAAAATTATAATATTAAATAATTAAAATAATGATTTATAATCATCTCGATTTCTAAGATTCGGGAGGTTTGGAATTTCCGTCATCGAGCTATTGGTTTACTCTAAATCATTCGAAATGAGTTCCGACATTATTTAGTTGAAAATTTAAAATATGCTTTATCCCGCTTCCATATGCAAAAATTTAAAATAATATTTGGAGTTTTTATTAAGTTCGAAATTGGAAATTTGAAAATCTTTTGAGTTGGGTCGGATAAGGTCAGAGAGCGGGTTTCGAGATATTTGTTCATGCATTCAAAATATCTCCATGGCACCACTTTAATTTCATTTCTTTTCCTTTTCTCTTTTCTCATCTCTCTCTCTATCTGAGGAAGGCCGTTGGAGAGGGTCTCCTTTGCCATGCCTTGTACAAATTCACAACTTGCAATTGTTGTCTTCTTTCCCACCTATAGACCTACTCCCTCTGTATATACTGCAATACCTTTCTCTCTGCCTCACTCTCGCACTGCCTCCCACCAAAACAACCCACAGAAAAACTCATTCCCCTCTCCCTCCCTCTTGCCACTGTCTGCACATCATCGAGAAAAACCCAGAGAGACCAAACCACCATCACCATTGTCGATTCCTCCCCAAACATCTCCTCGTCTCCTCCTTTCCTCCACCTCTGATTACAGCACCGCCTCTGCCCCGTTTCCAACCGCCACCGTGGTACCAGATTCTCCTCTCCGCCGACGCCGAAGCCAAAGCCAGTGAAGAGCCCAACTCACCTCCCTTGTCGTCGTGAGAAGGAAAGAAGGAGAAGGAGCCTTCCTTCGAGCCGAAGCTGCAAGAAAAAACCTCTCCGAGTTCTTCTTTCCCACCTCCATTAGCTTACAGACGCCGAAGAAGGAGGCATCGCTAACCACCGGGGCCGAATCACGAGTTTCTTCCCATGTTTGTCTCCAGGTCTATTTTCGTTTTTCTCATAAATCTCGATTCTAATCCTCTCTAGTCGCACTCGTACTCATCTCTCGACCTTCCTAGATTCAAGCAACGCACCTCCCCCGTCAATCGTAGCCGGAGCCCATCGGATTCGGAATCGAGCGCCTCGGTAATCTCTTTATTTCTCCCTCTCCTTCGCTCGCGCTTTGCTCTCTTTGGGTTGAGTGTGGTCGGAATTCCGAGTCGGTCGGGTCGGGAAACTCTGGGTTGGAAAAGTGGCTGCCAGAGGCCCTGGGCTGCTCCCTTCCTCTTCCGTTTTGTTCCGCCGTTGTGCAGAGAGAGAGCTTTGTTCTTTTGTTATGGGAGAGACAAGACACCATTCTCTTTTCCTTTTTGGGCCTGACCCGGGTCCTGGAGTCGGGTTATATCACTTTGAAATGGGTTAGGGATCTTTCCTTTCTTCATCCGGTCCTGTTGGGAGAGATTGGGTTTGGGCCTTCTTTTGGTTGGTTTGGGTTTCTTTTGTTTCAGATTTTGGGGTTGTTATCTTGGGTTTATATTACATGTTTATATTAATTGCTCGATCTATTAGTATTATTATTATTATTGTTACATTATTCTGTTTCAGGAAATAAATTCTGGAATTTTATAAATTATAAACTTATTTTGAAAAGGATATTATTGAGATATGTAGTTTGTGATGATTTAAATATGTGATTTATAAAGATGGATTAATTCGGTGTTCATTTAGATAAACATTGTTTGGTGATTTACTTTATGAATTTATTTATATAATGATTTTGAAAATAAACTTGCCGGATCTATTTTAATGATATAAATTTGCAAGTTGAGTAAATATTTAATGTTTTATAAATGGATTTTTGGCCAGTTAGGATTTGAGAAATTGTTTGAAAATGAGTTAACTTAACTTGAGATTTAAAAGTTTGGAAAACTTTGAGAAATGAGTTTTGAAATATTATTTTAATATTCAATATTAAAGAAGGGATTTGACGGAACTTGAACTATTTGATCTTGAGCTTGAAGTTATGTTAAAAGTGTCATTTCAAATGTCGGGATTTTGTCTTGGCTTGATGATGTTGGTTTTGAGAAGGAAATTGGAAGAATGATTTTGGTTGATGTTGATCATATCGGAAAGGTTTTGGAAAACAGTTTTACTATCGGTTGGTTTTGAGTATGTTGAGAACTTGGGTTTCGTGTGTATGAATGTTGATCCGGTAGCTTATGGCAATGGCTTGATGATAGGTGTGTATTGCAGTTGGATTGCTTTTGGACTTGCATTTGGGCCCTTGCTTGCATTATTTTGTTGTTCTGCATCTTCAAGTAAGTATCCTACGGGACTTACTCAGTAACCTGGACCTCCTGCCTGATTTGTCATATGATGTGTAGTTTGTTGCATATTAAAGCATGCCATGTAGTATCATGCTAGGATTGCATTGAACTGAGCATGTGGTTATTATGTGTGTTTGAATACAGAACGGACGTTATCTGTGATAGTCCTAGAGTTTTTGCTAGGGTCATAAGGTAGCCCAGCCCCATCGGGTGCCCTGAGTCAATCGAGTCGACATGAGTATGATTTGATGGCCCGGCAACACCGGGCAAGCGATGTTATGATGATGAGTTATGATGTGATGAGTTATGATGTTGAGCATGCTATGATTCCGTGGTCTGTTCACTACCACGAGGAAATGGGGTACCGTACTGGCCAGGTCCGCTCATGAAAAAGGGGGCGGAGTAGGAGAGGGATATGCCGCTTGGCATTGTCTTGAGCCCTTTACAGTTTTTATGCATATTATAACTATCAAAGCATGCTCATGTGATTTAAATCTTGTACTGCATTAGCCATCCTGTATTTAGGTATAGGCATGTTATATGGCCTTAGCGTGGTCAGAGGACCCGCAGACGATTACCGGGCCTGACTTCGTGGATAGTGTTAGGTACCGCTCTTGTTTGCTCCATGCTTCTGTGACGGGAAACCCTTTGACGAATCGAAGAACCTGGCTAATTCTCTAACTTGGTATAAATGGTAATCATCCACTTATGTTTTGGTTTTGACCCGGCTCTGCCGTGGCGCTTTGTATCTTAATTTTGCTTCCTCCTTGCTTCCGTTTGAAATGAATTTCACGAGTTAGTCCCTAGGACAGGTTAAGGGTACCCGATGGCCCTACGCCGCTTTTAGGGTTTGAAATCCCTCTTTATTATTGACCTTAAAATTGAATTTGAAACCTCGACACGTACCTGGATTGCAAGATCCGAACAAGGGGTTTCATCCCTTTAAACGTAACCCGGAAATCATAATTCTGGGCCGTTACACTACGAATGTCCCATTGACGAGAGAGGGAAATAGTGAGAACAAGACGAATGGTAGTTGGGCGGATAACCAGACTAAAAGTGTCAAAATAATCAACACATTCTTCCTGATGGTAGCCTTTCGCAACTAAACGAGCCTTGTACTTGTGAACAAAGCCATCTGCTTTTCTCTTAATCATGTAAACCTCTTTACAATCGACAACATTGGCCTTAGAAGGATAGGGCAATAAAGATCATGTGTCTATACGACAAAGGGCATCATACTCAGCTTCCATGGCGGTGACCCACTAAGGTTGAGAAATGGCTTGACGAAAGGTTTTTGATTCATTGTTAGGTTGTGGATCAGGTGGGAGCATGTGCCTGGTGGAGTGTAGGGCTTTGGGATTTAGCTTGCCAAATCGAGAAGGAGTAGTCATAGGGCGAGTGCTCTAGTCAAAAGGATGTAGGTGAGGGAGAGAGAGAGAGAGAGCGGTATGGGGGCCGGACCAGATGGGGTGGTAACAAGTGGAATGGGTGGGGCAGTAGCAGGTTGTGGTGATGGGGAACCAGGTGCGGAAGAAGTGGGAGGTGTGGTTGATGTAGGAGAGGACACAAGCTCACTCTCACCAGAACTGCTAGGTGTGGCCTTGCTTCGTAGCAGGCAAGCTAGTTTTTTTAGTGAGTTGGTGTGGCCAACGACACAGACAATGTGGTGGACAGCAAGTCAGGCGTCATTGGCAAACTAGAAGACATAGAAGACCCTGTCAAGGGGGGACTATAGGATGACGAATGACCGATGGACAAAAACTCAAAACTCATGAAAGATGACATGACGACTAACATACATGTGTTTCCACTATGAGTGCAAACATAAATAACGTTGATGAGATGAGCTATGCCCTAAAAAATGCATGGAAGTGTTTTGAACTCCAACTTGTTAAACCGATAAGATTCTAAGTATGGAAAACAGATACACCCAAAAGACCGTAGAGACTTGTAGTCAAGCAGACGATTATTGAGATAGAGAAAGGGAGAGGGAAAATTTAAAATCGGTGTTGGTGTTCGATTATGTAGATAAATTGCGGTGAGAAAAACATGTTCCCAAAATTGAGGTGGAAGGTGAGATTGACCGAGAAGGGTAGGGCCTTTTTCTTGAATGGTTCGGTTTCGGCGTTCAACCATGCCATTTTTAGATGGAATATATATGCACGAAACACAATGCAGGATACATTGTTTCTACAACATAGATGTTAATTAAGAACCAAAATTCACCACCCTAATTAGTTTGGAGCTATCTGATTATTGTATTTAACTATGTTTCTATCATTGTTTGAAAAAGCCAAAAGTATATCCAAGTGAAACATGTATAATCATCGACAAATAACACAAAGTAACGACAAACATTCAATGATAAAGTAGGTGCAGGAACCAAACATCTTAATAAACCAATTCAAAGGGAAATGTTTTGGGAACATGAGTTCACTCAATAGTTAGACGTTGACTTAAGGAACAAGGCTGACATAGAGCGAAGGCCTTATTGGATGTAATAGGTAAATGAAATTGACGCAACATGTAATGTAAAATAGCCTGACTAGGATCAGGGCCGGTCCTATTGTTTTATAGGTCCGGGGCAGTAGAAAATTATGGGCCTAATACTCTATACGCCCTTTGTTTTTATTTAAGCATCATTTACTATATTCATGTAAATTTTTTTAAGGATGGTAAAAAAAAACTAATATAAAATACCAACTTTTTTTATAAATTTTTTTTATAATTTTATACATATGAAATTATTTTAAAAAATTTTAAAAAATTTTTATATAGTTTTTATCATTTAAAGAAGTTTAGAGGATTAAGACATATTATATAATACGAAAACAATAAATTTAATAAAATTCAATATTTGAAATTGACAAGGGCCCATTTGATTGGAATGAAATTGAAGTGAAATGTATAATTAAAAGTAGAAAAACTACCGTATTGACTCTACTGAGAGTGGAAGTTCAGTCGGAGTCTAATTTAAAAGAAAAAACATTGATATTAATTTTATTAGTTGGGTCGGAGGAATTGTATAATTTTTATGGTATTGTTGTTGCGGGCCGGAGAAAAAACTACTGTATTGAGAGTGGTATTGTTGTTGTGGGTCTTCATGCTTCATCTCTTGAAAAAGAAAAGGAATTGTATAATTTCTCATGGATTTTTTTAAATGGGCTTAATGTTATGTGAAATTTTATATGAGCCCTTAAAAAGTTTGGGCCCTGGGCGAGCACACTTGCTGCCCTTGTGGTTGGGATGGGCCTGACTATGATGACCTATTCTATTATGCCAATGCCCTGGAGATGTTAGCAACCAGAGCCTGTTTGGAGACCGCAGAAGGTGATGGATGCAACTTGTATAAGCCTTAATGTGTGGCTTGTGAAGAGTTTTCCCCTGCATGTCTTTAACCAAACAAAAGGTTGGATGAAATTCAAGGAAAACATTAACATCTCATGTCAGTTTGGAAATGCTAATAAGATTTTTATGCATGGAAGGCATGAGATGTTTGACAAATTAATGGAGCAAGAATATGTAGAAAAGGACGTGTTGCCATAATGTGAGATGGGCGGTGTAGTATCATTACCAAGGGCAAGTTGATCACAACCAATGTATTTCGAGGTGATGGAAACCCTATTGAAGTCTCCGATCACATGATTGGTAGCATCCGTATCAAAATACCAAGCTGGATCTTAAATGGAAGATGAGGAAACTAAGCAAGTAGAAGGGGATATCGGCTAGTGTTGATTAAGAAGCTCGACCGAATGATGGAATGGGATTGTTTCAAATTTAAGAGGCTGAAGTGACCCTTCACTAGGTGGGCCAAGCGGTTACAAGTTGACACTAAGAGTGTGGACAAGAGAGGGTTGTAGGCTCATCACTACCAGGTGAATGTGAAGCGGGGCATTCAAGAACTGCAATGCGTTGATATTGGGGAGCCGACTTGCTGGATTGAAAGGTAGATCAGTTAGGATAGTGGAGGCGAGATTATCTATAGTTGATTGCGGGCTGATGGGTTTGAAGATAGCAGCCGACTTCAAGCAAGTGTTCTTCTTCTCGGAGTAGCTAGAAAACTAAGCAAATTATTCGACGTCAGCGTGTCTAGACGGACATTGATGGTGGCGCAGAAGGCGCCATAAGATGGATTGAGACCGTGAAGAACTGAGGCAATGAAGTCTTCCTCGGATGCAAGTTGTAGGCAATCTGCAAGAGCATTCGTAATATCCCATTTTTTCTCAAAATACTCGAGCATAGAGAGAACAACTTTTGGGAAGAGAGTGCAATTATGACTTGAGTTGCATGAAACGAGCACGGGATTGTTGTTCCAGCATGAGCCATGCATCATGGGTGGTGTTAGATCGTGTGGTATTGCCAACAAGGTTAGACGAGATTGTTGTCCGTATCTAGACTAATGAATTTTTTCCCTGCGCTTCTAAGTGAGGTAGTCAGGGTTAAGATCAATGCGAGAAGTCGTTGTGTCCCATGCGAGAATTGCGATGGTTTTAGACGGAGATGGGCTGACGAACACATGATCCTTCAATTCACATGCATCCAACATGTCAACAATATTAGCACGCCATAGTGTATAATTGGAGCGATCAAGTTTGATAGAGAAAGTGGGAAATTGGAGAACGATGTTGCCAGAAGGATTGAAGGCGGCGATAAGAAGAGAGGCGTCGGAGGAATGTGACAAAGAACTGTTATCGGAGTTTGGAGGGGGGGGGGGGAGGGCGAGTTAGATGTGTCTTTGTCGCCAGTGTGGCTGCCGAATGAGCTATCGGTGAAATACATGGTGGCGGTGATGGATGGAAGGGGAGGATGAGAGATTATTAGGGGAGGGGGGGAATGGTTGTGATACCATAATAAATATGAAACTCTGTTGATTCTCTCATACAAAGGTTATGATATTATATAGAGATCAAAATTACAAAAATGATAGATACAAAGAGTACAACACACCACACCTGTCGAATCATGTTGTTAATGTCAATGGTGACACAAGGCTCCACAGCTGCACACCACAATTACTGACTCGTGTTGTCGGCGTCGATGGCGAGACTAGCAACAAACCACAGCTGCACACCACAGATGACGAGATCCTTGTTGGCTTCGAAAGTCAGTGTTGACTGACTAATTACCAATACTGTAAGTCAAGAAATGAACCGTGTATTTGACGATGAGTGTGTATGGTAAGAGTTATAAACTATTAAAATTTTAGCATTTGGGGTTGTTTATAAAATAAACAATGTTTATTGTTGTATGGATGATAAAAATGAACTAAAAGTAGTTAAAAAAAAGCTACAAATTGAAGGTTATTTTGGTGTTTATTTTACAAAAGTATTGTTTCACCCCTTCTCTTTTATCTTATTTGGTTTGAAAGTACCATAATACCCCTAATAACAATCAAATAAACTCCACTTTTTATAAATAAACTGTTTTTCGTCCCAAACGTAAATTATCTTATTGTTTAAATTTTTAACTATTTTTTCCAACGGTTTATAAATTTTACCTTTTTTTTTTAAAATTTCAGTCAGTTTATTAACCCCGTCTCATACGAACCCGATACCACACTATATTAATAGCAAGTCGGAATTGAAATGACTCTCACGTTCGAGATAAATCAAACATGTGTATTATTGTATCGGAATGGGCCGAGTCGGAGATTATTCCGTTGTCTAGTTTCAATCACTCCAGTCCAGAGGCATGTGTTTGTGTATTTGAAGAGCGACAGGCGATATTTTTATCTTTTGCCTAAAAAGGAGTATTCCTATTCACCAGTGAGTCAGTGAAGTGGAATCCGAGTTCCGAACCCCAAACACCGAATTCGCAGTTTGGTTGACAGATTCATCGGGCTTCCCCAAATCTTTCTACCTCGGCCCCCGATTTATATAATGGCAGCTAATTTCTGGACTTCCTCCCACTAGTATTTCTTCCTTCTTCCTCCCTCTCTCGAGCGCTCTCTTGTTCCGGGTTTTCTCTTTCATCATCGATTTCAATTGATTCTGGTGCGATTGATGCAGCCAAAATCTCGTGGACCCCGATTATGTGGATGCGGTGCAGTCACTTGACAAGGAGCGAGGGATTACCGTCGAAGATTTCAAGCTCATCAAGATGCATATGGCCAATTGTATCTCCCTCTCTCCCTCTCGTGTTTCAGAATTTCTGTGAATGTTGCACTCATGGCTTACTTGGTCTCTCTATTTTCGGCAAAACAAGTACTCTTTCCCCAATTTAGCGCGCAATTTCTGTGTAAATTCTGATATTCATCAGCTAGAAATGTTGGGTTTTTTGTGAAAAAAATAATAATTATTCTTTAGGGTAAAGACCGAGGACCGTGAAGTGATTGTACTGTTTTCCTTTTTAGGGCTTCTTGGCTTTCCTTTTTAATTGGCGATTTGTGTCAGCTTGGAGACTTGGGAGTGTTGTTCAGTACATGGCATTTTTGCTCAATCAATTAATTCATAACGAATTGTTGCCCTTGCTTTTAGGTTTTCTGTGATGAATTTTGCCCAATTAATCAAAATTTCCTGTTTGGGCCAAAACAAATGTTTTAGGGGGTTAATTTCATTCATTACTAATTGGAAGGATAATTTCACTAACTTGTTCCCTCTTGTTTGATTTCTTCCAGATATTGTGAAATTGGCCAACCAAGTGAAAGTGAGGCAAAGGTTTGATGCACATTTGTACCGTATCTTTTCTGTTTGGTTATCGGATCAGTGGAGCTAGTTGCTATAATGTTTTTGTGGTGAATTTTGAATTAAACAACAAGGTTGAGGTGAAATGTATATGAAGCAATCAAAATTATGTCAGATTGGAACTCCTCATCTTTGGACAACTGTTGTGGAATCATTTAATTCTACTTTTAAACTGCCATTTATACTTTCCAATTCTATATTTTTTCTCTTTCTGTTTATGGTTTCAGGGTTGTAGCTACTGCGATCACATATCTGAGACGTGTTTACACCCGGTAAATCTTCATCTGAAGTACTTTTGTTATACTGAATATGAGGTGTTTAATGCTTTAACTGTTCCATTCTCTGTTTCTGAAATGTAACAACATCGGCTATCTCATTTAAACTATACTTCAACGGGGCAACATGTATTATGCGCGCGCCCCCTCTATAATTTGTCCATTAGTGGCAATTATCCTCTTTGCACAAGGGAAAACATATGCCACAATTTTGAACTCTAGTTAGGAATCTAGTATCGTCTGTTTCGTGCAGGATGCCGCTTTCAATAGTCTAATACTATTACTATCTTCTCGTGTCATTTCAGTAAGAGTATGACTGAATACGAGCCACGTCTACTTGCACCTGCTTGCTTGTATTTGGCATCAAAGGCAGAAGAGAGCACAATTCAAGCCAAAGTTGTTCACTACTACATGAAAAGGATATGTAATTACCTTTTCTTTATGATTTTTGTGGGCATCTATCTACTAAAGCTTCCCTCATGCTTAAAAAATTTGCTAAAGTTGCATGATTGTGCTCAGATACAGATGAGAAGTACAGATATGAGATCAAAGATATCCTCGAAATGGAAATGAAGATTTTGGAAGCTCTTGACTTCTATTTGGTCGTGTTTCATCCTTATCATTCATTGAATGAGTAAGTGCTCTTATCATTGATGCATTGGTTTATGCTTCACATTTGATTATTTAGTCTTTGTCCTGCTACAATGGGTGGCTTAAGCAAATTCATCATTTGGAATGCTTTCTTAGTTTCTTGCTTCCTGCTCCCTTTCCTTGAATGTCATTCTTTGTTTCTGACCTCAGACCTCATATTTAATTGTCATGTAGGCCAGTCTCCTATTTATCATTGCACAACTAAGAGATCAGCATGGTGTAGCTTTTTGTGCAAAGTTGCCGTTCTGATATTCTTTATTTCATGCGTTATAGATTGCTTCAGGACGCTGGCATGGGTGATAAAGGAACTATGCAATTTACCTGGTAAGAGCTTGCCTTGAGGCTGATTATGTGTTCGAATAGTTGCCAGTTGCCACTTGCCATTGTTCTGAAGGAATGAATGACCCCAAATTCTGTCCATGCAGGGGACTTGTCAATGATACGTACAAGATGGATCTTATTCTCGTGTATCCTCCACATATGATAGCTCTAGCTTGCATATATATTTCGAGCGCGATCAGAGAGACGGATACCATCGCATGGTTTGAAGAACTCCACATTGACATGAACACAGTAAGCCATCATTATCTGGTTATCACACCTTTCTTTTTCTTTTTTTCTGCATGTATCATTATTTTAAGGTGGTAAATTACAGAAAATCACCTGCTAAAACATGTAGTTTTAAGAAGAAAAAAAATGTTAATTTAGACAAGGAACTGCATAAAACAATCTCAAAGACAGCATCCATTATCAAAAGACCGCTACTCAGGGGTGATGTTTTGATAATGGAGGCAGTGGTTGGGATTTTTCCTACTAGGTGTTCTGTGAAAAATGGTTCATCAATATTCAGTTGAATTGCCTACTTCAACTTTGATTGTAAATATACTTTGCTCTGGCAGGTGAAGAATATATCAATGGAGATCCTGGATTTCTACGACGGTCTCAAGAGAAACAATGAAGATCAGATTGCTGCTGCTTTGAGCAAGCTACCTCCAAGGCAGTGATCTTTTCACTTCAATACCTGCTAAACGGATGCTGGGAGATGGGCAAGGCTTTGTAATAATGAGCCCACATTTGATGGGAGGCATCAGATGCCGCGTTTAGAGCTTCAAACTGATCATGTGGAATTGCAGCTGATTTTCAAAGCTTATTCATCTGTGGTTACAACAATGGGGAAACATAATGTAGACGCTTCTTGTTTATGTTGCTATGTAATGCTTTAGGAAGGAAGGTGTAACAGTATCATATACTCCCCCTCTCCTGTTAATTAAAACTTGTGATTTACTATTCATGCACGTTTTTTTAGAATGATAAAAACTATATAAAATATTAACTTTTTTACATTTGTTTTTATAAATTCATACTTAGTAGTAATAAGTATGAAATTATTTAAAAAAATTAATATTTTATATAGTTTTTAACACCTCAAAAAGCGTGCGTGTATAGTAAAACATCAAGTTTTACTTAACGGAAAGATTCTGAATTTTTGGTGGCTGGTAGATAAAATTCCATTACAATGAAACCAAACAGTATAACTGACTTGCTTGATTTTCTTTTTTTTGGTGGGAAAACTGACTTGCTTGATAACAGTAGGAATACTGCCCAACATCTTTTCATTCCTTTCTCCACTCAATAGCATCAATCAATCAATTAAACTAGCCTCAAAAAACCCTTTCAAAATCTAGAGGGATTTACGGGAATGGACAAAAAAAAAACAGCAGGATTAGCAATAGCCAGCAGCACAGGCACATTCAGATACAGATTGCATAAGAAAGATGCTCATCTGCTCTCCTAAAAAAAACTTCAGAACCTCAAGGTTGTTGCATATTGTTTTCCTGTGTTGTAGCTTCATTTCTTTCCGTGCTTTCGGGCTTGCTTCTTAGCTGCATCGAAGCAAGCAATTTTGTTGCCATCGAAATTCAGCTAGTTTTATGAATGCAAACGAAGCAAAAGGACTGAAGGAGGTAAGTGAAAATGCTGAATAGTGAATGATGATGGTATGATAGTACCTTCTCTTCTTTTAGCCTCAGATGTTGCAAAGAGATCCCTCCATTCATCAGTCAGAACGAAAATTGGGTCCTCTTCTGCCTCCTCTCCCAACTCCTCATATGCATCCTCTTGTTGTTCAAACACCCTTCCTCATGAGCCAAAAAGAAAAGCATAAAAAGGCTGAATTGCTGAAGAAACAATAGATTCATTGACAAATGTTACGGTAACCTGCACAGCAATTGGCATTTCAACCCCTAAACCCAAATCAATCGAAGAATTAAAAACCCTAACCTGTACAGCCGTTAAAACACACACAAGTTCAATCCCCAATTTGCTAGGGCAAAAAGGTGAAAGACGATTGCTTACTGAACTCGATTGATAAGAAAAACCCTAATCGTCGACACAGTTGGGGGTAAAAGCAGATATAGAGCAACGTCGAATCGTGAAAATTGATTAGAGGAGGAAGAGAAAGGGCGACATTACTGAGAAGATTGAATTTCTAGGTCGCCCAAAGAGGGCTGCAAATCGGTACTTGTCTCCGGAATAGGAGCAGCGAATGGGCGCGCAAATAGAAGTCCGTTGGGGGGCGGAACAAAGCCATGGATAGCGCAACAGTGAGGTAGCATCACTAGGTGGTGGTGGTGGTGGTGGTGGTGAGTGTGGAAGGGCAATAGAATCTGGTTGTGGTGGTGGTGGTGGTGAACCGGGGGCATGATGCTATCAGTGGAGGGGTTTTGGCCGTCGGGGTTGTCCATGGTCGATAGTTTTGGTGTTTACGAAGAACGACGATACGGAGTACCAATTTCGTTCCACACTAGTTTAACCGGGTCCAGACCGGGTTCAACCTTCTTTTTTTTTTTTTTTACTTTCTTGCTAGGTTCATGGAGTTGAATAGAAGTCGGCAAAAGTTCGTTTTATACTCCTTCTACTAGTTCAGTACCCGCATCGTGTGCGTGTTTTTTAATTATTTGCACAAATATACACTTTTTTTTGCCGGGTTTGCACAAATACCACTCTTTTAGAAAATTTGCAAAAATACCATATGTGGTATTAGTGCAAATAGGAGGGGCAAATTGTTTAGCCGGTTGCAGGTTGTCCTAAGGGGGGAGAGAGAGAGAGAGAGAGAGAGAGAGAGAGAGAGAGAGAGAGAGAGAGATGGGACATTGGATTGGGTGGGGGATTTTGGCGCCAAAATTGGAGAAAGAGGAGGTGAGGTGATGGGAAAGGGTTTCCCTCCATTTTTAAAGTGTAATAAGAGAGGAGGAGAGAGGCCATCATTTTCGGTGTTCCCGTGGAAAAGAGAGCTGGAGAAGAAGGCTACCATTGGAGAAGAACCCATCCGCATTAAGGTCCAGTTGGTGAGCACGTGTCGGGCTCTTAATTCGTTCGTGTCAGTGTTCGTAAACTTCCGTGTCACAAAGATATCTGAGAAACCCTAATTCTCAGTTGCAATGGGTAGGCTTCTCTTCTATTTCTCCTCATGTTTCGTGAAGAGTAGATACCCATTACCAATGGTGCCGATCCGAGTTTTCAATTGCAGGGCAAAACGCCAAAGTATGTGTGACTCTCAACTTCAACGGGCGTTGGTTGTTCGATGGTGCGTGGTGGGTGTATTATGGTGAAACAGAGCGGAAGAATGTGATAATTGAAGAGGGCATCGACTTCGCCTCTCTGACTCAGCTGTTGAGGGGGAAGGTCGGCCATGATTGTTCATGTGAAGATTGGTGGTTGTCTTACATGCCAAAGGGGGAAGAAGCGGGTCATCCGATAACGATAGGTGATGACGACGACCTTGAGGCTTATAAGTTTCTCAACTCGATGTCTGGGGAACATCCATGGCCCATGGCGATATATATTGGTCCAGTGGTGAAAGAGAGGCTTCAAGTACCACAACCCGGCGTCGGGGAAGAATGCTTGAGTGGGCCTCGTAACTCTCAAAAGGTGGACGAGCTGGAGGTAGAAGGTAAGCCACAACCAAACCCTATGGTTGTAGATGTGGGGTTATATGGTGGAGGAGGGGTTAGCCAGTCAATAGGGATGACCAACGATATAAGGGTGAAAAACAATGTGGACACGGGGTTGGGAAGGGGTGACAAAGATAAATGTGAGGGTGACAAAGGTAAGGGTCCGGAGGTGATCCTCTTGGCTGAGGTCATAGGGAAGAGGCAGGATGACATTACTGAAAAGGGTTTTGGAACTGGTGATAGACGTATTTTTGAAGGTGACAAGGGTAAATGTCCAGAGTCGAACCACATGGATGAGGTGATAGGGAAGAGACAGGAGGACGCTATTGAGAGCGGGTTTGGAACTGGTGAAAAGCTTAAGAGTGTAGGTGACAAGGGTAAAGGTCCAGAAATGATCCAGTTGGGTGGGGTGATAGGGAAGAGCCAAGAGCACGCAGGTGACATAGGGTCTGGAACTGGTGACATGGATATTCTTGAGGGTGACAGGTGTGATGGTCTAGATGTTATCCACTTGGGTGACACGGACTCCTCTCCAGATGACACGGAAAAATGTGAAGGTGACAAGTATAAGGGGGTGGATCTCATAGCCATTAGCAGTGAGGAGGAGGACGAAGAGGAGGACTTCGATTCCGGAGTGAAGGAGAAGAAGATTGTTCATATTATTATGACTGGGAGGATTATGAGGAAGACCAGGGTATGAGGGTGTCGTCGGAGGAGGACGAAGTTGAGGAGGAGGTGATTAGGGAACTAGAAGATCGGATTCCTAGGTCCAGCACATCCCCACCGTCGATGGAGAACGTAGAAGCTATGTTGGACAAAGCAACGCCTCGGACCCAGGAACCACGACGGAATCTGACAGAAATTTCGGAGGGACAAATGTTCGGCTCGAAGGTAGAATTGCAGACTTGCCTGAAGTGGATTGCAGTGCAGAAGTGCTTCGAGTTTGTAGTGAAGAGGTCGTGTAACAAAACCTATTTAGTTGGTTGTTTGGACAGCAAGTGCACGTGGATGTTAAGGGCGTCGACATACCGGCGCACGAAAATGTGGTGCAACCGACAGTATGTCCAGGAGCATACATGTGACCTGAGCATGATGCACAACCATAGCCGACATGCTACGTCGAACATGATTGGACGCAACCTCGTGACCACGTAAGTGTTAATTTAGTTGCGAACAGCTATTTCTGTCACACAACATTATTCCCCATGTCACATGACGTAACACACCATGACACCATTATATGCAGGTTCACCGAGACTCGAAAGGACCTCGTTCCCGAGCAAGTCCAGAAAATGACGAAGTCCGAGTATGGAGTATCGTGTAGCTACTGGAAGGCACGAAGGGCACAACTGACAGCGAGGGAGGTGAAGCATGGGACCGACGAAGACAGCTACCGAGATATTATTCCATACTTGCACATGTTGGAGCAGACTAACCCCGGGACATATACTAAGTTAGAGCTGGACGCATCCCAAAGATTCAAGTACGCCTTTATTAGCTTCGGGGTATGGCGCAAGGCGATTCCCTACCTTCGAAAGGTAATACCCCGTGTCGGTACTATAATATTGCATGTCACCTAACATACATAACCATGTCACCTTACCAACTGGTGTCGATATCCATGTCCAGGTGATTTCAGTTGATGGGAGTTTCCTGAAAGGGAAGTTCAGGGGCACGCTTCTATTTGCCACAGCCCAAGATGCAGACCACAGTATATACCCGATCGCTTTTGCGATTGTCGATGGTGAGAATCACGGGTCATGGGGCTTCTTCTTCAAGAACATGCTACATGTCGTCGAGGATACACCGGACTTAATGTTTGTCTCTGATCGGCATCTTAGTATTGTCAAAGGTTTGAGGGACAACTATGTGTTTGCTAAGCAAGGGGCCTGCCAATGGCATCTATTTTAGAATGCCAGGGTTAAGTACATGGGGGTGACGGCCCTGCACACATTGTACTTAAAGGTGGCAAAGGCGTACACGAGGGCAGAGTTCGAGAAGCACTTTGCTGATTTTTGCCCTCAGGCACCCGCTGCGGGCCAATACCTAAGAGAGGCTGGATTCCAGAACTGGGCCCGGGCATACTTCTTGGGGATGCGCTACAACATATTGACGACGAACAACTCCGAGTGTCTGAATTCGGTGTTCAAGGAGCCCCGCGACCTACCCATCACAGCCCTGATTGATGCTGTCATCGAAACAATATCCAAGTGGTTTTACGATCGACGGTAAAAAAGCACCAAATTGGCGTCGACGGTCAGCGATTACGTTCAAGGTGAGCTGCAAACGAGCTATTCGTTGGCAACATTCTTGGATGTCAGAGCCCTCAGCTCACAAGAGTACACTGTCCGCAGAGGGTCCACCACCTGGGTTGTGAACCTGTGTGCCCGGACCTGCACATGCAAGCGGTTCGACATTGACCAGTTTCCGTGCCAGCACGCCATAGCGGCTGCAAGGTATCGAGGTAGCAATTTCTTCTCTCTCGTGAATGACTTCTACAAAGTCGCCGCATGGAAGGCGTGTTACGAGAATGTGCTATATCCGGTTCCTCCAAGAGAAGAGTGGCGAATCCCCCCAGCCATGTCCAGCGCGGTGTGTCTCCCCCCGGACGTGAAGCGACGCCCTGGTCGCCCTAAGACTTGTCGATACCCATCTCGGGGAGAATTTAGCCGTTCCAAGCGCCGTCGTTCTTAGATGTGTTCCTCCATTGGTGGTCCAACGCCTTACCTCAGCAGCTGGGTAGTCTTTTGCATTTGCCGTATCGGGTCAGTGGTTGGACCATTCTCCGTCTATGTTATTTTTTGAACGGGCAACGTATTTGGTAGTGTAATTAGGCTGTTTGTGCATATGACAAACTGTAAGTAGGCTGCTGTACTTTTGGGAAGGGTTTCCACACTACAGTTAAGTGGTGAAGAACTTCGTAGTACTTTTGGGGATGGTTTCAGAACAAAAACCATGTCACCCTATTTGTATTCCCGTGTCAGGTAGAAGGGGTTATCATGTCACAGCTTTCAATTTCATGGTAGACATTTCGGTGGTTGAAGCTATGATAATGAATTCAACAATGCATTGGCACTTATTTGACAACATGTTTACAGTCCTGAGTGGTTGTGGTAGTGGTGTTAGGAATTCATCCTTGTGAACATATTGAAATCACCTTCATGACAATGTTGAAGGGGTTATTATGTAAGGTGACACTGGATTGTAAGTTGGGTGACACGGGTGATTTCCTGACAACTTATAACCAAAGTTTCGACAATAATAACTTAGTCAACCAGTGGTCAAAGATAGACCAAATTTTGCCCAAACTTGCATAAATAGCACAATGGGGGATAATTTGGATAAATTGACCCTTTCCCATTTTGGTCGAAAAGGTTGCCCGTAGCTCAAAACAAAAAGAAAACAACAAAGAATAAGTTGACACGCGTCCCGGATATCACCCCACACTGTCTTTCTGTATTCATCGGGACTCCATCTCTAAATTTCCATAACTCAAAACCGTTCGAAAGGGGGAGGAAGAAGAGACGCCGGCGACGAGGAACAACGGGTCGAAGAAGATACTGCCGGGGACTGTCGGATAAGAGAAGAACGCCGCCAGGAAACTCAGAAGGTACGCCCCCTATCTCTGTTGTCCGTTATCTTCGAATCTGGGGTTCGGGGTGGGTGGATGGAACAACCTACTATGGTGGTAAGGGATTGAACGTTAAGGAGGGCGGTTTTGTCGATGGTGGAGGTGGTTGCGAATGAAGGACAAGGAGCCGGGTTTTGGGGATTGGAAAACCCGCAGTTAGGGTTTAGTAAGCCCGAAGAGGATGGCTACGGTGGGGGTCGAAATAGGGAATGGGGTAGATTAGGGGTTTGATTGGGAATGGGGACGATTCGGGGTTCCATTATTTTGAAATTCAGATTTGGGGAGTTGATGTGGAATGTATGTCGTCATTGGTTTAGGAACATTCTGACATTTGTGACATGGGTTTCCAAATTGAGTGACATGGGTTTACAAAGCTAGTGACATTGACTATAAACTTTCTCGATAACTTATGGTTGCTCTTAAACTGCAGGAAACAAATGGCTCGGACAAAATTTACACAGCCACAGAATCAGCGCTTCCGCGCACGGGTAAACGAAGGGTCGAGTGTGGCGATGCTTGCCAACATCGCCAACTACGTCGAGGAGACGGACGCCGCTAGGGATCTCATGGGGAAGACACTCGAGAAGATTATGGATACCTTGGAGAAGATGGATGATAGGGTACTTCAGTCTTTCGCATTATTCACTCTCATATTGTTCTTAAGTTCAGTGACTACGGTAAATAGAATAATGACATGGGACATACAGTATGTGACAGTGACACGGGATATAAAACTGTTGGAGGAGATGGTGGATTTATTGTAACAACTTCTTGTGTGCAGATAAAAGTGTTGGAGGAGAAGGTCCATGAAATGCGGGATGGAAAATTGATTGGAAGAGGCAAGGAACAAAGAGTAAGGGATAGTGAAAAGGAGTTTGTACATGTTGGAATCCATCTAAGTTGTAGATCGGTTTTGCAGGTTGTTGATGTTGATGTACCAAAGGGGGCTCGTACTGAAGCTGTGGAGCAGCCCCGACAAGTTGCTAAGGTACGCTCCTTGTGGCCCGTGCCATTCATCCGTTATGTTTTCAATAGTGGCATGGGGATGTTAGCTAGGCGACAAGGGTCGTTTTGTTATGTGACATGGGAAATGTTTGTTTGAATTCAGAGGTTGTTCGTCGACCAGGAATGTGAGAGCAAGGCGTGGAAGATTACGAAACCGCGGGCCTCTAAAGGGAATGACGCCATCGTTCCCGGTGAAGCCGTTGCCATGGGACTAGTTTCTGCGGCCGACTATTAGGCCCTACAGGGGTGGCTCGCAAGGTAACCCATCGTCTCATTTCAGTCTTCATTATACGGCACAGTTACCCTTTCATTGATTCCACTCCATTGTACGGTCCAGTGCCGACGGTGAGAACCTGTCAACGGCTTGCGGCAAGGACCTGTCGAAGGAGTTTTTTACCACCCTCCAGACGCCCCGCTATTGAATCAACTCAGAGGTATATTGTATTTCTCACATTTTATTATGATTGCCCTTGTATACGCATTTGGGTTGCTGTTGGACTATGTTGTGGGTTGTCATGGGGGTTAACTTGACGCAGCACTTCGAGCAGTCATGCTACCTGCTACGTAAACAAAGCGCGGAGAGGGGTTACGAAAATGGGCGTCGAGTCATTGTGTTGGACTCCTACTTCTCCAGCTTTCTGGAGAGGGAGTGGAAGGAGTACAACTCAGACGTCGGGGGGTATGAGGCGAGTGGCATACTCCTCTCATACTTCGACGGGCGGGCCCCGGCGCCCATGGCCCGGTCGTGGGCAGGCGGGGACCTCGTCCTCCTACCCCTCAACCTGAGGGGAAGACATTGGGTTGCCGTTGCTCTTGATCTGAATGAGTGGCAGTTGAAGCTGTATGACTGCGATGTGCACTGCGTGAGAGACGCCGAACACCCACCCCTGCTGATGCACGTTACCCACCTCCT
Source organism: Persicaria maculosa (assembly GCA_963922045.1). Classification (NCBI taxonomy): domain Eukaryota; kingdom Viridiplantae; phylum Streptophyta; class Magnoliopsida; order Caryophyllales; family Polygonaceae; genus Persicaria; species Persicaria maculosa. The sequence continues at coordinate 42,380,678 of OY998262.1, read as the reverse complement.
CCCCATCATCATGGATGCACACGCTGAGTTGAAGTGAAGTATGCATCGAAGCTGCCAGGCCCGTTTCGCATAATCCGCGACAAGCGCGTTCCGCAAAACAAGCTCAGGTATGATTGGTGCGACCCCTGTATTTCATTTAACTTGATGATATCTCCGCCTCTGTTTTGACAAAATCTCCGTCATTGCAGTGGTGACTGTGGCCCTTACACGATCAGATTCATGGAGCTCCTCATGGAGACCGATCCCCCCTTCGATGGGTTGGACGACACGTTTATTGGGCCGTACAGACAGATGCTAGCGGCTGCCATCTTCAATGGTCGGCTCGGTGGACGCATAATCTGATCGTCGTTTGGGTGTAGGTATGGAAGTGATTTGTTGTCTTTTGTTGTGAACAACGTTGGTTTCAGTCTTGTCCTTTGGTTGTTTGGTTACATTTACTTTTGGAAACGGGTTACACTCTAGTGGTAAGTGGTAAAGAACATCGCAGTACTTTTGTGGATAGATTCTGTAAAAAACCCCTGTCACCCTCTTTGTATTACCGTGTCAAGTTGAAGGGGTTATCATGTCACTGGTTTTAATTTCATTATGGAACTGATTTGTTGTCTTTTGTTGTGAACAACGTTGGTTTTAGTCTTGTCCATTGGTTGTTTGGATACATTTACTTTTGGAAACGGGTTACACTCTAGTGGTAAGTGGTAAAGAACATCGCAGTACTTTTGTGGATGGATTCTGTAAAAAACCCCTATCAGCCTCTTTGTATTACTGTGTCAGGTTGAAGGGGTTATCATGTCACTGGTTTGAATTTCATTATGGAACTGATTTGTTGTCTTTTGTTGTGAACAACGTTGGTTTCAGTCTTGTCCTTTGGTTGTTTGGATACATTTACTTTTGGAAACGGGTTACACTCTAGTGGTAAGTGGTAAAGAACATCGCAGTACTTTTGTGGATGGATTCTGTAAAAAAACCCTATCAGCCTCTTTGTATTACCGTGTCAGGTTGAAGGGGTTATCATGTCACTGGTTTGAATTTCATTATGGAACTGATTTGTTGTCTTTTGTTGTGAACAACGTTGGTTTCAGTCTTGTCCTTTGGTTGTTTGGATACATTTACTTTTGGAAACGGGTTACACTCTAGTGGTAAGTGGTAAAGAACATCGCAGTACTTTTGTGGATGGATTCTATAAAAAACCCCTGTCAGCCTCTTTGTATTACCGTGTCAGGTTGAAGGGGTTATCATGTCACTGGTTTTAATTTCATGTGTATCAAGCCGGAGGTGACACTTAGTTTCAGGTCATGTTTAAATCTTGTGAGTGTTTGTCCTACTCGTGTAGATTTTGTCACCTTATTCTCCTTTGTGACACGAGAATTATGTAAGTTGACAAATTGACCTATATTTCGAACAAAAATACCAACCTTGTGACCATTCGAATTGTATAATTGTGCAAATTGACCTATATTTCGTCGATTGAATTCTACCAAAAAAGATATAGTTTCTCAATTCTACCATAAACGATATAGTTTCTCAATTCTACCAAAAAAGATATAGTATCTCATTTGATCAATTTTTTATGAGCTCCCAATTGATCATATTTGGATACAGTAACAATAATATCATTATATGTTATAATAACACATTAGATATAGTATCAAAATTAACCAAACTTAATAGACCGAACACATGTGCAAATTTTTATTCCACCATATTTCGTGTAATCCCCTGAAGCATACCCTCGACTAACCCACACTCAATTGTGCACGTGCATTCCTCACAAGAAAGAGCATCATCTTTATCTTCAGCAAGGAGCTGAAAATTTTTCCAGGGGTTTGATCTTCGACAACTCCGAATTGCTGTTCCATTGGTGATATTTGTACATGTGTTCCGCTTCCATTTGAAGGAAGGTCTTCGAGCAATTACGAGAATATCATAAAATAGATCAGCAACTCTCCGGCGACACGATATTATTTTATAGCCCAACTTATGTTTCACACTATTAAGTAATGCAAAGCCTTTGGGTTTGAGCTCTTCAGATCCGCAACAATACATAGCTATGCCACAAACATAGCTTGCCACGTTGTGTCCCAACTCCGACGCCTTTAGAAGATCTTGAATGCCTGCATCGTGATCGCAATTTGTGAAGAATTTAACCTACATTTTGAAATGAAGCTATGAGGAACTATGATAAAGCATACACCGAACCAATGATCCAAAATCAACGTATTACCATTCCTTGCTGAAAGATTGCCTCCGGGTTTCCCGCGTTGACGCATTGATTTAAAAAGCTTCTGGCATGACTATCGTTTCTCGATGCGACTACAACCGAAATTCCCCAGTCATCCTGGTACTCAATTGCCATCTTCGCAAGCACATAATTGTGTTTTCCAACCAAATCAAAAGTTTTGCAACTGCATCACAATTAAGTGAATCAAATTTTTTTCAAATACATAAATTAACGAAATCAAAAGTGGAGGCAATACCTTAACCGTAATCTGAAGACATCTTCTATAGATTGAATTGCTAATCGACCGACAATATCCAATAGGATATCGAATGGTAGTGTTAGAAACGTCAATGCCTCTGCTGTCCTTGCCCTAACCTTCCTTCCTTGATCCATTGCAACTATCTTAATTTCGGTTCTAGTTGGTAAGGGAGGATGATGCAATTCAAGGGAATGGGATGATGCAATTCAAGGGAGAATGGGTTGGCTATAACAATGCAATGGAGAACGTAACTGCCACCGGAAGAGGAATAGACGAGACGTGTGCAATGTAATTCAGAGGAAGAGACGTGTGCAAGTGCAATGTACTTGAAACGCAATGGATGTGGATGTGGAAGTGGAAGAGGAAGCGGAAGAGATTTTCAATCGTAAATAACTGCCGTGGTTTTAATCTCAATCTATTAATTAATCTTTTTCTTAAATTATCTATATCTTCAATTTATTGTCGGTTAGAATCTTGATATGTGATATTCTTAACAAATATATTATATGTATAACGGATTAACCCTATACAACACTTACTAACCCTTGTTTTAAAAAAATAACGGATTAAAGTTTAAAATTTAACCCTTTATTCAACAAAATAACGGATTAAGTATTCAGGGTTTTGTATCAATTAATTATTTGATAAAATTTTATAACGGATGAAAGTGTAAAATTTAACCCTTTATTCAAAAAATTAACGGATTAAGTATTCAGGGTTTTGTATCAATTTATTATTTGATAAAATTTTATAACGCTTTAAAATAAATTTTATAACGCATATAGAGAGTAAAACATTACCGCATGAAATTAAGTACAAAAGTTAAATCCATATATGTATTTTGCATGCATATTGCATGGGAAAGTAGTTAGGGTTTGTAAAATGTTAAAATATGGTGTATTAAATTTTATAACTTTTAAAAATATATTTTACAACCATAAAATCAATATATGTGAGTGCAATATAAAGAGAGTAAAAAATTACCGCATACAGAGAGTAAAAAAAGGGATAAAGAAATCGAAACACTTAGTTGTCGTTCGGCAAAAATTGTCGTTGACTATTCAAGCACCCTTATTTATAATTAAAAAAACTATATAAAATATACGTTTTCATAAAATTTTTGTAACAAGTTTGTACTTGATAATAATAGCTAAGAAATTGTTTTTACAAATAAATACGAAAGTAGATATTTTCTATAGTTTTTTCTCTAAAAATAAGCGTGCGTGAATAGTGAACTGACAAGTTTTCCAGAACGGAGGTAGTACTTCATAGCAACGTACAAAAATATCAACCTTGTTACCATATTCAAATGTATATTAGTGCAAATTGACCTATATTTAATGTTGAAGGGGTTATTATGTTACTTGACACGGGATTCGAAATTTGGTGACCCTCACCAAACCCCCCCCCCCCCGATGGAGCCCCTCTCTCTTCATAAATACCACTCCATCGGTCATTTCACTTCCACTCTTCTCTTGCAAGCCACAAAAAATTTCGGGAAGAAGAAGCGACGCCATCGTGTTTGGTTCACCAGTGGTGCTCATCCTCATCCAAAAGCATTCAATTCCAAGTAAGTACAACCCCGATTGCCATATGTGTTGAAAAAAAAACTGTTTGTATTTTAGGGTTTTCGTCGATTAGAAGTTTGTGTTGAATGAAATCTGTGTTGTTACTAGGGTTTTCGACATAGAGTACTAATTGACGACATCCAAAGCTTTCTGATTAGGGGCTACGGTTTATGATACGTTTGGGATACCCGATCCTTCGCCTGTAGGCTCAAGATCAAGAACCACGCCGTATATTTGCTTAGATCTTGCAATGCTCTTTGATATCTCCTGATTTGGAACGAATTAAACAAGTAATTAAAATTCTGAAATAGCGACAGTTTTATACTTGGTAAATTTCAGAATTGGAAATTGAGAAATAGCGACAGAAAGAGGAAAGCGAGGGACTAGATGCGCGAAGATCTCAGGAGCGCAGGAGCTGGGCACACAGGCCTTCGGCCTCAGGGTGTGCGGGTGCGGGAGCGCGCGGGATCTCTCGCTGGGAGCGAGCGAGTCAGCGGGCGAGAGCGGAGCGAGAGCGCCTGGGAGTTTGGGGCGCTGGAGACGCGGAGCAAGGGCGAGGCGCCAGGGATGGCCTCGCTCGCTGGGAGCGGCCTGCTCGCGGTCGACGCCAAGGGCCGGCTTTGCGGGGGCGCTGTCGTCTAGGTCGAGTAGGGCTGTGTTTGGCTTCCTCGATCTCGATGAGTCAAGGTGAGGGTTTGGTGTTGGTGAAGTCCGAAAATTCTCAAGACACAAGAGCAAGATAGTGTTTTGGATTGATAACCAAGAACCCTTTAATCCATAAAGGGGTTCTCAATTCTATTTTCAATCTAATTAATTCAAAGTGCATAAACATGAATTTATAGTAAAGCTTATGAGAGATCTAACCAATCCTTCCTTGCAAAGGAAAGGGGTTTGGATAGATTTATTCTATCTAAGATAAATAAAATAACCTTAAGATAAATAAATCCTAATGAGATAGATATTTAATAACTTGGTGGACAAGGATTATATCTAGAAGAGATATAATTAATTCCACCTTATTAATCTAATATGCATAAAATAATAACATATTTAACTAATAAAATTTCGGCCCATGCACAAGACAAACTCGGCCCATGCATAAGACAACTCGGCCCATGGTCATGTCGAGTGGCCAAGGACATGTCGAGTATGGTTGGCTCATGGTGGGTGCAGACGAGTCTTCATGAGCTCCGTGTGTGGACGCAGGCTCACTTCTTGTGCTGGCGGTGTAACCTTGAGCCAAGTGATCCAGGGTGGCCTGAACCCTTGCTCTAAAGTTCCATGGTGACGGACAAGAAAGGCCTTAGTTGCAGTTTGAATCTTCTTGGCCCTTGCACGAGTGATAGGGCCATCAAATGGAACCTTCATGTTGTCCTCAATGTCACGAGGAGTCATCGATAATTGCACGGCATCATTCTCCTCCACTTGACTTGGATTTGTCCTCAAATCGTCGTCAGAGTCATCGTCAGGCACGAACAAGGATAGATCGGCGACGTTGAATGTAGAATGGACGTTGTACTAATCGGCAGGGAGATCCAGCTTGTAAGCATTAGGACCCATCTTCTGAACCACTCTGAATGGTCCATCTCCCCTGGGGTCCAGCTTAGATTTCCGTTGTTGCGGAAACCTTTCCTTCCTGAGATGCAGCCAGACCAGATCACCAACGTTGAACTGCACATCCTTGCGATGCTTGTCCTTCGCGGCCTTGTATTGCGCAGTCTTCCTCTCCAGCTGCGCTTTGGTACGGTCATGCAAGCGCTTGATGAAGTCCACTTGCTTAGTTGCATCCACGCTTTCCTTTTCCTTGTATGGCCGAGGCAGCATGTCCACTGGGGTGAGTGGATTTCGGCCATATACCACTTCGAAGGGGGTAAGTTTTGTTGCAGAGTGCCTAGACCTGTTATATGCAAATTCTACAAATGGTAGGCAGTCTTCCCACCTCCGGAGGTTAGTTCGCGGCATGACTCTAAGGAGAGCCCCAAGAGTTCTATTTGTGACCTCCGTTTGGCCATCAGTTTGTGGTTGACAAGAAGTAGAAAATAGCAATTTTGTACCCAATTTAGACCATAGAGTTTTCCAAAAAGAGCTTAAGAATTTAGGATCACGGTCAGAAACTATAGATAATGGCAACCCATATAAGCGAACAACATCTTTGAAGAATAAATGAGCAACTTGAATAGCATCATCAGTTTTATGACATGGAATAAAATGAGCCATTTTGGAAAATCTGTCTACAACAACAAATATGGAATCATGACCCTTAGAAGTTCTAGGCAATCCTACAATAAAATCCATAGAAACATCTTCCCAGGGTGCATTAGCAATAGGCAAAGGTTGGTATAGACCATTAGCATTAGATTTCGATTTGGCTTTAGCACATGTAACACAACTTTTGACAAATCTCAGCACATAATTAGACATTTTAGCCCAAAAGTAATGTTCCTTAAGTCCAGCTATGGTTTTTTCGAAACCACCATGTCCCCTAGATTCATGAATTTCTTGAGTTAACAATCGGCGAATAGAAGAAGATGGGATACAAAGCTTGCCCATCTTAAACAAATAACCATTATCAAGAAAATATTAATCAACTTCACCTTTAGACACACATTGAGCATATATAGTTTTAAAGAAACCATCAGAAGCATATAGTTCCTTTATCATAGCAAAGCCCAAAACATGTGCATCCATATGGTTTAAGAGGACATACCTGCGTGATAGCGCGTCAGCTACCACATTATCCTTTCCTTTCTTGTGGTGAACTACATAGGAAAAGGTCTCTATAAACTCCACCCATCGAGCAAGTCGCCTGCTGAGCACTGCTTGTCCTTTGAGGTACTTTAGAGCTTCATGATCCGAATGAATCACAAACTCCTTAGGCCAGAGATAATGTTGCCAAGTATGTAAGCAGCGAACCAGTGCAAAAAGCTCCTTGTCGTAGGTAGAATAGTTGAGCTCAGCGGTGCCCAACTTTTCGCTGAAGTAGGCGATGGGACGCTTGTTCTGCAACAGGACCCCTCCAATGCCAGTGCCAGAAGCGTCACACTCGAGCTCAAAAGGTTGAGCAAAGTCAGGTAACTGCAGCACTAGGGCGTGTGTCAGACGGTCCTTGAGGGCGTCGAAAGCCTTTTGATGTGAGTCAGTCCAGCGAAATGTCACATCTTTCTTATTCAGCTCATGTAGGGGGGCGACAATCAGGCTGAAGTCCTTGACAAAACGTCGATAGAAGCCAGCGAGGCCCAAGAATGAGCGGACATGAGTGGGTGTTGTCGGCCTGGCCCACTCCTGAATAGCACGAATCTTCTCCTCATCCACCTTCAATCCAGATGCAGTCACTACAAAACCAAGAAAAATGGTAGACTCGGATGCAAAAGAACACTTCTTTAAATTGGCATATAATTTCTCTTTTCTAAGACAATGAAAAACCAATTTTAAGTGACTTAAGTGATCATGCATATTCTTACTATAGATTAAGATATCGTCAAAATAGACAACGATAAATTTTCCTAAGTGTCTTCTTAGCACATGGTTCATAAGCCTCATAAAAGTAGAAGGTGCATTTGTTAAATCAAAAGGCATTACTAACCATTCATATAAGCCATACTTAGTTTTAAAAGCCGTTTTCCATTCATCACCCTGTTTCATCCTAATTTGATGATATCCACTTCTAAGGTCAATTTTAGAGAAAATAGCAGCACCATGAAGTTCATCAAGCATATCATCTAAACGAGGAATAGGGTGGCGATACTTAACCGTTATTTGGTTGATTGCGCGACAATCAACACACATGCGCCAGGAGCCATCCTTCTTTGGAACATAAATGACAAGCACGGCACAGGGAGACAGGCTCTCTCGAACAAAGCCCTTATCCATCAATTCTGTGACTTGGCGTTGCAGCTCCTTTGTTTCCTCAGGACTAGCTCTATAAGCGGCGCGATTAGGCAAGGCTGCCCCAGGCACAAAGTCAATCTGGTGTTCAATACCTCTAATAGGAGGCAAGCCTTGGGGTAGCTCAGCTGGAAGCACATCTAGATAATCCTGCAGAAGTGCAGCAATAGGTGCAGGAATATGACTCAATTCAACATTAAGTAATACCTGTTTTATTACCAGAAGAATATGAGGTTGATGAGCATTCCATGTGATGGTCCCTTGCTGAGGTTGAGAGACCAAAGATCGACGTTCTACAGAGCCCTTAAGTGATGCAGAAGTGGGCTTAGCGGACGTCGAGTGGGAAGGAGGGGCTGCCTAGGGAGCCGCGGGCGCTGCTGGTGGGGCCGCGGCCGCGGCAGGGGTGGCAGCGGGTGCGGCCTGTTTGGCCGAGAGCTCCTTGAGCTTCTCCTTCCTATTAGCTTCCTTCTGGGCGTCTTGCTGTTGCTTCTTGCGAACCTGGTCCTTCAGAATAGTTTGTGGCAAAAGGGGTAGGAGAGTAACTCTCCTCCCGTCATAGGTGAAGGCATATGTATTTGCACGACCATCATGAAGAACAGAACGATCATATAACCAAGGACGCCCTAACAATATATGACTACAACCCATGCGAGCAACATCACATAATATTTTATCATGATAAGATCCAATAGAAAGAGAAACTAAACATTATTTGGTGACCATTATATCAGATCCATCATCAGTGATACCATTCAATCCATAGTGAGTAGCACGAGGAGTAGTAGTTAAATGAAGGAAATCCGTTACCTTTTCATTGATGAGATTGCAGCAACTCCCACCATCGATGATGAGGTTTAAGGTAGCTTCGCGAACCACACATCTAGTGTGGAAGATGTTCTCCCTTTGATCAGCCATGGGAGACTCCTGAATGTGTAGGACTGTTGTGAGCTGAATCTGCCATGTTTTACACTTAAGTTTATATCAATTTCTACATACATTTCATTCATTTGGGCTAAGATAGTACAGAATCTGTGTAGTATATGTTTATTTGCCAAATTATGGAATCTACACCAGTTTCTGTTTAAATTCGCAGAATTCGAGGCATTTTACAGCAATTCTAAGGAAGGTCGAAAAAAGTTCGGAAGTTCACTACAGAAGTCCAAGGTCAAAGAAGCAGCGGAACCAGTCGAATCAAGCTGAGAGCCAAGGTTACTCGATCTCGAGTAGACCTTACTCTATCTCGACGAACATGTCAGAGCACAGACCTTGTCGACTAAGAGCAAAGTCGAGACCAGACCAACCCAGCTCCGGAACCCTACTCGATCTCGAGTACCACTAGTCGAGATCGACGAAGCCTAGACACCACACCCGGAGTCGAGAAGAAGAGCTGATCGAGAAGCCGAGGACGAAGGCGCTGAGCAACCCTAGTCGATCTCGAAGACGCCTTGTCGAGATCGACGAGCCACCATGCCCTAGTCCGAGTCCATGCCGAGGAGGAGTCCTCGACATCACCAGAGAGCCGTCTTCGACCACACCCCTAGTCGATCTCGAGGAGACCTAGTCGAGATCGACGAGCGCCAGGAACCCAGATCCGAGCCGGTCGAGCAGAGTCACCTGAGAAGTCTAGTCGACGATGAATCCTAGTCGAGATCGACAAGCCCTTGTCGAGATCGAGTAGACCAGATTCCAGAAACGCGTCGACGTGAGCAGTCCGAGTAGAGTTGGGAATCCTTGGGCACGAAGGAAGTCAAGTTGGCCGAAATCTATCATCATCTATCTATGGAAGGGAGATCTATCAACATGAAGACATCTTACCTAGTTTAGATATAGTTTTCCCTTAAAGATTTATTTCCCTTAAGCATTTTATTTATCTTTAAGCTTTAAGTAGATATAGATAGGAGATTCTATCCTTGATTAGCAAGGAATAGAAGGCTATAAATAAAGCCCTAGGGACTGGTTTTTCATTCATTCCAATTCAGACACAATTCCATTCAAGTAAGTAGGAGAGAGAAAGAGAGTTTGTAGCAAGCAAGGTGGAAAGGCGAAAGCGGATTTGTCTTGTGGGTTGTAAGCTTTCTTTATTTAATTCAATGCAAGTTAGTTTCTTTTGTTATTTGATGTCTTTCTTGATGATGAAGAGCGAGTAGTCCACCCACTTCTGGGGCTGGGGTGAGCCCGATGGTGGCCATGTGAAGTGATGCGGTAAAGGTCAGATCTTGTTATGCAATTTGTCTTCTATCCCTATGAGCATGATTCTTTTGCGAGAGTTGAAGGTGATCCTTGTTTGTGTTATTGAAGCGAAAGTGATCTTAATGCAACTTGGATTAATTATGTGAAAAGGGTTAGTAACAATTAGGGTTTATGCGAAAGCCTCTATATGCCTATTTGTTAATAACGAAAGTTATTTGATGGAAAGCATGATCTTTTATGCCTTTATGTGTTACTTTACATGGTTATCGTTGTGGTCTTGATACCCTGGCCTTGGAAGTCTTTTATTATATTGATTTATTTCGTCGAAATTCTGATTTTGTGTTCGAAAATTTGCAATTTAAAGTTTCTGTCTTCCAGTCGACATAGAGTAGTGCTTGTCGAGATCGAGTTCAGCCTTAGTCGATATCGAGTACGGTTTGTCTAGGTCGAGTTGAGCTCTTGCCTTCTGTTGTCGATTTTCTGTTTCTGCTGTGCTTTGTCGATCTGGAGTAGCCTTGTCGAGATCGAGTAAGCTTCTGTTTTGCTTTGTTCTTTACTTTCTTTTGCTATTTTCTGTCTTTGCTTTTGTTTCTATTTTGCTTTGTCTTTTCTGCTTTTTCTGTCTTTCTGCTGCTTTGTCTGTGAGATCTGTTGCTACCTAAGATTTGCTGACGTGCTTCCTCGTGGATTCGATCCTGACAACCTTCTACTACAATGGGAGGAAGTCTTGTATTTATTTGCTGAGACAGAGAAGTCAGTCTGATCTTTATTCTATATTTATTTCATACTTGACCATCCTCCTGCAACAACAAATTGGCGCCGTTGCCGGGGAAGCTATCAATCGCGCCTTAGGTAGTCAGTTCTCACTCTTTCTTTGAGTTAATTTACAGGTGTATACGCCGTTCTGGTCAACCACCTGAGTTTGACGGCTTAGACGAACCAGAGAGCCTTCTACACATCAGGGCTAAACTGCAAAGAGCCATGGCAGCTGCGGAGACACAGGAACAGCTGATCGCAAGGCTTACAAGGGAATTGGCGGCTAAAGATGCTGCTATCGCCACTGAGAAAGCATCAAGGGAACAAGCACAAGCTGAGCTTGCCCAATACCCAACCACGGCAGAGGACTATATGCACCCAACTCTCGTCGTGCCTGAATCGGCGATTCTTATCCCTGAAAACTCTTTTGAAATTCGCACTCAATTTCTTATAGAGCTTAAAAATAATGCCTTTTTCGGTAGATTTAATGAGTGTCCTCTTGAACATATTACAAACTTTTCTGACATGTGCCGTACTCTTGCTGAAGGTACAACTTTGGAATATGTCAAGATGAAGGCTTTTCGCTGGTCTCTCGCTGGACCTGCACTGAAGTGGCTTGAAGGGCTGAAACCAAGATCCCTAACAACATGGGCCCAAGTAGAGCAAGAGTTTCTGAACAAATTCTTCCCACCCGCCAAAACAGCACATCTCCGCCAGAAAATCACCGCCTTCAAACAGAAGCAAGGGGAACCGCTGGCAAAGGCATGGGAGCGCTACAAGGAACTTCTGCGATCTTGCCCTACTCATGGACAACCACCCTACGTCATTCAGGAGATCTTCTTCAACTCTCTTGATCAAGTCACCAAGGACAGAATCAACCATTATACTCGTTATGAGTATCTGACAATGCCGCCAAGTGACGCATGGGGTGTGCTAGAGAAGCTCACCAACTATGACAACAAGTATGGGTCTATTGCAACTTATGAAGAGAACCCATACGCAAGGCCAGCACCATCCATGCCCCTATATGAGGCCTCCAAGGAGATCGATCCTGATGTAAGGGAGCAGTACTACAGAGACCAGAATAAGAAGCTCCTTAAGCAAGTAAAGTATCTCTCTGTCAACCAGCCTTGCATTGAATGCGGATTGCAAAGGCACACCACTCCTGAGTGCCCACACACAGAGCAAGTCAGGCTGGCAGAGCATCATGAGGAGGTAGCTTACGCAGGGGGTAGCAATCGCTACATGGGGGACCAAAGGTTTCAGCAACCACAATGGAACCAAGGTGTACCTAGGAACCCCCCGCCCTACAGAGCTCCAGGACATCCGGAAAGGGACCAGAAAAAGGATGATATATAGACAGTCCTGGAGGAAATACGGAGGAACCACTCAGAAACTAGGCAGTCCTTCAACTCCGTCTATACTCAGATGCAAGGTGTCAACTCTAGGCTTGGGGAAATTGATATATGGAGAAAATCAGTTGATACACAGATTGGTCAGCTGGCAGCGGGAATCCCCAGACAGTCAGGTGCGCTCCCTGGATCTTCAGAACCAAATCCTAAGGGAAAGACTGGACACATCGCTGCTATAAAACTCAGAAGCGGCCATCAACTACAAGAGCCAGAGGTCGAAAAGTAGCAGAACAACGAAGAACAGCAAGCCGACATCGACAACACTGTAGTCGATCTTCAGGAAGGCCTCGTCGATCTCGAGGAGAAACTGCAAAGGCCCTCGTCTACATTGCACAGCAACTCGACTGCACCCAACCTGGTCGAGATCGACAAGGATCTACTCAATGTCGAGGAACCCCTAGTCGAAGTCGACAAAGCTGCAGCACCTCCGACGTCTGTTCTGGCTCCGAAAAAGAAGCTGCCTTTCCCCACAAAATCTCCAAAGGACCCAGCAGAGAAGAAATTTCAGCGCTTCATCAAGATGCTTCAGAAGCTCAACGTCACCATCCCCTTCACAGAAGCTCTCAATGAAATGCCATCCTATGTCAAGTTCCTGAAGGAGATTCTGAGCAAAAAGTGATCGATGGCTGAAATTACAGAGGAGTGCAGCCATCTGGACATACTGGAGAAGAGGCCGGATCCAGGTAAGTTTGCTATAACTATTGGATTTGGTCCATACAAAATTAATGCTTTATGTGATCTTGGAGCTAGTGTGAGTATAATGCCTTTAACAATTTGGTCCAAGATTAAGATAGGTGCCCTAGAGCCTGTGGATGCTAGACTATATATGGCCAACAACACTGTGGTCATCCCAACAGGCATGGTGGATAATGTGCCAGTACAAGTAGGTAAATTCTTTGTCCCTGCTGATTTCCTAGTTGTTGATATGCAAGAAGATCCTGCTTGTCCAATTATTCTAGAGAGACCCTTCTTGGCAACGGTGGATGCCAACATAAGCTTAAGGAAAGGAGTGCTCACCTTCAACATCAGCGATGAGGTAATTGAGTATTCCTTTAATAAAACTGAAAGGCATACAGGTCCAATGGAAGAGGTGAAATCTATCTCAGCTGGCTACATCACCTGTGGGGAACCCAAGGTCAGAAATATGACCCCTGAGGAGCTAGAAAAAAGGGACATGGAGGCCCAGGTGGAGAAGATCATGGCAATCCTAAAGGAGGACGCAGAAAATCCAATAGACACAAACCAAGGTACGTCGTTATGGATTAATTATTGTTCGGATGCCTTGACAGGAACCAAGTATGGGGTCAAGATTGACCAAGGCTCCTCGACATCGAGGACCCTAGTCGACCTCGACCAAAAACAGAAAACTCCACCAGCATCAACATCGATGAGCAACAAATCTGAAGTGCCAGGCTCCTCGATCTCGAGTAGGGTACCCGAGATCGACCACCCCTCCTCTTCCTCGACTGCGCCTTCCTTGACGCAGACGACACCAGAGCCAGGATCCTCCTCGATCTCGACTAGGCTTGTCGAGATCGACCACCACCCAGCTCCACCAGTCCCTGTTTCCTCGACACTGGAGCCACCAGGAGCAGAAAGCTACTCGAGATCGAGTAGGCCACTCGAGGTCGACAAGCCATGTCCTTCATCGACTTCTGCATCCTCGAGCAGGCAGACATCAGAACCAGCATCCTCGTCGAGATCGACTAGCCCTAGTCGAGATCGACCAAACACCGTGGTTCCCGATTCCGTCTCTGCGAAGGTAAGCCAAGATATGGATCTTTCTTCTCCTATTTCCATTAAAGATCTATCTATACATGGGAGAGGTTTGCCTTGGTATGTGCGCTTATGTAGGATTTCCAATGATGAGCCCAAGGAATATGAAGTTGGAGACAAGCTCGATGTCTCTAAATCAAAGGATCATTGGTTCCCTAATAAATTCAACAAGAAGCGGATGGGGCCTTTCGTGGTGAACAAGATCCATTCTGGAGGATTGCAGCTGATGGACAAGAATGGAGTCTTATTTGAGGCCCAAGCTACGTGGGCCCTGCAGATGCCACCTTGAGCTAAAAGGAAAAGTCGGCCTCGCGACTATAAAATCTAGAGCTTGTACATAGACTTTTTTAGGGCATTTTTTTGAGACTTTGTTGCTTTTGCTTGTTTTTGGTTTTGAACATTATTAGTTGTGGGTATATGTCTTCTATACTTTTCAGGTCCATGGATAGAACCAAGATTCAGACTCGGCCCAGGAGGTGCTTCCATTCGATATTTTGAGGCCTGCACACTTGTCTAGTGAGTTTCTTTCTTTACCCTTGTTTTTATACAGTGAGGACACTGTAAATTTTAAGTATGGGGTGGGGGAAGGGCTTACTTTGTGCATAATTGCCATATTTGACATTATGTGTGCATATTTAGAATTTATTTCCTTGAATTGCTTATACATGGCTATTTTGGAATGCATTATTGATTTATGAGCATATATGCATGTTTTCCAAAATTTGAGAAAAATGACCCCCATTGAAAATTTTGATTAATGTCATGGAAGCTTATATTGAACTCAACGATGCAAAATTAGATTCATTAGAGATATAGCATGAAATTGCCTAGTAAAGGGAAGTCACAATGAGGTGCATTATTTCTTAAAAACCATGAAAGGAGGTAAAATTTGAAGTTGCTTTTGACATGTTGCATGATAAGAGGATGGAGGACTTTATATTTCCATATAATGCTCACATTGTTAAATTCCTAGCCCTACATATGCTTATGCATTTCACACAAAGCCATATTATGCCTTATTTTATATATTGCTCCACATAATCTAAATATTTGTCATTCTTTACCTTATCCGGGGATTATGTTGAGAATGATGTTGCATTATGGAGATTGTTATACGGTTGTTGTGAGTATTATTATTGGAGTTTGGCGGAATTGTTTGAAATATATGGAAAATTTAATGAGTGAAAGAAAATCCGATCAAAGATCGACCCTGCTCGCTGAGATAATAGTTTGGCGAGATGGGACACCAGGTGAGGAGTCCGACGCACTAAGTATCCGGGGCCATTCATGACACCCATGTTTGCGACTCGCGAGAAGGCAGTGCTGAGGTCAGAGAGGTAAAAGCATTATTATTGATAAAAGCATTATGAAAGGTGATGAATCTTATTGAGAAAGAATGTGGTATGAAATTCAGTTTGGAAATACTCCATTTCCCCGGATCATTAGCACCACATTGCCAAAAATTGCCCACCTTTAGCCTTTTACCAATCTATTCCTTATTTGAGCTTACATTAAAGTCCTCTTGATTATTGTTGCTTTGTCATATGAATTGTTTTTGCATAACCCTCCTTTTGTGAGTAGAGGTTGCTTTTTATTGCACATGCATGGATCTGTGACATTAGTACCTTTTCAAGGATGGTAATTGACTGCTGGGTTATATGACAATGAATCTAAGATGTTGAGAGTTTGAATTCTTCCCCTGAATGACAATTAAAGGTATTGCTTGAGGACAAGCAAGCTTAAGTATGGGGTGTTTGTTGTGAGCTGAATCTGCCATGTTTTACACTTAAGTTTATATCAATTTCTGCATACATTTCATTCATTTGGGCTAAGATAGTACATAATCTGTGTAGTATATGTTTATTTGCCAAATTATGGAATCTACACCAGTTTCTGTTTAAATTTGCAGAATTCGAGGCATTTTACAGCAATTCTAAGGAAGGTCGAAAAAAGCTCGGAAATTCACTACAGAAGTCCAAGGTCAAAGAAGCAGCGGAACCAGTCGAATCAAGCAGAGAGCCAAGGTTACTCGATCTCGAGTAGACCTTACTCTATCTCGACGAACATGTCAGAGCACAGACCTTGTCGACTAAGAGCAAAGTCGAGACCAGACCAACCCAGCTCCGGAACCCTACTCGATCTCGAGTACCACTAGTCGAGATCGACGAAGCCTAGACACCACACCCGGAGTCGAGAAGAAGAGCTGATCGAGAAGCCGAGGACGAAGGCGCTGAGCAACCCTAGTCGATCTCGAAGACGCCTTGTCGAGATCGACGAGCCACCATGCCCTAGTCCGAGTCCATGCCGAGGAGGAGTCCTCGACATCACCAGAGAGCCGTCTTCGACCACACCCCTAGTCGATCTCGAGGAGACCTAGTCGAGATCGACGAGCGCCAGGAACCCAGATCCGAGCCGGTCGAGCAGAGTCACCTGAGAAGTCCAGCCGACGATGAATCCTAGTCGAGATCGACAAGCCCTTGTCGAGATCGAGTAGACCAGATTCCAGAAACGCGTCGACGTGAGCAGTCCGAGTAGAGTTGGGAATCCTTGGGCACGAAGGAAGTCAAGTTGGCCGAAATCTATCATCATCTATCTATGGAAGGGAGATCTATCAACATGAAGACATCTTACCTAGTTTAGGTATAGTTTTCCCTTAAAGATTTATTTCCCTTAAGCATTTTATTTATCTTTAAGCTTTAAGTAGATATAGATAGGAGATTCTATCCTTGATTAGCAAGGAATAGAAGGCTATAAATAAAGCCCTAGGGGCTGGTTTTTCATTCATTCCAATTCAGACACAATTCCATTCAAGTAAGTAGGAGAGAGAAAGAGAGTTTGTAGCAAGCAAGGTGGAAAGGCGAAAGCGGATTTGTCTTGTGGGTTGTAAGCTTTCTTTATTTAATTCAATGCAAGTTAGTTTCTTTTGTTATTTGATGTCTTTCTTGATGATGAAGAGCGAGTAGTCCACCCACTTCTGGGGCTGGGGTGAGCCCGACGGTGGCCATGTGAAGTGATGCGGTAAAGGTCAGATCTTGTTATGCAATTTGTCTTCTATCCCTATGAGCATGATTCTTTTGCGAGAGTTGGAGGTGATCCTTGTTTGTGTTATTGAAGCGAAAGTGATCTTAATGCAACTTGGATTAATTATGTGAAAAGGGTTAGTAACAATTAGGGTTTATGCGAAAGCCTCTATATGCCTATTTGTTAATAACGAAAGTTATTTGATGGAAAGCATGATCTTTTATGCCTTTATGTGTTACTTTGCATGGTTATCGTTGTGGTCTTGATACCCTGGCCTTGGAAGTCTTTTATTATATTGATTTATTTCGTCGAAATTCTGAGTTTGTGTTCGAAAATTTGCAATTTAAAGTTTCTGTCTTCCAGTCGACATAGAGTAGAGCTTGTCGAGATCGAGTTCAGCCTTAGTCGATATCGAGTACGGTTTGTCTAGGTCGAGTTGAGCTCTTGCCTTCTGTTGTCGATTTTCTGTTTCTGCTGTGCTTTGTCGATCTGGAGTAGCCTTGTCGAGATCGAGTAAGCTTCTGTTTTGCTTTGTTCTTTACTTTCTTTCGCTATTTTCTGTCTTTTCTTTTGTTTCTATTTTGCTTTGTCTTTTCTGCTTTTTCTGTCTTTCTGCTGCTTTGTCTGTGAGATCTGTTGCTACCTAAGATTTGCTGACGTGCTTCCTCGTGGATTCGATCCTGACAACCTTCTACTACAACGGGAGGAAGTCTTGTATTTATTTGCTGAGACAGAGAAGTCATTCTGATCTTTATTCTATATTTATTTCATACTTGACCATCCTCCTGCAACAACAAGGACCCGCCGGTTGACAAGGCAGAGGACGTTATCATATTCTGATGTGTCGATCTCCTCAATAAGTTCAGACGGCTGGTCCTCCTCCACTTCACTCGAAATTACATGGTCCTCAACAGTCTCCTCCTCATAGTAATGGTCTCCCAAATCATTGAGAAGAACCTTCCTTTTCTGAGGGCAATTGCGAGAGACATGCCTAGAACCGCCACAAGTGAAGCAGCGGATGTCTTTGTTGCGATCTGTAGAAGGTGCAGCAACTCTTCTAGTTTCAACCTGATAACCCTGTTGAGGTGAGTTGGAAACTCCCTTTTGCTGCATAGAAGGGTTAGAAGTAGAAGGTTTAGATTGACTAGAAGGGTTAAAGGGAACAAACCTGCGACCTTGAGAGGTGTGGTCAAATCGATTCCTCTGTTGCCGAAGCTGCTGCTGCTGTTGTTCATAAATAAGCTGTGCTTTATGAGTCAAAGTGTTAATATCTCTAATAGAATGGATAGATAAAGGATTTTTAATAGAAATATTAAGACCAGCAAGAAACTGAGTACACAAAGCACGTTCAGTAAGATAAACATTAGCCTGATGGGAGGGTCGCTCAAGCTCATCCCTGTAGTCATTAGGAGAGCGAGTTCCTTGGCGGCAGGTCGCCAATTGCATCCTCATGGACTCCGTGTATTCCTCAGGCACATGTCTCTTTTTCAGGAGATAGCGAAGTTGTGGCCAAGTCTCAACAGGTTGCTTGTCCTGACGACGGCGCATCTCACGAGTGCGGAACCACTAGGTGCGAGCTTTACCTACTAAATGCAATATAACAACTTCCAACTTCTCCGTTTCCTCATAGCGTAAATGTTCAAGCAGATAGTCAGTATGATTTTCCCAAACAAGATAAGCTTCAGGATCAGTATTACCATCAAAGGTTTCTAATTTAAGCTTAACATCTCGTCTCTGTATAGCTTGAGCATTATCAAATCTAGGATGACCAAAATTAGGAGGGGGTAAATCATCAAAGTTAGGATTTACCTCATGGTAAGCATCCTCCAAATGTGGCGTCTCATATAGATCATTGTTGCTGCGGCTGTCATCCCAGTTAGCATGGGTATGAAACGGCTGCTGCTGACGCTGAATGGGCCTCCCTTGCTGATGCCGTGGTGGGGTATGCTCACGGCGATCCTGGTGTCCATTGAAGCCCGCTAGATGATCGTTGTCATTCTCTCCAGTGAAAGGGTTAGGAGTAGCAGACTTAAGCTGATAATGTAATTGACCAGAGGGGGAAGGTTTAACTGAATAAGAAGGGTTACCTGTAGGTAGAACATTACCTGAAGGAGGTGTAGGAGCCGTGGGTGGTGGGGGCGGCCTACCTCCAGAGGGAGGTGTAGATCCAGACGCCTCCGCCTGTTTTGCCTCCTCCAATTGCCGCGCAACTGCCTGTTTGATGAGGTCACAGAAGAATACGCGGTCCTCTTTACGTTCGATAGCTCGACGATTTTCAGCCTCTGCCAGTTCCTTACGCACAACCAGAGTAGATTCTTGGACAGCAGAGTTAATAATGAACTGCATATCAGAAGCAGAAATACCAGCGGGTGGGGTAGGGGAAGGGTTGGGGTCGCTATCGTTCGACATGTTCCTACAATATCAGAAGAGCAACAAGTAAACGAAGCAAAGACCAGAAACCAAGTAATGCAAGCTCTAGTGATTCCTAAGAGTGATTCAAGTTTTTAGAGATCAAAGAGCGAGAAAACAAGGCACAATATTCAAGCAATTCCCCTGGACACAGAATTTTGCAATATTGAAGACAGCAAGTAATAATCAAAATTGCAAATTAAATCAACCACAAGTCGGATATCAAGGATAGCAAGTATAAACAAGCGGCTTATTGTGGAAGAATAAGATCTACAATGTGATGCTTGAATAATAAGAAAGTGTAATAATCGACAATAGAAATCACAAGGGCAATCAAGTGTACACACTCCGTCAACTATTATCTGACGGTTGCAACACGGTTCAGAGAAAGAGGGGTGTGACCAAGGCTCCAGTGTCGGCACAGCACAAAATCACACAAGTAGGGTTCTTTTGTAAAGCTTAAAACCGATTAGATCATCTAACACGTAGCAAGAAAAGAAATAACAATAGAAGAGTTACTAACTCAACAAGGTAATGTATGCTAAACTTTTCTTTCTTTCTCCTCTTTTTTTTTTTTTTTGAATTTGCTCTCGGCTTTTTTTTTTTGGCTAAGAAATAGCTGCTGTAAAGGAATGCAGAAAACCGAAAATATGGGAGAAAAAATAAAAATAAAAATAACAAGCTACGATGATCTAAAAGTAAGCAAAAATAAAGAAAATAGGGAAAATAGGCTAGAAACTGGAGAAATTAGGGTTCTTTAGTGGTGCAAGTTCATATAATGCTTTTAATCCAAGAATCACAGTCATAGGCATGATATGTAGCAACTAGGAATAAAAGATCACAACTTGCAGTCAAGAACTCAATATCTTCGAAATTAAAGATCCAAACAAAGAATAACAAAAATAAAGTGCCAATTTTGATGGGTGAATAATAAAGATTTAACTTTTATGCAGCGGCTATGGTGAAAAATAAGGCACGAAAAATAAATCACTCAAATAAGAAATCAAGAGAGTAAAGAACTTGCATTAACCTGAAATCCGATACCACTTGATACGTTTGGGATACCCGATCCTTCGCCTGTGGGCTCAAGATCAAGAACCACGCCGTATATTTGCTTAGATCTTGCAATGCTCTTTGATATCTCCTGATTTGGAACAAATTAAACAAGTAATTAAAATTCTGAAATAGCGACAGTTTTATACTTGGTAAATTTCAGAATTGGAAATTGAGAAATAGCGACAGAAAGAGGAAAGCGAGGGACTGGATGCGCGAAGATCTCAGGAGCGCAGAAGCTGGGCACACAGGCCTTCGGGCTCAGGGTGTGCGGGTGCGGGAGCGCGCGGGATCTCTCGCTGGGAGCGAGCGAGAGCGCCTGGGAGTTTGGGGCGCTGGAGACGCGGAGCGAGGGCGAGGCGCCAGGGATGGCCTCGCTCGCTGGGAGCGGCCTGCTCGCGGTCGACGCCAAGGGCCGGCTTTGCGGGAGCGCTGTCGTCTAGGTCGAGTAGGGCTGGGTTTGGCTTCCTCGATCTCGATGAGTCAAGGTGAGGGTTTGGTGTTGGTGAAGTCCGAAAATTCTCAAGACACAAGAGCAAGATAGTGTTTTGGATTGATAACCAAGAACCCTTTAATCCATAAAGGGGTTCTCAATTCTATTTTCAATCTAATTAATTCAAAGTGCATAAACATGAATTTATAGTAAAGCTTATGAGAGATCTAACCAATCCTTCCTTGCAAAGGAAAGGGGTTTGGATAGATTTATTCTATCTAAGATAAATAAAATAACCTTAAGATAAATAAATCCTAATGAGATAGATATTTAATAACTTGGTGGACAAGTATTATATCTAGAAGAGATATAATTAATTCCACCTTATTAATCTAATATGCATAAAATAATAACATATTTAACTAATAAAATTTCGGCCCATGCACAAGACAAACTTGGCCCATGCGTAAGACAACTCAGCCCATGGTCATGTCGAGTGGCCAAGGACATGTCGAGTATGGTTGGCTCATGGTGGGTGCAGACGAGTCTTCATGAGCTCCGTGTGTGGACGCAGGCTCACTTCTTGTGCTGGCGGTGTAACCTTGAGCCAAGTGATCCAGGGTGGCCTGAACCCTTGCTCTAAAGTTCCATGGTGACGGACAAGAAAGGCCTTAGTTGCAGTTTGAATCTTCTTGGCCCTTGCACGAGTGATAGGGACATCAAATGGAACCTTCATGTTGTCCTCAATGTCACCAGGAGTCATCGATTATTGCACGACATCAGTTTATGCCTGTGTATGCTGCAAATTTTGGGTGAATATGTCCATGGCTCACTGTTTTATGGTTTGTGCCTTGTGTAGTGAAAATGTCCATTTGTCTCTTATCTTGCATGTGCTTAGTACATACTTAAGTTGAGTAGTTTCTTGGAGTTCGTATATATGTTTATTGGTTTACGCTTCATATATGCAATTAGTTTGTGGAATTTGCTGAATTGGGGCTGAGAAAGCAGCTAGTCAAGTATATATACTTGGTGACACGGGATTACAACTTTGGTGACACGGGTGATTTCTAACCACCTATTTGTAATTGGTCTTTGCTTGCACATAATTCTCTCCTTATCAAAATTATAAGGTGCTTACAGTAATTTAGCTTATATATTACATTGTCCTTTAGTTTATTGGTGACATATCATCTCCCTCTCCCATTCATCTTCTTCCTATAAATATACTTGTTAGGCTTGAAAAAGAAATAGCACATTTAGCATCCTTTCTGTGTGAATCTAAAGCATAAATATGATTAAGCCTATGAAAGTTGCAACCTTTCTCTTTGTCTGTGAAAGTTCTTAGTAGGATGTCTGCCAAGTATATATAATTGGTGACACGGGATTAAAATTTTGGTGACACGGGATTGCAAAGTTGGTGACACGGGTGATTTCTTCCATTTGTTATATAACTTTGTCAAAACTTTAATTCATTGATATGAGTTTCATATTCACACTTGTATTTACCATTTCCAACTTTGCTTGCACATAGATCTCTCCTTCTCAACATTCTAAGGTCTGGACATTATTTTACCTTATATTTGACATTCTCCTTTACTTGTTTGGTGACATATCATCTCACTCTCCCATTCATCTTTTTCACATATATGTACTTGTCTCCAATATAAAACATGCTTACATATTTTTCATATGTACGTATGTTCTTGTGTTTATTTCTTCTGCCATCTGACGTTTATTTTCCCTTGTACTGGTAGGAATAATGTGGCCGTACTCAAACAGCGACATTGACACAGACTCCGACAGCGATCGGAGCTACCAGAGTGGTGACGACCGGAGGTACTTCTGGCTGCGTTCAGACTACGACTACGGGAGTAGCCGTCGTGACCGTCGTGATGAGGACGAGGATGATGATCAGTCAGAGACAAGAGACCCCGACCAGGTGGCTGAGGACAACGCGCTATGGGACTTGGCCGCCGAAGAGCTCACCGACCTTCGCCAGCGAGTTCAGTCGCTGCTCAACCGGGATGCTGCCCGGGAGGGAGTTATGGCCGCACAGCGCACTCAACTTGAGGCCGTCCACACACATGTCCAAACAACCACTCTTCAGCTGCAGGCCACCCAGTCCACCCTGGAGGCCACAACTACTGAGTTGGAGCTTACCCAGAGCTCGCTGCAGGCTACAATTGATGAGAACTTGGTCCTCGCCAACAAGTTGGTGAGGAGCGAGGCTAGCAACAAGCACCTGGCGCAGCGGTTGGCCGAGGTGGGCTCCTTCCTCTGTGGGCAGTGGGTCGGGCACGCTAGCGAGCAGCTCCGCACCCGACAACTCACCTGCTGGAACAGGCTGATGGGGTAGATTCTCGTCCTGATGATGGGAGTTATGGTGCGTCTGGTCACCAGGGCTTAGGAGCTTCGAAGCTAGTTCTCTTTGTTTTTTGCCAAAACTTGTGATGTTCTTGTAGTAGTTGCCAAATACTGATGTGATCCCAAACAGCTGTGGTTTTTTGGACTCCGCCACAACTCCGTATGTGGCGGATGGCCCCCATTTGTTGCAGTTAGGGGCCTATGTAAGGGTAGTTAGAAACAATGTCTCACCCACGCTCGGTTAGTTGTCGTTTTTTGGAAAGCCGAGTGTGGTTGCACCGTTATGAATGGTGCCTGTATTATCGGATATGGTATGTATAGGGCAATGTCCCTCTTATATTATGCATGTCCATTACATTTCCACTTGTTGGTGTTATGCATGTGTATTACATTCAATCATCCATGAGGAGACAAAATGTAAAATTATGTGGTTCCTATGATAGGGCCTTTTAACAATTCGTTTATGAACCTATCAACACTTAAAAAAGGTTAGAAAATCACCCTACTCACCATCAGTGACACGGATGGTGAGGTCAGGTGACACGGGATTGCAAGTTTGGTGACACGGGATGTTTCCTTACAACTTATAATATGGCTTTCAACCGAGTAAGTTGGTTGCCACATTACATTCAATCATCCATGACAAAATGTAAAATTATGTGGTTCCTATGATAGGGCCTTGTCACAATTCGTATATGAACCTATCAACACATAAACAAGGTTAGAAAATCACCCTACTCACCATCTGTGACACGGATAATCACGTCAGGTGACATGGGATTTCAAGTTACGTGACACGGGATATTTCCTTACAACTTATAATATGGCTTTCAACCGAGTAAGTTGGTTGCCACATTACATTCAATCATCCATGACAACATGTAAAATTATGTGGTTCCTATGATAGGGCCTTGTCACAATTCGTATATGAACCTATCAACATTTAAACAAGGTTAGAAAATCACCCTACTCACCATCAGTGACACGGATGGTGAGGTCAGGTGACACGGGATTGCAAGTTTGGTGACACGGGATGTTTCCTTACAACTTATAATATGGCTTTCAACCGAGTACATTGGTTGCCACATTACATTCAATCATCCATGACAAAATGTAAAATTATGTGGTTCCTATGATAGGGCCTTGTCACAATTCGTATATGAACCTTTCAACACTTAAACAAGGTTAGAAAATCACCCTACTCACCATCAGTGACACGGATAATTACGTCAGGTGACACGGGATTGCAAGTTTGGTGACACGGGATATTTCTGAACTAATTATAACCAATGTTTGCACCATGCCAACATGGTCACTCATTGCTTACAAATTATCATACAAATAATGTAATAGTCCACAACACATAACCACTCACCGAAGATAAAGAATGTGAAACAGTTCATACCAACGTACTAAAATACCAACCTAGTGAACTACCGTCCACAACTAAATGTGAGAACCAGGAACCATGTTCATAAATATCCAACACAATAAAAACGATGTTGATAAGAAGCGTATACCATAACATAACATTTCATAACACTGGCCAATGGTTATCACAACTGAGATCATAACCGTGTACCATTGAAGATGCGAACAGCGAGCATGTGCCTGTACGCCCCGATGAATACATCGTCAAGACCGTCGTAGGTGGGGGCGTCCTTCGTGAGGAGTTGCATGAACCTGATCGTGTAAGGACCGCAGTCTCCACTGCAATAGAGAATCGCCGGAGTCATATTCATTACAGCCGGATGCAACTATGAGACGAAGATATATTTAAGTGTTGGACAAAAATTACCTCTGCTTGTTTTGCGGAATCCTTTTCTCGCGACTAAGGGCGAACGGCTTTGGCAGCTTGTCGACGTAGGTGGCCATCAACGCGGGGTGGGCATTCATCAGTACCGGGATAAGGTGGGTGATGCAGCTTAAGTGTGCCGGCAGATGGCGGTCCCTCACGATGTAGACGTCGGAATCATAAACCCTTACCTGCCACCCGACCAGATCGATCGCTACGGCGATCCAGTGAACACTGTCCACGTTCAAAGGTAGGAGGATGAGTTCCGCCCCTTCCCACGCCCGGCCTATCGTCGCCGGGGACCGCTCATCGAAGTAGCCAAGCAGCTTCTCGTCAGCTTGGTAGCTACCTGCATCGCTCTTGTATTTGCTCCACTCGGTCTGCAGATACCGACCGAAATATGTGTCCACAACGACAACTCGACCGCCAATGTCGCCGCCCCTCTCCGTTACCCCTTTCCGAAGAAGATAGCATGCTTGTTCCATGTGCTGCATCGATTACAACCCTAGTTAAAATCCAAAACGAGTCCACTACCTTTTACAGTACATACCGTGTCATTCACTAGACAAAGATATTCACTTAGGCGGGTTTCGCACCTCAGAGTTTAGCCAAACTGTGGGCGTTTTTAGTGCGGTGAAGAACTCCTTACTCACCGCCGTGTCGTATGCAGTCTTCCAGGTGTCCTCATCCCCGCTGCACAACCACAACCACAATGTTAGGGGATTGGAGTCATCTATGCAATAACTTGGGTACGTCTGCTGATGAGTGTCACCTATCCATCCAGCGGATGAACCCATCGTTGTCTGACACGGATACAAGACCCAGCTTAATCGCGGCCGCGCCTTCGACAACGTTCTTCCCTTTTCGGCCCCGCGTTTTCTTCTGAGGTGGGGACTTCACTTCTCCTTCACCTCCTGGACCTCTCTTACTCTTCCTGCCTCGAACGGGCTCCGCTCTTGCAGCCGCTGGGATCTGCCAATTGGTTAGACAGTTTCAACGATGAAGGAACTAATGTTTTCACCCCCGCGTCACCCCGATCTGTACTCGTGTTGGCTAACACTGATACACTTGTCACTTACGTACTACAATAGATTAAAATGACAATGTGAAGTAACAGGCATTTTACCTTCTTCTCATCCTGTCCTTCCGGGGTTGCTTGGTCGTTCACTATAGGTGGTACCTCCGTTGAACCGGCTTTACCGCTTTTTTCCTCAGCATCCCTATGGTTCCCCACTTTCTCTCCACTGACATCTCCCCCAGTTCCTCCAACAGTCTCGTCTTTGACCGCCTCTGAGATCTGGCAATTGGTTACGGTTATTTCAACTGTGATTCAGATAATATATTTGTTCCCTTGTCACTTTACATTTAAATACGTGTCGCTTCACTTTAACAACCGTGTGAGATGTGTACAAAATATTGACATATTATAAATTGTTGATTTTATTACCCCCTTCACCGTGGATTCAAAAAATACCATGTCAAGTAACAACCAATTTACCTCCTCTTCTCCTTCTGGTGGCTGGTCTTCCACCTTAGTTTGTCCCTCTGTCCCCCCGTTCTTTTGGTCGTTATCCTCTCCACGGACATCGCCCATTGGTTTCTGCTCACCTCCTGCATTCGACTGGCCATCTCGCATCCCATTCACAACACCTTCCAACACCTTCATCTGATACACAAAATACATAAATGAGGGGTGGTTAGCCAATGTTATTCGGCATTGGGAGATAAGTCACCCGTGTCACCTTTGAAAATTACCCGTGTCACATATAAAAGATACCCCTTTCACAAATGCCAGAAACGTTAAACGTACCTTGTCATCCATGCTCCGCATCCATGTTGACATGGTTCCCAGCCTCTCCAAGATCAGTTCTATTGTCTTCCCCAACTTATCCTCCCAGGATTCCCTTGTCCCATCTCGTTGCTCCGAACTCGGCCCGGACTTGCCAGAGCCTTCACCGTAATAACTCGGCGCCAACGCAGCCTCAATGTCATCAAAGTAGAGGTCAGGCTCCTCATGCTGGTAGAAGCACCCGAGCATCAATTCATACTCGCCACCCTTCGGTACTAGTATCGGGTTGTCTTCGACCTTGATTCTATCCGATTTTTCAGGGTCCATGCGGGACTGGATCGTCTCATACATTAGATTGTCGTCATCGGTTGTCCACCTCAGCATGCGAGGCAACGCCGTGGTCGACACCGGTTCGCAAACGCCTCCCCAATCCCCGGGACAGCTTCGTACAGCCAAATCTAAAACAACCACACATGTCACTCGAGTGAGTGCATCAATTGCGCGTAATAGTTCAAGCATAACTTCGGTCAAGTAGCTTACCTGGAACGTATACGGAAAACCCATAAGCCCATAACCATATCGATCGTCCTTTTCGTTCGCCTTCGGCTTCAAGTCAGCGACACGACGTTCTATGACGCCCGACAGGGACTCGTGGGTGGCCTCGTACACAATCCTGCCCCAGGGGTAATCCAGAAATCGATCAACGTTCTCCACAAGCTTCACAATCCACCCTCGTATGGCTTTCCTGGGTTCTCCCCCCAGCAGAACTCCTTCGACGATGAGGAGGAGAGCGATCTTAAAACGCCTTCTCGCACTCGGCTCCTTCAAGATGGAGTTCTTGAAGGCGTTCTCCAGCTCACCCACCTTCATGTTGTCCATTCCGAATAAGTCCTTGAGAGCCTTCTTTGTCTTCTTGTCATCCTCCATCTCTGTGTCTTCCCCCCGAACTCGACCACACCGCAGCCCAGTCACGAGCGCAAACTCCTTGAGAGAGAATCGCCGCAGCTTGCCTTGAAGCATGTACCAAGTCTCCTACTTCTTTTCTGTCACAAGCTGCCTTTGTAACACGTAATGCAGTAGTTGCGACGAGAATTGAACCCGGTTTGCCATTTGCACAATACCCCCAAATTGGCTTCGCAGCAGCTTCTCCCAATCGACGGGGTCGACCCAGTCGTCCATGTTGACGAGCAGAGACACTTTGGAAGACTGGTTGACCCGCCCTCGGAAATGCTTCTCCTCCGGCACCTTCTTCGGTGCCCGGACACCTTTCCTCCTCAAATTCTAGGACCGAACCATGTTCTTCCTGCAATTACGTGGACATGAACATTATCAATATCCACACAAAGTCACCCCCCTACTGAATAAGTCTGCCTGCGACTGTTTCACGAGAAAAGGCCCATGTCACCTACTGAAGTAACCCTTGTCACCCAACAGAATAGCTCATGTCATGAATGTCAATTGTCTTATCCCAATTGTCCTACAGTACCCGTTTCTGACAGGGGTTTTTCTCCACACTCACAATCTGGGTTAAAGGACCCGCAAGCCTCCCACGCTCTTCTTCAACCTCCCTCGCTCTTGTCTGTCAATTCCTCAGTTCCCTAAACCCCTTTTACCCCAGATCTATATTTCCCCGTATCCCCAATTCCCCATATGACCGTTATTCCAAATCCGATTTTTGTCCAATCCCAAATTGCATGCCTTAGAACGAAACAATGGAAGAATGCAAATGAAGTGGGCAAGATTGCAAATTAAGTGAAGATTCAGACTAGTAGAGATGGGTGAGGACAGATTTCAATAATCAATTGAGTTGTACCTGTATTCCTGCGCCTTCCTCTCCGGTACTGCCTTCTTCGGCGTCTTGGTCCCTTATCCGGCGACTACCTCCCTCTCCGGTACGAAACAATGGGAGAATGCAAATTAAGTGGGGAAGATTGCAAATTAAGTGAAGATTCAGAGTAGTAGAGATGGGTGAGGACGGATTTCAATAACCAATTGAGTTGTACCTGTTTTCCTGCGCCTTCCTCTCCAGTACGGGCTTCTCCGGCGTCTTCCTCCCTCTCCGGTACGGGCTCTCCTCTTTCCCTTCACTTCACAACCGCCTCCCTTCACTCCTATTAATATTTGGTCTCTATCTCTCTCTCTCCTTCCCTTGTGTAGGTGGTGGTTTTTTTCCCCAACTGCAATGAATGCAAGTTACTTTTACTTTTCTTTTGTTTACCAACACAGCATTTTCTTTTGTTTTCATTTTTTGTAAGTAGGTCAATGGAACTGTGCAACCAACTGCCACCCTGAAAGATTCCTTTTCCTTTGTCGTTTTGTTCTTTTGTTCCAGTATCGGGTCCCGTCTTTCCATTCACGTGTCACTTGACAGGTTTTTTCGTGTCACTATTCACTGTCTCATATTCCTACGTACAGTGTAAATGACCCATGTCACCCCTTTAAATCCTCGTGTCATCTAACGACAAATACCTTGTCACCAAATTGGATAGATACATGTAGCTACACTGGCAAGTTTAACATGTCCGCATACCTACTAACATATACAAAATGTTCACATTCGACAACTACCAAGTTTCGCAAAATATCCAAATGTTTCACTTCCACTATTACAGGAGGGTGTTATGATTGGAACCAAGTGTTCAACTCCAAAGTCTAGCATCCGAGTCGACCATGGAATACCCCAACAGCTAGCATCTGGCGGTATGCCTCAATGTACGTGTCGTCCAATCCATCGAAGTTCGGGGCGGTCTCCAGCAGGAGGTGCTTGAATCTAATGGTGTACGGGCCACAATCACCGCTGCAAAGGGGAACAATCGGTCAAAACCCGGACACCGATTCCCCATCCAATCAAACGAAATTGAACCATGTCATCCAACTTACCTTAGCTTGTTCTGTGGAAGGCTCTTGTCCCGGCGAATGGCAAACGGCGTGGGGACCTTATCGGCATACTTGACCTTCAGATCTGGGTGTGCACGCATGACGACAGGGATCAGGCTCGTGACAGGCATTAACAGGGGCTGGAGTTGGCATTCCGTCACCATGTGGACGTCGCAGTCATACACCCTTACCTCCCACTCCTTAAGATCGATGGCAAGGGCAACCCAGTGTTTGTTCCTGACGTTGAAGGGGAGGAGGATGAGGTCCGCACCTGACCACGCTCGTCCTAACGGCTTCGGCGACCCCCCATTTAAGTACGCCATCAATGCATCACTAGGCTCGTAAGCTTCGGGGGTGGCGCTGTACTCCTTCCATTCCCAAGGTAGATAAATTCCCGCAAAGCACGAATCGACTACGATGGTTCCACTGGCCATGTCACCCGTTCTGTCTGCGACCGCTTTGCGCAGAAGGTAGCAGCACTCCTCCATCTCCTGCAAGAAGTGAACCACAATTACAATCCTAAATCCTGACACGGGAAATTTTAGAGGTGACAAGTGTTCATACCACAGTTCCAAACCAATCTTGGGGTTTCTTCAGACGGTTGAGTCACTCCTTCGTCATATCCACACCGCAGGGTGACGTGCGCACCGCCGCGCCCCCACTGCACGTTAAGTTTCTGTCAGGTATTGTGGACGTTCAACTATCTACCTTCGTCGTCTATTCGAGTGTAAGACACATAAGCTACGTACCTTGCCACCCAACTTGTCATGGCGTCGTTGTCCGTCGCTGACACCATTCCTAGCTGAACAGCATCGGCGGGAACAGTGGCTGCCTTATGGGGTCGCGGTTTCTTGGCCGGGGGAGCCAGCTCCTCTCCAACAGCCTTCCTCGTCTTCTTCGCCCCCTTAGACGCATAAACATGAGCTACCCTGGGCTTCGGCCTCTCATCAACTTCTATTTTCTTTCCACCTTCCTCATGACCAGACCCCTTTAAACCAACCTCTCCCAACTGCAAACATATCAAACTTCAGCTAAGATTCACACAATCCCTTGTCACATAACAGATATACTCATGTCACTTGCCATAAACTTTCATGTCACATATATAATCACCTTTTTTTCATAAATAATCCTCACCTCATTGGTCTTTCCTTCCCCCCCATCCCCTGCCTTGACAGGTTCAGCTTCATCATGCTTGTCCCCGACATCATGACCAGGTAGCTTGCTCTCTCCTGATATCTCTCCCTTGCCTTCACAGCTTCAACTTCTGTCTGCTTATCCCCGCCATCATCCACTTCACTTCCCTTCTCAACAGCACCTCCTAACTGCAAATGAAATCAAAATTGAATTATGCCGCAAACTTTCCAGTGTCACTTAACATAACAAATCATGTCACACAACTACAATCTTCCTGTCACATTCTTCCAGTGTCGCTTAACATAGCAAATCTTGTGATGTTTACGAACAACTAACCTTACCACCTTGTCCACCCTCACCGGCTTTACCCGCAATTGACTCTATCAACTCATCAAGTTCGACCTGTAAAATATATATTAACATTTGATATTGAATCCCCGATTTCAAACTGGACTAAACATCGAAACGCATGTCACGCAAAAACTAACTTACAAACTCATCCCGTTTTTTCTCATCTCCAGCTTGTTCTTTATCGGTTGCTTCTTGCCAGGCCGTCCCCTTATATCGACCATCCCGCAGCTCAGTCACGGCCACCTCCAATAATTTCAGCTGCAGGTGATAAAATTATTACTTCATATCACCATAAGGTGAGAAAATTCAACACAATTCACCCTTCATACCACATTCGTTAATTATCTACAGTACGTGTCACTTGTCCAATTTCACGTGTCAGGAGTCCATTTACCCTAGTTCACAGTTATCCCGAGTCTACACAGAACGAATAATTGGGAAGTTATTGCCTACCTTTTCATCCATCTTCTCCATCCCTGTTGACATTGTCTAAAGCTTGTCCATAACTTGTTCCAAAGTCTTGGCCACATCCCCCACCCAGCCATCCTTCTCATTGCCTCCTCTTCCCGTCCTTGGGGACCTCCCACCAGGGGCTTCGAAATGTGTCAAGAAGGGTGCAACTAGGTCGTCGAAGAAGGGGTCGGGCTTCTCACCATTGTACACACAGCCATCCATCAGCTCCAGCTCAGCCTCCTCTGGTATGAGTATTGGGTTATCATCAATCTCTATGGCCTCCTCTCCATCAGCTTCGGTGCGGCTGGCTATATCCTTATAAGCGAGGTTCTCGTCCTTGAGGGCCCATCTCATGCAACGAGGGAATGCCGTCGTCGACACCTTCGTCGCAAACCGGACCCCCCATTTCGGCATAGATTCCAACAACCAAATCTGCACCGCATCCCCACTAAAATTAATACATGTTCAGCATATGAATTACAAATTGATCATGGGTGTGGTCGAGAAGGTTACCTGAAAGGATACCGGATAACCCATCAGGCCATAACCATTGCGCTTCTTTCGATCTTCTGCCTTTATCTCAGCCTCCCGGCGCTTTACGGCGCCGTTCAGCGACACGTGTGTTGCAGCATAGATGACCCTCCCCCATGGGAATGCCAAAAACCGATCGACATTCTCCACCAACCGGACGATCCAGCTCCTCAACCCCTTCCTCTGCTCCTCCCCTAACAAAACGCTCTCCACAATGTACAGAAGCACTAGCTTGAATCGTCTTCGCGGGCTCCGCAACACCATTATTGAGTTCTTCAGCTCGGTCTCGAGGTCACCAACCGTCATCTTCTCGTTTCCAAAAAACTCCTTGATAGCTTTCTCGTCGTCCTACATGTCACTAGCTGTTGGTTGACTGCACCGCAGCCCGGTTACTAAGGCAAACTCCTTCAGGGAGAACCTCCGGAGCTTCCCCTTAATCCGGTACCACGTCTCCCACTCCTTTTCGCTTGCAAGCTGTCGCTGGAGTGCATAATGCACCATTTGTGAAGAAAATTTCACAGTGTGCGCCAGCTGCACAACCCTACCAAGCTGGGAGTCAAGCAGCTTCTGCCAGTCGCTAGGGTCAAGATAATCGTCAATGTTGTTCAGCATTGACAGTCTTGAGCCCTGGTTGACCCGGGCCCGGAAGTGTCTAGCTTCGGGGACTAGGTAGTCAGGCTCTTTGTTCTTCGCACTCACATTCTTCGTCCTCACCATTTCTATCCTGCAATTTCCATCACACGAATAAAGTCAGCTTCTACCAATTATATTCGTCTCCCTCTGTCACCTAACAGACTAACCCATGTCACTCACTGTCAAACCCATGTCACCCATTATGAATCGGAAGCCTATAGCCAATACATCAAACCTCCTTCAATAGGACACCTACGACATCCACATATCCCAATTTCCACACCTCGTCAATTCCCTATTCCAACTACCACAACAAATTTAGAAACCCTTCTCTACAAATTGGAAACCCCTGTCACCCAATGTCAATCCCCTGTCACCCAATTCGAACCTCAATCCACCAATTTCCCCTATCCATAGTTCCCCGACCGTTGTCCTAACCTATTCCGAAAACCACTGTCACCAAATTGGATACCCTAACCACCGATTTCCCCTTTCCATACCCGATAACCACCCATGCCACCACCACCCACCATTATCCACAGAAGAAAACCACCACCCCGACCCACCATTCGGGCCGCCATTGCCCTAACCCCTTCACCCACTGCTTCCCCGACCCACACCCGCGCACAATACCACCAAAGGGAGAAGAGTTGGAGGGCGTACCTGATTTATGTCGTGTCTGGTCTACTTTCCGGCGACGGTGGACCTGTCCGCTCTCTCTCCTGTGTTGTTCCTCTCTCAAACCGGCGTCTCTGCAACTGCCGAAGAAGAAACCGCCCTCTCTCTCTCCCTTTCTATGCCTCGCTGCAACTGCCGATGAAGATGAAGAAGCCTCTCTCTCTCTCTCTTTGCTATCGTTGTGTTTTCAAACGGGAGAGAGATTTGTGATTGGATGGGCATTTACTAACCCTCCCCCTATTTCTCCTTCCCGCCCTCTCTCTCTTCACTAGGCAATGATGACTCTACTTTTATTTTCTTTTTTTTTTGGGTAACAAAACACATGATAGCCGGTTTATGTTGTTGGATTACCGTGGAATTTGTGCAATTTTGCGCCAAAAATGGCATTCTTGCAAAACTTTCGAACTTGCTGGCATTTTTGCAAAGTTTTTTGGAAAAGTGGTATTTACTACCATTTCCTCTTAAATATATGATATGAATACCTATTTTTGTGTGGTTTTTGTAATATTAATTCATTTGATATTAAAAAAACATATAAAAAACTTGTAATCAAGTATCAACTCTAACTATCACTATATTTTATATATTATTTTATAGTTTAAAATTTAGGGAATTTGTAAAAATGACCCAAATACTCGGACCCCTTTGCACCCCTATCCTCTATCCAAACAAATTGCAAAATCTAACCCTCTTCCTCAAAATCTCCCATTACCTCACCTGTTGTAACTAGGGGTGTGCATGATTCGGTCCAAACCGAATTTTTAGGCCGAACCAACACAAACTGAACCTAACCGAACTTTTCCGGTTCGAGAATTTCTATTTTTCGGTTCGGTTTGTGTTCGGTTTCGGTTCAATTTGTGTTAAACCGAATTTTTTTTATACACTACATAAATACAATGTATATATATTTGTATACTTTATATATACACATACTTACTTTGTATACACATATATAATTATATATTACATGTATACACATACACTGTATTTGCATTAAGTAGTGTATATATATATATGTGTAATTTTGTATACTTTATAAAGTATAAATACAGTTATTACAGTGTATATGTACTTGCATGTATATGTTTATATATATTTTAATTCGTATTTGTATACTTTATATTGGAATATGTGTGTGTGTACATAAATACAGTGTATATATACTTATATTTGTATACTTTAAATTTTTTTTATTCGGTTTAATTATGTTAAAACCGAACCGAACACAAACCGAACCGGCAAATAACCGAACCAAACCTAATACTTTTGGTTCGGCTTTCGGTTTGAAAATTTGAGATTTTTTATTTCGGTTAGGTTTGGTTCGGCCCGGTTCGGTTCGGTTTTAGACCGATGCACATCCCTAGTTGTAACCAGAGAGAGTCTGCAGAGGAGAGAGGACAAGATCTCGTCAACCATCCAAAACCCTTTCTCTCTATGCCTCTCTCCACCTCCCTCCATCGAAGAGCTCCATTGAGGAGCTTATTTATTCTTTGATTTCTCTGTCTTTTATCTCTCTGTCTTCGAGGGTGACGAGATCTCCGTGGGAGCTCGAATTCGTCATGCGCCGCTAGTGTGAATTGACGTCGGAGCACCGCTTTGGTGCCTTCGTCCTTCACCTTCGTTGTGATGGCTTTTCCAGTTCAATTTGAGATGAGTGGAGGCTGGATTTGGAGTAGATGATGTGGAATCGAAGTGGAGGAGCCCTCACATAGGCTTGGTGAACTGCTTTGTTTTTTATTGACGAATGACCAATATATCAACTTTCCACTCTAAGGTTTATAATGATTTCCTACTAGACACACTATGGTTGTTTCCTGTCTTGCGTGTTGTTCAATGTTTCTCTGGTTCTAGTGTCGTCTTCCCCCCTAAGCCCAAGCGGTGAAAAGAGAGAGAGAGAGAGAGGGGATAAGACAGAGATAGAGATAGAGGGGGGAAGAGTGACGGTAAGGGGGAATCAATATAATTTAAATTAAATCTTAAGTTTCAGAGAAAAATTATCGAAGCATTTATATAATTTGAATTAAATCTTAAGTTTCTGAGAAAAACCATCGAAGAAGAAACAAGTGGACTAGGGGTTATTTACAGTTTGACGTGTAAGCAGTTAGTTTTAACTGGACACCAAAAGCAAAATGACATCCACCTATTGGAACCGACTGGACAACTGCATAGGAGAGAGAAGACAGGAAAGAGAGAGAGAGAGAGAGAGAGAGAGGAGTGAAAAAAAAAGTTGTAGAGGGAAGAGAGAGAGAGATTAGTGAGGATATGAAAGAGTGATAGTGAGGGAATATTAATATAATTTGAATTAAATCTTAAGTTTCAGATAAAAATCATCGAAGAAGAAGCAATTGGGTGAGAGTTTATTTGCAGGTTGACATGTAAGCAATTAATTTTAACTGGATACCCAAAGCAAAACGACATGACACATATTGGAATCGACTGGACATGAGTTATCAGAGAAACATATTCACCATCGACTTCAGATAAAAAATGGGTAAATTTGCTTATGACATTTATCAGCACATATTATGCCTTATGAGTAGAAAAAAGGTCGTCGTTAACTCATCAACAATCAACACATCTGGTATGAGTGTATCGTTCCATTAAACAAAAAAAAATTATAATCCATCTCTATATATCTCAGTCAGTGTGATGTTTTTACCAAAGATCCATATATGATCGCAACTGGCAAGTTTTCATTATGTTCGATGATTCTGTGCAATTATCTCTCCCAACCTCATATCTTCCCTTACTTGGTTAATGATGAATAGAGTTCAAAGTTTTCTTATTGATTCGGAATAACAACGGTAGATTTTCTTTATTTACCAAATTTAAGGAATAAAAACTGTAGATTTTACAAGTCGAGGTTGCAGTTGAGTGCATCCTTGCGCAAATTCGCTTCCATGAGATTAGTCGGGTACCAGAAGAGAAGAGAATAATACAATGATACAAGTCCATTGTTAATATTATTTCGTATAATATTTATTCCACCCAAAAGATAAGTGTTGGTTAAACATGTCCTGTGAGCATATCTTCTTGTTAAGATCAGTTCACCCAAGGGATAATCCTTATCAGTTAAGGATGTTAGATTAATTCCTTTTTATAAAGGATTAATCCTCTCTACGTGAGATATCAGTTCACAGAGAAAACAAAACACACGTACAATTCCAGAGAACTCCATTTTCTGGCATTGCTCCTCCCGCTCCGATATCTCACAGTGATATAGGTTGTGAAAAGTGTGTCGATCAGTGGTTAGTTCCTCTGTTCTTCCACCCGGTGATCGAACTCCAAGGCGCAGAAGGTCCAAGACTTCTGCTACGCTTGATCTCAGGAACTAAGGTATGTAAATCTAGTCCTGATTTCTAACATTGATATCAGAGCTTTAGGCTCGCTTCTGCGTAGATTTTCGTTAAACCGGATGATTTTCACAGCATGATTCCCTATATGCGAAATAAATTTATGATACGACGTTCTTGAAATTCATGTGTTTATGTATGTGTTTGATGTGCATATGTGATATGTATTTATGTGTTGCCGCTTTGTCCCATATACATATACTGCATTCATCTAAAAGGGAACATCATAGCCTAGGGGTATAGGTGTTGACTTTTAACTTCCCTTTATTTAATTTGAAATAAGAGGAGGTGGCCTAGGGAACATCTGTGCTTGTTAAAAGCAATCTGCAGAGGGTTTCTATTCATTCATCTTCTTCCCTTTCTTCAATCGCATTCTCTCTCTCTCTCTATGCATATTTGTTTGTCAACTGATTATGCAGGAAGTTTTTTATTTTTATTTTATGCTTCCATACTTGAGGGGTTTTATGCTCTTCTTGTTTCTCTGTTCATATTTGTGGTTTTGGATTTGGGTTTTTTTTTTTTTTTGAAACCCTAGATCTGAGATTTGGTTTGTATTTGAGATTGAAGCATGAAATTGGTTAATTTTTTTTTGGTGGGTAAAAGACGAGAGCAGGCTCTCGATATATATAACGAAGCAAATAAAGACAACGGGCTACACAAAAATAGAACGGGGAGTAGCCCTTCCCCTAATGTCATCCTCAACAAACGAAATGGCAAAAAGAGGCGGGTCTGGAACCAAATGGACACCTAAAGGCCACGAATGGGCTGCACGTGCAAGGGAGTCGGCGACGGAGTTCGGTTCCCTAAAGACATGTAGGAAATGGAGCTCCCATTCCCGATTCATATAGCCATGGCACTTATGCACCAGGCTTGAGATGGGGTGGTTGTTGTCAATACTTCCTTGAATCAGTTTCAAAGCCGCGTGCGAATCAGTCTCCATGATGATCTTCCGAGCCCCATTGTCCCAAGCTAATTTCAAGCTTTCCAGAATTCCCCACAGTTCAGCCATAATCACCGAGCCAATGCCTATCGACATCATCATCCCCTTAATCCAAGCGCCTTTGTCGTCCCGGATCACTCCACCAGTTGAGGCCCTGCCCAGGTTGTCCACCGATCCATCCGAATTCACCTTGACCCTTCCGCTAGGAGGATTCTCCCATCGAACCTGTGCCTCGCTTCTTGGCCGATTATCCTCTTGAGCCCTCCTGTTGTTCCATGCCTCAGAATAATCCTTAGTCTGT
Source organism: Persicaria maculosa (assembly GCA_963922045.1). Lineage (NCBI taxonomy): Eukaryota > Viridiplantae > Streptophyta > Magnoliopsida > Caryophyllales > Polygonaceae > Persicaria > Persicaria maculosa. The sequence continues at coordinate 42,342,496 of OY998262.1, read as the reverse complement.
TTGATAATGAACTCCGGCTTGTTCTCCATTCGCATCTCCCCGTTGAAGGCGCGGTTGTTCCTCCATTTCCATAGCCACCATAGAGTATTGGCGAATAAACAGCTCCACTCCAGCTTCTCATCAACTTCGGCGTTTGACATCAGATTGCACCTTAGCCAACCAGCAAAAGGGGCATTAAGGAAGCTGTCGTTGTTTGAAGGTATGGGCATTGAACTCCAAATTTCAATAGCATATGAGCACTCCCTGAATAAGTGGCTGAGAGATTTTGTCCCCCTATTGCAAGAGGTGCAGCCGGGGTTCTGGGCTAAGTGTCGGCGATGCCGCTCCTCATTGGTAAGAATCACACCCCGCAACACCAGCCAAATGAAGTTTCTGACCCTCTCCGAGACCTTGAGCTTCCAAATTCTGCCGAAAACAATGGAGTCTACACTCCCGTATCCATCAGCATTAGTGATTCTCTCATACGCTGATTTAACAGTGTAATTGCCAGCCGGAGTCGCCTTCCAGGATAGCCTGTCCGGACCCTCCTCGTCATCCACTGCACACGCCGCGAGCCTTAGAAGAGCGTCAGACGGCAAAAACTCCCTCAGCTCCTCCCAATTCCATCCTCTGCCATTCTCCCAGTAAGATTGGACTCTTCTATTAAGCGCTTCCTCCTCCACCTCTTTAGTAGCACTCCGCAGCAAACACTCCTCGCCTATCCAGCAATCCTTCCAAAACCGGACCCCAGCACCATTCCCAATAATCCATCGAACCCCATCGACAATGACTCCTTCCATCCCCTTCCTTATCGCTCCCCAAACAGCAGATCCGCCTTGGGCACCCGCCACATTGTTACGAGCATACTTGGCGTACAGGATAGCGCCCCAAGGACTCTCCCCTTTGTCTAAAAGGAATCGCCAAGCGAGCTTCCCCACAATCGCCAGATTCAGGTCATTCATGGTTTTTAATCCCAATCCACCAATTCTTTTCGGTCTACACATCTCATTCCAAGCAACGAGGTGGATTTTCCGATGATTCTCAGTATCACCCCAAATAAACTTGCGACAAATGCTGTCAATTTTGTCACAAACTGCTCTAGGCACGACCACTGACGCCATCGAGTAAACCGGTATAGAGGAGAGCACCGATTTTGTTAATGTGATACGCCCGGCGAAGCTCAAGTGTCTTCCCTTCCAGCCCGTCAATTTGCTAGTAATCTTATCCACCATAGGAGCGAAGGTGTCACCATTCACTCTTTTATGGAGAACAGGCATACCAAGGTAGCTTCCCAGATTAGTCGTGACTTCAAATCCGCACTCCGCTTGGGAACACTTGACCCTTACAACTTCGATCTTTGCCCAACAAATTCGTGTTATGGTATGCGATTGTGCTTTCTTGTTGTTCTGTTCTAAACCCCTTCCAGAGAACGACGACGAAAAAGATCAAAGGTCGAGCCTTGGTGGCGAGTCGAAGGCGTTGCTTCGTCCTTCTTCCTTCGGGAAACCAGGGACAATCGCCTCCTCCTCACCTTGGATGCGGATCGGCGATTTCGAAGACTTTGAGCCGCTGGTGGTCGAGGGAAGATGGCTGACGATGCCCGCCCTTCGTGGGTGTTGGTGACGTTCGCTCCATCGCCTAGGACCATCACTAGCAGCCCGGAGCACTGCAGATTGGCAATCTCGGGTCTGATTGGATTTCGATTCGTCTTTGTGGTGAATCGTTTCCCTTGTTGACAGCCTTGCGAAAGTCCGATCTCGGTCTGATTGGATCTCGATTTACCTTCGTGGTGAGTCGGGTCCCTTGTTGACAGACTCGGGAAATGATGTCTCAGGTTTGATTGGATTCCGATTCATCTTCGTGGTGAGTCGATTCCTTTGTTGACAGACTTGAAAGATGTCATCGGAAGAACGCCATTGCTGAGCTTGGAGAAGCCTGAGTCTTCTTGGGACTCGTGGCTTGTTGGACTCGCACTTTGGTCCTTCGTGGGCCTTTATATTTGATGGGCCCAATTAGGGTCTGTCTTGATGAATTAAATCTAGAATTCGTTTCTTGATTTGTGAGGACAACAGTTTTTTTCTTGTTTCGGAATCTGACTAAGTTACATGTAACATGGGTCGATTAAGTTTTTGGATAATTTGCTCTCAATTCCAATCGAGTTTCGTACTTTGTTGGAGCTTGATTGAAGCGGATGAATCCAGAAAATAAAATGAGCAATGAGGAGTCTGATATTATGTATATAGACTGAGCTCATTAAAATTTTTACGTAAAATTTTAAAATTAAAGATGTTTTGACCATGATGGGTTGAATTTCTTTATAATATGAGCTATAAATTTGTTTGGTACAAAATTTTTCTCGGATAAAACTGGTTTTTCCAGTGGGAGTATATCAAATTTCAGAACAATGTTTATTTAGAAATAAGGCATACGTTGCTTGGATGTTTTCTTGAGTTGTGTATTGACGGAATTGATTGCATGCTTTAAGTATGTTTTTGTTTCGGATTTCATGACAATAGATGACATGATTTACTCGCTTTACTCTATTTACGTAACATGAAGTAACTGACATGTTTTTCTTGTCAATGATAGATGGCAGACAATTTGACGAAGCAAATGGTCGCTGATCTGAACAAGGCTGAGAAGTTGACCGAATCGAATTACGATATGTGGAGTCGTAAGATTAGGCTTGTCCTGGATTACCAGGAGCTTCTCGAACCTCTCACGCAGACTGTTGAACCACCTAATGCTGAGGGTGTGACTCAGGCCCAGCATCGTAAGGATGTTGAGGCGTATGAGACCTGGAAGAAGAAGTCCAGGGCAGCACGGATAATTTTGCTGAGCAGTATGAGAAATGATCTCTTGCTTCGATTTGAGGCCTATGCAACGGCTAAGGATCTATGGGAAGCGGTTCAGCGAAACTTTGGAGGATCCACCGTCACTAGGAGACGGCAGCTGCAGATGCGCTTTGATAGCTACAGAAAGAAGTCCGATCATTCTATGGCTGAGCACATCACTACAATGGCAAACCTAATCGATGAACTCAAAGCTTCAGGTCTAGTTTTGACATACGAGCAACAAGTTCAAGGTATGATCAGGTCTATTCCCGGAGGTAGGCAGTGGGACTCTTTCAAGCAGAGTCTCACCCATGATGACAACATCAAGACATTTGAGGATGTTAATCGCCACCTGATGCTCGAAGTAGATAGGCTTCAATCTGACAAGCAGTCTAATGAGTCCTATGTGGTTGAGGCCAATCATGGCCAAAACTGGAACAGAGCACCGAAAAAGGGAAGAAAGGGATCCAATGCTGGCACACACAAACAGCAGAAGCAGAAGAAAGAACAGAAACCCTCTGGGGTAACAAAGGCCAGAAAAGGAATGCTTCCTCATCTCGAAAGGACAACAAGTTCAATGGGACTTGCTACAATTGCAAGGAGAAGGGTCACTTCTCTCGCGATTGCACTCAGAAACAGATACGAATTTCGTATGAGTACATGTCTAGTTGCTTTGTAACTTCGTGTTATATGTTATCTGATTCCTCTCCTTCGTGGACTGTAGACTCAGCAGCAACGGAGCACATAGCGCGGGATCGCTCGTGCTACATAGACTTTCGCCGAATAAGCCGAGGGTCCATGAGGATCTTCATGGGAAATGACGCAAGTGTGGATGTACTAGGAATTGGAAGCTGCAAGCTGCGCTTGTCCAGTGGAAGAGACCTTATGATTCATGATGTGTTGTATGCTCCCGAAATAAGGCGAAATTTAGTTTCTGTTCCTGCTTTATCTAAGTTAGGTTTTAAAGTTTGTTTGACGATGATGGTCTGACATTGTACCAGAAGCACAATTGGGTTGTTTTTGGCACTGGCTCTTTTGCGAATAAGTTTTACACATTGGATGTTGATTTATCAAATGCATATTTTGAAGAATCTCTTGTTTCCAATGTTGTTGATACAAAGACTTGGCATTCTAGATTGTGCCACATTGGCATAGATCGTATGAACAGGTTAGCAGTAGAGGGTTTCTTTGGAAATACTTCTAAACTAAGGCTCGATACATGTGAGCCATGCCTAGCAGGAAAGGCAAAACGGAAGCCTTTTGGTAAAGCAAACAGAGCCACTCAACCATTGCAATTGATTCATTCTGACATTTGTGGCCCAATGAGTGTGAGTACTAGGCATGGAGCTAGGTACTTTATCACATTTATTGATGATTTTACACGATTTGGTGTTGTGTATCTAATTTCACTACGTTCTGAGGCATTACATTGTTTTGGGAGGTATGTGAAATTAGTTGAGAATCAGATAGATCTCAAAGTGAAGGCCTTGAGAACTGACAGGGGTCGAGAATACCTCTCTGAAGAATTCAAGGAATTCTGTGAGGAAAAGGGTATAGATCGACAGCTGACTATTCCATATACTCCTCAACAAAATGGGGTTGCAGGGAGAAGGAATATGACCCTCATGGAGATGGTTAGATCCATGATGGCTCAAGCAAATCTCCCGATTTCGTATTGGGGAGATGCATTGCTTACAGCAACGTATGTACTTAACAGAGTACCTACAAAATCAGTCACTGAGACGCCATACGAGTTATGGACAAAAAATAAACCAGACCTAAGTGGTCTTAGACCATGGGGTTGTGCCGCTTATATTACCACTACTTCCAATAAGTTTGGAAAATTGGGTCCCCGAGGGAAGAAATGCGTATTCGTACGTTATTGCAACCACTCAAAGGGATACATTTTCATCGGTGAAAATGAAAGTGGGAGAGTGACTGAGATTGATTCTCGTGATGCCACATTTTTGGAAAATGATTTTCCACACATATCTGAGTGGTTCAAGATCAAGAGCTCTATGAGCAAGATGGATCTGATCCGGAAAATCTAGAAATTGATAGGAACAGGGAGGGCATAAGTCCTGAGGTTCCTGATGCAATTCTAGATGAAACAGTGGGAGAACCTGCTGTTCAACCATTATGGGAACAGGAGAACATAGAACCTCAAGAGGTTCAAGTTCAAGAAGAGGATGATGCACACTCTATTCAAGAAGATGAACAGGTCGCACAACCTAATCCTGAGCCCGAAGAACTTCAAGAAGTACCACTCCTTCGGATAAGTGGGAGAGGCACGGTGCCTCGCAAATACTTCGACGTTGAAGCTCATATGGTTGCTTCAGATGATGTTGTTGAGTATGAGACATTCATGTCTGCTCAAATGGACATAGATGAGCCTAGAACGGTAAAAGAAGGTCTATCTAGTTCTAAGGCAAGAGAATGGATAAAAGCAATGGAAGAGGAAATGAAGTCAATGCATAAAAACCAGGTTTGGGAACTGGTTGATTTGCCTTCAAACAGAAAGGTCATAGAGAACAAGTGGGTTCTTAAGATCAAGAGGAAGGCAGATGGATCCATTGATAAGGACAAAGCAAGATTGGTTGCTAAAGGATACACCCAAAAATAAGGGATCGATTATGAAGATACCTTCGCTCCTATAGTCCGATTGGGATCAATCAGACTCATCTTGGCCATTGTAGCTCAACTTGACCTTGAGTTGCATCAAATGGATGTCAAGACAGCTTTTCTCAACGGAGAACTTGATGAGGAAATCTACATGAGACAACCTCAGGCTTTCAGACAGAAGGGAAATGAGAGGAAAGTATGTCGACTTCTCAAATCCATATACAGTCTGAAACAAGCGTCTAGACAGTGGAACATCAAGTTTCACGAGGCAATGATGGAGGATGACTTTGGTCAACTGCCAGAGGATCATTGTGTATATGTCAAAGCCATAAAAGAAGGATTCTTGATCCTAACCTTGTACGTGGATGACATATTGCTAGCCAACAACAACTTAGGATTGCTGAACAAGACCAAGTCTTGGCTTTCCTCAAAGTTTGAGATGAAGGATATGGGTGAAGCCAATTATGTACTAGGTGTCAGGATTTTGAGGAATAGGTCGAAACGCCTTTTGGGTATATCCCAGGCAGCCTATATCAAGACGATCCTGAACAAATATAACTTCGGCGAGTGCAAAAGAATGGATACCCCAACCCAAAAGGGTATTGTGCTCAGTGCCGAAATGGGTCCAAAGACTCCAGAAGAGAGGGAAAAAATGAAGGGTATACCCTACTCCAGTGTTGTTGGCAGCTTGATGTATGCCATGATATGCACAAGACCAGATCTCTATCATGCTGTGGGACTAGTAAGTCGTTATCAATCAGATCCTGGTTTTGAACACTGGAAAGCCGTGAAAAGGATACTTAGGTACCTGAAAGGCACATAGGACTATGCCCTGTGCTATGGTGGATCAGACCTGCGCCTTGTTGGATACACGGATGCAGACTGGGGAGGAGATCCTGATGAGAGAAAGTCAACATCAGGTTATGCGTTCCTGCTGAACGGAGGTGCTGTTTCTTGGTGCAGTAAGAAGCAGTCCTGTATCGCTCTATCCACCATGGAAGCTGAATACATTGCATCATCAACAGCTTCACAGGAGGCAGTATGGCTGCGAAGATTCCTGAAGCACTTGGGTATTGTGAGCAGTGCAAAAGAAGCAGTCACCATTCATTGTGATAGCATGGCTGCACTGGCCTACATGAGAGACCTCAAGTATCACGGCAAGACGAAGCACATTAAGATGAGATACCACTATGTCAGGAAAGCAATAGCCCGGGGAAAGGTTTCCCTAGGACACATATCGACCACATGCATGGTTGCTGATCCTTTGACAAAAGCTATAGCTAGACCTACTTTCTAGAGTCATGTTAAGTCAATGGGACTTAGGAAAGGTTTTTAGGGTCCTATCATTGCATGTTATTTCGACTTTTGAGACATTTTTTCCATTAGTTGAATAATGATGATGTTTTATGATTGCCAATGTTTTATGTATGCATGTCTTGTCACTGAACCAACATTTTGTTTTCTTGCACGAACATACGTCTCTAAGTGTACGTCACTATAGAGGTAAGGTGTCTTTATATCTTCTTAGGAATTGATAAAAGACGAAAACCGCCTTGACTTATGTAGTCAAGAAGAAGTTTCTCTAGTTGAGAGATGACTGCATGGGTAATTTATCAAGCCATGATATGACTCCCATACCCATGGGTTTAGATATAGCCAGGCCGTTTTGTGAAGAGTACACAAGGAAGTTCATGGTTTACGTAACTGTGAGAATTGGCATGTGAGGGTAGAGTTGACAACTCTTGGAAGAGGACTCCCCACAACATACCGTCATACTGGTATGTGCTAGGCGACTAGTGAAGTGACAGAATGATCCCTTTACTCTGTTGCTGTGTAAGTCATTTTATGAAAAGATGTAGCCCTTAGTCACTATTAGCATAGGTCACTGATTGTGGTGTTGATGTTGCTACTTTGGTTATGTTTTCCATGGCCATGAGTGATTCGGTCTAAGTGAGGTATTTCTGGGAAAGCAGTCATCATCTCATGAAAGTGATGCTAGTGCAAAAGGAAGGTGATATGAGTAGTCGTTGACATTGAATGGGATTTGCGGGTACCAGCAATCGATGGATTGTTGTGAATCGCCATTATAGTTGAAACAAACTGAAATTAACTTTTGAGGGATCCAGTTTGTGTGAAAACTAGTCCGACGAAAGATATGCCTAGGGTGCAGCAATACTTTGAGCTAACGTTTAGTCCCCAACGGGATATATTCTTCGTATTGGTCCCTAGCGGGATTTCGAGTATTGAAGTTGTGTTTGCAGGTGGTATTGCTAGGTCGCACGGCCTATACACAAAAGTATGAAGGGTGAGAATTGGAGGAACAATCTTTTGTGTGAGTGGGAGATGTTAATATTATTTCGTATAATATTTATTCCACCCAAAAGATAAGTGTTGGTTAAACATATCCTGTGAGCATATCTTCTTGTTAAGATCAGTTCACCCAAGGGATAGTCCTTATCAGTTAAAGATGTTAGATTAATTCCTTTTTATAAAGGATTAATCCTCTCTACGTGAGATATCAGTTCACAGAGAAAACAAAACACACGTACAATTCCAGAGCCATTCTCTGGCATTGCTCCTCCCGCTCCGATCTCTCATAGTGATATAGGCTGTGAAAAGTGCGTCGATCAGTGGTTAGTTCCTCTGTTCTTCCACCCGGTGATCGAACTCCAAGGCGCAGAAGGTCCAAGACTTCCGCTACGCTTGATCTCAGGAAACAAGGTATGTAAATCTAGTCCTGATTTCTAACATCCATCATATCATATCTTTCCTTGAATAGGTAAATAAAGAGCGGCCATTACGAGGTTCGAACCGAGGACCTATGGATACTACCCACAATTCCTTTCCGATGAACCATTCCGGAATGATTTTTATCATATCTTTCCAAGAAAGCAAACAACCCACAAAACATAATAAAGCACTTATTAAACTGAAATATTATTTAGCTCCCACAAAGCATGAAGCACCAACTAAACAAAGAAATCAACCACCACAAAACAAACATGTTTTGTGAATAACATCAGCAAAGTCCCTACTCATGTTTCCAAAGCCAAAGCCTTGAGATCCCTGACCAAATCATAGACATACTTTTCTTGAATCTCTTTGTTCATCACAAACTCTCTCCACTTCCTAAGGTTTGCTCTTATGGACTTACCTGGCTCCTTGTCAACCTCCACCATGACAGTCTTCACGGCCTCTAATACATCAGTTTTCCCAAAATACCCATCATTGTCCCTCCTATTTACCTCTACACCCACCTTCAGATCAAGCTCAAAGAGCTTAGAGTTGAAGAACTGATCACCGTTCAAGGGTAGCAAAACAAGCTGACAATCGCCAACTAGGGCTTCCACAAGTGAGCTGAACCCAGCATGGGTCACAAAGCATCCCAAACTTTCATGGTTCAGGATCTGCTGCTGCTGGACCCATCCAGTGTGGATCATTCCCTTGTCCTTAACCCTCTCCATGAACCCACTTGGGAGGGCATCAGCCAGGTCAGAACCTTCTGGAAGGTTCAGGACCAGGATGAATGGAAGGCCAGTGAGCTCTAACCCAAGGGCTAGCTCTTTGATTTGATCATCATCCAAGGAAGCCTCACTTCCAAATGCGCAAAACACAACAGATTTTGGCGGGAACTGCGCTAGCCACGTGGCGAATCTTGGTTCAAGGAGACCAGATGGTGGCTCAGGGAGGACTAGACCAGCAACTAGGACTGGTTTCCCAAACTGGGTCTTGATGTATTCGAGGTATGAGGCTTCCATTTCATTGCAAGACTTGAAGACAATGGCATCGGCGCCTTGTATGGACAGGTAGCACCTCAAGATAACAGGAGGGGCACCATTGAAGCTCTTGAAAACATATGTGAGGTTTTGGGCTTCAAAGGATTTGCAGGAGAGTGAGGGTTTTGGGTGCCCTTTTGGAGGCCTTTTGAGCTCTTCAATGCTGGGGACTTGAATTTTTGTGGTTGCGTTGAAGCTCAGAGGTGGGCCCCCATTGATGATCCTTGAAGGCGGGATAGAGTATGAAGATGCAATGGCAGAGAAGATGGAGAAATGAACAGTCTTGATGCCTAGCTCAGAGGCTAAGGTTGGGAGCCAGTGCTGTGCAAAATCAAACAAGACAACATGGGGCTTGAGATCAGCTAATAGGGTCTTGATTTGGGGCTGCATCTTGTCCACTGCTAGCTTGAGGAGCTCAGGCGTGGAGCCATCTGTGATCTTGGAGGTGCTCTCAATGCCTTGAGGGAGATCTTCAATGGAGGGGAAATGGAGAGGGATAAGGTGGGTGTTAGAGGATTGAATAAGGGTTTGTTTGATTCTTGGGATGTTGCCAGAAGCCGAGAAGAAAGAGATCTTGATGCCATGGGAGGAGAGCTTGTTGGAGAGGTGGATGAATGGGTTTATGTGGCCAAAGGCAAACCATGGGAACATTGCTACATGGAGACCCTCATCTGTGTTTCTTTCCATCTTTTCATTCTCCATCTTTCTTTAATTTATTCCTCCCAACAACAAATTTTAAGTGCAGAGCTAGCTTGACTAGAGGAAGAGCTGTGGCTGGTACAACTTACAAGTGATGACTTTATATACACTTCAACACCAATACACCATGAACTATTGCACGGACATACACTTGACACGTACATTATTTTTGCACCTATACGGTCACCTACTCACCTCTGCACCTCTGTATTGATTGTGATTGGGATTGGGATTGGGGAGTATAATTGATTTGGATCGACTCCCGTGAGTAAAAAGTAAAAACTGCGGCAAGTGTTTTGATTGGTTAGAGCAAAGAAAGGTAATTGATCCAGATTTGCCAAATAACTCGTACACCATAGACTTCATCCCTCTCCTCTCGACCTTGCCTCGCCTCGCCTCGCCTCCCCTCCAATCGCCATGGTGCGCCTCTCCTCTCCTCTCCTCTCACAGTCTCGCCTCCAATTGCCACGCCTCGTTTCGCCAATCGCCATGCTTCGTTTTGCCACTTCAATCTATTCGCCTCTTGCCTCGCATCTGCGCTTCTCCCCCTCCGAATCGACTTGTTAAAACCTAGGTATGATTTTACTTTTTCAGTTTCGATCTATTTTGATTTGTGCACAGATAATGAATTTCTAGGGTTCTTATTTATCTACTGGTTTTGATTCAAATATTTCCTAATTGCTAGTATTAAAATTATATACGAGTTCTGTTTTTTTGCCCTTGTTTCCTCCCATCCCCAAATGTGTTTAGATATGCCAAATAATGGAATTAGGGGTTTAAAATTCAGTGTCTTTTGGGTGATACGGTTCCTTTTTCATCTACTAAGGATAAGAGATCCATTATTGAATGAGTTTTATTGCTTGTTCAAGTGAGATTAGGGAGCTGCTCTCTCATCTGGTCACATCCAGGATTGAATGTGTTCCTAATCCTTCATAGTGCTGAAACGTAAAGGTAAGATTGTAAATGCAAAAATATTCTTTTTTTATTTTTTTGAGGAGTTTGCTGAGCTTCTTGCATTTCATACAGAAGTTTTTGGTGCATTGTCCTTGTATAAGGATGTGTGGCTGAAAAGGACTGATCACTTGATCAAATGTGGCAAATTCAACACTTCCAAACAAGATTGGTTTCTCTTGTTCACTGGAGTGATTTCCCTTTCTAACAGACAGGTAAGCTCACACAGAGCAACTTTTATACGTTTAGGATGGTACTTCTCGAGCTCTCGACTGGAAGAAGAGCGATAGCGTTAACCAATGGGTCAGCTGATCAAAACTTGGTCTTGCAGGTTACATATCCCTTCCATTACTTCAGCAAAAAGTAAATATCAAGCTTTGTGACAAAAGTTGACCAGAAAAATTGATTTATTCAGGTGAGGAGTGCCTTGAATGATGGGAAGAAGCTAAGAAAGGTAATTGATCCAGATTTGCCAAAGAACTCGTACACCATAGACTCCATAACAATGCAGGCTTTAGAGGTGTTTAGTAGGAGGAAGAAGGTGGGTTGTTTTGACTCGAATACTGTGTTAGAGCTGCTTTCCCTTGCTAACAACTTCTGTTGTGATGAACTAAAATCAGCTAGTGATGTTTACCTGTCTACATTGGTGGACAATCGGAGATTGCATTGATGCTTATGAAATATGGGCTTGAGGAGAGTGCATATCTCTTTGTGGGTGCTTGTTTGCAAGTACTCATAAGCGCTCTTCCTTGTACTGATTATCTAAATTTCACTCCTTTTCCCTGTTTGTATTAGTTAGGACTTAGAACTGTTAGGAGTGAGGAGCTTGATTTATATTTATACATCTCCATGTAATTCAGAACATAACAAAGTGCGAGATTTCCTTTATATGTGCTTCCTGTCTGATTCTGTTTCTTAACTCTCTACATAAAAAATAGACTATTTTGATATTATAATTAGGTTCAAGATTCTAAAATCTTGAGCCCATAATTATAAAGCAATATGTTCAAAATTTTAGTAAGTTCAAGTTCTTTATAAAATGCTAGTTCAACATTTTATATCTATAGATTCAAGATTTTTATAACTATAGGTTTAAGATCTTGTAATTATATAGTATCTTTTATGAAATAGGTTCAATGTTTTAAAATCTTGAACCTATAATTATAGAAAAGAATAGGTTCAAAATTTTATTGGGTAGGTTCAAAATTTTAAAATCTTGAATCTACAATTTAAAAAAAAAAGAGTAAATGAAAAATTTGAACTTACCATATTGAATTTTATTAACTAGGTTAAAGATTTTAAAATCTTGAACCTACAATTAAAAAAAAAAAGATCAAAGTTTTATTTAGTAGGTTCAACATTTTAAAATCTTGAACCCACAATTGTATCAAAAAATAGATTAAATTTTTTATGAAGTAGGTTCAACAATTTAAAATCTTGAACCCACAATTATAAAATAAAAAAGGTTAAAGTTTTTAGGAAAAATGACTGAAAATAATACGAACTATCAACCATGAACCAAAAATAATACAAACTTTAAAAATGATGATTTCATACCCAAACTATACTCATATTAACCAAAAATAATACGATGTCCATTTTTTACCAAAATTTCAATGAAATGGTTGTTTTTATAATTAAATAATATAGAGGATCAATAATCAATATTGTGAACATAATTAAAACTGGAAGATCTTCATCCCCATTCTCCGTTCATATGGTTTTTCCTCCTCTAAGGCCATCTCCCATGGTAAGCCAAAAAATGGGTTTTGGCCTAATTTTACTTCCACCCTAGGCCAAAACTCATTTTAGCCATTTTGTTTTTGGCATATTTCTAAAAGAAATGCCAAATTTGGCTTCCTCTTTTGGAATGCCAAATGCTAAATAATACAATTATAAACCTATATATTATATAGTTATGATTTTTAATTAAAATTAAAAGTTGTAGTATTGTAAAGATATTAAAGAATTCTTCGATATGAATATAATATTTGACATATTAGAATTATCATTGCATAAATAATATTTTTTTTAAATGACATTAATCTTTTTTATTATAGATTCATCAAAATTATAATAAAAATTAAATATTAAATTGCTTAAAGTACGTACTAAAGATAGAATCGAGTGACGGAAATGAGATATGAAAGTTCTAAATTATATTAGTATTTATAGGAAATTAGCCTGCCAAAATTGGCCTACGGTGGGAACAATAAAACCGTATAATAAGCCAAAAGAGAATATGCTATAAAATATTATCTTTTGGTAGGCTATTTTCCCTAGTCATTATGGTTACGGGGGAAGATGCTCTAAGAGCAATTTTATCGGTGGTACTGTTTGAGATGCTAAGGTTAAAAAAAATATAAAATATTGAGGTCAGACCTGTTCGGATGCTTGTGAGATGTAAAAATGGTATCGCTGCTAATTTTGTTTTCAGATTTTAAAGCTGAAAAACGGACAGCTGTTGCAACATCATAGGTCACCGCTGACGCGCATCTGCAGAGGGCTGGGATAGCTGTCGCGACGCCACATGAGGATGGAGCTACAGTTGTGATTGAATGCAACGGACGACTGCGATTTGATCTGACCGGTGTAAATTAAATTGAAATAATGCCAATTTCGCAATGTAACATGTAAAAGTTTTTTTAAAAAAAAATACCATAATACTAGCTTCATTTTTCTCTACACATAGACATCAAATTTGAATATGTTTCGACGTAATTTGAAAAAACTGATTTATTTTGATATAGTTATATTGTAATTTTACTCGGTAAATTGGATATTGGTCATTCGGTGTCCGATTGCTTATTATAATACCTTTCCGGATAGGGAATCGCGTCACTAACAAAACTCACAGCGCTGTGACATATGGGCTTTTTAAGCCATTTGGGGTCGTTTCAGGGCTCAAATTAGAGTTTTACTGTGTTCGAAACTTTCATGGCTCAAATTAGGGTCGTTTCAGGAATCATCAACTATTTTGGAGACGAGTACCTTCGACGACCAAATGCAGTAGACATACAACATCTGCTGAGCGTAGGATTGTCTCGTGGTTTTCCAGGAATGTTGGGTAGCATTGACTGTATGCATTGGGCTTGGAAGAATTGCCCAACTGCATGGAAATGTCAATTCGCGGGTGGATATCATGGCCATCCAACAATTATACTCGAGGTCGTTGCATCCTACAACCTATGGATATGGCATGCTTTCTTCAAAGTCCCAGGTACAAATAATGATATTAACGTTCTTGATCAATCCCCTGTGTTTGATGATATTTTACAAGGTACAGCTCCGAATGTTAATTTCGATATCGGGGGACACGAGTACTCCATGGAGTACTATCTTACTAACGGGATCTACCCTGAATGGGCTACATTTGTCAAATCACCAAAGAGTCATCAAGGAACCAAAATGAAGTTATTTGCTCAATATGTGGCTTCCGCTCGCAAAGATGTGGAAAGAGCATTTGGAGTGCTGCAAGCTCGTTTCGCAATAGTTCGTCATTCAACATTATCTCGGGATCCAATTTTGGTCGGGAAGATAATGAGAGCATGCATCATTTTGCACAATATTATCGTGGAAGACGAGCGAGAAGATTATAGTCATCATGGATACGAGATTCCACAATTCGAGGAAGGTGTAAGCGGTGAGGCTGCACCGGTTGACGACGATGCGTGGACGTTTTCGACTGAGCGCCATGCGAGTATGCAAGAGTATATAAAGAAGAGGCATGGACTTCGTGATAATGTTACGCACCGCCGACTTAGGGAAGACTTGAAGGAAGATATTTGGCAAAAATTTGGATCCACACGTGGAGGCAATTAGATTTTGCAAATTTCGTATTATTTTTCGTACGTTACAATTTAGTTTATGTATTAGCTTTTGTGTAATTTCTTTTTTTTTTAATCAATGAAGTTTTCTATTTTATTTTAAATCAAAATTTTATAATTACAATTTAGTAATTATTAAATACTAATATAATATTATAATCATATTATAAACATGTTGGAAATAATTGTTATAGAAGGGTATATTCGTAAATTGAATTGGTAAAAAAAGATGGATTGTGGGATGCTAGGGATGCTATTGTTAAACTGGAAAAAGTGGAAAAGGGATGCTATGCTGATGTGGCGGAGAGAAATAGTAATTTTAGTATCTTGAATAGTAACTGATAAACATGGCCTAACTGGTTTCCATTGTTATTTAAGAATCATTCATTGGCTTCAAAATTTTGACATTTTCAACACCTAATTGATTGGTATTCGATTAGAAATTTTGTTATAAACTCCTAATCCATAATATAAAGGATCCTGTCGAATTTCCTAACCCTAACTAATTGGCTTCAATGGTGAAGTAAAGTGGTGTTGTTGTTGTCCCTAATTGAGTTAGGGAAACATTTACACAATCACTACGAGGATATACACAAAATCAATTGGTAATTTCAGTTTCGAATCGTCCCAGAACGGCAAAATTTTCAATTCCGGCCTTCATTCTCTCCATGAGCAATTTTGGCGAGCTTCAACAATGGCAGTAATTGAATTATTAATTCATGGAGTCGTTGATGATAGCGCTAGCGATAAGGCGAAATACGGTTACCACTACTATCTTTCTTTTTCAAGCTTGTTATATCCTCATCTATCATAGCTATTTTTCCTATAAATCTAATGCCTTTTGGTTCTCAAAATCTTTGGATTGCTCTTTACAACGTGAATTAATCCACCTAAGGTAGGCTGGTTCTTTAACCTCATTCAATCTACTTAAGTGTAAGCTTTGCACTTGCTTACACAAATCCTCATTTGTGCCTTAACATGAAATCGAGTGATTATGTAAGGGGTGGGAACTATACTGTATTTAATAGGTGATTTTTTTAAAAGAATTAGATGAAACAATATCTCAAAGGCTTGCGCTTGATTTCCTGAATGGGACTTCATGGAAGCAAATCTGTAGGCGAGATCTCTTGTGTAATTTGAAGCTCCTTATTTGAGACGCATTAATTTGACAACTTTCATCTTTAGCCTCTACGGTTCCTTTATCGAATGTTAAACTAGGAAAACCCTAACTCTGTTTAGCCTTTTCATTCAATTTGTGGAGCGGCAATCCTCTTCCTCCTCTCCAGAGCTGCAAACCGCTTCCCTGATCCGGCAATCCCCTTCCTCCTTAAGCCGCGACTACCATGGAAGCCTCTCACGTACCGTCGGCGATCCTCTTCCTCTGCCGGTCTCTCACCTCTGGCGACTCTGATCACGAGACTGGAAACGATGAAGATGGTTGAGGCGGGATGGTGGTGACGTCGGCAGATCTGGGCGGTGGTGGCGAGCTCCTTCCTCCGCCCGCTTCCCCGACTCCTCCTCTCCAGATCGGCAATCCTCTTCCTCCTTAAACCGAGGACTACCATGGAAGCCGCTCACCACCGGAAATCCCCTTCCTCTGCACATCGCTAGAGCTTCTCGGCGGCGCTGTTGATGGACATTCTTGCCCTGTTGTAAGGTCTGTGTTCTTTGAATCTCTTGCTTGGTGGTCGTTCTTCTCGGTTTTTGATGTTTCGAGGGTTCAATTCAGCTTGAGCCTTGATTTGTTGTTTCGAGGAGTCTGGTGGAGGAAGATGGGATTGGTCGCGCCGCTCCCGTCGCTAGGGCACATCTGCTTGAGGGAATCGGCTAACGTCGAGTTCATCGCGGGAAAGTGCCAAAGTGGGCCACTCGCTCTCAGGATATCTAGCATTATTCACATGAATGCATTGATTTTTAATCGAATATACATTTTGGTTTTCCATATGCCTATTTTGATTAACTACTTGTTAATTGTTCAGTTGTATTTGTCGAATTTTGGTTACTAGTGGTAATGAGTTAGTAAATTATTCAGTGAAATCTGATTTATTATTCGCTGGAATATGGAGTTCGGTTCGGTAAACAACATAAAACAAAACATTTAAAAAATTATTCAGTGAAATGGGAGACATTATTCGGTGAAATATTAAGCATTATTCGGATTAATTATAAGTACTATTTATGAGGTTTCCTTTATCTTAAATTGATTGACAAAAAAACATTATTCGGTAGCATGTGACAAATTATTAAATAGAATTTGATATCAACTAAATGAAAAAAATAATATAACATTATTCGGTAGCAATGGATATATTATTCGATGGAATTGTCATATTTTTAAAACGAATTAAACAAAAAACAAAACATTATTCGGTAGCATGAGACAAATTAATTATTCAATTGAATTGGTAATTTTTTATATCAACTAAAAAAAATAATATAGCATTATTCGGTAGCAAGTGAAATATTATTCGGTGAAATTGCCAGTTTTTTAAAACGAATTAAATCATGTGGGTTTAATAAAAAAAAAATTATTTTCTACTGAAAAAAGCATTTTTTTCACAAATATTGTATATTTAAAAAAAACATGAGAAAAAAGCAAGGTGGAGTGTGGTAACACGCACTAAGGATATTGGTTTTTTTTTTTCTTTTTGAGCCATGTGGTCCCACTTTATTAAAAAGAAAAAACAAAAATCACTTTTAATCATGACCTTCAATCTCCTCTCAATCAACGGCCAATAATTGTGTACAAGGTACACTTTAAGGGTTGTGAACACCAGAACCACACCCTATATATATACATATAGTATGGATCTTTTGTTCACAACTCTTACGGTGTACCTTGTACACAAATCCTGTCCATTAATTGAGATGAGATGAATGGTTGAGATTAAATGAGTTTTTTTCCTAATTTTTTAAATAAACGTTGTGGGTCCCATATACAATCTATCCCAAATCTTATACATTGAGAGCGTGAGCGCGTCCTAAATTTTCCAATGGTCTTCTTCGTAAATTTGTGAACCGGAAGAACGACCGAGTTGTGGCTGACGGCGGCGAAGAGGGCTGAGTTTCCGGAGACCGTCATCGAGGCAAGGCAGAGGCGAGCGCAGGCGAGGCGCAAATGAGCAGAGTCAAGTCGGGGCTAGGTTCGGTTTTCTGAGCGGGGTGCGATTCGGGAGGCCGGCGGTTAGGCGTGGCGGAGGCGATCGGATGCGAATCGGATTCTGAATCCTAATACGATGCTCGATCCACGGCATCTGCAGTTCGTCTTCTTCTTCCTTTGACAGGCCACAATTCTTCTTCTATTCATCTTCTTTTTCTTTTCCAAAACATACGTCTGCAGTTTTAAATCGGCGATGAGGGGTCGTTGTTCACGGCGAATCAAGGGCAAGGCGAGGCCGTCAGTCGATGCGGATTCGTCCGGCAGCGATGAGTGGTTGTTCCCGGCGAATCGAGGGCAAGGGGAAGCGGATTCGGAATCGCCACCAGATCGGGAGTCCCCTCACGGTTAGATTTTGCACTGAGCGAGGCGGCGAAGGGTCGATGTGGCTCCGACGGCTCCAACGGTGGTTGTGGGTTCGATGGCATCGACTGTGCTCCATTCTTTCAAGTGCGAGTGGGGACGACGTTATTCGGTAGGATATAATACAATATAGGATTCCTTAGTAGGATATGGAATATTATTCGGTGATATTGAATATTTATTCATAATAATCAGAGAAATTTTTTTTTTTATAAATTTGTGGTTTTTGAAATATAGAAGATTATTCGGTGAATTTTGAAATATTATTCGGTTAAATCTGAAATATTATTAAAAAAAATATTATTCGGTAGCCTTTGATAAATTATTCGAATTTGTGGTTTTTGAAATATGGAATATTATTCGGTGAATTTTGAAGCATTATTCGGTGAAATCTGAAATATTATAAAAAAAAACATTATTCAGTAGCCTTTGACAAATTATTCAGTGGAATTGATGAATTTTCATCTAAACTAGATGGAAAAAAGATAAAATAACATTATTCGGTAGAATGTGAAATATTATTCGGTTAAATTGATGAATTTTAAAAACAAATGAAAATAACATTATTCGGTGAAATTGTCAAATATTTGAAACGAACTAAATCAGGTGGGTCCCACCGATGAATTACCCATAAATATTTAGTTTTTCCAAATATTTTATTAATATTTTTTAATAAAAAGGGCAAACCAAAAAAAAAAAGAGCGGACCAAAAAAAAAGAAGAAGAGGATGTGTGTCTCACGCTCATTCAGAAGTGGAGTGAATTCTTTTTCCACGCGGGTCCACAAAAAAACTCAACAAAATTAAAAAAACCCCTTTTCATCCTAGCCTTCCATCCTTTATGGATCAACGATCCAGATTTGTGTACAAGGTACACCGTAAGGCTTGTGAACACTAGAACCACACCCTATATATATATATATATATATATATATATATATATATATATATATATATATATATATATATATATTCATCCAATTCAAGTAACCTCACAATGAAAATCGAAAAATTTGAATATCAAAAACATCACATATTCATTCGCACGGAAGAAAATTATTATATATATTAATCGTACCTCAAGTATGAGCATTATACCATCAATGCAAAATGTTTAATAAAGCAATAAATCTCATAAACTATTAGTGAAACAAAGAGTGGTTTCACTTGAGCATTTTATCAAACACTTTATGTGCATTATAAAGTGTGCATTATGATTAAGCATCCATGGAACTATAGCTAAAAGAATTTTCACCTCATAAATTTCAACATTCAATCAACCACACATAGGAATATTCATCACAGTTTCACTAAAGTAGCAAACTCTACATATAAATGATTCAAAATTTAATAATATGTAACGTGAATAGAAATTACTTGTATTATCCTTGTAGTTCAACAACAAGAGCAAATAGTTCAGGAGTTTTAATACCAAGTGGTTTAGCGTTTTTATATCAAGTGATTCAGGGTTTTTCTACCAAGTGGTTTAGGGTTTTTATTCCAAGTGGTTCAGAACATATAAATAGAAGTGGTTCACGAAGTAAATAGAAGTGGTTTAGGGTTTTAAACCAAGTGGTTCAGCACATATATATAGAAGTGGTTCAAGAAGCAAATAGAAGTGATTCAGGGTTTTAAAACAAGTGGTTCAGCACATATATAATTAGAAGTGGTTCACGAAGTAAAGAGAAATGGTTAATGAAATAAATAGTAGTGGTTCATGAAATAAAGAAGAGTGGTTCATCAAATAAAGAGTAGTGGTTCATCAAATAAATAGTATTTGTTCATTAAATAAATAATTGAAAAATAAACATTAAAAGAAAATAAAATAAGAATGAAAATATTATAATTATTAAATACTAGGGGTTCATGAAATAAATAGTATTGGTCCATGAACCATTTTATTTAAAATAAATAAATAAATAAAAAATAAACATTAAAAGAAAATAAAAGAAGAATGAAAATTTTACAATTATTAAATTGTAGTTGTTAATGAAATAAATTCTAGTAGTTCGTGAAATATGGAGTAGTGGTTCATGAAATAAAGAGTAGTGGTTCATCAAATAAATTGTATTGGTTCATTAAATAAATATTACTGGTTCATTAAATAAATAGTATTGGTTCATGAACCATTTTATTTTAAAAACAAACAAACAAATAATTAAAAAATAAACATTAAAAGAAAATAAAAGAGTAGTTGTTCATGAAATAAAGAGTATTGGTTTATGAACTAATATTATTTAACGTTGATTTTATTATATTCATTATTTTTTTAAAAGATAATTTGAAATTATAAAAATATATAATTTTTTACAGTGAAATATATTTTTTTTCTAATGTATAATTAATAAAATTATATGATGATGTTTTAATTAAATTTCACAAACGTTGATTTAATTTTGAGAAGAAAACTGTTTAAGGGTTAAAACTTATTAAATTGTAAAATGAACATGAAAAGCAACTTGGTCTAGTGGTTGTCCCGTTAATTAGGTGCATGTGGTTCCGTGTTCGATTCTCTGTATTGTGAAGGAGGCAAGCGTTTTTTTAAAATATGTAGAGGCGCGTGGATGGCACGACAGAAGGGGAGCAAGACGCGTGGGGTGGCTCAAACGCGATAGATAGATAGATAGATATATAGATAGATATGCATGACTTGTAATTCCACACCAGACAGGGAATATGTATATGAGTTATAATCGATGTTTTGAGTAGTTAGAGAAAGCAAGTCCCCAACCCTTGATTTAGAAAAATAATGTTGACTGAGTATGCTAGTTCATAACTTAAGACCCCAACCCGAGAGCCATCTTTGAACCTGATTCTCACCATGGAGGGGGATGAAGCCTGTTATAATCGATGTTTTGAGTAGGTAGAGGAAGCAAGTCCCCAACCCTTGATTCAGAAAAATAATGTTGACTAAGTATGATAGTTCATAACTTAAGACCCCAACCCGAGAGCCATATTTGAACCTGATTCTCACCATGGAGGGGGATGAAGCATGTTGTTTCAACGCCTCACCGGGGGAGAAACCCCCCTCAGCCTTTAATTCTTGCAATGATTCTTTGTCCATACGAAATTTGGGGTGTGGCGAATGAGAATCGTCAACCACAAGATTATTCTTGTTTTTGTATTTGACGTTGGACACCCTTCGACCTAAAGAAAGACTCCAATCGTGCGTCGGGGGGCCTCCCCTCACAACAAAACACCATCTATCAAACCTTCCCCGAAGCACCAAGCATTTCGCACTTGTTTTTCGAAATTTCAGCCGAATGAGACACCATCTCCCCTCCCTCCACCACACAAAGCATACCCACAAGAGAAAAGATGCATCATTAACCCTCCTGCAAGGAGATCTGACCAAAGAAATTTGATTCAACCGTCGTCCAGCCTTCTCCCAAGGAGACAAGCTAGAAGCTAGATTTACAACAAGAACAATCAGACCCCTAAGCCAATTGAGGGAGGAGGGGGTTTGATTGAAGATTTGGTGGGTAGAAAGGGTGAAGGGTTAGGGATTAGTAAGCACGTGTTTGGGAGGGGCTTATGGAGTATCTTATGGAGGTTCACCAAAAATTTGAGCTCTTGCCGGGCGTGTTTGGTTGCAGTTGTGGGTGGAGTTCAAGGAGTTGCAGTTGGAGGTTTTTTCATCTGGTTTCCAAAGCTGGGGGGCGAGCGTATGGAGGTTATTGATGGGGTTAAGGAAAAGTTGTTCATTTTTGCCCCTTCTCCTTTCAGAGCCCTCGCAAACCCCCACACGCCCACGAAATTTCACAAATTTACAACAAATCACAATCACATAAACAGATAAACTCACAATCAATTTCAATTTCACAATCTCACAAAGTCACATTGAATTTTAATTTTACAATTACTTGGTATTTGGGGATGAAAAGAGAAGGGGCGAGGCGCAGCGCGGCTGCGGGATTCTTTTCGGGGAGAGGACGGCGGCGGCCAACGGTCGGAGTCGAAGATGGAGGTTCAACAATGTTAATAGAGGGATTGCATTGTGCGGTCGGAGATGGCTGCTTCCGTCTTCCCCTTCGTTCGGGACACGCCCTAGGGTTTTCTTCCTCCTATTTGTTTGACGTACCCTCACAAAGAAAAAAAAAATAGGGCAATGGGTAAGGGAAGAAGAAATAAAAGTGAGGGTATTACAGTCATTTTTCCCATAAATATATCTCCAACACTTTATACCCACCAAACAATAATTAGGTTTTTTACAAGGTTATTTTTTTTTTTTAAAAAAAAACTTCACCTCCCACACCTCCATAATAAACAAAATAAACTTCACCTCCTAAAAAATACACAACCCCTAAAAACCTCCTTTTTATCAAACACGCCCGAAGTAATTCGGAGGTAATTTCCTCTGGCTCTCCTTCCAGCTCTCATCATGAGAGTTTTTTCACCTACTTACTACACACATACATTCCATAATTCAAATACATCACTCGGGTTATATTTTAATTTTAATTTACTTCTTGAATTGGTAAATAAAGAGCGGTCATCTGGAGTTTGAACCGGAAACCTATGGGTACTACCCACAAGTCCTTTCCGGTGAGCCATTCCGGAATGGTATTTTAATGTTACTACGATAGTTGTTTCGTTACATAAAATTAGAAATTGCACGTTTCATATTTTGATTAAAATGACAAATATTTCTTAATTTCCTTTTCAAAATTTTTAGATTATTTTAGTAAAAGAATTTTGTATATGTACATGTTTTCAGTGCATTAATAATTAATTATTATTATTATAAGTTATAAAATTTGACAATGTTGTACAAAAATGAAGTGATAATTAAGAAACTGTAACAAAATACTCGTGCCTAAGGCGCGAGTCTCGCACTAGTAACTTCTCAAAACGACGACTTTCAATTTGCTAAACATTATAGAGTTTATTGTGTCAAATAAGAATTTACTCATTTAATCTATCCACTAGGCTAGAATTTATTAGCAAGGTGTGGTTAATATAGTTGATATTAATTTTTAACATATATTCTTGATTTATATTTCTAACATATTTGTAAATATGTCATTTCCTTAGGTATAGGTTAAGAAGCTATATTAGAAAAGATTTTCTACCACAAAATAGTAAAGCCTAAGAATCTAATTATAAGAAAAGCAAAACTAATTAAAATTTATAAAAGGTGATCGTTAACTCATCAACAATCAACACATCTAAAAATTCCCATTTTTCCTCTATACCACCAAAAACCCTTTCTCATGTGGAAGTACGCGCTCCACGCGCTGTGTCTCCCTTTCTCCCCAAAGAAAATCCTTTCCTACACCGCCTCCCTCCTGAAGAACCCTAGAAGTGAAAGTTCCACCCCAAAAAATTCATCCTTTTGTCAAATCACCGATGAAATTGTCTCCAGAAGGGCAAAAAGTTGCAAGAATCCTACTCCCAAAGATGTCTTTCCTGAAATCCCCCTTCAAAACTCTGAAAACCCCCTTTGGCAATCACCCCTTTTGCCGGCTCTGGGGTTGGGGGTGGGGTTGAAGCCCCTTTCTGTCTGTGTGAAGGCAAATTGTCATGCCAGTTTTCCGCTGCTTGGCAAACTTTTTTGGTGTCAACGAGCTTGGTGGAGAGACCGTCCCCTTCCCTGGCCCCTGCTTGAAAGTACGATGGGTTACTCGGCGACCAGTACATATGTCTTCCTCTCCCCAGTGCAGAAACTGAAGGTTCTGTCCCGCTGCTGCTGGGATCTCACTTCCAGTCGGTTCATCTTGGTGCAGAGGTGCTTTCTCTGCCCCCCTCCTTCTTCTCTCCACATCTATATGTACGGTGAAGCTGATGCTCCTCCTCCCCACACCATTTCTCCTCTTATCCTTTACTTCTCTTACTTTCTTCAAAATAATATTACTAATCTTGTTCTTGTGCTTGATTTACTCATGGCGTCCTCATCTGCAAACAAAAGGAAAGAACCCTTGGGGGATGATCCCCTCATCTCCCAACCAAATGCCCCCCTAAAGGGCCCCGTTCAGGGAACTCCGGGAGAAATCCCATCGATGGATGTATCAATGTTCTCTCCTTTCCATCGGAGATTAGTAACCGTAATCGATGCTTCTGCTATGTACTGCCTTAATTTGAACTTTATGGAAAGCATGTCTAGCTGTGTCCACTTAGCCTTTACTCAGGCCCCCGTTTGCGTAGATAAATGCGGTGGAATATTCATTAAGGTGAGCCCGGATATAGCATGTCCTCTAAGCAAACCCAGTTTAGGAACAACTTATGATGAATGGCTCCCTCCTACTGCTTGTGTGTTTGGTTGGGGTACTGAGATTTGGTTGCACCGACGGTATGCACGACTTTTCTATGAGAATAAGGATATTATGCTGAAAGATATTAATAAGCTTGATATGAATACCTGTCAACAAACTCATACAGAAGCGGAGAGCACTTGTGAGATAAGGCAACCGATGTTCCTACCAGTTCATAGTTCTTGTAGCTTCTTATCAGCTCCCCCAACTAGATCCCCTATTGCATTCACCCAAACACTCTGGTGGAGGCTTGATTTGGTGTCGTTCCCATGCTTAAACTATTCTATAATTACTTGGTTTAGATACCTTGCTCAACCTGCATATAGTTTTATTAAGCCTTTGCCGATCATTGGTGAGGCTTTGCCTTGTGTAGCCGATTTGTGTAAGAATTTCCTCAAAACAAACCAACAAGGGGCTAATCGATTAATTAAAACAGGAAATTGTAATAGATTCAAATACACCCATACTGATCTGAAACAAGAAAGTTTTGGCTTTTTAGTGAATGAATTAAACTATATTTCTATGGAAAATACTAGTATGAAACACCTACAGATTACCATTCCAAAACTAAATACAGCTCCCACCTCTTGGTCTCTCTTAGTTAAAATACTCTATGGACATATGCATATGAAACTCTTTATTAATAACTTTGGTACGAGAACAAACTTTAATGTGATATTAAAGCGGCAATCTAGGCTTGATAATCATGTAATGGTTGTGTTAATGCATTCGGCTATACAAAATCTGTGTGTATATCTTGAACTTCTGAGCTACTCCAGCCTCTTTCTTGTTTCATGGTTTGATGAGGCTATTGTTTCATATCTCCCTGGTCTCCGGTCACTAGAATTCCAAGAAGATTTTGCCCAACTCGGTAAATGGAGGATGAGCCTCCCCAAGCCAATAACGTCTCTTATAGATTATATCTCAAGCTATTTCTCAAAACTGGGCATAGAAGGGTTCTCAAATAATGCACTCCACTATAAGTATCATAAAATTATGACAATGAGTAATAACTATAACATGTTATGGTATAGATTAATCCACTACAAGTATCACATTATTAAACTGGAATCCATTACTAGAAACGGAGTCCGATCGAAATGGATTGGAGATAACAACAGTGCCCAATGCACAACATCGGCACCTACCGGGTGCCTCATAGTTCAAGTTCATAGAAAGAAGTGGAAATCGCACGAAAGATTATTGAACGAAGAACTCTTTGGAACAAACAAAGGACTAGACAAAATCTTACGAGTAGCTCCTAAAAGGGAAGTAAGCTGGTATGGGCCGAAACACATCATGTTTGCCTATATCGTCACAGGGGAATCATGATAATAAGGTATTGGAATTGTAGGGGTATCGAAAAAAGAACCTTCTGGACAGATATCAATGCCTGGCGTATGACAGATCGCGTACAAATGGTGATCCTAGCGGAAACTAAAACTGAAAACGAACCGGAAGAATCTCTTTGGAAAAATGCGGGATACACTAACATCTGTTGGTCCCCAGCTTATGGTCGATCAGGAGGCATTACGCTACTATGGAATGAAAATTCCTTCCTAAATGAAACCATTTCGGTGGTAGTACACCTCCCAAGAATCATTGGAGTACAATATGAAAATCTCTCGGAAGGATTCCAGTGTCTTATGCTTTTCGTATATGCCCCTCCACAACTTGCAGATAAAGCAGAATTTTGGCATACACTCGCTCACATTATTACCCAAAGCAATCTCCCATGCTTAGTAATGGGTGATCTAAATGACTTAAGTCAACCTTCAGATAAAAGTGGAGGGGTTGTAACATCGCCCGACAGATTCAAGAGACTATTAGACTTCAAGGATACTTGCTCTTTAGTGGAAATCCCATCCTTTGGAAACCCGTTTACTTGGAGGAAAAAACAGGAAGGTCCGGATAATGTTTATGAAAAACTCAACAGGGTATTAGTTCATCATCAGATTATCAACATGTTCCCGGATCTTATTACTAAGAACGGTACATTCTCGAACTCGGACCATTGCCCAATTACAATCAACCTATCCAAAAATGTACCCTTCAAACCACCACCGTTCAAGTTTGAAAATGTATGGCTCCAAAGAAAAGACTTCCGCAATATAGTTAAACAATCTTGGAGAGCAACCTGCGCTGGTTCTGCAATGTTTCAGCTCATGTACAAATCAAAAATCCTCAAGCAAAAAACGAAGGCCTGGAATAAAAGAACGTTTGGAAACATATTTAGACAATTACAGGAAGTGGATGAATCTTTATTAGAAATCCAATCAAAAACTCACCTAAGCCAACACATAAACACACAAGCCAAAGAACAAGCCCTCCTAGCAAAAAGAGAAAAACTACTCCTCTTTCAAAAAACATACTGGAACCAAAGAGCTAAATCAAAACACCTAAAATTAGCGGATACTAATTCCTCCTATTTCCATCGAGTTGCTACGGGAAGACGCAATCGGAAAATTATCAAGTCAATCATATCAGCAGAAGGCACCCAAGTAATAGGAGACGACAATATTAAAAAGGAAATCCAAACGGACTTTGAAAAAAGATTTCGACGAGAGCAAACGTACTCAGATCACCAACTAGAAGAATACCTCTCAATAATTAACCCAATCATATCAGATGAGGAAAACAGGTTTTTAATCCAACAACCAACCAATAGTGAAATAAAGAGGGCGGCATTCACAATTGGAAACAACAAATCCCCTGGCCCTGATGGGTTCACAGCAGAATTTTATAAAAAATACTAGGACATTGTAGGAGGAGGAATCATCAAGGCAGTAAAAGCTTTCTACCATACCGGAAACCTACTCAATCAGATAAATCATACGTTTATCTCACTCATCCCGAAAAACGATAACCCCACAATGACAACACACTATCGACCAATTAGCCTCTGCTCAACTATCTATAAAATAATATCTAAGATCATCACTGATCGATTGAAATCAATAATGGGTAAACTAATCCACCCACTACAAGGTGCCTTTGTATCTGATAGAGCAATTCAAGATAACATCCTCATTGCTCACGAAATCTTCCACTCCTTTCGTACCCGAAAGGGTTTGAAAGGATGGACTGCAATCAAGCTTGATATGGAAAAAGCGTACGATAGAGTAGACTGGCAGTTTACGAAGTCATTACTCCAACGATTCGGATTCCATCAAAAGTTTGTTAACATAATTATGGAATGTGTAACCACAGTATCCTTCTCTGTTCTTGTTAACAATGGGCCTACTGAACCTTTCAAACCTACTAGAGGTCTAAGGCAAGGTGACCCGTTATCCCCCTTTCTCTTCCTCCTAGGAGCGGAAGTCCTGGCTCGTAAACTAACTAGAGATTCTGAATCAACTAACAACAACATAGGCTTTAAAATTGGCCATTCGGGCTCCAGGATTCCCTTTCTGGCCTTTGCAGACGACATTATCATATTTGCGAAAGGATGTAGTACGGCATGTGCAAAAACAAAGGAGATTATTGAAGACTACTGTAAATTCTCCGGTCAGAAAGTTAATTACCATAAATCATCATTTCAAACCACACCGGGAATCCCCAGGACAAGAGCACGCGAGCTAGAAGCAATACTTAACGTACCACTAGAACGGAACCTGGAAAAATACTTGGGATGCCCGATAATTAATGGCCGAGTCACAAAGGAAACGTTTGGGGATATAGTATGCAAATCCAAGAACCAACTAAGTAAATGGCGGGCGAACTCCTTATCCCAACAAGGACGAGCAACTCTAATAGCATCAAACTTATCGTCAAAACCACTCTTCGCAATGCAAAGTTTCATGCTTCCTACATCAATTCACAAGCAACTTGACCAAATCAATAGAACTTTCTTCTGGAATAAAGATGCTCAACACAGCCCTCTCATTAGCTGGGACAAAATATGCAAATCAAAGGCTGCCGGGGGTCTCTGTGTACGGAAATCCAAAGACATGAATGAAGCACTGCAGCTAAAACTCCTATGGAAAATACTTTCAGAACCGGAAAATATTTAGGTCAAAATAATCTCGCACAAATACTTAAAAGAAAGCCACATCCTAAACTATGAGAAAAAAGGAAATGCTTCTTGGCAATGGTCGAAACTTAGCCTCCTAATCCCAAAGTTTAAGTCGGGACTCGTGTGGGCAGTCGGGGATGGAAAAACAATCAAATTTTGGAAAGACAACTGGATTTCGAAACAACCTCTAACTGATCGGGTGGAACCCCAATCCAGCGTTAACATAAATGAAACAGTAAGCGAATACATCATGGGAGGACAATGGTGGAAAGAAAAACTTGATCCGATCC
Source organism: Persicaria maculosa (assembly GCA_963922045.1). NCBI lineage: Eukaryota > Viridiplantae > Streptophyta > Magnoliopsida > Caryophyllales > Polygonaceae > Persicaria > Persicaria maculosa. Next base: position 42,313,734 of record OY998262.1, on the reverse strand, counting down.
TACCAGCTACAATAGTAGAAGAAATTATGAAAATCCCATTGCCAAAAGCCCCTCTACTAGACAGATTGTACTGGTGGCCTGCCAAAAAGGGTTGGTTCACAACATCAAGTGCCTATAACTTAATAACATCCAATTCAAATATAATACAAGATGACTTCAACTGGATTTGGAAAATTGACGCCCCACCTAAAGTTAAGAACTTCATTTGGAAGATCAGGCAGAAGGGACTCCCAACTGCGACTCGACTAGCACAAAAGGGTGTAGTTGTACCCTCCACCTGTTGCTTCTGCAATCACTCCACCGAAGACGATATCCACATATTCCTAGAATGCCCCATTAACAACGCCCAAGAGCAACTACCAAGTGACATAGCCTTACAAATAAACACGCTTCTGGCAGACAACAGAGATATGGATCCAGTTCTGCAAATAATAGGATCTAAGTGCTCAACAAAAACAAAACAAACCATAGCCATTAGTTGGTGGACAATTTGGTTCATCAGAAATCAAATTATATTTAGAGACGAAAAAATCCCCTCCCCAGAAGGAATTAGAAGAATGATATTGGATAATTTAGAGAATTGGAAAAGGGCCTGCAAGTTAAGCATAAAAGGAGAAGACCAAAAACTCTCGTGTAAGAGCAAAGACAGACCAAGAAAGATCACGGCAAACCAACAATGGAGAAAACCGCCAGAAGGCAAATATAAATTAAATTTCGATGGATCGAGCTTTGCAAATTCCAAGAGCTCCATAGGGTACATCATTCGGGACTGGAATGGTATCCCTATCTTCATGGATGGCGGTCCAATCGGTAGACAATCTCCAATTATGGCGGAAGCTTTAGCACTCAGACAAGGCATTGAAAAAGCAAAAGAATTAAAAATTGGTGACCTAATCATAGAAGGAGACTCAAAAATAATCACTGACTATTTACAAACCAAAACAAACTGTCCATGGGAAATAGAGATGATAATGTCAGATATTCTCGTATTACTTCAAGAAATACAACGCATAGGGATATCCCACATTCCCCGGATTGGTAACAGAGTGGCAGATAAGGTTGCACACCTTAGCTACTCTACCAGGGGACCAGAATTATCCCATGATTCAAGTCTTCTTGACCTCATCCGGCAGGATGCTTTCGGGTAGTTAACTCACCCGAATCCTTACCTAATCAAAAAAAAAAAATAAAAAAATCAACACATCTGGTATGAGAAAAATGAAAAATCTAAAAACCCTAAACGCCTACAAGGACGCGCCTCACGCGCTTCCGATTATCCGCCGCCCCGGTCTTCTTCTCCAATTGCTCCCCCGGCCAAATCGCCCGTCTCCCATCAAAGAGCTTCACCGACAACCTATTTCGGATGTAGCTCCCTCCTTATCGTCTGCAACTAAACCCCCTTACCTCTCGTCGAGGTTGAATGATGAAATCGTGCAAGTTGCCACAGCCGTTGCTGTGCTGGCGGCTAAAAAAATCTGCATAGGTGGTTCGATATGGCCCAAGTCGGCCGAATTACTCCATATGATGGGTTCCAGTGGGGACTTGGTCGGGTGGTGGCTCGCTGGTCGTCCGTGTGGCCGTCGATTTGGGCGGTGGAAGGGCTGGTTGTTCGCTCGTTGTCCTCCGATCATTGTTGCGGATCAGTGCCTCGATTACTCTCACAAACTCACTTCTTACAAGGTTAGTACACCTAATTGGTGGTCTTTCCCCTCACCTTTTGCTTCTTACAGGAGCCCTAATACCTATTTAAGTATTACTTGTGTTACGTTTGATTACCATCCTAATCCTAGCATTACTTGTGCTACGTTTCATAGATCTATTAGTATTTCTATATTGGACATCCCTTTGTTTAAATGGAGTGTGTGCTCTGCTCTTTGCTTTTATGAATTTTTCTGGAATTCTATTTGCCTTTGTCGGCCGTTAGTGTGCGCTTGTGCTTATGGGTACAGGCGAGACCATTTGGGATATCAACTATCCGTTTCGGTGCTTAGACTACCAATATTAGGGGGAGATATGTTTCGAGTTTTTGTCGTTGTTCGGAGACAACTAACACAAAACTATTGGCCACAACATGGCAGTATGTTACCATCAATTGGCTTTACCGGCCCTTGGTCGACATGGGCGGATATTGTGTGTGTGGGTGTGATTCTATGGTTGAGACCCAACTGTCTTTACATCGGGCTAATCTTTTTTAGTTCCAATGTGATTTTTTGTATGTTTCTTTCTATAGGTTCTTTTCTCAATTTATTGAGTTTTCATTGGGATTTCTTTGGCTTTATTGTGCTCTTCCGTTTGGTTGCGAATGCTTACCCTTTGTCTGGTGCTACTTGGTGCCTGTTTGCTGGTGTTGCTTCGTTTTGTTGGCTGTTCTGGCTTGTGTGCAGGTTTTTGTTTCATTGTTTCAGAGAGCTCCTCTGTTTCCTCGTTCATCCCTTTGTGTTGGGTTTGGCCTGGCTGTGTTTATTTTGGTTTCACTCGGACTGGTGGATCGGTGTTCTTCTGCTGCCTTTCATCCTTGTGTGGCAGGTGGTGTTTTGCCTTATATTTCTTCATTTAAGGTCAGCTGCTATGGGGCTCGTCTATCTCTGGGGTATTCGTTGGCCTTTGTTTGCTGCGGTGCCCGACCCTGTTCCTCGGCGATGCGTGGATGTGCTGATAAATACACCACTTTTACCTTGTGTTACCTATTTTGGCTACCAAGCCCACTGGTTTGCTTCCCAATTAAAACAAAAGCCTTACAAGGCCAATCTTTTGTACCAATCCCCTGTACATATATTAATTTTATTCACCAATATAATGGGTGTGCTATCAAAGCTGTACCTGTCTTTGCCCATGCTCATACAGACGTTCAGTTGCTCAAACCGCTCTCTCTTTTATGCTTTTGGCAAATGGACTACATCTCATCTTAATGGTTCCAAACCCTTTGAAAACAATTATCTATTTGTTACCAAACAAACCAAGAGTAAAGACTCACACACAGGAGCGTTTTCACATTACTCATATGGTTTTACCAACCTATATTTACTAGATTTTACCATTGTTGGTTCTATCACTACAATGAGGACAACTAGGTTGTGTGTCTTGCTACAATTCAAGCTCGCTTGGGACCAATTTGGTTTTGACGATTGCCTTCCAAGTGCACACCATTACCATGGTTGTGTAACCCGTCCTACAAACTGTACCACGGTCATTATGCGAACAAACCAAACACAAATAATATCGAATTTGGGCCGAATAGGCCAACAACCGATCAAAATTTCTCATACCAATGACATCTACAAGATTATGTACAAACGGCTACGCGCTCAAAAAGGTTTTCCATGAATATATGCTCTTGGAACTGTAGAGGGATAAGGAGGAGAAACTTCTGGACTCATACTGAACTGTTCTGTAAAAACAATTATATAAATGTACTAGCACTGCTTGAAACCAAAACTGATAAATTCCCCCCGGAAGCCGTATGGAAGAAGTGCGGGTTTTCAAATATTGCTTTTGATCCTGCTCGGGGGTTCTCCGGGGGGATTTGTCTGCTATGGAAAGACCTTCCTGTGTCCGAGGGAGAGATTACACTCATTTCGGTTAACCAAAGAATTATCCACATAAACTATCTGGACAAAAAAGCCAATTTGACGATTGCTATTCTTGTGGTCTACGCACCACCAGATCATCGTTCGAAGGACACGTTTTGGGAAAAACTCACTACTTATGCTGCAACACTTACCAACCCTTTCTGTATCTTAGGGGATCTCAACGAAATTTCAATACCAGCCGACAAGCTGGGGGGTATCCTCCCGTCCCCAGGTAGATTTAAAAGACTACAAGATATAAAACATTTACTTCTTTTGTCAGAGGTACCAACTCATGGTGGTAGTTATACTTGGAAAAAAAAGAAATTGGATTTACCTAACAACAGCTTCGCCAAGCTGGATCGGCTACTAGCCCAAAATGAAGTCATTTCAGCCTTCAACGGCATACGAGTAAGAATCCACCCTTTCACTACTTCTGACCATGCACCAATTTCGATCGATCTGCGATCCCCAACTCAGAGAAACGGGAAACCTTTCCGATTTGAAATGGCTTGGACGACCAAACCAGAATTCAGAAACCTGGTAAGGCAGGCTTGGAGGCTTAACCCGGCGGGTTCACTTATGTTTAAACTTGTTAAGAAAACAACCCTGCTTAAAGGCCTAGCGAAGCGCTGGCATAAACGCACTTTTAACAATATTCATAAACAAATCTTCGACACAGACGAACAACTTCTGCAGTTACAACAAAAGTTAATTGCTAGTCCTAAGCAGGACCTCAGTGACAGACACAAGAGATTAATCAACAAAAGGGAACGAATGCTTGATTTTCAGCGTCGATATTGGAGCCAACGAGCCAAGGTTAAACATATCAGATTAAATGATACAAACTCCAGTTACTTTCATCGTATAGCTTCGGCTAAGCGGGGCAGGAAGATCGTCAAAGTCCTCACGACGGAATCGGGTCTGATTCTGTCAGACCATACCTTAATCAGAAATGAATTTGTAAATAGCTTCTCCAGAAGGTTCAAATCGTCCTATAACCATGACATCCCATGTGATGAGGATCTCCTGGTCATTGACCGTGAGATTTTTGACGAGCAGAACCAGATGCTCACCGCGCCCATTACAAACGATGACATTAAGACCGCACTTTTTTCAATTGGTGCTGATAAGGCTCCGGGGCCTGACGGTATGCCTGCAGGTTTCTACCAGATTTACTGGGACATTGTCGGTCCTTCAATTATAAAAGCAGTTAAAGCATTCTTTTCAAGTGGGAAGATGTTGCGTCAAATTAATCACACATTCATAACACTAATCCAGAAGATCGATGATCCTCAAACGGTCAGTCACTTTAGGCCTATCAGTCTCTGCTCTACTGTGTACAAAATTATCTCCAAGATTCTGATAGCTAGACTGTCGATAGTTTTCGACAAACTCATTCACCCATTACAAAGTGCTTTTACTAAAGGTCGGTCGATCCAAGACAATATTCTCATTGCTCACGAGATTTTCCACTCGTTTCGGTTAACTAAAGCAAAGGCTGGCTACATGGCAATCAAGTTAGATATGGAAAAGGCCTACGACCGTATTGAATGGCCTTTTCTGTTCGCTACGCTATCAAAGTTCGGTTTTGACTCCAAGTTTGTCCACTGGATAAAGGAATGTGTTCAGACGGTGTCGTACTCAGTACTTATAAATGATGAACCATCGACAGTTTTCGTTCCATCGAGAGGACTCCGACAGGGAGACCCCCTATCTCCTTTCCTTTTTATCCTCACTGCTGAGGTTCTAGCCAGAACCTTACAGAGACAGTCCAACATCTCCAAGAACTTAGGCTTCACTTTGGGGGGAGGAGGGGTCAAGATTCCTTTCCTTGCCTTCGCTGACGATATCATGCTTTTCGGGAAAGCCAACCAGTCAACATGTTCTGAGCTCTCTGAGATAATTCAGCGGTTTTGTCTCATCTCAGGACAAAAAGTTAACCTACATAAGTCATCCTTTCAGGTTTCTCCTAAAACTACGGCCACAACCATTCAAACAGTTACGAACGCTCTGGGTATCCCCCAGTCGAATAACCTAGAAAAATATCTAGGGTGCCCAATTATCAACGGTCGTGTCAACAAAGACACCTTTGCGGAGATCATACTCAAAACTAAGTAGCAACTGTCAAAGTGGAAAGCATCATCTCTGTCTGCTGAAGGCAGAAAAGTCCTAATCAAAGCAAACCTTTCAGCACAACCGTTGTTCCTCATGCAAGCTTTCCTTTTGCCCTCATCAATCCTGCATGAGCTGGATAAGATTTATAGGCAATTTTTCTGGAACAAAGATCCAAAAAGTACTCCTCTGATTAGCTGGGACAAGATATGCACAGATACCCTTAACGGGGGGTTAGGCATTTACAAGGCCGAAACGGTGAACATAGCTTTACAAATGAAGTTACTATGGAAATTAATTGCTGAACCGGACAACATCTGGGTTAAAGTGATAACAGGCAAATATTTAAAAGGAACCCCTATTATGCGTTACCAACACAAGGGCAATACCTCATGGCAGTCGGCTAAACTCAACTCTATTACCAATCTTTTCAAATCAGGCCTTCACTGGTCAATTGGTGACGGGAAGACGACTCATTTCTGGACTGACATCTGGGCAACTCAAAAACCATTGATTAAATTGTCTCTTCAGTCGCTCCCAGATGGAGTGCTGAATTGGACAGTTAATAGATTTATTAACGACAATAACTCTTGGAACATTACAAAACTTGAAACGGACCTTCGTGGATTACTACCCATGGATATCATCTCCGGAATTCAATCTACCCATCTTCCTCACAATTTTTTCCCTGACAGACTCTTCTGGGGATCCAGTCACAATGGCTGGTTCTCCACATCATCAGCAACAAAGCTAATTCCAAACTACGGGGGTGACCAGAACTTTGGCTGCAACTGGATCTGGAATCTTGACATCCCCTTTAAGGTAAGGCATTTCCTTTGGAAGATTGCACGCGATGGTCTCCCAACCACTGAGAGACTACAACGGTCCCATGCCTCGGTGCCCTCCGGGTGCAGCTTCTGTGGATGCACTGTCGAATCTACAGGTCATATTCTCATACAATGCCCAACTACGATCGCTCTTACCAAATCTCTCCATATCAGCCACCCATTATGTGTTGGTATCGATATATACATCAAACCAAATCTTCTTCTAAACAATATTTTCACCAACATTGGCATCCAGGCTTTCACTAAACTGGCCTTTGCTTGGTGGAGTATTTGGTATTTTCGAAACCAGGTCATTTTCCAGCAAATAAGCAACGCACCTGTGCAGGCTATAGCCATTTTCTGCAATACTACTTACCAAACTTGGAATGCTAGAGTGGAGGACTCGGAGTCAGATGGCGTGTCCTGGTCTAGAAAAAAGACTTGTGGGACTACGACAGGCTCTAGATCAACCAACCATAACGCTTCCAAGACAAACAATTGGGAAAAACCACCTATGGGATACTACAAATTGAATTTCGATGGCTCGTACTGCCAGTCGGGGAAAGGAACCTTCAGCTTCGTGATTCGGGATCATATGGGGAATATAAGGTCCCTAGGGGGAGGGCCCTGTAATAATGGCTCCGCTGTTTTCGCGGAGGCCATGGGCCTTCGGATGGGGGTCGCCAAGGCGAAATCCATGGGCTTAAATAACCTTCTGATCGAAGGAGACTGCTTGGTCGTCATAAAGGCTCTGCTAGGGGACTGGTCTTGCCCCTGGATTATCGAGCTGTTGATGGCTGATGCGACTGTCGATTTATATACTATATCTAATGTTGTTATTCGTCATATTTTCAGGGATTCAAATGCTGTGGCTGACAGGATTGCACGTCTGGCCTACACTGTCCCTGCCGATGATAGCTTCACCGATGATCCAGAACTCTGTGTTCTCGTCCGTTCGGACGCGCTAGGAAAGAAGCCGGGTCGCCGACGCTTTTTCTAATTTTTACCTGCTTCCAAAAATAAAATAAAAAAAACACATCTGGTATGAGTGTATCGTTCCATTAAACAAAAAAAACAAATTGTAATCCATCTCTATATATCTCAGTGTGATGTTTTTACCAAAGATCCGTATATGATCGCAACTGGCAAGTTTTTATTATGTTTGATGCTTGTGTGCAAATATCTCCCCCAACCTCATACCTTCCCTTATTTCGTTACGATGAATAGAGTTCAAAGTTACGGAACTATTTCTTATTGATTCGGATAACAACCCACAGAACATAAAGCACTTATTAAACTGAAATATTAGCTCCCACAAAGCATAAATCACAAACTAAACAAAGAAATCAACCACCACAAAACATATGTTTTGTGAATAACATCAGCAAAGTCCCTCCCTACTCATCTTTCCGAGCCAAAGCCTTGAGATCCTTGATCAAATCACAGATATACTTTTCTTGAATCTCTTTGTTCATCACAAACTCTCTCCACTTCCTCTGGTTTGCTCTTATGGACTTACCTGGCTCCTTGTCAACCTCCACCATGACAGTCTTCACGGCCTCTAATACATCAGTTTTCCCAAAATACCCATCATTGTCCCTTCTATTTACCTCTACACCCACCTTCAGATCAAGATCAAAGAGCTTAGAGTTGAAGAACTGATCACCTTTCAAGGGTAAGAAAACAAGCTGACAATCACCAACAAGGGCTTCCACTAGTGACCCGAACCCAGCATGGGTCACATAGCATCCCACACTCTCATGGTTCAGGATCTGGTGCTGCTGGACCCATCCAGTGTGGACCATTCCCTTGTCCTTAACCCTCTCCATGAACCCACTTGGGAGGGCATCGGCCAGGTCAGAACCTTCTGGAAGGTTCAGGATCAGGATGAATGGAAGGCCAGTGAGCTCTAACCCAAGGACTAGCTCTTTGATTTGGTCATCATCCAAGGAAGTCTCACTCCCAAATGAGCAAAACACAACTGATTTTGGCGGGAACTGCGCTAGCCACGTGGCGAATCTTGGTTCAAGGACACCAGATGGTGGCTCAGGGAGGACTAGACCAGCAAGTAGGACTGGCTTCCCAAACTGGGTCTTGATGTATTCAATGTACGGGGCTTCCATTTCACTGCAGGACTTGAAGACAATGGCATCGGCGCCTCGTATGGACAGGTTGGACCTCAAGATAACAGGAGGGGCACCATCGAAGCTCTTGAAAACATATGTGAGATTTTGGGCTACAAAGGATTTGCAGGAGAGTGAGGGTTTTGGGTGCCCTTTTGGAGTTTTTTTGAGCTCTTCAATGGTGGGTACTTGAATTTTGGTGGTTGCGTTGAAGCTCATAGGTGGGCGACCCCCATTGATGATCCTTGAAGGGGGAATAGTGTATGAAGATGAAATGGCAGAGAAGACGGAGAAAAAAACTGTCTTGATGCGTAACTCGGAGGCTAAGGTTGGGAGCCAGTGCTGTGCAAAATCAAACAAGACAACATGGGGGTTGAGATCAGCTAAAAGAGTCTTGATTTGGGGCTGCATCTTGTCCACTGCTAGCTTGAGGAGCTCAGGCGTGGAGCCATCTGTGATGTTGGAGGTGCTCTCAATGCCTTGAGGGAGATCTTCAATGGAGGGGAAATGGAGAGGGATAAGGTGGGTGTTAGAGGATTGGATAAGGGTTTGTTTGATTCTTGGGATGTTGGCAGAAGCAGAGAAGAAAGAGATCTTGATGCCATGGGAGGAGAGCTTGTTGGAGAGGTGGATGAATGGGTTTATGTGGCCAAAGGCAAACCATGGGAACATTGCTACATGGAGACCCTCATCTGTGTTTCTTTCAATCTTTTCATTCTCCATCTTTCTTTAATTTATTCCTCCCAACTAGAAATTTTAAGTGCAGATGGAGCTTGACTAGAGGAAGAGTTGTGGCTGGTAGAACTTACAAGTGATGACTTTATACACTTCAACACCATGATTTATTGCACCCACATACTGTACTTAAATACACTTGACACCTCTGCATTATTTTTGCACCGACACGGCACCTCTGCATTATTTTTGCACCTACACGGTCACCTACTCGCCTCTCCATCTCATTTATGTTTTCCTTTTTTGGTAAGGAAATCATTTACTCCATTCATTTATAGGTGTGCACAGTGCATTTGTATTGATTGGGATTGGGAAGTACAATTGATTTGGATCGACTGGATAATGTTTCCCATACCATTTTTAATGTACTATTATTAATTACTCTCTCCGTATCGTAATACTTGTTGTTTTAGAGTGTTAAAGTTGTATCAAACAACTTGTTGTTTTAGCTATAATTATTGTCTTTATAGGTAATAATTGCTCTTTTTATAGGTAATAATTACTCCTTTTAGGTATTTTAAGCTATAAAAGTAAAGTAAAGATAAGTTTTATTAATAAGCGTGCATAGAGCTAAAACAACAAGTATTGCGATACGGAGGGAGTACTCTGTATTTTAATTGTTTAATTTGTGTTGGGAAAATAAACGTATTAGTAGTATTATTCCAGTGTTATTAATACGAGTATTACTTTTCCCCTATATGAATTGGTATCTAATCAATATGGTAGGTGGAGTGTTTTGTAAATTGTCCGTAATAGTAATTACTAGTCGAAGATCCGTGAAATGTACGGATATATATTAATTTAGTTTAAATAATTATTTAAAAACAAATTAAAAATATAATGTTAAAACTTTGAAGTAAGTAAATAAATAAAAACTAATATAAGTATTATAATATACTAGGTGGCATGCCCGTGCATACGCACGGGACATGTAGTTCATCTATCTATATATACACAAATTTTGTATGTGACATTAATTTAAATATATAATATTAATTATTATTTATTTATAATTTAATATCTAACTTTTGCAAATTATATATATCGGGCGTATGGATGCATGTTTCATTTACAACACATTGTGTAATGTTGAATGTCTAGTTGTATACAGCAAATAAATTTCAATGACGTATCCATCAATCATTTTGATAATGAACTCCATAGTTACTCATATTTGTTGACATCGATTATAATTGATAAAACATTTTCTTGACCCTCGTATAAAATCATAAATATACATATTTGGAATTAAATCATGAAAATTGTAATCAATAACTCTAAAATTAATCAAATATATTCTGGCCAATAATCTTCTTTGTTGAAGTGCAATTGGTACGATCTAGTTATAATAGTCCATGAAGAGCTTGAAAATTAAGGTTTGCCACTCACGTTGGTCCATGCAACTGTAAGAATCAAATATAAATTTCATGTTAGAACATTTTTTTCCATTGAAATATCTCAAAAAATTAATATCCATGGTTTGAATTAAAAAAATTATTTTATCTTAAATAAATAAAATAAATAATTTCAAACTTATCAAATAATGGAAATTTAGGAAGATAAAATTCGGGTTGAATGTCTCTTCCTTTGTCCTTACAAAAAGCATAAAATTAGATGATAATTAATTATATATACATGCATATGCATCTATGGTTACAACATATAAAAAAAACTAACCATTTGTAGAAAATATGTCGTTCAAATTGTAAAAACAATACTATATATATGCCTATGTAATTATTTGATCGTACAACTTGTACTAACCCATGTAATTTTTCACATGCTCGATCCTTTGAACGACGAATGCATATGTGTTCCCACTTCATATAGCAATTGTAGTTTGTGAAGGAGATACACACAAAAATATAAGAATAAAAAGGTTGGAAATTAGAAGTAGCTACTAACCTCTTGGAATTTTTTACAACTTCTTTGAATTCCTCTGTGCTCTACCGATAATAATTGGAAAAGATGGTCCATATCTAAACCTAATAAGTTGATACAAATAAAAAAATCAAAATGAATTAGTGTAAATCTATATTACCATGAAATAATAGTCCAACTAAAGATAGTATAAATCTTTACATAAAGAAGAGAAATAGATCAGTTCCTGCAAACAAAAAATTAGAATCGGGCAAAAAAAAAGGAATAGATTAATTCCTACAAAACAAAAACAAAAACAAACAAACAAACATGAAGGCCATTGTTAAAATAAATTCTTGCAAAACTCAAATCAATAAGAAGAATTGAAAGATGAAGCAACAAACACGGGAGAGCCTATTGCCTCCAACACCTCCACCGGGATCCCGTGGTGGCATGGTTCGATCACCATCTTAAAGAACCAGTATACCTCTGCGGCTACACATATTTCGCCCACCACGCCCCTGCGTAGCGCCAAATCGATCCGTCGTTGCCACCCCGGACAAGTATTTCACCAGAATCTTAGGTTTTGATGGTGTTCGAAATACTTGAGATGGTCATGAGTGCTCTGAGGAGGGCGGAGATGAATACGTGTGGGATTGAGTTGCATGTTGCCAGAATCCACCAGCGCGCCCTTTGACTCTGGCTTTGATGTTGTCGACTCCGGCTTTGATGTTCCATCAGTAGCTTATATATGTTGTAAAGAATGAATGTTGCAATTACCCATTAATTAGGCAAATTGCCTCTTGGTTTCAATATTAATTTGTGGAATTGTAACCGCTGGTGTAAAGGGACTGAATAAAGAGGCTAATTAATTACCCATTAATTAGGCAAAATGTCTCTTGATTTCTACCGGAAATAAAATAAAGGGGCTGAATTTATAATATTGTAACCCATGATATCAATATTGAAAATAAAGGGAAAAAAAATTGAATAAGCATTTATGAAGGCTTGCACACAACTTTTCTTGTTATATATATATATATATATATATATATATTGTTATATTATAGATTATTATAGATTATAGATATAGATGATGATGATGATGATGATGATGATGATGATAATGATAATAATAATAATAATAATAATAATAATAATAATAATAATAATAATAATAATAATAATAATAATATAAAGCTAATCTGCAACCAATCGGTGTTGAATATTTTAGTTTCGCTCCATATTATATGTAATGGGGTAATTTAATTATTTATATGTAAAAAGAAACAAAGGAAAAAAGTTAGAAAAAACAAAAACAAATAATAGTGTAGCTAATGGGATTTGAACCCTTGATAATTTGTACTAAAGCTTAGTATACAACCAATAAGCTATAATAAATTCTTGAATTTTAAAGGTAATGTTAGATATATATTAGGTTGGTTTTTTTTTATAATTTAATGAGTGCAATTAATAGGGCAAAACCCAAAATTATATATATAGTATAGAAGATATAATACGCGTTGTATCTTACAATGTAAATTAAAACACTAGTATATGCATATGATATCATAAAATAGCAAGTATTTTTATTAATTTTTTCGGTTAATAATTATAAGGAAAAATAACTTAAAATAATACGAACTATCAGATTAAAGTATGTTATAATAAAGTATGATGGGATAAAGTATATTCAAACATAATTAAAATTCTCATGCCATTGCGCATTTATTTTAAAATTAATAAAATAATGATGGTATAACACATTATCATTACTATATAAAAGAGAAAGTTCCCCTCTACTGTTTTCCAATACTAATTACTTTTTTGTCCCTCAATTTCTTTATCAATGTGGAACCAATTCAGGGTTATTTTTGGGTTTTTATTTTGTTTTGTGTTCCAACTGTAGGCCACCAAAAGCCACCGCCTCTTCTTCCTATCTATTCTATCAAAAAAAAGCACACACCGTCTCTTCCCAATCTCTATTCCTCCGATCGATTCAATTGTTGAAATTCTTCCTTTCATAGATCTCAAGGGACTTTACTGCTGATCTTCCCTTTGATTTCGGCGTCCTCTCAATTGACGAATCGGCTAGGGATGTGGTCATCGTCGAGGGTTTAGGGTTAGTGAAGTTCTTCCGCCGGTCGATTCAACTTGAAATTCTTTCTTTCATAGATTGAAGGACTCCTAATGCTGATCTTCCCTTCTTTCAGCCCACCCCACTCTTAGGGCTTCTCTCTTCAATCGTCCCCAAGGCTTCAAGGAAGTTGCGGCGATGCCTTTCAACTCTCAAGGGGAATTCAGTCATTATAGAAGGATACTGTTGGCGCACCACCAGACACCAGGTCAATCTGATTTCTTTAACTATTTCCTTTAGAGTTGATTTTGGTCGAAATTGTAAGGCCGAAATTGAGGGTGGGGAACGAAACTTCTTTCGTGGGTTCTTGCTTGTTTAAATTCTACCTTTTATATATTCTATTAATGTAGAAAAGAGTTTTTATGTGATTTGCAGTTAGGTTTGAGTTGGGATAAATTTTTATTCAAATCTTGTTACAACTCTCTCCCATAATAAAAAATTTAAATGATTCAAGATTACCATTACTGATGCATTCAAATTGTTCGATGAAATGCCTAAAATAAAAATTTTGATTATATTGTGAAAGTTCTCGGTGTGTTATATTTTGGGCGCATAAGTTCAAGAACAAACAAAACACAAGTTGCAGTTTCCTTCCTTCTGTTGCAATTGGCAACTGATTTCTTTGCCATATGGAAGTGTTTTTTGGTATTTTGTATAACAAAAAAAGAACATCAAACCATGGGCAGGAAAATTGAATACCCAAAGCTAAGTCTAAAATGACTCCAGTATATAATGGAACCCCATCAGAGGAAGCTGATCCATAGACACTTGAAATGCTAAATTCTAATACTCAAACCAAGGAATTAATCAGTTCTGAAACTGACATGGATGGTTTTGCTCAAAAGGTACCAACTTTATTTGATCTTCATATTTGACACTGTGTCGGAAGCCAGTGAGGAGAGAATGATTCCGTTGCAACCGCTTGCAAGACCAAGCCAAATCTCCCGTGCCTCCGCTCATGGCTTTTAATTCGATCTTCATCCTCATCTTCTTCTTTTTCAGATTACTCCAACCAGTCCCGTGGCGGTCTTCCTCGCTTCTTCTCCCAAGTCCTTCCCTCTTCCTTTGTACGCTCTCCGCATCGCGCTTACTCGAAATGTTGAATTAATTTTCTTCCCGTGAACTTTGATGCGAAATCATGTGGTGAATTCATGGCGTTTGCATTTCTTGAATAATGTTTGCTTATGCGAAGTAATCAGAATCACCGGCAGTTGGTAATTGTTGATTTGTTTCCTCAATTCAAGTGAATAAGCCTTTCGAATCGAGTGAAGTGTTGCAAGGATTTTAAAGTAAGGCATTTTTGGTTGCATACTGTATTTGTTTGAAGGGTCAAATTGGAGCTAATATGATCCTTATTTGTTTCAAAGTCAGTGTATCTGTACATGTAAACCACCAGAACTATGCCTTTGAAAGTGCTATCCATGTAATTTTGCAATCTTTTATGTTTCCTGTTCTATTTCTATCATTGAACAGCTTAGGAGTTTTATGTATTTGTGCGCCTGCACTTAATGAAACCTTCTATTTTGCAGGGTGGTATTCTTCATGTTCAGGGAGATGTAACCACCAGAGCTGTGAGTAAAATTTTAATGTTAATCGAATTTTGTACCTGATTCATTACTTCATGTGGTTGGATGGTAATTCTCTCACCGGTCCTTTACTACATTTAAGCAACCTAATCAACTTGAGAATAATGTAAGCTTCCAGGTTGGACTTTCCTGCAATTTCTCTACTTGCCTTCTTACATTGTTTACCGATCTATCCTTGTGAGTTTACTGTCCTTTTTTTAGAAATCTACAAAACAATAGGCTTAGTGCTATTGGTACTGAACCATCTTACCTGAGTGTGTTACCAAGTTTACAGGAATTGTTAAGTAGTTCATGTTTTTGTTCAAACATTGGATGGATGGGGAATTCATGAATATTGACAAGAAATCAATAAGATTTTTATGGTCTTTAAGGTCTAAGAGCTTGTTTTGTATTCTTTATATTACCAGTGATGAGCATTTTAGATAACAAAAGAGTTTTCGAAATAACATTTCTGATATTCAGGTTTCAGTTGATACTTGATAGTAATAATTTTTATAACTTAATGAGGTTATCTATAAGAGTAAGGACAACAATTTTCAGTTAATTAATGTACCATAAAGCTTATGATTACACAAAACAGATCCTATTAATCCTAAATCCAATGAACATTCATTTTTCCATAACAACATCAGTATTTAAGAGTCATTATTTAATCCTAAATCCAATGAACATTCATTTTTCCATACTTGATAGTTATGAGCATTAATGTTCTGTTGTCCTTAAACATTGATAGAAGAAACACTATTTAAAGAGTAAACCCGTACTTCAAGGTACTCTAAGCTAGGATTAGGCACCTTAGCTGAAAGCCTGTGTTTTGCCTTGGGCCTGGGAAGGCAGTTTTTCCCAAGGAACATGAGGTGTAGTGAAGCATCCTTCATGATACAATGATACCTGATAGAAAAATGATTCCGTCCTTTCTTTCTTCATTTTTAATAACGACAAAAATCATTAGGATCATTAATGTTCTACTAAACAATACACTTTGTATCATAAAATCCAATTGATTTCTTGCTGTTTCTATATTTCCAGTGTTGAAGCAATGAAGCTTGTACTAATATTCAAAGTCTGCTTTAATTTATATTGGATGTCTGATCTTTTGAAATTTTCTATTATGATCAAAGGAGTTGAATGTTTGAGTGCTCTATGTTGACATTTTCCTTCCATCAATTTTAATTTATAATTGTTCTTGCCATTGTTTCTTATACACTAAGAAGCAATAACATTGAGTGACTTGCCATTTTGTAGTTATTTAAGCCCCCCCCCCCCCCCCCCCCCCCCAAAACACCACCCCACCTCTCGCTAATTTAATTGGACAGTGAAAACATAGCTAACTTTGTAATCTAGCAATTAAATTATCTTTTCTGCATTTTTTTGATAGATAAAGCTCAATTTCCTCTGCCCTTGTTTGTGGCAACGAAAAGGAACATGTATGAATTTAAACCTAAGAATACATGTATTGTAGATTCCCAAGCCTTTGTTGCATACATTAGTTACCAATGTTTGATGTTCTTATGTGGAATGACGAAAAACTTAAGCTCGTTGTGGATGCCTATGAGGTTCGTCGGAGGTACATTGCTGCTTTGCTTTGCATCTATGATTCACTTCAGATACCTTCACAATGACATGTTCTTTCTTGGAGTTGGTTACAATTGAATCTTTCTACAAGCACCGTAGGTAGGGCAAGCTTTTTGTGTGTTTAGGACTAAAACCCAGAAACATATTCTCAATGTTTCTTGTTTTCAGTATTTTCATTTTTAAAAAAAATACAAATATTTTTTTTTTACTTTCTTTGTCTCTTAATTTTAGCTTTTCTTTGACAGAAACTCTCTCTCTCTCTCTCTCTCTCTCTCTCTCTCTCTCTCTCTCTCTCTCTCTCTCTCTCTCTCTCTCTCTCTCTCTCTCTCTCTCTCTCTCTCTCTCTCCCCGCAGCTGTATAGTATTCCTTTGGTGGCATATGTCCATTTTGCTCCTTTAGTTGCTATAAGAGTAGTTGAACGCTTTGAAAAAATTCGTGTTAACCCTATACATTTTGGTATTCATTTACTCCTCATTCTTATTTCCATATCTCATGCTTGTTAGTTCTATGATTTATGACAACTCTTTATTTCAACTTGCAGGAGGGCCCAGTTTAAAGAACTAGAGTACACGAAAAAGGACTACGAAAAGAAGCATCAGCATATTCAAGGATTTCAAGGCCGGGGTAAATGCCACAACTTCATTTTGGTTAGGATAACCCACTATTTATTTGTAGAGTTCTAGGTTTTTGGATTATATGAAAAAAATATTAGCAACACTTGTAAATTCTATGCCTTTAAGAAAGAAGATGCTATCAAGATATGATAAAACATGTTGTACAAGTTGTCCTTAGATTATGAGGTGAAGGGCTCATACTATTGACCTCTTTACACATGTAGACAAATAAGAAATTCTGGATTTGTTGGAATTTGTATTGTGCATCACTTCTCTCTTTTATATATATATATACTCTTGCAGTCTTTTGCCAAACTAATTCATTGGACAATCTTGCTACAAATGAACTCAACATGTTTTGTTGATAAGGTGATGCAAACAACTTCCAGACAAGAAGAAAAAAGATCAGTCAAGAAACAGTGATTATGGCAGGCAATAAACCACTTGAAAATAAGTAACATTGTCTCATTATTTGCATTTTGGTAAAGGGATTGTGAATCATAATTTATCTTATGCTCATGTTAGATAAATTCTTAGCTATTTATTCAAGCATATGATGATTTCTTGATCAAATTTCTATTTTGCTCCTTTCTTGATTGGAAAAATTGCATTTGTTTTCTTTGGTCTTTGCTAATTTTCGGGGATTTTGCCTTGATTACACTTTTAATGTATGCGAAAATGTGGTTGGCTGCATTTGCGCCCGGTTCTGGAATTCACTTCTCCGTTCAGCTTCCTTCCTGCTCTCATAGGCAACTGGATGGCACTCAACGGACAAGTGACATGAGTCGGCTCACTTTGACCTAAGAGGATTCCAGTCACCCGACACATCATCTTTCCTCTCGGCACAAAGGAACAAGTTTAAGATCCAATTCCACCTATCGTTACACAAACTACATACATCCGCGCGCATTTGCGCGCGGCTGAAAACCTAGTTATGATAAATATAAGAATGTTTTGATAAAATTTAACATAAAAAGATTAGTTAATTTCAAATTAAGAACCATTGGTTGCTAAAAAGATATTTTTGAATTCTATTTTAAATTAATCTCATTGATTAATCTATACTAATACTAAAAACAGAAGCATCTCCCGCCTACGTGGCTTCACGAGGAGGCTTCATTCCACATGTCACCATACGAAGGGACCCTGATTCTCTTATCCAAAATTTGGGTTACCCAAGGGTATTTTTTGGTCATTTTGAAAATATGCTAAAAAATAAAAGAGAAATAAAAAAAGACAAATTAGCTTTTTCTTTTCCTCCTATAAAAAGGCTACACTATAGGACTAGGCTCCCCTCTTCTAATTTATTTATTATTTTACTTTCATGTAAGACCAAGTTATAATTCAACTTATTTTTTTATAATTATTTATTTTTTAACTTGGTGTAATTAATGAACATAAGTATATTCACGTTTTTTTATAACTATGTTTATTTCACTTATATTATAAAAGTCGGTAATATAATTCGCGTTTTTTTAATACAGTGTAAGTTATTTATTTGATCTTTATTTAAACGGGATCGAATTGTTGTACAATCTCGAGTTCGCCTAAAAATAATAATTTAAGCTCTCGTTAATGGTCCGTTTTTTTATAATAACTAAACTTACTAAAAAGCTTTTTCCACAAATGTATAATATATATTTTTATTTTTAATACGAAAACATTTAAAAAAAAATAACAGGCATCAGCTTATATATTTCTTTTAAATAAGAAAACATTTAAGAAACAAACTTGTATTTCTATTTAAAAGATGTTTTTTATATGTCTGGCGGCGGCTTGCCGATAGGCCTTCGGGCATTGTTCCGAAGCCATAACAATAGGATTTGAAAATAAAAAACTAAAGAATACAGCAATAGCACTATCTGGCCCATTGGTATTATTCTCATCCACACTACTCTCAGGTCATGTGTTCGATTTTCAGTTTCGTGAAAAAGAAATTATTTTTTGAACAAATGTATATTATATATTTATTTTTAATACGAAAATAATAGGCAGCGGCTTGCCGATAAACCTGCGGGCAATTATAATGACAGACAAATAATAGGCAGCGGCTTGCCGATAAGCCTGCGGGCAATTATAATGACAGACAGTGGTTATAATATGCGGTGGCAATATGACAGTAGCTGAAATATGAGATAACATGTAACGGAAGCAATCTGAAACACAAACAATCTAGTGAAGCACTCTGAAAAACAGAAGCAATAATACTTGAGAACGTGAGAAACAAACAATCAGAAGCAACAATATGAAGCAAACAGAGTCAACAAGGTCTTGAAACTAAAATGATAGTTGAGAAAAAAAAACAGTCAAAATCATTTTGAGACTTGAATGTATTTTGACTTCTTGTAATCTCATTTCTCCATGAAAAAACATAAAGTTTAAAATTAGAGAAAGCCTATATGGGATTCGAACCCACATCATGTGTATAATAATGTACACATTGCTCTTCTATTGAGCTAATAGACTTTAAAAGATATTCATAAACCCATAACTCTTCCATTGAACTAAAAGTTGTCATTGTGAGCATGTTCCTTTGCTGTCAGAATTGTACCTCTCAATTTTACTTCACAGTTTCAGTTCTCAATTTCTTACCCACAACCCCACTTCAATTTTCACTTCTCAATAGCTTCACTTCTCAATGTCTTCAAAGAGCAAAGCTTTTGTACCAATCCACCACCACCTGCAGGTTTTTTTTATGAACACATCCTCCATATAAGGGAAAAGAAAAAAAAACTCAACGAAATTCCAATGCCACTAATTACAGCACACAAAAGGTGGCTCTAAACAAATGCAAGACCATGTTAATCAAACAAGAACACAAATCCTACAAGGCTGGAAAGCCCAAAAGCTAACTCATGAGGATGGACCAAGTTAGTCAATCTGGGATTCCCAACTAATGCTAGCCTTAGTCCTGCAACACATCTCTTGGATGTATTATTGATACTTAGTGTGTCTAAACTAAGAAAACTATATACATCTCTTGTACAGATCCACACTCCACATGATTAAGACTTTAATAGTGCTTCTTGCACTCACTCATTTCTCATCTCACATGATGACGAGTCGGGACTCATGGAATAAAAATAGCCATTGGTGAAGAAACACATTGAATCCTTGTATCATTTTCTTTTTAGTTAGCTCTTGTGGTGTGCAGTTTGTTTAGACATTTTTCATAGCAAAACTCGGATTCTTCTGAAATATTAACAAAGAACACACTGCATAGTCTGCCTCTTAAGCATTGCCCCTTACCAAGAGTCCTAACTATGTAAGATATAAAATTCACAAGCCTAACCTACATAAGAATATTGCACAAATGAAATGATTTAAACAATCAGATAGCTGAATCATCTAGCTTAACACTCATCAAGTCAAATTGAACACTGAATCTGAGTAAAAGCACTTACTTCTGCACCCCTAAACGAAATATCTATATAATTAATGCAAAGTTGTAAATCTGAATTTTGAAGCTTCAAATCAGAAACTTTGAAGCTGTAAATTAAAAACTTTGAAGCATAAGAACATGGGAACATGATGCATTTTACCAGGAGCTAGGTAAAAAAAAAAGAACTTCTAGTTCTAGTCTCCTCTTTCTCGGTGCATTCATATCAAGGGAAATCAGCAAACAAAATATGCCTCTTCAGTCTTCCAGAGAGAAGAATCCTATATTTTCAAATCGGGATTAGCCATATAATAGACAGTAATGCAATTTTTAAGTTCTAAGCATGAGGTAATAGCATCAAGGAGACTTGAGGGTTTGTTTACCTCAAGACTAGCTCTGCGAAATCAAAACCGGATGCCTCTTTAGCCCACTAAAGGTGCGGCAAAGCTCATGGTACTCACTTCGGTAGTACTCCAGCGAGAAGCACAGTTGCCTTATTGCCTCGCGCTTTTCTTCAGCCCTGTCGAAGATCACAGCTCTCTGCATTTCAGCCTCTTTCTCCAGCTTGGCCACTTTGAGAGTCAATTCGGTTACCATCCTTCCCCCGTCTTCTAACTTAGTGAAAAAATTCGATCTTTCTGCTTCTAACTCAATAAGACGCGCCTCCGTTTGGTGGATCTGAATGCTTCCACAATTGACTTCAGCATTGAGTGAGTCTACCTTGGCAGTGAGTTCATCTTTCTCAGCCATCAGCTTTTCATACTTTCACTTGCTAGCATCAAAGCTTTTGTTCAACACATCCACTTGTTCGGACCTCTGAGCAAGATCAGTTTTCAGTCTGTTTACATCAGTCAGGAATTGTTTCTCTTGGGCTTCAAGGGAATCCCTCGTTTCTATTTTCTCAAGTTGACACTGTCCGATTTGATCCTCCAGGAGCTCGACCCTTAATTCTGATTGATCAGGTTTCATCTACAAAGCTTTCTGCTGTTCTGAAAGGGCTGAAATATCCAACAGAAAGCGCGACCTTTCATTGGATAAGCTTTCATGGGCAGTGCTCAAAGCAAAATTTAGCTCTTGGATTTGTTGATCGCGTTCAGTTAGTACACTAGCACTAGCATTGATTCTTGCTTGCAGCTCAGAGACAGTCCTTCTCTGCAAATCAAGCTCCCCTTCCAAGGCTCTAACAATTTTATGGGCGGAATTGATTTGATGCTGCATTTCATGAGTAACCTCGGAGATCTTGGTTTTCAGCTTATGGTTGAACTCCTTCACCTCATTCTCAGACCCTGGAAGCATCTCTTTTGTTCTACTAAGCTCCTCCGACAGAATAGCATTGCTTTGATCAGAATCTTGAAGAGAAACTTCCAGCATTGCTATCTTGTTTCGCAGCTCCAAAACTGTGGTTTCATCATAGCATGATTTCTCAAACTGATCATCCAAGTTGTTTGAAACCCTAGTTGAAGTTGGAGTCTCAGCAAGCTCACCCTTCAGCCTAGAAATTTCTCCTTGTGAAGTCTGGATCACTTTGTTGGTAACCTCGAGTTCCCTTTCGTACTTTGCAACTTTCTCAAGTAGATTTTTGTATTTATCATCCTTAATCTTCTCAAGAATACATCCTTCATCCATTGCATCCAGTTTCATTCCATCAAATTCAGTAATCTTATTCTGCATAACTCCATTACGGTGGGTTGCTTCTTGGATAACCCACCTTCTCACATAGAAGTCAGACTCTGGTTCAGACTCTGACGACGATGAGAATGAGGAAGAGACTGCAGAGCCTTCTTTTAATGAAAGATATGCGCTAGCACTGCTAGAAGTAGAACTAGGAGATGTATCCGACACATCTCCATGAGAAACAGCCTTCTGAAGAGCCAATTTCAGCTCAGGAGTAGCACAGGAAAACTCTTCTCCCATGGCTGATTCCATCATCTAAGTTACTGCTGCAGATAACAAATTCAAATTCACTTCAACTCAATTTATAAAAAAAATGCTAGAGCCTCAAAGAATTGACAACTTATCAACATCAATTCATGAACACAGGTAGACTGTTAAATGGAAAGGGTGGAAAGTAGACCCATGAATAAACAAAGCAAAATCTGATGGGAATTCAAATGCAATTCCTTACAATGTTCAGATCAATTACATAAAACATAGGGCTTTGGAACAGTAAGAACTCAAAGACCTGTATGATCTACTATCTACATCATAGTAGCAAAACAAAACACTGAGAAGGCATGAGAATAGTTGATCTGTTGGAGTATTACATACAGTAATTCCATATAATCAGAAAGGCTATATAAACTATCAATAATAACATCAAGAGATTGTCCTTCTTTAATAGGCTAAAACTATCAATAATAACATCAATAATAACTATCAATAATAACATCATGAGCACATTGCTCTTCCACTTGAGCTAATAGGCTAAAATATCCAAGAGAGAGTAGTGTCATCCACATTAGAGTCGACAAGCAAGAATAATCATGCAAAAAGCAATAATAGGTATGGCAACATTGTACAATCTGAAATCACAAAACTCCTAATTCAATCTTTCAACTTCAATTTATAATCACACCCTAGTTCGAAACCCCTAATTCGAAACAACCATAGCAACTCTAATATTCAGACTTTGGAACCCCTAATACAAATCTCAAATTTTGAAACCCCTTACAATCAAATTCGAAGAAGATAGCATACAGACATACTTTGAAGCCCTTAATTCGAAACTCAAACTCAAAAATTTAACACAACAAATCGAATATTCAGATATGTAGTTTTATCTGCAACTCCAATGCTCAGATTCACAGATTTATATTCAAAATCCCCAATTCGAAACCCTAATTTTCGAAACTTTTTGAAGACAACGTACCTTCTTTGTGTTGGTCGGCTCTGTCTCCAGCTCCTCCCTCTAGGTTGTATTAGGCGCCAGCTACGGAGCCCTCTCTTTCGGTGTCGCTGGCCGGCTCGCAAGATCGTCAGTGTCGCCAATGGGTCTCCCTGTCGCCTCTCCTCTCGCCTCCATGAAGATTCTTTCATCCTTTTTTTAAAATCAACGCAAACGGAGATCGTTAAACTTAACCCTCCAAGAGACAGATCTATGTGCTGGTTGAAATTAAAGTCTCAACCGTTAGATTAAAGTTAATCAACGGTTCTCAGGCTAATATGAAAGATATTTATTGGTTGATAGAAAGAACACACGGATCACTCTTTTCTACCATTAGATATGAGAAAATGGTTGGTACAAATCGATTCTAATTTATATTTATATAATAATAAATTTATAATTTATAATATAAATCAAATTAATCTTTTTTGAAATGAATTATAATAATATATTTAAAATTTACATTGGTATATTATTATAGCTTATGAAGTAATAAATATTAATAAATAGAAACCTAACATTTAGAATACTTTTATATGTGTAGGAACTTGTATAAATTAGTTCAACCTAAAACTATGAGTTTATGCAATATAGATCTCATTAGTATGGGTTTAGTCAATTGTGAACTTATATTAGTATAGTTTTATATATATGTAGGAACTTATATGATTTTATTCAGCTAAAACTTATGAACTTATAAGTCTTGTTCACAATCTCAAATCTCGATTTTCGATCTCGGTCTCAATCTCAAATCGCGATCTCAATTTCAACCATTAACTCGGTCTTAAATATCAAATCTTACTCTCAATTCTAAAATATATAATCACAATATCAAAAGTCGATATTGATCTTAATCTTGATTTCAAATATCAATGACATATCAAATCGCAATCTCAATCTCAAATCTCAAATCTCGATCTAAAACTTAATCTCAATCTCAAATATCAACTCTCACCCTCAATTCACAAATATAAAACCTCAATATCAAAACTCGATATTGATATTAATCTTGATTTAAAATCTTTATGAAAAAATTCAAACCGCGATCTCAATCTCAAATATCGATCTCAAACTTAATCTCAATCTGAAATATCAAACCTCACTCTCAATTCTCAAATATAAAATCTCAATATCAAATTGTCGATTTTGATCTTAATCTTGATTTCAAATCTCAAAAATATATCTCAAAACTATGTTGATCAATCAAACTTCCTCGATCAATCAAAGTACCCTCTTGATAAATCAAGAAAATATATTTAATAAACTCTGCATTTACTTTAAATATTTGAAAAAAATATTCGATCAAATTAAACCACCTCTATCGATCAAAATATCCTAAACCCTAAACCCTAAACCCTAACCCTAACCCCAAACCCCAAACCCTAAACCCTACACTCTAGGGCTATGCTTCCCTCTATATTTTTTTTTCTTTTCGGCTAACACCTAAGTTATAATTCAACTTTATTTTGTTTATATATAATTCTTTAATTTTTAATCAATTAACATAATTTATAATTCAAGTATTTTTTTATAATTTTGTTTATTTCACTTATATTATAAAAGTCGGTCATATATATATTCACGTTTTTTTAACACAGTAAAGTTGAATTTTTATTTCTCCAATTTATATAATTTATCTTTCCATTTCTTTGCTAATACCTAATATTTATTGGAAATAGGTACCACGTAAAAACTTTTTCAATTTACAAAATCTTATCGAGAAATTAGTTAAATTTAAAAAAGTATTACAACAAAAATTTCTTATTTTATATGACTATAAAATAGTCAAATTTATCTTAAATATGTAGACTGTGATCTAAAAAAAATTATTTTATTTTATATGACTTATTTTTAAAACAGTCAAATTTATGTTAAATTTCTTATTTTATATGATTTATTTATATATTAAATCAACCAATGGATTTATTTTATTTTTAAAGATATGGATAATAACTAATATGTGGATACCCTTACAAATTTACAATTCAAAGGGAGGAAACAAATATGAGCTATAAATTTCATCTTTATCTAGCGGATGAAAACCATTATCCATGTGATCTTTTTTAGTCCAATGGATGACCATCAATTTTATATTTTGTCCATCACCTGAGTTAGTTTTAATAAAAAATATATATAATTACAAAGGGTTTTTCTACCACCTTTTTTGTCATAATAAAAAGAACCTACATACCAAACACGTCACAAACACAACATGGACATTGCACAAACAAAACTCACATATATACTAAACCTACACAAAAAATGTGGAAGGCAATGAGCTTGGGTGTTGATACGAAGACCATGGGTCTAATACACAGTGAGCTACCACCTCTTTTCTACCACCTGATGCAGTGAGCTAATACGAAGAGCCTGGGTGTTATTTCTTTTAGGAAGTGGGTCTAATACACAGTGAGCCACCACCTCTTTTCTACCACCTGATGCAGTGAGTAAATCTACGTGCTATATTTGGGGCAGTTGATGTTGTAAATCAAAAGCTGCACAAAATAGATCATGGTTAAAAATTGTGTTTATCAAGGGATCAACCAGTATAAACGACATGCTAATTTTAAATTGTACCTGCAGTATAAGAACCCCTGGATCATCACTACTATTCTCTACTGTTTGGTTCTCTTCTGCTCTTGACCCTAGACAGGCAGCATAATCCTCAACCAAAGAGTTTGCAGCATTGGACTTAAACAGAAACTGTACAAGCTCAACCATCATAGAGCTATAAAAAGATAAGATGTGAGTTAACTTTTTCCAATTCCATATAACACGACTGAGAGAATTTAAAAAATATATATAATCAAAGTTATGAAGGGATACTCTAGAATGCACGGAAACAAAGTATGTAATGACTTACAAATTTAAGTAATCACAAAAGGATTTGAAAAAAGATAAAGAAAAGAGAGAATCAAAAGTCTCAAACTGCTCATGAGTTTGATAGAGCATTGCTGAATAAGTGGCTCAAAATCAGATTGAACATACTCCAACAAAGAACTACAAATTTTGAAACTTAAAATATGCTAAACAGTTAAATATCATAGACAACTATAATGGGATATAAGATAATTCCAATATTTTACAAATTACCTATCTTGGCTATAGCATATCATTTTTAACCCCTCCATGAATTGATTTGTGAGAATTATCTAATCTTAAATGAATACAATGCATAAGTATGAAAACAGGTTGAACAGAGTCTCTCTGACATGTCAACAGAGTTTCGGGAAGGTCCTAATGTCCTATATCCAGCCACAAATTCATACAATTACTAGCACAGACGTTGAGAGTAAATTTACTCATACCTTTTCAACTCGTATTTAAAACTCTTATTTCAAATTCTATGCTATTAAAATGCAAAGCAAGATTATAATAATTGAAAGCTAACGAATAAATTTACTCAGGAGAAAGCCATCAACCAATACTAGAAAGCCATCAACCAACAACACAAACGCGAGAAAATAATTTGAAATAAAAAAACCCTGCATATTTTCAACACTCAAAATTCAGATAGAAAACTAATTGTGCAATCCTCTTAAACAAAATGGACACAAAGCTAAATACTAACTTGGAAGCCAAATTCATGGAGCAAACCATTGATTTCAGGCCTCGATAATTTGTTCAAGATTTCAAGAATAACCTTCAAACAGATGCAAGTTCAAATAACCTACATAAATTTCAAGACAAATGCAGGAGTTTGATAGAGCATTGCTGAATAAGTGGCTCAAAATCAGACTGAACATACTCCAACAAAGCAACTACAAATTTTGAAACTTAAATATGTTAAACAGTTAAATATCATAGACAACTATAATGGGATATAAGATAATTCTAATATTTCACAAATTGCCTATATTGGCTATAGCATATCATTTTCAACACCTCCCTGGATTGATTTGTGAGAATTATCTAATGTTAAATGAATACAATGCATAAGTCTACAAAGTGAACAAAGGCCCCTCCCCTCACAACACTTGCAAGGTTCTTGGGCTTCTCTGGCATGTCAACAGAGTTTCAGGAAGGTCCTAATGTCCTATATCCAGCCACAAATTCATACAATTACTAGCACATACCTTGAGAGTAAATTTACTCACACCTTTTCAACTCTTATTTAAAACTCTCATTTCAAATTCTATGCTATTAAAATGCAAAGCAAGATTATAGTAATTGAAAGCTAACGGGTAGGAAATTTTCAAGAACAAAAGTGCTAGAAAGCCATCAACCAACAACACAAACGCGAGAAACAAATTCGAAATCGAAAGCCCTAACTACTTCGACTTGTACAAGGGCAGATTTTACCAAAATTGAAACTTCAGATCGAAAATTCTGTACCAAAATTGAAAACCTAGATCTGAACCAAAGATCCCTAAAACAGATCTGAAGCGTCAATGGAGGAGAACTAACCATCGTTGACTCTTGGTAGCGTCCGCGGACTAGATTGAGTAGTCGTCGATGTTGGGTTTAGCCGCCGACTTCAGGTGGAGGAGGAGATGGAGAGTGCTGCTGAAGGCGGCGCCTGGGCAGTGTCGGAGTCGGAAGGTGCCGACATAGAGTGGCCATGGCAGTCGAGGGACTCGACGCTAGAGAGCTCCTGACGGAGGGAGAAACAGGAGGGAGCTGACGGGGAGGGAGGCGCGAGATCGGGAGGAAGAGGCCATGTCGAAAGGGGTCCAGGAGCTCGGAGATGCTCGGGAGGAATCTGAGCAGAGGAGGTGACGATGAAGAACAGGAGAGGCGGCTACATTCCAAACGAGAGGAAGAGAGAGACGTGAAGAGAGGCGGTGGTTCTAGGTTAGTGGGTGGGAATTATACCGCCCAATTTTTTCAATGCTGAAACTCTACCGCCCAGAAAAAAATAAGAAGCGGGAATTATCCCGCCTAATCTTCACAATGCACCCCCAAAAATTAGGAAGAGGATCTCTCCTAACAAAACACCTTCTAATAACTTTCTAGTAAAATAATCTCATCTATTGAAAAAAATATATTGGTTCTATAAAAATAGAACCAATATATATATCTTGATTTGAATCTCAATCTCGATTCTCGATCTCAATCTCAACTCTCAAATATCAAATCTTAATCTCAATCTTTATTCTAATCTCGATCTCAATCTCAAAATCTCATATTTCAATCTCAACCTTTAAGTCAACCTCAAATCTCAATCTTGGTCTCAATCTCAAACCTTGATCTTGATTTGAATCTTAATCTTAATCTCAAATCTCGATCTTAATCTTGGTATTGATCTTAATCTCAAAGTCGATCTTGATCTTGGTCTTGACCTTAATCTCAAAGTCGATCTTGATCTTGATCTTGATCTTGATTTCAAATCTCAATAACAGATCTCAAATCTCAAATTGTGATCTCAATCTCAAATCTCGATCTCAAACTTAACCTCAATCTCAAACTTAATCTCAATCTCAAATATCAACTCTCACTCTCAATTCTCAAATATAAAATCCCAATACCAAAAGTCGATCTTGATCTTAATCTTGATTTCAAATCTCAATGACAAAACTCGATCTCAAACTTAATCTCAAATCTCAAATATAAAATCTCAATATCAAAAGTCGATCTTGATCTTAATCTCGATTTCAAATCTCAAAACTATGTTGATCAAATTAAACTCCGTCGATCAATCAAAGTCCTCTTTTGATAAATCGAGAAAATATATTTAATAAACTTCGCATTGTAGTTTAAATATTTTTTTAAAAAAAATTGATCAAAATAAACTACCTCGATCGATCAAAATACCCTAAACCCTAAACCCCAACCCCTAAACCCCAAACCATAAACCCTAAATCATATCTACATCATTTATACCGCTGCCAAGATTCGAAAGCGTGTTTATGAATTTGAATTATCTTTGCTTTTTAAGTTTACGAATTTTGGTAAGAAATGTATTACGTGTAGGGTGCTGATTTGGAATAAAAAGAAAAGTATGGATAATTATTAAAGACTTAGGGTGTTGCTTTTAACAAAAACAATAAAATATGGGTGGCTACATAGCAATAAGGAAAAGCCTTTTTTTATATATAAAAAAAAACAAGCCAAAACCAATTTCTATATGGGTGGGAAGAGATCTTGATCCTCCGTTTACATTGATCCAACGGCCCACACTCGGAATCCATGTGAACTACTCTCCACCAATACCAATTGCTTCAGTTTTTTTATAAAGAGACCTTTTTCAATTTCCAAAGCAATGCTTCAGAAAAAAAAAATTGTTGGCAGATAGCCGGGCGGCTTGCTGCTCCCTTAATACTTTTCATTAACGTGATTAATGATCACATGGAACTTAATTCTTTTGGGTTGAATCCGTAAAATATTTTTGAAGGAAAACGATCCTTAGACGATTTAGAACGTGCATCGGTATGATTGAGAGCTCTCTTTTTCAACAATGGTGAGTTATCCCTTGAACAAGACTGAAAACCCTTTTTAAAATTAGATTCATTTCGTAACCGATTTCACAAATTAAATACACCATTATCCTCACATTCATTTTAAGAATCAATACCACTCATCAATTGGATCAAAACCGACGTTTTAATGGTGGATTTAAGTGTGAACGAATTGATGCGAGAGGATAGTCTAGGGATCGATTTGAATGTCATTCTTCCAATTAATGCATCCAATAGGTCTAGAATCACGTCTAGGTTCATTTAGAATTGAGTTTTGTGAGGGGTTGAATAAAACCTCGAGGGATTCAAATCTCATCCCACGGAGTGGAAGGAGGTTGAAGATGAAGACAGAAATCCGGCTATGATCCGGTTTCATATACCCCAAACCGGTTTAGTTGTAGGATTTTGATCCGCTTATTTATCCTACCCCGATTTTGCTTTGTGAAGGATGGAGGTTTTAAGCTATAAATAACACAATAATATATATTTATTTATTTTAATTTGAATAAATAAAATATTTATCTAACTCGAACTAAACTTAATAAATACTAACATAATAATATCATTTATAAAATTTATACCACATCCAAATTACATTTTATCCTCTCTTGGAATATTATAAAAAACTATTGTCTAAATTTATTCAAAATAACCTCTGAGACTTCAAAAAATGATTATTGTTACGATAAATTCATCTTTAAAACCTTAATTACAATTATCATTAATATGATAAGTCATGTGATAATCCAATGCCCCCCAGGTCAATCAATGTGCAAGTAAAGATTTTCAAAGAGATCGAGCATTTAAGCAAATTAGTATATTGTATTCGAATGAATCCTAATCCAATTCCCGCATACCTATCGGCAAGCCGCTGCCAGTTATACTAGTTTTTCTCGTGAGAATATAAAATACAATTTTATTACTTAAATGTTTTCTTAATTAAAATAAATATATAATATGATTGAGCGGGATAGTGCCACTGTTATTTCTCAGTTTTTTTTTTTACAAATCATATTTTTGTGGTTTCGGACCAACGCCCGCAGGCCTATCGGCAAGACGCTGCAAGTTATACTATTTTTTTCTTGTGAGAATATAAAATACAGGTTTGTAGCTTAAATGTTTTCTCATTTAAAATAAATATATAATATATAATATCATTGAGTTGGATACCGTCACTGTTTTTTTTTTCCAAGTTATATTTTTGTGGCTTCGGACCAATGCCCGCAGGCCTATCGGCAACCGCTCCCAGTTATTCTATTTTTACTTGTGAGAATATAAAATACAGTTAGCTCTTCATTCCGACGACTAGGATGTGAGGAGATGTGTATTGCCTAGGGGTGGGCATGGGACGGGACGGGATTGGGGTAATCCCACGTCCCATCCCGCATATTTTTTACGGAACGGAATTGGGACAAGATTGAATTTTTTTTCAAATCCTACCGAGCCTTATCTCTCACGAGACAGGACTCGGCCCTCGTAAAAAAATTTAAAAAATAATCCAATTAACTCCAAAAATAACAAATGGATTTTGAATGATGCATGTGTATATATGCCACCGTCCATACGAACAACATACTACAAAAATTTGGAACAAAGTGCCAGTGTGTGCAAGCTACTGATTCTTATAACTTTACAAGTGATTGTATTCTTACATGTTTACTAAAATTGGGAACAACGTAAACTAGCCAAGCTACTGTATTATTCAAGTATATAATATTTTTTATTTATTTTAATGTTGAGTTTATATAAACATTAATATATAATATAAATATATTTTTTTAGATATTTTATTAATTTTAATTATAGATATGAATATATATATAATTTTATATATATGCTGGACGAGACGGGATTTGGGGGACGAGAACTCTCTATCCCGCGTATTTTTTACGGGACAAGATTGAATTTTGTTTTTTCTTAATCCCACCGGGATTGGGACCGGATGCGAGACGGGATTTGCGGAATTTGTGTCCACCCCTAGTATTACCGTTTGGAGATGAAGTGTTTGAATAAATTGTGAATTTGTAATTGTATAATTCTAAACCTTTGATATGAAAAGTAAAAGTAAAAAAAACATCATTATTAACCTATGCTAGAAGTAAGGTATCATTACCTACTTTTCAGATTTTAGTTTCCTTTTATTCATTTTAATTTTTTTGTGGATTTTACATAAACTCCCCTGGGTAACCCAAAATCTGGGTAAGCCAAGTATTTTCCCATACGAAGGATTCCACATCTCCCACTCCTTTTTCTATCTTCAAGTGAACCACTAATTTTCATCCACGTGGTTAATTTTTGCCACGTTTTCATGGTAACCGCCACACCTTTACTAACTACCCACTAAGTTCACTAACCACCCCACTAACCCCACTAAAATATTTTTAAATATTCATGAAATTAAACTAATTTCACATATAAAACTATTTAGTTTATTAATAAAATCAGAGAAAATGATATAATTATAGAAAAAAACTATATGATATATTTTATTATAAAATAAATAGTTTTTTTTTAATATAATCACTATTATTAACCTTTTTAAAAATACTTTAGCTATCTAATAAAGTTTATTATATATGTATAATCAATAGCCATCTTGATCTTACATTGTGATAATACTTCTCTTTATATTATTGTTTATAAATTATTCGGTTAAGGATTTATAAATAAATTTCTAACGAACCATTATTTTATTTTTTATTATTTCATCGTCTTTATAGATTATTAAATTCTTTTGTGTATTTTTTTAACATATCCCTACCACTATCCTCTCTAAATTACTTATATTGTTATTAGATTGTAAAATAAAAAAAATTAACCAAATATTAAATAACCGTGTCTTAGACACGGGGCTTACACTAGTATATATATTAAAAAAATAGCGGGTACCCGTTACGGGCCTAGCGGGCCGCAACGGGTAGATTGGCTTACCCAATCCCGTTCTCGCTGCGGGCGCGGGCCTGGCGGCCCGCATGGGCTTTTCCCCATACCCAAGCCTGTCCAATTTCACGGGCGGGCGGGACGGGCCGGGTGGGCCGGCCCGCGTTTGCCCAGGTCTATATATTGGCTAAGAGATCGTAGTCAGTGGCTAGGCAAGAGTGGTTACTGGCTACACATCAGTAGTTACTGACTAGTGATTGATTAAATCATAAACAAAATTATTATTTTTAATTAAAAAAATCATATTTTGATGAATTTGCAATTGCAAATAAGGTCAACTCGTACACAGTAGTAACTATTCCGATAAAAACCAATCACAAATTGCTTTAGTGATTGTGGGGCTACATCCCAAGCAAAGAGGTTCGAAGTTCGAATCCCCTTGGAAACATGGAGTCGCATGTGAATGGGAGGGTCAACCCCTTAAATAGGTCATACAGTATCCGATTCAGATGTAGAGGGACTGAGTCGATCGAACCGAAAAAGTGGGTGAAAACCCGAAAAAAACGAGTGGAAAGTGTATATATATGGGTGGTGGGTCGGGTGGGGTGAGATTTTTTCCACACACACCTGATCCACCACCCGACCCATCATCCACCACCCGACTCGATCCATAATTATTCTTATTATTGAAAATAATTATTCTTATTATTTTCCTTCATAATATGTGTTATAAAAAAATCTATGTTTATATATACCGATCTATAAATGTGGATTTGTACATATATTCTCTATATATTATTTTATATATATTTTATTTTTGGTCCATATTTTTTTATATACACTAAAACTAATACATAACATCTTATGTGGAATCTTGCGATTGAATCTTAAGAAAATATTTCTCATCTAAATTCCACAATATTAAAAAAGGATTCTATAAAAAATGATAACTATACATATCTGAAATATAATACTTTAAAAAAATAAAATAAAATATTATTTTTTAAAAGAAATAGTAAAATACGGAGTATATGATAACTATTTATAATTAATAAAGATATGATAAAGATATATTAAAAATAGGAAAATTGTGTATATACTCATGGAAACTTGATTAATTGGGCATATAATATGGTACTTACATATTAATCTTACGTAAATTATAACTATGGCTTTATAAATTAAATTTTTAAGGAATATAAGATATAATAAGAAACAAGTTTATTTTTAAATAATCGATCTTATTTTAATTTTTTAGAGCACGCATTTTTATATGTTTGGTATAAATTTCCTTTTTATTTTGATTAAAATAGGGATTATTGAATTTTTTATATATAAATATGGGTGCTTTTGTGTAATTTTTCCATTATTTGTGTAATTTTTTAATTAAAAAAATCTATCTAGGGTAGAGATCGCAACTAACACCAAAGGTCAGGATAATTCGTGAAATCTTACAAGGTCGGGATATTAAGCGCAACTATCTACAAAGGTCAGGATATTTAGCGCAATTAACCCTATATTTTATATAAAAAATATATAAACTTTCTAATTTCCTAAATCATAACTTCCTAATTGGCACTTCGTTTTGCAGACTTCTTGCCCTCTTCGTCCTCTACAACTCTTGTCTTGATGTTGTTGGGCGACTTATTTTTGTGAAGACAATGCTATTTAAACTCTCGTTTGTGTTTAAAAATTATGGTCATGTGTTTAAGACAATGTTATTTAAACTTTTGATGACTTATTTAAGACTTAATGTGCAAGATGATGTTATTTTAGCCACTGTTTTCTCTACATATTTTTATTGGAATTCAATGATGTGTATTTAGCAAATATCACTCATATGTCATCCATATTTCACCCATTTCACCCGCTCACCCGATGGATATGGGTTAAAGTGGATATGGGTGGTGGGTCAGGTGGGGTGATTGGTCATCCATGGTGGGTCGGGTGAAATGGGGGTCCATCCACCCACCACCCAACCCATTGTCATTCCTAGGCGGAAGA
Organism: Persicaria maculosa; assembly: GCA_963922045.1. Lineage (NCBI taxonomy): Eukaryota > Viridiplantae > Streptophyta > Magnoliopsida > Caryophyllales > Polygonaceae > Persicaria > Persicaria maculosa. The sequence continues at coordinate 42,279,050 of OY998262.1, read as the reverse complement.
CAGACTTGTTAGATGATTGATGAATATTAATTTGGGGCATTTTGCAAAATGGCCACGAAATTGGACATAATTTGTGAAATAGCCACGTTTTGGGACAATTTAGTGAAATAGCCACAATATAAACACACGCTTTCTCTATCCTAACCTAATTCTCTCCCGTCTCTCCCCGGAACCTCTCTCCTGATTTTGGACAAACAGATAAACAAAAGCTTGGAACGATTGCAATCGGCGCATCCATCAATTAATTGGATCTGTGTGTGCTTGGAACGATTGCAATCGATCTCAATTGCAAAATCAAGGCCGGATCTAGTCGACTTCTTCGGAGGCGGTTACGGAGGTGGTGAGCGAGCCGGATCCGAGATCTTCTCCAGCGAGATCTGGACTCAAATTGTCAGCGTCGAGGAGGAGAGGCCGAGCTCGGAGATGGATTCCTCTGGCTCGCCGGATCCATGGCGATCGAGGAAGGTCGAGCGAGGGCGGATCTCAGATCTGAGCCGAGGTCGAGCGAGGCAGAGCGAGCAAGCGAGGGAGGGAGGTGGTGGTGAGCGAGCGACGGAGCGAGGGAGGGAGCGAGCGACGCCGGAGCGAAGGAGGCCGGAGTGAGCCTGCGGCGGGCCGGCGTGCGCGGATCTCCTCTTCGCAGAAATCGGGAGGAAGAAGAAGAACTTTTGATGAAATTACAAAAATTACCCTACAAATATGAGAAATTAAAAAAACTAGCTATATTTTATTATGTGATCCATAATCTATATTTTTATTTTTATTTTTGCACAAAAAAATGTTATACTTGCACAACATATGATTATATTTGCACAAGCACAACATACGGTTATATTTGCACGACAAAATGTAAAATAAAATTAAAAAAAAAACTAAACTCGGGTCATATTTGCACAACTTACGGATATATTTGCATAACATACTCTTATATTTGCACGACGAAATGTTAAAGAAATAAAAAAAAATTATAGATCGCTTACAGTTTATTGAGAAAGTCTGAAATTATATTGAGATAAAATAAGATCATGTTGAGAATAATTTCACAAGTCTTGATTGTCGTGCATCTCTTAAAACAGAGTCGTGCAACTCTTAAAACAAGAGTCGTACAACTCTTAAAACAGAGTCGTGCAACTCTTACAACAGAGTCGTGCAACTCTTAAAATAGAGTCGTGCAACTCTTAAAACAGAGTCGTGCAACTCTTAAAACAGAGTCGTGCAACTCTTACAACAGAGTCGTGCAACTCTTAAAATAATGATAAATATAATGAAAAGTGTTTCTTGGAGGTGCTGACACAAATAAAATACAGTTGTGAAAATCTAAACTAAAGTTGTACAACTCTAAACTAAAGTTGTGCAACTCTAAAATACAGTTGTGCAACCCTAAAAAATGTGATGGCATGAAGAAAAAAAAGTGCTGACACGGAAAAAATATATACCGAACTACAAAGTTATTACTTAGGAAGATGACTCGATTGTAACTAATATCAGTGTCAGCACTAATTGTAACTAATATCAGTGTCAACACTAATTATAACTAATATCAGTGTCAACACTAATTGTATCTAATATCAGTGTCAGCACTAATTGTAACTAATATAAGTGCCAGCACTAATTTTCACCACAAGTTGTGCAAAAATAAAGTATTGATGAGCAAAAATAAGAGCATGTTGTGCAATAATTTATTGAGAAAGTATGAAATTATATTGAGAGAAAATAAGATCATGTTGAGAACAAATTCACGAGTCTCGATTGTTGTGCAAAAATAACCTATTGTTGAGCAAAAATAAGATGATGTTGAGCAAAATTTGACCAATCCCCCATGTTGTGCAATTTTACTCTATTGATGAGCAAAAACAAGACCGTGTTGTGCAATAATCTATTATAAAAGTATAAGATTCTATTTACAAAAAATAAGATCATGTTGAGACATAATTTCACAAGTCTCGATTGTTGTGCAAAAATAAAGAATTGTTGAGCAAAAATAATAGCATGTTGTGCAAATATAACCGTAAATTGTGCAAATATGAATCAAATCTATTTTTTTTTTAACATTTCGTCGTTCAAATATAAGAGTACAATGTGCAAATATAACCGTAAATTGTGCAAATATGATCCAAGTCTAGTTTAGAGTTGCATTTTTTTCGTGTCAGCACTTTTTTTCCCCATGTCAGCACTTTTTTTAGAGTTGTACAAGCATGGATAACAACTCTGTCTTAGAGTTGCACAACTCTGTCTTGAGTTCTCATGTTTCGGTTTCTTCGTTTTCTTGAAGAACAATTTATATTTGCACACCGATTGAGACTTGGTCTATATGGGTGTTGGGGGGTGAAACTTTGCTCACCTTAATATTATATTTGCTCAATATAATCTTATATATGCTCATATATATTTGCTTCACTTAATCTTATATATGCTCATCCATATTTGCTTCACTCTGCATTTGATCTTTCACAATAGTTTTAAGAGTTTCTCCATACGTGAGATCATGAGATGCCAATGTCTTTCTCGCATTCATCAAGTGGGTGTGATTTGTGAATTTGTCAATTTTGACCCCTCAAGTTGCTAGAACTCTGCCTCGAAGAATCGTACACATGTGCATAAGCTTGTTCGATTTTAAATACATCAGCAGCAGCTGCTACTTTTTGAACCAAATCATATATAACAGAGTCAGAAACAAACAAAGAAATTAGAACTGATGCTCAAACTCCACAGCTTCATTCGTTCGAATTCAATGGTTCTTCCTTTGCTGCCTGTTGTTTCACTGTCAATGGATCCTCGTAAATGAAATTTGATTCGGCTGACTTAACCGGAGCTGTTTGATCATCTTCCTTTCCCCACAGCAGCAAGTACAATCCTAACATGAGGATTGCTCCTCCAAGTAGACTGCTCGTCGTAAACGAATCAAGGACTGCTCGTCGTAAACGAATCAAGAAACTCATCAGTACTTCTGCTGTCACAGTTTATATGTGCTTTCATAGTTCAAAGGTTTGCTTATTTGTTTGTTTTACCTGCCAACATAGAGTTTCTCGCTAAGCGCAAAGTATGCCAAGACATCAACCAGCAATGTCGAGAGGGGATTGAACATGGTCACGAAGACCGGTCCCTTTTCTTCAGTGCACCACAGCTGACCGAAGATGATCAAACCCGAAGCCACCACTCCCTACCGAACCACACCAATTCCAATCATCATTCTACAAATTAAACACAACAAGTAAACTTACTTTGTTTTGATATATCAGATGCAATGATCATACCCCGTAAATTAAACACATGGTAAAAACTGCTGCCTGAGCTGTACCCAGGACGCACATCCATGTCGTTAGTGACAGCTGTGCGGGGTACCGTTTTAGAGTGTATGCCTGCAGATTCAAGTCCCATAGCACAGTCAATTTCTGCAGATAATCCAAAGAAAGATTTCAAGATTCTGTCTTCTTGTCATTAGAATTGTGATCCTAACCTGCATTATAAGCTCCGACGCTGCCTAAAACATGAAGAACTCCGCCATAAGCCAGTCAACAACACAACAATCTAATAAAACATGACACGTAAGATAATATTTGCTTGCCAATAAAATTGAGGCCTGGCATTAAAACTAGTCCCCTTCATGTTAGATTCTTATGTTTTTTTAGCATCCTATGGTAATCAGTGTTCTAAAAATCGCGCTTAGGCACCGCCTGGGCGGCGCCTAGGCGCTAGGCGGCAGGGCACCTAGGAATTTTTAAGCCTAGGCGGTAATCCGCCTAGGCACCACCTAGTCCCCCCTAGACACCGCCTAGGCCCGCTTAGTCCCGCCTAGGGGACGCCTAGTCCCGCCTAGCCCGATGATTATTCAATTTTAGCTTCTAGACATGTGATTAATCAACTTAGGGTTTTGTTATCCCCATGTTGGGATATATTTTGTTTTTGAGTCGAACCTATAGTTTTGGATTTTAGAAGGTGTAGAGTCGTTAATCGGACGCCTACTTTTGCATTTATTTACATTAATGTTAGTTAAAGACGACAAATTTTGGGTTTATGAGTGATATTATGGATTATTATTAGATTATATGAATTATTTACATGTGTTATGCGTTAAAATACAAGAAAATTATTAAGTTTGTTCCATGTCCGCCTAGGCGTCGCCTGGGCACCCGCCTAGTCGCCTAGGCGCTAGGCGGCCATCCACCGCCTAGCGCACTACAAAAAAAAATTGCTTTAGAAACGGCTCACTTCCGTCGCAAAAGGTTGGTTTACCGTCGCAAAAAAATTTTTGCCACGGCTCAGCGACGGTAAACAGTCGGTCGCTAGCCCTAGGGTAGCAAATAATGGCTGGTGACGGCATTGATCCGTGGCCAAATATTTGCGACGGGTTAAGCGACGGCAGTTGCAACCAGTGAATTTGCTACTGTAATTTGCGACGGCATATTTGCGACGGGTTAAGCGACGGCAGTTGCAACCAGTGAATTTGCTACTGTAATTTGCGACGGCACATGCCGTCGCAAAACAATTAGCCATTCCCTCCAAATGAATGTTTTCCCTCCCTTTTTTGCGACGGCACTTGCCGATGCAAAGGTTTTTCCCGCCTTTATTTCAGCATATTAAAGGGTAGTTTATGTATTTCCAATTTGCCACTCCCTATGCCGTAGCCATTGATGTAATGTGCCCCTATAGGCTAGGCTATAACACCTGTATTTTTCATTTGCTAGCTGGATCAGTGCATCAACATTCATACACCTAATTAGATAACAATTCGAATTATCTTACATTATGCTATACAAAATGATAATTCAGTTGATGCTAGGCTTACATTACGCTATACAAAATGATAATTCAGTCGATTAGCATCAACTGATACATCAAAAGAGTATTTCATAACATAACGTAGAAGTGAGTAGTAGTTATGACTTTTAAAATTACCAAAAACTTCTTTCTTAGGTGAATCTTCTTAAGCTTCTTTCTTAGTTGAATCTTCTTCGTCATTTCTGCTTAAGCTCCCTTCTTAGGTGAATCTCCTTCATCATTTTCTTTACCAGCTTCCTCCTCGTCTGATAGTAAGAGTTCAATGTCATCTCCAATTGACTCCTTATGATGAACACTTGACATAGGCTAAAACAAAACACGGCAAAGATATAAGGAAATATAAGAGATCTGGAAGAAAATAAAATGCCTATGAATGGAACTTTAATAATTGTTAACTGAAAACTTAAATGATATCTCCTTGTAAAAAAAAACTAGCATATATTGCCAAGTGACAACTATAAACATTAATAATAACTCATAAACATCAAACATAAAGTATAAACTTAAAAGAGCTGAATTTCAACAGCTAGACATTGTGTTTAGCTTTGCTTCTGGAAAAATCAGAAACCTTAGACAAGCTGGATTTGAACGGCTGAACATGGTGTATCAGTCGATTAACATAGAAGTGTCATAAAGTATAAGTTTAGACGAGCTGAATTGAAACTATTATTCATCTATTTGTTCATGCGAGCTCTCAAATCTTAATTTGGGAGAGGAAAGATCATGTAACTGCTGATAGTTCAATGCATGTCTAACTTGAAATAACTCCAGAATCAGAATAAGCATACCTCATGTCTAACTTGAGCGTGTGAATTTGCACTTGTCTATAGGCATTGTAATATAGATGCTAGATAGACCTATATGCAAACTAGTAATAATTAGATTAATTTGTATGACAAGAAGCACACATGATTTAAAGGTAAACTAGTTAACCACTACTGATTTTTCCAACTAAAATAATAAATTCTAAGCAATAATACAGTTAACGGTTAATACATGAAAACTCATCGATCACAAAATAATATAGGTGTAAATATGAGTGATGACCTTATTTTGGATGCAAGATAAAAGAATTCCATTTTAGTTTTTAGTAATTAGAAGCTATGGTCCAAATGCATAAAAAAAATGAAAATCACAATCACATATGTAAACCAAAATATATTACCTTAGTTTATTAAACTCATAATTCCAAAATATCATGAAAGGCATGAGATGGTCAACTCCAACCTCAAAGACGAATTTAACTAACCTAGACAAACTGTAAGTACATAGAGATTAATATCAAATAATTATGGTTGTCTACTTGTTTTTTCCTGAAGTGATGCTTTATTGCAGACTTTACCTCACTTTTTCTCCTGTCAGTAACAATAAGAGGGGATGAAAGATGCAAGACTATCCCAGTTTCCCTCCACTAAAAAATATAATCTGAAAACTAACCAATAGCCTTTCATGAGATTTTCTTTTCCTTTTATTATTTTTGTATGCAATGAGCTTAAGCTTCAAGCAGATAATGAATTTCACATGTCCTTTCACAAGAACGGAACATAAAGGCATGCTTGTCTTCACGTGAACAAAAAGATCAAGAATGTTACATTTTCACTTTTTAGAGCAAAAGAAAAAGCATAGACATAGAGAAAATGTGGCTATTTATGTACCCGGTGACCAAAAAAGTGACCACCTGGATCACATTTGAACAATTGTGGTCCAGCTCTTCATCAATTCCCAGAACCATAGCAACTACAAAATGAAAATGAAAATATCATAAGAAAAAATGTTAGTAGAACTAATGTTAAACTAATTGATAGAACATGATCAAGACTTGGTACGAACCTACTCCAAGGGCTCTCATGTAAGCATGATGTGTGTACACTTGGGACTTGTCTGCAATCCTTCATGCAAAAAGAAATCATGATCAGTTGTTGTACAATGTTATGCTACTCCAACAAATAAGTAAATGTGAATTTGTTTTGGGCATCAATTAACATCTGATTTTGGTTGAAGCTATGGTCCATATTTGCATTTTCTTGTGGTTTTAGTGGCTATGCCTGCAAAATCACAAGAAAAATACCCAAACAGCTTCCATTTCAGCAACAAAAAATCACCAAACAGCTTCCCAAATTCAGAGAACAATACCCATAAATATCAGCAACAAAAGACCCAAGAATCGGGGAGAGAGGGGGGGGAGGGGAGGTGTTGTCTTCAGTAATTAGAGGCGTGCGAAAGAATAGTCCACTTTGTGCTCACTAGCTGCGTGGCTGCCTGTGTTTCCGTCTTCAATATTCCAACAAGTATCACAACACCATGACGGAGAACACTAAAAAATCATAAACTTTGGCACCCTTTTAATTTCCTCACATAACAGCTTAATATTAGCAACCCAAGAACGTACATCAAAAACTGATTTTCTAAAATGTCTAAAAATCAGGAAGTTGAACTCAGCAGCACCTCAAACAAGAAAAATAGAGATCGAAGTCATTACAAATAAGATTTCTATACACAATCAGCCGAGGAGGCGGGCTGTGTGTGTTGACAAGAAACCCATGCCATCATCTCTTTAATATCATGGAGCATCCACTCACTTTTTATAAAAATAGGGGGAAGGGAATGAAGAAAGTTTTTATAAAAAAAAGAAGACGAGATTATTACAGTAGTATTTTCATCATTACTCATCCACTCACTTTTTCAATGACCATGATTTCCCATTCCTTTAGTTTAATTCTCCAACTTAAGGTTAACAAAACGAGGGAATCACCTTAATTTGACACTCATATCAGGTTCAGTTTTAAACAATTTAAGCTCAAGTTCATTGCCTTTTGTTTTGCACACATTGTTACTGGAGGACTTAAAAGCAATATAATGATATTGGTGGTTTTTGCTCAAAAAAAAAAAAAGGAAAGGCAAAACTACTAGAGAAGCCATAAAAGAAAGATTCTTGGGTACAATTTCAACTGTATGTTTTAGAATAATATTTTCTAACGAGAAGGCCAGCTACAAATGTTCAAGAAGGTAAATAACTCAAGGTTAGGTGTATACATGCAATAAAAAAAACTAACCTTCGAAAAAGTATTAGCAAGATCATCAGCATCACTTAAAAAGTCTAGACCAAAATCCTACACAAAAGGTATACCTCTGTGAGTGTGACTGTGTGGATGCAACTTCAAGATATGTAACACTTGTAGAGATCATGATAAGTAGCACGAACCTCCCAACTAAAAAAAGGATAGCTTTGTGCAGATCAGTAATGGACCAAGAAATGCTTTAAGTATTCAATAAGAGTGAAAAAAGAAAAGTAGAATATCAAACAATAGACTTAAGGGTGTGTTTCATAAAAGATGTTGATAGTGTACACGGTGCTAATAAGGTTTGATAAGAATATATGTTGATATGGAACCTTGGCAGGTAATTTATGTCATGCCAACACACCCTTTTTTTCCCCAATTGCACCTTAATGACAGCCACTACAAAAGAAACAAGCAATAGACAAGATGTTGACCATCAAAGCACCCAAAAGCCACTACAAAAGAAACAAGCAATAGACAAGATGTTGACCATCAAAGCACCCAAAATTAATTAATATTATACATTTCAAAGGAAAGAAGAACCCTAGGATCAACAATCAAAAGAAAGACAAAGAGAGGCATAACAGCAAACCACCCACCAGTTCAGAACAAATAAGCAAAGAGGAGACAAACCTCAAATCGATTGTAACAACCACCCCAACAGAGCATCTATAGGCAATGAAGTAATCGAAGAGCTAAAAGAAGGATCAAGGAAGAGACACCAACAAGAACACAGTGTAACCCGACTCATACCTCAACCCCATCGCTGAAACTCATACATTACATAACATACCCCCTGAATCGATTGCAAAACTTCAGAAACAGACTCAACTTACCTCAAGTTTTCTCCCGTGCTTAAGAGTAGAAGACGAAATCCGCCAATACAGTTACTACAAGAGAAACAAGCAAAACCCTAAATCAAAAAACTAATTCAAACTCACAGATCAATTCAACAACTGAAAAACGCAGAAATCAAAGACCTAATTTGAGATAAATCGAAGAGAGAGGGAGAGAGAATCAAAACCCTAAATCAAAAAACTAATTTGTGCAGACTTAACCTCAAATTGAAACCCTAAATGGCTAAATCGATTGCAAAACTAAAAAATTACATAACATACCTCTTCACTTTGAGGGTTTTGCAACCTCGCTTCACTGTGAACTTCTTGTTGATGGAAGAAGAAGGATGTGCGAGCAGAACGATGGGGTGGAGGAAACGAAGATTTCAGTGGTGGCGGAGAAAATGGACAAGCGAGGACGGGGATTTCAGTGGAGGAGAGGACGGGGATTTCAGTGGAGAAGAGGACATGGATTTCAATGGTGGAGTAGAAGAAGAAGATTCAAGATTATCGCCATTTTGGATGAACGAAGAAAACTGAAGGCGTGAAGTTGTTTGTCTCCCTTAACTCGAGACTGAAAATTTTAGGGATTTTTAAGCCCAAGTGACTTCAGCTAGCCACGGCAAGGCAGAACCGTCTCTAATTCAGCGTAGGGGAAATCAGAGGTAGCAACGGTATTCAACTTGCCATCGCAAATGTCATTGGCGTCTCTCAAAATTATGCTACGGGAACAGTACCGTTGCTAATTCCGTCGCAAACAGCTAACATTTGCCACGGGATCTCCTTGCCGTTTCTAGCTGGTGTAGCAAAAGCAATTTTTTTTTGTAGTGGCGGCCGCCTAGTGCCTTTTAGAACATTGATGGTAATAGCAACTATGGTTGTAGTACACAAAAACCAAAGAGAGGTTGCAAACAAACACGAAATAAGTAAAATGAGGCTTACTCGTATTCATGGTTTGCCTTGATAATAAGAAGTCCCTCTGCATCCGTTTGTATCTGCAAGCAAGATGGACAGAAATTGGAACAAGGGATTTAGCTTGACTGTAAATACTAAATCCTTGATTTACCTTGACAATATTTTATTGAGTTTGACCTATTAGAACTGCAATTTGATGCACAAAACTGCAATGCTCAATCTACAACAACCCATCATGAATGATTTCACAAGTAAACAATAGTCAAGTGCAAGTATATGGTAGTTACCTCTCCCTTCCACTCATAAACTGATTCAATCCCTATATTACACAAAGAGCCTAATTAGAAAGGATCTAAGATCAGGTAGAATCCAGTAAGAATAGTTGAAGCAAGCAAATTTGCAACTCTTAAGTTATACTCTAGCACTCAACAAGTAGAATTCAGTTTCTTAAAACTAAAATAGAAAAACTTCAGAAGACAGTGGGGGCAAACAACAATAAAACATGAACCAATATACAACTGGAAAAAGGAATAGATATGCAATAAATGAAGCTCCCAAGAATCAATGTGCTATACTGCTATACCAGTTACCAACCTCAAATGTCATATGGACAATTGTTTGAGAAAATAGAAAACAAAAGATAATGTCAAAGAGTAGTTACACGCTCCAAAAACATTCAAATAACAGTGTTCACTCTGATCAAATTTAATCCTACATCGAGCAGTATAGCACATTTAATCAAACGAATTGGAAATTGGAGAGATTACCTAGATGAACTGGTACAGATGCAACATTCAATTCGGTCAGATCGGTGTAATATTGCTCTGTTGCTCCATATTCAAGCTCCAAAACACATTCCAATAACAGTGTATCCAGCGAGAATGGAGGAATATCTGCAGGAGCAACAATAGGGGCAGGAGCTACCTGAACATCTACTGAATCCACCTTTGCCGCAACTCGAGAGCCTAAAATAGGAAGATTCGTCGGATGATAAGGGGGGATTGAGGGACTCAGAAGCAAGGCGACCAAAATCCAGCAAAATCATCAACTCATAAAAACACCGTACCTTAGCTTATGCTCGATCGCCGGAGACGGAGACGAGGCGAGGAGGAGGTGGAGAGGAGGAGCGATGCAGTGACGGAGACGAGGTGAGGGGGAGGTGCGAGTCTCCGGAGAACAGGAATCTCGATCAAACCAGCGCGCACAAAACAATCGGATGAAAGGCTGGCCGATGCAGTGACGGAGACGAGCCGAGGAGGTGGAGAGGAGGATCGAGTCGCCGGCGAGGAGGAAGGGGAGAGGCGGAGCGAATCGCCGGTGGCTCCAAGGGTTCGAGCGGCTAGGGTTCGAGCGAGGCCAAGGGGAAAGGTCCGGAGAGGAGAGAGATTCCAATTTGAGAAAGTATATATATGGGACATTTTCCTAAATTGTCCAAAAACAAGGGCATTTTGCAAAAACGTCCTATTTTGCAAATTTTTTCTATTAATTTTTCTTTAATTTTATAAAATTTTCCCAAACTTTTTAAGTAATTATATTTTGAGTTAAATATAATTTATAGTTTGTGAATTTTGGACCTTGTATGAATTTTGGTTGAATGTGTAGTTTGTATATAAATTGATAGTTTTAAAAGTTCGTATTATTTTCGGTTCACTACGTATCATCATAAAATATAAAGTCATTGTTTTAATAATCTATGATGTGTTTGTAAATTAACTTTCTTTCAATTTGAAGTAAATCAATTAGTTACTTGATAAGAGTTGAAAATAATTTTTGGGTAGGGTTTTTTCTTTCCTTGCCTGATTTACGAGGAAGAAAAAAAACAAAAGAAACACTTAATTAATTAAATGCAGTAATTAATAAAATTCTTTTTATTTTTCCCACATAAATTAAATATAGTGATTAATTAATATTATAAACTAAAAATAGAAGGAGGTGGACTACCACCATCTAAATGCTAAACATGGTCCGGTGAGTAGGGCTGTTATATGAGCTGAACAGCTCGAGCTCGTCTCGGGATCGGTTCGAAAAAGCTCGACTCGAGCTCGTTCACTTACCTAAACAAGTCGAGCCTGAACATGATTTTAAGCTCGGTTGAAAGCTCAGCTCGTTCGATTTAGGCTCGAATAGCTCGAATAATATGGAATTTCTAAAATTTTCTTTAAGTTAATATGTTATGACCAAATAAAACAACTTGAAACTCGAAAAAAGCTCGGCTCGAGCTCGTTCATTCACTAAAACAAGCCGAGCTTGAACACAAAAGAAAGTTCGTTTAAAAATTGAGCTCGGCTCGGCTCGGCTCGAGCTCGTTTAACAAATGAACAAGCTTGAACATTCCAAGCTCGGCTCGTTCGGCTCAAATAACAGCCCTACCGGTGAGTAAAAAGTAAAAACTGCGGCAAGTGTTTTTTTTGATTGGTTAGAGGGGGAATTAGGGGCGGCGCGGGTTTAAAATAGTAAGGGGTATTTCTGTCTTTTCGCACTGTCGACCTTTGCCTCCTGTCCGACTTCATCCCTCTCCTCTCGACCTTGCCTCGCCTCGCCTCCCCTCCCCTCCAATCGCCATGATGCGCCTCTCCTCTCCTCTCCTCTCACAGTCTCGCCTCCAATTGCCACGCCTCGTTTCGCCAATCGCCATGCTTCGCTTTGCCACTTCAATCTATTCGCCTCTTGCCTCGCATCTGCGCTTCTCCCCCTCCGAATCGACTTGTTAAAACCTAGGTATGATTTTACTTTTTCAGTTTCGATCTATTTTGATTTGTGCACAGATAATGAATTTCTAGGGTTCTTATTCATCTACTGGTTTTGATTCAAATATTTCCTAATTGCTAGTATTAAAATTATATACTAGTTCTGTTTTTTTGCCCTTGTTTCCTCCCATCCCCAAATGTGTTTAGATATGCCAAATAATGGAATTAGGGGTTTAAAATTCAGTGTCTTTTGGGTGATACGGTTCCTTTTTCATCTACTAAGGATAAGAGATCCATTATTGAATGAGTTTTATTGCTTGTTCAAGTGAGATTAGGGAGCTGCTCTCTCATCTGGTCACATCCAGGATTGAATGTGTTCCTAATCCTTCATAGTGCTGAAACGTAAAGGTAAGATTGTAAATGCAAAAATATTCTTTTTATTTTTTATTTTTTTGAGGAGTTTGCTGAGCTTCTTGCATTTCATACAGAAGTTTTTGGTGCATTGTCCTTGTATAAGGATGTGTGGCTGAAAAGGACTGATCACTTGATCAAATGTGGCAAATTCAACACTTCCAAACAAGATTGGTTTCTCTTGTTCACTGGTGTGATTTCCCTTTCTAACAGACAGGTAAACTCACACAGAGCAACGTTTATGCGTTTAGGGTGGTACTTCTCGAGCTCTCGACTGGAAGAAGAGCGATAGAGTTAACCAATGGGTCAGCTGATCAAAACTTGGTCTTGCAGGTTACATATCCCTTCCATTATTTCAGCAAAAAGTAAATATCAAGCTTTGTGACAAAAGTTGACCAGAAAAATTGATTTATTCAGGTGAGGAGTGCCTTGAATGATGGGAAGAAGCTAAGAAAGGTAATTGATCCAGATTTGCCAAAGAACTCGTACACCATAGACTCCATAACAATGCAGGCTTTAGAGGTGTTTAGTAGGAGGAAGAAGGTGGGTTGTTTTGAATCGAATACTGTGTTAGAGCTGCTTTCCCTTGCTAACAACTTCTGTTGTGATGAACTAAAATGAATCGAATACTGTGTTAGAGCTGCTTTCCCTTGCTAACAACTTCTGTTGTGATGAACTAAAATCAGCTAGTGATGTTTACCTGTCTACATTGGTGGACAATCGGAGATTGCATTGATGCTTATGAAATAAGCGCTCTTCCTTGTACTGATTATCTAAATTTCACTCCTTTTCCCTTGTTGTATTACTTAGGACTGTTAGAGCAAGCCCAACAGCATTTGTAAAATTTCTCCATTTTACAAATCTAAATGTCAAAATCTCTAAAAAAAATTCACCTAAACTCCAACAACTTCTCTATTTTACAGATTTTTGCATTTATTATACACTATAATAAATAAAAAAAATTATAATATATTAAATGTATTTATTAAGCATATTTAATTCAATTTTAAAATCAACAGATGTTTAAACAACTCAAAGAGTACTTTAGACATTTAGTCCTCATCGATGTAGGCCAAAGACATTTTTTTAGTCGAATTGTAGGCCCAAAGACTCCTCCTAATCCATGAATTTAGTCAACTCTTCCATTTTGATAAATCCATGAGCACACACAGCAACTTCACAGCAACTTAATTTATAATCTATGAGCTCACCAAAAAAAAAAAATTAGAATCCATGAACACACAGCAACTTACAGTTTGACAAATCCATGAACACAAAACAAATTAGTTTGAAATCAACCATGAACACAAAGCAACTTAAAATGACAACAACTTAATTTAAAATCCATGAACACACACCAACTTCATATTTAGCTTGAATAGGCTCAAAATGACAGCAACTTAAAATGACAGCAACTTAATCGATCGACAGCTAGTGTTTCAAACCCCAATCGGTTCAACAAGAAATTGAAATCGACTCGAGCCCTAATTTCAGCATTCGAAAAGATTAACAACTGCGAAAGGCAATCGACATCACAAAAGCCAGAACACATCACAACAACCCTATTTGATAGCCACATAAAAAATCGATACACCAAACAGCAATCAAAAGAAAAAATCGAAAGAACAGATGAACACAAACACACAGAATTAGGGCGCCTTGGATTGCAAATATCCCGAGACTTTCAATTGACAATACCAACCGAGAAGGAAATGCCTTCGTAATTTGATTAAGCAACCCAATTCCTATTTCTTTGGTCTAATGCCCTTATTTATACTTTTACCCACCCATTGACTCACCCCAGTGACTTCAGTAAGCCTCCTTCACAGCAAAACTAACATGAACTATTCACTCACATCTGCAAAGCCCAAGCTCTTAGCCTTCACTCGTTAATCCCTGCTGTCATACCAGCTGAATAATATGTACTTCCTAATTGACGTGAATGGTTATATATACTTTACTTAATTCTAACAATCAAAAGATTACATCTAATTTCATGGCCACTGAAAAAATTCAGATTCTTGTTCAGAAAGAAAACATTCATTGATGAAAAAATCAGATTACTTCTAGTTCAGATTCTAATTCAACAAAAACGAACAACAACAAAGCAGATCAGACGAAGCAATCACCAGAAATCGCACCAGAAATAGATTCAACAAAATCGAACATCAACAAAGCAATCAGATATATTCAACATCCCTAAAAACGAAATCAGATCAAATCGAAATCACACCATAAACAAAGCAAGCACCAGAAATCGAACAGCAACAAAACAATCAACAGAAATCGAACAACAACAAAGCAATCACCAGAAATTGCACCTCTGGAAACAACCCCTACAGTAGAGAAGAAGAAATGGCGGCATTAAATTAACCATGGGGAGAAGTGCACACATTCAATTTTAGAGAAGAAATTTCTTCCCCTAAATTTACAGATTTTTCTTCACTTTTCATGTCTTTCTCTATTTTGTAGATGTCTTTGCAAAATCTGTTGGGGTGAAAAAAGGGGTTTTTTTCTCTAAAATCCATATTTTCTCTATTTTAGCACACCTGTTGGGGTTGCTCTTAGGAGCGAGGAAGCTTGATTAGTTGATTTATATTTATACATCTCCATGTAATTCAGAACATAAGTGCGAGATTTCCTTTATATGTGCTTCCTGTCTGATTCTGTTTCTTAACTCTCTACATAAAAAATAGACTATTTTGATATTATAATTAGGTTCAAGATTTTAAAATCTTGAGCCCATAATTATAAAGCAATATGTTCAAAATTTTAGTAAGTTCAAGTTTTTTATATAATGCCAGTTCAACATTTTATATCTATAGATTCAAGATTTTTATAACTATAGGTTTAAGATCTTGTAATTATACAATATCTTTTATGAAATAGATTCAATATTTTAAAATCTTGAACCTATAATTATAGAAAAGAATAGGTTCAAAATTTTATTAGGTAAGTTCAAAAATTTAAAATCTTGAATCTACAATTAAAAAAAAAAGTAAATGAAAATTTTGAACTTACCATATTGAATTTTATTAACTAGGTTAAAGATTTTAAAATCTCTAACCTACAATTAAAAAAAAGATCAAAGTTTTTATTTAGTAGGTTCAACATTTAAAATCTTGAACCCACAATTGTATAAAAAAAAATAGGTTAAATTTTTTATGAAGTAGGTTCAAGTGTTCAACAATTTAAAATCTTGAACCCACAATTATAAAATAAAAAAAAGTTAAGTTTATAGGAAAAATGACTGAAAATAATACGAACTATCAATTATGAACCAAAAATAATACAAACTTTAAAAATGATAATTTCATACCCAAACTATACTCATATTAACCAAAAATAATACGATACCCATTTTTTTACCAAAATTTCAATGAAATGGCTGTTTTTTTTTTATAATTAAATAAAATAGAGGATCAATAATCAATATTGTGAACATAATTAAAACTGGAAGATCTGCATCCCCTATTCCCCTTTCTCCATTCGTAGGGTTTTTCCTCCTCTAACTGGTTTCCATTGTTATTTAAGAATCATTCATTGGCTTCGAAATTTTAACATTTTCAACACTATTATAAATTAGGAAAAGAATAAAGAGAGGAGAATATAGGATTGTATTCAATTGAATTGCATGTGGAGTATCTGTAACGACTCGGGATTATAATTCTCGGGTTACGTTTCGAATGATGAAACCCCTCGTTAGGATCTTGCGTCCCGAGTACAGGTTGAAGGTTTGAAATTCTATCCTAACATTTTCAAGTGGGATTTCATATCCAAAATTCGAAGGGACCGTTAACTCATCAACAATCAATAGATCTGGTATGAGTGTATCGTTCCATTAAACAAAAAAACAAATTGTAATCCATCTCTATATATCTCAGTGTGATGTTTTTACCAAAGATCCATATATGATTGCAACTGGCAAGTTTTCATTATGTTTGATGCTTCTGTGCAAATATCTCCCCCAACCTCATATCTTCCCTTATTTCGTTAACGATGAATAGAGTTCAAAATTTTCTTATTGATTCCGGTAGATTTTCTTTATTTACCAAATTTAAGGAATAACAAGTGTAGATTTTACAAGTCGAGGTTGCAGTTGAGTGCATCCTTGCGCAAATTCTCTTCCATGAGATTAGTCGGGTAGCAGAAGAGAATAATACAATGATACAAGTCCATCATATCATATCATATCTTTCCAAGAAGGCAACAACCCACAGAACATAATAAAGCCCTTATTAAACTGAAATATTATTTAGCTCCCACAAAGCATAAAGCACAAACTAAACAAAGAAATCAACCACCACAAAACATGTTTTGTGAATAACATCAGCAAAGTCCCTCCCTACTCATGTTTCCAAAAGCCAAAGCCTTGAGATCCCTGACCAAATCATAGACATACTTTTCTTGAATCTCTTTGTTCATCACAAACTCTCTCCACTTCCTCTGGTTTGCTCTTATGGACTTACCTGGCTCTTTGTCAACCTCCACCATGACAGTCTTCACGGCCTCTAATACATCAGTTTTCCCAAAATATCCATCATTGTCCCTCCTATTTACCTCTACACCCACCTTGAGATCAAGATCAAAGAGCTTAGAGTTGAAGAACTGATCACCTTTCAAGGGTAGGAAAACAAGCTGACAATCACCAACTAAGGCTTCCACTAGTGACCCGAACCCGGCATGGGACACATAGCATCCCACACTCTCATGGGTCAGGATCTGGTGCTGCTGGACCCATCCAGTGTGGATCATTCCCTTGTCCTTAACCCTCTCCATGAACCCACTTGGGAGGGCATCGGCAAGGTCAGAACCTTCCGGAAGGTTCAGGACCAGGATGAATGGAAGGCCAGTGAGCTCTAACCCTAGGGCAAGCTCTTTAATCTGCTCATCATCCAAGAAAGTCTCACTCCCAAATGAGCAAAACACAACTGATTTTGGCGGGAACTGGGCAAGCCATGTGGAGAATCTTGGTTCAAGGAGACCAGATGGTGGCTCAGGGAGGACTAGACCAGCAAGTAGGACTGGTTTTCCAAACTGGGTCTTGATGTATTCGATGTATGAGGCTTCCATTTCATTGCAAGACTTGAAGGCTATGGCATCAGCACCTTTTATGGATAAGTAGGCCCTCAAGATAACAGGTGGACCACCATAGAAGCACTTGAAAAGATATGTGAGATTTTGGGCTACAAAGGCTTTGTAGGAGAGTGACGGTTTTGGGTGCCCCTTGGGAGGATTTTTCAGCTCTTCAATGGTGGGTACTTCAATTTTTGTTGTTGCCTTTAAGTTTAAAGGTGGGCCCCCTTTGATGATGGCGGTGTTCAATCTTGAAGGAGGGCAAGTGTATGAACATGCAATGGCAGAGAAGACAGAGAAATTAACAGTCATGATGCCTAGCTCAGAGGCTATGGTTGGAAGCCAGTGCTGTGCAAAATCAAACAAGACAACATGGGGCATGAGATCAGCTAAGAGGGTCTTGACTTGGGGCTGCATCTTGTCAAGTGCTAGCTTGAGGAGCTCAGGCATGGAGTCATCTGTCATGTTAGAGGTGCTCTCAAGGCCTGCAGGGAGACCTTCAATGGAGGAGATATGGAGAGGGATGATGTGGATGTTGGAGGATTGGCCAAGGGTTTGTTTGATTTTTGGGATGTTGCCAGAAGCTGAGAAGAAAGAGATTTTGGTACCATGGGAGGAGAGCTTGTTGGAGAGGTGGATGAATGGGTTTATGTGACCAAAGGCAAACCATGGGAACATTGCTACATGGAGAGCCTCATCTGGGTTTCTTTCAATCCTTTCATTCTCCATCTTTCTTTATCTCTCTCAACAAGAAATTGTAAGCTGGCTAGAGGAAGAGTTGAAGCTGGAAGAAGAGAGTTTATACACTTACACCATGAATTCAAACCAAACTTGGACACCAGCGGCTTGGAATGAGGTGACATTTGGCAAAATCCAGAGAGCTTGATCTCTCTGTTTGTAACGCCTGTACATCATTTATGAGGTGTATTGAACCAACCCACTAAGCAAGAAGAGTGCAGAACCCACTAAAGATTAAAGTATTGCCGAATAAGCAAGAAGAGTGCAGAATCATTCAATGCTAACATCACAGCATTATGACCTAGGGTTTACAAGCCTATAAATAACGGATTAGCTCTTCATCTAGGATTATGAACCGGATTTTGTTCATGTTAGGTTTTAACCTTGTGTTGAATTATTTACTGATCCAGTAGTTCAAGATTATAAAATTGGACTAATCCAATAGAGAACCCGAAAACATGGCAGAGAATAACCCGCAAAAAGAACAAAAGGAAGAGTGCACACCAGAGATATGAGGCATAAAAGGCGATGATATTAACAAATTTGCTCATCAGGTTTGTGAGCAGACAGTATACAAACTGTGATCCCCATTGACAGCAGACGCCTTTCTACCCTTATGATGTTGTTTAAAATGAAGGGCATATAAAAAAAAATATGACACTAATTACAATACCTCATCTCTGCAGGGTGCCCCGCCCCCCTCTCCTCCTTTCTTCTCTTTATTCACTAAAATTAGACATAGAGGGACAGCCGGGATCATATCAGAGGTAATTGCTCTGTTGGAGGGAAGAGGGAACGGCCAGGAACGGCGAAGTGTCTAGGATACTCGGCTGCAAGGATGCGATTGTGAATCCGGCTGAGTGCGTGACTCCAGTTGGAGGGTGTGATATCGTACTGTTAATACAACGGAAGATCACGACATCAAGTGGTTTTCAATTAATCCCAACATGTAGATGATAAACAAAATTCAAAGGAATCTAATTATTAACGGAAAATGTATAAAAGCATATACTGCAATCTGACCTGAATGAAAGAGACAAAGAAGATTCTACAGGAGGATTGGCCCCATTTCGACAGGGAGAGTACAGAGACCAGAAAACTGAAACAGACAGTAGCTTGTCAGCTGAAAGCAGCACAAGATAATTTTGGTCAAATCTAGCCAGCTGAAAAACAGCAGAAAATACCTGATTGTTCTGGGTGATCATGGAACCCAGAGGAGAACAAGTTATTCTGTATAAAAGGATGATACATTTCTTAAGTATAAAGCACAAGACAAGGAGATCACACACTACAGTTCGACAAGTTGGGCAAAACATTTTTGACTTTATACAGACCTCTCTTGTTCGCTGAGATGTTGAAGGGACCATATCTGCAAAAAAAAATAAAAATCATGTGGATTATCAAAGAGTCAATTTGAAACATGAACGCCATTTTATAGAAGCACCAACAGCAGTATATTGGTTAGCATTTCATCATGTAAAGTTGGGTTTTCAGTACTACCATGCAAATCATCGAGAATATATTCAAAGGGAATTTCAGCTACAAATACTACTACTACAAAGCATTTGCTTACCAACAAAGCAAGCAACATGCCAAGGAACTTAGACAAACTGAGATAGGTCCTATAGCTTAGTATCTCGTTCCATATCCATAAGGAATTCACTGAGTTAAGCAATTTAATTACTTAAGACAACTCGAAACAAGCAGTACACAAGTTCTGAATTTTGGATTTTTAGGGCTAAACAAATCATCTCACGGCATTACAACTGCCTGTTAATATAACTCTGTCCAACGTGAGACAATTTTACCATTGAAAACCTACTGAAAGCATATGAATGGGGTTTGATAACAATCTAAAACCACTGTTCAAGGTAAATGGTTTGCCCATGGTTCAAATATCACAACTGTAGAAATTAGCAGGCTAAAAGCTGTGGGAATTAAGATGCATGCCTACAGCATTTCTTCAGCTCTGACGTTGTGCAAGGAATAATCAACTTACCTAAATCTGTAATGCTGGGCTTCACAGCTAGTGTCAAACCAAGAGAACAGTCATCTGACTTGCTATCAAAATCCCAAAGATTCAATTCAAGATTCGGCTCTGTTTAAGTAGAGAGAAAAAAGAAGCATAGCAAAATAAAATTAGGTCTCTAGTAAAACTTTTCGAGAAGGGTCCAGAATGATGGGAGAAAAGAAATACCTTTGTTACTAGGTTTGGCCTGATAGTGATATTCTTCATGAATTGAACGATGAACCCACCTTTGGACCTGTCATTAACCCGTGTTAGGCTGTGACAAAATAGTCAGATCACGAAAAGCAACAATAATACAACATACATGGAAAAATGGATGCCGTAGTGATTCTTCAGCAGTTGGCCTTTGACGTGGGTCCCAGGAGCACAGTCGCTGCATAAGTGTGCAAAAATCAGAACTTTTGAAGCAACATACCACAGTTAGAGGATACTCTTACTAAAAACAAATGCAAATGACACTCACCGTAATAAAATCAATAGCTTCCATGCTCGCATTTGGGATCATCTGTGACAGATTTGCTGGCATGATCTATCCAGAAAAGCACAACAAGTAGCATCGTAAGATGGCACTCAAAGAGGCAGGAAAATCCCCAAATCTAATTGTGTAGAAGGAATGTTCTTGAACTTAAAAATCACCTCCGAACAGCTAATACTGATCAACTGTGATATATTCTTTGCTTCAGGGAAAGCGGTCCAATCTGGTGCACCAAGAACACAGCATATTTTGTACAATTGATCTGCTTCACTGCTCATGGAAAAAAAAAATTAATTCAGAAGAAATAAGAGGGGATTATAAAAAACAGTGTCAAAGAGATTCACAAGCAACCTTTCCCCAGGAAAAATAGGACACAATGTAAAAAGCTCAGCAAGTATTGCACCAACGGCCCACATATCTGCAAATATTGATTTTTTTTTTGTTAATCAGCAATTCAAAATAACTGAAACAAATGTTGGGATGACGTGTTGAAAAAATATTTAAAAAGAGCAAAAATGTAATGCATCTTCTCCCAGCGAAATCCTCTTCATTCCAGTGGTATGGAACTATGGATGATCAAGCTTGGATATAAATTAGGGAAACTAAAACCAAATACCAATCAATCTTCCACTAATGACAAGATTATTCAAGAAAAATCAGTAGTTGAACAACCCCAGACATGGAATCTAACACGTTTATCACCAGACAAATGTTTCAATCTTAGTTGTAGAAAATTGTGCAGCTTATAAAAATCATAAATTTGAGTTGTACCAATAGCAGGTGTATAGGATGAAGACTGCAACAGTACTTCTGGTGCACGGTACCTGGCATACCCATATTCAAAGGCATAAGAAGGCACACATTACATATCATTACCAACTGTTATGATAAAGTAGAAGTTAAAACAACAATCACATGATACATAAGTAAATACATACGTACAAAAAGTAGGGGGTTCTTAACAAAAAAGACCAAAAAAAGGGAAAGGGGATGCTCACCACCGTGTGGAAACATAATCAGTATAAGGAGGCATTGATGATACTTCTCGTGCTAGTCCAAAATCAGCAATTTTAATCACATCGTTTGTCACCAACAAATTTTCTTCAAGGAAAAAGAATAAGATATAAGATTTCAGAATACAAATAAATGGCGTACACATAAAAATTCTCTTTAAGCTATGTACCAGGCTTCATATCCCGGTGGAAATATCCATTTTTGTGCATGTGAGCAAGGCCTTTCAGTATTTGAGTCATAAAGCTTCGAATCTCCTCTTCTGAAAACAGTCTTTGCCTTTCCTTCATTAATTGGTATAGATTACATTCCTGTGCACATATTCACATATGTTATTTGAGATACTTCCCTGGCATCTCATATCTCAATGAACTAGATACTACACAGCAGAACAACGTTTTTTGCTGGAGGCTATGAAATTGTATTCTCACCATGTATTCAAAGATGAAGAACAACTCATCATTCTCCCTCACAACTTCTTTCAACTTTATGATATTGGGATGAACCAATTTACGAAGAGACTGCAACATCAAATTCCTCAAAATATTAGATGGATGCAGATGTATGTGCTCAAACAGTACACCAGATAGATATGCTCCATTTATACCTTGACTTCCCGCAAATTCATGCATTCCCAAAAATAAAACTTTCTCTTCATCTTTTTAACAGCAACCTGAAAAGAATAAACCCAAAATAATATAAATGTCCAAGTGAAATGGGAATACAGCAATAAAGTCTGGTTATGCTTCATTAAGAAACAAAATAAAGAAAAAAGCAGGTGGAACATAAAAGAGAAATTGATAATGCTTCAGAAAATCATATGTTTAAACCGGCATACCAACATGCGATGTTATCAATTTTAAAAAATTTATAGTGACTATTGATATTATGTAATTGAATATTTATTGTTAAAACTGGTATTCAAAATCATTCGATAACTATACGGTAAATATAAGCAAGTTAATTAATGCAATTTTCAACAGAAAAAACATGTTAACATCATAAACTGGAGGAGAGTCTAAAATGCATAAAAGAGAGGAAGACAGAAAATAGAATAAAGAGAAGAGGGGATAAAAGGTGGATTAGGATGGAAATCTGGGTTTGTAAACAAAAGTGACACAGCAATCTTGGTCTGTTTATAATTAGATTAAACAGATGAAAGCCTAAGTTTCTCCAAGTCCCTTGACAACAGAATTATAGTGAAATAGTAAATGCAAGTAACCATAAAAGATACAGTAAACAGCAATCCTGAAACAGTGTTCAATGGGCCACTTACAATCTCGTATGTTTCCTTATTGACAGCTTTATAAACAGTGCCACAGGTCCCATCTCCGAGCTCTTTTAAAATTTTAAATCTGCAGCAACAGAAGAGCTGGTATTAACAACAAGCACATGCTATAAAAAGAAATAAACAGTTCACTTGGTTTTTTATTTGCATCGTTATCGTTTTCATTAGAAATAAAAAACCCCATTTACAGTTAAACAAGGTGAGAAAATATATCTACAACAATTCAATCTAAAGCAACTCACCTGTCCATTGTTGGACTATGACCAAAGTTCATGGCAATTGCTCAGTGAATTTCTATAACCTTGATGAAGGGGTCTTCACATATGCAACATTGTGTCTCTGACTTGTAGATTTTTGCGAAATTTAATTGTGATAAAACATACAAGTTGTTGTGAAAGGTCCAAACTTCATTATGGAAATATACATACATCAAAAGACAGTCTAACAACATGCTTAAAAGCAGCACTAGAAGCTGCAAGCAACCAGTATCATCTAACAAACACTGGAGATTATAGCAACGCTTCACATTAGAACCACAAAAGTTCACAAGTGCTCTTTATATTTGCTCCTTATATTGCCCATAGGTCAATTTTTTGCTGCAACTGACCTATAACAAACGATGAACAAGTAAATCCTCTAGAAGAAAGTATTCATCTCCAGGAAATAAAGAGAGAAAAAAAAAAAGAAAAAAAAAGGCATACAAGTCAAGCTGTCTGATTTTCCTGAACACGAAATAGCAATGATAGATAAGAAATTAAGAGGCTACACACAGTACATAGAGCTCAAGTAATTTTCTTTCATCACCACCAACTCCGGAGAGATCCAACAGAACGATATTACATCCAAACAATAAGATCCTTCATTTCTGATAGATTAGATTTAGGAACTGGTATTATAGATGATTGCATAAAGATTTAGAGTCCTCATGCGTCCTTTACTGTTATCCTTTTATCTAGGAAGTTCGGAATTCGGAAGATCATAGCTAAAATATAGAATTAAGCTACTCAATCACAAAAAGGCATAGACGACAATAGATAGATACTGCCATGGCGGGGAAAACCCTACCATCCGAAGCACAAGAAACAAAATTGATGTATGGATTATTCACATCAGAAAAAAGAAAATTTCCGGATGAAAGTTCGGAAAACTGGACAAGATTAAAAATCACAACTTAAGTAATTTGAAAAAGAGAACAAGAACCTCCGAAATCTGTACAACACAGATACACAAATCATAAATCAAAACCACATAAAAGAAACAATCTAGCCGATAAATTCCATGAATGTCAAACAAGCCAATCAACCATAATAATTGATGGATATCAAAGCGTCTCAATTTTCAAAGACTCGTGAATTTCAAGCTAAAAAGTTCTAATTCTAATCAATTCAGAATTAAAAACCTACGCCGGAGAATTTCTTAAACCCGCCAGAAATTGTGCTTACCGATTTCGGCTCTCCGGAAAGAAATAAAAAAACGCTTCAGAATCAACGCAGCATGCACTCTCCGATCAACAATGTGAGATTGACGATTTCGTTTGGATCAAAAAAGAGGGAGAGAAAGAGGAAAGGGAGAGAGTGAAGAGAGAGAAAGAGAGAGAGAGAGGAGGGAGAAAGAGGGAAATTAATTTCCCTTGTTAATATAGTGTTTGGCATAAAATTCGCAGAAGAAGTTTTCTTTTTTTTAAGGAACGCAGAAGAAATTCGAGGAAGAAGAAGCTGAATGAAATAAAATAATAAATTATTTTCTTCTTATTAAATTAAGAAATCTCTTTTTAATAAAAATTTGTTAAAGTTAATTTATATTATTAAAAAATAAAAGAGTGTTTATTAAAAAATGAGAAACGCCAATGTTGGGTGGTGGAGGTGGTGGGGAATAGATACGTGGTCCCCGTTGGGCCCCACCCTCTAAATGATAAGGATTGCTATTTTTTTTAGCTTTCGTAATTACGAAAGTACCCTAAACGACTGTAAACGGACGCGTTTGCGTGTTTGACAGTACTGCCCCTCGTCTCTACTCGTATTCGGAAGTTGTTGGGTGAGGGCAATGATGTAATATGCGAGACGACCAGGGGTATTATGGTCAGTTCAGTTTGAAAAAAGAACGCCGTTTGATTGTATCGTTAAATGGGGTCCAAAAGCGAATATGCTGAGTGAAGATTTCAGGATCGGCCGGAGTCATTTTTATCCGGCCGTCGGAATCGGGGAGATTGACCGGATAAATTAACCATATAGAAAAATCTGTTAAATAAAATCTGATAGAAAAATCTTGATATTTTATATAATTTTATCCGGCGTGTGAAATTTATCAATATAGAAAAATCTGTTAAATAAAATATATTATTTTATTATTTATTTACACTTTTTAATGATTTAAAAACTATATAAAATAACCATTATGGAGTATTATTAATTTTTTATCATTTCATATTTATTATTATGAATTGTTTAAAAATTAATTAAAAATTTTGATATTTTATATAACTTTATTTTTGTAAAAAGAAAGCATGTTTGAATAGTAATTTCTCTATTAAGAAAAATATATATATATATCTCTTATCATTCATTTACTTCAGGAAATGAATATTGTCACTTCAAGGACAAATTTGTATTGATGAGAGAGAGACATTTTATGAATTTCCTTTTCATATACAACTCTTCAGGAGATGATTGTCGTTACTACATGAACGATTTATGATTATGTGTTCATCCACTTCAAGGGATGCCTTTATATATTTCAAGAGATAATGATAAATAAATAGTTGATATAATTGATAAAACTATAAAAACATAAATAAATGAAATAAAATTAATATATTGTCAACTTCTGGTGACAAGAAATTAAACATCCCCCACAAATACATGTTCGTCTACTTCTGGAGACTGTTGGAGACCGAAACCATCTACTACAGGAGATAAATTTCATCATGATATATAAGCTAAAATATATTATCTTCTTCATGAGATGGATAAGAATTTCATCTTCTTCAAGAGATGTGATACATAAATTGTGTTTACTTTATCTACTTCAGGAGATAAACGACCACTTTTGGGATGATATGCAAATTTAACAATTTATATCTACTTCGGGGGATAATGTTTGTGTACTTCTGGAGACAAGAAAATAAAATACAAATTGAAAAAAAAAATCATCACTACGGGGATGATTTTCAATCGTTCACATCTACTTTAGGAGATGTTCCGTTCATCTACTTCGGGAGATGAGGATTAAACAAATATAATTTAAATAAATTAAACAACATACATATAAAATAAACATAAATAATAAATATAATTTCATCACTACAGGGATGAAATTTATCGGCTTGATCATCTCTGCGGGGATGAGATTTATCGTTCCATCGCTTCGGGGACGAGATCAATTTATCATTCATCCACTTTGGGAGATGCGCTCGTTCATCTACTTCGGGAGATGATTTCGTTCATCCACTTCTGGAGATGATATATAAATTTATGATACATAAATTTAACAATTTTATCTACTTCAGGAGATAATTCATCTATAATTAAAAAAAACATAAAAATTAGATAAATAAAATAAATAAATAAATAATTCATCATTTCAGGGATGAAATTCGATCGTTTATCACTTCAGGGGTATAATAAAATAACATCCACTTCAGGGGATACGACCGATTGATCCAATCGCTTCAAGGATTGAGATTCCGCACTTTAGGGAGATTACTTTATCCGCTTCAGGAGATACTACAAATTCGATTGATTCAACCACTTCGGGGGTTACACATCATCTTCAGGATGTGTGAATACTTCACAGGGGCAAAATATGCAGCCCTGAAAGTTTTAAGCCGCTTTTTGTAATTATATAAAATGTACGTCTCAATCTGCGGTTTTTAAGAAACCCCAAGGTCAGTTTCGTAATTAAAAAACCTGCCACAATCTAACAAAATACACAGTACGCCATTTTTTTTAGGATCCCGATCCTAAAAACCATGCCCTCTACCCGAAAGCATCTTGCCGGATGAGGTCAAGGAGACCTGGATCGGTATAGAAATTAGTTCCCCTGGTAGAGTAGCTAAGGTGTGCAACCTTATCTGCCACTCGGTTACCAATGCGGGGAATATGAGAAATCCCTACGTTCTCTAATTCCATAAGAAGGGTTCGAATGTCAGCCAATACAAGCTCAATTTCCCAGGGACATTTGCTATTTTTTCGTAAGGCATCCGTAATTATCTTAGAGTCACCTTCAATTATTAAGTTGTTTAAGTTGAGTTTCTTTTCCTTTTCGATACCTTATCTTAGCGCAATTGCTTCTGCCATTAGTGGCATATGACCACCCATCATTTTTCCTCCTATGCAGACAGGGTTCCCAAGACAGTCGCGATTTATGAAACCTGTCGAGCTTTTTGTGGTCGAGATGGATGAGCCATCAAAGTTTAATTTAAGCCAGCCAATGGGCGGTTTTTTCCATAAGTTCATTTTTTCCCCGGGATCTCAACTGTTTTTGTTCTTGTGGCTTGTTTGTAATCTTTTTGGGTGGCTGTAGTTTGTCAACTCTCTTCCAATTTTCTAAATTTCCTAAGATGAGTTTTTTAATACTTTCCGCGGCCGGAATTGGAACATTTCTGAAGATAGCTTGATTTCTCATATGCCATATGGTCCACCACCTGAAAGCTAGATTTTGCTTGTTTTCCTTAGAAAGATTGGTACTAAGAAAGTGCATGATTTGGTCCATATCTCTGTTTTGGGATATAAGCGTGTCAATTTCCCGAGCAATATTTTGAGGAAATTGTGCTTGGAAGTTATTGTAGGGGCATTCCAGGAAAAGATGGATGTCGTCCTCTTGACCATGGTTACACAATGTACATGTAGTGGGTACTGCTATACCCTTTTGAGCTAGTCGCAAAGCCGTTGGGAGCCCATTTTGCTTAATCTTCCATAGAAAATTTTTAATTTTCGGAGAAGCGTCAATCTTCCATATCCAATTATAGTCAGTCGTAGTTATGTTTGTTGAGTTTGAAACTAAATTGTAGGCGCTACTCGTTGAAAACCATCCCTTGTTATCTGGCCACCAATAGAATCTGTCCTCGAAGCTGTTAATCGGTAGTGTAATCTTAATAATATCTTCAACGATGTTTTCTGGTAAGACCGATTCTAATTTCTCTTTCCACCACTGACCACCCAAAATATATTCACTGACAGTTTCATTTTCAGAGTTTTGGATATTCATTATGTTGTTTATTGAGTTGGTTGTTATTCAGTTGTCTTTCCAAAAACTGATAGATTTTCCATTGCCCACAGACCAAATAAGCCCAGATTTGAATTTTTCTGTTAATGAGCGTAGTTTGGTCCATTGCTAAGAAGCGTTTCCCTTTTTCTTGTAGTTAAAAATGTGTTCATTTTTTAGGTATTTATATTGGATAATTTGAACCAAGGGGTTGTCTGGTTCCGCTAGTATTTTCTACAGAAGTTTTAATTGAAGTGCTTCATTCATGTTTTTGGTTTTACGTATGCCTAGTCCCCCAGCAGCGTTTGACTTGCAGATTTTATCCCACCCTATAAGTGGGCTTTGTTGTGCATCCTTGTTCTAGAAGAAAGTTCTATTTATTTGGTCAAGCTGTTTCTGTATCGAAGCATGGAGCATGAAACTCTGCATAGAATAAAGCGGTTTTAAGGACATAGTAGAGGTTATTAGAGTTGCTCTGCCCTGTTGAGATAATGCATTTGCTCGCCATTTACTTAGTTGGTCTTTTTATTTGCATATTAGTTCACCAAATGTATCATTCGCTACGCGTCCATTGATGATAGGACATCCAAGGTATTTCTCTAGGCTTTTCTCAAAAGGGATATTGAGGACGCCTTCAATTTCTCGTGCTCTTGTTTTAGAGATGTCTGGGGTGGTTTGAAATGCGGATTTGTGATAGTTGACTTTTTGACCTGAGTATCTGCAATAATCTTCAATGATTTCCTTGATTTTTAAGCATGGCGAGTTATTGCCTTTGCTAAAGATTATTATGTCGTCCGCGAATGCTAGAAAAGGAATTCTAGGGCCGGAGTTGCCGAATTTGAATCCCACCCCGTTGTTACTAGTGCTAATTTCTAGTGAGAGTTTCCGAGCTAGAACTTCAGCCCCAAGGAGAAATAGGAATGGAGAGAGGGGGTCTCCCTGACGTAGCCCTCTGGAGGGTATGAACGGTTCTAAAGGGCCATTGTTTACTAAGATAGAGAAGGAGACAGTAGTCACACCATCTTCATTGTTTGGAAATTGCAGAACGGTGGTGGAACCCTGGGCCGGTTCAGTTGGTTTTTGGCGTTGAGCACTCAGAGGTGCAAGGATCCCGAATCGGACCAGATTAACACCGCTAGGCAATTGAGCCTCGGTTGCCCGTTGTCGGTGGCCGTCCAATCAAAAGGTTTGGTGAATTCTTATCGCTAACCTTAATCAAATCAAATTCAACTAATTAATCAACGGAGTAAAGCATAATAGATTAAAAACTTCAAATAAAATTAAGGAATAGGAGACTCATCTTTGGGTGTGATTTTGAATCGGGAAGATATACAAGCCGACCTATCTCTTGCCTATGTATAAGCGATTCGTGCTTCAAAACTGGATCAATTTTCCGGAAGACCGAGCGACCCGATCTTGGGAGTGAGAGAACTCGCCGCTCCGACCTCACCGCCGGTGACTCTGACGAACACGTCCGCGACCTGCGAGGGATTGAACTTTGGCGGCATGGCAGCGGCGGAGAAGATGATGGAGAACGACGGCTTCGTGTAGCCTCTGGATTCGCCGTCGACGTCTGCTTTAAACCCGACAAGCTCGGACTTCGGGTGGCTTCGTGAACGGGTTAGGCGGAATGAGGGAGAAAGGTCGGGGAAGAGGGAAGCCGGATCGAGAGGGACGAAGAGAGAGCGAAGGCCGCCATGGGAGGAGCCTCAAAACTTGGATCTAAAGCGTAGGAGGAGAAACAATTTTCTCAGATTTGGGAAACAACAGGGAAAGAGAAGAAATAGTTTTGTCCATGGGCGGAATGATGTGATCGTAGTCGCCCATGAGCTCGCATCCTTTTTCCTACAAAGGTTTGTCTTCGGAGCAGAACATCAACTTTCATTTGTGAAGGGTGTTTGCCGACACCTCAGTATTTTGGCTCGTTCTGGCTGAATAAAATTCCGATTGAAGCCGATGAGCACTTGTTGGAAAGATATTTTAAACGGCTATAACTTTATTGAAGGATGCAATCGTCAATTCAGATAGGAACATGGACGAAATCTAGGATCTTTGGATTAGTCCGAAATTCTGGCAGCTCATCGAAAATGCAGTAAATAAAGACGGAATGAATTCAATAAGGTCGGATTAAATGACGGGGCTTTAGGGATTTCCGACCTTCCATCTCTTTGATGGCAACCAAGACCATTCATTTTCCCTCATTATGGTTGTCCATCTCTCCGTCATAAATCTCGGAAACCCTTTCGTATTATCCGTCATTAGTTTGTCAATTTATTTTATTTTTCATAGATTCAATATTTTTCCCATATAAAGGGATGTAAGAACCTTTTTGAAGACAAGTTGAATTTGAGAAAAAACTAAGCTTTGTGCTTCCTTCGTTTCGGGTGAAGAAACAAAATCTATCTTGGTGAGATGCCAGATAAAACCTCTTGGTGAGATGCTAAGAGCGATTCCCTAGCGAGAGACGACGGAATCAAAGGGTCGGAAACACTCGGAGTGCGAGGCCGAGAGTGCGGAAGATCGAGTGTTGGAGATAGCTCGGAGTGCGAGGCCGAGAGCGATCTTGCATCACATATCCCTCAACCCCCATCCCCTACTTTACCACAATTCTAAGGCCTTCCACAGCCCCATCATCACCCTCCATTCACCCCCAAAACGTCACCCCAAAGCAGCCCTTCAATCCCTCTCAAAGAAGCCCCGTTTGGAATCGTCTCTGCATAGGCGACGTCTCGGTAAAACGCGATTTTCCTCTTCGTCTGACCTCTGATTGACGAGATCTACCCCAATCCATGACCGCGACTTCAAGATCTACAAAAGTAGTACTTGCACGTCCCAAGAAGCCAAGCCGATCGACGGGAAATCGGCAATATTTTAAGACTGACCTGTTGCCTCAGAAGCTGTCCAAGCTTCCCGACCTCTCGGAACTCTCGTCGCCGGTCCTTTTGCTCGAGCCCGGGTCTGAGCACGTCAAGTGGTATCAAAGCAACGACAAGGGTTCCTCAAGCTTTCGGGTCAAAATGTTGAAGAAAACGAGTTCCAAGCCTTTGTCCGAAGAGTAAATCCGATGGGCTATTCGAGCCTATGATGATGGGTATCTTCGTTGGAGTGACATGGATGGCGCTACATATGATGTAGTTGATCAAGAGCTCCGTAGGAGATATCGAAGGAGAAGGGCTCGAGAGGATGAGGCTCGCCATAAGAAGAAGGTTGAACCACCTTGGGAAGAGATCCGCAAGCTCGCGGAAGATTCAATGAAACAAGTAAAGGAAATTCGAAATCTTGTCACCTCGTTGGGGTCAATGCAATCGAAGTCCACAATAGTCCCACCTCCCACTTCAACAATGACATCCTCTACAACCATGGGTGTGACACTTGAGATAAAAGAACGCAAGTCCAAGGATGTCCCGATTGAGATTGCGAAGGTCAACCCCGAGCTTAAGAAGGATGAAGAAATCATCCAAGTTCCCAAGGTTGCGCTTTCCATGAAGGAGAAACGAATGCCAATAGACATGCCTAGCTTTCTGAATTCCATGTAAGTGGTTGGATGCGGCCTATTTTATTCCGTCTTACTTGCCTTTCATGATTCATGAAAAAGAGAAGATTCAACATCCTTTCAAAGACGATACTACATGTCCAAAGAAGTCGCCCATTTCCATCACGGATTCGAGGACGAATCTTTTTCAAGGGGAGGAGGATGATGTGATCGTAGTCGCCCATGAGCTCGCATCCTTTTTCCTACAAAGGTTTGTCTTCGGAGCAGAACATCAACTTTCATTTGTGAAGGGTGTTTGCCGACACCTCAGTATTTTGGCTCGTTCTGGCTGAATAAAATTCCGATTGAAGCCGATGAGCACTTATTGGAAAGATATTTTAAGCGGCTACAACTTTATTGAAGGATGCAATCGTCAATTCAGATAGGAACATGGACGAAATCTAGGATCTTTGGATCAGTCCGAAATTCTGGCAGCTCATCGAAAATGCAGTAAATAAAGATGGAATGAATTCAATAAGGTCGGATTAAATGACGGGGCTTTAGGGATTTCCGACCTTCCATCTCTTTGATGGCAACCAAGACCATTCGTTTTCCCTCATTATGGTTGTCCATCTCTCCGTCATAAATCTCGGAAACCCTTTCGTATTATCCGTCATTAGTTTGTCAATTTATTTTAATTTATTTTATTTTTCATAGATTCAATATTTTTCCCATATAAAGGGATGTAAGAACCTTTTTGAAGACAAGTTGAATTTGAGAAAAAACTAAGCTTGGTGCTTACTTCGTTTCGGGTGAAGAAACAAAATCTATCTTGGTGAGATGCCAGATAAAACCTCTTGGTGAGATGCTAAGAGCGATTCCCTAGCGAGAGACGACGGAATCAAAGGGTCGGAAACACTTGGAGTGCGAGGCCAAGAGTGCGGAAGATCGAGTGTTGGAGAGAGCTCGGAGTGCGAGGCCGAGAGCGATCTTGCATCACATATCCCTCAACCCCCATCCTCTACTTTACCACCATTCTAAGGCCTTCCACAGCCCCATCATCACCCTCCATTCACTGCCAAAATGTCACCCCAAAGCAGCCCTTCAATCCCTCTCAAAGAAGCCCCTTTTGGAATCGTCTCTACACATGCGACGTCTCGGTAAAACGCAATTTCCCGCTTTGTCTGACATCTGATTGACGAGATCTTCCCCAATCCACGACTGCGACTTCAAGATCTACAAAAGTAGTACTTGCACGTCCCAAGAAGCCATGCCGATCGACGGGAAATCGGCAATATTTTAAGACTGACCTGTTGCCTCAGAAGCTGTCCAAGCTTCTCGACCTCTCGGAACTCTCGTCGCCAGTCCTTTTGCTCGAGCCCGAGTCCAAGCACGTCACCCGACAAGCTCGGACTTTGGGTGGCTTCGTGAACGGGTTAGGCGTAATGAGGGAGAACGGTCGGGGAAGAGGGAAGCCGGATCGAGAGGGACGAAGAGAGAGCGAAGGCCGCCATGGGAGGAGCCTCAAAACTTGGATCTAAAGCGTAGGAGGAGAAACAATTTTCTCAGATCTGGGAAACAACAGGGAAGGAGAAGAAATAGTTTTCTCTGGTGGCAGAATGGGAAAAAATAGGGTTTTTAGCTATCGTGCTGATAATGTGTGATAATAGAGAGAGTAGAGAGAAGAAGAAGAGAATGAACTGATGTATTATCCATTCCTAATATAATAATATTATAACACGTTTTACTTTTTAATACATTTGTAAGATAAAGAGCAAATCCATATGATTCTTTTTGATGATTACTTAGACCGAATTCCACACGATGTCACGGATGAAGACAATAGGGCACCAGTCCAACAACCATCTAACGGAGAAATTAATAATGCGATTTGGTATTTGGGACTCAACAAATCCTCTGGACCTGATCGTATGACGGTTGAGTTCATCAATAAATGTGATCAGTGGCGGCCGCAAGACTTCTTGAAAGGTGGGGCGGAATTCCAAGCTACGAAAGTGTTGCATCGTCAATTAATTAACAAAATAGCATTCAGTGTTATAAGTCTACAAATAAATCCAAATGTTCAACACCAACCATTTAAGGTGAATACATATTGAAGATTTAACCGTACATAATATAAGCAATTCAGATTATCAATTCTAGCTTTTTTCTGAATTTGACTATCGGCATATCTCTCACACTTGGTCCGCTTGGAACCTCCTCACTACCATTAACAACATCATCTCCATTGTCAAGCTCAACATCATCTCCATCAACAACCTCAACATTATCAATCAAAGGACTAGGAGCCACATTAGCATTATCAACATTTGCAACTATATTGCGAGGGGTGGATGATCCAACACTTAGTACTTTGTTGATTCGAGCAAAATATATATCCATACCGGAATCCCTATTCCAAATTCATAAGCAATAAAAATGAAAAAAAAAACCCAATTTCACACTTCAAATCACTTAAATCTCAAACCCTAAAACTTAACAAAGAACAACAATTTTAATTCTCCAAATCTCTAATCCTAATTCATTCATAAACAATAAAATAAACAAATTATGATAATCAAAATCCCTAATTTTCACACTTCAAATCTCATACCCTAACAAAATTTCAATTCTTCAAATCAATTCACATTTCAAACCTTTAAATTGTAAACAAATCAATAACAGCAATTCAATTCAAGATTTAAGTAACTAAGAATAACAAAATTGGAGCAAACTTATCGATTTCGCCCAAAGCCCCTGATTTTTCGAGTCCCTATTCGCTCGCGTCTCGCCTTTCGCTTCCCGTCTCTCCTTGCACGTCTCTCAGTTGGAAAACAAAATCCCACTCAAAACGACGTCGTTTTGACATAAATTTTTTTTTTTTACAAAGGGTACCTGCGGCTCGAAAGGTGGGGCGGGCACGTACACCCGCCCCACCCCAGGGCCGCCCCTATATGTGATCCATTAGTGTAGGAAACTTTAAAGGTTTAATTCGGGTTGATTTTTTTTTTCAAAATTGAAGTGGTATATATAATGGATTTTTTAGCTAAATTTCCATTTTTAACAAGACATTTTACAAAATGTCTACTTTTATATTCCCTTTTGCAAAATGTCCTAATATGACATTTTTGCCCCTCCTTCCCATTTTTAATTTAAATCCCTTCCTTCCTTTCCATTTTTATTTTGACCATTGACCGATTAAAGTCAATGAAATTTGGTGACACATGTAGGATGATAAAAAAAAATGGTGACAATTTTTTTTTACGAGATTAGTGTTACCACCTTATAAGTGGTGACACCAGTCAATGACTTTGATGACACAACTGATGTCTCCAAAGTAGCCATGTCTTTATGCGTATTTTAGTTCCATATTCTTCACATTTTGCATATTTCGGGTAGGGAATATGTCGAATATGTGTAGTATATGCTTATTTGTCAGAAATGGAGATCTACATAAGTTTCTGTTTAATATTGCAGAATATGGAACCATTTCGGGAGAAAATCGAGAAGCAAGAACCGGAGCTCAAGGTTACTTGACATCGACAAGCCTTAGTCGATCTCGACGAACAGGCCTGGACACACCCTAGTCGAGGAGCCTATGTCGAGAAGCCAAGGACAAAGCAACCCGACTCCAGCAACCTACTCGAGATCGAGTGATCAACTCGAGATCGACAAAGCACCAAAGACCATGCCCGGGAGTCGAGGAAATCATGTCCGAGGATGCCGAGGAGAGACTACCCGACCTGGTGCCCGGACACCCAACTCGATGTCGAGGACCGCCCTCGATGTCGATGACGCTGAAGAGCTGTCCCAGCATGTCGAGAAGATCCACCCGACGCTGCCGAGAAGACCTAGTCGATGAGCCTAGGTTAGTCGAGATCGAGGACCACTTCTCGAGATCGAGTACACCTGTGAGCCAGTGTCCGAGCCTGTCGAGGACCAGCAACCCGAGACGCCGAGCCAAGCCCAGTCGATGACACTTCTACTCGAGATCAAGTAGACTTACTCGAGATCGAGGAAGCCTCCAGAAGCCGCGTAACGCGTTTTGATCTATCCTACTCGGATTGGGATTCCTTGGAGCCGAAGGTTGCATAGTTATATCCGATCTATCAAGATACATCATGGAAGAAGAAGATTTATCCACTTAAGACTTTTAGATATATTTCCCTTATTTAGATTTAATTATGTTGTTGCTTTTATTTATCTTTAATGCTTTTAGATATAGATAGATATTTCTATCCTTGAATAGCAAGGTTTAGAAGCCTATAAATAAAGCCCATGGGGTTGATTTCTAGTGATTCAATCACACAACAAGTAGGAGAAGTAGTAGTAGAGAGAGAAAGTGAGGCCGAGTGGAGCAAAGGAGCGAGAGCAAGTTGGCTTTGTTCGGTTGTACTTTCTTCAGTTTGATTTAATGCAAGTTTCTTTTCATCAATCAATGTCTGAGGTTGCGATGAAGCGCGAGTAGTCCACCCACTTCTAGGGTTGGGGTGAGCCTAGCGTAACCATGCGTGTTTAAGGTAAAGATCCGACTTTTATCATGTTTTGAGCATCTACTACTTGTTATGTGTTTATTACCCATCTAATGGAGGTCCATGCTAACAACTTGGATTGTAAACATAAAATCAGTAGAGACAATTAGGGTTTCTTGAAAGAGTTGTCTAATTGTTGGAAAAGGCGAAAGCTTGATCCTTTGATGCAATTCACATGATTATCTGTTTTATTCTTGCCTTACACATGCTTGGTTATCGTTGTTGCAAACGCCAATCTTGGAAGTCCTTTTCATACAGTTTAGTTCGAAGTCCCAAAGCAATTGCATTTACTTTATTTTGTTTTTTTTATTCTCTGTTTTCCTCGAGATCGAATAGCACAACTCGATCTCGACTACTGATCTTCGACCCAAGTCGTTGTAGCTTCTGTGTGCAGGTACTCGACAAACCAAGCCGAAGTCGACAAGGACTCTACTCGATCTCGAGTAGCCTTAGTCGAGATCGACGAGAGCCTGTGCTTGCTGCTGCGCTGTGTTCGACTGTCCGATCTTCTGTCGAGTTGCTGTACTCGAGATCTAGGACCACTGTTGTAGACTTCCGTGAGATTCCTCCGCTGCCTAGGATCCGCTGACACGCTTCCTCGTGGATCGATCCTGACTTCCCACTGCTACATCAGGAGGAGGTCTTGTAATTATTTGCGTGGGCAGAATCTGGTTTGATTTATTTTGTTATATTTCATACTCGATTTCCTTCTACAACAACAACTTTGGTGACACATGTATGACGATAAACAAATTTTTTTGTGAAAGTTTTTTTTACGAGATTAGTGTCACCACCTTTATAAGTGGTTAAACATGCGGTTACAATTTTTTTTGGGTGACATCTTAGTTTTTAGAGTTTTTTTTATTTTTTTATTTTTACGAGGTCACTGTCACTACCCTATTGTTGTCACCACCCATATCGATGTCATCACCCTATCACTGTCACCACTCTTATTATCGATGTCACCACTCTTATTATCGTTGTCACCACTCTTATTATCGATGTCACCACCCTCTCACTGTCACCACTCGTATCGCTGTCACCACCTTTATCGCTGTCACCACCACCTCTATCACTGTCACCACCACCCATATCGATGCCACCACCCTTATTGTTGTTACCACCTCTATCGCTATCACCGCCCTATCACTGTCACCATCACCCCTATTGTTGTCACCATCACCCCTATCGTTGTTACCACCACCCATATCATTGTCACCACCACCCTTATCGCTGTCACCACCCTTTCGTTGTCACCACCCATATTGTTGTCACCACTATCACCACCCTTATCACTACCACCCTTATCACTGTAGTGACACCTTTGTTTTTTTATGAGATGACTGCAGTGACACTGTCAGTGGTGACACATATAGTAGCAACTTTTTTTGGTGACAGATTTGTTGTTCGAGTTTTTTTTACGGAATCACTATCACCACCATTATCACTGTCACCACTAATGTCACCACCCTTATTAGATGTAACACTCTTGGTGACACATGTAATTTCATGAAAAATAAAAAAAATAGTGGATTCAAATACAATATGACCAAAATAAATAAAAAAGAACATATAATTTCATGAAAAATATAGTGTAATCAAACACAATCTCTACGAAAAATAGTGTAATCAAGCATTCAATCGAAGAACTTGATACAAAAATATCAAATGTGACAATTTATTAAGCAATATAACAAACCACAATGTCCAAATATTCAACTGAGCAATTATATGTTCTTTTCCACCTTCTCAGAGTCAATTGTATAGCATCTTCGTTTCTTTCTAACTCCAATATATAGATCAGAATCAATCTAGACATTCAGCACAAAGGAACATCATCAACAAGGGCCAAACAATCAACCTTCGTAGCTTGAAATTAGACATGGGAAGATCTAGATCAAGTAAATATGCAGAATTTTGATGTAACAAGTGCATACCTCAGCTAAATCACCTAAAATCTGATTGCCATCAAGTATGTCATCATTTCCTTCTATTTTGGCAGTAAGCCATGGATTTTCAAGGTAATCTCAAACAAGGAGGAGCTTGAGATGATCAAGACGCGTGATGAAATCAATAGCTACAATGAGCAACATCAAACGCCAGTAAAAACAAATATGTAACTAGAACTCGGACAGATGAAATCAATAGCTACAATGAGCAACATCAAACGATAGTAAAAACAAATATGTAACCAGAACTCGGACAGATGAAATCAATAGCTACAAAAATCAAACACCTACATGGCGGTGGGAGATCTCCTCAAGAATTACAGAAACTCCAAAAATCAAGCCACTGCAATACTGCATACCTCCAATTAACACTTCAATTTCCTCAAGAATTACATTATCATGAAGCAAGATCTCCTCTTCCATCATACTAATTTAATAAATTATACTGAATTCCATGTGATTCTGCCCCGCAGCAAGGCTTTGGACTCGTATTGAGAGGGTGTACCCCTCACTAACCAGTGGCGGATCCAGAATTTTAGTTTAGGGGGGCTGAAAACAACAAACGACAAACAGTAAGCAACACTTGGGTTGGAGTAGATAAACATCTTGAAATACTTTGTGCTTGATTTTTCTAACTAATAAACAATCTGGTTGGTAGCACTTTGAATGGATGATTTCGATCGAATAACAAACTACCTATTATATACTCCTAAAAAAAACAAATCTACAAACCACAGTTCCAAATCACAAACCACAAATTCACTATTTTATTTCTCAAAATCAAAACCACAAACCACATACCACAATTCCAAGTCACAAACTACAAATTCACAAATTTATTTTTTAAAGCCACAAATTCTATTCACAATTTCTCAAAGTTTATTATTAAAATCATAAACCCTAATCGAAATTTACCCAAAATTAATTCTCAAATCCACAAATTCTAATCTAAATTGATTCACAAACCTTAATCGAAATTGAGTGAGGCTACTGACAAGACATCGAAATGACTATTGATAAGATAATTTTCACTAAATTACATACGGGTCCTTGAGCCCAACAAAACATTCTACTAAGGGCGTGTTTGGTAGGGGATGGGAGGGGATGCCGCGGGTGGGGGTGGGTTCTCGGGAAGCGCGCCTGCGTGTTTGGCGAGGGGTGCGCGGGGGTGGAAGAGGATGGGAAAGCGGGGATGCGGGGGATGAGAGGGGATGCGCGACACATCTTGTTGAAGGAGGATTGAGGGGATGGGAAGCCCAGACGTCCCAACTCTGCCCCTCCCTCTCTCCTCCATAAATTCGAAAATTTTTACAACAATTTCTCACATTCCTCTCTCTTTTCACTCTTCCCAGGTATGCTTCGTGGAATAGCGACGAAGAAGACGACTTTCGAGCCTCCATTGTTGTCGATCTGCACCTCCAGGTAAGCCGATTGTGTTGTTTTTTGGATTTGATTGTTTGTGTTCATGAATATTCTTCCTCATTTCGATTCAAAGCTAGGGTTTTTTTTTGTTGAAATGGGGAATTTGTCGCCGGTTTTCAACATCTCGCCCCCAAATCGATTGAAAGATAGGGTTTTCCATCGAGTTAATTGCATGTTTAGGGTTATTACTCTCAGTTTTCCCCAATTCCATGAAAAACTTAAAAAGGTTTTTGGGTAAGCGTTGTCAGATTAGGGTTTCGATTGTCAGACAGGATTTTTGGCTTCCATGGATGGGTTTTTTAGAGTTTAGGGTGTTCATATCGTCAAAACCTTCGATTTGAGTTACCATGTTTACTGCAAATGTAGGATTGTACTGCTTCGATTTGAAGTTGTTGCTGTGCTTCCAACTTTACTGGAGAAATTGATTCTGATGTTTGCTTGTTTTGCTTCAGTTTGGGTTGGAGTGTAGGAAGCCTATTGTTTCTCAATTTATGTATGCATTTTACACTCTGTTTGGGCCTTTCATATTTCGAATCATCCTCCAAAGGAAGCTTTCATTGTTTGCATGGTCTGAATTGCATGGTCTGAATTGGATTCTATAGGCTTTGTTTGGGTATGACAGATGAGTGTTTTTCCACACTTTTCATATGTTTTTCACTTGCACCTTATGAACAAAGTATACAGATGATGTTGGTAGGTGAGTCACTGCATTAACAAGCACTCATTTCCTAATAATTATCATGAAACCCGGACATGTTTGGTTTGTCTTTTCAGTTTGCTTTCTGTTAGGTATCTCATTTCTTTCATATTTTTGTTTTGATTTTGCACTAATTGGTTTATAATGTCCAACTGATCTGAATAAAGCAGTTTTGATTTTGCTCTAATTGGTGCATATCACGTGAAGTTGTGAACTGTGAACGATGTTTGAATGTTTCCCTCCCCTATGTATAATTTCTATTTGCATATATGCAAGACTATGTTCAGGTTTACGTTGTGTCAACTTTTACAGTGCAGTAAGTTTGGTATATTCCCATGTGCAATGCATTGTTTTTATATTTTTTTTGGGGGGAATCATTCGGCTATGAATTAGTAATAGTTAAGTTAGGGTGTTTTAGGTGGCAATTGGTAAAGGTTAGTGCACATTATCCACATGTTTGGTTTGATTATGCACTCTAATTTCTCCTTGCTGTTTGCTTTGTTCAAGTACTTTGAGAGAGTAGTATGTCTTCGAATGTCTTCTTAAATGGTGTAGATATTAGTTTTATGACATTGCCTAAACGAATATATGATGCAAACTTGTTTCACTTCCTGCTTATGTTGGTTTATTTCTTCTTTCAAGTTTGAGTTCAAACGTCTGTTCAGTGCTTCTTTCTTAGGTAACCCTGCAGTTTCTTTTTTCTTCCACTTGCCAGCACATATGACTGTGAAGTACTTGTTTTTTCTCTCAAGTCTTGCATGTTTTAATTTTGCTTCTTTCAACTACTTTGACAATCATATATGTCCTTTGAACGTGCTTGTTGTTTTGACATATACAGTTGTACACATATACTCCCATTCTTCTTCACAGATTATTATGACACCATGAATGTCCATCTCTTCTTCACTGCGTTTTTGTCGTTGTTATGGTTACCTAAGCACTAACACTTGATATTTCCAAATGAAGCATGTACCCATATTCGAACACCGAGGTTCTCTCCGACACCGACTCGGATAGCGACCGTAGCTACGCAAGTGGGGACCCCAGAGCGTACTATTGGCTCCACAGTGACTATGACTATGGCGCATCCAGTCATCGTCGCAATCGAGATGACGAGGACGAGGCGCAGTCGGACCGCCGCGACCCCCAAGATGTTGAGGAGGATAACGCGCTTTGGGCCATGTGTAAAGGCTCGGAATTTTAAATCCTATTTTTTTTGGAAATAGTAAAATCAAAATGAATTTAGAAGTGAAATTTAACGGAAAACTCGCTAACTCTGATTTTAGAACTCATGGAACGGATTTTCGACCTAAAATAAAATTTTAGGAACTAGTTTGACATGACAACATCCTTCTTTGAATTTCTTTTAAAAAAAAAACTAATTGATCGAGAGAGCGTAAATTTGAGAGACTAACATCGGAAACCAATTTCAGGATTTTTTTTTTTTTCGGGTATTTGTCTTCTTCCCCTTGTGTCCTTCCTCCATCCCTCATCCAAACTTTAAATTAATTGTTATTTGGGGTAGGATATGGATAAGAATTGTGATGGTGTTTGGTCAATTAAGGAAAAGTTTGACCTCTTTTCTCCCTCCTCACTTTATTTCACTCATTTAGAGAATGTGTCAAGCTCTCCTCTTACCCATCTTTTGTCGATAGTAGCAGGAGTAGCACCTACACTTCTGATTTCTAAAGGCAACAGCACGCAACCTTATCTCCTCATTATTCTTGTGCAAGGGCATAAACCCATCTCCCCTCCTTCACACCTTCCTCCTCATTCCTTCATCCCTACCACTGTTTTCCTCCTTCCAAGTGACAACTCTTCCCCATTTTTCCTCCTTCATTCTCAACTTCAAGCCACCTCCCTGTCCTGTTTCCGTCGCCACCACCAGCACCTCTGTTTTGCGCCGCCGCCTGCCACCACAGCACCCCCGAGCGCAGCCCGAGCACACACCGAGTGCAGCTCCGAGGACCCCGAGCACCCAACCCCTGTTTGAAGACAGAGCCGAGAGCCAGCAGCTACCCGAGCGCCTTCACACCCTCCCCGATCTCCGAAGGTGCAACCAAGCCGCCAGGGCTGCCCAGAAGATCTCCGACGAGCCCAATCGATCTCCGATCAATCGTTTTTTCGGCGAATCGAACTCGGTAAGCTTCTCCTTCCCCATCTCCGACCTAAAACCTCGTAAATCCGCACCTTTATGACTCCTTCCTCCGTCCTAGTCTAGGCGAGCACTGATTCCGCCTCCGAAGAGCGTGAACGACGGTGAGCACTCCTCCGGCGAGCCCTCGGAACCTCGGTGAGCATCGACCCTCCCTTTTTCCTTACTTGTGTTCTGTTTTCGAAGTCCTATCTGTCGATCTAACTGGGGAAGGGGAGTGTGGGAGAACGAGAGCGGAAAGAGAGAGAGAGCGCGAGCAGGAGGGTTCCCCCTCTGCTTTCTTTCCTTCCTTTCGAGCAGCTAGAGAAGCCAAGGTAGAAGAAGACCACGCGCGGGTCCCACTTCCACCTCAGCGCGGGGCCCTTCCTTTTTTTTATAATTCTGTATTCGATCAAATGAAAGGGAGAATGAGAGGTTTGCCTTTGGGCCTGATTTTCTTGGGCCTATCCTCTCTTCAACAAAATCAAATGTTTGGGCTGGATTATTACTTTGTATGGGGAAATGATGTTGGGTCTAACTTTATAGAATAGGTTCGGTTTTGGGAGGGTTAAAACAAAGAGGCCGGATTTTTGACTTTATAAAATGAAGGGTCCGTTTTGGTAATTTACTAAAATAAGGAGGGTCGGTTTTAAAGTTTTATAAACAAGGGGCGATTTGGGTAATTATATAAAGGGGGTTGGTTTATAATTTTTATAAAATGATGGCTGATTTCATAAAATAAAATGGTGGGGATTTTTAAGAAATTTGGAAATACTTTATGGAAGTGTTTAATAAACGGTATTTAAAATATTATATAATATTAATTGAGATTTAAAATATAAAATATTATTGGGATTAAAGATATAATATTTCGGTGATTAAAAGAAAATGAAATATTATGAGACTTGGAGATTTGAAAGTTATTATCGGAATTTAAATCAAAAAAGAAATTGTCGAACATTTCCCAAGGTCGGAATTCTAACTAGGTAATCCGGATTTTGAAATGGTTTCGGGACTAACT
This sequence comes from Persicaria maculosa, assembly GCA_963922045.1. Taxonomy (NCBI): domain Eukaryota; kingdom Viridiplantae; phylum Streptophyta; class Magnoliopsida; order Caryophyllales; family Polygonaceae; genus Persicaria; species Persicaria maculosa. Next base: position 42,235,317 of record OY998262.1, on the reverse strand, counting down.
TGGGAATTATGTGATCGATGACTAACTAGCATGTTGATATGATTGATTGACTAATAGCATGATTTGTGTGGATTAATGGCATGACTGAATGACTAACAGCATGATGAGATGTTAAAATTTCGTATCGTTCAACTTATGCCTTGTGAGTTAGGACTAATGTGATGGACTTTGGAGATATATGAGTATTATTGCGAATATATGAATGTGATTGAACGGAATGATGAGAATGATGTGGTATTATGGAATGTGGCAACATGATGAGTGGTTGAACTTGATGAGATGATGATTATGGTGTGGTTATACTTATTGAATGATGTGTGTTTATGTGATCGAGTGATTAGATGTAGACTTATATATGTGTTATGATATGCATCTAGGTGATACTTTGTGATCATGATTGATGTGTGACGGACCTTCTCTTATGCTGTTCTGCGTAGCCAGGTGAGTTCCTATATGAGCTCACTTAGATTCGAAAAGAGATCTCTCTGCTTGTAGCCATGTGCATAATAGGTGCTTGCATTCATAATAAAGCATTCCATGTAGTATCCTGCTAGGATTGCACTCATGATTGAGCATTCGTTTACTCATTGCTTTTGTAAACAGAACGACCGTTATCTGTGAAGTAACTAGAGTCATTGCTAGGGTTATAGGACGACCTAGTCTCATCGGGTCCCGTCCTGAGTCAATCGAGTCATGAGCTTCCTTATATTATGAGATGCCTGCGGGCTTTATTGTGGATACGGGTTGAGCATGCGTGCCACCCGATTATATGGAATGCATTCACGAGCTGGCCAGTGTCCGCCCTATCGGAAGGGGGTGGAGGTAGGAGAGGGATATACCGCTTGGTATTCGGCGCTAAGGCCTTATTATATTTATGCACTTGATCTTAGGACCATGCTAGTGTGTTAATATTCCGCCTTGCATCTAGAAGCATCTTTATTAGGACTAGCGTGTGTATATGTCTGCTTGTTTGGGATTATATTGCGTAGGGCTTCGATCTGACACCGCCCCGCATACATTTTTTTTTAGGTTTGTTTTGCAGCATGATTATTCCTTGTTTCCGTGTCGTGGGAACTCTCTTGGGCGATCTCAAAGAAATGACTTAACTCCATTAACATTGTATATTAAATTTCGGTAAATACGCTTATTGATTTGATTTTGACTCGGCTCTGCCGTGTCACCCTCTTGTATTACACCTTGATTCTACTATTTGCATGACTGTTGGTTTTCCACGCTTAGACTTATGACGGGTACAGGGGACTTCCCCGGGGATTCCAACCATCCCTTCGAATTTTGGGTATGAAATCCCACTTTAAAATGTTAGGATAGAATTTCAAACCTTCAACCGGTACTCGGGGCGCAAGATCCTAACGAGGGGTTTTATCCCTCGAAACGTAACTCGGGAATCATAATCCCGGGCCGTTACAAAGATGGTATCAGAGCTGAGGTTGTGCAAACCGAGTATGATAGGTTGAAGTGGTTTTGAAAATAGCCCAAGGTTTTCAAATGGTTTTCCAAAATGTTTTAGAAAGGGAAAAATGCATTTAATATGGCTAACTCAAATGGACTAAATACGAACTTGACTCTATAAATCCGGTAATCAAACAAAGGGAAACGAAGGGGAAGTAAAGGCGTTAGACCATCCCTATTGGATGTAGTTGGGAACGGGTAGGTAAAAATATAGCTTTTTCTTTACAGATGGGCCTACAAGACTCTAAGGCCTTGCGTCGTAGTGGCTGGAGTGGCGAGTTAGGTAGAGACCGTGAGGTTTTGCCCCTCAGGTTAGTCGCCCCTCGAAGGGCGGCCCATAGGATAGCTTGATCGTTGATTGCTTCCATGCTGAGTGCTATTGTGCTTAGGGTAGAGAACTAATCAGTATGCCTTGACTTGAATCATGTATTGAATAACTGTGCAAATGGGATAGCGGGAGAATACCTTGTTCTTATGTCATTGGAACTCCTGTCTTGTCGGAATATCTCTTCCATAATTCAAACCCCTTATGATTCTGACTCCGTCAACCGTCCCACCAACACATTTAGGCATGTTAGCAAGGGTCGAAGAGCATCCGCCCTCCCCGTTTTGAGTCATGTTTTGTATCCCACCACCAATGCTTCTATCGAGTCACGTACCTTAGGTTGGTGTCTTCCACGGGAAAATTTGGGTCGGTCAACTAGCTACTTCCGGGGGTGTGTCGGATATGGGAAATCCATGAGTGTTTTAGGGAGGGTGATCAATGAAACAATTTCGAGTTAGAAGTGATTTGTCTTATGGAGTTATCCTTCTCGATTCTTATACTGATCAACTGTGTCTTCTTACCACGAGAGTCTAAACACAAATTATACCCTCTCATCTCGAAAACAGTGTGAATGTCCTTGTGTCATACCGAGCGAGTCATATTAGCGTCCCACGGGGAAACAGGGTGATGAGTCGGTGATTGTATGACATGGTGTGTTGATATATTTCAGCATGACTTGTCTGATAACTTGCATGATCGCACTTATGAACGAATATATATATCGAATCTATGAATTCCCATCATTGTTACTCTCCTTTGAATTAGGTCCATGATAGTGTGGTCAACCCTCTTTGTATGAGTGCCATGAGAAATGAATTTTTGAGCATGTTAAGTTAATCAAATTGAACCTCATTGACTATGTATTTTCTTAATGAGTGTTAGTAGTATCATGTAGGATATACATCTCCTAATTATTGACCATCATGCATCTATGTGCCATACTTGTCATACTACATGTATATGGTTGTGTTGGATATGATAGTTGTTATGCCCAAATGACTTAACCATACCCCTTGACACGATTATTAGAGTGCATCTTAACCTGCTTACCTGGAATCCACATTGTTTCGACCTACTTATGTGTACACTAAGTGAGTAATGGATCATACATGTGATATCCTATAATGCTCGCTATGTCATATATAACTTATGCTGAATATGTCTATTGTCGGGTTGTGCATACATGATATTAATATATCAAGCATGATTAGTGCATGAGATGATAAGTTTTAGCATGTCCCGTGTTCATGTAAAGTTGATTATGTGAAATGTTATGGATGCATAGGACGCTATTCCTTTAATAGGTACATGATAGTGTGGAATGATATGATTGAAATATTTTGTGATTGCCATGTGCACCTGTAACCTTATAGAATACCTTAAGGGGATTGTTGTAACTCTCAAGTCTGTGTCTTGTCTTGAGTCTCGTCATCTCTAGTCCTGGTTTGTGTCTGAATTCTTAAGAAAGTCATTTTGTCCTCCCTTGCCCTCCCCTATCTCCGTGACTTCTAACCCCTCGTGATCCCCTTGATGGACGTCGACATAGAAGAGAAAACGAGCGATCGAGTGGCACCAGAGTGGCGCAACGGAAGTGGGGTGGCCCCATGGCCCATGGACCCTAGGATCGACGTCGCCAAAGGAAGGATGCCTTTCGAAGATGGCGGTTGCAGACGTAATCCTCCTAGATGACCCAAGGAATGACGTTCTTCGTCCGAATTGTGATCTCTCCTATGCGATCTGGAATCGGTGTCGTGCGATAGGCTTGGAACTAACTAAATTGAGGTGTGATGACTGATAAGCTGAACTGGTAGTGAATGATTGCCTGACTAACTTGTGTTTGTGATGATGTGCCTATGTGCTTAAGTGTACTGACCTGCTAGTAAATCGGTTATGGGTTATATATGTGGTGGTGTATTCTTCTTGGGAATGAGTCGAGTGTTTTCCTTGGTGAGACGGATCGGGAAATCGCAGGTAGATTGAGGTCTTCGAGTTGGTCATTGGTTATGCGAGATGGAATGCATGAAGGATGTGTTAGCTTGGGTAGAGACGAGTGAGTTATGGCTTGTCGGAGATAGTGTTCAGTGAGTATATTTAAGCTTCCAAGTAGGTCTTAGGGGAGGAGTGGAGTTAGCATGGCGAGATTTCGAGGGATAGGTCCTAGCAAGATGTGTCGGTAGGTAGTGGGTGTGTGGTGTGAGCACGTGGCATAGAAGGGTGGTTGGCTGAGGTTTAGACTAGTTCCTTTGGGTGACCTTGAGAGTGGGTGTGATTATAGGTAGTCAGTGTAGTTCTATAGGTGGGCAGCGTTGAGGATGATCGGTTAAGGAATGTCTAATGAAGTGTGGAAATTAGGACTAGGTTGTATGTGTGGCGATTGGGAGCGATCTTGGTAAAGGCTGAGGTTGAGGAATTGCTAAGGAAGAGTAGTATAAGGTTGCTTGGGAAATTATTGATCTGGGTATTAGGTTGTTCATATCAGGGATGTATGTGTGATGAGTATTTGGGGATTGTTTCGATAGGATTGGTAGTGCTTGGAGAATTCGTGAGTGAAGGAATTTCTAGATGCGTTGTTGGAGGATTTTAGGATAGGGAATGAATCGAGAATTGTGAGTGGATGTTATTGTGGCTATTGAGGTATTTGGGGGTGTGAGATGAATTTCGAGGAAGGGTTGGTAGTTAGGCAAGAATGTCGTTGAGATTCTAGTATGATTGTGGGCTTGAGATTGAGGTAAGGAGGTTCTGATCATGGAATTGGGAATTTGGCAAGGCATAAAGTATTGATAACGCTAGGGGAAGAATGTTTTAGAAGGTTGGCTAAGTTGCAGCACTTGGGGATTTTGGATGAGAATGTCCGAGGAATTCTGGGGAAATAATGATCGGTACATAAGGGTTTAAGCGATGGAGATTTCGAGGTTCGAGAAAGCGTGATCTAGGGCAATTTGGGAATGTGCGGAAATGAGGAAATTTGGGAATATGCTGAGAAGATGATCTAGAGTAGGTCGGCTTGACGAGTTGTGATTGGTTTAAGATTCATGAGGTTCGGAATGGGACGAGTAGGTAAAATCCGTGGTTGGTCTTTGAGGATAAGCGTTGGCGATGAGGGTCTTGGTGATTCGTGGTTGAGAGTAGCGCTAGATGGGTTTCGACGTTAAAGATGGTCAAGAGTGACATTTGTGAGATTGTGAGTATGAGTTGGGTTCATAGAGGTGGATGGCTAGTGAGAGTGATTTGTGGTGCGGGAAGTGTGATTAGGTTAGAGGGAAATTCGAGATGTCTCATTGGGTGATGATGGTCAGGCGGAGTCGTGAGAGCGGTTCAGTAGAGGACTTGGGATTTCTCTTAGAAGGTAAGGATGGGACTGGTAGAGGACCCCTAGGACGAGGGTGTGCCTTATGGGAGTTTTGATAATCGGTCGAGTTGCTAAGCTTGTCGGGATATGGGAATTGTGCGATTGGGAACTCCGAGATATGAGTTTAGATGGCTTGAGGGCATATGAGTTGGGATACCTAGTAGTTGGTTAAGTTATAAGGCCTTGACTGCGGATATTTATGAGGCTAGAGTGTTGTATATGAGCGGAATGCAATGATAATTAGAACTAGTATCAGATTGAGTCGGTAGACCTAGGTGAGGTTGATCTTGATGCAAGAGATGATGAGTAGTGGTCGTGTCTTATTGTATTTGGTAGCTATAGAAAGGGTTTCTTGGGGATGTGATCTAGTGTTATGCGTTACTTGGGGCCAAGTGTTGTGCGAATTCTATGCTATATATAGACGATTGCTGATTCCCTATTGAATTGTTATGGACGATAGTGAACTGTTAGTACTAACATAGTTATCCCCTGAACTCGATGAAATGCTAGTGTACGGAAGTACTTATTTGCCTCTAATGCGATGACGCTTGGTGGTTAGCATGAGTATGATGTGCTTATCTGATTGATATGACGTGATTATCTTAATGATATGATGTGCAACCTCTATGATGTGATGTGATGGACCCTACTATGAAAGATACTATGCTAAATATGTTGTATTATGTGACTATCCTTGACATGAGTATGATATGTTTATAAACGTATAATATGATTTCTATATTGAACGATTGCTATCATATACAATGCCTTGAATTGGAATTGCTAGGATGCTACAACCGAATTGATGAACTTTGATTCTGAATTGGAACCTAGGGAGAAAATTGGAATTAGCCTTAGAGGTGGATGATTCCACCTCCTGAAATTTGAAACCTGTGTGACTAACATCGGGATAAGGGATTTTGAACGACGTCAAGAAAGAACTAACTTGGATTTTGGGAAATTGAACGCGATCGAGAATTTCAACGATTTTTTAGACCGAACATTTCCAAACTAAGACCCCCCCTTAAAATTTTCTAACCGAGCTTACATTATGACGCCCCACGAAGTGGATACAAGTATTTTATAAGGGCCCTTGTAGACTACTTGCTAAGACCTAGTGGAGCTACCGTAATGCTTTTCGAGTTATGGTATAACCGAGAAGTCGGGGTAAGGATGTGGTAAGGGCCCATATCACACTCTCGCTACGACCTATCGGGATATTATGATCATGACGACGATACTGTGAGAATCTCATAGGGGCACTTATGAGGCACTTACGGGATCAATGGAATGGTACTTGGACTCACCTACTTCCAACTTCATCCCCTACCTTGTTTTGGTTTTAGTCTCGGGGACGAGACTTGTTTTTAGAGGTGGATGATGTAAAGGCTCGGAATTTTAAATCCTAATTTTTTTGGAAATAGTAAAATCAAAATGAATTTAGAAGCGAAATTTAACGGAAAACTCGCTAACTCTGATTTTAGAACTCATGGAACGGATTTTCGACCTAAAATAAAATTTTAGGAACTAGTTTGACATGACAACATCCTTCGTTGAATTTTTTTTTAAAAAAAATTAATTGATCGAGAGAGCGTAAATTTGAGGGACTAACATCGGAAACCAATTTCAGGTTTTTTTTTTTTTCGAGTATTTGTCTTCTTCCCCTCTTGTCCTTCCTCCATCCCTCATCCAAACTTTAAATTAATTGTTATTTGGGGTAGGATATGGATAAGAATTGTGATGGTGTTTGGTCAATTAAGGAAAAGTTTGACCTCTTTTCTCCCTCCTCACTTTATTTCACTCATTTAGAGAATGTGTCAAGCTCTCCTCTTACCCATCTTTTGTCGATAGTAGCAGGAGTAGCACCTACAATTCTGATTTCTAAAGGCAACAGCACGCAACCTTATCTCCTCATTATTCTTGTACAAGGGCATAAACCCATCTCCCCTCCTTCACACCTTCCTCCTCATTCCTTCATCCCTACCACTGTTTTCCTCCTTCCAAGTGACAACTCTTCCCCATTTTTCCTCCTTCATTCTCAGCTTCAAGCCACCTCCCTGTCCTGTTTCCGTCGCCACCACCAGCACCTCTGTTTTGCGCCGCCGCCTGCCACCACAGCACCCCCGAGCGCAGCCCGAGCACACACCGAGTGCAGCTCCGAGGACCCCGAGCACCCAACCCCTGTTTGAAGACAGAGCCGAGAGCCAGCAGCTACCCGAGCGCCTTCACACCCTCCCCGATCTCCGAAGGTGCAACCAAGCCGCCAGGGCTGCCCAGAAGATCTCCGACGAGCCCAATCGATCTCCGATCAATCGTTTTTTCGGCGAATCGAACTCGGTAAGCTTCTCCTTCCCCATCTCCGACCTAAAACCTCGTAAATCCACACCTTTATGACTCCTTCCTCCGTCCTAGTCTAGGCGAGCACTGATTCCGCCTCCGAAGAGCGTGAACGACGGTGAGCACTCCTCCGGCGAGCCCTCGGAACCTCGGTGAGCATCGACCCTCCCTTTTTCCTTACTTGTGTTCTGTTTTCGAAGTCCTATCTGTCGATCTAACTGGGGAAGGGGAGTGTGGAGAACGAGAGCGGAAAGAGAGAGAGAGCGCGAGCAGGAGGGTTCCCCCTCTGCTTTCTTTCCTTCCTTTCGAGCAGCCAGAGAAGCCAAGGTAGAAGAAGACCACGCGCGGGTCCCACTTCCACCTCAGCGCGGGGCCCTTCCTTTTTTTTATAATTTTGTATTCGATCAAATGAAAGGGAGAATGAGAGGTTTGCCTTTGGGCCCGATTTTCTTGGGCCTATCCTCTCTTCAACAAAATCAAATGTTTGGGCTGGATTATTACTTTGTATGGGGAAATGATGTTGGGTCTAACTTTATAGAATAGGTTCGGTTTTGGGAGGGTTAAAACAAAGAGGCCGGATTTTTGACTTTATAAAATGAAGGGTCCGTTTTGGTAATTTACTAAAATAAGGAGGGTCGGTTTTAAAGTTTTATAAACAAGGGGCGATTTGGGTAATTATATAAAGGGGGTTGGTTTATAATTTTTATAAAATGAGGGCTGATTTCATAAAATAAAATGGTGGGGATTTTTAAGAAATTTGGAAATACTTTATGGAAGTGTTTAATAAACGGTATTTAAAATATTATATAATATTAATTGAGATTTAAAATATAAAATATTATTGGGATTAAAGATATAATATTTCGGTGATTAAAAGAAAATGAAATATTATGAGACTTGGTGATTTGAAAGTTATTATCGGAATTTAAATCAAAAAAGAAATTGTCGAACATTTCCCAAGGTCGGAATTCTAACTAGCTAATCCGGATTTTGAAATGGTTTCGGGACTAACTTGGGAATTATGTGATCGATGACTAACTAGCATGTTGATATGATTGATTGACTAATAGCATGATTTGTGTGGATTAATGGCATGACTGAATGACTAACAACATGATGAGATGTTAAAATTTCGTATCGTTCAACTTATGCCTTGTGAGTTAGGACTAATATGATGGACTTTGGAGATATATGAGTATTATTGCGAATATATGGATGTGATTGAACGGAATGATGAGAATGATGTTGTATTATGGAATGTGGCAACATGATGAGTGGTTGAACTTGATGAGATGATGATTATGGTGTGGTTATACTTATTGAATGATGTGTGTTTATGTGATCGAGTGATTAGATGTAGACTTATATATGTGTTATGATATGCATCTAGGTGATACTTTGTGATCATGATTGATGTGTGACAGACCTTCTCTTATGCTGTTCTGCGTAGCCAGGTGAGTTCCTATATGAGCTCACTTAGATTCGAAAAGAGATCTCCCTGTTTGTAGCCATGTGCATACTAGGTGCTTGCATTCATAATAAAGCATGCCATGTAGTATCCTGCTAGGATTGCACTCATGATTGAGCATTCGTTTACTCATTGCTTTTGTAAACAGAACGGCCGTTATCTGTGAAGTAACTAGAGTCATTGCTAGGGTTATAGGACGACCTAGTCTCATCGGGTCCCGTCCTGAGTCAATCGAGTCATGAGCTTCCTTATATTATGAGATGCCTGCGGGCTTTATTGTGGATACGGGTTGAGCATGCGTGCCACCCGATTATATGGAATGCATTCACGAGCTGGCCAGTCTCCTCCCTATCGGAAGGGGGTGGAGGTAGGAGAGGGATATACCACTTGGTATTCGGTGCTAAGGCCTTATTATATTTATGCACTTGATCTTAGGACCATGCTAGTGTGTTAATATTCCGCCTTGCATCTAGAAGCATCTTTATTAGGACTAGCGTGTGTATATGTCTGCTTGTTTGGGATTATATTGCGTAGGGTTTCGATCTGACACCGCCCCGCATACATTTTTTTTTAGGTTTGTTTTGCAGCATGATTATTCCTTGTTTCCGTGTCGTGGGAACTCTCTTGGGCGATCTCACAGAAATGACTTAACTCCATTAACATTGTATATTAAATTTCGGTAAATACGCTTATTGATTTGATTTTGACTCGGCTCTGCCGTGTCACCCTCTTGTATTACACCTTGATTCTACTATTTGCATGACTGTTGGTTTTCCACGCTTAGACTTATGACAGGTACAGGGGACTTCCCCGGGGATTTCAACCATCCCTTCGAATTTTGGGTATGAAATCCCACTTTAAAATGTTAGGATAGAATTTCAAACCTTCAACCTGTACTCGGGGCGCAAGATCCTAACGAGGGGTTTTATCCCTCGAAACGTAACTCGGGAATCATAATCCCGGGCCGTTACACCATGTATCATGACGAGGTTAAGGAGCTGCGCGCCCAAGTCCGGGGCCTCCTGCCACAGGACGCTCGCAGGGAGCACCAGCTGATTGCTAGCAACGACGAGCTGCTGGAGACCAGGGCCCTGAACGTCAATCTTGGTGTCACTAACGACAACATGGTCCAGAGGATCGCTGAGTTGTGCACATTCATGTGTGAGCGCTGGGTGCACCACGCTGGGGAGCAGCTTCGCGCTCGTCGCCTCTCCCACATGAACAGGCTACTTGGGTGGATTATCCTCGTACTCCTCATCGTCATGGTGCCGATGGTCCACATGCCGTAGTCGTGGAGCTGTTATGAAGATCTTCTGTTAATCTTTTACCCTTAGTTTCTCTAGACTTTTGCTTTATGTTCAGTTTATGGTTGACGTAACTTGGAACATGTAATCCAGGACAAACCTTTGTGGTTGAAGACCCCCATTTTGTGCAGTTCGGGGTCGCGGATGTAAGGCAGCACTAACCAACATTGCAACCTCGGCACATGTTGCCCCTTTTTGTATGCCGAGTGTTGTGGCACCCATTTTGCTATGGTGCATTATGGGCCTTTGTATGTAGAACCATCATCGTTGTAATTTATAATATGTAAGCATCTCCATCACCATTCTCTCAAGCTGTATGTCGTTATTTAGAATCAGTTGAATTGATGACGTCGAATTCAGAGTATGGCTTACGGTGTACAATGACACTAAAGCATCACAAGACATTATCCGCAACATCTGAAAGGATGTGGTCAACCGCAACATCCAACACCAAAAACTTCCACAAAATGTTACCAGCGGAATGAATTCGTCGACCCCATGCACACACTACAAGCCAGCTGACTACACAAAAAATGATATCCTGGTCTACCCATCGTACATCGAGAGTGCTTTCTATCTAACGCGACGGTCGTTCCAAATCTGGTGAGCAATTTCGTCCCTAAGCGCCTTGATCTCTTGGCTTGCCCCCGCGGCGTCGTCCACGGGGACAAAGGGGTCATCGTCCTCGTGCCCAACCTTATCTCCCACGTCATAGGCGTCTTCATCACCGTCCCCGTTGGATGGTGCATCAGTGTCCAGCGGGGGCTCGACGAACCTTTCATCATCTTCTGAGTCTGAGCCCGACGCATCGCGGGCATCCCGGGCGTAGTTATGAAGGGCGAAGCACGCAATGATGATCGCAATCTGCTTCCGTATCGGATACTTGGGGAGATGACGGAGGATCCTCGACTTCATCTTCAACACACCGAAGGACCTCTCAATCGCGCCTCGGAGGGATGAGTGTGACTTGTTGAATGCTTTCTTTTCGTTTTTCGGTTGGGATGCGACACATTGAGGTCTGTGGTACTTCGTCATCGAGTACGGGATCATGTAGCCATTTCGGAGACCATACCCCTTGTCGCATAGGTAGTACTTCCCTGCTGGTAAATGTGGGAACCTCAACGCATGCGTCTTGACTGCGTGATCAAAGACACGTGCATCATGTGCACTACCCTCCCATCCAGCGGATACGAATGTGAAGCGAAGGTCGAAGTCACAAACGGCCATGACGTTGAACGTTGTTGTCCCCTTCCTGCAAGGGAACCTTTGCTGTTCTTCTTTAGGAAGGGTGACCTCAATATGCGTTTCGTCGATAGCTCCAATTGCACCCTTGAAGTATGGCCAATACCTGTTGTCGTTGGCAATCTGCTCAGGAATGTCTCTGAAACGAGGGTCTCTAGGCCTGATCAAGTCCCCCGCAAGACCGCGGTACCCGTTGCATCTCCCCCCGCATATGGCATCAAGCACATTGGTTATGGACTCCGAAATTGTACTGCTTGATCGTTGGAAATGCTCGCAGGAATTGCGCTGACTAGAGCCCCAAGCCATGGTATTGACGAAGATGGCAAGCTTCTCCATCACAGACATTTGAATTGATCCGCGAAGACCGTACTGGTGTTGGAGCATCCCACAAAGTCGAATGAATGCTCCCTTTTCCATTCGAAATGCGTTGACGCTTCTTGTATGTGAACGGTGGGTAAGGATTTCGTCAACCCATCGTGCCCCTGTAAACTCTCCAATGAACTGGGGAACCTTGTGCACATGGGTAAAGTAGTGGTGGGCATATGGGAGCCACTTGAGGAGGATGGCGATGAATCCAGCTGCGCCCTTGCCTTGTCGACGTATTCGTCGATGACGACGTTCAATCAGTGTTTCCATCCGCCTGCATGGAGGTAGTAGTATGAGCTGAGATGACACCAACCATATCCATACACATGGGTGAAGTAATTGCAACCATAAACTAGGAAGAAACAACTTGCAAGGGAAAAAAATGTCAACAACATTGAAACGGTTATTACATCGCACACAACAATGTATGTAGCACACATAAACGTATATTTCAAGGCCTTAACCTGGCCTTCAGCTGCGATAACACACGAACACAAATGTCATGACAAACATAAACATGTGGCATAAACTGGGTCCTTATTGAGATGCTCACTTCTCACATTTACAAAAACATTGGTCCGGGTATACTTGTTGAGGGTCACTCAAGGTGTATGGCGCTCAGCTGCTGCCCGTCGTTCGTCGAATACAACCACCTAAGCCACTTCAGCCTGGCGACGTTGTTGTCAAGCTGAACAAAGACATCACGTCGCGTGCTATCTCTGATGATAGCTAAGCTGAAGCACCAAATGGGATCACCTTCGGCCACAAGACCCTCTGCAACCATCGACCGCACCACATCCAACACTGCTTTCGTTGTGTCTTGGGGGGCATTCGACGACACCTCGTCCTTCTGAATAGCGTCAATGATCTCTCGGGTGCTGTCTTTGATGACCCCGACGCTGCGTTCGAACAGTCTAGTCCCCTCCGACACGCGGACGTTGCGCTTGGAGCTCCGCCGGGAGGAGGTCGTCTCAGAACCAACCGGACGCTTACCCGTAGACGGCTGTGACGGCCCGGCGCTTGTTGCCCCTTGAGCCACTTGAGGGGGGAGTCCTCATCGTCCACAATGCCCTGCACAAAGTCTTTTATGGAGGGCGTTGCGGCATCGTTGCGAGGGGTGTTGAAAAGATCGTCGAACTCCTGCTCAACACCCTCAAATTGGGACTCCTTAGGGTCACCCCTTGACTCGGTGTCATCGTCATCGTCCTCTTGCTGATTGGCTTGCCCACTGTTGGCCTCCTGCGCCACCTACGCAGCACGGACAGCCGGGTCCATGGAGGGGGCTATGCAGAACTCGCCGGTGGCAACGGTGCCGCCAAACACCTGGTGGAACAGCTCGTCCAGTTCCGGAGGGATTCCCTTCTTCCGGAACCTGCTGAAGTTGCTATCCTCCTGCATAAATGAAGGACGAGGTGACGACGTACCCAACGGGATCTCTTTGAATTGACATAAGGGGAAGGGAAGACGAGCTCATACCGAAATTTTTTTATCCCACCAATCGTCCGGTGCACTGATGGTTCCAGTCGCCTCATCCCATCCTAGGCCAGTCTCCCCTTTTTTCAACTTATTCCACAATAGGTATATGCCCTTCATGTCACGAGTTCGGTTCTTAAGAGTGTACTGGTTGCACCTCTTCCCAGTCGCCGCCTCAAATGCGGTATTGATGGGCCCCCATTTGAAGGACTGGTCCTTTCCATTTTCCCGCTGATAGTCCAGGAGCACAAGCATCAACTTCTTTGACAATTTCAGAGACCAGTAAAAGGCGGGGGGTACGTAGTTGTTGGTGTCAGTACTCTTAACCGTTGATTTCTTAGCCTTGCGTTTTCCTTTCCCCTTCGGATTGGAAGAGGAATCCATATGTGCAACTACAACATTTCAGTTCACGAGGATCGTGGATTTCGAATGAATCATGTGGGTTGTGTAAGGGAACATTGGAAGGACGACAAAGGCAAGCACATGAATGAACATCACAACATCAACAACAACAACAACAACAACTTGAACATCAACAACAACAACAACACCATCAACAACAACAACATCAACATCAACATGGATGAACACAACAACTTTGTATAACAACGACATCAACAACAAGAACACCAACAACAACAACAACACCAACAAGAACAACAACATCAAGCAGAACATGAACATCAACATCAAGACCATCTTCATTTATAACAGCACCTACTATACAACGGAAATAATCGTGATTATAAACACAGAGAAATAAACACCTAATTGAACTCATCGATTATCTCCATCAACATCCTAATACCCCAATGTCAGTTTAGTGGCAACCAATCGAAATTCACTTCAAACACACATCATATCATTTGCCAAGGCCTAACGACGTTAGTAGGGGCCGAGGAGAGTGACTATGTGCATCTCCAATTCCGGAACCCTAATTCCCCAAAAATCGTCGACCCCAATCGACTGCCCCTACCTCGCTAGTAACCCCCATGAGGGGCTCGAATCTTCAATAAACGAATTTCCCAGCTCCCCTCAACACGGAAATTCATCAAAATCCCCCAATTCAGTCTCTGACTAGAGAAAAGAGGGGAATGAATGCAAACACCCACGACATCGATTTCTGACCTCAGTGAAGACACCACATATAGGGGTAGATGACTTACATGGAGACCGAGGTTGTCGGCGGCGTCGGTACCGCAGGGGGAGGGAGGTGACGCGTCGGAGGCTTCCGGGGTAAAGCTCGCCGCCAACGTCGACAGATTTGGGGGTCTGAAAATGTCGAACTGAAGAGGAAAGGGCTTGACATCAGGGGTATGTTTGAGGGGTATTTTTGTCCTTTCATGTCACAAAGTGGGGGCAAATGTGTCTTTTCCATTAACTCTCATCCCATGAACTTTAAACTTCAACCAAACACGAACGGGATTAAACTGGCTTCAAAATTCCACCCGGTCCCACCCGGGTTTCCATCCCCATCCCGTCCACCCCACAAATCTATCCCATTCCACCTACCCCATCCCGTTGCCAAACACGCCCTAAATCTCACCATCTTTCCTCCTTTGCCGATTGAATATTTGAATTGTAATTCAATTGGTAAATTGAATCAAATAAACCCACAAAAGGGAATTCACCCAGAACTGATTAATTTAAATGGTATAGGACTTAGGGAGATTAAGATTTCTTTCTCTCCCTCTCCCAATTTCTTCCACAATAAATGATATAGGAATTCGGTGCAAATCCTCTACCCCAAAACCCCGCCCCAACTCCCCGTCCCACACAATTATTTTACGTCTAAATTAATATATTAAAAAAATTAAAAAAAATATATTTAGCTTCTACATATTTATGATAACATATTTGAAAAAAAAAATCTTAAAAAATCAACTTACAAAAATTATAATAATTCATAAGAAATAGAAAGATTTTTTTAAGTTTTAAAAAGATGTGAGTTTACTATATATTTTTAAAAAAAATATATAAGTTGATTTTTTAAGATTTTTTTTTCAAATATGTTATCATAAGTATGTAGAAGATAAATATATATTTTTTAAATTTTTTAATATTAATTTAGACGTAAAATAATTTTGTGGGGCGGGGAGTTGGGGCGGGGTTTTGGGGTAGAGGATTTGCACCGATAGGGATTAGAACCAGGGGCGGAGGCAGGGGGCATGAGGTGGCTCGATCCCCCCTGAAAATTTAAATATATATATATATATATACACACACACACACAAAACAAGATTATAGCACAGTGGTTAGAGGTAGGAGTGTGGGTAAAGGAGGTCTTCAGTTTGAATCACAACTTCCTCCCACATTTTTCAATTTTTTTGCCCAACCCTTCTTTTCTATCCTTTTCTCCTTTCATTGAACCCATTGGTGGCCGGCTTGCTACAGACCTACAACAAGAGCTCGGACCTGGCGCGCAGCTAAACAGCGATTGAGCCTCACTGGAGAAATTCCTGGCTCCGCCCCTGATTAGAAGAAACATCACCCAAAAACTATACTTGTAGTTTGGATAGATTAGTTTGGGGTATTTTATTTGCTAAATCTAAAAACTGTGCACCATTTGGCATGCTGAATACATTCCAATTTGTTTTCTACCGTCTCGCCATCGTTCTTGCAGACAGCAGACGCCAAAGCACCGGAGGAATCCCTTTTGTCTCCACTCGAATCCTCATTCGATCTCGAGCAGTAGAATAAGAAGCGGAAAAAATGGGGGTGGGAGTGTTACGTGGGGGTGCACAACACTGAACAACGCCGGCACGCTCGAATATGAAGCAGTACATTCACGAGGAGGAAGAAGAGGGCAGCCATATATTACTTGATTTTTGAGATACAAATTTCAATTAATGGAGCAATTCTAAAGTACTTCGTATTGATAATAATTTCTTAGGATTCTTAATCGTAAGCCGCCTTGAATTAGAAAGAGAACTGTAGCCGTCTTACTGGGCCTGTCTGTTCAGTTAGAAATGTAGGGGTTAAAAAAAACAGATATAAAAAGGGGAATATAATATGAGGAGTCGATCCTGGGTTGGTAGACTCGCTTTTAATTCTCTCAGCCAGTGCGCTGTTTGGTTCCAGATATATGCCAACCTTTCAGACTTCTCCTTCTCCATCACCTAATTGCGGGAGCATTGAGGATTACAATGGATTTTTCTAGCCAATTAATCATTTCACTAGTTCAGATCATTGGATTAGATTTGAGTTTTATTATTTAGGGTTTTTTTAGGTCTCGGTTCACTTTGTAAATATTTTCTATATCGGAAAAGAAATTGTGTGCAATTTAGTTATACTTATCTTGTCAATAGTCATTTTGGTATCTTGTCAGATTACGTTGGTTTGGGCACGAGCGTAAGAGACCTTCTTCAGCACCGGTTCGTAGATGTGAGAGTTTAGACCTGGGAGTTATCCGTCGAGGGAGAGGCAGACCGAAGAAGAGCTGGATGGAGGTCATTCGTCATGATCTCAGTCTTCTGAACCTCTCGGAAGAAATGACTGCGGATAGGGATCATTGGAGGAGGTGCATTCGGGCTGCAGATGTATATAGTTATAGGCCTTGGTGTTTTGTGCTTTGGTCCTTGCTTCATCTATGTCTTCTCTCTGTTTCGTTTCTAGAAATACTTCACTTCTTTGAGTCATGCTTGGTTGCAATGCGTGCATCCTATCGTTCTGGGTCTATCGGAAACACTCTCTCGAGTCGAGAGAGTCTCGACTTGTTCGTGGAAAGAGTGCGTACATCCTGACCCCCCCAGACCCCGCTTTAGCGGGATACACTGGGTTGTTGTTGTTGTTGTTGTTGTTGTTGTTGTTGTTGTTGTTGTTGTTGTTGTTGTTGTTTTTGTTGTTGTTGTTGTTGTTGTTGTTGTTGTTGTTGTTGTTGTTGTTGTTGTTGTTGTTGTTGTTGTTGTTGTTGTTGTCAGCAGCCCCTATGAAAGGTTTACTTAAAAATTTAACCATGGGCCTATAAACTACTAAATCTATCAAAGGGGTCTTAATCATCCGATTCTCTCAATAATCTATCCAATTATCTTTAAAGATTTATAGGTAAAGGTGAATGTAAAATTATCCAATTATCTTTAAAGATTTCTAAACATCTACTTTTTTGACTTAGTTTTTCTCCATTAAGGTGAAAATGATGTTAAATTATATGTTAAAGTGAATGTTTTACTTTATTGTTTTGTTAAATCTAATAAAATTGAGTATAATATCAATTTGCATTTTAAATTCCAAAAAATAGTTTATCAAATTATATGATTAATCTAGAATCAAACATGTTTACATTCCAACAAATTGTTCTGTGAGCAGTGACGTCGAAGATGTAGTCAGCCCGTGGGATCACGAGGCGGAGAGAGTGTAAAGGCCCGGATTTTTAAATAATAAATTTCAACAAATAATATAAAATGGATCTAAGTCAGAAAAAAAAAAAATAATAATAAAAAAAAAAAAAAAAAATTCAGATGTTTTAAGGAAAACTCGTCTTTAAATTACTAAATCGAAATTGAACTCTTAAAGCGAATTCCGGCCCAATTTTTAACTGTGAAGGACAATTCTATCGTTTTGCCTCGAGATTTGAAATAAACTTTGGGATGTCGATATTTTCATAATTTTGAAGCGTTATTTTAATAGAGTCGGATTTTGGTTCGAGCGAACGGGTTTCAAGATATTTTATTCCGGGTATTCAAACTTTACCTTCGGGACCACGATTTTGTCTTATTTCACCAATTCTTATCTAATTCCAACTGATCTCAAGGTTGTATAATTGTGGCAAAATCTTATCACCTTGTTCTCAAGATGTACACTTTCTTTTGGGCAAAATGCCAAACACTCTGCATCTCCCTTTGACCGATAGACAACAAGCAACACATCCCATTACCCATTGTATTCACAGGTCCCTCTGATTTTCATAGAAGCAGCTCTTCCCTTTCTTTTTGTATTCACCCAGTTCTGATGGCTGCAGCAAGGCAAGACAATCCCAGCTCCTCCTTCTTTCTTATTTCCTCCTCCCTCTGTTCCAATTCATCAAGGCAGCCCAGCCGAGTAGCAGCGTCAGCCACTTGGACGCCGCCGGCGAGCCTGGGTTTCCTCTTTCTTCCTCTCCGTTTTCCGGCGTCTGGCGTCTGTTCTGTTGGAAGAAGGGGACGATTCCCAATTTCACTTCAGGTTGGGCCTAATATTTCGGGTCTGGGCTGGGTATCTATTTCATTTCCGGGTTGGGGCTCAAGAATCCGGATCCCTTCCTTCTTATGGTTTTCCAGGTTGGGAGATTGTATTGGGGCGGGTTGGGCCTTTCTTTTCGGGTTGGGCTTAATTCAGTTGGGCCTTGTCTTTAAATAAGATATGTTTATATGGTTATATGTTTTGATTATTATATGGTTAATAAGTGTTAAATGATTTGAATATTATTATTACTAAATGTTATTTTGGGATTTGGCTATAATTATGAATTTTGGAAATAAATTGTTATATATACTGTCTAATTGTTTTAAAATAGTATTAATTGGATTATTTATATATGATGTATTGTGTGACCTTTTAAAATGTATTTAGTGATGTGTAAATATGTGATTTTGGAAATTATGAGATGATTTATTGATACATAAATATAGTTGTTAAAATAGAATTGTTTTGGTGATTTAATATCATAATTTATTTATATAAAGGTTTTGAAATAAAATGCCGGAATTATTTCTATAGTATGATTTTGAGAGAGTGGTTTCAAGGCTTAAATGTTAAATGTCGGAATTTGGCCAAGTATGATTTGAGAAATTATTTCGAATATGAGTTGACTTAATTTGGGATTTAAAAGTTTGGAAATATGGTTGGTACGATTTTATCAATGGGTTTGATTGGAATAATGATTTTTGGTTGATGTTGATCGTATCGGAAAGGTTTTGGAAAACGGTTTCACTATCGATTGGTTTTGAGTATGTTGGGAACTTGGATTTCGTGCGTATGAATGTTGGTCCGGTGGCTTATGGAAATGGCTTGATGATAGGTGTGTACTACCTTTGGATTGCTTTGGACTTGCATTTGGGCCCTTGCTTGTGTTATCTTGCTGTTCTGCATTTTCAGGTAAGTTCCCTAGGGGGCTTACTCAGGTTGGACATTCATGCCTGTTGTTGCATTTTATGTTAGGTGTTGCATATGCATAAAAGCATGCCATGTAGTATCCTGTTTAGGTTGCACTAATTGAATGAGCATCTGCTTACTTATTGCGTTTGAAACAGAACGGCCGTTATCTGTGATAGTCCTAGAGTCTTTGCTAGGGTCATAGGGTAGCCCAGCCTCATCGGGTACCCTGAGTCAATCGAGTCATGAACTTCCTTATATTATGAGATGCCTGCGGGCTTTATTGTGGAGCGGGTTAGGCATGCGTGCCGCCCGATTATGATGGAATGCATTCACGAGCTGGCCAGTCCCCGCCCTATCGGAAGGGGGTGGAGGTAGGAGAGGGATATGCCACTTGGCATTGTCTTGGGCCCTTTACAGTATTCTGCAAATATTATGAACTAGGAGCATGCTAGTGTGTTTGACTTTCGTACTGCATTAGAGCATCTTTATTAGGTATAGCACATACTATGTGGCCTCAGCGAGAACTGCCGGTCCCGCATGAGTGGCTCGATCTGACTCCTTTCCCCGTTCTTCTTTTAAATGTATTTTCTGCAGATTTGAGTGCTCGATGTCTATATGACGGGGTTCCCTTTTGGCGAATCGAAGAATCTGGCTAATATCCTAACTTAGTAAAATGGTAGTTACCCACTCATGATTTGGTTTTAACCGGCTCTGTCGTGGCACTTGTATCTTCACTTGCTTCCGCTTTACTTTTTGTTTGAAATGGATTCCGCGACATAGTCTTAGGATAGGTTAAGGGTACCCAACGACCCTTCGAGGTTTTTAGGGTTTGAAATCCCTCTTTCTTCTAATTTTAAAATGAGTTGAAACCTCGACCCGTACCTGGATTGCAAGATCCGAACAAGGGGTTTTATCCCTTGAAACGTAACCCGGAAATTATAATTCTGGGCCGTTACAAAGATGGTATCAGAGCTGAGGTTGTGCGACATAGTCGAGTGTATGTTTTGGAAAACTGCCCATGAATTTCGAAGGATTTGGAAGTGTTTAAAAGGGGCAAAATGAACTTAAGATGCCTAACCGAAATTGGACTAAGTAATGAACTCGACTTGTAATAAAAGAGGAACACCGACTAAAAAGGGGACGCGAGTGGGTAGTAAATGCGCTAGACCACCCCTATTGGGTGTAGTTGGGAACGGTAGGCAAATTACCAGCTTGTTCTTTACAGATGGGTTGGGAGGTGGTTCTTGATGACATTTTGAGTCAAAAGTAAGGTGTCCTGGGCTGTCTTTCTTGATTTTTATGATGATCAACCAGTGTCTCCTTACCATAAAGATTCATACCGGAGTCCCACGGGAATGAGGGGTGAAGAGTCAATTGGGAAAGGTCAATGATTGCCCTTAGGAATCTCTGTCGAGTTGTCTTAATTGCTCTGTCCATGATTGTGTGATTCTATATGTACTACTTCTTGACTTACGGATCGATCCTTAATGTGAACCTGTGCTTATGTGATTTGATGCTCATGATGACCATTGTATAGATTCGTGCTACAATTGTTATATCCATATCATCCCGACATGATCTATTTAGTATATTGCATTATCATACTAAGGCACGAATATATATGTCATATGCTAGGAATTTGTGTAATTTATGTTCTCCCTGTGAATAGGGTAATGATAGTGTGATCGTTAAATTTTGTTATCCTGACAAAGCAAGTTCCCTACTTGATACGTGTTACAACTTGATGTCAACATGCCCTATATGATACGAAATTCCCAATACATGTTATGATGATGATCTTTAATGTAAAATTCGCGGTTGTATGTCATTCTTTATCCATGTTGGTCACATTGCTTGGGTCTCATATTGCATCTCGCTTCTTGTCATGATTATGTGTCGTCTTCGCATCTTTAATTGGACTGTTGTAAGGATCGTACTACTGATTGATTAGAAGCATGGATGTCATGATATGGGACTATGTGATTATTGCTTCCTCCCGGATTAGGTCCATGGTAGTGTGATGAACTGCCTTTGTATGAATGTCATAAGATGATCTCCTCAGCATGAATGACTAAATTAGTAGTTTTTATTTTGATCCTTCTATTTGAAGCGATATCTGGGTAAATGCATGCCTTATCCGAGTGGTGGTTGATTTGGAGCACATGCCCCGTATGCTAGTCATATTGCTTCGTTGCGCAGGCTTGTATTATGCATCGCTAGATCCCTCCCATGCTTTTATATCGATGGACCATGTTAACGTGATTTCTTACACATCGTTGTGTTAGTTAACCAAGCGCATGTATGTATCAAATGTCATGTTATGCCATTAGCATCATGTAGGATCCTTGGTTGTGACTTGTGCGAATTTATACCTTGCTTACATTATTGCTGATTCTCTCTTGAGCTAGGTCCCTCATAGTGTGATCCTTCCCTCTTTCTATCATCTTGAAATGTCTTACTCGTGCAAATTAGATTGATGTTGAATTCGATGATCGATTGCTTTCGGTGATGGTTTATCATAGCATGCTTACATGTTATCACTCGGTAGTGTTTCCCTATTACGTTATGACATCCTCTCGTGCTTGCATGGATGTATGACTTGGCACCTCGCATGATCACACACCACGCTATATCAGGATTCCGCATACACAGGACACCTAAATGCTAGAATGAATTTGGTCGAATTATCTTGATTGTATTCATGCTTTTATATGTGCTAGTAGTATCCTGTAGGGCTTATGCTTTCTAATATGACCCGCTAAATGATTACATGTCATACTTGTTCTATGATGTGATTCGATATGATTCGATAAGCATTCTTTTGATGATGGCTCATGTTTCGTGAACACCCTGTTAACCCCCCTTTTTATGACTCTTGACTGTGCCTGTATCACATGATGTGTTGCTAGTATCATGTAGGACATGTTCTTTCTAAGTGTATCTCGTCGTATGATTACGTGTCATGCTTGACCTATTATATAACCAGTGTGTTAAGATGAGGTAGTTACTATGATGCTCCTATATGTTCTTGTATGATGCTTAATCTACTTGTTGTGATATACCTCATCATGCTATGGTTGAACTCAATTGTTGATGTGTGTACCATGCTCGTGCATTGTTCATATACATGATATTTGTCATCCTCGTTAAATACCGCATGACTTTGAATCTTGCATGATCATTACTGGTTCCGCATATCTTGCTTGAAGTTGTTAGGCATCTCTGCTTCCGTGGAATAACAGACTATTAACTTGTCTCGCATGCATCCGTGTAGGACTCGATTGTGTCTTTTGGAATGAATATGCATGTCGTTCTCCTTGAGATAGGTACATGTTAGTGTGGATTAATGTGACTGATGTGCTCCATGATGAATTCATTTTGCTCGTCACAATTGCAACCTAATAGACTTCCATAAGGGCATCATTGCTATTCTCGGGTCGAAGTCTTGTCTTTAGTTTTGTCGTTCTTAGCCTTGGTCTATGTTTGGCTCCGAAAGGAACATTGGGTTGTTCGCTCTTGTCACTCCCATATCTTTGCTAACTTAGACTCATGCGCGATACATTGGACGAGAGACCGCACGAAAAAAAAAAAAAAGGAAACAAGAAGTTAGATAGCGATAGAGCAGCGCAGAGGAAGCGTGGGCCCATAACCCACGGGCCTCAGGATCAACAATGTCGGCAGGGTGAGCACGTTTTGAGGATTGCGGTTACCGAGTACGATATGACTTGCAAGCGGGAGTGTCCTCCGTTTGAATTGCTAACCTTTCTGAATATGTTGATAACTATGTTGCATTGCCTTGATGGTGACATTTATGAGTTGATGTGCTGACTTGATGATGACTATTGCCTGATTGCCTGTCGTCTATGATGATATGATGTGATGTCTTATGGATCTAATGTACCATGATGTCTTGACGTGTTGCTACTCTAAGTTGTTAAGCATGATTTGAATTCCTTTGCCTGTAAAATGTGAACTACATATGCTAAGAGACCTGAATTGTATCTGATAAGGTTATAGTGCAACATGTTAGCTTGACTTCAGTATGTTCATATATGATGTTTGCGATGATTATTGAGCATGGTGATAAACTGAAACTTGTTGAACCCATGATGTTATGTTTATAAATGCTAGTTGACATGATGTAGACCTTATGTTTGATGATTTTAATTATTGCTTCTTCCTTAAACTTGTGGGTGAGGTCGTTGGTAGCGTGATAGAAGAGTGGTGAAAGATCTTGAGTTGTTAGGATGATCGGGGATGTTATGAGATAAGTCACAAGAGAGAGATGTTGGTTTAGGTAAGACTGGGTGAGATTTAGGAATTTTGCAAGGCATGATGCTGGTGATATCTTGGGAAGTGTAAGAAATGGCCTTAAGAGAAGTGAGGATATAGTATGAGAGGGTACTCGGGTGTGGAGTTAGAGATAGGAGTTGGATTCTTAGAGGTGGATGGTGTGTGTGAGAGTTTGGTGGAATGAGGGCGAGATTTGAGCATCGAGATGAATAGGGATTTCTTTGGGGGGAATTTTGTCTGAGTTGACGTTGGCGGGTCTAGAAGAAGATTAGTCTTGGCTTGAGTGTGGAGATGGGGAGTGGGGATTGAGTTTATTTTGACTGGTATGATGTGAGGATTTCTTTATTATGTGATTTATTTATATCTGCTGGCATGATGTTAAATAGCGAACATGATAAGACCTGATATGGAATGACATTACATGTTGTTATGCAATACTGAAATCTAATTTGTAGTGACTAGTGTTATCATGATATATTGAAGCAATACTACCCTGTTTTGCGTTTTAGAAGCATGTTAAGACGTGTTGTGATATGATATATGAAGTAATGATGAGTATGAACTATGAGATAATGATGTGCTATATATTATGTGGAAGCATGATGTTTCATTATGTTGTAGTAAGCATGATAATGTATTATATGGCTGACTAGCACGACTATTGATTATGTAAATGATGAAAATCACTTGAAGTATGGACATGATTCGTATATATATGAGATAATGGCGCATGATTTCTAAATGATCGTTATATGGTTTTGCGGCGAGTTAAGGTGATGTCTTTTAGGGCATATTGACATTTTGATGATTTATATACTACTTGATCTTCCTTTTTCTGAATCTTAATAGCATGACCTTGTTGTGTTGATATGTTAACGTGATGAATCTGTTCTACTGGTGTTGCGATATCGATATGCGATTGTGAGATTTGATGTGTACTGATGCACTAATTCCATAACACCTAACCCATTGACTTCTTGACATGTGTGCTTGCGTGATAAGTTATGAGAATTCGATGATGCATTTGTGATGCCTTCAGTATGATATAGATATACCTTATGATTCGCTGAGATTATCATGGTTGATGTTGAGTTTTGCCATGTGAGAGATGGCTAATGATGATTTGAGTTGATTGGCTTATGTTCATAGTGAGTTGAGAATGATAATTGAATGATTCTGGAAACTAGGAAGAGAATATGGGATTAGCCCTTAGAGGTGGATGATTCCACCTCCGAGCTTTTGAATGTGATGGATTGTTATGTGGGAAGCTGATTTGGTTTTGAAGGATTTTGACGAAATTTTGATCGATACGATTTTACTTGTTTTTGTGTAAGTTGCTTGTTTAAACGTTGGATTTGCAGATTTGAACGGTTTTGAATAGGATTAGCTTAGATCTGTAAGGAATAAAAGTTATCGAGAATTTCAACGATTTTGAGGCCAATCTTTTTCAATTGCGGAATCCCCTTTGAAACTTTTCAAACCCGGGCAACCCTATGATACTTCACGAAGTGGATACCAGCATTTTATGAGGGCGCTTGTAGGGTGCTTGCTAAGACCTAGTGATGATATTGTAGAGAGTTGTGGTACTTCCGAAAAGTCGAAGCGAGGATGTGATAGGGGCGCTTATTGCATACTTGTCAAGGCCAATTGGAGGTGTCACGATCGTGACTAGGATGTTGTGAGAATCCCGGAAGACGCAACCGAGATGATTACGAGATCCTTGGACATGGTCCTCGGACTCATCAATTTCAAACTTCATCTCCTACTTTATTTGGTTTTAGTCTCGGGGACGAGACTTGTTTTTAGAGGTGGATGATGTAAAGGCCCGGATTTTTAAATAATAAATTTCAACAAATAATATAAAATGGATCTAAGTCGGAAAAAAATAATAATAATAATAATAATAATAAAATAAAAAATAAAAAATTCAAATGTTTTAAGGAAAACTCGTCTTTAAATTACTAAATCGAAATTGAACTCTTAAAGCGAATTCCGGCCCAATTTTTAACTGTGAAGGACAATTCTATCGTTTTGCCTCGAGATTTGAAATAAACTTTGGGATGTCGATATTTTCATAATTTTGAAGCGTTATTTTAATAGAGTCGGATTTTGGTTCGAGCGAACGGGTTTCAAGATATTTTATTCCGGGTATTCAAACTTTACCTTCGGGACCACGATTTTGTCTTATTTCACCAATTCTTATCTAATTCCAACTGATCTCAAGGTTGTATAATTGTGGCAAAATCTTATCACCTTGTTCTCAAGATGTACACTTTCTTTTGGGCAAAATGCCAAACACTCTGCATCTCCCTTTGACCGATAGACAACAAGCAACACATCCCATTACCCATTGTATTCACAGGTCCCTCTGATTTTCATAGAAGCAGCTCTTCCCTTTCTTTTTGTATTCACCCAGTTCTGATGGCTGCAGCAAGGCAAGACAATCCCAGCTCCTCCTTCTTTCTTATTTCCTCCTCCCTCTATTCCAATTCATCAAGGCAGCCCAGCCGAGTAGCAGCGTCAGCCACCTGGACGCCGCCGGCGAGCCTGGGTTTCCTCTTTCTTCCTCTCCGTTTTCCGGCGTCTGGCGTCTGTTCTGTTGGAAGAAGGGGACGATTCCCAATTTCACTTCAGGTTGGGCCTAATATTTCGGGTCTGGGCTGGGTATCTATTTCATTTCCGGGTTGGGGCTCAAGAATCCGGATCCCTTCCTTCTTATGGTTTTCCAGGTTGGGAGATTGTATTGGGGCGGGTTGGACCTTTCTTTTCGGGTTGGGCTTAATTCAGTTGGGCCTTGTCTTTAAATAAGATATGTTTATATGGTTATATGTTTTGATTATTATATGGTTAATAAGTGTTAAATGATTTGAATATTATTATTACTAAATGTTATTTTGGGATTTGGCTATAATTATGAATTTTGGAAATAAATTGTTATATATACTGTCTAATTGTTTTAAAATAGTATTAATTGGATTATTTATATATGATGTATTGTGTGACCTTTTAAAATGTATTTAGTGATGTGTAAATATGTGATTTTGGAAATTATGAGATGATTTATTGATACATAAATATAGTTGTTAAAATAGAATTGTTTTGGTGATTTAATATCATAATTTATTTATATAAAGGTTTTGAAATAAAATGCCGGAATTATTTCTATAGTATGATTTTGAGAGAGTGGTTTCAAGGCTTAAATGTTAAATGTCGGAATTTGGCCAAGTATGATTTGAGAAATTATTTCGAATATGAGTTGACTTAATTTGGGATTTAAAAGTTTGGAAATATGGTTGGTACGATTTTATCAATGGGTTTGATTGGAATAATGATTTTTGGTTGATGTTGATCGTATCGGAAAGGTTTTGGAAAACGGTTTCACTATCGATTGGTTTTGAGTATGTTGGGAACTTGGATTTCGTGCATATGAATGTTGGTCCGGTGGCTTATGGAAATGGCTTGATGATAGGTTTGTACTACCTTTGGATTGCTTTGGACTTGCATTTGGGCCCTTGCTTGTGTTATCTTGCTGTTCTGCATTTTCAGGTAAGTTCCCTAGGGGGCTTACTCAGGTTGGACATTCATGCCTGTTGTTGCATTTTATGTTAGGTGTTGCATATGCATAAAAGCATGCCATGTAGTATCCTGTTTAGGTTGCACTAATTGAATGAGCATCTGCTTACTTATTGCGTTTGAAACAGAACGACCGTTATCTGTGATAGTCCTAGAGTCTTTGCTAGGGTCATAGGGTAGCCCAGCCTCATCGGGTACCCTGAGTCAATCGAGTCATGAACTTCCTTATATTATGAGATGCCTGCGGGCTTTATTGTGGAGCGGGTTAGGCATGCGTGCCGCCCGATTATGATGGAATGCATTCACGAGCTGGCCAGTCCCCGCCCTATCGGAAGGGGGTGGAGGTAGGAGAGGGATATGCCACTTGGCATTGTCTTGGGCCCTTTACAGTATTCTGCAAATATTATGAACTAGGAGCATGCTAGTGTGTTTGACTTTCGTACTGCATTAGAGCATCTTTATTAGGTATAGCACATACTATGTGGCCTCAGCGAGGACTGCCGGTCCCGCATGAGTGGCTCGATCTGACTCCTTTCCCCGTTCTTCTTTTAAAGGTATTTTCTGCAGATTTGAGTGCTCGATGTCTATATGACGGGGTTCCCTTTTGGCGAATCGAAGAATCTGGCTAATATCCTAACTTAGTAAAATGGTAGTTACCCACTCATGATTTGGTTTTAACCGGCTCTGCCGTGGCACTTGTATCTTCACTTGCTTCCGCTTTACTTTTTGTTTGAAATGGATTCCGCGACATAGTCTTAGGACAGGTTAAGGGTACCCAACGGCCCTTCGAGGTTTTTAGGGTTTGAAATCCCTCTTTCTTCTAATTTTAAAATGAGTTGAAACCTCGACCCGTACCTGGATTGCAAGATCCGAACAAGGGGTTTTATCCCTTGAAACGTAACCCGGAAATTATAATTCTGGGCCGTTACAGCGAGCGGTAAGGGAAGTAGAGGAAGCATACCAACGCGGAAAAGGGAAGACCGGAGCGTTTCCGACGACTGTGAAACTTGAACCAACAGAGTGGTCGGGTGTGGCTAGGAAATTGCAGAAGCGCCGCCGCACCTAGCCGGGGCATATGAACTTCTAGTTACGGCGCCTTTCGCAATTAAGTACATAGTTAGCCCATTTTGGTTTGACGCCTTTCGCAATGAAGTATGTTGCCTTTCTGTACCAACGCGGAAAAGGGAAGACCGGAGCGTTTCCGACGACTGTGAAACTTGAACCAACAGAGTGGTCGGGTATGGCTTGGAAATTACAGAAGCGACGCCGCACCTAGCGGGGGCATAGGAACTTCTAGTTACGGCGCCTTTCGCAATTAAGTACATAGTTAGCCCATTTTGGTTTGACGCCTTTCGCAGTGAAGTATGTTGCCTTTCTGCGACTTTGTATGGGGGGTTTGTTCTAGTTTGTTGTACGTTGTGTGGGTAGGGGGGTTGTTTAACGGAATGTTACATGACATTACCCACTTTTGACATGACAATATCCGCTTTCGCCATGACATTATCCTCATATTGACATGATATTTATTGAAACTGACATGTCATAATTAAAAACCAACGAATACCACAAACCAACAATAACTGCAGATCCAAATGTCTAAAACCAACAAACATCAGTTTCAAATGAAGCAACAACCGCCGGCATACCAGCAAATATGCGGTCTAAACCAACCAACAAGTCTACACAAACCAACAATGTATATAAAATCAATGGTTTTTTTTTTAAGGATCGGATGGGGGTGTAAGACGTCCGTGAAAGATGGCAACACAAAGGGATTGGCGATACGCCGCAATGAATTGATCGTCCAGGCTACGGAACTTGGTGTCACCGGTCGCGAGGAGCTGCAGGTAACAGATGGTGTATGCACCACAGTCGCCCCTACATCACAATAACGAAATATGGTCACCCAACCTGTACAATTTTTTATAAATGAAGTGGAAATAATGACTTACGATTGTTTGTTTTGGGGAATCCCCTTCACCCTTTTGTACGCCATGGGTTTCGGGACTTTGCCGACCCATTTGAATCGATGTTCGGGGTGGGTGTTCATCAAAATGGGGAGGAGGTGGGTCACCAGCTTCAGGAGGCCCGCCATATGACGCTCAGCGACGTGGCTTATGTCCGGATCGTAGACGTCCAATGTCCACTCCGCGAAATTGATGTCAAGGGCCACCCAGTGCTCGTTCTTTAGATTCCAAGGCACCAACAACCGGTCGACATCGGCCCAACCCGTCGGAAACATCTGCGGCAACTTGCCGTCGAAGTAGTGGGTCACCGTGTCATCCCCCTTGACCACGTCAAGGTTCCCCTTCGCATCCGCCAGTTGCTTCTGCAGCAGATACCCCCAGAAGAAATCAAGAATGGCGACTCCTTCGTACTTGTCATCTGCGTTGATGTCCTTCCGCAGGAGGGCGCAAGCTTGCTCAATATGCTGCACGCAAGGAAAAATCATTTTTATGGAAGACCATATCAGGAAGAAGGTGGTGCATCAAACCACGATGTGGGAACCTAATTAACCTCGGATGACACCCAGGTGGTCGGTGATTGAAGTGTCCTGAAGAACTGCTTCTCCAGTAGGGTGCCTTCGACCGACCGGACGGGGTCAATTCCGTCCTTCATCCACGTAGCGAATGCATCAACATCTACCCTCGTCGCCATGCTTAGCTCGGCGGCATCCACTGCCTTCTTGCCCACACGCGACTTCTTCACTGGCTGAGTTACATCCGCCTGGGACAACGTATCAGAATGTTGACGGGTTCTTCTTCTCGGCCGTAGGAGGGGCACCTCAGACTCGGCCTCAACCTCGGAGGCACCGGGTGCCACCAACTCCTCTGGAAACTTGCACCCCATGGTGCGGTTAACATGACAGTTAAAACATTTGACATGACATCAAATATATCTTAACATGACAGCCTCATGCACAAACCTCTATGGCCTTGGCCTTGTCATTGACCTTGTCCTCCTTGGTGGGCTGTCTCTCCTCCTTGCCCTTGTCCTTACCCTTATCCTTGTCCTTGTCCTCGTCCTCGTTGCCCTTATCCTTGCCCTTCACTGATCCATGAACCTAAGCACATGACCTCTGAGTAAATTGACATATACTGGTATTGGCATGACATGTACCAAAATTCACAGGACATCCAATATGAACAACATGACAATAAAATAAAATGACATGACGCTTCTGATCTGATACCAGGATAACCTTACCTCCTTTCCCAAAACATCCACTTGCTCCTCCGACTCCCTAGTCCCCTTCCACCTCAGTTCCCCCTTCATATTTTCAATCGCCTCTTCAAGCGTGGCCATCTTCGAGGCTAACTCCGCGGTTATACTCCTCACCATGTAGTCCATCTTTGCCATTAACAGTGACTCAATCTCTAATAGGGTAGCTTGTGTCTCCGTGCCCTCCCCTGATTCTTGCGTTGACCCACGTGCCCCCTTTGGTTGTTTCTTTGGTGGGGTTTCACATTTGCGAATACGAACTCCCGGACAATGTCGTCGAAGAAGTTGTCCCGCTTATCGTGAGTGTTTCGGGCATCGCGGTACAAACGGGTAGCTCCCCTCCACTTCATCGGGGAGTAGAACCGGCCTCACGGCTGCAGGCTCATTGAAGTGCCCGAGCTCCTTAGCCTCCTGCAGTCGGGTTTCGATGGAGGCATACTCGAGGTTCGGGTCTCTAAACTCGTATCGCAGACACCTGTGGTACATCTTCTCATCAATGACATTCGCGAATTGGACGGCCATTGGAGGGAGGGTTTCGTACACCCATAGCTGGAAACAAATGTTGTCCAGTAAATATTGACTCTCTGTCCAGTCAATAAATATTAGACGCCTATTAAACGTGTATACGGCATCCAGTGAGATCTGTGTACGAACTTGGAAGGCGAGAGGGAAACCCATCAGGCAGTAGGCCGGGCGTGCATTGAAGCTGCTCTCATCCCGTTGGAGCTTCCTCTCGATTGCACGGTTCAGGAACTCGTTCGTTCGCTCGTAGCAAAGCCGACCCCACGGAAAGGCAAGAAACCTGTCAATGTCACCGACAAGGTCGACCACCCACCCATGAATGTAGTTTTTGGGTTCCTTCCCGAACAACACGCCCTCGGCCAGCATCAGCAGGACAAATTTAAACTTTCTGGTTGACGATTTCTCAGATGGCATTGCCACACGGAACTGCACCTCGAACTTGGACATCTTCAACTTTGCAACTCCAAAGAAATCAAACACTGCCTTCTTGAACGACGCGTCGTCCTCGGGCTCTTCGCCATAGCCACAGTTGAGACCGGTGACAAGGGCGAACTCAGCTATTGAGAACCTCACGACCGCATCATGGATCTTGTACCACGTTTCATTCTCCAATTGTCGTTGATGAACGTAGTGTACAAGTTGTCCCGAGAATTGGACCCTTGTGCCCAGTCTTGCAACGCCCCACAACGGGCTGTCTGTCAGGCGCTTCCAATTGGACTCGCTCAACCGGTTGTAAATGTTTACTAGGAGTTGCATCCGGGAGTGTTGGTTAATTTTTGCTTTGAAGTGTCTGTCTTCCCCGACGACGTACACAACCTGCACAGACTTCAACATGTCAGCCACACTGCACCATGACAATCACAACTTACATTACTCGAACGAAAGCCATCTTACCGCGTCGGAGGTTTGAGCTCTACGATCTACAATCTTCTTTACACTACGCTGCGACATTTTTAATATTCACTAGATATCCTGCATAATGGGAGACCAAAATTCAGTATTCTACAAATCAATTCGTGTCCCCCAACCCACGGTTCCGTTCATATCAATATCAAATGTAACATGACACAAAGACAGGTACACATGACACATACTTGTGCATATATGACAGTATACTTATTCAATCTGTAAATCTCCAATTGCACACAACTCACCCTATTCCAGATAATTTCGATTCGACATAAACGTTCACCCTTTAGAACATTTTCCCTAAACCTAATGCGCCATATTTCATCCAATTTCCCCCAAAACTGAACGTATCTACAGTCATACGCCCCATTTCTGCCAATTTCCCCCTAAACTGAGCGTATCTACACTCACCCTGCTCCTAATAGGTTGGATTCGACAAGACAGTTTCCCAATTTCCCCATTCCTAAAAATACGCTTCTCTCCCAGTCACGCACACCTCAGGTCCCAAACTTTCCAACCTTTTGTTTTAACTTGACGCCGGTTACTTACTACATGAAAGAGCGATATTGCGCATTGTGAACCCATTCGACCCCTTCTTTCCATTTTCACACAATCAAAACCAATTTAGGTTCTTCCAATCGGTTTCTCCCCTACGAATCCAAGAAAAACGTAATTAATCGGCGATGCGAGGATTTACTTACTTCAAAATTGGCTTCTTCGTCTCCTCTCCTGCTCTGTTGTCTTCTTCCTCGGGTTGGCTTCTTCTTTTCCTCTCTCGCTCTGTCGTCTTCTTCCTTCTCTTCTTGTTTTTCTCAGGTTTGCATGAGCAACCGTTGCCCTCTCTCACTTCCTCTTTTGTAAGTCATGAGAGGCAGTTGGACTCGACAGTTTTGAAATTAAACTATCTTCCTCTCTGTCTCTCCACATTAACTTCTCCCGCTTCCCCTCTCTCTTCACAATAACTTCCACACTGCCTCTCTCTCTCCACCCCGCTTTCTCTCTCTCCTCCTTTACTTTCTCTCTCCTCTGTCCCGGTTATTTTCCACCACTTTTAACCGGAATCTTTGCAATTTTTTTTTTTGGGGGGGGGGGGGGTTAACCTTTGCAATTGTTGTGGATAGTGGATTAGGCTAGCAAACTTTACCTGGGCAAGGGTCATTACTACCATTACCTCTATACTTATATTAATATGTCTATAAACTTTTATTTTAAAAATATATGTTTTTTTTTAAAATAATTTTTTTATATAAAATAATCAATCTTTTAATTATCCATAATTTTTAATAATCATTTTTCATAATAAATTTTTTTAAACATGTTAATATAAGTGTATAAAATAAAAATATAATTTTTTTTAATATAAATTTATACATAAAATAATTAAGTGTAACACCGGGTGAGGGATCTTCCCTGTGATATATCTTATTTCCTTTTAGAAGCATTTTATTAATTAATTGGATATAATTGATTGAAGATTATATATTAGATAAATAGATTAGATACGGATATATAGATATAGATAAAAAAAAAGGATATAGTCATATAGATATAGATATATCGGATTTTCTATCCTATGCCCTTAGAGCATAGGATAAGAAGCTAATTTTAGTATGCTTCTCTAATTAGGTGGATATGAGATATCTTGCCTCTATTATTTAATTTTTTTTTTGATTCGATATCTTCTTTTTAATTATGGTAATTTTAGTATTCTCATTTTTTCTTTTTTCTTTTTTATTTGTTTTTTCTTCTCTTTACCAATTTCATCTTTTCTCAAAACAAACCCATCATTTTATTAGAGACAAGTTATATATGTACAAAGATTGTTTTAAAAATAAAATTCACATATTTGCTTATTTTGGGTACCAAAGTTATCTAACAATGAAAAATAAAATTCACATATTAACCCCAAATTCTCAGTAGCTAAAATATGTAGACTAGAATGAAAATAACAAGGTTATCTAACAGTGCAACATTAATTCAAAATTTAAAGCAAAAAATTGGATTTGGATTTTCACAAAGTTCCCCCCTTTCTTCTTCTTCATCGTACGGGTTGATGAACCATTTTCAGATGCAATGTTCTCTTTTTCAGGACAAGTTGTAATGTTGTGACCGCTTCGCTTGCAAAAACCACATGCTCTAGCTTGTTTTGCCAACTCCTTTCCGCCTCTTGCTCGCTTTGTCCATGGGCGACCTTTTGTTGTTGAAGACGGAGAACCTCGGATAAAATCATTCGAACCATTTCTAGGATTGCCATTGCTTGATCTTTCACCCGTATATGATTCTTGAATAGGCATTGAACTAACCCCAAATGTATGATATTCATCCCAGCACCAACGCAATGGCAAGTATGCAGCTGGAACCTTAAAGCAATCCTTATGGAGGAGCAAGCTCAAAACATGACGGCAGATGATCCCCCAAAATTCAAAGTTCTTACAAGAGCAAGTAGTCACAACTCCATCCCAAAACACTTTATGCCTCTGAGAAAGTGACCCCTCAAAATGTTGCAACATGAATACTGTAGGGTTCACTTCATGTACCTTGTATTGAGTTGCCTTCCTAAACTCTTCCTGAAACTTCTTGAAAGCAAAATTTGTGAACATTCTATGCACTTGTGCCTCCAATGGAGACAATGTTCTCAAGCAAGACCCCCTATATGTATCCAACATGGTATGTCGCAGTTTTGTCAGGCTAATATCCTCGATGGAAAGATCAACCCAGTTAAAACATCAAGTTTTAAATCAATAGAGGTATTATAAATTGAAAATTACTATGTATAACAATATGCTTACTTCTTTTATTAGTTGAGCTAAACATGAACGATTCGAAGTATAACGCTTCAAAAAGCTATTAATGCTCTCCGATCTCCCAGTTGTGGTCATACCACCAAAAAAGTAGCCACGAAGATAAGCCGGGACCCAATGTTCCTTGACCTTGTATAAGCCCATTACATGCTTATTTTCTTGAAGGTTATACTTCGAAACCATAAGGGGCCATTCTTTCTCAAAATCATCAATGTTGTCAAGCCTATACAACCTATAAAAATCAGAACACCAAGCAAAGTAGAGGTGCCTAAGAATTGAAGTGAACCAACCACTAAATTTTGAAGTTATATGCCATATACAAAAGGCATGCTTTGTAAGGGGCATTTCGATGGCAATAGCTTCTGTCATCCATGGATCTTGATCGGTGATAATCGTCTTAGGTGGCTTTTTCATAAGTGTAACAAAAGTCTGTCGCCAAATACATACACAAATAAAAATCTTATAATGGTAAAACAAAAAATTTGCATCAATTAAGTTATAAAGAAACAAGCTGAAATATGTATATACCTTCATTAGCCAACGAAACTTAGCCTTTGTTTCATTTCGAAGGAGAGCGCAACCGAGTAATATAGTCCTTCCATTGTTGTCAATGCCAACAAAAATACCAAAAGGCATGTCATAGAAATTCACCTTGTATGTGGTATCAAATGCAACCGCATCTCCATAACTTTGATACCAGCCGAAGCAATGAGCCGGCGCCCAAAATATAGCTCTAACCTGTTTTGTTCATCAAGGGTAAATGCATATTGGAACCTCGAGTCTTCCTCTTTGGCATGTTGAAAACTGTTGAGGAACTTCATAGCATCATCACCAAGATTGCCTTGGCGAATCTTGTTGAAGAAATTATATATATCTTTACTAAGAAATGGCAAATCTCCATGATTCACGTTTTTTTGCAACTCCATCACTCTCATTATTTGCTTAACAGAAAGACCAGCTTCTTTATATAATAGAATTTGATGCTCATCTTCTTTCGAAATGGTACGATATGATGATAGAAAACGCACTTGCTCGGCTAGCAACAACTCATGATTATGTTCAGATACAAACTGAACAACATGCCACTCTTCTGGAAAAATCTCAAAAGATCTCTTCAACTTGATTCTCATTAATGCTTTGCATCCACATCTTAAAGATTCTTTGTTTCATTGCTGTTTAGATGGGTCAAGAAACTTCTCTGCTGGAAAGCCTTCACGTGACAAAAGAAATCTCGTCTAATCATCAACTCATCTTTTTTAATGAATCGACCTCTACGAATTGAAAATCCTCTCCTTCGAGCATACATCTCATAAAACATGAACGCCTCCTCTTCACTAAGAAAGCTGTGAGTGCACAAATCTGCACCTTCTTCCTCCTCGACCTCGATCGATCACCTGCATAGAAGGAGGAGAGGAAGAGGCGGGGCTGCATCCCCGTGGGAAGCCTCCGACGCTCAAGTCAGGAATGTGTCGGCTGAGAGAAGCCCCCCTAACCCTAGTAGAAAACTCGAATATATAGCGAGGATTAGGATTTACCTGATAAAAGACGATTATGCCCCTGGACATTTTATGTAATTACTTTTGCTCTATCAATTGCCCCTCGGGTTTCTTCTTCATGTCTCGATGATGAAGGAAGCCGAAAAAGTAAATGGCGAAGTTTGTCGATTGAACGATGATTTTGCCGTAAACGTTATTCGCTTGATTCGTAGTTGGCTATTGTGGCCGTAATTGGCTAATATGGCCTTGAGCGGCTAGTGTGGCCTTGAGCGGCTAAGTTGGCCTTGATCGGCTAAGTTGGCCTTGAGTGGCTAATGTGGCCTTGAGCGGCTAAGTTGGCCTTGAGCGGCTAAGTTG
Source organism: Persicaria maculosa (assembly GCA_963922045.1). NCBI lineage: Eukaryota > Viridiplantae > Streptophyta > Magnoliopsida > Caryophyllales > Polygonaceae > Persicaria > Persicaria maculosa. The sequence continues at coordinate 42,198,738 of OY998262.1, read as the reverse complement.
GCCTTGAGCGGCTAATGTGGCCTTGAGCGGCTAAGTTGGCCTTGATCGGCTAAGTTGGCCTTGAGCGGCTAATGTGGCCTTGAGCGGCTAAGTTGGCCTTGATCGGCTAAGTTGGCCTTGAGCGGCTAATGCGGCCTTGAGCGGCTAAGTTGGCCTTGATCGGCTAAGTTGGTCTTTTTCCACAATTAGCCTAAATGTGTGGGTTGAGCTGCGATTTCCAAGAACTTTGGACTGATTTCGTAATTAGTCCCACTTTGCAATGTAACGCCTCGGATGGATTAATTACTTTGTAATTAATTATGCAAAGTAACGTCTTCTTCTTCTTCATAGGGTTGGGAAAGAGCGGCGGTGGCGCCGGGCTCGAAGTGGAATCCTCGCCAACGTTCCGGCTCTCTAACCTTGATCTTCGATGGCGGCGAAGGATCCGGATTGGGGTGCCCCTGCCTATCCATCGACGCCGGCGTGTTCTCGTGGTTCGGTGAGAGGGAAGCTTGGTAGCGGCGGCTATGGTGGCGATGGAGGCTCGATCAACCGGCGTATTACGGTTGGTTCTGCGGTTCGATGCTCGGTGATTCGATCATCGTTGCCAAGGACGCCTGGCGTGATAAGGCAGGTACACGACGGTTTCCAACAGAGAGGACGCTCCTGGTGGGGCCGGCGAAGTGGCGTGACGGCGGTGCCGCCTGCATCGCAGTGGACATACGGCTCCTGGCTCGAGCCCCAAACACTTCCTCTTCCCCTCGACAGTTGCTTTTTCTTATAGAGATGAGGAGCCTAGAGGCAACCACACTCCGACTCAGATCCGCTCCAAAGCGGGATTGAGGCGAGGGGGTTGTGCTCGATCTGAGTATCTGACCATCATTACCGGCCATAGGAGGGGGAGATTCGGGATCTAGATCTGAACTACCAATCCCTCATTGCTTTGTTGATTGGGAGATCCGATCTTATGGCTTTTTGATCGATTCCCACAGACGGCGCCAAATGTGAGTGCACAAATCTGCACCTTCTTCCTCCTCGACCTCGATCGATCACCTGCATAGAAGGAGGAGAGGAAGAGGCGGGGCTGCATCCCCGTGGGAAGCCTCCGACGCTCAAGTCAGGAATGTGTCGGCTGAGAGAAGTCCCCCTAACCCTAGTAGAAAACTCGAATATATAGCGAGGATTAGGGTTTACCTGATAAAAGACGATTATGCCCTTGGACATTTTATGTAATTACTTTTGCTCTATCAAAAGCATTGCCCGATGAAAGGTTCAAAATAATTTTCATCTTCACCTTGACTCAATTCCACATTAGCTAATTCTAGTTCATTAGAATTGCTGTCTGTATTGAGATCAATTACATCTTTGTGAATATGATCACATATTTCATCCCTTGGAAGTTCATTCAAATCAATAAGATCCATAACGATTGACCTAAAGTTCATTAAAAGAAAAGATTGTTAAATTATAAATTATAATGAAACATATATAAAAGAAAACAAGTAGAAATGTCAAAAGAATGGAGGAGCCATGTCAACCTATCTACTGTATTTCGTATCCAATAAAGGGATAGAAAAAAAATCAAGACAATTCCAAAGCAACTTAATATAATCATCAATTCTTAATCAACATTCATGGCCGGACCTGAGGCGAGCCCAACAGGCCCTCGCCTCGGGCCCAATAACCCTGGGGGCCAGATATTAAAAAAAATTGGAAAGGCTTAGGGGAACGCTGTGTGTAAAAGAAAAAAAATGGAAATTGAAATAAATCAGTTGAAACGCAACATTGAAAAAAAATGAAAAGGGGGAAGAGTGAAGACAGTCGGGCAGAAGAGGTAGTAGGCCGACACACCTGAGCGATTCCCCCTTTCGTCGGTGGATCCATTCAACCGATTTCGACCACAGCAGCGATCGCCGGTGTCGGAACCACAACCAGGAACCATCCACTCAGGGGCGGATCTACGGGGGGCTCGAGGTGGCTGAAGCCCCCCCAAATCCAAAAAAGAAGTATATGTATATTTATATATATGTTAGTTTTATAATATATATAATTAAAGTGGAATGAGAACACAAAGACATGTTGGCTCAATTTTAAGAGCGCGGGACTGATTTAATTCGGAAGCACCCGCAACCCAGGTTCGATTCGTACCTTTTACATATTTTATTTTCTTTTCAAAACATCAAAATCCCTAAATTTTTTTTACATAGCCGAACAGCGAACTCAATTTCAATTTCTGGACACCCAGCGAAGGCAAAACCCCGAGTCCCCGAGCCGGCCGCCGCCGCCAGCTCCACCTCCGGCCAATCTTGTCGGCTCCTCCTCCACCGAACCCGCTTCCGGCTCCTCGCCTGCTCCTCCATCGGACTGTGTCCGGCCTGTGCCCTCCTGGCTCCTGTACCGAATGCAGCACTACAACAACCAACAGCTTCTTCTTCCCCTCCCAATCCCAGATCCGAATTCGCTAAATTGAAAAGGTTAGGTTTTTTATATTCTTTCTGATTTGAGATTCAATTTGTAAATAGGATATGAGAATTTGTTTTGGGTTTTGATTTTAGGAATCAATTTGTGAAATTAGGGTTTGTGATTTGGAGAATCAATTTTGTGATTTTTTCATTTCATTATTGTATTTAATTGACATTGTGATGTAACATCTAATGCAGAAAAATTAATCTCAAAGTTCGAAACTAAAATTCATAGTAAATAGAGAAGATGGATTGCATTGTAAAAAAGATGCAAATTGTGAAGATATAGTTCTTGCTAGGGAAAACAATGTTCTACCAAAAGAAAACTTTCCAAAAGAAAAAAAAAAGAAATTAATATCTCACACAATGTCAACAGAAATCAACCCCAAATGAAAGGGATCGGTATTGTAGAACTTTGCTTATATTTACAAAGGCATTAAGCTAGATGAATAACATATCAATTAGATATTTCTAGGTGATTCATGACATTTAAAAGGTAGACATCAACTAAAAAAAAGAATTAATATCTCACACAATGTAGAGAAAGTTAGGCAAAGTATGTATTCACCTTGTAAAACATCTTGGTTTAGTAAGTCAAGTGCACACATTTTATATAAAACTATGCTATGAAAGAATTCAAATTAGAAGGATAGTTTTCTCATCAAAATCATCATTAAATTCGGTCAATTGAAAAACTGGAGAAAATAATTGAAAAAAAAAGGAACATAAAAACTCGTAAGATGAATTTATCTCCTCTACCGTACCGTCAAAGTGAACTTGGTTGTAGCATTGAATTTATTTGTAGTATTGAACATGTTCAAGATGAAATTTATTATCGTTCTTTTAGTTTTCAGCCCCCCCTAGGCGAAAATCCTGGATCCGCCACTGCATACCCACTCCTCCTTCTTCTAGCCGTCACCCGTTGTCTGTCGACATCGCTCTCTCAGTCTCTCCTCCCAGGCTCGGTGGTAGGCGCCAGGCGGCTCACCGCTACTCTTGAATTGTTCCAAGACAAAATCCGATTCTTCTAAGTTCTAATTGCGAAATCAGGTATAATTTCTTCAATTTCATTCTAGGTTTTTGGATTTAATTGGTAAGATTTAGACTTTACAATTAGGTTTTTGGAATTAGGATTGAAATTTGGAATTGAATTTGTAGGCTTTAGGTTTTGATTTTGGAATTGAATTTGTAGGATTTTGGGATTGAATTGTGTCGGACTACTTGCACTTTTAGAATAGTAGTATTAGGTGTTCTTACTTCTTGGTATGTTCTAGGAGCACTGAGCATATCAATTTGCCATTCATGATGCTGAAAGTTGTGTGTGTTCATGCACATGGTGCAGCGTCAATCCAGTTCACAGGAGAAATCATGAACCATGTAACAGGAGAAATCGCTTTGGAGGAAATTGGTTGTCTGGCTCTGTTTTGTTTATTCTGAATTATGCATCCTATTGTGGCTGTCTTTCTAGCATTTCTTGTATGAAAACTTCATGGTGTGTTGCTTATTTATACCAAGAATAACTCTCAATGCTTCTCCTTTTGATTTCTTCTAATTTGTTGTCCTAATTAGGATTTTAATCTATGAATTATAATGATTTTGCTGATCTTTCTTGGTGCATATATATAGTTAATTGAAATCTTTGTTGAAATGTTTTTGGTATTAGAAAACTATTTCAAAAACCACTTATTCTACCATAATTTATGTATATATTGTATAGTAGAGCCGTAGGGGCCCAGTTTTAAGATTCGCCTCGGGCCATTAAAAACTCAAGTCCGGCCCTGTCAACATTCATACCTGTTATTGGCAACTGTAATAGAAGATTTATAAAGTAGCCATGGATCTCATTTGCTCCAACCTCAGAAAGAAGATGAAGTCACGAAGACGAAATTGGTAAAGAGAAGAAAAAGAAGAAAATAAATAGGAAATGAGAATACTTACCATAATTAAAAAGAAGATATGGAATAAAATAATAATAATTTAAATAATAGAGGCAAGATATCCCATATCCACCTAATTAGAGAAGCATACTAAAATTAGCTTCTTAGAAAATCCATAGATATATAGATGGATAGATAGATTTATTTATTTTTGGTTAAGAATAGATATATAGATGGATGGATGATTATGGGTAGAATATTAGGATCGGCTCTTCTCCTCTCTCTAATCGCCGACGCCTCCCTCCCTCCTTTGCCTTTCCTCACCAGTCACCGTACTACCGCAAATCCCACATCTGGTAATTCTCCAGTTCTAGTTCTGACTTCTGAGTCTGATTTTAATTGCTTTTAGGTGCCTGCAATATAAGCCCTGCAAAGAATGTTGTCTTCATTATGTACGTTTAAGAGCAATATCAATCGGATCCTTGCTGCTTGGCTCCACACAGGTACTTTGATTTCATTACATGAATTTGTTGTTTTTTGAATATCTGATCAAATAATTCGAGTAAAAACTTAACTAAGAGAGTTTGGATAGGATATCTAACAGGGATAGGATTTAAGAGGGAGAAAGAGATGGAGCAGGGGGATTGGGATGAAGTCCCTGTGGACCTGTGGAAGGAAATCGGAAAGCGTCTGGTGAGTAGGCTCGATATCTTACGCTTCCGGTCAGTGTGTAAGGCATGGCGTACGTGTGTGCCCTCCCCAACACGGTTCCCGTTGTGGGTGCCGCAGCCACCCTGTGACGATCAACTCTTGTCGTCGTTACTCAACGGGGTTCCTCACTTCATCACCGAACACTCCTTTTACATGGTTGACGTAGGATGGGTCGACTCATGGCCCATCCGACGAGTGCTCATGGAATTTGAGGAGGCTGATCAAGGCGGCAAATTTCGCCATTATGCATTTGGTCCTAGTGGGTTCAACATTGGTCTCCCAGAGGGATCGTGGATGACACCAGGTCCAGACCACAAACTGTCCTTTGTTGGTAAGGCATACCTTCTTCGCATGGCACTCCCTAGGTTTGATTCACTTGGGAAAAGAGTTAAAGGCAAGTGGAGCTTCCATGAAACTTGTATGGAAGTGTGCAAGATCGTCCTAATATCTTCGAATGCAGATAGTAATTATTATGCTCCCGTCTCTGAGCTTAGTGTAGTCGCTCTTTTGGCAAGTAGTCAGCAACTTGCTGTGTTGAGGCTAGGGGGATCCCAAGACCCTCACTGGGATTGGGACACCGGTTTCTGCAGCGATACATTCATGGACATTGCGACTTACAAAGGCCAACTATGTGCGGTTGACTTTTGGGGAAGCACTTCCGTTATGGATTACAACTCGTTACAAATGACCAGAGTTGCTGATCCCTTGTCTATATATCCACAGGTGAGTGGATGGAAGCAACTCATCGAGGTCGAGGATTCTGGAGACTTGTATTTGGTTGTCAAACCAGAGGGAGGGTATGCCAAGGTTTATAAGCTAAATTTGCAGCTCCATAAGTGGGTTGAGGTTCACGACATAGGTAACCAAGTTTTTTTCCGGCAAGAGAGTTGCAGCATTTCGATTCCAGCAGACGTACTCGTCGCTGGTAATTATGAGAGGGTGATGTTGAAATGCAAGGGGAAATGCCGCCATTTTGAACCTCATTCATTGGTTTTTGCTGCCCAACACCCCCACGGGGATAACGCACGCTATCAAAGTGACCGTTTCTGTTTACTTGGCTTAAGCATGTGGGGTTGTACTCCACGGCAGAAAGTGCCAACTTCGCCATCTGTGGTGACAACCACCTCCTCCATATTATCTCAATGTGACCGTTCTGTAATTGGCCGTACTAACTATCAGGCTCTCGCTGACTCACTTTTATGAACTATTTTATCAACTAACCAAGGTTTTTTTGTTTTCACAATACTAATATGCTTCATGTATATATATATTTAGGTGTATAAATAAATTCTTATTCTTACTTGTCTTATTTATTATGATTTTTTTACTTTTGATGAGTGGGTTTTATTTATTTATTTATTTATTTGTTTGGAAAGACCAAACTTAGCACTTATCCTGTTTTTGACTTGTTTAAGCCGGGTGTGGACAACATGCATTCATTATCTAAGGGTTTGTTTGGTAAATAAGGGTTTATCCGTAGTTGGAGTTGGAGATAAAGATGGAGTTAATGAAGAGTTAAAAGTAAGCTTTTGTTTATACTAATAAGCATGCCCGTGCGATGCACGGGACTTGTTTTAGTTAAATTGTTTGTCCACTCTCAGGGGTAGTGCCACACACCAGACAAAGAGTTAATCACCGTAAGGCTATCGCCTTCAAGAGCAACCCGTCAGTAGCTCAAGTCTCTGACAGTAATTAGGTCGGAGTGGAGCGCAAGGGCTACAACCAGCAAATATTTTAGTAGGTATAATCGACTCGTTAAATGTAATTTGATTTACATGTTACTTATTTTTTAATTAATATTGTATTAAAGATAATCAAAATTCATGTAACAAATTCACAAATAAATAAATGATAAAAGACACCAAAATATAAAGGGCAAAATAACTTTAATATCCAAATATTTTATATATATAATGATATATAATGACCTACAAATGTCCTCAAATGGTGAATACATTGTTTTTATTTCATTTTGCCTAGACCGAATCCAATGAATTTGGATACCAACAGAGTCGTTTTGCTATGAATCCCTATATGCTCTTTGAGCTTGGAATTCATACATCTTACTGTGATGGGATTCACCACCAATCAAGGCTGAATTACCAATGGATAGGCCTTGCATGCTTCTAGGCAGTCCAGGAGATGGGATTCTACCTATATCCGGCGTTATAGGTCTCTTTTCATGACCAAGTGATGGAAAATCCCTTTCAAATGACAACTTCTCCGTAACAGCAACATCACCAGCACATAACTATCAAGATAAGGAAGGGTCGAAATTACCAGCACATAACAGCATCTTCACCAATTGTATTGCGGGGGGCAACCTTTGTAAATTTAATCAAAGTAAGTATTTGAACTAAATTCAATAGTAACCTGGGAAAAAGAATCCAGTGTCATCAAACAAACACATAGCTATCAAGATATTCACCTCATCTTCAGAAGAATCACTCTCATCAACAGCTTGAGGTCCCTCGTCACTTGCATTTCCAGCATCATTGACAATCACAAATGCAACTGCTGACAAAGCATTTCAACAATATGCAAAATTGCTTCCTCACACACTAAAATGGTTTCATTTGTTAAGATAATGATGAAATATAATAAAAATAAAAAACATATTTTGGGCCTCTACTAAGTAACTTCCTATTAAACATATTGCAAGTTTAAGCGATAATGAGAAATTTGGTGGGAACGGGAATTACCATGTACCTCAGCTTCAAAGGATTCAGCTCCGCTCTATTTTGCTTGCCTAATTTGATTTCAATCTTCATCCGAAACCTCCTGTAACATCCCAAAAAATAAGGGACATTTTTTAGTGTTGAACAAAACTATAAACATGGCATACTGCATACACAAAATAAACCACAGAAGCAATGCAACATCAGGAATTCGCTTACTGATTGATGAATAAGTTCTCTGGCATCACGTTACGACCTCTTCACCTTACGTTCTCTCATCTTCTCCTTCTTCCCCTTGACATCCACCACTGTATCCATGGGATTCTCCTTGTCTTCCTTGTTACTCGAATTCTTCTTTTCATTTTCTCCGGTTCATCCATGGCGGCAACACGAACTTCCCTTCTCCCCATGGCAGCGACGTCTCGTCGAGATAAAACATAACAAAATAAACTTGGGCCACTAGCCAAATTGAGAAAGTACAAAAGACAATACAATCATGAAAACACAAAGTAAACAAACCCTGCAAGTGCAAAGACAAACAAACCTGCTAATGAAATATATTGAAATTTAATCTAAATACTTCAGATGTTGATAAACTGACAGAACAGAAATTTAATCGAAAGTTAATCAAAATCTTACTATAAGATTAGAGAGAGCGAGAGGTGTTGAGTATTGAAAAAGAGGAGAGCGACCTCCGACCTCCACAATGTTTAGAGAGAGCGACCAACCTCTTTCAGAGATGGAATTTGAAATCGATAGAGAGAGAGAGTATTTCAATCACTTGTTTCAACTCCAAGTTTTGCCTTATTGCACAGAACCTAAAGCAACCACTTACAATATTCCTACAAGATCGAGAGAGATAGCGAGTGAAATTTAATCTAAATATTTCGGATGTAGATAAACTGACAGAACAGAAATTTAATCGAAAGTTAATCAAAATCTTACTATAGATTAGAGAGAGCGAGAGGTGTTGAGTATTGAAAAAGAGGAGAGCGACCTCCGACCTCCACAATGTTTAGAGAGAGCGACCAACCTCTTTCAGAGATGGAATTTGAAATCGAAAGAGAGAGTATTTCAATCACCTGTTTCAACTCCAAGTTTTGCCTTATTGCACAGAACCTTAAGCAACCACTTACAATATTCCTGCAAAATTCCACATTGGTCTAAACTCTGAAAGTTAAAGACAATAGATTGCATACAAAGCCGATGGATTTAATAATTAACTTTCAGAGTTTCGACCAATGTGGAATTTTGAGCTTTTCAAAGAAAGCAGTGGATGAACAAACAGGACAAGGCAAGAGAGAACAATGATTATTAGATTTATATTTACAGAGAGACTCTAAATTCCAAGTAATGAAGTCCAAAATGGAGTTTAAAGTAGCAAAGAACCTGTGTATCTACTCGCCAAGACCAAAGTAAGTAGCAAGTGAGGCCATCTGAAAAGCAAAACATGAGCCATCAAAATTAATATTAAGATGTGATGAAAACAAATCAAGGATGATGTTGAGAAATGTAACTCTCTCCCACCAGACTTTCAATATTTTAATGGTGGTGTGATTGTTGACCAAGACTTCCATTTTGGTCTACTAAAATATGTCAAAAGTCCAACATCTGTTTTCATATCTAATTACTCCATAATACACCATTAATGAAGAAAAAGACTATATGGAGATTTGGAGAGGTACAATGCCTATCAAATACTATAGGTTTGAATATTTCAACAAAGTAAAAAAGGATGTGCAGAAGGTAAATTCCAGCCAGAAACATACTTACAGAGATAGTCCAAAACAAATGCATAAATTGGTTTTACAAGTGCAGAAATTGGTTTCACAAATGCAGTTTGTCATCTGACTCAATTTATATAAAGATGCATAAACCGATGCACACAAATCATAATCAGTGAACATTCCTGTTCTTGATTTCAGTTTGAAAAATCTTTCAAAATATAGCTTTCCCTCTTTCTGTACCACAGGTAGATCTACTATTGTATATTTGCTAAGGCAGATAAGAGAGAAAGAGATGCAGACAAAAACCTGGTAGGATGAAGTGACGATAATGCCTACCCCTGCCTCCAGATATTCCGAGTGAACCTATAAAAAAAATTCCATAGAAATCTGAGATTTCATCTCACAAAAATTAAAACTCTACAATGGAAAATACTACTAACCTTGAGCCACATATCTAGTACCGTTTGATCTATAGATTGATCAAAATACACGTTGAGGCACGACCCCATTCTATTACCGACGAATACTCACTTTTTAGGCTTACCTTCCATACATATCAAAGATATTGCTTATGATACATGTAGATATACAATAGAGCAATGTTAGTCAGTGAACCAAACAGATGAAGATGATTTTTCTTCAGAAAAAGAAGAAAAGAAAAGGCATTCAGATTTCAGATTGCAAATAGATAGTTATAGATTGGATCAGATCTAAAAAGGTATTGGTTTTTCACATAGTCGTTCTAATCTGTGGGAAATGGAAATCATTTCACCAATCCGAAAAAAGGCAATTGATTTATTCATGTCCTATGGCGAATCTATTGATATAGTCGGAGATTTTGAAGAATCTAATAAACGACGGAATAGATTCAACCAATAATCAATTACTATACTACAAAACACAACAGTAGGATCAAGCAGAAATTTGAAAATACTTCCTCAGTTACAGAATTAGGTCTAGAATCACAAGAAATTCCAAAATTAGTGTTCGATTTAGAATCTCATGGAGGCTTACTCGATCTCGCGATCAAAATCCTTTCTAATCCAAGTGAATCGGATAGAGTAACAGAAAATAGAGCGAGAGAAGAAAAGGGAGTTTCAAAACCTAAAATCAATGTACCTCTCACGACGATAGGTTGTCGGAGACAACCTCTACGCTTTGTTTGGCAACTGGTTTTTTAAGGGATAGGAAGGGGTGGGAATTTGAGAAAGGGAAAGAGAGTGAAAGGAAGGGGAAGGATTCCACTTTCCCATCAAATTCCACCCTTTTGATGGAGTGGGAATTCCCATCAAATTAAGCGGTTATTGAGTAGTTACTGAGATTTAAGATTCCTTCCCTTCCCCTCAAGTGTCCAGCCAAACACCAAATTTATTTTCTAATCATTTCCCTTCCTAAAAATCACTTCAATTCCCATCATCCAAACACAGGGCTAGAGTGCGCAGAATCCATCGCTACTACACCACCGCTACTGCACCACCAGAATCCCGCAGTTTGACATATACATGGGAGCGCTCATCTGAAGTACTCCAGTTGGTGATGATTAGCTCAGTTGGCAACTTCCGATTCCATCAGATTGGTTTCCAGTTTGCTTGCCAAGGGGTTTGGATCTGAGACCCGAATTGATCGGAGAAGAAGTGGAAATGCTTGATTAGAGCAGCAATTCATGGATGTGCAAAGCGAATTCCGCGATTCAGACTCTCCCTGGTTACTAAGGTTGATTAGCCCTAAACATTCAAAAGAAAGGGGAAGAAGACAGAGGAAGAAGTAAGGGAGATATCTCACAAGCCTCTTGCTAATAGCCGACCTTGATGGCGCTGAGGATCGCCGCCTTGGTTGCGACCGCGCTGCCTCCTAAGGTTCCGAAGCCGATGAACGGCATGCTCGCTTTGCAATCAGGTTCCCCGCTGCAACTGATCCTGATCGCCATTACTTCAAATTTAGGGTTACAGAAACTGAAAAAGGAGAGAAACTAAATAATGGAGGAGATTGAGAGAGCAAAAGCAATTTACAGGTCGAGAATATAGAGGCTTCAAAAATCGAATGGAAGTGATTGAGAGAGTGAAATCGATCGACATGGGAATCAAGAGGTGAAACGGCTGGGAGCACTAACGCCTCAACTTTTTTTTGATAAGAAAACGCCTGTCAGTTACAATTTTGGACCCTGGTAAATGACAGGCTATTATAATTATTGAATTTCAATTTTGTCAAACGGATAATCGAGAATATTATAGATTGGAATTGGATAACCGAGAACGCAATTATAGCATTTATGGTGGGGGCTGAACACAACTTTTACTAGATATATTATAGATATTATAGATATATAAAACCTTATGAAAATCTTATGGAGTGGTTGGCATTTATAAGGATTTAAAAGAGGTTATAGATAAAATGACGAAAAATGGGCTTTTAATTAAAAAAAAACCATTAATAATAAACGACACAAAAAGACTAAAGAGGTTCTCCTTTCCACAAATACTTGGGCACTGTTTAACATACCCTAGGTCTCCATTGAAAGGTGCGGAGGCAGGCGGCAAGCGGCGACTCATCGATTCACAATCGACGACGTTCGCTTTCATATTCCGACGCAAAGGATTGGCAATTGATATATCTATCACCATGAGAATATCTACTTCAAAAGATGGACCAAACAATACACAAACGGTGGATCAAACATACATTACTGTTTGATTTTAAATATGAACTACACACCACAAACTAGGAAGCTTCGATATTCCAACTCATTCATACATTACTAAAATAAAAGCTTTGATACATTAGTCATCTAGTTTTTATCCAAAATCATATTGGCTGTCTTTAATCGTCAAAAATTAGTAGATGGACTGCGGTTGATACGGATGATAGCAATCGCAACCGTCTAATAACATAGGTACAAAAAGGTCAGCCTTTCACCTGACTATGATTCATATGGGCAGTGGCGGACCCGGGGGGTCCTGGGGTCACGTGACCCCCCCCGGGCCCCAGAATTATGTAAATAAAAAAAAAAAAAAACAAAACGACGTCGTTTTGGTTAACCCTACCTTTTCAAAGGTTCCCAACTATGATACCCCGAAACACCATTTCATAGCGGTTTCACGTTTCTACATTTAAAGAAACCCCGAAACTCCGCCGAAACGTTTCCGATAGGTCAGATCGGTCAACGTTTCGTTGACCCAAAAAGTCAGAAACGGTCAACGTTTCTTTGGCTTCAGAAACGTTTCATAGTTGTTATCTGGCGTTTCCCAAATTTTTTAATTGAAAAAAATTAAAAACAAAACCCTAAATCGATTTCCTTCCTCTCCGCACTCCGTACCATCTGTCGCCGCCTCCATTTTCGCTCACGCTCAGTCGCTTCCCGACGACCCAAGCCGCCTCCCTCTGTTCGCTCAATCGCTCAATCTTCTTCAGATCTCCTGCTCGACGGCGCTCGCTCAGTTGCTCCTTCCCTTTCCTCTAGTCCTTCATCTGTTCAGGCCACTGTTCCTCCCTTCCGGCGACCCTAGCCGCCTCTGTCTCCTCGCTCAGTCGCTTACTCTTCTCCGCATCTCTGCTCGAAGGTGTTCGCTCAGTGGGTCGCTCTTTCCTGGTAAATCTCACTACTGCTCTGAGCTCTCTACCTCCCACTTAATTAGTCAATTGGGTACAAAATGTCTTCCTCAATGGTAGCAGAAGTCGTAGCGTTGATTAAATTCACGAGTCCGGCTCTACACCTGCTGTCTGAGACCAATACGATGTGATTGAGGGGATTCAGGAGGGGAAGATTGAGAAGCTTATGTTTATCACGATATTAAATACTATAGTTTGTAGCCTTAGTATTGCATTAGTTGGGTATGATGCAATTTATAGCCTTAGTGTTGCATTCGTTGGGTATGATTTGATAATATATTTGTTATTCTTCTTTAGACCTTTAAATGGACATATAATTCATGTTGCCGTTTCCCCAGCGTTTCCGTTTCCTATAAAATTTGGATTGCCGTTTCCCCGTTTCCGTTTCCGTTTCGTTTCCCATTCCCGTTTCCGTGTAACATAGGTTCCCAGGCGGCCAGGCGGGAGAGAGTAGCAGAGAGCACGCCGCACGCGTCCGCCTCCTTCCCCACTTCTCTCGAGGTTCCCAGGGGGCCAGGTGAGAGAGAGTAGCAGAGAGCACGCCGCACGCGTCCGCCTCCTTCCCCACTTCTCTCGTGCAATCGTGCCTGTGCGTCGTTCTCCAGTCCCGAATCCCGTGAAGTGTCGTCGCCGACTAGAGCCAGGCCGTCGCCGACCGGAGCCACTCCCCGTCCTGTGGGCTGTGGCTGTGTCAACCTGTGTGGCTGTGTCGACAGGAGTGACCGAGTCTCTCTCTCGAGTAGTCGACAGGAGCCACGCCGCCTCCTTCCTTCTCCAGTTCTCCCGAACCGCCGTCGCCGACTCGCCTACCGGAGCTACGCCGCCTCCAGTTCTCCTTCCTTCTCTAGTTGTCTACTGTCGATCGAAAGTCGAAAGGTAATCTCCAAATTACAAATTGATTGTGGTTATTGCTTTAGAATTGAGATTAATGTTGAATTATAAATTTGTAATTTGATTTTTGATATGAGATTGAAGTGGGATTGTATTAGCCGTTTGTTTGAATAGATAGAAACATGGTGAATTTGTTATTGAATTTAGATTTTCTAATTGAGATTGATGTTGAATTGAGATTTTTGAATTGAGATTGTTTTCCAAATGAATTGAGATTGAGATTGAAGTGAGAGGTTTGAATTGAGATTGATTTTAGGATTGAGATTGATATTGAATTGGATTTGAATTGGTTAGCATTTTTGATGCGGGACCATCCAAGACACCTTCGGACACACCTATACTTGAGGATGAACCTATGATTCGAGCTCACGAGAATGAAGTCATCCTCAAGAGGAAGAAGAAGGCTCCACCATGGGAGAAGGTCCAAAGGTGCAAGCTTGATGGTCGTTCGTTATTAGATTCGTTCAGCAGTTTGACAGCTTTTCGATGTCTCAGTAAAATGAGTCATACGGATTCAATATTAATCGGATTGGATCTTGCCATACCTTATCGGAACGAGGACGAAGAGATCTAAGACTTTGCTGTTGAAGATTTTTCCAGATTCGACATGGAGCTTGGCCGAAAATCACCATCTTTGCAAGCTGTTACTGTTTTGACGGGAATTATTCTAAGTGTTGGAACAACTTTGTTATTTTTAGTAACTTTCTTTACTTATGTTATTTTAGGTAATTTTAGGAGTTATTTTAATTATTCCTTTTATTGATTATTTCTTTAAGAAATCAGCCTCCTTAGGGTTATAAGAGGTCGTCTCTTCCATTGTAGAACAATTCAGACGTCTCTTTTATGAAAATTTACAGTTCTTGTGTGAAACACATCTGTGAGAAAGTCAATCGATTCGTAGCGTTGCTCATCGATTGCAAATTGGTTATAGATCCTGCTTGGTTTGCTTTGAGTTCGTCAACCTCGCGAGAGCTTGGTGATCCAGATAATCACAAGTCCCCTCCTTGTGCCTCCAGTTGTCCGCTTGGTTGTGTAAGGTTGTAGAGGCGGGCTTTGTAGTCGTTGGTGTTTGGTTCCTACCCTCTACGGAGGCCTGGGGTCTGCATCTCGTTCTATTTTAGTTCGAATCAACCAATCTATCGGTCTTTTCATTACTTTTGTCGAGTCTTCTATTGCTACGTTTTGAGTCTTTGTTCTTGTTTCTTGAGTCTTTGCTTCCGTTCTTATCTTTGAGTCTTGATTGTCGAAGATCGGGTCATCCTACGGCTAACCCCGTATCAAATTGGCATCAGAGCTTTGGTTTCCGACATCAAAGTTGTGTCTTTTATTTCCCTAAACACAAAAACTACAAAAAAAAAAAGAGTCTTTCTTGTTCTCGATTTTTACTTGTTGCATTTTTTAATTTGATTGCAATAACCTTTGTTTGTGATTGTTGTGGTTGCTTTAGCCTAAACACATCTTTAGCCGTGACCTACAGCAAACGTTGGAGCTAATTAATTCTTTGTGCAATTAGCCGCACTTGCCAATTACCAATTTGTGCGTACATCATTGCGACGGCAAGGAGATTTTTCCAATTAAAGTTGGCCGGACCTTGCAAGCTCCAAACCCTAGTTTGTTGTTCTATCTTTTGATCTATCTTGTTTTATCTATTTTATTGCCTAAATTAAATTCTGAATTTTTTTTTTTGGTAGATAATTGTTTTATCTATCATAAATTATAAAAGGCATAAGATAGTTCCACTTACCTAAGATAGCCAAACCTCCATTATATATATTTCATTAGGGCTATACATATTTTATTTCTCTTTCACCATAGCTTAAATTTTCAAGAGACCTTTTATTTCATTGTTAAGTTTCTTGCATTAGGTAAAAAAAAAAAAATTTACATTCAAAGCTTAGTCCTAGGAGGATAAAATTCACTAGGGGCAAAAGTAAGCTTTCAAAAAAAAAAAGGAATTGTTGAGATCCAGTGCAAGAACTTCAAGGACCAATTTCGGTGAAAATCTCATAGCCCTAATCGAAATTCTCAAACACATACCTCCCAAACCATAAATTTTTTTTTTAAGCCCTACCTTGCAACTACAACATCCATACTAAGGGTTTAAATCAAAAAGAGGTAAAAATCCAAGTTTTTCTTTCTTTTCTTTCATTTTCTTTTCCTATTTTTGTGTGTCGTGTACTGCAGTGCCCATACCGACCCCATACCGACCCCCTCCAGCCTCGGTACAGTGTCTGTTGTTAGTAAAGTTTTAAATGTTCAGCCTACACCTTATGATGATAATCAAAGAGAGGAATTGTGTCCTACTAAATGTTTGGGAAAATGCGATATTTGTAATATGATCATTGATGTTGAAAATAGTTGTAATATTGCTAGCCCTGTAATGATTGAAAATCCAGCCTTGAAAAAGGATGAAAAATTGCTAGCATTGGATGAAAACTTAGAGATCACTGAACAAGCTAAAGTGCATATTAAGTTAGTATATAATGAAGATGATAGGAAATATGACTTGTGCACTAATAATGCTTCTTTTCTTGGTGTTGTAGTGACCTCCAAGGGCCTTGAGAGGAGTTTTCATGGACATGAGGTATTCGATCCAGGCGCTCGTGTGGGTGCATTTGCGGGATCTTATGCAACCTTGGATTCGAGGTCGAATCCTTTTCAAGAAAGGGGGAATGATGCGGGACCATCCAAGACACCTTCGGACACATCTATACTTGAGGATGAACCTATGATTCGAGCTCACGAGAATGAAGTCATCCTCAAGAGGAAGAAGAAGGCTCCACCATGGGAGAAGGTCCAAAGGTGCAAGCTTGATGGTCGTTCGTTATTAAATTCGTTCAGCAGTTTGACAGCTTTTTGACGTCTCAGTAAAATGAGTCATACGGATTCAATATTAATCGGATTGGATCGTGCCATACCTTGTCGGAACGAGGACGAAGAGATCTACAACTTTGCTGTTGAAGATTTTTCCAGATTCGACATGGAGCTTGGCCGAAAATCACCATCTTTGCAAGCTGTTACTGTTTTGACGGGAATTATTCTAAGTGTTGGAACAACTTTGTTATTTTTAGTAACTTTCTTTACTTATGTTATTTTAGGTAATTTTAGGAGTTATTTTAATTATTCCTTTTATTGATTATTTCTTTAAGAAATCAGCCTCCTTAGGGTTATAAGAGGCCGTCTCTTCCATTGTAGAACAATTCAGACGTCTCTTTTATGAAAATTTACAGTTCTTGTGTGAAACACATCTGTGAGAAAGTCAATCGATTCGTAGCGTTGCTCATCGATTGCAAATTGGTTATAGATCCTGCTTGGTTTGCTTTGAGTTCGTCAACCTCGCGAGAGCTTGGTGATCCAGATAATCACAAGTCCCCTCCTTGTGCCTCCAAATTGTCCGCTTGGTTGTGTAAGGTTGTAGAGACGGGCTTTGTAGACGTTGGTGTTTGGTTCCTACCCTCTACGGAGGCCTGGGGTCTGCATCTCGTTCTATTTTAGTTCGAATCAACCAATCTATCGGTCTTTTCATTACTTTTGTCGAGTCTTCTATTGCTGCGTTTTGAGTCTTTGTTCTTGTTTCTTGAGTCTTTGCTTCCGTTCTTATCTTTGAGTCTTGATTGTCGAAGATCGGGCCATCCTACGGCTAACCCCGTATCAATTTTTTTTTTGGTTTAGATTGATTTTTCTTCGTACAGGAGAAGAACTCTTAAGCACTTGGATAGTTGGATGTACTTTAGTGTAACTTTTGATTGATGATGGGAATGATGCATTTCAGGATCTCTGAGTTTCAGTGTAGATTTTCTTTTATAATCATTTCATGTCTTGATTTGCATTTTTGGATGATCACTAGTGCTCTCATTTTTTAGGAATGGAATGATAGGTTAGTTTCTGTGCACCACCATGTTGATTTCGTTTTGGTTTTGATATGAGGAATGAGTATGTGTATTGTTATGTATATTGCATACCCCTAGTATGGATTTTATTCCAAGGTTGGGCAGGAGGTGGCCTGAGGGTGTATGGTTTTGGTTGATGGATCGAGGCTCGATCTTATTGTGTACTACTGTGGTGACCCCCGCTCAAAAGCTTCTGGGCCCGCCACTGCATACGGGTACTATGATTCAGATGCTAACCAACTAACGCATTACGTACAAAATGGTAGGCTCTTCCACCAACCGAGATAAGTAAAAATACAAAATAAAGGTGGATGCATCGCTGATGTAAGTAGAGTAGTAGTATGGAGTATATGCATTTTATACATACATTTGATATAAGGCATAGTATAAGGGTAGTTTCGGGTTTAAACATAATAAATAGGGATATTTCTGTAATTTCCCCTTTCTAGTTAGTTGTTAGAATCTGTTAGAGCATATAACTGAACTCCGGTTGCTGTAGAGCTCGGTTGATCAATTTCTGTTTCATTCAATTGAAGTTCTGTATGTGTGTTCTTGGATAATTTCGTTTCCATCTCCATTTGTGATGGTTTGGATTGATTCTTCGTCACATTTCCTCAAGTAGACACCACCAAATCGTAGTGATCAACCGTCAACTTTTGGCTTGAACAAGGCTAGTACAATACCTATCATCGCAATTAGAATCAATGCGAAGATGATCAAGTATCGATACCTTCTTGCTGACTTCCAAGCTAACACAAGATCCTCCCACATGGTGTAGCTCCTACTGCATAACTCAGAGACTCTTTCACATAATGCTTCATTCAAGTCATTAATTGACCTATGCTACTGCTCGCGTTGTTGCTCAACTCATTGAAGAGCTCGCCCTTTGGTTAGATAGAGCTCGCTGGCCTTCCATTCATCTTGGTCCTGACCCGGCTAATGCCCTCCCAAGTGGCTTGAAGGAGAGGGTAAAGGACAGGGGAATGATCCACACTGGATGGGTGCAGCAGCAACAGATCCTAGCCCATGAGAGTGTGGGGTGCTATGTATCCCATGCCGGGTTCGGATCACTAGTGGAAGCCCTGGTTGGTGATTGATTGTCAACTTGTTTTCTTGCCCTTGAAGATGTTGGGTGTGCACATGTGAAACAATAAATCCCACATTAGAAGTTGGGAGGGTTCCTTCTTCAACTCTAAGCTATTTGGGTTGGATATGAAGGTGGGTGTGGAGGTGAATAGGAGTGATGAACATGGGTGGTTTGAGAAATGTGATGTTTTGGAGGCTGTGGAGATTGTGATGGTGAATGCTGACAAAGAACCAAGTAAGTCTGTAAGAGCAAACCAGAGGAAGTGGAGGGTGTTTGTGTTGAACAAAGAAATTCAAGAAAAGTATGTCTGTGATTTGGTTAGGGATCTCAAAGCTTTGGCTTAAAAAAATGATTTAAGGACTTGTTGGATGGTTAATTTTATTTACAAATTGTGTTTTATGCTTTGTGGCAGTTGGTTATCTAGTTTTATACTACCTCTTTTTCAAAATAGATGGTCTTTTGCTTTTCGGCACGTTTGTTAATGAGTGAAAAACTCTATAAAATATTAGTATTTTTTTAATTAATTTTTTATATAATTTAATACTTATTACTAATAAATCAAATTATATTAAAAAGTAAAATGACATCTATTTTGGAAAAGTAAAATGACATCTATTTTGGAAAAAAAAAGTTCTTATTAGTTCTTATTAGCAATCAACACATTATGGAAAAAAAATTCCACTACCTCCGTTTAAAAATATAAGTCATTCTAGACATTAATTTGCACACAAATTAAGTCTTCAAAAATATAAGTTCTTATTAGTAAGATTTAGAGTTAATAGCAATAAGTGTATTATCATGACATGAAATCTTCATCTGCCTTTGCCCTCTGAACTTCCTTCTTCACCGCTTCATCTGCCTTCTGAAGCTCCTTCTTCACTATGCTTGGTATCTGCTCTAGTATGTCCTTTGTCTCAGTCCTCAACATACCCTTCATTTGATCCTGGAAACTCTTCGTCTCTTTTTTAATATCTTCTTTAAGAGTTTTAATCTCTTGTTTCAGAGTTGTTGCAATCAGCCATGTTAGGCCTAGACCAAGACCAACGAGAACTAGCCTGCAGGGTTTCCATGCCATCTGCAGTTGAGCTGTCATCCAAAACCTGTCATTTCCCATGGCCTTCTTGGTCAGATTACCCCTTGCCTTCTTGGTATTAAGATTCCGATGATAGGGGTGGGACTGATGAAGAGTTGAAAAAAATTTAGCATTGGGATTGAAAGTCCTTCTCACTCAGTATTGACCCGAGGGTGATATCTCAATATTGCCCTCCAACTCCAAAATGTCCTTTAATGAAGGCCCCCTTCCCCATTCATGTATATTCCGATCAAAGAGGTGGGGTTGATGAAGAATTGAAAACAAAACCAAAGCTTGAAAAGATATATGGATGAACAGTACGTCACTAAAGGGAAACAACCAGTCAACAGGTAAAAAGCTAATAACAATAGTTCCAAAAAAGCAAGGTTTACGTTTACTTGGGTCTCCTCTTTCTCAGCCAATCCAGTAACTCCTTGAACAAGTCTTCAATAAAGGCAGCAAATCCGTTTTGTAGTCTCTGAGACAAACAATTCATCAAATCTTCATCTACCTTCACCATCTCCTTAAAGTCTTCTTTAACAATCTCAAGTTCCTTCTTCAATATTTGCTTTATCTCTGTCCTCATCATGCCCTTAATTTGCTCCTGTAATTGCTTCATCTCATTTTCAATCTCTTCTTTTAGAATTTTTTCCATCAACAATTCTAGGCCAAGGCCAACCATAACCAGCATGGGTTCCCATGCCATCCCCTCTTCAGTCATACATATCCTGTCATCACGCATCGTGGATGCGGGACTCATGAAGAAAAAATTCTCCACTTGAAAAAAGTTCAACTTTGGTTTTGAAAGTCCTTTGCACTAGATATGGAGATATGTACCTCATGGTAATAGCTAAATATGGCCCTAAGTCTCGACTCCATGGTAATAGCTTGATATGGTGGTAATAGCTTAATATATATGGTGGATCACTTGGAGTGCACAACCTCCACACAAGCCAATGAAGTTTCAACTCAAAATCAATTGTTGTTGACTGGAATAGCTCTACTAATTATAGACTAGTTTAGAACCCTTCCAACTTTCGATATGGAATTCCTTGTTTGACATATGCACACCCAACAATCTCCCCCTCCAAACTTAGATGTGCTACCTGTATAAAGCTTTCATTTTCAGTTAACCACCCAAAACCTCTCCCATCTGAACTGCATTGAAATAGTAGTAAAAGACCACTTTAGCCTTTCAAATATAATGTTTGGTAATTTGAAATTAGATGCTTCTCTCCTCAGCCTTCCCCAAGGCTCAAACCCTTTTGGTCTTCCACTTTATCATTTCAAAATAGCTTTTACTTTTTGTTGTTTTTTAATGTGTGAAAAACTCTATAAAATATTATTTTTTTAATTAATTTTTTACATAATTTGATACTTATTAGTAATGAGCATAAAATTATATAAAAAAAATTAATTTAAAAAATAATATTTTATAGAATTTTTCACTCCTTAAAAAACGTGTCGAAAAGTAAAAGCTCCTATATTTTGGAAAGGATGGAGTATCTTCCATCCTGTCTCTCTCTCCTCTGATTGCATCTTCTTCTCTAACAATCTCTCTCTAAATTCAACCCTTCAAATGAAAAGTCCGGAATGATAACATTCCATATAATTTCTTCCTGTAAAAATCCGGAATTAGATCACAAAATGAAAAGTGTTACAGTTGCTTGGGGGGTTTCTGAAATCAGTGACTTTTAATTCAACCAATCCTCTTTTGAAGTTGGGTTCCTTATCAGCTAAACAAGGGGGTAGAGGGGGATAAGGACCAACCCATTCACACTTCCAGCTTCAATCTCAAACTGCACAAGCCACCCATGCTTCCATTCCATATATAAGAACATTAATGATCACTTCTAAGGCATGCCTTTGAGATCAAGCACCCCAATGACATGGTTTTTCCTTAATTTAAACCCATATATGAACTTATAATGACAAGGCCCTACAGGGCTACAATCAACACATTATACATTCCATAAGTTTATATTCGAGTTTGTGTAATCATTATGTGCATGTTCTTTCTTAGGGCTCGACGATTACCTTTCCAGTGGCGTGCCCACCCATGCTCTTCTCCCAGGCATCTTCAGCTTTGTTGAGAGGAAACGTCGAATCCACCACGGTTTTCAGCTTCTTCTCCTTGACCAGATTCACCAAATACTCCAGGTTCTCGGCCTTTGCAGTCATCATCAGTGGAACCAGCTGCTTCTTCGAGAAGGTGAGCTTCTTCACGGCAAATGTCCATAAAGCACTCGGCCCAGGGTTCAGGTCAATGACCTTGCCGTTTGTGGCCAAGTTAGGCTCGAAGGTGGACCAAGGAACGCCCATTGTTCCATGGATAACGTAGTCGTACTGCTTGCCAGATGGGCTCTTCAAGGCAGCACCCTCAGGAGTCCTGTAATCTATGACCTCGTCGGCGCCTAAGCTCTTCACGAAGTCTATGTTGCGTGCCCCACAGGTAGCAGTGACGTGGGTGTTTCCGAGCTTCGCTAGCTGGACAGCGTAGATACCAACACCACCTGATGCAGCCGTGATCAGGATGTTCTTCTTTTCACCAGTTCCGTCTAATTTGACACCGCAAACTTGGGTTAGGGCTTGATGAGCTGTCAGGCCTGCAACGGGCAAGCTTGCACCTTCAGCTGCGGAGACTTCTAGTGGCCTTGAAACTGTTAGGCTTTGTTTTGCCGTTGCATACTCCGCCAACCCACCTCCATGCTGCCAGCCAACATGAAGGTAGTAATTAGAGAATGAAGCAAAAATTCCAACTGCCAAACAACACATGACCAAGTATGAACCTTCAGCATCAAAATTGTTTTTGTTGAAGTAAAACAGGAAATAATTAGTTAAAACGGAGAGAGGCAGTTACAGCGTGGCTAAGGAAAGCTACAACTTTGTCCCCAGCTTTAAACTTGCTAACTCCAGATCCAACCTGGAGTACTTCTCCAGCTATATCAGTTCCTGAGACAATAGAAAAAGAAACTAATCACCAAAAGAATAAGATTATGAAAAGGTAAATACAAATCAATGTTCAACGGCTTACAACAACCGAATTTCAAAAAGTGCCTCAGCAATCAAATTTGATGCTGTCTTTTTCTATAAACAGTTCAGTACTCTAGTATCCAAGCAACTTATTCTAAAATAGATTGGCCATTGTTTATAGAACTCCAAGCAGGCTGTCGGATGCCCTGGATGTATAGAACTTTTGACACTTTTGTACTGAACTTGCTATGGATAATGCTCTTCAGAAACAACCCTTCACGAACAATTTTTCTAGGCATTATTACTTTCCACAAACATTGACAGAATAAAGATCTTAATTATTGGTCAAGTCTGTCCTTCAACAAGAAAAAGAAAATAACATAATCTATGAAAAGGATGAGAAAGTTTACTAGTTTGGACATCCTCAAACTAGAAGTTGCCCCAACCTGGAATTGTAGGAAATTTGCGGGGGAGAAGGGGGCGTAGCAAGCCTTTCTGAATCTTCCAATCAATTGGATTTAGGCTTGTTGCCTCGACTTTCAGCAATACCTCATCAGCCTTTGCTTCAGGAACTGAAACTTCAACATGCTGAAAGAAGTTAAAGCTTAGATCAAACACAAGGACAAGCACCAGCAACACAAAATTCACGATAGGAGGTTAGGCTTTATATGTTTTTGCATTCTAAGCTTACAATAAACCACTTGGGGTTCAACTTATTTGACAAGCTGGAAGCTAATTATACGCATTCAAGATAACCGCAATCACATACATGCCCAATGAAAACAATCCTTTAGACCGTATAATGGAAGAGATCGCAGAACATAACAGCTCTGAAATCATCTATGACTGTCCCATGACTTCTGGACCGTGCAAAATGTCCTATGATGGATGATTAAAAAAAGAGGATTCAAACCATAGTTGATCAGTACCACCCGCACCTTCTTTAGAAATCCATCAAATATCTACACCAAGAGGAACTGAAACCCTAAACCCCACTCCGTGGAATTCGTATCAGCAGAAAAATATAACCTAATACAATAGCAGGACATCACCAAGCAAAATTCACTAAACTTGAGCACTTAAGCATCAAATCCGAGGCCGAGAGTAGCACAAAAACTACGGAAACGATCAACTCAATGGATACATAACCACTATAATCCAGATCCATGTCAGTGAACAACATCTGAGTTTCAAACTAAAAGAGAAAGAGGAAAGTAAAACCTTTAAAGCGGCGGAACCGCCACCATAGCCAGAGTACTGAACTGCTTGCATTAGCTTCCCCGCCATTGACGCCGATCGATCGGAGAGAAGTTAAAGAAAAACGGAAATCGGAACTTCGGTCGATGCTTCGATAAAAAAAATCAGCTGTGAAACTGGAGAGTGGGGGGAGTAATAGACGATCAAATCAGCAACAATACATTTACAAAATTACCCAATAAAAGCTTGTGGCAGCGTCTCAACATAGAGGTTAAAAATGTAATTTCGATATGATGGCACAGGTTACGTTACATCCGCTCCGCCTTGCTCAACGTTCAAAGAAAGTTGTGATTTTCACTATATTTCGATCTTAAAAAGTACAGCAAAAGTGATCAATAGGACGTTTCCCAAACAACTGATATATTGCATCAAGTCACTAAACAACGTTGTTGTAAACCGTAATGTGGTAGTCATGACGTGGAATAGCAATGTTTTGAAGTCACTAAGTATTGTTGAATTGTTCACCTTTGTTGAAATGTGAAAGGATAAAGTGTCTTAAGTCGAAATTACAAGTATAACAAGTCTTTAAGTCGAAATTACAAGTATAACAAGTCTTTGTATATACGCTAGTACCTAAGTTGGATATGTATACAATCCCTAAGTTTATACACACAACTTTTGTGATCACATAGGCATGTTCCGATCCTTTCTTAGAGCTCGAGTAGTATCTTTCCGGTGGCATGACCACCCATGCTCTTCTCCCAGGCATCTTCTGCTTTGCTGAGAGGATACGTCGAATCCACCACCGTTTTCAGCTTCTTCTCCTTGACAAGATTCACCAGATACTCCAGGTTCTCAGCCTTTGCACTCACGATCAGCGGCACCAGCTGCTTCTTCGAGAATGTGAGCGTCTCTCCTGAGGTCAGGTCGACGACCTTACCATTTGTTGTTAGGTTGGGCTCGAAGGTTGACCAAGGAATGCCCACTGTCCCATGGATAACGTAGTCGTACTCTTTCCCAGATGGGCTCTTCAGGGCAGCACCCTCAGGGGTCCTGTAATCTATGACCTCATCAGCACCCAAGCTCTTCACCAAGTCTACATTGCGGGCCCCACACGTGGCTGTGACGTGGGTGTTTCCAAGCTTCGCAAGCTGGACTGCATAGTGCCCAACACCACCTGATGCGGCTGTGATTAGGATGTTCTTCTTCTCACCAGTCCCGTCTAGTTTGATACCGCAAACTTGGGTGAGGGCTTGATGAGCTGTCAGGCCTGCAATGGGCAAACCTGCAGCGTCGGCTGCAGAGACTTCTGGTGGCCTCATAGCCGTTAGGCTTTGTTTTGCGACAGTATACTCCGCCAGCCCACCTCCCATCTGTCAGCCCATATGAAATCCATCATTAGAGAATGAAGCAAGGAACTCCGATATGGTTTGGCTAAGCATTCAGACCATGAAAACTGATCCGAGCTTCTACAAGAAAGAAAATCTAAAGCACTTGTAAAAAAGGTTTATACAGTAAGCCTCCTAGACGTCTAAAACAGTCTTTCAAGTTAAATTTTAATCTCATTTAAATCCTGAGGGTGATTGCAAACATCTTTACTTGGATAAAATCCAAATGAGTGCTACGACTCAACCCTCTAAGGGGGTTGGTTCACATAGCTGACTCAGTAACTCAAGTCCTATTTCAGAGGTTTATAATGCTAAGGTTCGTTCTCTAGAGCAATGCCCGTGTGAATAACCACTCAAGCTTAACTTTCCAGCCAAAGAGCAAAGAATATTTAATCAACTGAGATATAAACCCATGACTTAAATAGCACAACATCCAAACAACGCATTTTCAACTTCAAAATTGTTTACTATTTGAAGTAGCAGGAAATGACAAGTTAAAACAGAGAAAGGAAGTTACAGTGGATTGAAGGACAGCTACAACTTTGTCACCGGCTTTAAACTTGGTAACTCCAGATCCAACCTGAACTACTTCCCCAGCTACATCAATTCCTGACACATTAGAAGAAAGAAAGTCGTCACAAAAAGTATAATGGATTTAGGAGAACATCCCACGGTTGATTATGAAAAGGGCCAATACAAATCAATGGTCAATGATTTACAACAACCAGATTTCAAAGTGCACCTTAGCCCTCTAGATGTTGCATAATGTCCCTGGTACCAACCTGGAATCATAGGAAACTTGCGGGGGAAAAGGGGATGCAGACTGCCTTCCTGAATCTTCCAATCGGCTGGATTTAAACTTACTGCCTCGACTCTCAGCAATACCTCATCAGCCTTTGCTTCAGGAACCGGAACTTCAGCATGCTGAAAGAAGTTGAAGCTTGGATCAAACATGAGGACAAGCACCACAAACTCAATATTCATGACAGGAGGTCAATTTATATGTTTTCAGACTCTAAAATTACATAAAACACTTGATCTTCAACTTATTTGAAAGATTCTGTATTTAACTATAAGCATACAAGAAAAAAAGTTGCGACAGCGGCATAATGGAAGGGATCACAGAGCACAGCAGCTCTAAATCATCTATGCCTAGCAGTCTGGCCCTTCCCTGTGACTTCTGGACCATGAAAAATGTTTTATGAAAGATGATTGAAAAAGAGAACTCAAACCATAGATGAAATTGACCAGCTTGTATCAGACACTCTTCACCAAGATCCATTCAGCCTAAACAATTTTCACTACATATCCACCACAAACAATCTCAGTTCCACATATACAAGATGACGAGATAATGTGCATATTGTATCACTGTGCAGCCAAAAACAAACGGACAAATCAAATATAATTAAGCCCTAAACCCCAACTCCCTGGAATTTGAATTGGCAGAAAAGGACACCAAATCCACCAGCAATATAATTCACTCAATTGAACGCTTAAGCATCAAAATTGAGCTCGAGAATAGAACAAAGACACTTGAAAGGGGGAAACCTTTAAACCGGCGACACCGCCGCCATAGTCAGAGTATTGAAGTGCTCGCATTAGCTTCCCCGCCATTGCCGCAGAAACTTCGGCCACAGAAAGAGAGTTGCAGAAAAAGAAAAATCGGTGCTTCGATTTGCTTCTGGTTCAGTGTATAACGAGAGACGATCAAATCAGGAGACGACATTTCAACATTGGATCTCTAAGAAAAATTAGTACTAATTTGAAAGGACCCCAACGACCGTATAACGAGAGAGAGATTGGTCGTACTTGGTAAGTGAAAAACGTAACGCATTACGACAGCAATACGGTGTCGTTCGAGTAATTAGCCATCAGCTAATCGCTCATCCGTTACGTTCGGCTTAAATCATCTAATTGGAGAATTCAATCATCTCATTTGGATTATTGCTTAAAGTTAGAGAGTATAAATTTTACAAAAAAATCAGACCAAAAAAAAAAATTTTACAAAAATTGTGTGACTAAATTAAGAAACGTGGTAGTGGATTAAATTTTGAGAGATGAAGAAAATTATTAAAATGAAAGATTGTTTTTGTAAATTACGAGAGTGAAATGTATAAATAATACTCGTATCATTGTTGCTTAACAAGATGAAGATTATTGTTGAGTAGTTAACGAGAAAAGATAATAAGAGTTAATTTTTCGGAGCTTTTGGTTTTAATATTTTATAGTTTTAAATAAGGCCCAGCACACAAGTCGAGTGGGGTTCCATTCTAAAATCAATTGACAATAGAAGGAGTAGCCCACCGATTCATATACTAGGGCTTGATATGTCTGACTTTCCGATGTGGGACACTTTGGTCTGATTCACATCTCTAACACGCCCCCGCAAGTCCAACTAGGAATGACCATCTAGTTGAGACTTGGACAACTGGGTAACCCAGACCAGGATCGACACGGGCCGTTAGGCTAACCGCTCTGATACCATATCAAAGTCCGATTCGGACCGATGACTGGGGGTCGTGTGCACGGGCGCACATGCGCTAGTAGCCTAGCACACAAGTCGAGTGAGGTTCCATTCTAAAACCAATTGGCAATGAGAAGAGTAGCCCTTCAACCTTATATATTGTTCAAGCATTCTCTAGATTACCGATGTGAGACAGCCACATTCCAACACGCGCCCTCAAGTGCAACGACATTTTTTATCCAACAAGTTGCACTTGCCATATGCACTTAGATGGGTATCACAATGCTTGCGACATGCCACTGCCAGCAACCCCACCAGATAGAGCCCAAACCACAACTAGTCGAACCCGGCTCTGATATCATGTTAACTCGGTTGGGCCCGGTGGGGTCAAGACGCTGGAGGGGGAGATTGTGTATGCGGGTCCACATACGGGAGACACGAACAACATATAAACCCAACGGGGTTCCACCCTGAAACCACATTCCAACACTTTTTGAGGAGGCCAAAACACTATAAAATATTAATTTTTTAATCATTTTTTAATAATTTCATACTTGATAGTTATAAGTAGGGAAAACTAATTAAAATACCTCCACCTTTGGGGGTATGGTAAAAATATATCCTCAACTTTCAAATGTAATAAAAATATCCTGACCTTTGAGGATGGTGGTAATAGATTACCCTGTGTTTTCTCACGGGTAAAAAATGCTAACAAGACACCCTACGCAGATTTTTTACAAGGGTTTTATTGAACAGTCTCCTTAGGAAAAAATAAAGAGTTGGACCGGGTTCATACCCAACGCATTTTCCTCCCTCATATCTTTTTCCGTGGACCGTGGTCGCCTCTTGAATTGTCTTCCAAGTCTTCTAGGTAGCTCATAGTTCATCTTCAATGTCAGTCTTCCTCCCTCGTGGTCGACTATCTTGAGTTGTCTCTCTCACATCTTCTTCCCCTTTGATTCGTTCACAGATTTGGGTGGGTAAGTTTTTTTTCCCCTCTTCGTTGTTGTTGTTGGTTTAGTTTTGTTGTCGGTTCGGTGTTAGGAATAGTCGTGTTGTGTTAATTTGAGGCAATTTTGACTTAGTTGCTTGGTTGAATCAATTTCGTTTTTCAGGTTTAATTTGTTATCGTTTTATTTTTTTTCCTAAGGAAACCGATCAAGAAACCCAATTTTAGTGCTAATTTGTAAAAAAAGGCTTCACGTATGTTGTCTTGTCAAAAAAAAAAATTCACGTAGGCTGTCTTGTCAGCATTTTTGGATATTTCTTTCAAAATATTCAAACTTTTCAAACTAATTATCAAAATATTCTAGCTTTTAAACTATTTATCAAAATATTCAAAGATTTCAGCTTTTTACTTTTGAATTTTCAAAAGGTACCCATACTTTATACTAAATTACAAACTTGGTCTTAACTTTCTAACTTTTGACAATAATACTCAAGATGCAATATAAAATTTTTTATAAATGACTTTTGGTGGTACTAACTACCATAATCTACTAACTATCTTATGAATAATAAGTTTTCTATGGTTTTAAGCCCACTACGCTCTGCAATTAAAACTTTAAGCTAAAGAGGTTTGACCCATACCTGAACGTAGTTACCCTGGACCACCGGCGTTCCTTAGCTTCCGGCTTTCTAGAGGTGGCTAACCTTCAACCAGACCTCCCTTAGTCCAGATAGAGCACAGATCTGTTTCGTTTCCTACCTCAGACCGTAGTCTTTAGCTTTTGGTTTTTGATTTTGAGAGGGTGAAAGGATTTGAATCAAGAAAACAAAGTATTCAGAACATAGTGTTCAATTAAGTAGCTTTCCCTTTCTTAAGAACAAACTTTATTGAATCTGGGAAATATTACAACACACAAGCACTCTTAACATAAAACTTAAACACACTTAATCACTCATATCAAAAGATCCATTGAAAGGTTTTGAACTTTAGAGTGATGGAAACACCAATCTACTCAAATTCAAAACTTTTCTACTTTTCTTTCTGATTTACAAACTCTCCTTCTCTTTTCTCCTATAGATTTTTTTTTCTCTCTGGAATTGTGTCTTGAGAAGTTGGAGAATGGCTCTATTTATAGAGCTAAGTAGAGAGCATTGGATACCTCTTCCAACGTCTCTTTTACAAATGGCCCACAGATGGGCCCCTACGCACTCAGAAAAGCACACAGTACAACAATTATTTTACAGGTTCACGTGATAAAAGCAAAAACAGTAAAAGCAGAAAGTACAATAATTGTGCTTGGTGGATGATGATGGCTCTCAGTTGTCCAGGTTCTGGACCCCTTCGTCTCCCATGTTGGCTTCCAGGTCATCATCATTGTAATCTTGAACTAGATCTAGAGTATTATCAAACTCTAGATCTTGATCATTGTCTAGATCGAGATCAAGCATTAATCCTTCAGTGTATTCTCGATCCCATGCAATCAGTAAATCGATCATCCTCTCGTGTCCCCTTTTATCTAGAAAGTGATTGGCCTCTATCTCTGCTAAGTAAAGATTGATGGATTCAGTCCTGTTTATGGCTTGCTGCATTAGTGGATTGAGTTGTGGGGTTACGATGAAGGTTGTATTTCCGACTTTGAATATCCCACAATCTGTCTGTCTGAACTTGGTGATGTAGTAGTAGATGTAGAAGAATCCCTTTTCTCTTGCCTCCCAAGTATGCCTTACTACATCGATTCTTCCTTCCATTACTGGATCTTTCACGTACCAATAATCTTCCCTCATTAGTAGGAAGATTAGGTAATGTGGTAGTCGGGTTTTTCCCTGGCTAACATCTATGCAGACACTGATAACACGGCAACAACTTATGTCTTGTATTTTTTTGAATGTTGCTGCTCTGAGGAAGACCTCCTTCTGGAACTTAGTGAAATACTTGTACAAGATGCTTTCTTCTTCTTTCTTTGGCCATGGTCTCCTGTTATTGTGGTGGATTCCATTGCACATTCCATATCTCCACGAATTCAAAAAGTCTGCATCTTCATTTGGCATGATAGGTAAGGATAATCCTGCTAATCCTGCGCCAGTGGTTACACAGAAATGGTTACACCATTCTCTGATCGTTGCTGGAGTATCGTGATCTCTCAAGGTTACCATCCAGTAGAAGTTGTCGAAATCTCTCATTTTCCATCTTCTACAGATGTCTTCCTGGAGTTCAGTAGGTAGCTGGAGAACTTTTATAATTATCTCTAGAGTTAACATTCGTATAACCGCTCTGTGTCTCGCTTGTAGGAGTCCACGACGGAATCTATTCTCAGTAAATCTTCTAAAATCAACAGAAATATGAAAACTTGGAGGGGAAACCCATCCTTGGTATCCTCTTATTTCTCCTAAGAGATTAATGTCCCATGGGTGGAACACCCATTGCGGATTTTCCCACCGCGTTTGATTTCTCTGATCCATCAGCTAACTCTCTTCTTAAGCTGTCAGCAAGAAAATTTTTAGATCCCTGCACATGTTCAATGGTAAAAGTGAATTGATTAAGGGCTAATTGCCAACGCAGGAGTCTCCCATGCGCTTTCATATTATCAAGATTGTTATTTATGAAACCCAATATTCCTTTACAATCTGTTCTGACTGTAAAAGGTTTAGGAGCTAGGAAGATTATAAATTTCTGGATTCCACGATAAATTGCAAGAATCTCCTTCTCCATGACAGTATAATTATACTCAGATTTATTGAAGTTGCCACTGCTATACCTGCAAAGCTTGTTATCTTTCTTTATTTTTAAAACAGCTCCCCAATGATAATCACTAGCATCTGTTTCAAGAACTAACTCATCATCTTCATTAGGTAAAGTTAATATTGGAAGTTTTTCACATCTTCTTTTCAACTCTTGGACTATTTTAGTATCTAAGTGAGTCCAACTCCAAACTTGATCTTTCTTTAATTTAATCTGTAGAGGTTTTCTCAATTTGGCTAGATCTTTTATAAAATCAGACGCATAAGTAAGACAACCTAGAAATCTTTCTAGTTGTTTTCTATCTTTGATTTCATCAGGAAATTTTTCTACTTTTTCTAGAATATGTTCTTGCAAAATAATTTGACCTGCTTTAATCTTTAATCCTAAGAACTCAATTTCAGGCTCAGCATAAATGCATTTTTTCTGTCCTAAAATGATTCCATGGTCAATACATTTTTGAGTTATAGCTTTCAAGTCATGCTTATGTTGTTCTATAGTTTTAGAGAAGATTAAGATATCATCAATGTAAACAAGACAGCAATGTTTAAACTCTTTAAAAACATTGTCCATTCTTCTCTGAAATATTTGTGGTGCATTTTTCAAACCAAAGGGCATGACTACCCATTTATAGTGTCCTTGAGGAGCACTAAATGCAGTAAGTGGAATACTTTTTTCATCCATTCTTACCTGCCAATAACCACTTTTACAATCCATTTTAGAGAACCAAGTGGCTCCCTGTATTCTATTAAATAAAACTGTTTTATTAGGGATATAATATCCATCAAAAACAGTATTATCATTAAGCTTTTTGTAATTGATAACCATTCTGGCTTTTCCTCTTTTTTCTTCTGCATGTTTCCTGACCATAAAGGCAGGACTAGAATGAGGACTTTTACTTTCTCGAATTAGGCCTTTCTTTAAGAGTTCATCAATCTGTTCTTTAAATTCTTGTTGATCCTTATAAGTGTAAACCATCTGTTTTACTCTAATAACAGCTTTAGGATCTATTAGCTCTATGGTAGCAAATGATTTATCTTTTTCCCAAAATTTTAAAGGATTTTCAGAATATAACTCCTTACACATTTTTTCTTGTTGTTTAATAATTTTATCTTTTATTGTTACTTCACATATAGAGAGTGCAAATTCCCTTTGTGTAGGAAGAATATATTCCTCACCACGCTTAGTGCGCGTAAACTCTATTGCTTGGTGCGTATAAGCCTGTTTAATCTTTTTAACCCAAGCGTCTTCTCCATTGATGTTGAAGACCATCATATCTAAGTGCTGAGTTACTGGAACATGGAGTCTTTGGAAATTATTTCCAATTAACATATCATGTGAGGGCTGATTAGTAGCCCAGAGTGTAGGAATTACACATTGGACTCCTCCTATCATGATAGGTACATCAGAAGCTAACTCTGAATGAACCATGATACTATCATCAGCTATTCTAACTTGAATTGGTCTACGAGACTTCTGCCAAATAAATTCAGGAAATAATGCCTTCTTTCCAAAGCATACTGAACATCCAGTGTCTACAAAGGCACATAACTCATATTTATTGAACCCTTCTAAGCAAATACTTATCGGGATATAAATGCTATTAGGGTTGGTAATCCTATAATTTTTCTTCAGTGATTCTCTACTGACATGTTCAAAGCTTTCTTCTACTCTCATATTATCTCCATAGAGATGTCTGAGGTCTATTACTTCCATTCTCATTCCTAACTCTTCATCAAATAAAGAATCTGTGAGAGATTCTTTTAAATCTTTAGCCCTTGGATCATTTTCATAGATAGGTTCACTAAAGGTTTTAGTTTGGTATCCTATTATCTTTCCTTTTTGTTCGGAACTAGATGATCCTTCTTGATTTTCTCTAACCTTTTGAACTATTGGAGGAATTGATGTTATCGATTCCCTAAATTGGCTAGAGCCTAAGTCTATACTATGTCTAGGTGGTTCTTTTATAATTCTATTTTCTAACCTCTTGTTCAATGCTGCTATCATGCTTACTATGTCTTCATCTACCACAAACGATTTGTCTTTTTTGCTTGTAGTAGCTCCCTGATTCCTTGGAGTAATACTAAGATTAGGATTGATCCTAAAACTAGTGTTCCTAGATAAACTTGGACATCTAGAGAGACTGACTGGTGGTTTAGCATTCGTATGGATTCTACCTTCTTCATCCATGGTCAAAACTTTATTACTGCTAGTACCCGTAGAATTTTCAAATGCGTTTATCCAAATAGTCTTAAGTTTTATCTGATCAGGTCTTAACTTAACAGGTACAACTTCTTTGCTTGGACCTACCACCTCGTGTTTCTGAGCTTCTACTATATGGCACTTTTGTGGAGGATTTGTAGTATTAAGTTTATAAACTACCTTTCATTTTAATTGTAAAGGACAAGTTCCCTTATTCATACTAATACCTTCTGTTAACAATTTTATAGCTAAGAATTTAGATGCATAATGATCTTCTAGACTAACATAATAGTTAGGTCTACAGATCCAAGAAACTGCTCCTTGACTCAAATTACAGACTATACCACTGATGCATTGATCACTAAACTTTTTATGCCTAATGTCACAAACAAAATTAATGCATTGCACATCTTTTCCATAGTCTTGTAATGGAGTTATAATTACTTGGATGCCACATATGAAAATATATTTAAATTTTTTATCTTTGTTATGTTTCTGAATGTTTGCCCAATTGATTAAGTTTACTTCAGTTGCTTGATTTTCATTATTCTTGACAGTTACATCTCCAGACATTTCTTCGCAAACATATTTAGCATATTTAGAGAATAATGATTTTTTAACAAACTGTTCTTTAGCGATGATCGGGAAATCAACCCCTGATCTCGTCATTTCTTCAACTTGTTCCTCATCAATAGAGGTTTCAGCTTGCTGAAGTTGAGCTAAAGTAGTCATTTCATATTCATCAGAGAACTCACTAGAAGCTTCTCCTTCCATCATTTCATTAATTTCTTCACCTTCTATTGACTCATTTTCAGATTCTATATCTTCTTCAAGCTTTTCTTCTATTATTTCTACTATCCCTTTATTATTTCTTAGGGCTAGATCTACTGCTTCATCTTCAGATAGTTCGATGTAATCCAAACTACCTAGGGCTTCTGCTAATTTATTGTTCTTCTTGTTTTTGCATTCATTAGCATAATGACCCGATTCTCCGCATGCCCAACACTTGCAGTTTTTCTTTTTCTCGGGACAGAACGAGGCTTTCTGGAAAAACCTTCTGTTTTTAGAGAATGGTTTTTTATAATACTTCTTATAATATTTTTCACCTCTCTGTTTATTGAAACTTTTTCTCTTGTAGTTTCGTTTTCCATGGTAATCTCTATTATTACATCCCCATTCTGTTGGCGTCTCCCAACAAGTTAAAAATTGTTTCTTCATTCTTTGGGTGCTTCTTACGTCTCGACATTTTCTCTCAACCCATTTCCTAACATAGGAAATTCTGTTACCAAGGGTATCTTTATCTCCAATTTTAATTAACTCTCGATACTCTTCACTTATTTGTTCATTAATTGGGGCAGGAAGTTTATCAAAGAACATTTGTAGATTAGTGCTGTTTTCCCCTATCTTATAGTAATACTTCTCGAATTCTATTATATAATTATCAATATATTTCATGTTACAGATTTCGAGATTATTTAATGTTCTTTGCCATTTTAAAGCTTCCTTATCTTCATCTTCTTTTTCTCCAATAAATTCGTCTTCTATTAGTTCACATATTAATGTGAACATAGTCACTGGGCTTGCTAAATTTCTAAGCTCTTGTTTTGGTTCATCACCAATAGCTCCATACCAGTCGGCAATACATCCATAGAAACTATGTTCTATGTAATTAAGGAATTGAGAAGAGTTTCATCCTACGTTCATGTTTAATACACTCATCATACTTTTCTTCCAGAACTCTATGATTTCACGCCTATTTCTTATACCATCTAGGTTTAATTTATAACCTGTTTCACTTATGGGTTCTAGATTAATTTCCCTTTGATTTGGTCTATGGTTTGGCATAATACTTACTCCAAATCTTTCCTTCTTCTCCAGAAATTCTCTAGGTTTTAACCTAGGTCTGTAATTACTAGTTGAACCATGTTCATATCTTCTGTAATGTCTTCTAGCTTCATTTTGTTCTACGGGTTCATTCTCCTTCAGCCTTCTTTGTCTTAAAATTTCATTTAACCTTCTTTGGACTTTAGATATGGGAATGTTTTCCATATCTTTTAGGTTAATTAATCCCATTTGTTGATACACAGCTTCTTCATCCGAATTCTTTTCAGACTCGTCTTCGCTCATGACCTCTTGGTTCATAAAGTTGGTTTCAATGGCTTTTTGTTTTTGTAATTTCATCTTCCATTCTAGGTCATCCAACTTAGTGCTGAATCTCCTTGTTTGTTGAAGTGGATGGTGATTCATTTTTAAGATTTTCGTCTTGGTCTTCTTCTTCTGCAGTCGCTTTGTTTTTTATATTATCTAATTTATTAGAAAACTTCTTTTTGGATTTTTTAAATGGATAACTGTATTTAAAAGGATCTCCTTTCTTAATTTCACCACCTGATGTTAGGGTTATCTGATGGCTAATTTCGTTAATGGCTTTTAGATTTGTTGAGTGATGTACTTCGCCTGTCTCTTTTACAGTCTGAAATATTTTACTGCTAATCTCAATATATAATTGTTCTAATTTTTTAACTTCGAGTTTTAGATCTATAAGTTGATCTGAAATGGCATTTAAAATTGCTCCAAAATGCTTATCGTTTACATCTAAATGTAAAGCATGAGGATAAGTCTTATGGGGGCAATTAGTAGACACCTCCAGATTGTCTTATAGATAAATACAGATTATTTTTAATTAACTAGGCTCTGATACCAAATTGCAGGATCAAGGTTCTAATTATAAATTTTTGATGCGGAAAATAAACTAATTACGTAACATACAAGGATATTAATGCAAATTATAAAAAGATATGGTGATTTTATATGATTTTTTATTTTTATGGGAAATTATAAAAGACAAGTGGGACCCTAGTGAATATTTTGACAAATATTTTCAAACCCTAAATTTTTTGGTAAATATTTTCTTTTTTGTGAATAATTTGACAAACTCCTCGCATTTTTGATCCGTGAGAAAACACAGGGTAATATATTACCACCACCCTCAAAGGTCGGGATATTTTTATTACATTTGAAAGTTGAGGATATATTTTTACCATACCCCCAAAGGTGGGGGTATTTTAATTAGTTTTCCCTTATAAGTATAAACTTATTAAAAAAATAATATTTTATATAGTTTTTACCTCTTTAAAATGCGTGCAGAAAAGTCAAACGACTTTTATTTTGGAAACGGATGTTAATTAGCTTTTGAAATTGGATTTTCAACTGCTACTCACCCCAAGCTTTTCAGAATTTTATTCATTTTTTTCTATCTCATCAGCTAGTTTGCATCAGCTGCTCTATCAGTTGGGTTACCAAACACCTTACTAGCTTCTGAAAACTCTAATTTAACATATATTTAACACACTTAATCCATCAGCTCTAGCTACCTCATCAGCTCTATTTTACCAAACTGACCATAATCCCTCATCCTTATCACCTAAATCTATCCATTACCGAATTGCACCACCACCTCCTTAATCCCCCACTAACCATCTCTTTAATTCCATGTCAAACACCACGATAGAGATGGCAATTCGAGTTATTCAGTTGGGTTCGAGTCGATCGCATTTGGGTCGGATCACTAATGAGTCAGGACAACTCGGGTAAAATTTCTGCGTCGGGCTTGGTCGGTTCGGATTCAGTCAAAATGAATATCATATTGGTCGGGTTACGGTCTGAATCGGGTTGAGCCCATTTGAGTTTTCGGCTAAATCGGATCGGTCTCATTCGGGTTTTGGGGTCTGTCTCATTCAAGTTTCAAGTAGAAGCGGGTCTATGGAATGCACTAATGGTTTTAACTTTTATCAATGGAATTTTTATTGTGTTTACAAATAGCATTAACTATCAGTAGCTCAGTAATGGATTATAATAATTTTTGTTTGTTTTGTAGTATAAATGTATAACAGATATATATAGGTGGGAGGTGCTTACCGGATCAAGAGGTGTTCGAATTAGAGCAGTTGATGGTACATAAGATTTTCTATTCAAGCAACTATTTTAAACAATCAATTTATAATCAGAAATGGTTATTATTCTTTCAACCTCTTTTAATTAAAAAAAATGGTAAATTATAGTAGTATTGCTGAAGACTTGAAGAGTATAAATTTTACAAAAACTATGTGACTAAACTAAGAAATGTGGTAGTGGCCGGATTAAATTTTGAAAGATGTAGAATGTAGATTATTTTTGCAAATTACGAGAATAAATGAGATGAAGATTATTGTTGGGTAGCTAGGGAGAAAAGACAATATTCTCCATTCTCATCCCCTCAATATGGAATCCCAGTAGTATTTGCATGACAACATTACCTAATAGTTACTGTAAATGAGAAAGAAGCGAAAGAGATTTCAAGCATAAAATGAAAGTTCAACGAACACGAGAGAACGAACACCGTAGTTTTACGAGGTTCGTCTATAGGGACGGAGTCAGAAATTTATCGAGGGAGGAGGGCGAAGTTTTGTTCAAATTGTTAATTTACTCTTCGACAGATTTTTCTATAGTTTAGCGAACCAAAACTATGATATTTTATATTAAACTATGATATTTTAGTTTAAGACAAATTTTTTTTTAGTTAAAAACACAATGTTTTTTTGTTTAAAACGCTGATGTTTTATTTTAAAAATGTGTCATTAGTTGTTATATATTTTTTCTCTTTAAACGAAAAAATGATGTCGTTTTAATCTATAACAACATTCTTTTCCTCTAAAAATATATCGTTTTGAAACCTACAAAGTCAATATGTAACTTGTTGTTCTCTTAGCATGCAATAATGTGTAACAAGATATACAAACTTTAAACTTGCATAATGTTTTATATAATTATCGAATTTAGTAATATAACCTCTTTTTTCAAGCTCTTGGGTTAAATTATATTACCAAAATATCAAATTAAGTAAAATATAAAAGTATCGTGATTTATTAAAAAACATTTGAAATAATTAATTTGTGTTTAACTTTCAAACGTTCATAATTTTTTTACCCGATTGTCGTACTGAGACTTATAATATATCAAAACGAAGCTATCGATATGTAGAAAAAATATAGGTGACTCATCGGATGAAAGGGGGACGAATGCTCTCCCTTTCCCCTTCCCCCCTAAATCCGCTTATGTTTGTCTATGTCTACATCATCGGGGCCTAAAGAGTTGGCCAAATCCATTATAAACGATTGTAAATGAACAAGCAAGTAATTAACAAATACAAATAATCCTAGATCTAATATGCACATGAATCAGAGATATGCAAGAGAAAGAAAATCTTCCTTTGTGGGAACCGAAGATCGAAGAACTCATCGATCTTCGATCCGACCTGAATCTTTAGAGAGAGAGAGAGAAAGAGAGCATCCATCCAATCCAAGTGTCGGGACTCTTGCACCTCCAGAAGACCACCGTCAGGCACCTTCTTGTCCATGTCGGCTCCGAGATCAAAGGATAAAGGCTTGAGAGAGCAAACCTAGAAGACCCTAAAAGAGCATATGAGGAGAAATAAATAGGCGAAGTAGAACAACGAGCAAAACAACCTAGAGGAAAGCTTTTATAGCTAGGTTGATCACCAAGGAAAGCATTTGAGCCATCAAAACGTTGTGTTTTGCATAAATGAAGACCCGGAGAAGCTAATGCTTTGTGCTACCTGGCTCTACCTCTACTTTGTTTGGTTAGGTTCGTCTATTCGTCTGGGGTTGTTTAGTTATCGCTTTGTATTGCACCGTTTATTTTAGATTGTATGCTCGAAGGTTCGCCGTCTACCGACTTTGTCAGCCTCTCGATGAGCCAGACCTGTCTGGCCATCGAATTTTTACCTAAAAATCAAGTCCATTTCTCAACTTAATTATACTCAATCGAGACTAACTACAACCGTGCATCCATACATAGTATAGTATATATACTCTATGTTTTATGTATCACTCATCACATACACACAGTGGCGGAACTTGGAGAAAAGTTTTGCAGGGGCCAAAATTTTTTCTAGGAGGCTCATCTCTACGCCATTTTCACTTATACTAAAAAACAAAGTACATATATGGGGACTTGATACCAAAACTCCATACAAAAACTAAATTATAACGAATTCTATCTAAATAGTACTCTACGTTCTTATTTTCTTTTGAAGAACAAATCAATGGTTTTCACCAATTTCATTCTGAATTAGGATTTTTGAGATATTCTAGTATTTCACCGTTTGAATTAGGGTTTGAATTAGAATTTAGGAGATATGTTTTCTTTTCAATTAAGAGATAGTATGGTATAAGAGGTTATTAAAAATATGGAAGTTGAAAATAATTTTTTTTGCAACTAAATAAAATCTTAACGTTAGGAAATCTAAATGTTCTAAACAAATAAAAATAAAAAAAGAAAAGAAAATCTAACTTTAAAAAAAAAACAAAAAAACTAGCCAACATTATAAGGAAATCTAAATGCAAATATGCAATGCCTACGTAGCAGGCCCAACTAACACACAGTATTACTCCTATTTCAGTATTTCCTATTTACTGTAATATACTACCGTATATATACATATTATTAAAAAAAAATATTCCGGGGTGGCCATGGCCCCCACCCGCCCCTTAAACCTTCCGCCACTGCATACACATACATGTTACAAACACATAACACTGATAGGTTGCTGCTGGGATTAAACTTATCATAAGGTACAATTTTGGTACCAAAGTCATCAGGATTAAGTTTACCATCTATCTTCTTAATATGTATAATATTATCTTCTACCCTTTCACGAATAAAATGAGATCTTACATCAATATGTTTAGTACGTTCATGGTACATAGGATTTGTACAGATAGAGAGCACTTTGACCATCAATATGCAAAACAAAAGTGTAGTGCATATTCTCTATCTCTTTCAAAATACCATGCAGCCAGATAGCTTCTTTACAAGCTTCTATTGCTGCAATCTTTTTTGCTTCAATGAATGATAGAGCAACGATAGGTTGCTGTTGGGATTTCTAGGAAATGCATTACCAGCCCATGTGTATGCATAAGAGGTAATTGAGCAGTTGGGCTAAAGCTCATATGGATTCCACACATATAACATATTAATGCACATTACACACACACACACACACACACACACACACACACACACACACACACACACACACACACACAAGTTATGTATTATGATATCACACCACTACTGTCCATATTAATCTCGTTAGTCGAGGACTAACTACAACCGTGCATCCAGTATATATAGTTGATAAATTACATAGGTCTCATATTGTATAGTGGGTCCAAAGGCCCAATACCTTGTAACCTATATATATCATTGTCTAATGAATGAAACCCTCAAGGAGGACTTTACATCAATTCTGTCATTCTACATGGTATCACAACCTTTTCTTCCTCGCGGAACCCTAAATTGATCCTCCCGTCTCACCGGTCATCCTCTTCCTCCGACCTTCTTCCTCGCCGCCATCCTCTTCGCCGCCAGCCTTGTAACGGCCCGGGATTATGATTCCCGGGTTACGTTTCGAGGGATGAAACCCCTCGTTAGGATCTTGCGCCCCGAGTACAGGTTGAAGGTTTGAAATTCTATCCTAACATGTTTAAGTGGGATTTCATACCCAAAATTCGAAGGGATCGTTGGAATCCCCGGGGAAGTCCCCTGTACCTGTCATAAGTCTAAGCGTGGAAAACCAAAGGTTACACAAATAGCGGAAGTAAAGCATAATACAAAGGGGTGCCACGGCAGGGCCGGGTCAAAATATGATCAACCATTCAAATTCGAGACATAATTAAATTGGTGAAGTTGGGATCTCAACTCTCTCTTTCCGCCATGTTAGACCCAGCGGTCATGGACTCAAATCAGCATCAACAGTAGTAAGCATAACGGATGCCTAAAAAAATTTGATATGGGGCGGGATCAGATCGATGCCCACTTTAGCTCTGCATCCCAACCCTAAGCACACATATACGCTATACCTAATAAAGATGCTTCTAGATGCAAGACGGAATATTAACACACTAACATGCCCCTAAGATCAAGTGCATAATAATAATAAGGCCTTAGCACAAAATACCAAATGGTATATCCCTCTCCTACCTCCACCCCCTTCCGATAGGGCGGAGACTGGCCAGCTCGTGAATGCATTCATTCATAATCGGGGGGCACGCATGCCTAACCCGCTCCACAATAAAGCCCGCAGGCATAATATAAGGAAGTCCATGACTCGATTGACTCAGGGTACCCGATGAGGCTGGGCTACCCTATGACCCTAGCAAAGACTCTAGGACTATCACAGATAACGGCCGTTCTGTTTACATACACATAAAGAAATAGAATGCTCAACGATCGATGCAACCTAGCATGGTACTACATGGCATGCTGATCATGAATGCAAGCACCTAGTATATCATGCACCTAAAGCAGGGAATAGCTCTATTCAATCTGAGTAAGCTCCGAAGAGACTTACCTGGCGGTGCAGAACAGCAAGACAAGCATTACGATAGATTAAAGATCACCTAGAATAGGAACACATATATAAGTCTACGTCTGATCATCCAAGCACTCAAGCATATCATTCAACGAGAATAGCAACCATATCACAATCATCGTCCCGTCAAGTTCAACCATTCATCATATTGCCACATTCCACAAGACCATATCATTCTCATCGATCATTCCATTCAGCCACATTCATATATTCGCCACAATATATCCTCAATAATAATCCGCACCTCACATATATCAAGTTCATCATATCCATCATATCTGGAAGCATAAATTAACGATACATAAGTCTAACACTTCATCATGCCTTTATTCAATCAATCATGCCATTAGTACACACCAATCATGATATTAGTCAACCATTCACATCAATCATGCTAGTTAGTCACAAATCATATAATTCCCGAGTTAGTCCCGAAACTGCTTTAAAATCCGAATCAACTAGTTAGAAATTCCGATCCTTGAAAACGCTCATCAAATTCTTTTTTTTTTTTTTAAATTTAATTCCGATAATGTACTTCTAAATCTCCAAGTCTCATAATATTATATTGTCTTCTAATCACCGTAATATTATATCTTTAATCTTAAAAGAATGTTTTATATTTTAATCTCAATAATATTATATAATATTTCAAATACTATCTTCTTTAAACATTTTCATAAAATATTTCTAAATACTTTAAAATCCCAACCATTTTTTAGTTTATAAAAAAAATCTGGCCCTTATGAAATTACCAAAACCGCCCTTTTATTTTGTAAACCTTAAAAATCGACCCCTTTTATTTTAAAATTACCCAAATCAACCCTCTCTTTTTTATCAAAACCCAAAATCGAGCAACATTCCTCTTTAAACCCTAAAATCGAATGGGAAGGAATGGAATAGGCCCAAGCCCTTGTTTTCTTATTTAACACAAAACTCGGCCCATCATTTAGGCCCAAAAGCATCATATTTCCTCCTTTCA
This sequence comes from Persicaria maculosa, assembly GCA_963922045.1. Classification (NCBI taxonomy): domain Eukaryota; kingdom Viridiplantae; phylum Streptophyta; class Magnoliopsida; order Caryophyllales; family Polygonaceae; genus Persicaria; species Persicaria maculosa. Next base: position 42,155,436 of record OY998262.1, on the reverse strand, counting down.
TTTTGCAATACAGATGGACGTTTTTAAAAATGGAGAGGGGCCCATGCCAATGTGGCAAATGATTTGGCAAAAGATGGGGCCCACAAGCCTTCTTCCTTCTCTTTCTTTTAATCGACAAAACAAGACAGAGGGGGAGGGAGATTTCTGGGCTTGTGAGGGAGAGGAGGAAGGGAGGCCGGCGGCGGCGGAGCTGGGCTCCGGCCACCCGGACTCTGACCACGAAGCACACATACACACACGGAATCTGAAAGGAAAAGAAAAAGGGGAGGATAGGAGCTCACCGAGGGTTCGAGATGTCGCCGGAGAATCGCCGAAAGCTCTCGACGTGGCTGTGTCGGAGTTGGAATCGAACGGGCTTGCCTGGGTCGATAATGGGAGGTCAAAAGGGCGAAGCTTTACTGTCCTATTGAGAGAAGGGAAGAGAGTGGGTGGCTTACCGATTCTAAAATCGAAACAGAGGGAGGAGAGGCGAGGGCTGCGCTCGAGCTCTTTCTCCGGAATCTGGGCGTTCTGGTGGCTCAGGGATGCTCCCAGGTTGCTGGAAGGCAAGATGTGGTTCAATAGGAGGGGAAAGAAGTGTTGTTGTTGTTGCTGCTGCTGCTGACGGCCCAAGATGGAGGAGGAAGGCGCTGTGGGGCTCGGACAGCACTCGGGAGGTGTTCAGGGGCGCCAGAGTGGACGTCGGTGTTGTGGCTTGTGGTGGTGAAAGGAGGTGGCGGTGGTGGCTCCACAAAGGGATGGAAGGAGCCCGGTTCTCGGTCAAAACCAAAGGGAGAAAGGATAAGTGTGTGTTTGGGTTTTTGGGTTGAAATGAAATGTGTGGGGGAAAAGTCCAAACTTTTGAGGGGAGAAAGTAACGTTGCAGCTGGCTGATTCTGGAGAAATGCAGGTGTTGTTTGACTCTTTGCCACAATTGGGGAGGCAGAACCATGAGGGAGGAGGAAGGTAAGGTGTGTGATTTAGTCATAAGGAGGAAAGGAAGGAGGTGGATGTTGCTGTTGGGCAATTCGGATGGGAAAGGGAAAGAAGAAAACAAGTGAAAGGGGACAAAAGCAAGTGGTCCCATCCAAGTTAATACCCGAAAGATAAATCCTGAGACCCGCTTACTCGATTTTATCCGGACTCGATCAAACTAGATTCTAAATTTTCCGACTCAGAATTTAATACTGAAATCCGAACAACATTTTTCAATTCTCGGCATATGGAAGCGGAGGAAAATATATTTTACATAAGTTTCAAATTTTGGCCGGAACCCGTTTTATGTGTCTTAAAATTCGAGTTGGAGAGTTTTTCCGCTAAATCCCACTTTAAAATTCATTTTGATTTACCTTTTTCCGAAAAATTAGGATTTCAAAATCCGAGCCTTTACAAGCCTGCGCCGCCATCCTCGAGCCTAGATCCGCCGCTTTTCTCTCCCGCATCAACTGTTGTCTCGAGCCCCGATCCGAGCCTCGCACCCCTCTCTCTGTCCTCTTCCCTCGCTCGCATGAGACTTCGCAGCAACACCCGCCGACCAACACCTCCCAGATCCCGGATCCGGCCATCCACTTCCTCATCTCTCGGCTTCCGACCTCTCTCGGAACCCTAATTGAGGCTTCCGACCTCTCTCGGGTCCTCTCTACGGCCTCCCCCATGAGTTTCTAGAAAAAAAAATGTACTCCTCCTCACACGACCTTCGCTGCGGCCGCGGCATATGCAGCGGCCGCGACATCGGCCCCGGCAGCAGCAGATCTATGCATCGGCCGTGGCATATGGGGACTGGTGGCCCTCGTCCTTGGAACGCCGCCCCTCGACGGTCCCCGGTGCCTGGCTTCAACCCTCATTGGATGCACTTCGGATCTCCTGCTCCTCGACATACCAATTCTCAGGCCTATCTGACATCGTCTAATCAAGGCTATGTTCCGCCTGATGGGCATCACGCCTTCTCCTCTATGCAGCCGACATCTCCCGACTCTTCTTGGTACATGGACACTGGTGCCACCTCCCCCATGACGAACTCCTCAGGTAACCTCTCATCTATTTCCTTTAAAGGTCATGCACACTCTATTATCGTCGGCAATGGTGGTCGTCTTACCACTTCGGGGATTGGCCACGCCAAATTACAGACCCCAACCCACCCACTATACCTTAACAATGTCCTCATTCCCCCAAAGATTGTCAAAAACCTTATCTCTGTCCGTCGGTTCACTACTGACAATAACGTTTCTCTTGCGTTTGATCCCTTTGGTTTCTCTATGAACGATCTTACTACGGGGGTTACTCGCATGAGATGTAACAGCACCGGGGAGCTCTACCCTGTCACACCACTTCCTGTGTCCAGTCAGTCGTGCCCGGTCACCCTCTCGTCATCGTCGTCCAGCCTGTGGCATACACACCTGGGCCATCCCAGTGCTGCCATTCTAGATGTCCTCCGTTCTCAGAGTCTTGTCACTTGTAATAAACCTCTACGCTCTAGTTTATGCTCTTCCTGTCAGTTAGGCAAACATGCAAGACTGTCGTTCAAACGGTCTTTGAACTCCACCCTTGCACTCTTTGATATCATTCATAGTGACATTTGGACCTCTCATGTGCCTAGCAAGGAGGGTCACAAGTACTACCTCCTGTTTCTTGATGATTACACTCATTTCTTATGGGTCTTCCCGTTGCATTTCAAGTCCCAAGTGTTTCCTATCTTTGTCAAGTTCCATGCCTACATCAAAACACAGTTTCAAATATCCATCAAATGCTTCCAATGTGACAATGGCCACGAATTTGACAACAAAGACTTTCACTCTTTCTTCGCCACAAATGGAATCTCCTATCGGTTGTCTTTCCCCTATACTTCCCAGCAGAATGGCAAGGCCGAACGAATCATTCAAACCATAACCAACATGATGCGCTCTCTCCTCTTCCAAGCATCTATTCCCCTTACCTATTGGCCTCACGCCTTATCAATCACATGTTATCTCCTTAACATTCTCCCATCTACTACCCTACACCATCGCTCGCCAACTCAGGCACTCTATTGCACCTTGCCTAGGTATGATCACCTTCGTACCTTCGGATGCTTGTGCTTCCCAAACCAGTCCTCCACCGCCCCACACAAGCTTCACCCGCGCTCCACTCCATGTGTCTTCCTAGGCTATCCGTCTGATCATCGCGGTTACCTTTGCCTTGATGTAAAGACCCATAAGCTTATTGTGTCACGTCATGTCACTTTTGATGAGTCTCGCTTTCCCTTTTCTTCTCCTTCTCTCCCCTCTTCCACACCTCATGTGACTTAGTCTGAGTCAGAGTCTTCCTTCCCTCACTTTCTCCTTCCCCAGAGCCCTCCCGGTGCTCCTGCCTCTCCCCCTACACCACCCCCACCGCCACCCCCTCCTACTACCACTATACCGCACACCCGTAGCGTCTCCGGTGTTTTCTGACCTCGTCAGGTCGTCTCCATGAACGCCACACATAACCCCGCCAACCAATTCCATGCGTCCTCCCAACTCCCCCCCCCCCCCGTCACACCCGATGCCGCGGCCGCAGCACATCAATCTGCTGCGGGTGCTATGCCGCGGCCGCAGCTTTTTGCTGCGCCCGCCGCACCTCTCCTTCCGTCCCCACTGAATCCCACCCACCTCCTGCCTCACCCCCGACCTCTCTTTCCCCCATCCCCACCTCCCACAAAACAGCCCTCCTCGACCGAATTGGCAGGAGGCTATGCTAGACGAATACATGGCCCTTACAAGGAATGGTACTTGGGTTCTGGTTCCTCGCCCTCCTGAGGCGAACGTCATTCGATGCATGTGGCTCTTCCGCCACAAGTTCCGCTCCGATGGGACGTTAGAGCGCTACAAAGCTCGTCTTGTGATCAACGGTTGATCTCAGCAGGCATGTATTGATTGTGATGAGACATTCAGCCCCGTGGTCAAGCCTGCCACTATCCGGGTGGTGTTGAGCTTAGCGTTATCGCGACAGTGGGCCATTCATCAGCTGGATGTCAAGAACGCCTTTCTGCATGACCATCTGAATGAGACAGTTTACATGTTTCAGCCGCCGGGGTTTGCTGATACTGATCTTCCCAAGCACGTGTGTCTCCTGAAGCGCTCTTTGTATGGTCTGAAACAGGCTCCGCGGGCTTGGTTCCAGCGCTTTGCTTCTCATCTGCTACGCTTGGGCTTTGTTGGCAGCCGCTCAGATACATCTCTGTTTATCTATCGCAGAGGCACATACATGGCCTTTCTGTTACTATATGTCGACGACATCATCCTCACCGCCTCTTCTGATGCTCATCGGACGTCTATCATTTCACAGTTGAGTGCCGAGTTCGCCATGTCAGATCTGGGTCCGTTGTCTTACTTCTTGGGAGTTGCCGTGCAACGTCATGCGTCTGGGTTGTTTCTCTCTCAGAGTAAGTATGCTGCCGAGATTGTTTCTCGAGCCAAGATGAGTAACTGTAAGCCAGTTGCCACCCCTCTGGATACGTCCAACAAGCTCAGTGCTCACTCTGGTCCTCTGTTTGATGACCCGACGTTGTACCGAAGCCTCGCCGGTGCATTGCAGTACCTTAAGTTCACTAGGCCAGACATCAGTTACTCCGTTCAGCAGATTTGCCTGTTCATGCATGCGCCAAGGGAACCGCACTTTCAGGCCTTGAAGCGGATCATCCAGTACATCAGCGGTACCCTCGAGCTAGGCACCACAATCACCCCTTCGTCTCGGCTTGACCTCGTCGCTTACACTGATGCGGATTGGGGTGGTTGTCCTGACACACATCGCTCCACGTCTGGCTACTGTGTCTTTCTCAACAACACCCTTGTGTCGTGGTCCGCGAAGCGAATGTCTGTGGTGTCTCGCTCTAGCGCCGAGGCAGAGTACATGGGTGTCGCCAACGTTGTCTCTGAGTGCTCTTGGCTACGGAATCTCCTTCTTGAGCTCCGTTGTACTCTTCAGAAGGCCACTTGGTCTACATCGACAACGTCTTCGCCGTCTATCTGGCTAGCAACCCAGTCCAGCATCAGCGAACGAAGCACATTGAGCTTGATCTACACTTCGTTCGGGACAAGGTTGCTCTTGGACATGTTTGTGTTCTTCTTGTCCCGTCCTCCTATCAGTACGCTGATATCTTCACCAAGGGTTTACCTCGGCAGTTGTTCCTCGATTTTCGGTCTAGTCTCACAGTACGGGACCCTCGACTTTCGACTTCGGGGGTTTAATAGATTACATAGGTCTCATATTGTATAGTGGGTCCAAAGGTCCAATACCTTGTAACCTATATATATCATTGTCTAATGAATGAAACTCTCAAAGAGGACTTTACATCAATTCTGTCATTCTACAATAGTATATATTATATGTATCACCCATCACATACACATAAATGTTATAAACACATAACAAATATTACATGCCAAACATATATATAAAACAAGACATATATAGTATGTATATCATTACAATATATTAAAGGCACCAGAACTACCGATCCTCAAACCATATACATATTTCGTTAATTGTTCTTAGGGCTCAACTACTATCTTTCCGGTAGCATGTCCAGCCATGATCTTCTCCCAAGCATCTTCAGATTTGATTAGAGGATGAGTCGAATCGATGACTGTTTTCAACTTCTTCTCCTTGATGAGATTCACTAGATACTCCAGGTCCTCGGCCTTGGCATCAAGAAACAGTGGCACCAATCGCTTCTTTGAGAAGGTGAGCTTCTGCACAGCTAACGTCCACAACGCAGTCGGACTTGGAGTGAGTTCAATGACCTTGCCATTTTTGGTCAAGTTAGGATCAAAGGTCGACCAAGGCACCCCCAATGCCCCATTGATAACATAGTCATACCGCTTCCCAGACGGGCTCTTCAAGGCAGCTCCCTCAGGTGTCTTGTAGTCTAAGACCTCATCAGCACCCAGGCTCTTCACCAGTTCTATGTTGCGAGCCCCGCAGGTGGCTGTGACGTGGGCGTTTCCAAGCTTCGCTAGCTGGACTGCGTAGTGCCCAACACCGCCTGATGCAGCCGTGATCAGGATGTTCTTCTTCTCACCGGTCCCGTCTAGCTTGATTCCGCAATCTCGGGTGAGGGCTTGGTGTGCCGTTAGGCCTGCAACGGGCAAGCTCGCACCTTCAGCTGCAGAGACCTCTAGTGGCCTTGTAACCGTTAGGCTCTCTTTCGCCACAGCATACTCTGCCAATGCACCCCCATTCTGCCCCACCACCATGTATGAAATGAAAGCAGTCATATATTAAAACCATTAATTGACAATATATAGATGGAGTAATAACCAATTCAATTCAAACATAGAAAAGAGATGGAGAAAGCGGTTACAGAATCGCGAAGCGAGGGGCTAAGCACAGCAACGACTTTGTCACCGGCTTTAAACTTGGTAACTCCGGATCCAACATGGACTACTTCCCCAGCTATATCGGTTCCCGGAATCATAGGAAACTTGCGGGGGTGAAAGGGGCGGAGCATGCCTTTCTGGATCTTCCAATCCACCGGATTTAGAGTCGCCGCCTCGACTTTAAGCAATACCTCATCAGCTTTCGCTTCAGGAATTGGAACTTCAACATGCTGAGTCAATTAAACCAAGTTAATGGCCGGACTCTCGATCTCTTTAGATTATATTATAAAGGAGAACCAGTGGATGCATACATATATAATATTGTTAAGATGCATGGTGGAGTTAAGGGAAGACCTTTAAACCGGCGGTGCCGTAGCTAGAGTACTGAAATGCTTGCATTAGCAGTTTATTAAGCTTCCCCGCCATTGAATCCCTAAACTTCGATCGATCGAAGAGAGAGTATGGTGCTTCCAGTTGCTCCTGCTTCAATTCGATTGCAGTAATAACTAAACACATGAATGTGTTTAAAAGGGGGAAGTTGGCCGTACTTTGAATATTACTTCGTAGTTTTCTTTTGAACGGTGACTATTACTTCGTAGTAACGTAACACAATTGATATCTCGATTCCTTTTTTTCTTTTCTTTTGACCCATCCGGCCGTATGTGAGACCGACCCCAACCCTCTTTACCACTCTCCTTCCTTCACACCATTGTGTCATACTGTCATCCACTCATCCCTACTTGTGCGATATCTCATTTTCTTAATTCTATACTCTCTCTTCGGCAAAACTTGTCGTTTACTATTCATGCACGCTTTTTTAGAATGATAAAAACTATATAAAATGTTTATTTTTTCATAATTTTTTTTAACAAGTTTGTACTTATTAATAATAACTACTATTAAAAAAATTTATTAAAAAACTAGATATTTTATATAGTTTGTATCTCTTAAAAAAACGTGCGTGAATAGTAAAGTGACAAGTTTTTCCGAACGGAGGTAGTAAAAAATAAGGCAAAAACCTTTAATTTGTGATTTTAATAACCATTTTTATTTGAAAAATCTAAAAAAATTATTATTTTTAATTATTTTAGAGGTGCTCGATTATATTTTCAAGATTTTTTTTGTGCCAAATATTTTTTTAAATGTATATTTTAAAAATATAAAATTTTTTATCTTAAGAATTAATTTTAGTTGAAAAACATGAGGAAAAAAATCCATTTTCTCTTTTGAGCTAGAGGGGCCGGGCTCGAGCCACTTATGAAGAATATGTGGTATTTTTTTAAACAAGAAAGAATTTGGCTTTAAGCAAAACAAACTAGCAAAGAGTATCCTTTCAGATGAAATTACAAAGAACTACATCTACAGGGAAGGTAAAGCCAGAGAAATCGATCCCAAGGGGAGATAGACGGTTAGCAGCTGTATTGCAATCCCTAAAGATATGTGTGATCTCGAACTCTGAAAACTGTCTCAAGGCGCACATACAGCCGAAAATGAGCATCTCAATTTTGCAAAAACAAGATACGCCTTCATTAAGACTCTTATTAGTCCACTTTGTAATGCGTTTTCTGTTTTTACGAGGCCCGGTAGCTTTGTTTTGTATGTCCTAATCTGTACTTATGACGTCAGTTTTTGCTTTTTCCCAATTAGATAATTGATCTTTTATAAAGGATACATTTGTTTTAGGGTTAGGGTTGACTTTATCAAAGTGGGCTTTGTTCCTAAAGTACCAAGGCCGACATATAGTGCGCGTAAGGCTTCATTTGTATTGGGCGTGGCGTCATATGTGCATCGAAATGTGTTATAGATTTTAGGAGAAAGTTGTTGTATTGTGTGTGTTGTCACTGGGCATTGAAAGAGAAGATGGTCGATATTTTCATAGTTCATTCCAGAAAGGGGGCAGTTTGTGGGAATGTCAGCACCACGGGATGCTAGTTTAACAGAGGTAGGTAGGCCATTTTTTATTTTAAGAATTAATTCTAGTTGAAAAACATGAGGAAAAAATCCATTTTCTCTAGGGGCCGGGCTCGAGCCACTTATGAAGAATATGGTTCTTGTGAAGACTCAATTGATTCAAACAACAAACAAGGAAGAACACATGAAACAATCTCAATTGAAGAAAATGGAAGTTTACATCATCAAAAAAAAACTCAACGTTTGAGTATAAAAGAGCTCATTTTATAGAGAAGGAAGGAGCCTCTAACTACCTAACAACCTCGTGTGAAAGGACAAAACTACCCTTATAGAAACTACAAAATACCCAAAGTAACCTTACCCTCATATGCTCTACTATATGATTCACATACCCCACTCAAGCTGGACTTGCAACCGGATTGACAATTGCATGTCAATCCGGTTGCGTTGAGAAGCCCCTAAAGGCTTAGTTAAAATGTTAGATGTCTGTTGAGTTTTAGAGATATGTTCAGTGCAGAGGAACCCATCCATGATCATGTCCCTAATGAAATGGCAATCCACACGGATGTGCTTTGTTCTCACATGAAAAACTGGATTAGCAGCCAGATGTCGAGCAGATTGATTATCACAATTTAATGTGATAGGTAAAGGAACTTTGACACTCAAATATGAAAGAATTCCTTCAATCCATACCAATTCACTTGCAGTGGCTGACATAGCTCTGTACTCATTCTCGGTGGATGAGTTAGACACCAACTTTTGCTTCTTAGTTTTCCAAGAAATTAACCAAAGAAGACCCCCAAAACACACAATAATCAGTCAATGAACGACAAGTGAAGGCATAAGATGCCCAATCTGCATCACTGTATGAAGACAATACCAAATCAGAAGAAGCAGAATATGCCAGGGACATGTTGAATGTTCCTTTCAAGTATCTTAGCAATTACATTGCTATATTCCAATAAGAACTAAAAGGATGCTGTAAAAATTGACTAAGCTGTTGGACTGTATAAGAGATATCAGGACGTGTGTGAGTCAAATACAACAATCTCCCAAAAATACGCCTATATCGATCAGGATGAGGGAAAACATCATCTCCTTCAATTGACAATTTCACACCTTTTTGCATAGGAAATTCAGCTGGCTTGCAATCAAGCATGTTAGCATCCTTTAAAATATCAAGTACATACTTCCTCTGATTCAACAAAATTCCACCAGAGCTTCCAGCAATTTCAATTCCTAAAAAATATCTGGGAATACCCAGATCTTTAATAAAGGCTTTAAGTAGAGCAATCTTAGTAGCATCAATCTCAGCAGAAGAATTACCCAAGAGCAATATATCATCTACATACACTAAAGAAATAGTGAAGGAATTACCAACCTTTTTGGTGAATAAGCTATAATCATGCTTGGATTGAACATAACCCAGCTTACTTAGAAACTTGGTTAACACAATTCCATTGCCTACTTGCATGTTTCAACACAGTCCCCCCAAAACTTAGCATGCAAACCAACATGTAACCTTATGGCACGAGCTATCTCTAAAGATGTCTATGCTTCCTCTCCACCCTGCCATTTTGAGCAAGAACACTAGGTGCAGATCTTTGATGCAGTATCCCTTTGGACTTAAAAAAAATTCAATGCACTGTTTCTGTGTAAACTTTGTCCCTTTATCAGATCTTAAAACCTTAGCAGAATTATCAAATTGATTCTCAACCATAATGACAAAATTCATGATCACTTATGGAACCTGCATTTTGTCTTGCACCAAAAATATCCATGTGGATCTAGTGTGATCATATAAAACTGTAAGAAAATATCTAGCACCACATATAGAAGCAACTTTATATGGACCCTAAAGATCCATATGAATGAGTTTGAAAGGAGCATCAACTCTACATTCACTTCTCTAAAAAGAAAGAGCATGATACTTAGTCATAACACACGTATCACAAAAGAAATCCCTCAACTGAATCTTATTACAACCAGGAACATGCCTCATTTTAGAAATAGATGAATGGCCCAGTCTAGCATGAAGAGTATGTAAATTTTTTACTGAATTAGGATCATGAGAGTGAATCAAATCATTTCCAAAATCTGAAAAATGATGTGCTTCTATTATCACTTGAGCATACAACATGTACAACCCAACATGAATCACACCACGAGCAATCTTGACACAAAAAGCGCATTCTTAAGCACAAGATTACTTGCTAAAACCACAGTGTCAGTCAATTCAAACACCTTAGCAGTGCCATCGGGTAAACCAGGTAAAATCATTTTATCAAGAGATCTCAATTCACAAAAAACAGATTTGTCAAATGCAATATGATCAGTAGCTCCTGAATCTATGATCCATTCAAGACAATCTCCCTTATGAGAGCTAATAGAAGATGAAACACTAAGATTACCTGCAAAATGCATAATTGCATTGTTGGAATAAGCTTTAGCATTGCCCCCATCACATGGTTGCTTGCCTTTCATCATCTTGACAACCTCAAAATATATAGCATTCACCATGCTTAATTTGATCAGGCTTGACCCCATTAACATCAAGAGGACAATCAGACTGTGGTGCATCAACATTGGCAGCAAATTTACTTCCCTGAGGTTTACCACCAGTACGAGGCCCAATAGATCATTGGATTCAGAAAATCTTTCCTTCACTTCATCCCAAAGCTCCTTCGATGATTGCACATACATGAAACTCTCACCGATTTCACTAGTCATGGAATTAATAATCCAACACATGACCATGAAATCTGCACAAATCCACTTATCATAATCCTCACTAGTTTCCGGCGGTTCCACGCAATTTCCATTTATGAACACCAATTTGGCTTTAGCGCCCAAAGCCATACGAACTCCACGATTCCAACTAGTGAAATTAGATCCGTTGAACAAAGTTGAAACCAACTGCATACTTGGATGATCAGAATTTCCAAGGAACAATGGATTCACATGTGGATTGGAATTCTGAGATCCAAAATCCCCAAATTGCATCGGATTCGCACCAATATTCAACGACCTTTGTTGTTGACCATTAGGAGCTCCTGGTGAGCCGACGCCAGTTCCTCAACCCATACCACCTCCTGGATTCACATATGAAGCCCCTGGTTGCTGATTTGCACTAGCAGCACCTCTAGCCATGGCGGATCAAAGAAAATGCGGACACAAAATGAAACAGAGCGTGACGAACAGAGCAAGAACAAACGAAAATCAACCAGATCTTGCACACAGGTCTGATACCATGTGAAGAATCAATTGATTCAAACAACAAATAAGGAAAAACACAGGAAACAATCTGAATTGAAGAAAATGGATATTTACATCATCAAAAAAACCTCAACGTTTGAATATAGAAGGGCTCCTTTTATAGAGAAGGAAGGAGCCTCTAACTACCTAACAACCTCGAGTGAAAGGACAAAACTACCCTTACAGAAACCACGAAATACCCAAAGTAACCTTACCCTCATATGCTCTACTATATGATTCACAGTTCTGCCTCACTTGATTTCTTATGCTTAGTTTTATAACTATTCCTTATAAGTATTCCTAATATATTTCTCTTTTTCTTTATTCATGACTTTTGTCGTTGTGTATGGGTTGTAATGCTCAGTAGACTGTCACTCATTCCTCATGTGATAGGCGGAGGCAGAGCTAGCATGTATTTAAGGGAATTGCAGTTGCATTTCCTAATTTGTAGGGTTTTATGATCAACTCCCATCAATCAAAGAAGAGGCGGCAAACTTCTATTTTCCTTCATGAACTTTGTCCTATCAATGGAGCAGTAAAGATCCATTCTTATTGATCATTCCCTCCATATCGTCTTAATTTATGCACAATCTTTGCTGATTTACAGTTGATCTTGCAACTCTTTTCACCACTCCATGCCTCTAATTCTGACCCTTGAATCTATAATGCCACAATGTTCACAAGTTTACTCATACATGAATAGGTCAGTATGTGGTTGATCATTTAAGAGGCTAGAGAAGGCTATAAATCCCCCAGCACCTTACTAGTAGTATGTACGATGATCTTATCAATGGGCTTCAATTTGATATATAATAACGTTGTAATTTCACACTCAAGCAAAAAGTATGAACTGGATCACCAGTTCACCTAGATCGTCATGGAACCACAAAAGAGGGAAATGAACGAGAGAGAGAGAGAGAGAGAGAACTGAAATTCTTGATCTGTGTTTGTTACAGAGAAAGGAAGCTCAAGTGTGGCTTTATAGCCTTACATCTTCAACTGCCACTCATCCTTATCACCGTACACGTGTCCACACACTCCAAGCCTAACTAAACAATGTACAAGTTGGCTCACTGGCTCATACCCCCCCCCCCCCCCCATCAAGTTGGACTTGGGGGTGTATCGACCAAGCCCAACTTGAAAGATAAAGAGCGATGTTGAACCTCTCCAAGTGGCTTGGTGAGTATGTCTGCCAATTGTAGAGAAGTTGAAACATAGGTTGTCTTCAATAGCCCTTCGATCTTCAATCCTTTCCCTTACATAATGGCAATCAATGTTGAGATGTTTCGTTCTCTCGTGATATACTGGATGAGCTGCAATATGTTGGGTTGCCTTATTATCACAAAAGAAAGTAATGGGCAAAGGCACATTGATAGACAAATCACGAAGAAGACTAGTGATCCAAACCACCTCACTTGCAGCAGTGAACATACATCTGTATTCAGATTCTGCACTTGATTTTGACAATGTCTTCGGTTTCTTTGTTTTCCATGAAACAAGTGAAGTACCAAGGAAGACACAATAGCCTGAGAGAGACCAAGTTGTGAACTGGCAAGCACCCCAGTCTGCGTCACTGCATGTTGAGAGCTGCAATGAGGATCTACTAGAGAAAAATAGACCCTAGTTAATGGTGTGCTTTAAGTAACGTACAACATGAATGGCAGCTTGCATATGAGGGACGCGTGGAGAGCTTAAAAATTGACTCAAATGTTGGACAGAGTATGATAGATCAGGTCTTGTTAAATTGGGATACAAGAGCCTACCAATCAATCTCCTATAAGACTCAGGATCATGAAGCATATCACCATCATCAATAGACAATTTCAACCCTCCTGGTAAAGGAAATCCGGAATCTTTTCAATTTGTCATGCTTGTATCCTGAATAATATCAGCAATATACTTTCTTTGATTAAGCAACATGCCAGTCTCAGATCTAGCAACTTCAATTCCCAAAAAATATCGGACAAATCCCAAGTCCTTAATTGTAAAAGCTTGATGTAGTTGATCCTTAGTGAACTGAATAAAACTAACACCAGACCCAGTGATCAACATATCATCCACATACACCACAACAATGGTTTGCAAACCCTGATGATCATGAATGAACAAAGAATAATCCAACTTGGACTGCACAAACCCAAGGGATCTAAATTCCGATGTCTAGAGGCCTGCTTAAGACCATATAGGGATCTCTGAAGTTTGCAAACTTGCCCTTGCTGATCAGAAAAGAATCCCTCAGATAGTTTCATGTACACATCTTCATCAAGAAACCCATTTAAAAAAGCATTATTGATATCCAATTGATGAACATCCCAATGATTGGAAGTGGCAAGAGCTAAGATCAATCGAATAGTGGTGAGGTTTGCAACAGGTGAGAAGGTAAGTTTATAATCCTTATTTTTCACTTGAGTGAAGCCCTTTGCTACTAATCTAGCTTTGAACCTCTCAACTGATCCATCAGGTTTAAACTTGACCTTAAAAATCCATTTGCATCCAATTTCCTTTTTATCCTTAGGCAAATCAGTAACCACCCAACTATTGTTCAACACCAAAGCATCAATCTCCTTTTTCATGGCTTCAAACCAACGAGGGTCATTAGAAGCCTCTTTGAATGAAGTGGGCTCCCTTATATCCATCATGGCATTGAAAGAAGCCACAAACTCTGAAGAATAATCTGACAAGTCAAACAATTGTCTGACCATAAAAGATCCAGATTGTGAAGAAGATAGTGTGGGACATACATAATCTTGTAGATGAGCAGGTGCATGTCTTTGCCTAACAGGTCTCTAAACTGGGGCATGTACAGGAATAGGAGACTGAACAGGATCAGACTGAACATGTTGATCCACACTGGCATCAGATTGCATTGATGACCCCTCCTCCATAGAGTTTCTCACAACATCATCATGAGAGATAGGATGTGGATCAACATCTACTGCATGATTAACAATGGGCAAAGATATAGGAGGAGTAGACTAAGATTGTGGTGACAATGAAAATGGGAAAGTATCCTCTCTGAAAATCACATCTCTACTGAAGTACACATTTTTAAAGCTTAAATCAAACAGTTTGTATGCTTTGACTCCACCAGGATATCCCAAAAAACCCTTTTCATAGCTTGCTCACCAAATTTTTCCTTCATAGCCACACGAAGTCGACCAAAACATAAGCATCCAACCACTTTGAGATCTTCATAGGATGCAACTTTGTTGAATAAAACTTCAAATGGAACCTTCCAATCAAGGACAAAACTTGGCAATCGATTTATGACATGTGTTGCAGCAGTAACACAGTCACTCCAAAATCGAATTGGAAGATGAGCATGCAGTCTCATAGCCCTGGCAGTTTCAATTAAGTGCCCGTGCTTGCGCTCAACTCGGCCATTTTTTTGAGGAACACCAGGAACACTCCGTTGATGAACAATTCCCATGTCTGCAAATATCTCTTTGCAAGCAATCTGGACAAATTCTGATACATTGTCACTCCTGATTATTTTGACTTTATAGTCAAACTGAGTCTGAACATAAACAAGAAATCCTTTTATAGATTTCAAAACCTGCAGTTTAGATGCCAACAGATATGTCCATGTATATCTGCTATGGTCATCCAAAACTGTCAAAAAATACTTAGCTCCATCATGAGCAGAACATTTATAAGCCCCCAAAGATCAAGATGAACAAGATCAAATGGCTTCAAAGCCAAGGAAGAACTTCTATTAAATGGAGATTTGTGATGTTTAGCAAGTATACAACTCTCACAAAAGAAATCCTTACAAACCAAGTGCTTAAACGGATCCAAATGCAGCAATTTGGACATAGAACTATGACCTAAACGAGCATGAACAAGCTCTAACTCATGACCTTTACCAGGCTTTATTGTCTGGCTACAAGCCTTTATTGAACTAAAGAAATCACCAATGCCACCATCAATCATAGCTCCTGCATCTTCTGTTTTGATGATGTATATCCCACTGATTCTGTGTCCTCTTCCCACAATCTTCTTAGTGATAAGGTCCTGAAAGAAGCACTGATCAGCAGTGAATATTACTATTAACCCTGAATCCTCAATGAGCCTCCCTACTGATAAGAGATTGTGCTTGAATGAAGGGACCAACAACACATTCTTTAACTCAAGGCTGGAGCTAAACTTAACCAATCCCACTGTGTCAACAGCTATGACTGAATCATCAGGTAAAGCAATATTAATCGATTTCATGAGTTTCTGCTTACATTTAAGTACAGTGGAATCATATAACATGTGATCAGTTGCTTCTGTATCTACAATCCAAAAATCTTTCCCAGCAATTTTCTCAATCATCAATGCTTTAGATGGATTATAGTTACCTGAGAAATTAGCTGCTACAAAACAGTCATCATCCTCAACCTGAATCTGCTTTCCCTTTATCATCTTCAGTACTTCCTTGCACTCTGCACTGACTAATCCATTGGAAAATTGACATTCCTTTCCTGAATCAAGAGGATCTCCTCCTTTGCACATCCACTGAGTTAGCAGTTGATCTCCCATATTGTTTCCCTTTTGAGTTCTTTTCTTTATCTTGATAACCATGCAGTTTGTAGCAAGAGTCCCTCTGATGTCCTTTATTCCCACAAAAATAACACTTGGGAAATCCATGGAGCTTATAGCAAGTGTCCCTAATGTGACCTTTATTATCACAAAAGTCACATTTCTTAAATTCCTCCCTTGATTTCTTGCTATCTCCATCTTTCTTCCAGTTGCTTGACTGATTTCTACTCGCATTAAGTGCAGTTACATCCTCCCATTGCTTTGAAATTGCACTTGGATTTCCTCCACAGTGTTCAACTTGTTGATCAATGTGAAAATCCCTATTCAGTGTAGGTATTGGATCCATTGCAAGCACCTGATTTCTTGCATAATCATACCCCTCATTCAACCCCTTCAGAAACTGCATCAATTTGTTTCTTTCTTCCATATCAATCATCTTCTTGACAACTTGACATGTGCATCTGTCCATAACACCACACATACACCTAGTTGCACCTTCTACGCAAGCAATTTCATTCCAAACCTTCTTCAATTTCCATAAATAATCTCCAACAGAATCAGAGCCTTGCCTAACGGAACATAGATCTTTCTTCAAATGATAAAGAAGAGGAATGTTAGATTGGCCATACCTCTCCAAAATTTCTTCCCACATTTTTTGCGCAGATCCTGCAAACATCATTGATTCAGAGATCGATTTGTCTATTGAGTTGATGAGCCAGCATCGTACCATGTAATAGGCTCTCAACCATCTCTGCTTGTTCGGAGAATCATCTGAGGGCTTCACTATGGATCCATCAATGAATCCGAGCTTCAGCTTCGCCCCCAAGGCCATCTTCACATTTCGCATCCAGCTCAGAAAGTTCGTCCCATTGAACACTGCTGCCACAAGTTGCGCACCTGGATTGTCCGAACTCGCAAGAGCGAATGGATCATTCGACGCCACTTGAAACTGCTGATCACCATTTTGATTTCGCACATGACCGAAGCGTAAGTGTCACTCATGGCTGCTAATCAACTCAGATACTCGACGAATCTCAACACGGATTCGCTTCTCGCTCTGATACCATATGAACTGGATCACCAGTTCACCTAGATCGCCATGGAACCACAAAGAGAGAAATGAACGAGAGAGAGAAAACTGAAATTCTTGATCTATGTTTGTTATAGAGAAAGGAAGCTCAAGTGTGGCTTTATAGCCTTACATCTTCAAATGCCACTCATCCTTATCACCGTACACATGTCCAAACACTCCAAGCCTAACTAAACAATGTACAAGTTGGCTCACTGTCTCATAGAGACCAAGCTGGCTCACTGGCTCATATCAACGTTTGAAAATAACCAAGCACAACCCACTTCATACACAATTACTAAATTGAAATGTTTCTATCTTTTACTAAATTTCATATCTTAATACTATAATTAAACCCGAAGAGCTTTGAATTAGTAGATTATATTAAAATATTTGTCAATCTTATAATAAATTAAACACTACTTATAGTATAGGTATCCATTTATAATTAACTTCCTTACAAAAAAAAATTCTATTTGCTTCTTTGAAAAAAAAAATCCAATCGAAAATTGTTCGATGATAATATTTTAGCCAGCCCTCCGAGAAAAAGATTTAGTATCTGTCACTGACCATAACAACACCGTAAATCATAGAACAAACACCCTCGTGAGATCAACCAATACATGAAGAAAGGGAAATGCAAGATGCATGATTCGATGAATAGCAACCATTGCATACTCTTCACAAGACATTCGTGGAGAAAACACCATTTAATTTCCTTTTCATTAGGGCTCGACTATTATCTTTCCCGTGGCGTGCCCACTCGCCATCTTCTCCCAAGCTTCTCCGATTTTGTGTAGAGGATAAGTCGAGTCCACCACCGTCTTCAGTTTCTCCTCCTTTACCAAATCCACCAATGCCTCCAGATTCTCAGCCTTCGGAACCATCATGAACGTCACCAATTTCTTATTCGAGAAGGTGAGCTTCTTCACAGCGAATGTCCACAAGAAGCCCAGCCCCGGACACAGATCGATCACCTTCCCATGCCTGCTCAAGCTGGCCTCGAATGTCGCCCATGGAATGCCGGGAGCCAAGTTGATCACGTAGTCGTACTCCTTCCCCGATGGGCTCTTCAGTGCAGCACCCTCCGGGGTTGCATAGTCCAGGACCTCATCCGCGCCCAGGCTCTTCACTAGGCCCACGTTGCGGGCCCCACAGGTTGCGGTGACGTGGGCATTCCCTAGCTTCGCCAGCTGCACCGCATAGTGGCCCACGCCGCCTGAGGCGGCTGTGATCAAGATGTTCTTCGTCTCTCCGGTCCCATCGAGCTTGATTCCACAGGCTCGCGTGAGGGCCTGGTGTGCTGTTAGGCCTGCTATGGGCAAGGCCGCGCCTTCTGCTGCAGATACTTCTGCTGGCCTTGCTACTGTCAAGGCCTCTCTCGCCGTTGCATACTCCGCCAGCCCGCCTCCAACCTGCCAGTCGGAATGGAAAATCATCGTCACATTGTTGAAGCAAAACAAGATCGATTATATAATGAGCTAAACAGGAGAGAAAATTAGAGAAGTTACCAAATGAAGTGAAGCTATCACTTTGTCGCCGAGTTTAAATTTGGTAACTCCGGATCCGATTTGGACTATTTCTCCAGCAACATCAGTTCCTGAGACATCCAAAAGTATACAAATTAACAACATTTTGTTTCTTATATACTCCACTTTTAATCAATACATATAAAACAGGTACATGGATACAAGTAGCAGCTAGAATCAACCTGGAGTAAAAGGGAATTTGCGAGGAAGAAATGGGCGGATCACGCCTTTCTGTATCTTCCAATCAGCCGGATTCAGACTCGTCGCCTCCACTTTCAGCAATACCTCATCAGCCTTTGGGATAGGGACCGGAGCTTCAGCATACTGATCAAACAAAGATTTAATTTGAATATCCCCATTTAATTGCCATATACAATATTCAATCTAACCATATACTGTATGATTTGTGCATCAAACAAGGAATTCAAGCAGGATTGTTTCTTGATCAGCCATTAAATCAATTCACCAAACCATCAAACAGCTCAAAATTTCAGAAACCAAAGAGAGAATTCAAAAATCACACACAAAAACAAGCTATGGAAGCCGACGGATAGTTGGCATATAGGAAATTAAGATGAGAGGGAAACCTGTAAAGCAGCAACACCGCCGCCATAGCTAGAGTATTGAACCGATTGCATAAGCTTACCTTCCATTGTCGCGATAAATTAGTTCAAAGGAGAGAACCGAATCGATGTTTTGGCTGTTTTGCTCCTTCAAATAGACTTACAAATAGTCAACCATATGGGGTTTCCTTTGAGATTATCACACACCTCATACACCACCTGTTCAGGGAAGTAGTCAACAGGCCATTTGATTTGGATCATTGGAATGATATATATATATATATATATATATATATATATATATATATATATATATATATATATATATATATATATATATATATATATATATATATATATATATATATATATATATATATATATATATAGGTTGGGTCTTGTGTTAACAAGCCTTATTGTGTTTTGTGTTAACAAATCTGAGCCTTTGATTGAATGAAATGGGTGGCTGAGAATATTTGACAATTTTGCCTTTTTCTTTAATTAAAAATCAATGGGACCCACTTCTTTCCTTCTTTACTTGTTGAATTATGCGCGTGTGTTGTACACTTTTTTTTGTGGCGTAACATTTTTGGGTGGAGTAACGTTTTTTTTGTGGTGCATTGTTTGAACTATTCGATAAGGTGATAAAAAATATTCGTTAACTTATACTTATTATTCGTTAGATAATAGAAAAAGAGTTGGTCAATTTTGCAACTATTCGCTAGGTTAATAGTAATTATTCGCTAAATTAATCGTTATTATTCATCCGTAAAGAGGAGTTATCATTTAGATAATAGCAAAAGGGTTGATCAATTTTGCAATTATTCGCTAGATTGATAGTAATTATTCGCTAAGTTGATAGTAATTATTCGCTGGGTTGGAAGAGTATGTAAATGTAATTCTTGATTTCCCACATCTAATTAACCAAATACATATGAATAATTCTGTATTATCAACGAATAGAAACTATGAATTTGCCGAATATTGACTCTGAACATAAAATAATAACTAAATAGTAAGGAATAACCTATCTCATTCCATCGAATATTTATTGCATACCAATGAATAATTCCTTATTCTTGATCGAATAACAAGGAGAATCATGAGCAACCGCTAATCTATATACAATAATTCCTTATTCTTGATCAAATACATATGAATAATTTTATATTATCAACGAATAGAAACTATGAACTTGCCGAATAGTGACTCTACATGAAATAATAACTAAATAGTAACGAATACTCTATCACATTCCATCGAATATTTATTGCATACCAATGAATAATTCCTTATTCTTGATCGAATATTAGTTGCATACCAATGAATAATTCCTTCAAGCTATGCTATAAGGTTACAAACTCATCATGTACCTTGGAGATCCGATGAAATCGAATACAGATTGAACAACAATTCAGGAAGAAGAAAACAAGAGTTACACAAGATTGAGCAACAATCGAACACAGATTGATCGCCGCCTACCTGTTCGTGGCCCTCGCTCGCAATCGGAGGTTGCCGTCGGAGATCCTAGGGTCCGCGAGATTGGCGTCCGAGTTCTTCCTCTGCAATTGGAAATTGCCTCATCCCCCGATCCCGAACCGCCATCGCCAATCGCCTTCGCCTGGGCTCAAGATGTTCTTCATCCCGAAAAACTGCCGACGATCAAAATCACCTGCCCGACGAAATCATCTCTCCCGGCGATGACCTTATTCCAGGACTTCCGGGCCTCCTTGAGCCTCGAGTACGCCGCATTCATCCTGAACACCAGCAAACAGAGGTTGCCGTCGAAGATCCGCCATGGGAGGTTGCCGTCGGAGATCGCCGCCTACCTGTTCGTGGCCCCCGCTCGCAATTGGAGGTTGCCGTCGGAGATCCGCCATGGGAGGAAGGAGGAGGATCGGGGAGGAAGAAGGAGGCGTCAATATGGGCCATCGCTTCGCCTTTTGAAAATGACAGATTGCGGTTAGGGTTGGGATTGTGATACACGCGCTTTATAGAGTCATGGGGTGTGCTTTTTTTCCTTTTTTATTTTCCATTAATAAAAATGATAGATTAATCACAGTCATTCAATTACACTAAATCAACGATCATTATTTGTTAACACAAAACATGTTAAGACTTGTAAACATTTGATCCATACTCTATATATATATATAGAGTATGGATCAAATGTTTACAAGGCTTAACATGTTTTATGTTAACAAATTATGACCGTTGGATGAATGAAGATGAAAGGCTGAGATTTTTTGATTTTTTGGATTAATTGATAATTGAAAGTTAAAAAACACAATCCCACGTTAAAAGCAAGCGCGTGTAACTGAATCATAACCTTACCCTATAATTGCTATCGTAGAGGAGATCGAGAGAAAGAGAAGGGTGAACGGACGAAGGGCAATAGGGCTTGAAGAGGCTGAAGTTTGCGGTTACCGGTGGCAGGAGGCCGGAGGCGGCGATCGACGGTCCGGCGACGACGATAACAACATCCGGCAGCCATAGGCGGAGGGCGACCATTTCATTCAATCAAAGGCCCAGATCTGTTAACACAAAACACATTAAGGGATGTTAACACATGACTATATATATATATATAGTCCCTGATGAAACACATGAAAGGAAGAAGAAAATTAAAGTAATGCATAAGATATTCTGAAAAACAAATGTAAAGCAACAAAGTTAAGATGGGCGGTATAGAATTTTTATATTTTTGTTATAGTTTGTGTCAATGGGCACAGTTGTGCTCCATATTTAGAAATACTGTTTTAAGGAAAAATGGTTTAGTTTTTTTCAAAACTAATTCTTTTCCCGAACCTTGTTCGGATTTTTTCATAATATTTTCAATCGAGTTTGGTGTATTAAACAAAATATTCGATACATCAATTTTCTACTAACATATTGCACATGATTTTTATCATGTTGTTCTTTGAAATTTTCTTTTCTTGAGATGATCAATACTTCAAATTTGGCGAGGAATAGTAAATCAACCTCTTCCACGCTTCTCCTAACATCCGTCCTGATCGAGGTAAAGAAAAGAAACCTTATACTGTTTTACTTAAGAAATTTGAGTGTGGATCCTCTATGATACTTTATCTATTACACATCATGTTGCACCTTTTAAATTGGTCTAAATTATAAAATGATTTGATAAAGATACCTTAAGTTTAAATGTATAAACCCTATATAGCTAAAGAATAAAAAAATGATATTTAGTGTGTGTGTGTTTTATAATGTCTTAGACACTTAATTAGAAAAATGTACCTTATGTTTAAGTATGAACCCTAAGAGGTCAAAACATTAAACTCATCAAATCACAGTGATTAAATACTTGGTTGCAATGATTAAACCCATCAAATCACAATCGAAACCTTCTATTTCACTTGAATAACACCAATATCGTATGATGAAATTTTATCAATAATTTATAATATTCAATTTCACAAATTTCATCAATGGAGTAAACTATTCATTACTATCTAAATATTTTACACAACAGAAATATATTGGAACCCTTGTCAAACTCCAGGCTTAAATATATGATAGGTTGAGCATCGAATATTTTTTTTCCTTATTGTATTTAATATTGAAAATCAATTTTCATAACCATAATAAATTTCACACCATGCTTGTGAGATGGGCTGCAGAAAATGAATGATTTATGTTTTTTACTTGTTTTAAGGTCGTGTGTATTTTAATCAGAACTCAATTACTTCACTTTTCCCTATAATAGACTATTCTTTTTAGATATTTTTTTAATATTTTTGGTACTTGTTATTCCTATTGCATTTAATATCGGAACCTAATTTTCATTGTCATAATAGATTTCACACCATGCCCGTGAATAAGACGGAATAAAATGAATGATTTATATTTTACTTGTTTTAAGGCAATGTGTATTTCATGGGAGTCCAATTATTCCAAATGGCATACAATATACGATTTGTTTTTAGATGTTTTTGCGTTTTGATTTATTTATTCTTATTTTATTTAGTATTGTAACCTTATTTTACGGAATGAGATCCTCTCATAATAGGAGATCTCCTTATATCCTCCTAATAAAAATCAATAGTCTAGATTTTCTTTATTAACTAACCCATTAATTGTAAAAAAAATAAGAAAAAACCAACAAACCCTGCTACTTGCCTACTTCTCCGCCTTACCCACCACCACCAGCATAACCCTAACCTCTTCACCACCTCCATTGATGGGGCAGCCTAAACACCACCGTACCACCATATTCCCAACCTCCTCACCACCTCCATGCCTCCATTGACGACTGAATACCCCGGAGACACTTGAGGACTTGCGGGAGCATGACTCGATCAGACAAAGGTTCGAGACTTTGAGCTCCTCACGCACACTACTTAGGTTCCCTTTCAATGTTACTATGAAGTCTGGAGAATTTAGAATCGAAAGCGAGCCTAATTTACCAATTCAATCTATTTAATTACAACAACTTGTAATCCAAAATTGGTCCAACCCAGAATAAAAAAGGTTTAAGCTTTGCCAAATGCCATCGGAAGTCAAGACAATTGGAAGAAAAAAATGCCAAATGTCGTTGAGTTCTCTAAACCCGCACCATCAGTAGAAGGCGGAGGAGGAAAGTTAGGGGTGTGCAGAAAAACCCGACACGACTGACACGACACAAAAAAACAAGAAACCGAAAAGACACAACACGATAATGACACGAACCGCTAAAACACGACATTAAACGGTTCGGATACGGTTCGGGCATATCCCCTTGTCGGATACCCGACACGAACCGTTTAATTTTTTAAAATTTATAGGTTCGGTAATATAGTACTAATATATATACAATCCTTAGAATATCATTAAAGTCTGCTAGCCTAGATGGTATTGAACTTAAGCGTGTTAGCAACCCATCTCACGTTCGAGTCCTAATGATGTCTATTTTCTCCACTTTTTATTTTTTAAGCCCAAATCGATTTCCCTTTTAAATTTTTTGCCCAAACTGATTTTAGGCCCAAATTAAACAAAGTCTTACAAGGCCCTAAACTATCTGTCGATTAAACAAAACCCTAATCTCTCACAGCCAACCGTTCTTCTCTTGTAAACTCAATTGAGCGATAGTTCTCCTGTTCTTCTAGATCTCTTCTTCCATTATCTTCTCCAGTTCTCCTGTGCTCCCAATCACCATGGAAGCAGCGATGGCGTCGGAATCCAAGAAGGAATATCTAGTCTCTCTGGAAGCAACAATAGCCCTTATTCACAAACTAAACAATCGTCCTTCTTCTATTCTATTCTCTTCCATGGCGGATGAAGCAGTGATCACCTTTCTTCTTCTATTCGATCTATTCTATTCTCTAGTTCTCCTCTTGCTCCAAGTCCGACCCACTCTCAATCTCTTCTTCCCTTCTCAAGTGCTCGGCGCGCCCATTCCGGAATCGCCCATCCCTCCCTCGGACCCCCTCAATCCTTCAATTCCAGAGGCAGGCTCTTTTTTAGAGCGAGTGCATCAAGCAACCGGTTCCGAGGCCGCCGACGAACCCACACCAGCCTGGAACCCCTCGGTGGCGGCGCCATCCCCCTGGTCTGACCGAGAACCCAACTTCGCAACCGACTTGAAAAGCGCCGAGCGGAGATCCCGTTCTAGTTTCTCTTTTTCCTCGAACTCCAATCTAGATCTGGCTCCACTGTTTCTACCATTCTTCTTCGGCATAACGGGACTGCCGTCGGACGACCACTGGGCCAGTGAATCGGGCGGCACACAACAACGCGCAGGGTACAGAAGAAACGCCTAAACAATCGCCCAAAAGAGAGAGTTTTGATACGCCCAATTTCAGTTTTTGGTATTGGCAAGCAATAGAACATGGGAAGAAAGTGAGAACGTGGGGGAGAAAGTGAAAACTGTATTTCTTACCTTTACTCAGAGAATGACATGTGGCTCATTCTTTTACAAAGAGCTTGCTTCTAAAATAATAAGTATAAGGGGTGGATGTTTTAGCCTAGTGATATTAACTTAATCATTGATACAGTTTAGAGGAAACAAAAAACTTCGTATAAATTTTATTAATTTTTTTAACAGGTAAAGATAAAAATCTATATCTAATATCTAATATCTAATATCTAATATACTACTAAAACACTTGCATTTCTGGGACACGTGACGGTCATATACTAAAAGTTGGAAATTTAGGATAAATCCTCAATTACTTCTCAAATTGTTTAAAATTCTTCTCATGTTTAAGGTTTTTTTGAAAACAAATCTGAATTGCGGTCCCACTTTTATATTTAATTGACTTAATAATTAAATAATTAATTATTTAACCATAATATTGATTTGGTTAGGTAATTTCTTTCAAGATATATACTGTTAATCAAACAAATTGATCTATTTGAAACTATTAACCTGTATTTTCACCCAAATTGATCTATTTGAAACAAATTGATAAGATTTTACTAACCTATATTTTCACCCAAATTGTTCTATTTGAAACTATTAACCAAATCTCATATATGTTATTTATGTTTGAATATTATAACAAACTTTAACCTTTTTTAATTAATTTTATCTTAACCAATTTTTTTCAAGTTTAAAACTTACTTTTCTTTTCACAAAATAAAAATAAAATTAAATCACTTTTGCTTCACGTAACTAGATAAATATATATCAACTATTTAGACCCCGTTTAGCATAATTAATAGTTTTTTAGAAATTTTTTTAATAATATATAGCTTTGCATAAGCTAAAATTGAGATAATGTTTTTCTTTAATTTTCTTAACTGGATACCATCTTAAACTTTTCAATTCTCTACTTTTTATTGTATCGAAAAAAAATCCTCTACTTTTTATATTTATAAATATACTGTTTATCTTCTCTTTCATCACCCTATTTGTATAAATTATCCTATCAGATAAGATTATCAAATATCTTCATAGCTTATATAAAAAAATAGTTCAATTTAATATATATCTTACACACATGACCTATTACTCTATTAGGTTTGAATAGTAAATTATATATGAATTTTTAAATGACTTATAAATGTAAAAATAATAAAATTAGTAATTCCTTTACAATTGTGATGGATTGATAGAATTCCATAAATGAGTAATTCCTTGACAATTATACACTTTGATTAAAAGTATATTTAGAAAGATGGTTAGCACAAATATTGAAAAGGAATCCTTTACATACTTATAAATAAAAACATATTTCTAATAAGAGAAACCGATAATATTTTTTATGAGTATGTAAATAATATATTCTTAATACATAAATTTATAAAAATTAAAATTGTTTATTAGTTAGTAAATAGATATAGATGGACAATTAAAATGAACTTAAATTAATTAAATTGAAGATTGGTTTTAAACGAATAACTAGCCACCTATAAAATCTAGGTTGTTTTCATGGATTTTAAATTTGAATTTTTTAAATTATTTGAGCATTTTAGATATTTTTACAACTTTATCGTAACTCAACCGTTTCAAAATTTCATTTTCACACACTGACACACACCATTAATTAAGGGTAATATATGACCTGATATACAAATAAAATATTTAATAATCTTAAATTTAATTTATTATTAATTTGAAAATGATTTAATAAATATTTAGTTAATTTAATTTATTATTGTTGTGCAAATAATGTATTTAATTTTTACAACTGGATTTAAGTTGATTATCGATCAGTTATTTTGCCCATAATTAGTAAACTTAAAGAGCACATTTGAAAACAAACTAATAAATATAATCTTATGATTGTAATACACTAGAAATTTCAAGAAAAGATCATAAATTATTTTACCTTTAAAAAATTTGGTTATACTATTTTATGTTGTATAGAATAAAATTTGATATAATATATGTATGGAGAGGTGACAAAAGATTAAAATGAAAATTTTATTTTAAAAAATTGATATATATTTTATAAAGTACAAAATAATTCAAATTAAAAAAATAAGGAATTCAATAAAAGTATTTGGTTCTACCTTTCAGCCGATTAAATAAATAAATATTTGTCGAATGTGAGTCGTATTGAATCTTCTCCAACACTTTTTATGTTCTCTTCATCTCAAATTTCTTAAAATTCCATTTACCTAGCGTTTGTCGAATGTGTAGTCTACACCTAACAAAGTATTTGGTTCTACTTTTCAGCCCATTACAATAAACAAATATTTGTTTAATGTTCAAAGTAACCAATCAACTTACTAAAAAAACATAGAAGGTGAAAAAAATAATTAAATTAAACACTCTCTACATTCATGCATACAACTATTTCTATCTAGAAAGGTGAGACATTGACATTTTACCACATATATTATATACTGATATAATACAAGCATTATTTTTTCCGAATTAATATTATTTGGCTATATCGTTTTCATATTATTATACTATTATAATATGTATATAATGTAACTAAATTATGATAATATATTCTAAAAGTATATAATATACTTTACAAATTCCGTGCGTCACGCACGGCTACTGCGCTAGTATAATACTAAAACACTTGCAAAATGGGACACGTGACGGCCATACATTTAAAGTTAGAAATTTAAGATATATCCCCAATTGCTTCTCCAAATGTTTAAAAATCTCACCTTAAAAATAGATCATCTAACCAATCATAATTTAGCTTTAATCAATTACTTAATTTTAATCTATCTAATCTAATTCAGTTAATTCCTAATTTAATTTTCTAATCACGCTATTGTCCATCTTTAATTAAAAATAATAATTGATGGAACTTACCCTAAATTTCAAATTTTTTTTAAAAAAAAACAATTTTTATATATACAAATTAAGGCCTAACCATCTAGAATGAATTATTTCATCTATCTAGCATAAACCAATTCTCATTAATGATTAATCAATGATATTTAATCAATCATCTATATATATAATTTCTAAAACTATATACCCCAAATAAAAAAAATTACGATTAAATTTTATTAACCAATCAAAAAAAAAATCAAATCATTTATGTCAAGATAAAATTTGAACGTAAAAGGCAAGATTAAACTAAAAAAAAATCTTTCGGATGGAACCTAATTAACAGAACCGGCTTGCGCCGACAGGCTCGACCCACTGGTAAAGAGCAAGGTAAACCTTGGATTTTCACCAAGGAAAGAGGCGGAAGAAGGGATCGAACCCGGGACCTCCTTACCTCTCCCCTTGCTCCTTACCACTAGGCCACCCCGACTGGGGCTAGTGGTTCACTATTTTTTATTAGATCAACAGATCAATTGTATCTAGATTATCTAATAAAACAAGATTAGCTCTACATAGTTTTTTAATTAAAAGTTTTCTGTATACCAATACATATTCATTATTGATGTGGGTACGTACATTTGAAATGGTAAGCCCGTGCCTTAGGCACGAGTACTGTATTTTGAGACGGATGAAACATTTTTTTTTTACTTTTAAGTTTATTACAAGAATATTTCTTTTCTCATTTTTATGTGCTCTTCATCCAAAATATCTTAAAACTCTATTCACCTAGAGTTTGTATAATATGTAATTGAACTACCAAATTATTTGGTCTATAATTTATTTACATTTTTATATCCTGCCTTAGGCATTTCAAATCTCAAACATTGACGTTTTGCCACCTAGAGTTTGTATAATATGTATTATCCTGCTAGAAAGGTGAGACATTGACGTTTTGCCACATATATTATATATTGATATATAATATAAGCATTATTTTTTTAATCCAAATTTATATTATTTTGTTATATCGTTTTCATATTATTATAATAGTATAATACATCTATTATATAATGTAAATAAATTATAGTAATATCTTCTATAATATAATATACTTTACAAATCCCGTGCGTTACGCATGGGCACTAAGCTAGTTATAATACTAAAGGAGAAGTCGCCTACGACATGTGGCGGCTTCTCTTTTAATGTAGCCCCCCTTTTTTTATTAATCGATTTATTTTAATATTTTTAATCGATTTTTTTAAATTTGTTTTAATTGTTTGTTAAATTAAAACTTATCTAATTTAGTTGAGATTTAATTGTTTGTTAAATTAAAACTTATCTAATTTAGTTGAGATCTTGGTTTTTATGATTGATGATTTGGATCCCGTAAAATCCCTCATCCGGCGTAGGTTTGTTTTTATTTTGAAAATTACTTTATTTATTTTAATTTTTTGTTAATTTTTAATCGATTTGTTTTAATTGTTTGTTAAATTAAATATTTTCTAATTTAGTTGAGATCTTTGTATATATGATTGATGATTTGGATCCCCTAAATCTGACGTAGCTTTTTTTTTTAAGATTAATTTTTTTATTTGTTTATTTTAATTTCGAGTTGAACCCCAACACCCCTACCCTACTTCGCTTCCACTTGCATTTAGAGAGGGAACCCTATTCTCAATCCTATAGTGCAACGAAAACGCTACAGTAATTGAGGAGAAGGAGGGCGAGGGTGCCCAACAAGAGGATGACCAGGAGGACCAAATAGACAAGGAAACGAAAGATGACGAGGATGACGATGATGGAAGAGGAGGAGCATCTACAATATAGTCGTCGTAGGCGACAAGGTTCCTAGTAGTATTTTTATTTATATCATACGTTTTTTTAGTGAAACTAACATGTGTTTGGATATTTTTTTGGGTTTGCTTAAATTTTCTAGAATATAAACAATATAAGTTTACTAAAATATAAGTGATTTTTATCATAAAATTGAATATAAATTAGAACTTAAGTAAATGTGAAAGAACACTTAATATTAAAGTAAGCGGGATCAAAAAGTTATAATAAATATTTATAAGTTTCAACAACCAATTCTTTATTAAATAAACAAAAATCATTACATGAAATAATAATAAATATGGATATAATTATTGGTTTAACAACAACTTATTTTCAAATTTTAGAAACATAAATAAAAATTTCATTTCTAATAAAAACGCGATTGCTAAACCTATTATTTTAAAACAATATTAAATTTATTACTGCAATTTAAATCTCATTACATATTTTAAAATTAAAAAATTGTTAGAATATAGGGAATAAGAGAGCAGACAAAGACTCTTTCATGGAAAAACAAGGGAGTAGAGATGAGACTTCTCATTCATGTGTGTTTCTCAAGTGAGGTTTACAAGCCTTTATATAGGCAAATGTGGGAGGTTAGAGGAGATGAAACATCCACCTCTTAATGGATTTATAACACTCCCCATTGGACGTAAACCTCGAACATTACAATCTGTCTCGTTAAAAAACCTCGCATCGAAAACCCAATGGGACAAAACTATAGGACTAAGGGAAAAAGAGTACAGATGTCGTTCGATACGCTTTTGTGATACTGCCTCGTTAAAAACCTTGTCAGGAAAACTCTATGGGACAAAACCTTATCGAAGGGAA
The DNA here is from genome assembly GCA_963922045.1 of Persicaria maculosa. Taxonomy (NCBI): domain Eukaryota; kingdom Viridiplantae; phylum Streptophyta; class Magnoliopsida; order Caryophyllales; family Polygonaceae; genus Persicaria; species Persicaria maculosa. The sequence goes on along the minus strand of OY998262.1, from coordinate 42,124,924 downwards.
AAAGAGTGCAGTGCGTATATTCTCCCCCTGAAAACAACGTCCTTCTTGCAGCTTTCTCATTCTGATAAGCACTTCAAACTTCTTGTCTTCTTGATAATGCCGACTTCATGAGTTGTATGGTCGAGTCTGAAAGTTGTCGTCGATGTGTGCAAGTGAAAATGCCTTCATATATCATACTTGACTTCGATGCAATAGACTTCCTTGTCTTTGGTGATGAGCTGCTTTCAATGCACAACTATAAGGTACTTTAGGACCTAGTGTGCTTTTCAACGTTTGATACAGGGGATCTGATGTATAGATGGTGTATAAGTTGCCTTATTAAAAACCTTACCTTGGAAAAACCCAGTGGGATAAAAACTAAGATTAAGGAAAAGAGTACACCGTTGTGTATAGTAGTTCAGGACTCAATACACTATGTCACCACTTACACAATACTTCAAGTACTACAAGCACCCTTTTGCTTAATCGGGTACATATGACGAGGCTTTCATATTGATGCTTCAGGCATTTCAAATTAATCGATCATTTTCACTTATATTCTTTTATTAATGATCAATTTGAGTATACAACTACTATACCCGTCTTACGATTAGAGTTGGTTCATCGACAACCAAAGATTATATCCACTGTTGGTAAATATATTTTCATATCATCCACTTTAGACTTTTGTGCAATCCGTCTAGTTTTATATTTTACAAATTTCTTTCGCTTACTGCGGTATTGTATAAACTCTCACTTAAAACTAATGATGTTATACTTTCCGATGTTGGAACTACGGGTCCAATAAAAACATTCTTAAGGAATTCATCTTTGTATGAATTGCTTTTATCTCTTTTACCATCATGTCGATGTCGACATCCATTATTTGATTGATGATCATCAAATTTCCATGAGCTCTTTCTACTTCTGGGGAACCCTAAAGTGAGAGCATAGTGATCATCAACACTTCTGGTGTATTTGAGACTCACTTATATTTTTTTGGTTTTCGGAGTTACTTCTGTAACCTCCAAATGAGCTAGCTAGTGCAATATATGTGACTTAATCACTTTCTTGGCCTTAGTAAATGCATTCGATGGCTTTCTGCTAAACCATATAATTATCATTTGGTGTACATAAGTGTTGAACTTCTGGTCCACTTTCATTTATCCGCGGATCCCAAATGATAGATAGAGAAGTTGCTTTCATGCAATCTCTTTCTTAATACATAGTCTCATTTCCTCTCCCCCTAAATACCGAGCATTTGATCACCTTTATAAAGCTCGAGGTATTTGATATCATTAGGGACTCAAACCCCATGTATCACTCAACTTCTTTGTGGTCTTTTAGTTAATTGTGGAGGAGGCCTCAGAACATATACTCTCTTCTGGAGATAATTTGGGAGAAGTTATTGTGTCAAATTCGAAATGCAAAATGGGCCCATTTGACTAACGCGCGACTCTTCTAGGTCGTTGTGAGCTACTATATGCTCCATAAACATTCTCTACCTTTTCATATGACCAATGTGTTAAGGCATCTATATTGGAATAACATTGGTCCATATGACGATGTTGTATGTTCGTAGTTGTCTCATTGAACTCGGTCAAGAGACATAAGAGACTTTGCATTTACTCTTTATTATAGACGGTCTTGTTATTATTTTGCCAAGAGAACAAGCCGTAGATATATGGCCACTCTTATTAAGGATCTTCCGGTCCAAGGATCTTCTAGTCCTTTGGGGGGTATTCATGTGAATTTCAATGATCTTGCGAATCATCGTTTTTCTTGAGTGACCAAATGCCACAAAGAATAAGATTTTATCATCAACTAACTTCTGGTTAGTGACATCATAAGTTTCAATAGTAAAACATTCTAACCATTGAGCTTTATATATACATGGTGATCCATTTATTTAATCTGATGCCGTTAACTGGGTATTTTCATAACTTCTGTTGGAGTCATACTACAAGTATGAAACTAACGACCATTATTCATAATATTCTTTAGGACATTAGAAATTGACCTTACAAAGATGACCTAGTTATAAGCCACGACAATAACATTGGTTGCGCGCTCAACCATTACCTCTTTTACACCCTCTACAAGAGGGGCATGCTTCAGGCAATGCTTAGAGGATTGTCAGGAAGTGACCTTATAAACCAGATTATGCTTTGTGGTTATTTATATTGGTTGTACTAACCAAATAAAAATAGTTCTGAATATGACATAACCCACATTCCATTTACTTCTTCAAGAGTACAAAAGTTTAAAATAAAATCTTATATACTCTTCTAGAGTTTGAAATTAGAGAGACAAGCTCTTATGCAAATTTTGATGAAAACTCACAATCTGCTGGATTATTTACAATTGGCATCGAGACTTTGAACTCTTAGCGAGATAAGTGTTACAATCTACTGGATTGTTTAACCATTGAGTTTAGGAACTTCAAGCGCACAAAATAGGTTTTGAAACACTCACAATATAGTTGATTATGGTAATAATAATAATAATAAAACTATGTAAAAGATAATACTAAATAGTAAAGTATGTTAAGAAACATGTATATCAACAAAAATAATCTTTAATAAATAAATAAAATTAATGTCAACTTCGGGTGATAAGAAAATTTAACATAGATCTTCGAGATCGATCTTTTTATCACCTACGTCAGGAGGTGTTACTCTTATATGCAATTTTATCGTTTTCTGCAGGAAACTGATGGAGAAACATTAAGGATCAGAGTTGATTTGTTTCTCTGGCTATATGAATCATCACTACAAGGACGACGTTTACCAGTTCATCCCTAAAAGGGTGCGGTTTATCATTCATCTACTTTGGGAGATTTCCACTCATCTATTTAAAAAGATGTGTTTTTTTTTTCATCTACTTCAAGAGATATATCTATTCATCTACTTCAATCAAGAGATGAAGAATAAAATTGTAATCTATACAAATAAAATAAATAAAATAAAATAAAAGGATAATCATTGATATATCACTTCAGGGATTTGCTTAAGGGATGAAAATAATCGGTCTATCTCAAAGATACGACTTGTTAATTCATTCACCTACTTCAGGAGATGAGAACGTTAATTAATCTCTTTCGAGAGATGTACTCGTTCATCTACTTCGGGAGATGTACCCGTTCATCTACTTCGGGAGATGAGAATTAAACAAATATAGTTTAAATAAATAAAATATTAACCAATCGCTATGGAGTCGCTTCATGGATGGTATTAATCCGATCATCGCTTCGAGGATGAGATTAATTGGATCATCGCTTCGGAGATGATATTTGTCTTTAGTTTTATCCACTTCGAGGGATAAATCCTACCAATTCGGGGGGTTCATATAACTTATGTCTACACGACTACACATCATCTTTGAGGACGTGTTCATATACTTCCCAAGGGCAAAATATGCAACCTTGGAAGTTTTGGGCTCTTTTATGTAGATGTATATATAAGGTACGAGCTAATTTGTGGTTTGAAAGAACTATGGGCTGATTTTGTAAATAAATCAAATATGAATCGTTACCTATTGAATTCAAATTGATTCACCTGTTTAACTTCGTCTTCCTCGCTGGCCGGGTTGGGGGGAGGAACTCGCCGCCATCTTCAACAAAGCTCGTCCGTGACCACCACCAACTCTCTGCTTTCCACCCGTATCGATCTCTCCTGTTGATCTAGAGGATATCAGAGAGGAAGAAAAGAGAGGGAAACCGAAAATGTTTATTGATTGAATGAAGTGAGTTTGCAACAATGTACATAGAGGCCTATTTATAGTGTTCCTTACAATCCTGACTTACAACTACTTAGTGTATACTAACACCCCCCCTCAAGTTGGTGGTGATTCTGGAGACATCAACCCCAACTTGGGCAGGATAGAGGAGTGTTGAGGCCCGTGTAATGGCTTGGTAAACACATCTGCAAGCTGAGAATGGGTGGGCACATGTTGTAGCTTGATCAAGCCAGCAAGCAACTGAGAACGAACATAGTGACAGTCGATGTCAATGTGCTTTGTTCGTTCGTGAAAAACCGGATTCTTTGCAATGTATATAGCAGATTGACTGTCGCATTTGAGAGGAATAGGTGTGATGTTAGGTACCTCCATCCCATGAAACAGACGACTTAGCCAGGCAAGCTCTGTAGTTACTCTCCTCATTGAGCGATATTCAGCTTCAGCTGAAGATAGAGAGATAGTTGCTTGCTTCTTTGATTTACATGACACAGGAGAACCACCAATGGTGATGTAATAGCCACTGATTGATCGTCTGGTAACAGGGCATGAAGCCCAATCCGAATCACAAGATGCTAAAAGCTGGAAGGTAGGGGAATTGTCAAGAAGAATTCCCAGATCAGAAGTGCAGTGAAGGTACTGAATGACATGCATAGCAGCTTTCCAATTAGCCTCAGCAGGAGATTGCATAAATTGACATAAGTGCTGAACTGTGAAAGATAAGTCAGGACGAGTGTTGGTGAGAAAATTCATCTTACCAACAAGCTGACGTTATAAGGAAGGATCCTGTAACAGAGGGCCAGTAGAATCCCCAAGTTTGAGAGCTGGATCAAGTGGACTTAAAGTGACCCGAGCTGAATCTTTGGGAAAGTCCTTGAGAAGCTCATGAAGGAACTTCCTTTGAGTAATGAGAATCCCTTTGTTGTGAGAGAGGAACTCAATTCCCAAAAAATAGTTCAAAGAGCCTAAGTCTTTGATACTAAACTGCTCATCTAGAGTTTGCTTTAAAGAGGAAATCCCTTGCAAATCATTGCCAGTAACTACTATATCATCAACATATACCACCAAGAACACAAACAGATTGTTGTGTTTCTTATGAAATAAGGAGTAATCATTGAGGGACTGAATATAGCCTTGAGCAATTAGAGATTCAGATAGTTTGCTATACCATTGGCGTGATGCCTGTTTTAGGCCATATAGAGACTTATTTAGTCTGCAAACCTTACCAGGATGAATGTGTTGGAGACCAAGAGGAACTTTCATGAACACTTCAGTGTCAATATCACCATGCAAGAATGCATTGTTGACGTCTAATTGAGAGAGAGACCATCCTTTCTTAACAGCAATAGCAATCAAACTCCTGATTGTTGTCATTTTTGCTACTGGAGAAAAGGTCTCTTGGTAGTCAATTCCAGCCTTTTGAGTACACCCTTTAATAACTAGACGAGCCTTGTGTCTTTCAAGACTTCCATCTGCTCGAAATTTCAGTTTATAGACCCATTTGGAACTGATTGGTCTCTTTCCTTTTGGAAGATCAACAATATCCCAAGTGTTGTTTCTATGAAGAGCATCCAACTCTGATTGCATGGCCTATTGCCATTCAGGAGTAATAACAGCTTCTTCATAGCAACAGGGCTCAACCAAAAGAGCTAGATTAGTCAACAACTGTTGAGAGGCCAAAGTGAGAGCATTGAAAGAGAAACTTGGTAATTGGGAGACAAGATTGTAATGGTAATCCTGAAGATAAGCAGAAGGGACCGAAAGTCTGGATGATCTTCGAGGTGGAGCAGGAATTGGTTGATTTATGTGTGTATGATCTGAAGTAGAAGTATAAGGATGATCTGTAGGAGTGGGATCTTTTTGCAGGGATAGGCCTGTAAGAGCTGGAATCAGGCAGCAAAGAGAGATTACCAAAGGGAAAAATATTTTCATGAAAAACTACATCTCTGGACAAGATGATTTGTTTGGTGGAAAGACACAAAAGCTTGTAAGCCTTCTTATCTGGAGGATATCCTATAAAAACACAAGGAGAGGCCCTGGGCATGAATTTATTCCTACCAGCAGGAGAAGTGGAAGCATATACCAAACAACCAAAGGTTCTGAGATGAGAGTAAGAAGGAGGACTCCCATATAGCTTCTCATAAGGAGATACATTGCCAAGAACCTTAGAAGGAAACCTGTTGATGAAATATGTAGCAGTCAATAGGCATTCCCCCCAAAATTTGATAGGAACTGAAGACTGAAATAACAGTGCTCTAGCAGTTTCCAATAGGTGTTTATGTTTCCTTTCTACCACACCATTCTGTTGAGGAGAATAAGCACATGAAGACTGGTGAATAATGCCCTTAGATTTAAAGAATTCAATGCCAACAGTACTGAACCCAAGATCAGGAGCATTGTCTGATCTGACCACTTTCACCAATCTGCCAAACTGAGTATGAACTAACTGAATGAAAGATTGCAAAGTAGAGAAAGCTTCTTTTCTGGATTTCAACAAATGAGTCCATGTAACTCTGGTGAATTCATCAACAATTGTCAAAAAATATTGAAATCCATTATATGTATGGGAATTATAAGGACCCCATGTATCCACATGTATCAAATCAAATGCACATGAAGTAGAAATAGAGCTACTAAGAAAAGGAGATCTCTGATGCCTAGCCTTAGCACAGATCTCACAAGCTGCTATATTCTCTTTATTTATGTCACAAGAGAATAGAGTTTTAAGCTTGTACAAAGGTAAATGACCTAATCGAGAATGCAGTAAACCAATATCAGACACTACAGAATTGACTGAAACATCAGAAGATGAACCAATGGATGGATGTGATGTGATCAACTTATTCTTATGAATGATTGATAGAGGGGCTGAGAAAGCATATAATCGGTTGTGTACTCTACCAAGCTCCAGACGGCTCTTCAGAGAAGGGCCTTGCAACCAACACATGGAAGATGAGAAGCAAACAATGCAATCAAGTTGAGCAGCAAGCTTGGGTACTGATAACAGATTGAACTTGAACACAGGCACGAAAAATACACCAGTTAATGTCAGTTATGAAGATACTCTCACTGTGCCAGCCAATGAAACAGAAACTGAAGTCCCATTTGGAATACTAATCTGAATAGGATGATGCAAAGGACTCAAGTCCGTAAAGAAATCCAAATTGTGACACATGTGGTCACTAGCCCCCGTATCAACTATCCAAGTGAACTTATCAAACATAATACCAGAAGAATTAGTTTGAAGAGACGAAGAAAAACAAGAAATACCAACGAAATTCACATAGCTTGGAGTGTTGCCAGATGATGATGGGGAAGATCGCTGAAGTAGAGCAATGAGCTGAGTGTACTGATCAGCTGACAGTCCTGGAATGGCTGAAGAAGATGGTGGTGAAGACGAAGAAGGAGCATCGTCTGAGGTCATGGATGAATTTGCAGAACTCTTGTTCTTGGATCCAAGAGGATAACCTGAAGCTTGTAACACCGATCGACCAAATGTCCAGTTCTGCTGCAATGAGAACAGACATGCCTTTCGTTGTTGCCATTGTGACGGTTTTGATTGACTGAATCTTTAGAGGAATCAGATTCCTTCGAGGATGAAGAATTAGAATCCTTCGGAGGTCTGACTGTAACCAAATTAGCAGCAGCATCAATCGGAGATTTGCAAGTTTTCATGGACCGTTGTGTTTCTTCTTGAGAAAGAAGAAAGTATGCCTGATTAATGTCTGGAAGCGGAGAATTCATAAGGATTCCACTGCGAATTGGAATATACGAATCATCAAGCGCCATCAGGAACTGAAATAGACGCCGATCTTTCTCAATTTGCTTGATAGCTTGAGTGAAACCACAAACACCAGGACAAGCGCAATCTGGAACAGCTCGGAGTGAATCTTGCTCCTCCCAGATCTTCTTGAGGCGAGTGAATAGACCAGAAATAGAGTCTGCACCTTGCGAAATTGAGTAAAATTGTTGCTCAATTGCAAATTTTTGAGCGCCACTTGAATTGGAGAAACGAGCAATTAGATCCAGCCAGATCAATCATGCGTTGCGAGCTCCCATGAAGCTCTCGGCGATCTTCTTTGTCATTGCGTTTATCAACCAAGAAACGACCATGTCATTACAGCGTATCCAGAAACGCAAAGTCGGAGAACCAGAAGCTGGACGAGGGAGCTCTCCATCAACAAATCCGAGTTTGTTTTTCGCCGACAGAGCAATCTCCATGGCGTGTCGCCACGCAAAGAAACCAGTACCATCAAACACCTTTGTGGTGAGAATGCAGCCTGGATTATCCGAAGGATGCAGATACAAAGGATCGTTGTGATCAATCGAAGGAACTGGATTTGGAGCGATAACCTGCTCCATAGCCGGATCGAAGGAAGCGGAAGACAAGAACCAGAAAATCGTTAGGCTGATACCATGTTGATCTAGAGGATATCAGAGAGGAAGAAAAGAGAGGGAAACTGAAAATGTTTATTGATTGAATGAAGTGAGTTTGCAACAATGTACGTAGAGGCCTATTTATAGTGTTCCTTACAATCCTGACTTACAACTACTTAGTGTATACTAACATCTCCAACTCCTTCCCTCGACGGCTACCGCCACCACCATCGCCGCCGCGTCATACCTTCAGCGCGCAACGATCCCGATCTGGTTGGGATTTGGAGGCGTTGATTACGGCACCCGCCGTGTCTCTCTCTCCACCGCTGTCCTTGTTTTGATGTATATCGATGGAAGGCTTAATTAGGCGGCACTGTACCCCACCGAGATCTCCTTTATCCTCCGCTCATCGCGGGGCATGCAGCAAAAGGCTTGTGGCTTCGATGTCGATCGCATTGCCGAGTTCCTTCTGATGTTAGGAAGAAGCAGATCATGAGGGTCGCATAGAGGTAGTCGACTCGTCGGCATCGGAGGAGGATTAATGGGGATTGGGGAAGCACAGGGGTTGCCTACACCATCCATGGCTACCAATATCGGTTAGTCTTCAAAGAAGTAAAAGAGAAAATTGCAATATATACATCTAATTTTTAGTTTTAGAAATGCAGGTGCTTAGATGCTAGGGGCGGTGGATTGTGAAGCACTGATCGATCTCGATTGTGTACTCAAATCTTAGATGTAGCATAAGACAATAGTTGTCCTAATAAAACCAAGATTCAAGATGCATGGCAACTAAGCAATCGGTAATTAAACCGATAGAAAATTTGGTGGTTCAAGATCGACCATAAAGGACAAACGTTGGGCAATGATCTTGAAACCCTAGTACGTAGTTGACGGAGTAAACTAGTGCTGATAACGTGTTAGAATATAGGGAATAAGAGAGCAGAGAAAGACTCTTTCATGGAAAAACATGGGAGTAGAGAGGAGACTTCTCATTCATGTGTGTTTCTCAAGTGAGGTATATAAGCCTTTATATAGGCAAATGTGGGAGGTTAGAGGAGATGAAACATCCACCTCTTAATGGATTTATAACAAAAATAGTTAACTTTTTTTTTTTTGATGAAAACATCATTTTCTACTTAACTAGTTATTTTGTTACTTTTGTTCTTTATTTTTTTTTACAAAAATAAATTCCGTAACATCACAAATGCTACTGTGCATTACACTGCCTTTGATAAAACAAAAACAAAAACAAAATATACAGGTGAGTCTCTGCCTGAATGACTCACCTCAAATATGTTCTCTGCAACAGCACAAGCAGGGCAGGAATCTCGTTGACTTGCCTGCAACCCTAGAGTCCCCGTTACAAACAACGTCTTTGGGTTTTTTAAAACAAAATGAATAAGTAAGTCGTTGTTTTAAAAAGCGACTTTAACCCCCACTTTGACTAATTGTCAAAATACTTTCGATTCTTGGCTATCCTCCAAAAAAAATTTGTGTTTTTGGCCCATTCGAAAAAAAAATCCAATTTTCATTCAGTAAGAACATGGAATCATTCAGTAGTTCATCTGTTCATTCATCCACTGAAAATAAAGAAGTAAATGAAATGGCCTAAAATATAAGAGTTCATCTATCTGTTCATTCATCTAACAAAAGAAAAAATCAATCTTTATTCAAACAAAAAAAAAATAGCCGTTACAACTACTGAAAAGGCGTTAATCAAACAATAGTAAAATAGTACATAAAGCATGATGACTAAGATGGCACTGGCATACATGGAAAGTGATTTGGGTGCCCACTCAGATCTCCTATTGTCAAAAAGAACACAGCATCTATTGATTACAATGCAGAAAAACATGGGTATCCAAATCACTACCCACCCCATTCTTAGCCTAAACCACAAAACACCATCTTTTCTTGTCACTCATAGCATAAAATTGTTCAAGGAATAGTTTCGGGTTGTCTAACTAAGCGTCACACTCGGGTACTTGCAATATCCATGGCCTGCAAACACCAAGAAAAAAACAACCAAAACAAGTGTATGATTTAGAGTCATCACAAATATAACATAAACACGAAAAGAAGGCGGAAAATGGGGCGTGTGAAGACGCTGCTTACTTGGATCTTTAGTAGTCTGCACGGCGAGACCATTGAAGTAACAAGTTGCACCTTGGCTTCTAAACTGCGCCCAATACGAACTAAAAGCATAGCTCGCGTGCACAAGCAACAGGTTCGGCTTGTAGCATGCTTTCCCGGGCTGAATAGCGTCACAAGTGGCGTTCCCTTGAGAGCAAGCGTATGCCACAGCAGATCCCACCTCCGACATATTAGCTCCTCTAGCGACGACACACCATATCTTCCCTTTGTAAGGCGCATTGTTGGTTCCTTCTGCTACGGGTGGGTAATCTGAAGGTAGCGTCTTACCGGAGAAATCAATTGGATAAACCTTCCTACCATTCGGGTAGTAAACCCCCCAATGCCGCTCTGTTGCTGGCCCTGGCTTTTGGTTTTCGTTATACAAGGAAAATATAAATGCTGGCAAAACTACACCCGGACGTGCAGGTGTGCCGAGTGGTGGTTTGGTGGTCAATTTTTTCACTAGGTTTCGATTGTAAGTGGCGGCATTGTGAGAATTCCCTCCAATCTGATCGAAATCACAGCCGTTAGGCCAGCCAGTCTCGCTGATCCAAAGCCTGACATCAGGAATGCCGAGCTTCTTCATTGCGAAAATGACAGCATCAAGCATCTGATCAAGCAGATTGGTGTAGCTCAAGCCACTGACAGGGTCAGTATAATTCGTCCCACCATTGAAGAGGGCGTAATCTAGGTTGATGTTAGGGTAATTCTGTGACCAAACAAAGTAAGGGTAACAATCCACAAAGTAGAATGACTTGGTCCTCCACAGGAACTGCAACATGGGCTTCACAACTGACACAGCAATGTCGGACCTAAAGGTTCCGTTAGAGGGAGGGAACGAGCTCTCGAGGACATCCATGGCCATGGGTGTACTCACTTTGACCTTGGTGATATTCAAGGTCTTAAGTGCTACCTTGATCTTTCTCATGGCAGGCACAAGACAAAACCAAGTCTTTTTATCGGCTTCATTGGTGGAGCTAAGGATTTCATTTCCTACAAGGATATACCTAATCAAGGTCTTAGGGTAGTATGGAAGGACATTGTTGTGGATCCACTCATTCGCCATCGACTGGTTACCAGACATATTGACAATGAGGTTATTCGGAACCATAACCGAAACTTGAAGGCTAGTGCCTTTGAGGGCATTGAGGATTTCAGGCTGTGCATCATAGATTTTTACTCGGCTTCCGTTGATTTGCTTGATGAGCTCAATGGATTCCGATGCAGACGGTAAATTGTTGCCCAATACACCATAGTTGATACCAACCTTAGGATGGAACTCAGCACCTATACATACCAACAACAACAAAAAAATGAAATGAAATGTAGTGTACAATGGAGATGATCTTGTTACAGTGTATGTATCATTCCTCATTGATTGAACTATATAGACTTGCAAATTAGATATAAAAAGCACTAATCCATCACAATCAATGACAGAAACAAGACAGCAACAAAAAACTCAAATTGCAACAAATTTGTGCTCCAATTTCTTCTTCCAAACATGACCCATTCTCCATTTCAGAAGCTAATCCATCACAATCAATGACAGAAAGAAGACACCAACAATGACAGAAAGAAGACACCAACAACAAAATGTGCAAACAAAAAAGCCCCAAATTCATCACAATTAATGACAGAAACAAGAAAACAAGAAGAGCAGTAGTTACCGGAGACGGAGACAAGAAGAGAGAGCATGAAAATGGAAGCAATCCCCATTTTCATCTCTTTATCTCTCCACTCCATAGCAGAGAATTAGAGTCCTCCTGATTACTTACTGTCACAACAGTATTAACACGCTCAGAGAGGGAGGAAAATAGGAAATGGGTTGTTTGTGCCCTTTACAGAACCAATGAAAATGTTTTATTTGTAGCGATAGATCTCATTCGTGAAGGTGAAGTTTCAGTCTGGGAATCTGGGTGAAGGAAAAAAGGGTCGAAATTCGTGTCGGATGGAGTTGAGATTATAAAATTGAATTGAAAATATAGTATATTAAAAGGAGTAATGAGAGATTGTGTATGCTCAGCTCACCTTTTGGTGGTTGTGTCTTTATGGCAGTGAAAGCTGAATTTGTCAAAGGTCTGTGTAACGTCGTCTTTCGGAAAAGGAAATTCGCCTGTATCGCTGTAATTTAGGGTTCAATTACTGTATTGGGTTGGGAGTCGTTGACTACTTGACTTTAATCAACTGTATGCACTATGCAAACATCAAAATTCTTACTGTAGTAAAAAGTTTTGAGAAATCTCATGACTAGGGGAAATTTCCCTAAAATAAAATGAAATGAATTGATGAATTAGGCAGATATGTAACTACAGTATGTAGGATAGGCTTTTTTTAACAGAAAAAGGGGGAGAAAGAAGGGTAGGCCACCACGGCTGGGCATCTGAAAAAGAGCTTTTGCTTTGGGCCAAGATTTTATGACTCCTCTTTCACAACGGCTACTTTTTTTCTTTTTTCTTTTTATTATTAGAAAAGACTTCGGTAAAACTCTACCCGATAGTATCTTTACGGATGAGATTCAGATGAGATTCAGAAGATCAGTATTTTTAGCAATGTCAGTTCCCCAACGGAGCGGCAAAGATGTACGACTTTATCAGCCACTCAGTTGCCCATGAGAGGAATATGAGAGAAAGAAACATCTTTCACTCCTGACAAAAGAATTTTAATATCTATCGTTATCAATTCAATTTCCCATGAGCACAGACCAGTTCCAAAAAGGTGCTTAATACTCCCACAGTTTCAAAATATATGGTCTTTTACTTTACGGCACGTTTTTTAAGGAACGAAAAACTCTGTGAAATAATATTTTTGTAATTAATTTTTTATATATAATTAGATACTTATTAGTAATAAGTATCAAATAGTATAAAAAATTTAATTAAAAAAATAAAATTGGTCGGATTATAGAATCAAGGGAAAAAAAATCTCCTACAAAAGAAAGAGAAGCTTCTTCTGTTCCAAAAAAAGTATTGGAACCAAAGGGCCAAAACAAAACATCTTAAACTGTCAGACTCAAACACTGCCTATTTTCATAGGGTAGAAATTGGCATAAGAAATAGGAAAATCATTCGATCAATCACTTCTAGTGAAGGAATGTTTATTGAAGGGGACGAAGATATCAGAAATGAAATCCGTAGGGATTTTGAGAAAAGATTTAAACAAGAAAAAATAAATGAAAACCTTTTAAGGGAATACCTAGATCTTGTCACCCCATCAATATCCACCGAGGATAATAGTTATCTTACCCAACATCCATGTAATGGGGAAGTAAAAAGGGAAGTGTTCAGCCTTGGCGACTGAGAGAGCAAAACTAATCAAGCCCACTAAGGCCCAAGGGCATTATTGTCTTTCCTACAGTAAAACCATCAAACCCTAATTTTATTATAAAAGATGAGATACACCTTCATAGGGAGGAGGAATCAGAACAACACTGACTTGAGTATCGGAGGGTCCTCCGGGGGAGACAAGCCCCGCCCCGACCTCGTTTGTTCTTGTTTCACAGGCTAAGGTTCGTGCTGAGATCATCATCAAGATCGGTCTCCATCAACAATTATTGAGAGCAGATTTATGCACCCACAATTGGTGTCGTCCGTGGGGATCCAATCAAAAAGCATTAAAATCGGAACCCTACCACGGCTACCACCGTCACCGGGTGTCAGGGGCACAACCAGGGTGCTTGTCCATGGTGCTTACCGGTGTCAGGGGAACAGTCGAGGGCATGCCGGACCCCTCCTTCACCACCGTTCTTCGTCTATTTCCTCATCTGGTCTCTGCCGCGAGGCCGTCATCCCCATCCATGGTTATTGGCTTGACATCACCGAGGTTGACGCCATGCCTGCATTAGCCGGCGTGAGACGGTGAGCCCTTCACTACGCCGGTCAACTACATCGCCGCTACTACAACTCGCAGGCGTTCTGCAAGCTGCTAATCCTCCGTCGTGTTTCCACACTTCCACCAAATCGTCGCCTTATCCACCGAAGATTGAAGGAGGCCTCGGAGGCGGGATGTGCACGATGAAGATACCGGCCCTAAATCTGGTGGCCCGGGGCACGACTGTCGCGATCTTGCTGGGACCCCTCGTCAGGTTTGATTCGTTGCCTTCGCGAACGAGGCATGGATTTATTTCTCTCCTTGGGCTCGGGAAAAGCACCGCATCTAGGTTGGCTTCATGAAAGCAAGAAAGTTTAGCGAAAATAGAGATGGATTTTGCCCAGCCGTTGTCAGATCAATTCTGTTCACTGTTGTCGCCTTCCGTCCTCTCGAATTCAACTTAAAGAACGAGGATGTCATCTGCAAATCTATCGCTGTCGCAGGAACACGCCGAGACCACCGCGCTGCCTCTCCGGGCGGCTATGGTTTGGCACGTCCACGCCATCGTCGATGGGCCTCCATCGGGCCTCTATCCGACCACGATCGGCGTCGATAGGCCAAGCGCGCCCGTGGAGTCCCTCGCCGCCGCCGTCATCTGCAATTCTAAAAGCTAAACGAGGAAGATGCAAAATTCGGGCTAAATTACAAAGTTGGCCTGGAGTTCTCACAAACTGCGAAATTGTCCCGTTCTTTTCAAGTAATTGCAACGAGCGGTTCAAACTTTCAAGGTTGCAGATTTTTGTCCCTATAGCCTCCTATTTCCGATGAATACAAAAAGAAGATGACAAGGGGCAAGGCCACATAGCATTAAAGCCCCAAGTCAAGATCAGGAAGTGCCCAAAGACCTTTGTCTTTCTCCTTAACAAATATGGCTTTATTTTTCATTTATTTACTTAATGACTTTTGTTAAAGTATAGAGCTTTTATATGGCACAAACTAGAAAGGAGGTGCGGGGCATAAGGACCGCCGAGGCCAAGTGCAGCGGTCATGTTCATAGTGGCCACGACGGCATGATCGCATTAGATTCATAATCGGATAAGTTCTTCTCCCTTAATTTTGATATCATGTAGCCTACGCAACTTCGAGTTGTCAATTATATCCTTTATGGACATTAACACTTACATCTACTGTTCGACTAGCACCTTAGAATTGATTTCTGCAGCAAGGGATTCACTTAAGGGTCAACAACAAAGCATCAAACTCATAACCCAAGAGCTAGCCATGCAAGGGGCAAAAAGTTCCCTACCCATTGTCAGCTTGGAAGTCAAGATCGATATCAAAGTTATAGAAATGATTCAAGAATGTCAAGAATGACGCTGGAAAAAAAGAAAATAAGAGGAAAATAAACGATAGCCAATTACGGCCAATAGTCAATCAAGGCCAACAAATAGCTAATGAAGGCCAACAAATCGCCAATCAAGGCCAGCAAATAGCCAATCAAGGTCAACAGATAGCCAATAAAGGCCAGAAAATAGCCACTCAAGGCCAACATTCGCCACTTAAGGCCAATTCTCGCCACTCATAGGCCATTCAGGTGATCGTCAATAAGGACCCAAAGAAAAGCCAATCACAGGCCAAATGCGTAGAAGCCGTCAAAGGCCAATTATAATCCGTCACCGATAGGGGCCAATTGCTTTCGCCACTTAAGGCCAATAGTACCCGCTCACAGGCCATCAAGATGGACGCCATTTAAGGCCAATAGTAGCCGCTCACAGGCCATCAAGAAGGACGCCATTTAAGGCCAATAGTCGCCATTTACAGGCCAGCTAGTGGACACCAATTGAGGTCAATAGTCGCCGTTTGTAGGGCAAAGTCCCTGCACCAATCACGGTCAATATTCTTCAACCATTGACAATCAAGAGAGTTTACGCAACTTGTTATCCAAGTATCCATCTACGAGATCAAGGCCTAACTGAGTAACCAAGGGGAAGGTCCAAGTATGAAGATTCCCAAGGATCGGAAATTATCGGCCTCCTTCACCGCTGATAAGCGCTAAAGAAGTCCGAGGGGCAATTGAGAGAGCAAAACTAATCAAGCCCACTAAGTCCCAAGGGCATTATTGTCTTTCCTACAGTAAAACCCTCAAACCCTAATTTTATTATAAAAGATGAGATACATCTCCATGGGGAGGAGGAATCAGAACAACACTGACTTGAGCGTTGGAGGGTCCTCCAGGGGAGACAAGCCCCGCCCCGACCTCGTTTGTTCTTGTTTCACATGCTAAGGTTCGTGTTGAGATCATCATCAAGATCGGTCTCCATCAATGATTATTGAGAGCAGATTTATGCACCCATAATATCGATAGAGTCAAAATAATTCCATAAGATATCTAGGGGCATAATCGTCCTTACAAGGTAAACCCTAATCACAAACCCTAATCCTCATTATATATTTGGGTGAGCTACTAGGGTTTGAGGGGTTTTTCTAACAGCCGACAAACTCTCTGACTTGAGCGTCGAAGGCTCCTCCGGGGGAGCGAGCCCCGTCTCTTTTTCTCCTTCTAATCTATACAAGAAGATCGATTGGCGGGAAAGAGTCGATGCAGATTTGATGTATTACATTTGGAGCCATCTGTGGGAATCGATCAAAAAGCCATGAGATCAAAACTCCCAATCAATCAAACAACGTGATCTTGGCTATAAGGCTGGAGTTCGGTGGAGGAAGATGAATCGATGCCCAGGTTGGGTCCGAGGATCGATGTCGTCGTCCATCCCCTACGAGTCTCTAGTGAACCCCCATGGAGCGACTGAGCCGTCCCCCGACAAGAGCTTCGCGCCTCCTTCCAAGCTATGTCCGTTCGTCGACGACAAGACGATATCGGCTCTCGCCGGTGTCGCATCTCTAGCCCAGTCACACTACCACTTTAAATCGACCCAGCATTCGTCCACAAACCCTAGGAGAGGGTGCCTTCGGCCTCAAACCATAGGGCTGAGGGCGGCTCGGCTCACTAGATTCACGAAATCACGGGAGACTCGCTTCATCGCTACCACTGGTGGCGGATCTAAGGCCACATCCACAGGCGGCTCACGCACAGGACCCGCATCCCCAGTCTGCAATGCAAAATCATTTCATAAGATATCTAGGGGCATAATCGTTCTTACAAGGTAAACCCTAATCACAAACCCTAATCCTCATTATATATTCGGGTGAGCTACTAGGGTTTGGGGGGGGGGGGGGTTTCTGGCAGCCGACACACTCTCTGACTTGAGCGTCGGAGGCTCCTCCAGGGGAGCGAGCCTCGCCTCTTTTTCTCCTTCTAATCTATGCAGGAAGATCGATCGGCGGGGAAGAGTCGATGCAGATTTGATGTATTACAACGCCAATAAATCGTTAGGCCCTGATGGAATGACAACCGAATTTTACAAAAAATATTGGGACAATATTGGGGGATCGATTATCAAAGTTGTCAAAGGATTCTTCCAATCGGGCAGAATTCTTCGACAAATAAACCATACATTTATTACACTGTTACCAAAATGTGATAACCCCTCAATGACTTCACACTACAGACCAATCAGCTTATGCTCCACAATCTATAAAATTATTTCAAAAATTCTAACAGAGAGACTGAAAAATGTAATTGGAAAACTGATCCACACATTGCAGGGTGCATTTGTGTCGGATAGGGCTATTCAAGATAATGTTTTCATAGCTCATGAAAATTTTCACTCATTCTGTAACAGAAAAGGTAAAGTGGGATGGATGGCCATAAAATTAGATATGGAAAAAGCATATGATAGAGTAGATTGGAATTTCACTAGGGCGAATCTGGAAAATTTTGGCTTTCACCCGACTTTCATTAAATGGATTATGGAATACATATCTACAGTGTCATTATATGTGCTCATTGATAATGGTCCAACAGAATTATTCGGACCAACTAGAGGTCTCTTTCAGAGCGATCCTCTTTCCCCTTTCCTCTTCATTCTGGGGGCTGAGGTCCTAGCAAGAAACCTCGCACATGAAGCGAACACAACTGAGGGTCACATTGGTTTCAAATTTGGGAGGGACGGGTTGCATATCCCTTTTCTTGCCTTCGCTATTGACATCATCATCTTCACCAAAGGTAACACTTCAGCCTTTAAGCCAAAAAAATTATAGATGAATATTGTAGCATCTCTGGACAAAAAGTTAATTATCACAAATCTGCATTCCAAAGAACAAAAGAAATATTGTTGGTAGGAGGAAATCGAGTATGCAAAATTAAATATAAATAAATCACAGCAAACCAGATTCCGTCCCTTGCAAATAATTACAAGACTTCCTCCCGATGCAGCAGTGGGAAGTCAGGATCGATCCACGAGGAAGCGTGTCAGCGGATCCTAGGCAGCGGTGAAATCTCACGGACAGAAGTCGACAACAGGTGCTAGATCTCGACTAGGGTAAGTCGACAGGAGATCAGACAAGTCGAACAGCGTAGCAGTTGCAGGCGATTTGTACTTGAGATCGAGTAGACCCTACTCGAGATCGAGTAGGCTTCGTCGACTTCGGGTTGGTCTTCGTCGAGTTCCTGCACACAGAAGCTACAGCGACCTTGGTCGAAAATCAGTAGTCGAGATCGAGTAGTGCTAGTCGATCTCGAGGAAGACAGAGAACAAAAATGAAAGAAAATAAAGTAAAGGAAATTGCTTTGGGATTCGAACTAAACTTAATGTAAAAGGCTTCCAAGATTGGGGTTTGCAACAACGATAACCAAGCATGCATAAGGCAGAACCAAACAGATAATCATTTGAATCGCATCAAAGGACAAGCTTTCGCCTTTTCCAACAATTAGACAACTCTTTCAAGAAACCATAATTGTCTCTACTGATTTTATGTTTACAATCCAAGTTTTTATCATGGACCTCCATTAGATGGGTAATAAACACATAAACAAGTAGTAGATGCTCAAAACATGATAAAAGTCGGATCTTTACCTCAAGCACGCAGGACTATCGTCGGGCTCGCCCGAACCCTAGAAGTGGGTGGACTACTCGCGCTTCATCGCAACCTCAGACATTGATTGAAAGGAAATAACAACTTGCATTAAACTAAATTCAAAAGACTTTACAATCCCGGCGATCCAACTCTCGTTGAATGCCAAAACCCTAAAACCTTCGAACTCCTAAAACTTCTCTTTGGAACAACTTGTCTCTGACTGAAATTGAATGACTAGAAATTAGCCCCATGGGCTTTATTTATAGGCTTCTAAACCTTGCTACTCAAGGATAGAAATCTTTATCTATACCTAAAACTATATCTAAAAGCATTAAAGATAAATAAAAGCAACAAAGAAATTAAATCTAAAACAGGGAATTATATCTAATTAGTCTTCAAGTGGATAGATGGTGTATCTTGATAGAATCGGATAGAATCGTCAATCTTCGGGCCCAAGTAATCCCACACCGAGTAGAATTGATCAAATCGCGTAACACGTCTCTAGAGGTCTACTCGATCTCGACAAAGGTCTACTCGATCTCGAGTAGGATTGTCGGTCGACCGGGCTTGGCTCGGCATCTCGGCTAGCTGGTGCTCGATAGGCTCGGACCCTGGCTCACAAGTGTACTCGATCTCGGGTACCTCTCATCGATCTCGAGTAGAATGGCCTTATCGACTAGGTCTTCTCGGCAGTGTCGGGTAGATCTTCTCGATGTGCTCGACCATGGCTAGGTAGCTTTGTCAATCTCGAGGTATGGCACTCGATCTCGAGGAGGGTGTCCGGGCATGGTCGGGTAGTCTCTCAGTTTCCTCGGACATGCTCTCCTCGACTCCGGGTTGTCTCCGAGGTCTTGTCGATCTCGAGTAGCCCTACTCGATCTCGACGAAGGTTCGGGAGTCGGGTTCTTCGTCTTCAGCTTCTCGACATAGGCTCCTTGATCTTGACAGGTGTCTAGGCATGGCTTGTCGAGATCGACTAAGCCTTGTCGATGTCGAGTAGCTTTGTGCTCCGGTTCTTGCTTCTTGATTTTCTCCCAAAATGGTTCCATATTCTGCGATATTAAACAGAAATTTATGTAGATCTCCATTTCTGACAAATACGCATATACTACATAAATCCGACATATTCCCAACCCGAAATATGCAAAATGTAGAGAATATGGAACTAAAATATGCATAAAGACATGGCTACTTTGGAGACATCAAATCACCCCATACTTAGACTTGCTTGTCCTCAAGCAATAACAGAACAATAACCAAGACCTACAACACATCCTTCAAGTCTTCGCCTTTGTCAAAAGCAACATCTCAAGTAGTAGCAATATAAGACAAGTGAATTTAACGTCATCACACATATATGAGCTATCCATAGGCATAGGCAATATAAATCCAACCTCACAGGAATAATGTGTTTACACTCAACTCTCAAATGTGTTTAGGCTATAAAGATCAACTCTCAACTCAATTCCATACACAATCTCATTGTAACGGCCCGGGATTATGATTCCTGGGTTACGTTTCGAGGGATGAAACCCCTCGTTAGGATCTTGCGCCCCGAGTACAGGTTGAAGGTTTGAAATTCCATCGTAACATTTTAAAGTGGGATTTCATACCCAAAATTCGAAGGGATCGTTGAAATCCCCGGGGAAGTCCCCTGTACCTGTCATAAGTCTAAGCGTGGAAAACCAAAGGTCACACAAATAGCGGAAATAAAGCATAATACAAAGGGGTGCCACGGCAGAGCCGGGTCAAAATACGATCAACCATTCAAATTCGAGCCGTAATTAAATGGGTGAAGTTGGAATCTCAACTCTCTCTTTCCGCCATGTTAGACCCAGTTGTCATGGACTCAAATCAGCATCAACAGTAGTAAGCATAACGGATACCTAAAAAATTTGATATGGGGCGGGATCAGATCGATGCCCACTTTAGCTCTGCATCCCAACCCTAAGCACACATATACGCTATACCTAATAAAGATGCTTCTAGATGCAAGATGGAATATTAACACACTAACATGCCCCTATGATCAAGTGCATAATAATAATAAGGCCTTAGCACAAAATACCAAATGGTATATCCCTCTCCTACCTCCACCCCCTTCCGATAGGGAGGAGACTGGCCAGCTTGTGAATGCATTCCCATAAAATCGGGCGGCACGCATGCCCAACCCGCTCCACAATAAAGCCCGCAGGCATCTCAAAATATAAGGAAGTTCATGACTCGATTGACTCAGGACGAGACCCGATGGGACTGGGCCATCCTATAACCCTAGCAAAGACTCTAGTTACTTCACAGATAACGGCCGTTCTGTTTACATACGCATAAAGAAATAGAATGCTCAACGGTCAATGCAACCTAGCATGGTACTACATGGCATGCTGATCATGAATGCAAGCACCTAGTATATCATGCACCTAAAGCAGGGAATAGCTCTATTCAATCTGAGTAAGCTCCGAAGAGACTTACCTGGCTATGCAGAACAGCATAATAGGAAGTCTGGCACACATCAATCATAGCACAAGGTATCGCCTAGAGACATATCCGAACACATATATAAGTCTATGTCTAATCATTCAACCACTCAAAGCATACGCCATTCAACGAGAATAACAACCATATCACAATCGTCATTTCTTCAAGTTCAATCATCCATCACATTTTCACATTCCCCAATAACATATCGTTCTCATCATTCCATTCATCCGCATTCATATATTCATAACCATATATTCGCATATCACATAGCTCAAGCGCATCATATTCATCATATCTCAACGCATAAGTTAATGATAAATAATCTTAACATTTCATCATGCTATTAGTCGACCAATCATGCCATTAGTCCGCACAAATCATGATATTAGACAATCATCACACCAATCATGCTAGTTAGTCATCGAGCACATAATTCCCGAGTTAGTCCCGAAACCCGTTTTGAAAACCGAGTTGACTGGTTAGAAATTCCGTCATTGGGAAATGTTCATCAAATTCATTTTTCTAAAATCCAAGTCTCATAATATGGTTTTTGTTTTTATCACCATAGCATTATACCTTTAAATCTCAATAATAATATTTTATATTCTAAATCTCAATTAATAACATTTAATATTTTAAATATCATTTCCTTTTAAACACTTTCATAAAACATTTTCAAGTCCCTTAAAAATCCCAATCATTTTCATTTAACAACATCAGCCCCTTATTTTATAAAAATTATAAACCAACCCTTTATTTTGTAAAATACCCAAACCGAGCCTTTAGTTTATATTTACCCAAAATCGAATACCTCATATAAATATAAACCCAAGTCATTTTGATTTTGAAAGGAATTAGGCCCAAAGCTTCCATTTCATTTCTGAAAACATAAGCCCATGAAATAGGCCCAAAACAAAGGTCATTCATTTCATTTCTGAAAAACCGAAAAGAAAGGAAAGAAAGGAGCTGGGCCCCATGCCGAGTTGGCGGCTGACGTGGCAAGTGGAAGCGGGACCCACGAGTCTCCTCCTTCCTTTGCACCGTTCGAAGAAACAGAGAGAGAGGGAGCAAGCCCTCGGCGCTCGGAAGAAGGAAAAGGAGAGGGAGGCCTCGCCGGCGGAATGGGCTCCGACCCGACTCCGACCACCCAATCGACACCCACACAACAGGGAGGAAGGGAAAGGAAGAGGAAGAAGGAAGAAGCTCACAGCGGGGAGGGTTCTCGACTTCACCGGAAAAGGGAGCTCGGGACTGCGGTGTGGCGTTCATGGCGCCGGGGCCAATTTCTCGCCGGAATCTTCATAGGAAGGGCGGAGGAGTGTTAAATTCGAAGTTTTCACAATTTGGAATCGAAAAGGAAAGGAATGGGACCTTACCGCTCGGAATCGGGAAAACAGAGGAGAGAGAGGGGCGGTGGCGGCGTTGGTACTCTGGTGGCTTCTGCGCGGCCTGGGCGTCGATGGAGGTGAGGACTTGCTGGTGCTGCTGATACTGGCGCCTCGGGTGGAAGGAACCCATTGGAGCTGTTGTTGCTCCGCTCTTTGTGGCTGCGAAAACAGGGCGCTCGGGGGTTCTCGGGACAGAGGTGCTCGGCTGGTGGCGGAAAGAAGTTGTTGGGGGTGGTGCTGGTGGCGGTTGCGGCGGTGCAGGGGAGCCCAAGGAAGGGCCTTTGGGGTTTGGCGGGATTCAAGTAAACAAGAGAAAGGGTGTGTTGTGCTGGGAGAGTCAACAAGGAAAGGGGAGGGCCTTGATTTTGGGGATTCTTGTAGCTGTAGAGAAGCAAGGGAGAGGGGGAGCTGGGTTTTGGAAAGTCAAAGATGAGGGGTGCCTAGTGCCTAATTCATCATAATGGAGCTGAGCTTAACGAGGAAAAGGACAAGGGTGGGCTGCAGGGTGCTGTCGAAAAGGAGATGGGGAAAGGGGTTGTCTCATTTGCAAGGGGAAGAAGATGAATAGGACAAGGAGTTGTACAGCTGCTTGTTTAGCAATCAGATAAGAAGAGGGGAAGGAAACAAGGAGATGTGACCTAAAATCCTTGGGATTTGTATGGGAGAAACAATTGGTCCCCAAATTTATTTTAAAAATTTATTTTCCACGTCATTTTTCTAAATTCTTGGCATATATGGAAGCGGAATAAAATCTATTTTGCATAAATTTCAAAATTTGGTCGGAATCCGCTTTAAGATTTTCGAGTTCGATTTATTAATAGTTAGGACGAGTTTTCCTTGAAATATCCGAATTAGATTCGATTTAATTTCATTTTTAATTTCCTTTTTATTTCCCCCGAAAAATAAGATTTTAAAATCCGAGCCTTTACATCATCCACCTCTAAAAACAAGTCTCGTCCCCGAGACTAAAATCATTCTAAAGTAGGGGATGAAGTTTGAAATTGATGAGTCCAAGGATCACGCCATTGATCCCGTAAGTACCTCATAAGTGCCCCCATGAGATCTCACAGTACCGTTACCATGATCATAATACTCCCAATTGGTCGTAGCGAGAATGTAGTATGGGCCCTTACCACATCCTTACCCCGACTTCTCGGTTATATTATAACTCGAAAAGCATTACAACGTCTCCACTAGGTCTTAGCAAGCAGTCTATAAGGGCCCCTATAAAATGCATGTATCCACTTCGTGGGACATCGTAATGCAAGCTCGGTTGGAAAGTTTCAAGGGGGTCTTAGTTCAAAAAGGTTTGGTTGCAAAATCATTGAAATTCTTAATCGCGTTAAATTTCCCAAAGTCCAAGTTAGTTCCTTTTTACATCATTCAAAATCCCTTAACCCGATGTTAGTCAAGCAAGTTTCAAATCTCAGGAGGTGGAATCATCCACCTCTAAGGGCTAATCCCATATCTCCTTCCTAGGTTCCAAGTTATGATCAAATTCATCAATTCGGTTCTATCATACTAGCAATTCCAATTCAAGGCATCACATATCTTAGCAATCGTTCAACATAGCAATCATATCACACATAATAAGGTCATAATCATGTCACGAATAGTCACACACCATAACACCTCTAGCATAGTATCATACGTAGTATGATTTATCACATCATATCGCAGGAGTTGCACATCAGATCAATCAGATAAGCACATCATATTTACGCTAACTACCAAGCATCATCACACTAGAGGCAAACAAGTACTTCCGCACACTAGCATTTCATCGCGTTCAAGGGATAACTATGTTAGTACTAGTAACTCACTATTTTCAACGGCAATACTCAGAGAATCAACATCGTCTATAGCATAGAATTCGCACAACACTCATCCCCAAGTAAAGCACACACTAGATCACATCCTCAAGAGAACATGCCTACAACTACCAACCATAACAAGACACGACCACTACTCCTTACCTCTCGCATTAAGATCATCCTCACCTAGGTCTACCAACTCAATCTAACACTAGTTCTAATTACCATCGCATTCCGCTCACATACAACTCTCTAGCCTCATAACTATCCGCAAATCAAGGCCTACACCCCAAGCCAATTTCTAGGTACCCCAACTCTTATGCTAAGTCCTCAACTGAACCACTCTCATGATCAATCTGGGCGCCTCTTAATAATCTCCCTAACTCTGCCTAGGCTCTCAAGACTCCGTCTGACCATAATCTCCCAAAGAGGTATCTCAAATCACCTTGCAAACCTGATCATACTCCCCGCATCACTAGTCACTCCCACTAACCATCCACCTCTAAGAACCTAACTCATATCGATCATCTCACACCTGACACTCCCATTTTTATCCTCGACACCACCAACAGGGATTCACCTCCTAAGCCACTCTTGTACCCCAACCAACACAAGCAACCTACCTTGCTAGAATTCACTTACCACCTACTCTCGACAACTCTAACGCATAAACCAATCTAGTACTACTCCCAACTACGAATCACTAAGGCCCTTATCACCAGCGCCTATCCGCAAAGACCAATCACAAACTCTACCTCCTTGTCCCATCCCGAATCTCACGAAACCTGAACATCCACGACCCCTCAGCCGACCTATTCTAGATCCTCGTCTCAGCATATTCCCAAATTTTCTCATTCCAAATCTTACTAAACCTTAACCATTCGAAATCCTCAAGTCGTCCTACTCCAGTTCCTCATCTCGTCATATTCTAATTGTCTCAAGCTCCTACTTCTTAACCACGACACCTTACCATCCAAAGCCCTCTTTTACCCATAATCATTTCCGCATAATCCCTAAATTGTCCTCATCCGAGTTTCCCCAAGTACTGTCATTTCACCACCCTTCGAAAATCCTTCATCCTCTAACATCCCCAATACATTCCGCTCTACCTAGTTCCCCAGTCCATGCTCCGAATCCCCCTAATTCATTCTCAAGCCCACAGTCTTACCAGAAATCTTAACGATATCCTTGCCTAGCTAGCAGCCTTTCCTCGAAGACTCATCTCACATCCTCAAATTCCTCAACCTCATCCTGTACAAAGATCGCTCCCAATTACCGCACATACAATCTAGTCCCAAATTCTACGATTCCTTAGATATTCCTTAACCGATCATCCTCAACGCCGACCATGATTTTCTCCTAGACTATCAAGACACTATCTCTTGGCACACTAACTCGTTTATCAACACATCCCTTCAAGAATCCTCTTGATCCACCCTTAGCTCTCTCATCCCTTCCTATGCCACGCGCTCACACCACGCACCCCACTACCTATCGACACTTCTAGCTAGGACCTCTCCCTCGAAATCTCGCCATGCTAACTCTACTCCTTCATGTACCCAATCCCACACAACCAATGACCAGATATAAAGACCTCAAACCTACTTGTCCCTTTCCGATCTAGCTTACCGAAGAACCTCACGACTCATACTCAAGAGAGAAATGCCATCAACCATATATACCCTACATCTTACTTACTAGCACATCAGTATACTAGAGCATTAAAGCATATCATCATAGGCACAAGTCAGCCAGGCAATCACTAAATACCATTTCAGCACATTAGTCGTCACACCTCCAATTATGTTAGTTCTAGGTCTATTGCACAACATTAATTCCGATTAATATAGAAGGATCCGCGATTTAAATTAAGAATGCTCTTCCTCGAGTCAGCTGGGAGAATCCTGTTCACGACTGCCATCTTTGAAGCACATCCGTCCTTTTTGCCATCTGTGATGTCGTCCTCGGAGTCTATGAGTCATGGACCCACCACGCTTCCGTTGCGCCATTTCGGTGCCACTTGGTCGTCAGCTCTTCCTTTTGCGTCGATGTTCATCAGGGGATCGCAAAAGTTAGAAGTTACGGAGATAGTGGAGAGACAAGGGAAGACGACACACACCCTCAAGGATTTCAGACATGCACCAAGACTAGGGACGACGAGATCGAAGATAGAATCCCAACCCGCGGATTACAACGATGCCCTTAGGGTGTCCCATGAGGTTATAATTGGGGCACACAAACACATAAGAATCACGAATATCTCAACAACATTATTCCACACTAGCATGTACCTATCTCAAGGAATAACGACCTATGAGTCCACAACACGTTCATCTAATCAAATTTTTCATGCACGCAAAACAAGCAAGTACCCTATCATTTCATTTGCCATCCGTGCCTGACATATTAAGATCATTTAGACATGGACCGACAATGGACATATGCAACAAAAGTTATGCAAGATCTAGCGAGCATCATAGGATATAGCATGTATGATTAATCACTCACCTTACGTACACACATAAGCAAATCAAGGTAATGTGGAATCAATGCAAGCATGTTAAGGTGCATTCTAATACTCCTACTACTGGTATGGTCAAGTCATATAGGGGCGGTATAGTAACTATCACATCATATGCACTCATATTCACATAGTAAGACACGGATGGCGCATAGTCATACGAGGGCCCATAATGGGGAGGTGTATGTCCTACATGATACTAGCAGCACTCATCAAGCATGTAAGCAGTCAAAGATGTCCAATATTAGATCAATTCAGCATGCTAAGACATTCATTTCTCATTTTAAACATACATCGAGGGCTGATCACACTATCATGGACCTAATTCATGGAAAGATAATAATCCTAGAAGTTTCATACATATGGCACAAATATCTCCACATAGGAGCAACCGTGCAAGCTATCAGGCAAGTCAGGCGGAAACACACCAACATATCATGTCATGAAGTCATAAAGGAGGCTATCATTATAACCAGACAAAATTCTCTAAGGGCAATCACTAACTAATCACCCTATTTCCCCGTGGGACGCTAGTATGAATCGCTTGGTAAGACACAGAGGCCCTTGCACTGTTTCTGAGAGGTGAGGGTAGAACTCGGGCTTAGACTCTTGCGGAGAGAAGACATGGCTAACCGTTACGAGGATCAAAAGGGGTGACTCCATGAGACAACTCACTCCTAACTCAAAACTACTTCATTCATCATTCTCACTAACATACTCACGTAACTCTCACATCCGACACGATCTTCGAAGGTAATTAGTTAACCAACCCAAATTTCCCGTGGAAGACACCAACCTAAGGTACGAGACTCGATAGAAGCATTGATGGTGGGATACAAAATAGGACTCGAAACGGGGAGAGCGGATGCTCTTCGAGCCTTGCTAACATGCCTAAATATGTTGGTGGGACGGTTGACGGAGTCAGAATCATCAGGGGTTTGAATTATGGAAGAGATATTCCGACAAGACAGGAGTTCCAATGACATAAGAACAAGGTATTCTCCCGCTATCCCGTTTGCACAGTTATTCAATACATGATTCAAGTCAAGGCATACTGATTAGTTCTCTACCCTAAGCACAATAGCACTCAGCATGGAAGCAATCAACAATCAAGCTATCCTATGGGCCGCCCTTCGAGGGGCGACTAACCTGAGGGGCAAAACCTCACGGTCTCTACCTAAGTCGCCACTCCAGCAACTACGACGCAAGGCCTTGGAGTCTTGTAGGCCCATCTGTAAAGAAAAAGCTATATTTTTGCCTACCCGTTCCCAACTACATCCAATAGGGATGGTCTAACGCCTTTACTACCCCTTCGTTTCCCTTGTTTGATTACCGGATTTATAGAGTCAAGTTCGTATTTAGTCCATTCGAGTTAGCCATATTAAATTCATTTTGCCCTTTCTAAAACATTTTGGAAAACCATTTGAAAACCTTGGGCCATTTTCAAAACAAATTCAACCTATCATACTCGGTTTGCACAACCTCAGCTCTGATACCATCTTTGTAACGGCCCGGGATTATGATTCCTGGGTTACGTTTCGAGGGATGAAACCCCTCATTAGGATCTTGCGCCCCGAGTACAGGTTGAAGGTTTGAAATTCTATCCTAACATTTTAAAGTGGGATTTCATACCCAAAATTCGAAGGGATCGTTGGAATCCCCGGGGAAGTCCCCTGTACCTGTCATAAGTATAAGCGTGGAAAACCAAAGGTTACACAAATAGCGGAAGTAAAGCATAATACAAAGGGGTGCCACGGCAGAGCCGGGTCAAAATACGATCAACCATTCAAATTCGAGCCGTAATTAAATGGGTGAAGTTGGAATCTCAACTCTCTCTTTCCGCCATGTTAGACCAGCGGTCATGGACTCAAATCAGCATCAACAGTAGTAAGCATAACGGATAACTAAAAAATTTGATATGGGGCGGGATCAGATCGATGCCCACTTTAGCTCTGCATCCCAACCCTAAGCACACATATACGCTATACCTAATAAAGATGCTTCTAGATGCAAGACGGAATATTAACACACTAACATGCCCCTATGATCAAGTGCATAATAATAATAAGGCCTTAGCACAAAATACCAAATGGTATATCCCTCTCCAACCTCCACCCTCTTCCGATAGGGCGGAGACTGGCCAGCTCGTGAATGCATTCCCATAAAATCGGGCTGCACGCATGCCCAACCCGCTCCACAATAAAGCCCGCAGGCATCTCATAATATAAGGAAGTTCATGACTCGATTGACTCAGGACGAGACCCGATGGGACTGGGCCATCCTATAACCCTAGCAAAGACTCTAGTTACTTCACAGATAACGGCCGTTCTGTTTACATACGCATAAAGAAATAGAATGCTCAACGGTCAATGCAACCTAGCATGGTACTACATGGCATGCTGATCATGAATGCAAGCACCTAGTATATCATGCACCTAAAGCAGGGAATAGCTCTATTCAATCTGAGTAAGCTCCGAAGAGACTTACCTGGCTATGCAGAACAGCATAATAGGAAGTCTGGCACACATCAATCATAGCACAAGGTATCGCCTAGAGACATATCCGAACACATATATAAGTCTATGTCTAATCATTCAACCACTCAAAGCATACGCCATTCAACGAGAATAACAACCATATCACAATCGTCATTTCATCAAGTTCAATCATCCATCACATTTTCACATTCCCCAATATCATATCGTTCTCATCATTCCATTCATCCGCATTCATATATTCATAACCATATATTCGCATATCACATAGCTCAAGCGCATCATATTCATCATATCTCAACGCATAAGTTAATGATAAATAATCTTAACATTTCATCATGCTATTAGTCGACCAATCATGCCATTAGTCCGCACAAATCATGATATTAGACAATCATCACACCAATCATGCTAGTTAGTCATCGAGCACATAATTCCCGAGTTAGTCCCGAAACCCGTTTTGAAAACCGAGTTGACTGGTTAGAAATTCCGTCATTGGGAAATGTTCATCAAATTCATTTTTCTAAAATCCAAGTCTCATAATATGGTTTTTGTTTTTATCACCATAGCATTATACCTTTAAATCTCAATAATAATATTTTATATTCTAAATCTCAATTAATAACATTTAATATTTTAAATATCATTTCCTTTTAAACACTTTCATAAAACATTTTCAAGTCCCTTAAAAATCCCAATCATTTTCATTTAACAACATCAGCCCCTTATTTTATAAAAATTATAAACCAACCCTTTATTTTGTAAAATACCCAAACCGAGCCTTTA
Source organism: Persicaria maculosa (assembly GCA_963922045.1). Classification (NCBI taxonomy): domain Eukaryota; kingdom Viridiplantae; phylum Streptophyta; class Magnoliopsida; order Caryophyllales; family Polygonaceae; genus Persicaria; species Persicaria maculosa. The sequence continues at coordinate 42,094,431 of OY998262.1, read as the reverse complement.
GTTTATATTTACCCAAAATCGAATACCTCATATAAATATAAACCCAAGTCATTTTGATTTTGAAAGGAATTAGGCCCAAAGCTTCCATTTCATTTCTGAAAACATAAGCCCATGAAATAGGCCCAAAACAAAGGTCATTCATTTCATTTCTGAAAAACCGAAAAGAAAGGAAAGAAAGGAGCTGGGCCCCATGCCGAGTTGGCGGCTGACGTGGCAAGTGGAAGCGGGACCCACGAGTCTCCTCCTTCCTTTGCACCGTTCGAAGAAACAGAGAGAGAGGGAGCAAGCCCTCGGCGCTCGGAAGAAGGAAAAGGAGAGGGAGGCCTCGCCGGCGGAATGGGCTCCGACCCGACTCCGACCACCCAATCGACACCCACACAACAGGGAGGAAGGGAAAGGAAGAGGAAGAAGGAAGAAGCTCACAGCGGGGAGGGTTCTCGACTTCGCCGGAAAAGGGAGCTCGGGACTACGGTGTGGCGTTCATGGCGCCGGGGCCAATTTCTCGCCGGAATCTTCATAGGAAGGGCGGAGGAGTGTTAAATTCGAAGTTTTCACAATTTGGAATCGAAAAGGAAAGGAATGGGACCTTACCGCTCGGAATCGGGAAAACAGAGGAGAGAGAGGGGCGGTGGCGGCGTTGGTACTCTGGTGGCTTCTGCGCGGCCTGGGCGTCGATGGAGGTGAGGACTTGCTGGTGCTGCTGATACTGGCGCCTCGGGTGGAAGGAACCCATTGGAGCTGTTGTTGCTCCGCTCTTTGTGGCTGCGAAAACAGGGCGCTCGGGGGTTCTCGGGACAGAGGTGCTCGGCTGGTGGCGGAAAGAAGTTGTTGGGGGTGGTGCTGGTGGCGGTTGCGGCGGTGCAGGGGAGCCCAAGGAAGGGCCTTTGGGGTTTGGCGGGATTCAAGTAAACAAGAGAAAGGGTGTGTTGTGCTGGGAGAGTCAACAAGGAAAGGGGAGGGCCTTGATTTTGGGGATTCTTGTAGCTGTAGAGAAGCAAGGGAGAGGGGGAGCTGGGTTTTGGAAAGTCAAAGATGAGGGGTGCCTAGTGCCTAATTCATCATAATGGAGCTGAGCTTAACGAGGAAAAGGACAAGGGTGGGCTGCAGGGTGCTGTCGAAAAGGAGATGGGGAAAGGGGTTGTCTCATTTGCAAGGGGAAGAAGATGAATAGGACAAGGAATTGTACAGCTGCTTGTTTAGCAATCAGATAAGAAGAGGGGAAGGAAACAAGGAGATGTGACCTAAAATCCTTGGGATTTGTATGGGAGAAACAATTGGTCCCCAAATTTATTTTAAAAATTTATTTTCCACGTCATTTTTCTAAATTCTTGGCATATATGGAAGCGGAATAAAATCTATTTTGCATAAATTTCAAAATTTGGTCGGAATCCGCTTTAAGATTTTCGAGTTCGATTTATTAATAGTTAGGACGAGTTTTCCTTGAAATATCCGAATTAGATTCGATTTAATTTCATTTTTAATTTCCTTTTTATTTCCCCCGAAAAATAAGATTTTAAAATCCGAGCCTTTACATCATCCACCTCTAAAAACAAGTCTCGTCCCCGAGACTAAAATCATTCTAAAGTAGGGGATGAAGTTTGAAATTGATGAGTCCAAGGATCACGCCATTGATCCCGTAAGTACCTCATAAGTGCCCCCATGAGATCTCACAGTACCGTTACCATGATCATAATACTCCCAATTGGTCGTAGCGAGAATGTAGTATGGGCCCTTACCACATCCTTACCCCGACTTCTCGGTTATATTATAACTCGAAAAGCATTACAACGTCTCCACTAGGTCTTAGCAAGCAGTCTATAAGGGCCCCTATAAAATGCATGTATCCACTTCGTGGGACATCGTAATGCAAGCTCGGTTGGAAAGTTTCAAGGGGGTCTTAGTTCGAAAAGGTTTGGTTGCAAAATCATTGAAATTCTTAATCGCGTTAAATTTCCCAAACATGCCATAGGACAATTTTTGTTGGATTTTAACCTTTAGCTTAGGATCATATGTGCTCAATTTCATCACAAGTTCACAATCCACATAAAAACCATTTTGAGGACTTAGGCTAAACCTTCCAAACATGCCATAGGATTTACATGATCAAGTCAGTCATTATTTATCATCATAGGACATCTAAGTTAGGGTATAAAACAATGCAAAAATTAAACATGCATATTTTTTCTTTTTTTCGACATTTTCTATTATTTTTTTTTCTATATATTTTTTTTCTTATGCAAAAACAAAACAAGACTACAAAAACTTAAATGCATAAAATTTAAATATGAATGCATAACAAAAAAAATTAAAATTTCACCATGTAAAATCAAAAGCAAGACTAAAACATATGATAATGATAATGAGCTCTTCCCCCACCCCATACTTAAAATTTACAGTGTCCCCACTGTAAAAAATAAAAATAAGAGTAAAGGAAGGAACTCACAGGATAACATATCGAGGAGGGCGAATCAGTGCTGGTCGAGGAAAGTGTCTCGTCGATCTCTAGTACAAGGTACTCGATCTCGAATAGTTTCGTCTGCGTCCAGTGGGTTCTGAAGTCGAGGAGCTTCTGGTGGCTTAGTCGATCTCGAGTTGGCCTACTCGAGATCGACGAGTGTCTGGGCTGCTCCTCCTTGTCGTCGTTGACTTGGCCTTCGTCGATTTTGACTGTTTTCAGGGACTTCTTTATTCCACTTTTCGCGATCCTTATATGCTTGCCGACCTAAAAGTGTTAGATTGCGCACAAAAACAAGACTATCCACATGAAGTATTCTGAAAGACATAAAACCAAAACCAAGAACAAAAACCAAAAACTAAAAAGTTTAAAAGTCCCAAAAAATTCATAAAGTTTATATACATGCTCTAGATTTTAGAGTTGATAGGCCGACTTCTCCGTTTGCGCTTAAGGACCATTTGTGTGGGGCTCGCTCATGCTTGGCCCTTCTCCTGGATCATCTAGGTCCTGATGGTAGTATGCAAGCTCAGCTGATAGGTGGTTGCTTGCATCATCTCCCTTTTCTTTCTTTTTCTTCCTTCCAGCCCTTAGCTTTCGCAGATTTTCTCGCCACGGGGCCTTACCTCCCCTCAAATTATTGAAAAATTTCTTTATGGACTGAGGGGGAGTAGAATTCATACCTGAACTTACCTTTTCGGACCCAAAACAGAAAACTTTGGGTTTGGGGCTAGTCGATGTCGAGTACTGCTGGTCGACCTCGAGTACAGTGACCTCATACTTAGGTTCTTGGCAAGTCAGTGGCTCAGCAGAGGTTGTCGAGATCGACAAGGTTTTGTCGAGATCGAGGAGCTCTGGTCGACCTCGGGTACAGTGTTGGCGCTTTCTTCCGCTGTTTGTTTGGTCCCGTGGTTGCTGATGCTTTTCACCTCCAACCATGAAATTTCCTCTTTTGCAGGGCCAAAATAGAAATCTAAAACCTCATCGCCTATGGTGAAGGTGAGCGATCGATTCTTAACACTAATTCTGGCATCTGCAGTTGCTAAGAATGGTCTAACAAGAATAATAGGGCTAGTAGGATCTTCAGCACAGTCTATGATAAGGAAATCTGCGGGAACAAAGAATTTACCAACCTGGACGGGGACATTTTCAACTATACCTGTAGGGATGACCACTGTATTGTTCGCCATGTATAGTTTGGCATCCACAGGCTCTATGCATCCTATTTTTACCATCCGCCAGATTGATAGAGGCATGATGCTCACGCTTGCTACTAAATCACACAGAGAATCATATTTATATTGACCGAAACCCACAGTAACAGAAAACTTACCAGGGTCAGGTCTCTTTTCAGGGAAGTGGAGTACTTTGCATTCGCCTGCGATCTCTGAAATGGATCGCTTCTTACTCGGGATTTCCTTCAGAAATTTGACATATCCAGGCATATCTTGCAGGGCTTCTGTAAAAGGAATAGAAACATTCAGTTCTTGCAGCATATTAACAAATCTGGTAAACCTACCTGTAGTGGGATCTTTCTGTGTTTTAGAAGGAAAAGGCAGTGGCTTTTTCTGCTTCGAAGCCAGATCAGCTATCGGAGGTGCTGCAGAGTCGTCGACCTCGGCTTGCTGTTCCTTGATCTCGACCAGGGGGTCCTCGAGATCGAGTGGGGTGGTCGACTTCGGCTTGCTGGGCTTTGCAGTGGAGTCCGAGCTCAGCTTCTGGTCTGTGTCGAGCAGTGGCTTATCGAGATCGACTAGAGTCTCCTCGAGATCGAGTAGGCTCTGCTCTGTCTCGAGTTGCTGCTCCTCCTTGCCTTGCTGTTTTCCGATCTCTGGCTCGTGTAATTGATGCCCACTTCTGAGTTTGATAGCTGCGACGTGTCCGATTTTCCCCTTAGGATTTGGTTCTGTTTGCCCAGGGAGCTGTCCGGATAGTCGTGGGATCTGTGCAACGATTTGACCCATCTGCGTCTCTATTCCCCTTTTCCAGATGTCCAGTTCTCCAAATTTTGTGTTGAAATTCTGGAGCTGATTGTTGATGGTGTTCGTAGCCTGCAGGTTTTGTGCATGATTTCGGCGCATCTCATCAAGGATCAGTTGTAGATCGTCCTTCTTTTGATCCCTTTCTGGATGTCTTGGAGCTCTGTAGGGTGGGGGGTTCCTGGGAGGACCTTGGTTCCACTGAGGCTGATAGAACCTTTGATCTCCCATGTAGCGATTTGGACCCCCAGCATAGGCTGCTTCCTCATGTGTCTCTGCCATTCTGACTTCCTCAGTGTGTGGGCACTCAGTAGTGGTGTGCCTCTATGATCCGCATTCGATGCAAGGCTGATTGACAGATAGATATTTGATTTGCTTGAGGAGCTTACGATTCTTGTCTTTGTAGAACTGCTCCCTGACATCTGGGTCCATCCCCTTTGCTGGCTCATAAAGTGGCATAGATGGTGCTGGCCTAGCATAGGAGTTCTCCTCATAGTTTGCAGTAGACCCATATTTGTTGTCATAATTGGTGAGCTTGTCTAGCACACCCCATGCGTCAACTGACGGCATCGTCAGATACTCATAGCGAGTATACTGGTTGATTCTGTCCTTGGTGACTTGATCAAGAGAGTTGAAGAAGATCTCTTGAATGACGTAGGGTGGCTGTCCATGAGTAGGGCAAGATCGCAGCAGTTCTTTGTAGCGTTCCCAGGCCTTTGCCAGCGGTTCCCCAGGCTTCTATTTGAAGGCGGTGATTTTCTGGCGGAGAAGTGCTGTCTTGGCAGATGGGAAGAATTTATTCAGAAACTCTTGCTCTACTTGGGCCCATGTTGTGAGTGATCTTGGTTTCAGCCCTTCAAGCCACTTTAGTGCAGGCCCAGCGAGAGACCAGCGAAAAGCCTTCATCTTGACATATTCCAAAGTTGTACCTTCAGCAAGAGTACGACACATGTCAGAAAAATTGGTAATATGTTCAAGAGGACACTCATTAAATTTGCCATAAAAAGCATTATTTTTAAGCTCTATCAGAAATTGAGTGCGAATTTCAAAGGAGTTTTCAGGGATAAGAATCGCCGATTCAGACACGACGAGAGTGGGGTGCATATAATCCTCTGCAGTAGTTGGATATTGGGCAAGCTCAGCTTATGCCTGCCTTGCGCGCTCAGCTTCTTGTTCCCTCGCTGCCCTTTCAGCGGCGATAGTAGTATGCAAAATTAAATATAAATAAATCACAGCAAACCAGATTCCGTCCCTTGCAAATAATTACAAGACTTCCTCCCGATGCAGCAGTGGGAAGTCAGGATCGATCCACGAGGAAGCGTGTCAGCGGATCCTAGGCAGCGGTGAAATCTCACGGACAAAAGTCGACAACAGGTACTAGATCTCGACTAGGGTAAGTCGACAGGAGATCAGGCAAGTCGAACAGCGTAGCAGTTGCAGGCGATTTGTACTTGAGATCGAGTAGACCCTACTCGAGATCGAGTAGGCTTCGTCGACTTCGGGTTGGTCTTCGTCGAGTTCCTTCACACAGAAGCTATAGCGACCTTGGTCGAAAATCAGTAGTCGAGATCGAGTAGTGCTAGTCGATCTCAAGGAAGACAGAGAACAAAAACGAAAGAAAATAAAGTAAAGGCAATTGCTTTGGGATTCGAACTAAACTTAATGTAAAAGGCTTCCAAGATTGGGGTTTGCAACAACGATAACCAAGCATGCATAAGGCAGAACCAAACAGATAATCATGTGAATCGCATCAAAGGACAAGCTTTCGCCTTTTCCAACAATTAGACAACTCTTTCAAGAAACCCTAATTGTCTCTACTGATTTTATGTTTACAATCCAAGTTGTTATCATGGACCTCCATTAGATGGGTAATAAACACATAAACAAGTAGTAGATGCTCAAAACATGATAAAAGTCGGATCTTTACCTCAAGCACGCAGGACTATCGTCGGGCTCGCCCGAACCCTAGAAGTGGGTGGACTACTCGCACTTCATCGCAACCTCAGACATTGATTGAAAGGAAATAACAACTTGCATTAAACTAAATTCAAAAGACTTTACAATCCCGGCGATCCAACTCTCGTTGAATGCCAAAACCCTAAAACCTTCGAACTCCTAAAACTTCTCTTTGGAACAACTTGTCTCTGACTGAAATTGAATGACTAGAAATTAGCCCCATGGGCTTTATTTATAGGCTTCTAAACCTTGCTACTCAAGGATAGAAATCTTTATCTATACCTAAAACTATATCTAAAAGCATTAAAGATAAATAAAAGCAACAAAGAAATTAAATCTAAAACAGGGAATTATATCTAATTAGTCTTCAAGTGGATAGATGGTGTATCTTGATAGAATCGGATAGAATCGTCAATCTTCGGGTCCAAGTAATCCCACACCGAGTAGAATTGATCAAACCGCGTAACGCGTCTCTAGAGGTCTACTCGATCTCGACAAAGGTCTACTCTATCTCGAGTAGGATTGTCGGTCGACTGGGCTTGGCTCGGCATCTCGGCTAGCTGGTGCTCGACAGGCTCGGACCCTGGCTCACAAGTGTACTCGATCTCGGGTACCTCTCATCGATCTCGAGTAGAATGGCCTTATCGACTAGGTCTTCTCGGCAGTGTCGGGTAGATCTTCTCGATGTGCTCGACCATGGCTAGGTAGCTTTGTCAATCTCGAGGTATGGCACTCGATCTCGAGGAGGGTGTCCGGGCAGGGTCGGATTGATGTATAGCAATCGGCTAGGCTGGCCAATTGCTAAACTAAAAGCGTCGATCTTGCTTATGCTCTTCGTATTCCGTGAATTGATGCCAGCGTACACACAATTAGTTAAATCGGAACTAATTAAATCAATGGTTGCCGCCTCTGTTATATCATATATATGAATGAAATAGACTTTGGATCGGCCGAAGGACGCAAGGAAAGAATCGCCTTTAACAATTCGAGTAAACAGTGGCGGCTACCCCCGTTTGCAATTGTAACTACGTGGGTCACTTTATGAAATGGAATTGCAATGTAAATAACTATCGATCGGACGATAGAAAGCATACGAACCGAATGTAGGTTTTGATTGATAATCGAGAACCCTTTAATCCTATAAAGGAGTTTCTTAATTCTATTCAATCTAATTAATTTCAATAGAACTACAATGTTTAAATAGAAAACCTAAGAACCAATTCTACCGTGCAAGATAGAATTTAGGTTGATAAAGATAGAATTTTAATCCTAAAGATAAATAAACCTAGAAGATAAGACTTAATCTAAAATTCTAATATATGAAATAATAAAATATGATAATTAAGAAATATAAATAATAAAATAATTAACGCAGTTTCTTTAACGACTCCCAAGGTGGAGCCTTCTTCTTTCGCTTGAGGATGACATCATTCTCCTCCATTTGAAATCGACTCGTCCTCGAGTCGTCGCCTGGATCAAGATCGTTGTTTGACCCACAGAAGGCCATCTTGACCTGCATCATTATCCCCCTCTTAACTTCGATTCGTCCTCGAATCGAGTCGGAGATGATCGGCGAGGAAGGAGCAGCAACCTTTAAAGAAGATGATGGAGGAATGAGTGGAATAGGTGCCAGGAGAATTCGAGGTATAGGAACCCCAAAAACAACACCTTCATGCGCGATCGTTGAACAGACTTGATCTTCAATAAGAATAGGATCAATGAACACACAAATCTCAGCAACTGGAACTTCATGAACATGCCCAAGAGGTACAATCGCTAACTCTTGAGACACGTCATCAAGTACCTCATCCTCGTCAACGGAATCAAAATGCTCCACCTCCACAACACTGCAGTCGACTGTAAGTACAGATTCGGAGGTCTTCCAGGGGGAGTCTTGCAGTGTGTGAGGTCCACCCATATGAAATATCATATCGAAGTCATATGCGTATAAAACTTTTCTATTTCTTTTTTATTTAATTGAGGCCAATTCAAGATCGTTCGAATTGTGTAATCGTCGCCCACCGTTGGAAAGCTCGTCGAGTCAGCTTCGCAACAAGACTGAGTTGACTCAATTCCGAGTTCGGAGTCAACGGGAATCTGCGAGACAAGTTCAGCGCGCTATGCTATTTTCTGGGCAAAGAATTTGTCCACCATATCCGCAATTCTCAACTCTCGGCGTCGTTTCTCCTCTCGGCGACGTTCCTCCTCCTCTTGTCGCCGTGCTTCCTCAGCCTCTCTTTGTTGGAGAAGCCGAATCTGATAGCGTTGTCGACACTTCTTATCTTCGATCTCCAATTGACGTTGTTCTTCCTCTTGACGTTGAAGCCAAAGTTGGCGTCTTTTGGCTTCGCGTTGACGCTCTAGGTTTTGTTGTTGTAGCCAAGCTCTCCGACGTAACTCTTGTTGGTGTCGTTGTTGGACACCCCATGGATCGGGATCATCATCCCAGTCGCCTCCCCAGATTTCCCAAGCCATCAAATCAAAACATCAGTATCATCAAAGAAACAAAGAGCGTAGCATAACCCATCTCTGAATACCAATTGATATATAGCAATCGGCTAGGCCGGCCAATTGCTAAACTAAACGCCCAATCTTGCGTATTGCTCTTGTATTTCTCGCGATCGGATCCCCTTTCCAATCGACTAGTGTCCGGTGTGGAAATTGTATAGGCTGCCGGCTAGTTAAGTAACAACTTATTAATTAAGTTGTATGAGTCAACAATGGAGGCGCACCAACAATTGCCGATTGAATGGCAATGTAACGAGAATGAATTGAAAAGTATTTAATTTGATCGAAAGAATATGAAAGTATACGAACCGAATGTGGGTTTGGATTGATAATCGAGAACCCTTTAATCCTATAAAGGGGTTTCTCAATTCTATTCAATCTAATTAATTTCAATAGAACTACAATGTTTAAATAGAAAACCTAAGAACCAATTCTACCGTGCAAGATAGAATTTAGGTTGATAAAGATAGAATTTTAATCCTAAAGATAAATAAACCTAGAAGATAAGACTTAATCTAAAATTCTAATATATGAAATAATAAAATATGATAATTAAGAAATATAAATAATAAAATAATTAACGTCGTTTCTTTAACGACTCCCAAGGTGGAGCCTTCTTTTTTCGCTTGAGGATGACATCAGGTAGTCTCTCAGTTTCCTCGGACATGCTCTCCTCGACTCCGGGTTGTCTCCGAGGTCTTGTCGATCTTGAGTAGCCCTATTCGATCTCGACGAAGGTTCGGGAGTCGGGTTCTTCGTCTTCAGCTTCTCGACATAGGCTCCTTGATCCTGGCAGGTGTCTAGGCATGGCTTGTCGAGATCGACTAAGCCTTGTCGATGTCGAGTAGCTTTGTGCTCCGGTTCTTGCTTCTTGATTTTCTCCCGAAATGGTTCCATATTCTGCGATATTAAACAGAAATTTATGTAGATCTCCATTTCTGACAAATACGCATATACTACATAAATCCGACATATTCCCAACCCGAAATATGCAAAATATAGAGAATATGGAACTAAAATATGCATAAAGACATGGCTACGTTGGAGACATCAAATATCTCCATCTAGGATTGAAGAGTTGGAAAGATGCTTGTGCATTTCAAATGAAACTACAATCGAAAAATACCTTGGCTGTCCTATTATTAATGGGAGAGAGAAGGATGGTTTACATTTTACGATAGACTATATTGGTGGCCAGAGAGAGAAGGATGGTTTACAATAACTAGTGCCTATAAACTAATCACCAAAAAATAACAACCAAAATGTCGAGAATAATGCAGGGATATGGAAAATTGACACAACACCAATAATTAAAAAATTTCTTTGGAAGCTAGGTCAGAAAGGTATTCCAACGGCCACCCGTCTTTCCCAAAGGGGTTTCCGTTCCTGCAACTTGTATTCTGTGTAACAGTGCAACTGAAGATGAAACACCTCTTTTTGTGGAATGTCAATTCTCTAAAGTCCATCTCCCACTCCCCATGGGCTTAAACTAGGTAATAACAAACATGCATGATTTCAATCTCGAGAGAATTCTCTCCAATCTTTTCACTGATTGGAAACACTCTTACAAAATCTCAAAAAGAAAAACTAGCAGTGGCCTGGTGGTCCATATAGTACATCAGAAATAAATAAAAAATTCAAAAATAACCATATTCCAAGCCAGGAATATGTTAAACACATCATTTCAACTCATATTGAAAACTGGAAAAAAAAACATCCATGCAGAAAAACGAGGATGACTTCCACTATATCCGAAAGAATAACACAATCAATCACACTCGACCTAATGAACGACATAAAGCTACCAAATGGAGAAAGCCTCCGCTTGGTTCATTTAAATTAAATATCGATGGATCTACACTTGATAATAATGATAGCTCATTTAGCCACATCATTCGTGACTGGGAGGGCAGAACGATCCATATTGGATACGTTAGATTGTCTAACCAGAACCCGCTAAAGGCTGAGGCCCTAGCTTTAAGACATGGAATAATCTAATTGCTGGCACTGGGTATAAACAAATGTCATATTGAAGGGGACTCCCTCATAATCATAAACCATTTAAAAATAAAATCTACATGCCCTTGGGAGATTGAACTAGCTAGTAATGTCCGATATCAAAACATTATTGTCGAAAGTGAGGGAAGTCTCTTTCTCTCACGTGCCCCGTAATGACAACAGAGTGGCTGATAAGGTTGCACACATTTTGCCGCTCTGCCAGGGGCCTCGACATTTATACTGATTCAGATCTTCAAGATCTCATCCGTAAGGATGCTATCAGATAGGATCGGTCCATCCGAATTATTACCTGATAAAAAAATTATGAGTTTTTCTACTTCATGGGAAGCAAATAGCTAACCAAACGAGGCTTATTGTCCGACAAAATCACACATTTATTCTACATTATTACTTATGTGGTATAGGCGTATAGCGCAATGCTCTTAACCGGCCTTGTACCACATCGTGTTGGAGCCCCCACCCCTTCCTGAACTTACCCTACACATTAAAAAGCGGATTTTTTTTCACGGACCATGATACATTTACACTAGTTATAAAAAAATAAAAATATAATACTGCAAATCCCTATACGCTATAGTCTATAGAAGCTCTTCCTCTTCCTAGCTCCTCTCTCCGCGGGTCACCGATTCACTTCAATCAGAAATTAAAATCAAATCAACTCAATGAACTCACCCCATCCCAATTTTACTAAAATCAAACCAACAGAATTTGAAATAGAAACCTAAATCGAGGGTTTCGGGTTCGAAGAGGCTCATAAGGGGATTTGGGTTTGAGCGAACAGACAAGAGCCATAAGACATGGGAGATGAGCTGTTCGGTTCCCTGGTGGCATTAATGTCGGCATCTCAAACGGGGATTAGGGTTCTAGGAGTCGTCGACGGCGACTCCGGTTGGTCAGTTATAGGGCTGCTCATCGGCCCAAAACCGATCTGAACCTGGCCAAACCGAACCGAACCGAAAACCGAAATTTTCAAAATTGAAAACCGAAAACCGATCCTAAACTAATAGGTTTGGTTTGGTTTTTTACCGGTTTGGTTTAGGTTCGGTTCGGTTATAACCTAAGTGAACCGGAATAATGTGAACACTTTGATTTTGAGGTTTTGGGAGGGTCTGATGTGAGGTGTGGCTAACTGGATACAAATTCTCAAGATTTCATTTTTCAAATCCAAAGTAACTAACACAAAGAAAAAAATTGAAGGCTGTGAGTCCTGAATCTATGAGTCCCGATGATGATGAAGGATAGAATTGAAGGTTGCAGCCTGAAGCAGAGTAGCAGAAGTCGGTAGTCAGTGGTTACGAGAAATCGAGAACGAGAAGTCGGGCCAGAAGGAGAGACGAGACGAGACGAGAGTGAGAGAGACGACAAACGTACCGGAGCCGGTGGGCTGGTGGTCGGCCACCACTCCAGCAGCTGGACTCGGAGCACGAATCTGGGTTGTGAGGGCCTTGAGGCAAGAGTGCGAAACGACAAAGTGAGGGCTGTGAGCAGTGAGCATGGTCCTGGACTCTGAACTCTGAATTTTTAAAGGAAAATTGGCAAAGTGAGGGGCTGAGAGCTGTGATTGTGAGGCGAGAGTGCGACTGCGAGACGGAGATGGCCGGCCAGACGGGAGAGGAGAATCAGGCGTTGAGACATAACCTCAGGGCTCGGTCAAATTAAAACATTAAAAAAAAATCGGTTTTCCCTCGGTTTAACCGAACCGAGTCCAAACCGAACCTAAAACCGAAAATGAAAATTCCTTGAACCTAAAACCTAAACCGAAGCACATCGGTTCTGTTAGGTTCCGGTTATTTCGGTTCGGTTCGGCCCAAAATTTCGGTTCGAACCGAATATGATCAGCCCTAGTCAGTTATGCACTAAGATCCGAGAGCAAGAGCAATACTGCATGGAAACGAGTATACGAGGGGAGAGGCGATGTCAATTGCCTAGATCTGAGAACGAATGTGAAATGGATGCGGCCCTTAATGGCAGTCGAGTAGTCGACAGAGAGAGCCATGAGAGAGGTCTCCCGGATCTGAAAAGTGGAGAAAGAGGAATTTAACTGTGTTTTCTCATTGAAAATTCTTTATTCACTTTTTTTTATCAGATAATAATTCGATGGGCAGACAGATCTGGCTCATCGAGAGGCCGATAGAATCGGCAGACGGCGAACCGTCAAACATACAATCATAATAATAAAACTAGTATAATTCCCGCGCCATGGCGCGTTTATATAAAAAATAAATAAATAATCATTATATAGTAGGTAAGTTATACTTTTAAGGAAAAATGACCAAGAATAATACCAACTATCAGTCATGAACCAAAAATAATACGAACTTTAGAAATGACCAATTAGTATACAAACTATATCCAATTAAACTGATTTTGATACCAGGGCTAAAATTCGAAAACGAAAAAACCATTTATACTCAAAATATAATTAACAAGAAGCTTGGGAAAATTTTGTAAAAATAGGAAAAACTGGTCTTCACTATTCATCGTCTTCTTCCATTTGCAGTGGGGCGCTCGCGAACTGTGTTGCCGACGACTCCCTCGACGCCCGCTGCCTCGACGCCGAGCCCAAGCCCCAAGCTCCTCCTCCTCTTCTCACCCCAACATCCTCCAGATCCACAACCTCTACGACTCCGACTCCCACCTCCTCATCGTCACCGACCTCTGCGAGCCCACCACCTTCTCGCAGCTCGTCTCCGCGCTCGCTCACTGCCACCGCCACGGCATCGATCTCCCACCACGACATCAAGCCGGAGAACCTCGATCTGCCACCGCCATGACCAATTTGGATGAAAATCTTGAAATTTCATATTTAGGTTTTTACAATCCTTGCTCCAGATCCCAGTCTCGAATGGACGAATGAACAGTCTCCTTTAAATTTACAATTTCTCCCAAACATTTTATTAATTATATTTTAAGTCTAGATTATTTTTTCATTTGTAAATTTTAGCCATGGTATCAAAATCGGTTTAATTGGATATAGTTTGTATACTAATTGGTCATTTCTAAAGTTCGTATTATTTTTGGTTCACGGGTGATAGTTGGTATTATTCTTGATCATTTCTCCTACTTTTAATTCTGGATTCTTGATGTTCCTAATATCGGGAGTGCGAAAAAAATATCAATATTTCGTAATAAATTAAAAATGAGTTGATTATTGAAAATTAAAATTTTAAAATCGAAAAATCGAAAAATCGAAAAATCGAAATCGAAAAATCGAAAAATCGAAAAATCGAAAAATCGAAAAATGAAAAATGAAAAATGAAAAACGAAATCAAATTCAAATAATAGATTTTAAATATTGTGAAAAAAAACAAATCGGTGCTAGATAAGATTTGATAGCAATTCATATCTACTATAAAAAAAAACTAATTAACAAATCTTAACAGAATGATTTTGAAATGTATGTCATATACAACAAATAAAATAGAAATCTGATCAAAATATTATGCAACCGTACGTATCGTATCAAGTAAAGCAGTTGAATCTATAGTGATGAAGTCCTAAAAAAATGGAGGTTTAGTTCCTTCTTATTAATGTAATGATCAATGAATATAATATAACTGCATTCATGTATCTTTAATATTTAATCACTATATTTATGTATACTTCACACAACGTGACATATCTAAATTCAAGAAAGAGGTTATAAAATAGCATAAATGTATATTATTTGATCATTAATTCCAACTGATTAAGAACAGACTGCTCATTTCCTCCCTCAAATTATTATTGCATAATCTAAATCGGAATTGAAAGTAAATACAGGGCCGTCCAATCAATTTTGGAGGCCCGGTTCATAATTTCATTAATTATATCTTAAGGAAGACTATGTTAAAAAAAATGTTTATTTTTGTTGATATTTAAGGAAAACTAATACAATTCCTACACCATGACACGATTATTGAAAACTAAAATCAAAAATAAAATAACAAAATTAATATTATAAAGTATAAATAAAATTTAATATAAAAACATAAAAATCTATAACATAAATGTATCTTATAAGTATTTAAGAATTTTTTTTAAATCTCATTTAAAGCATCATACATAAATATAGATATTCAGTAAAAATAATAATAATAATATCATTGTGAGTATATAAATATTGATTATAGAAACTAATTTTAAAATAATATTTTTTAGAAAATCACATATAAAATGTATATTAAAAATTTTATACAAAAGATTTTAATTTTTAATCAACTGTACATAATTTATCAATCTTTTTCTTTATAAAATTTATACAATATTAAAAATAATTTATATACTGCACATTTAAATTTGCGTCATTTATTTTTATACACAGTTCCCTAATATTTTTCTTTATATATTCTAATTCCCTATAACTTTTTTTCATTATAATATCATGTTATTAATTAAAAATAGTCCCAAGTTAATAAAACTAGTAAAATGGTTCCTGAATGAAATAATAATTGTATAAACTAAAGCCAAAAATATATCTGTGTTGGGTTAAAATTTAACACACTTTAACTTGATGAAAGTTAATGAAGCCTCGTAATTAAGAGAGGGAGAGGGCGCACTTTAACTTGATGAAAGTTAATGAGGCCTCCTAATTGCCTCGTAATTAAGAGAGGGGGAGGGCGCGTGACTCCGCAGCCTCAACTGATAGAAAAAAGAAAAAAAGACGCTTAGGTTGGGAATCGGACACTGGCTTCAAGAAACAAGCGGGTCGGGTTGTAGAAGTTCTTAACCACCAAGCCAATACAACATTGTGTTATTTTGCAAATGTTTTGTTATATATACTAAAATTAATAAAATGAGGCCCCGTAAAATCGGAGGCCCGGTGCAGTTGCCCACCTTACACTTGCCCAGGGCCGGCCCTGAGTAAATATGTAGGTATGCAAGTAAGCGAAACAAAATTAACCGAAAATCTTTGAAATCAACACAAAGAAGAAATTCAAGTGAATACACCTCTAGATGATAGAAGCATTGAAGAAACAAGTTGAATAAGCAAGTAGAAATCTGGAAGAAGCAAATTGAAAAAGCAAGCAAGCGCCAAACTCCTTACGGTATGTGCAATAGCTGTGAAATCTAGAGGAAGTAAAATCTGTCGAAATCTAGAAGAAGCAAATTGAAGAAGCAAGTTAGCGTCGTGCCACAAGCATCGAAGACAAAACCCTATATGGTCAGCTATTTAATTGAACGTACAGAGGAGAGGAAAGGAGCGACGTCGAAGGCAAAACCCTAGATGGGGCTATTGCATTTAACGTACAAAGGAGAACAGAGGATTAAAAAAAATTAATGGAAAAAATGAGAAATAAAAAAAATCAAGGAAAAAACATAATTGGTCAATATTTCTAAAACTTCTATAACATTGACACGTAAGCAAAGTCTTCTGTATTAAAGTTACATATAGATATAGATGGTGCAACACAAAGACAGTAAACAAACAGTCTCTAAAAGAACAGACGAGCCTAATCCATAAAAGCTAAGGACAACGAAGACAGAAAAGAGTCAAGCGCCATCAAGAGATAACACTGCTGATCAGCGGTACATCAGGAGTCCCCATGTGGGCGATGAAGTCTTTATTCACTTTTATTTAATCTTTGAATCACCCACTTTAATTTTTTATTTCGGAAATTTTGCGAGGTGCCCCTGAGGTATTGCAATTTTCGTGAGGACTATTTTGTATATTTCGCGTGGTACCCCTATGATTTTCAATTTTTTCGCCTCGTGCCCTTTATGGTTAAATCTAACGGATTTGGGTGATCTCCATTTGTTTGTAATTAAAAAAAAAAAGAAAGAAAGAAAGAAAATACAGATAGAAAGAGAACGAAAGAAGCGAAGGCGAATGCCGGGAGAGATTAGATTTCCTCCTCCTCCACTCTTCCTCCGTCTCCACCGAGAGAGACACCGTCCTCGCCAACGCTTTCACGCTCACCGCCGCAGGAGCCCTAATCACAGGACTCGCACTCGTAGTTATGGAAGAATCCCTAATCAGCCTTCCACGGCATCGCAGGAGCCAGAGGTGAGATTTGGGGTTCGCACTCGCAGTCAGAGGAGTGGGCACCGCCCCATCTTCTTGTCAACGGAGCCAAATCAAAGCCCACTTTCAGTTCGATGGAGGGCACCCTGAAGCCCACTTTCAGGGTGTCAACGGAGCCTCAATCGGCGGAGGAGCAAGAAGCCTCTAATTGATCGAATCCGAAATGGACGATTCAATTTTTCTCCATCACCTCGGTGCCGACTATAGGTGGAGTCCGGCAACGAGGTGGGCAACTGAAAGTGAATTCCAACAATGAGGTATGTCTTCTATGAGATTTTGCCTCTTCATTTTGAGAAAATTAGGGTTTATTTGTCAGGAAACATTGCAAAAAATTGTTTATTTCGGCTATCTTGATGGTGTGGTGATGTTTAAGGGAGATTTTGGATTTATTTTGGGGGTCAATTGTAGTCTGAGAACACATATATTCCAATGCCTCCTTACAATTGTGTGAAATTCGTATGAAACCTTGCTAATTTATTTAGAATCTTGGTTCTTTGATTTCTATTGATTGAATTTAGGTTTTATAAAACTATACAAATATATTTTTTGTTTTTGAATTCATTTGTGTAAACATTGTACTTTGTAAAATGCCAGATAACCAATCCCATGTTGTTCTTCTTTTCCTCGATGAACATGTTTGACCAGATACAAAGATATCTTGTGATTATAAGGTTCATCATGCCATAAGTGCAAAACGGTTTTTTTTTTAAAAAAAAGCTTACTGAAATAGATGTGAATTTATAGTTTCGAATTGGGGAATTGAGTCTAGATTTTAGATAGATGTGAATTTAGATAGATGTGGGTTGGAATTTGAGTTTGTGAATTGAGGATTAATTTTGAGTTTGACTCTGGAATTTGAGCATGAAATTTTGTTAGTTATTAACAAAATTTGATCTGCTGATGATGGGTCTGTATTTGGGAATTGCATTGATGCAATATTGGTATGATGATGGGTCTGTATTTGGGGGATTTTTCACCCCCTTCGTCAACACAAGGATTTAGGATGTATGAATTTTGGGATTTGAATTGGTGAACTTGTCCTATAGCTTGGTTAGCTTCCAAACTTGCAATCTTGCAGTACATGTAAGTCGTCTAAGTTGGTTCATTTCCATTGAGTTGTTCGTTGTTTCATGATCAATCGGTGATTGATAATTTATAATGTTCTAAATATTTTAAGAGTGCACATTTAGCCTATTAGCTCAAAATGGTCGAGCAATGTGCTATGCACATGATGTGGGTTCGAGTCCCACATAAGCTGATTTTTAGTTAGTTTCTCTTATTGCAAGTTGTTGATCATTTATGCATATATATAATTCAACATTTTCAACGAAGATAACAAGTAGCAACTCAATGTCCAAATAGCTTATGTAGGATTCGAACCCACATCTTTGTGTCTAAGCACATTACTCTAGCTATTGAGCTAATAGGCCAAAAAATTCAATAAATGAACACTCATCACAAACAACGATCTGTATCTTACACTTGACCAAACAATGGGAGAAACTACCAGAGGAGAGTTTCAGATGCACGACGAGGCACAGAAAACCCTCCATGCGTACTAGTATCGCTAGCTGTTAAGGTTTTGCAGAAGTAATTGGTTGGTTGCTTACTTGGGATTCCTAATTCTACAAGAAGATAAATATCCTTCTGCTCTTGTTGTAAGATGGGAAGTGACTAGAACATACCATTCAAAACGGACATCGATGAAAGCGTTTTAGATATGACTCCTTAGTCGTGTCAGTTACCGTTAAAACTACAACAGGCACCTCGTGGGGGCAACGAAGCCGCATGAATTTCTTTTCAATTCTTCCCCAATTTGTGGACGATTGTGCACTCATCCTGCATAATATAAGCATACCTCATTCAATTGAAAAAAAAGAAGCCAACACACCCTCAGTTTCATAAGCAAATAGTACCTATGCACACATAAACAACAAGCAGACAGACCCCCAAATCTAATTCCCAAAACTAATTCAAGTCGAAAATCAACAGACAGATTCCCAAAACTAAAAGCAAACGGAAATTGCACACAGATTCAAACTAAAAGCAATCGAAAATCACCTTCTCTGCAGAAGCACAATTTCATTGCAGCTTCTAGGATTTAGACATAATTAAAACTAAAAGCAATCGAATTTAGACAGAAAAAATAACAACAGATCCATAAATCAACAACTAGTTGACAGAATCAAAAGTTCCATTACTTGCGAGATACAAAACGGAACCGGTTGCAGCAGGTCCTAATTTAAAACAAAGTCATAGAAATCATAGAAATCCACAAATCTAAGATCCTTATTACTTGACAGAATCGCCTTCGATTAAGACAGAATCAACAACTGGAAAAGAAAGTCATAGAAATCAAAAGTTCCATTACTTGACAGAATCCACAACTGGAAAACAAAGTCATAGAAATCCACTTCGATTAAGACATCTACAGATCCGAATTTAAAACCCTAGGGGGAGACTAGATCTAAAAACAAGATCGAACACCACAAATCTAACCACCTAAACCCTAGTTATAGGTTCGTATACTCACCTTCGAGCAGCGGTTGCAGCAGGTCCGAGCCGGAGCCGGCCTTCGAGCAGCGAGAGCCTTCTCTCTTTGCTCGAGCCTTCTCTCTTCGAGCACCGGGAGCCTTCTCTCTTTGCTCGATGGGTATCGCGTCTTCGCTCTAGTCCGGCCTTTTTTTTTTAATTAGCAAACTAACGTGAGAAAAGCCAAAACTGTTAAACTTAACCGGGAAGGGCATGAGGCGAAATGTTTTAAAACCTCAGGGACATCACGCGGAATATGCAAAAAAGTTGTATACCTCGCGAAAATTACAATACCCCGGGATACCCGGTTAAATTTCTGTTTTTATTTTAATTTTTATAATTTTTTTTAAGTGTAAATAATGTCGATAGGTACTTTTCCTTTTTTCACCGCTTCCTGAACTTACCTTCACATACTCCCACTTGCTTTTTGTGGGAGAGTGATACACATACACTAGCTGTATGTTGTCAATTTTACACCACCAATAGAAAATTGACATGTGTTTTTTTAAACTATTATTTAAAATTTAAAATGGTTAGTGGTAGAATTAAAAGATATTTTTAGGGAGAAAAAAGTAACTCAATTACGTATTTGTAATACATAATCTATATCTATCTATATATAACCTTAATTTAGAAGACTTTGCTTACGTGTCAATCTTAGAGGAGTTTTAGGAATATTGACCAATTAATTTTTTTTTCCTTCATTTTTTTATTTCTCCTTTTCCCTTTTTTCCATTAATTTTTTTTAATCCTCCATTCTCTTTTATTCATAACATATTTACTAACAATCTATATATAATCTTAATTTAGAAGACTTTGCTTACGTGTCAATCTTAGAGGAGTTTTAGGAATATTGACCAATTAATTTTTTTTTCCTTCATTTTTTTATTTCTCCTTTTCCCTTTTTTCCATTAATTTTTTTTAATCCTCCATTCTCTTTTATTCATAACATATTTACTAACAATCTATATATAACCTTAATTTAGAAGACTTTGCTTACGTGTCAATCTTATAGGAGTTTTAGGAATATTGACCAATTATGTTTTTTTCCTTGATTTTTTTATTTCTCCTTTTCTCTTTTTTTCCATTAATTTTTTTAATCCTCCATTCTCTTTTATTCATAACATATTTACTAACAATTGGGCTTAATTCAAAACATTGAATTGAATCTAATATAACCATTAGGCTTAACTCACATTTATGTACTAACTATTGAGCTTAATTCAAAACATTGAATATAATTATTAGTTGTGACACATCACTTTTAAATGCATGATTCAGATTTCAAAATTTCTAAAAAAGTTACAATGGTATTGATATTATTATTACCTGGGTGGCTGGGTGATTTAAAATATCTACATTTATGTATTATACTTTAGACGAGATATAAAAAATTATTTTAGAATTATAAGATACATTTATGGTAAAGTTTTTTTATCTTAACTTTTATTAGTATTTTATAATATATTTATATATATTATTAATATTTTAGTCTTAAAAAACCGCGCCATGGCGCGGGAATTGTACTAGTTTTAATTTATATATGTATATATATTTATTTATTAACTACTACTGTGAATTATTATTATCGTTATTACAATTTTATTCACTGCACTTTTCTTCTCTTTTAATTTTTTTTCGGAAATTTCGCCTGGTACCCCTGAGGTATCGGCAATTTCATGTGGTGTACAAAAGATTGACTAAATTCGCCTGGTACCCCTGAGTTATGTAATAACTTCGCCCCGTGCCCTTACTCAGTTAAATCTAACAGCACTTCGCCTCTTCCGTTTGTTCTATCTGAAGGCGCTCGGGAGAAACGAGAGGAGAGGAGAGGCAGACTGAGCCCGAGGCACGAATCGCCGGCGACGAGAGCTGAGGCCACCAGAAGGAGAGATGGAGAAAGAGAGCGACCCGACCTGGAGGAGGACTTGGAGAAGAGGGCTCGACAAAAAACCCAAGGACTTGGAGAAGAGGGTTTCTCGTCGACTCGGAGGAGAAGGAAGAAGGCCCATCCTTGAATCGGTGACAACCAAGGCAGTCGTCGGAGGCGTCGCTAGGGGTGGTGGAGGCGCCGCTCGACTTGCCGGAGGTGGTGGTGGAGCCGCCAGCCAGGTAAGTCGATTTAGGTTTTGCAAATTGGGGTTTCGATTTGTGTTTGCAATTTAGGGTTTCGAATTCGGTTTTTTATTTGTGATTAGTTCGAATTATGGTTGAAAATTTGAGATTGAAGAATTGTTGAACTTGTAAATTCATACTTTTGATTAGGGATGACAGCAGTTCATACTTGAACATGTAAATTGATCTTAACTTTGATTACGATATTAAGGATTGTACTTGGAGCGCTTGTCGTTCCATTTTCATAAGCCTTAAGTGTCACTTGCTTTGTGGGTTGAAGAAGAAAAGTTGTAATTGGCATGGCATCCTACCAAGCTTTGCAGAAAATTTGGATTTTGCAGGAAAGGTATGGCATAAACTTTTACCTTTGACGGGATTTTGTATTCATTAATGTGAGCATGTTGCTTTATTTAATCTGTAGTGCCAATCCAGGAGTTTGATAATCTCCAAAAATTGAAAATGGTATATATTTTTTCTTTATCAGTGAGAAACTTGATTCTATTTAAGCTTATACTTGCTACTAATTCATGCTTGTTTCCCACTTTTTGTGAGCACCTGTTGATCTTCTTGTTCTGATGTCAGATGCCTTCTCTAATTTGGTTTGATAACAAGTCCTTTTGCCTGTGAAAGTCTTATCAGTTTTGCTAATTCATATGGTTATGAATAATTATTTGGTTTGCTAATTGACCAAGAAGGGTAAGTTAGTAGGGTCAGTCTTGCCATGTTTGCGTTTTTGTAGTAGTGATGGTTGAGTCATTTTTAAGAAACTCAATGGATTCCTTTTTTATTTTAATGTCATAACACATGGTAGCTGATGATGGTTTATGATTTTGAAGTATTCTTGCTATTGTATGACAGCAAAAAAAGAAAATGATAGCAAAATGGTTCTAATTTTAAGCCTATTAGCTCAAATGGAAGAGCGATATATGCTCATGCATAAAGATGCGGGTTCAATTCCCGCATAGGCTTTGCATGAAAGAGTAATGTTTCTGATTTTGAGGCTCTTGAGTTAAATCTACAAAGTTCCTTCCTTTTTATTTTTAATTCTTGAAGACTTGAAGTTATGACAGTAAAGTAGTTGTATGACGATGAAAAAAAGTGACAGCAAAAATGGTATGAAAGCAAAATCTCTTTGATTTTATGTTTATTAACTCAAATGGAAACGTTGCACAAATGGGAGAGAAAAGTGTTCATACACATTTGTATGACAGCAAAAGAATGAGTTGAATACTTAATTACGAAAATGCTCCAACAAGCCTTATGAACTGAGTTTGCACTTTCTCTATCTATACTTACATTTCTTTCTTTTTGTTGTAGTTAGATATGTTGTCATAGTTGTTGTGTTTTTTTTTTGTGGTTTTGGTTGTATTGATGTCTTTTTATTAGAATTGTGTCCTACTTATTAGATAAAACGGGGTTGTTGAGTGCACTTCTATGTGAATATGTTCAGGAAGAGAAGTCAAATGGCAATTCAACAACGCTATTTAACGGGGGAGACAAGGTGCGGAATGAAAATAAAATCAAGAGGGGAATATGTGAATATGTTCAGTAAGAATATATACATGACAGGACAAAGTGAAGTGTGCTTGCAGTTGGCAGGGGTCGAACTTCAAAGCGGGTTGAGTGAACCTTCCGTTGTGAATGGCACTAATTCAATTCAATAAGCCTATGTGGGATTCGAACCCACGTCTTTGTGCATGAGCACATTGCTCTCCCATTTGAGCTAATAGGCTAAAAACGTTTGATAATCAAGACAAGCCTATTTTTCTTACCAATGAACAAGCTTTAACACTTTATGAAACCTTCAATTAAGAACAAACCAAAAAATGGTTCCCAATAGAGTTTCTTACCAATGTGTATTATTTGAGAATATATAGAAGTTTCTGTAACCTCCATTATAGAGTTCCAACAAGAGGAGTGCAAAGCAAAAGAGAGAGTAGCCAGACCCAATGCTCCAAACACACCCCATGTTTCAATTTGTATCAGCCGCCTATTTCAATCCTTTTTCCTTCTCCAGTCAGAATATTGGAATCAAAGTTTAGTATGAATTTTTTCATCTGTATTGTACAATGTAGTATTTCAATTGCTTTCCTTCAAAAAACTGTTAAGTTCAGCAACTTGTAGAGTGTCTTATTTCAATTGTTTCATCGAGCATTTACAAGTTCGATCAACAATTTCTCACTCTCAAATTCTCAACTCTAGCTAATTCGAACTAATCACCAACCAAAACCCAATTCAAACCCAAATCGAAACCTTAAATCGACATACCTGTCATCAAATCCCAAATCAAACCCTAAATCGAACTAATCACAAATCGAAACCCTAAATCAAAACACTATTTGCAACCACAAATCGAAACCCCAATTTGATGAAAAGAAAAATTCAAACCCTAAATCGACATACCTGGCGCTGGCGCCTCAACCACCACCTCCGGGAAGTCCTGCAATGCCTCCACCACCCCTAGCAGCGCCTCCAACGACTCCTTGGTTGTCGCCGATTCAAGCTCTCCTTCTCCTTCTCCTACAGGTCGGGCTCCAATGCCTTCGTTTTTTTTATTCGCTTCTGTGTTACCTTAGGGGTACGGCGTCGCTCTCCTTCTTCACCTCTCCTTCCGGCGACCGCGGCTCTCTTGGTTGTCGGAGATTCATGCTTCTCCAGTCAGCCTGAGCATTTCTCTTATTCGCGCGCCTCTCATTTCATCGTTTCTCCCGAGCGTCTTCAGATAGAACAAACGGAAGAGGCAAAGTGCTGTTAGATTTAACTGAGTAAGGGCACGGGGCGAAATTATTACATAACTCAGGGGTACCAGACAAATTTAGTCAATTTTTTGTACACCACGTGAAATTGCCGATACCTCAGGAGTACCAGGCGAAATTTCCGTTTTTTTTTTTGTTCTGCTCTATTTGGCAACTTCAATTAATTATCAAATCCAACTTCAAAAATTAACAAAACATAGCATAATTGAATCAAAAAAATAAGTCCAACTACACCGTCATTAATTTACACAGTACGGTATTGTAAGGGTGGGCGCGGGACGGGACGGGACGGAGGTCGTCCCGCGTAATTTTTGCGGGACGGGACCGGGACGGGATTTATCCTTTTTTTCTTCGTCTCGCACGGGCCTTGTCCCTCACGGGACGGGACGGGACGGGACCGGGACGGGACGGGACGGGTCTTGTCCCTCAAATAAAAAAGATTATAAAGAGTAAAAAATTTCCGGTATATTTTACGATTTTCAAAGATATAACTAACACATATAAATCTATAAAAAAAAATTATATTTTAAAGGTTATATATATATATATATATATATATATACACACACATACACATATAGTATACGTAATATGTGTATATATATACACGTACTGATGCAAATTAAATCATGCAATACCATTAGTTTTTTTTGGGTAGAATGCAGTAGCATTAGTTTTTTTTTGTTGTTGTTGTTGGAATGCAGTAGCGTATTAGGTGTGTATATACGTACACTATATAATTGTATGTAATCTATATATAGATTATATATTGCAGTATGTATAACATAATGTATTATTATTATTATTATTATTATTATTATTATTATTATTATTATTATTATTATTATTATTATTATTATTATTATTATTATTATTATTATTATTATTATTATATATGCGGGACGGGACGGGATTTGCGGGATTGAGACGGGTCGTCCCGCGTCCCGTCCCGCATAATTTTTGCAGGACGGGATTCACTATTTTTTTTTAAATCCCACCGGGATCGGGACGGGATCGGAAGGGCTCGGGACGGGACCGGGATTTGCGGGATTTATGCCCACCCCTACGGTATTGTATAAAATATCTTGCCCTCGTTCTCTAATTACAAGCTAGTATAACTTATACATATTTGTGCATGTATACATACATATAAATTTTGTTGGAATAATAAAAGAAGCAAGATAGAGAAACACTTTTTTTTTCCAATTCATACAGACAACTCTTGATCTATTAGAGTGGCAAAAACAAATATAACTTGCATTCTTTTATACTTACGTACTATATATAATAATATATTTTGTGCCAATTGTAAAATTAAAGCGACAGAAACGAATAACGTATTTCTATCCTATGACTTAAGGGCATAGGATAAGATCCTAATTAAGAAAGATACCCTATTAAAAATAAGCGACTCTAGAAACGAATAACGTATTTTAATTAAGGATATTTTTTTTTCTAAAACGGGAATCTTAGAAAAACAAAACAAATTAAGATACGTAAAGCTTGAGCTTTGTTTTCCTACATTTTATAAAAATCTGTCTGATTGACAAAATTATATGACTTGCACGTAATTATCTCACAAAATTAGAAATAAGTATGAAATTATTTTAAAAAAATTAATAAAAAGTTAATAATTTATATAGTTTCTAACACCTAAAAAACGTGCATGGGTAGTAAAACCTCAAGTTTTAATTAACGGATAGATTAATTGTTAAAATATGTTGTATTTCTACCCATGCACGTTTAAGGTAAAAGATATAAATAGTTTTTTTTTGAAAGAAATATAATTAGTTAAATTAAGAATTAGTATACTATGCTATGTTTCTTAAGAAAAAAAATGAAATTAAAAATATAGTGAAGTACTGTATTGTAATAGGAATAATAACAGTTAGATTAAGAAAAACTAGTGCAATTCCCGCGCCATGCCGCGGTTTTTTAAAACTAAAATATTAATAATATATATAAATATATTATAAAATACTAATAAAAGTTAAGATAAAAAAACTTTACCATAGATGTATCTTATAATTTTGAATTTTTTTTTAACTCGTCTAAAGCATAATACATAAATGCAGATATTTTAAATCACCCAGTAATAATAATATATTTTTAGAAATTTTGAAATCTGAATCATTCATTTAAATGTGATGTGTCACAACTAATAATTATATTCAATGTTTTGAATTAAGCTCAATAGTTAGTACATAAATGTGAGTTAAGCCTAATGGTTATATACTTATATTAGATTGAATTCAATGTTTTGAATTAAGCCCAATTGTTAGTAAATATGTTAAGAATAAAAGAGAATGGAGGATTAAAAAAAATTAATGGAAAAAAAGAGAAAAGGAGAAATAAAAAAAATCAAGGAAAAATAAATAATTGGTCAATATTCCTAAAACTCCTCTAAGATTGACACGTAAGCAAAGTCTTCTAAATTAAGGTTATATATAGATAGTTAGTACATAAATGTGCGTTAAGCCTAATGGTTATATACTTATATTAGATTGAATTCAATGTTTTGAATTAAGCCCAATTGTTAGTAAATATGTTAAGAATAAAAGAGAATGGAGGATTAAAAAAATTAATGGAAAAAAAGAGAAAAGGAGAAATAAAAAAATCAAGGAAAAAAACATAATTGGTCAATATTACTAAAACTCGATCCTCTAAGATTGACACGTAAGCAAAGTCTTCTAAATTAAGGTTATATATAGATTGTTAGTAAATATGTTAAGAATAAAAGAGAATGGAGGATTAAGAAAAATTAATGGAAAAAAGAGAAAAGGAGAAATAAAAAAAATCAAGGAAAAAAACATAATTGGTCAATATTCCTAAAACTCCTCTAAGATTGACACGTAAGCAAAGTCTTCTAAATTAAGGTTATATATAGATAGTTAGTACATAAATGTGCGTTAAGCCTAATGGTTATATACTTATATTAGATTGAATTCAAAGTTTTGAATTAAGCCCAATTGTTAGTAAATATGTTAAGAATAAAAGAGAATGGAGGATTAAAAAAAATTAATGGAAAAAAAAGATAAAAGGAGAAATAAAAAAATCAAGGAAAAAAACATAATTGGTCAATATTACTAAAACTCGATCCTCTAAGATTGACACGTAAGCAAAGTCTTCTAAATTAAGGTTATATATAGATTGTTAGTAAATATGTTAAGAATAAAAGAGAATGGAGGATTACAAAAAATTAATGGAAAAAAAAAGAGAAAAGGAGAAATAAAAAAATCAAGGAAAAAAACATAATTGGTCAATATTACTAAAACTCCTCTAAGATTGACACGTAAGCAAAGTCTTCTAAATTAAGGTTATATATAGATTGTTAGTAAATATGTTAAGAATAAAAGAGAATGGAGGATTAAAAAAAATTAATGGAAAAAAAAGAGAAAAGGAGAAATAAAAAAATCAAGGAAAAAAACATAATTGGTCAATATTCCTAAAACTCCTCTAAGATTGACACGTAAGAAAAGTTTTCTAAATTAAGGTTATATATAGATTAATTGTCACCCTTAATTATTACGGAGTAAAGAGAAAGAGAGGTTTTTTTTAAAAAAAAAAAAGCAAAAAGAGAGAGCGGTTAATTAAAAGGAAAAATTACAGAAAATCACCCTTTAAATAGGCAACTTTGCAGAAAACTACCCTTTAAAATCAAAATTACAGATAACCACCCTTTAAACCCTTTCTGTTAGCAATTTACCACCCACCTCTATTTCGTTATCTTTTCCGTTGAAAATTGAAATGTACGAAGTTACAATTAACATCTAACAAAGTCTGTGTGTACTGCTGTAATATCAAAACTCCATTAATTGGATCATTTAGAAAAATAAAAGAAAATTAGTGAAAGTCAGATGTGACCCAAATTCATACAAATAATTATGAAGCTCAAATCTATCATATCTCTACTTTAATTTATTTTTGAATACCAATCTTGATGAAGGTACTCCTTGGGAGGCTGTTATCTGTATATCTCCATAATTATGAAGTCCTTGGTGTGGATTGGGCTCTCACTTGGGTTAAGGGTATCTTGTTTAAACATGAATTTGATCAGATCACCCGCTTTCTTGCCTCTGATGTTAAGTCTATGGCAGAAAATCTGTTTCCGTGTGGATGGGTCAGAGATGCCAACTATCTCCACAATGAATCAATATCTGCACGCGAATCTAATTCAAGTGAGGGATACCAGGATATGAGAAACTATAAGACCATTGGAAGTAATACTGTCTTCCAATCGTGGAGGTTTGCAAAATGGAGTAGCTTAAATAGCCTTACTATAACTCTCCAACCGAGTCCCTGTAATAAGCCCTTAGGTGAACCCCTCCTTGTTTGGCGAATTCCAAAAATCACTCAAAGCATGGTTTATCTACCACTGGGGTACATGTCGATAATTCAAACAATCATTTCCCACAAATACATATCTAATGGGTACAGTAAAATCTTGTCTACCACTTAGGATTAACTAATTCACTCCACCAAATAATAACAAGCAATGTCAAAATTTATTGCCTGCTCCTTAACCATATTTCTAGGAGGATCAAATCAATTGCTTACACTCAATACAAAGAATCCACCCGTCTGAATTTTGCCAAGGTAACTAGCAAGCCAAATCAAAATTTTCTTCCTACAAATTATTGTTACGCAACAAAGAAATTTAGTTTTAGTGACGTGGGGCGACCACATCTTCGTTCTACCCTCCTTCTAGGTGTGGATCCCTTCGTCACCCACTCTATAGGTAAAAAGAGCAAGAGGCACATGAATGCATATAATTCACCTATGAACACTTGTATACGGAAAACTCCCATAAAATAAAATCAAAATCTAAAAAAGTTAAGAGAAATCATAACAAACAAAATGTACATGAACATTTCTACACAAAAGTCACATACGAAACAGAAAAGAACAAACATTAAAAGAGCAATAAATGGGTATGGGAGAGACCACCTGAAGCTCGACCATACTACAAAGAGGAAGTCATGATTATAAGATATTGGAATTGTAGGGGAATTGGGAAAGAAACTCTCTGGACAAGCATTAAGGGGTGGCGCATATTAGACCACATACAAATGCTTATACTAGCGGAAACTAAGACGGAAACAGAACCTAAAGATTCTCTATGGAAAAACGCAGGATTTACAAATATGTGTTGGTCCCCGGCCTCCGGTCGCTCAGGGGGGCATCATGCTGCTATGGAATGAAAGCTCCCTTGTGGACGTGGCTATCTCGGTTATTAGTCACCTTCCGAGAATAATAGGTATCAAATATAAAAACGTAAAGGAAAACTTTTCATGCCTTATGTTCTTTGTATACGCCCCCCCGAATCCTGCAGAAAAAGAAGAGTTTTGGAGAACTCTATACAACCTAATTATCCAAAGTAATATCCCTTGCCTAGTGATGGGAGATTTAAATGAAATAAGTCAAACATCCGATAAGTATGGTGGAGCAGAAACCTCACCTGGACGATTCCAGCGTTTGCTGGAATTTAAATATTTGTGCTCTTTGATCGAGATCCCCTCCATTGGTAACCCATTTACATGGAGAAAGAAACAAGGAGGCCCAGATAACATTTGGGAAAAACTAGATAGGGTACTAGTTCACCATGAAATTCTAGATATGTTCCCAGGACTAGTGACCAAAAATGGGGCGTTTTCAAAGTCTGATCATTGCCCCATCACAATTACTTTCTCCAAAGACACTCACTTCAAACCACCCCCATTTAAATTTGAAAACATATGGCTACAGAGAAAAGACTTTCGACACATAGTGAAACAAGCGTGGAGAGCCACATGCGCAGGCTCAGTAATGTTTCGAATCATCCACAAATCGAAAATCCTGAAACAAAAAGCCAAAGCTTGGAACAAAAGAACTTTCGGAAATATATTCCGCCAACTTCAAGAGGTCGAGGAGGCGTTAATAGAACTACAATCAGTTCAGATCACAACCCAAGATCAATACAAATATATAAAAGAACAGAATCTCTTAACAAAGAGAGAAAATCTACCCCTCTTCCATAAAACCTACTGGAACCAAAGAGCTAAATCAAAGCATCTAAAACTATCGGATACTAATTCCTTCTATTTTCATAGAGTCGCCACAGGAAGAAGAAATCGGAAAATCATCAGAGCAATTACATCCGCGGAAGGAACCCAAATCATAGGCGATGAAAATATTAAAAAGGAAATACAAAGAGATTTTGAGAAACGATTCACCAAGGAACAGTCTTACACAAACACCCAACTAGATGAGTATCTCTCGGCTATTAACCCAAGTATAACAGACGAGGAGAACATGCTACTTATTCAACAGCCTACGAATAG
This sequence comes from Persicaria maculosa, assembly GCA_963922045.1. Lineage (NCBI taxonomy): Eukaryota > Viridiplantae > Streptophyta > Magnoliopsida > Caryophyllales > Polygonaceae > Persicaria > Persicaria maculosa. The sequence goes on along the minus strand of OY998262.1, from coordinate 42,063,790 downwards.
TGAAATAAAAAACGCGGTATTTTCCCTAGGAAGTAACAAATCTCCCGGACCGGATGGCATGACGGCGGAGTTCTATAAAACTTATTGGGGAATTGTGGGTGCTGACATTACCAGGGCAATAAAAGCATTCTTCCACTCAGGCAATTTGTTAAAACAAATCAATCACACTTTTATCTCCCTAATACCAAAGAATGACAACCCATCTATGACCACACATTATCGACCGATCAGTCTATGTTCCACGCTATACAAGATTATTTCTAAAATTATTACGGATCGGTTGAAAAGAATAATGGGAAAGCTTATCCATCCCCTTTAAGGTGCTTTCGTCTCCGACATAGCAATACAAGATAACATCCTAATAGCACATGAAATATTTCATTCCTTTCGCACTAGGAAGGGCTCCAAGGGATGGACCGCAATAAAACTCGATATGGAGAAAGCATATGACAGAGTTGACTGGCAATACACGAAAGCAATACTCCAGAGATTTGGTTTCCACCAAAAATTTGTTGAGATCATTATGGAGTGTGTGACTACTGTTTCATTCTCAGTACTAGTAAATAATGGACTAACTGATCTATTCAAGCCATCTAGGGGTCTGAGGCAAGGGGATCCCCTTTCCCCCTTTCTCTTTCTTCTTGGTGCAGAAGTCCTAGCTCGAAAACTAACGGAAGACGCTGAATCTAACCACAATAGTGTTGGTTTTAGATTTGGCCACTCGGGACCGTGTATTCCGTTTTTAGCATTTGCAGACGACATAATAATCTTTTCCAAAGGAAGTAATGCAGCATGTACAAAAGTTAAAGGAATAATTGAAGACTATTGCAAATTTTCAGGTCAAAAAGTTAACTATCATAAAGCTTCGTTTCAAACTACATCGGGAATCATTAGATCAAGAGCAAGGGACCTAGAAGGTATTCTGAATATACCCCTAGAACGGAATCTGGAAAAGTACTTGGGTTGCCCGATCATAAATGGAAGGGTCACCAAGGAAACTTTCGGAGAAATAATCTGTAAGTCTAAAGACCAGCTGAGCAAATGGCGGGCAAATGCTCTATCACAACAGAGTAGAGCCACACTTATAGCTTCTAACCTGTCATCGAAACCTCTATATGCAATGCAGAGTTTCATGCTTCTTGTGGTGGTTCATAAACAATTAGATCAAGTCAACAGAACCTTCTTCTGGAACAAAGACGCACAACACAACCCTCTCATCAGCTGGGAGAAAATCTGTAAATCAAAAGTAGCAGGAGGACTAGGAATACGAAAAACTAGAGAAATGAATGAAGCACTCCAACTAAAACTCATATGGAAAATCTTAGCATAACCAGATAATTATTGGGTCAAAATTATACAGTACAAATACTTAAAAGAGTGCCACATCCTTTCCTATTCTAGAAAAGGTAGTGCCTCATGGCAATGGTCTAAACTAAGTCCACTGATTCCGAAGTTTAAATCAGGTCTCATCTGGTTGGTGGGGGATGGGAAATCAATCAAGTTTTGGACAGATAATTGGGTAACAACGACTCCACTTATCGACAGAATTGACGCCCAACTCGATATAAATCTAAATGACTCAGTTAGTGATTTCATCATAGGAAAACAATGGTGGGCGGAGAAACTCTGCTCTATTCTTCCTCTCCCACTAGCAGAAGAAATTATGAAAATCCCTCTACCGATCAACCCCTTTAGAGACAGATTGTATTGGTGGCCAGCCAAGAAGGGTTGGTTCACCACTACAAGTGCTTACGACTTAATAACATCCACAGCCCACAGAGCAACAGACGAGTTTTCATGGATTTGGAAAATTGACGCTGCGCCAAAGGTCAAAAATTTTCTATGGAAGATCAAGCATAAAGGACTTGCCACGGCTTGTCGCTTATCTCAAAAGGGGGTAGCGGTGCCAAATACTTGCACCTTCTGCAACCAGAGTGAGGAAGATGATATCCATCTGTTCATTGAATGCCCAATCAACAATTTCGAAGAGCAATTTCCCAGAGAGCTATCTGCACCAGTTGATTCTCTCATAATGGACAACAGAGATATGAATCAGATTCTATAAATCTTAAGCTCCTCCCTCCAAATGGACAGGAAACAATATATGGCAATCAGATGGTGGACTATCTGGTTTATCAGAAACCAAGCAATATTCAGAAACGTCAACATCCCCTCTTTTGAAGGAATTAAGAAGATGATCGGAGATAATATTGAAAATTGGAAACGAGCGAACAAATGGAACCCATATGACTCAGAAGAGTTACCAAAAAAAGAAGGAAGATAAAGGTTTAACCAAAAAATTCAAAAAAACATTCCGGTGGAGGAAACCCCCCTTGGGCAAGCACAAACTAAACTTTTACGGATCATTTATATCAACTTCAAAGAGCTCTATTGGTTACATTATTAGAGACTGGCGAGGAAATCCCTTGTGTCTGGGAGGTGAGACTATTGGCGGACTATCCCCTCTCATGGCAGAAGCCCGAGCACTACGACTAGGAATAGAAAAGGCTAAGGCACTACAGATTACTGATCTAATAATAGAAGGGGATTCCAAAACCATTACAGATTACCTAACCAAAAAGGCTGGGTGCCCATGGGAAATAGAAATGATTATCTCCGACATACAAGCTCTTCTCAATGGAATACCAAACGTTAGTACATCTTATGTTCCCCGCACTGGTAACAGGGTAGCGGATAAGGTTGCACACCTTTGCTACTCGACCAAGGGGCCAGACTTATACCATCATTCAGGCCTTCTCGACCTCATCCGACAGGATGCCTTCGGATAGGTTCCCTATCCGTTTTGCCCTGTTAGATGCTATCGGACCGGGTTACCCATCCGAATTTTTACTTAATCAAAAAAAAAAAAATACAAATAACCTATAAAAATAAAATAAAGATAGTAAAGTTGGCAAAAGATAATAAAAATAAAAATTAATATACTCCTCCTCTTAAATTGGCCACGACCTCAGCGAGTCGCTGAAATCTCGAAGCTCCAATTCAACCATCTCCAGCACACTAAAGCTGGTTCTGAACACGGATTCCTCCTCCTCTTCGTACTTCGCCTTAGAATCCATAAGCTTGAGGCGAGACTTGACGTTTATAAATTAGATCTAGACAGATTATCGATATCCTTCCGCATGGTTTATACTCCTCTTACTATCCTTAAGCTCCTCTAATGTACTTATATCACAAATTCTGTATAATGGTATGCAACAAACGAATTTGGTTTGAGGAGATTCAGTGACTCACAACGAAGAACCCATGTTTTGGGGCTTTTCATGGTTGGATTCCTTTTACAAAATTGGTAAAAGCTGTACTCAACAACAAACCAACAATGATTACCAATCTTCCTTACTAAGTTTGAGTACTCTCAATGAAGAACAATTTTGCCAATAGAAGTGCAGTACTCATGTGGGAGTTCTGTGTACTTGTATTTTGTGGGGAGGTTGAAGATGATGAAAGAGAATGGGTAAAATTCCAAAATGGCCCTTGTTACGATAATGAAAGTCAAGGGGTAATATTGTAATGTCACATTATTTAACAGAAAAGTTAACGGATATGAGTTGCGGGTGGCAAGTTGCTAACAGAACAAGTTTAATGGGTGGTTTTCTGTAAATTTGATTTTAAAGGGTGGTTTTCTGCAAAGTAGCATATTTAAAGGGTGGTTTACTGTAATTTCGCCTAATTAAAATTAAGTGACATGTGACAGCAACTTATTGGTAGTGTATGTTTACAAACTCTACACCGAGTGTAGGTGCAGTTTTGTCCCTTTTTGTGACACTCTCACTTCAACGTTCAAACCCGTAAAGCTCCCACCTTTGTTCTGGTTGACGACGACCATCCATCCACAGCTGATCCGGTTTGATCGTTTCTGCTCCGGGAAGCTGGCTCTTTTTCTCTTTCTTTTCTTCGCTGAATCATCGCCACAGTGAACCTTCATTTTCGTTTGATCGCACATTCGCACTTCGTTTCTGAAGTTGGAACCCTTCCCAACCAGCGTAATCGGTGATTGATCAGTTAAGGTTTGCTTCTCTAAATTCACTTTCGTATATTTTCGCAATCTGAACTAAAATTATTTCAGTTACTCGGTGGCAATTAGGGCTTTGTTTTGTTCAGTGACTTCAGAGCTTTTTTGTTTAAATTTAGGGTCTTTTGTAGGATGACACTTCGAAACTTGATCATTTAAATTGCGCATCCAAAACTAACAATCGCAAAATAGGGCAATTTGTGTTAATGAATACTACGGAGTATATTGGAAGAAAATTTGTACTTTGTGATTTTGAGTTAATAACTTTAAGTAATTGCTCGAAAAATACCCGAGTTAGACAACTATTTACTTGTAATTTAAAGCACCAGTAACTTCTTACTAATATAGCATGTCCTTGTTTATTTAACTTGGCACAGTTGACCGGAATTTTCATCCAAAAAACTTAGGTGATAAAGAATATTCATAAGAAGGGGACCGCTATCAAACATATAGATAGTAACATATATGATAAAGGGTCTCACATAATTTATGTATGATAAATTGAAGGTTTAGTAAATGCAGGTGACATAATAATAAAAATCCGAAAGCTTAATTTTTTTTGTATTAATCAGCGAGATTCGTAGGCTTTTCGAAGAGGAATAAAAACCATTACCTCAATTCATGGCAAAAAAAATATAAGTCATGGTGTTATATGCTTGATGATTAAGGTGACAGTAAAAACATAGTGTTGGTCAATGGTCATTTTTGGCCTGTATAAATGGCATAATCATGTGTTGATAGCTATCAGCTATGATAATCTAGGTGAGGAGATATCAATACATAGAAGAAATAACTGCTGAGGAGGACCAAGAACCATGACCAAACCCAGCAGAAAAACCCCAGTGATCAAAAGAGCCCGTCTCATGGAATACTCCTCAAGAAGGGAAGTGAAGATGGACTCTGCAATTTCAAAAGTTAAATTTGTTGGGTGGATAAACCCACCAAAATATTGGGAACCATGGGTTCAGGAATTGTGCCATGCCCATCCTTCCACCTGGAAGGACGCAGGTACGCTTGCAACGTTGTTTGGACTTGTGTGATGCATGGTGTTAGCATTTGGTGGTGATGTCTCTTCGGAGACTTCTGATTAAATTGGAACGATATAGAGCATTTGGTGGTGATTTTATCATGACTCGTATTGCACTTGCATAGAGTTCATAATAGCACTTAGGGTGCTGAATTCTGTGTTTGATATTCAAAATCAGATCCAGTTTCCACAACTCAGTGTTCTATGATTGTTATCGTTGAGTGTACAGAAAAAATTCTTTAGTGAACACAATTATGGTAAGTTTTGATGGGCGGTTTAGATGGAAATCAAAGTGTTTTTTTTTTGCTTGTTTGCATCATAGATAGGAAGTGCAACAAATTAATGCTTTCTTGTGTTAGGAAAATAATCAAAATCTTTCTTTTATTTCATGTTAAATATTTTCTATGCTTTTGATAATCTCTTATTTTCTATTTCTCAGTGAATATTCAAACAAAGTAAATTGTTTTCCTCCAAAAGGATTCCAATTATCATGTTTGGCTGGATTGAAAATAACATCTGCAGTGGTATCAGGTTTTTTTACCAAATACTGAAACTACTTTGCATACAATGAATGGAACCTACAAGTGTACGAGACGTTGAGCATGAACATTGGACTCTGATCAATTAATTTACATTTTCATTTGAAAAATGTATGTGTGTACTGAAATATATGGAGTGTGTTTACTTAACTTGCTAATGTTCACCATTTCTTACTTTTGGAAATGTCTTATTAATTCCATTTCCAAAAAGGAGCTTACAATTTATTTCAATTAGGCATCTATGAAGCTATCATGAATTCAACCTATGCAATCAAAATTCATGACGAATTGATATTGGAGCTGGTTTCAAGATGGTGCTCACAAACAAACACGTTTGTTTTCCCATGGGGTGAAGCGACTCTGACTTTGCAGGATATGTTGGTTTTGGGTGGATTTTCTTCTCTGGGCATCTCTGCCTTAAGCACTCTAGAGAATGATGTGGAATCGGTCAAGATTGAGGAACAGTTGGAACTAGCAGCAAAGGAGATCCGAACAAGCACCAGAACAAAAAATGCACCTCAAACTCAATGGATGAAGAAATTCACAGGAAGTGGAAGTGATTTGGAGCATGCAGCTTTTCTTTCATTGTGGCTTTCAAGGTTTGTTTACCCCTGGGGCGCTTCTTTTGGTAATATCATCAACAGGAAGGTCTTTCCCATTGCAGCTCGGCTATCCAGAGGGATTGAGGTTGCTCTCGCGCCAGCTGTTCTTGCAATGCTATATGGGGAGTTAACTAGTTTGAAGGAAAGGTTGCATTCCACACAACTGGTTGATAACTTGGGGAATAAGGAAAAATCAATTGAGCTCTGTGCCCCGTTCCATCTTGTCCAGATCTGGGCTTGGGAGAGATTCCCAACACTGAAACCAGTATCAGATCGTATATGTTCCATTAAGGAATTTCCGAGATTAGCTAGATGGAGCAATGTGAAGATCTCCAATGACAAAGACTTGAGATCTGCTATAGACTCTTCCAAAAAGGCTTTCTTGTGGTGCCCTTACAGTGCTTTTGCTAAGCTTGAAGGAAGAGATCTCGAGTCTTTTGCGCGATGGACAGATACAAGTGAGCTCGTAGGGTTTGATTGTTGCATTGAAGCATATCAACCTCAACGTGTTACTAGGCAGTTCAGGCTAGATGGAGACATCCCTACTGACAACATAAAAAGGGTTACTAACCGAAATACCTCTGATTATGTGAAGTTGTGTACTACATCATCAACATCATTTCAGCCAACTGTTGCTGCATGCTTTGAGAAATGGCGCAAGCAGAAAAGATGCTCAACGAGCTCACAAGTGAAGGTGGAAAACATGGTAGATTCTTCTCCTCCTCCAGGATTCCCTCCCCGCATTGAAGTCCCAATTGTCGTTTATTCTGATTCTGACAAGGCGGAAAACATGGTAGATTCTTCTCCTCCTCCAGGATTCCCTCCCCGCATTGAAGTACCAATTGTCATTTATTCTGATTCTGACAAGGACTGCAACGCAACGATGATGGAACACTCTAAACTTCCTACTTCGAAAACTGTGGCCACATGCTTTGAGAAATGGCGGAAGCGGAAAATATGCTCGACAAGCTCACAAAGTGAAGGTGAAAAACATGGTGGATTGTGATCCTTCTCGGGGATTCCCGCCCCACATCGAAATCCTTGTCAGTAATTCTGATTCTGACAAGGACTGCAGCGTGGTGATGATAGAACGCCGCGAGCTTCCAGTTTCTAAAACTGTGTCAAAAAGGGTATTTCCATCTTCAGTTGCATTATCAGATTCGGATGTAGTAATAGAAGTTAAAGATACACAGTCAATGCACGAAATCGAAGAGCCTGAAAGAACATCCTTTCAACAAACTTTTCCCTTGACGAGCGCACGGATCAGGGAGGTGGATGAGAATTGTGTTCCTCCTTCGGGATTCCCTCCCCACACTGAATTCCCAAGTGTTGCAAATTCTGATTATGATAAGGGCTGCAGCATGACGTTGATAGAAAATCCTAAAACTGTGTCAAAAAGGGTGTTGCCATCTTCAGTTGCGTCATCAGATTCGGATGGAACAATAGAAGTTAAAGATACACGCTCAATGCACAAAATCGAAGAGCCTGAAAGAACATCCATTCAGCAAACTTTTCCCTTGACGAGCGCGCGGATCAGGGAGGTGGCTGACGAGAATTGTGTTCCTCCTCCGGGATTCCCTCCCCACACTGAAGTCCCAAGTGTTGCAAATTCTGACTCTAATAAGGACTGCAGCACGACGATGATAGAAAATCCTAAAGCTGTGTCAAAAAGGGTGATGCCATCTTCAGTTGCATCATCAGATTCGGATGGAGCAATAGAAGTTAAAGATACACGCTCAATGCACAAAATCGAAGAGCCTGAAAGAGCATCCACTCAGAAAACTTTCCCCGTGATGAGTACGCAGATCAAGGAGGAGGCTGACGAGAATTGTGTTCCTCATGGATTTGTTTCCAGAGCAAAACGTACAAGTGTAGATGGCACTGATGAAGACAGTGATGGCCAACTGCAGAATTCAAATTTGGTTTCCCTGTCTTTTGACGCCGAGTCCAATGAAGCAGTGGACATTGTGAATGGATCAATACATGAAAAGGGTGATGTAGTAGATGCCAAACATATTGAAATTGAAGGTGTTACAGATAGCAGCACTGGTTCCCTTGGAGCTGATAGTTTATTTCTGCAGAATGAGCTTTCCACGAGCTGCAACGCTGAGAGCCATATGAGTGTAAGATCTAAGGATTCGGGTCTTGACTTGGAGGCGCGGATAAACAGATTGGAGAATATAGTGTATGCACACATTAAAGCACTCGAGGCAGCCAGGTAAACACTGGCAAGGATGCAGGAAAAAAGACATTTTGTTATATCCGTATAACTGACATCTTGTAATCTGTCTGATAGATTTTGTAATGTATGAAACCGATAACCAGTAATCTGTATGTATGTATTTGTGTCATTTTTATGCTTGCAGGTTGTTTATATAGCCTCTACCATTGTATAAACTTCTGAAGTTGTAATTTGTATGTATATTTTTTTGTCATTTAATGCTTGTAGGTTGTTTATGATTTCTACTGTTGTATATACTTCTGAAGTTGTAAACTCATAATCTATATGTATATATATTATTGTCCTTTAGTTTCTACTGTCGTATTTACTTCAAAACCTTTGAAGTACATCCCAACTGATTGGAAGTGTCAAATAACTTGGTTTGGGTCCTCATTCATTCCAGTTGGAGGAAATCTCGTCGCATCTTCGGCTTCCCTGGCTTTGGTTTGTCGTCGATCAAATTGATATGGAGAGATAAAGACAAGTGACACACAAACATGGCATATCAAACCATTAGGCCTCTGCACATTATCCAAGGAAATCAGCAACCGAGGTCCTCCTTATAACAATGGCCTGTTTATTTTCCAGATTTAACAATTCCTGAATTGATTGGCCATTGATATGGTTTGGACTTGGTTAAGAATTTTGATATCTCGGGTACAAAAAAAACACACACACAGAGGCTAGCCTTTTTGAGTGTATCAGCAAAGCAATTTTTATTCTCTATATATTGTTGAATAGCCTCAAAAATCAAACTGTTTTTACAGCAGCCCAAAGGTAGTTTCGCTAGCCTTTTTGAGTGTATCAGCAAAGCAATTTTTATCACCTATGCTTCATCCATCATGCTCAGTTAGCAACTGGGTCTCTAGCCAATGCATCGTTCGCTATCCCCTGTCCCATCTTGCATACACATAAGTTTGCGCTTAGCCTTATCCGAGCTGCGCATTTGTTTAAGCAGAAAAAATCTATGACAGTAAAATGCATGAGGGGCATCAATTTTATGTGGTGATGTTCGCGGACATAAACAGAAGCGTAATTCTCATCCCTGATCTCTGGGATGGTTTGCTGCATTTTGCAAAAGACAGTTCGCGGCCAATGTGACTTTCCAAGATTATGCATGCCTGCTATCATACCTTTCATTCGGATCTCCTTGTTAATATTTAGCAAGTAGTTTCATAACATGGGTACTTACCTAACACAACTTTTTTGGCTGGTAGATTGAAATAGAAATACAACCAACATTAGCTATATATGGAATTAAAGGTGAGATTTTCATTTCTCTGACAGTACCCGAAAAGCCATTTTTAATTTATGACAGCACCCAAATTTGACTTTTTTTTATGACAGCAAGGTATGACCTTATTTTGCACAACCTCCATGTGCTTTATTTTGCTGAGCTTTCCCCTTTACATCCTTATAAATGAAATTGTAATGTCAATTAATCATGATTCTAGGTGTTTAGAAACTTTGGTTAACTAGAGTCTAGTATAGGGGTTTATTATGATTTATACTTGCACATATTATACTCTCCCACATCTATATACATATACTAAAACCGATGCATTGGTGCCTACGTGGCGGCATGTGAGTGAATTTGCCTACGTGGCAGCGCGCGAGCGTGTCTCGCAGAACTTTCTCTCGTCAAAAAGGAAATCCAATAAAAATAATTATTTTATTTTACCATTAACACATATAATTGAATATGTGGAATATCTTATAAAAGAGTAAATATTATACAAGGAAAAAACTATATCAATATAATTAAACGTAATAGTAGTAATAATAAAAATAATTAATAAAACTAATTTTCATAGTCATACTCATACTTACCAAAAATATTAATAGATAAATATGTAATATTTGATAGGTGCTATTTTATTTATATTTAGATTATTTTTTGATGGAAAGAATTGTTATTTTATAGGGAGGATTTGCCAAATATACAAATATGAAGGCCAAATTAGTCAAATATACAAGATTTTGGGAATTTTGCAAAACTATACATCCCAATTTGCCCCCCCTTCCCCGTGTGCCCCCCGCCAGTTTTTTTTTTTTTTTTTTTTTTTGTTTTTTTTTTTTTTCGCGTCAGTGCTAACGTCATCGTCGGAAATGCTGACACCGTTTACAAGGATGATTTTTTTTTTTTTTTTTCGCGCGCCAATGTTGACGCCGACGTCGGGAATATTGACGTCAGCAATGCTGACACCGTTTACAAGGAAGGTTTTTTTTTTTTTTTTTTCGCGCGTCAATGCTGACACCGTTTACAAGGAAGTTTTTTTGTTCCACGCGTCAATGCTGACGCCGACGACGGGAATGTTGACATCAGCAATGCTGACGCCGTCTACGAGAATACCGACGCCGACGACAATGACGTCGGAAATGCTGACGTCAGCATTGCTCACACCCTCTACGAGGATGCTGACGCCGACAATGATGACATCGAAGATCAATATATTTGACGTATTAAGTCATTAAAAATATAAAAGGGGGAGAACAAAGAGACAAAGGAGTGTTCTACAAAAAAAAAAAAGAAACGAATATTTTATTTTATTTTTGGTAGTGAGAAACAAAGAATAACGGTAAACAATTAAAACAAAGAATTTTTCGACGCCGACAATGCTGACCTCTTTCCTCATCCATCTCTTATATTGCAAAAACGATGTCAGCAAATATATACCTACACAAAAATATGCATGAAAACGATGTCAGCACTAAAAAATACGTATAAAAACGATGTCAGCACTAAGAAATAAACCAATTTTTAATGAGTCAAGCATACATATATACTTACATATATAATATCAAATTAAAAACGATGTCAGCACTAAAAAATACGCATAAAAACGATGTCAGCACTAAAAAAAAAACCATTTTTTAATGACTCAATCATACATATATGCCTAAAGAGCAACCTAAACAAGGTAATAAGCATAAAAACGATATCAACACTAAAAAATAAACCAATTTTTAAGGACTCAAGCATACATATATAACTACATATATAATATCCAACTAAAAACGATGTCAACAGTAAATAATAAGCATAAAAACGGTGTCAGCACTAAAAAATACGCATGAAAACGATGTCAGCACTAAAAAATAAACCAATATTTAAGGATTCAAGCATACATATATACCTACATCTATATATATATCCAACTAAAAACGATATCAGCACTAAAAAACAAACCAATTTTTAAGTACCCAAGCATAAATATATATCTAAACACAATTTGATCAGTTATCAACCTAACCTTGATTGTTCAAAAATTAACTTAAAACAGACACAATGTCACGAAGCTTGCCCTTAACTTAACAATTAGCAAAAAGAATTCCAACTAATTCTTCAACACAGTATATATTTTCATTCATTTTCTAACAATAAACACCAATTGATATGAATTGGTTGCTATATACAGTATATATGTATTAAATCTTTTGATGCCTCTTTAACTTTCATTTATTTATTGATAGAAACTCACAATTAATTTCTTTCCAGATTCCTGTAGAGTTTTCCTTGATTCAAAATGAGAGTTGGTAGACCAGTGAGATTTTTCATTGACCTATTAAAAAAAAACTATTCTGTTTCTCCCTCATTGAATCCTGATTAGTAAAAAAACTGACATGGTTACATAAATGGATAATTTATGCAACACCAGCAATTCAGCAAATAAACACCAGCAAATGCTGACCCAAATTTCCCAGTGCAACACCAGTAAATCATCACAAATTATGACAAACAATCAATAACGAATTCTGATTGTATAAAGAAGAACAAAGAGGAATTGAGAGAACCTTGGGAAATCATCACAAATTATGACAGTAATGAGAAGAACAAAGAGGAACTTAGAAAACCTTGGGAGGAGTCGGTGGATCCGGCCAGATGTGGCAACTCAATTGAACTGCAGCAAGGACGTTTAGAGGGATCTGGATTCGGAATCCTCTCCTTCCGGATGCACTTTCTGGCCATGGAGCTCCCTCGCCCTACATGGCTGGACATTCAACTGCGGCCTCGAGGAAGATCGAGACAGCAACGCAACAGCTCCTGTAGATCTCTCTCCGGCGAGGCTAGAAGCAACGCAACAGCTCCTGCAGATCTGTCCGGCACGTACTCATCTTCCTCCTCCTCGCCGTCCGCCTTCGCCGGCCATTGCCGCGACGATCTCGCGCCTCTGATCTTCTTTTTCTTCTTCTTGTGCTTCTTCGGCCGGATCGCGGCGCCCTCGCGGATCGTCTCGAGGTGAGGACTGAATTCGGTTGAGGAATCCGTCGAGAAGCTTCTCGAATAGTTGGAATTCGAGACGAGCGTTTTCGTTTCCGCTCCGAATCGCTCCTCCTCGTCGCTGAAGAGTCCGCTATCGGCCGAGGAGATCGATGCTAAATCTCGATCCATAAGGAGATGGAGAGCTCCGGCGAGGCTAGATCCAGAAGAACGAGGCGATGCAATCTCCAGAAGAACGAGGTGAGGCGAGAGGGAAGAAGAACGGGGAGGTGAGCGGCTAGGGTAAAATTAGTGGTGTATACTTTTGCAATTTTTACACAAACGTGTATATTTGGTTAATTTGGCCGAAAATTTGCGCCTTCGGCGCAAATTTTCTCTATTTTATATCTATCTATATTATTTTTTGAGGACAAAATAAATAATTAAAACATTATATAGCCATATATGTAGCCACAATCCATCCGTACATAGATATTTTAGTAAACTAATGTAATAAATATATACTACATATTTAATGAAAAAGAATATTAAAATATTTTTAAAAATCAACTATCTAATTAAATTACATGAGATTTAATTAACCATAGATTAGAAAAAAAAATTTTTTACGTAGTACCTTATAAATGTGAATTTTATTTATATTTTGAGAGAATCTAATTAAAAGATATTTTGATTATATATAACCCGTCAAACTAATTTTATTTATATTTATATTATTTTTTGGAGAAAAAAATAATTTATAGTTAGATTAACACATTCCCCGTACACGGGACGGGATCTACACTAGTTATAGTATATTATACATTAGAATTGCAAGTTCATACTTGTGATCATGTATAATATATATAGAGAGAGTATATGGTAGTATAGTTAACTGTGTGATACCTAATGTCTCTATTCGGATATTTCATATTGGGCCTAATCTGTATGTTGAAGCCCAAAAACCAAATCTCGAAAGGGCTGGATCGAAATTCCGAAATATCTCAAACAAAATCCCGAAAAGGGCTTTCAGGTGCATCGTACTGGGCATGTTCTCGGATGTGATTCTGGTTGACCTTGGTGATTCTCTTTTTAGTTGCGGCTCTGGCGTCTGGAGTCGGGTTTGACTGGAGGCAAGGCGGTGTGTATTGAGGCGACTCCGCGATCCGGATTTTTCCTTTGAGGATCGTCTTCACTGTCCAAAGAGATTCCTGATGTATCGTTTGCCAGCGGTGCCACTACTTGGGGCGCTTGACTTCTATTTGTAGTATTTGTTGTCCCTAGTGTTTTAGGATTAGGATCACTTGCTTGCTCGGAACTATGTCCTTGTCACCGTTTGTTTTACAATTTTTTATGTTACATTGTATATTTTGACGGTTTGTCGTCTGCCGACTTTATCGGTCTCTCGAGAAGCTGGGTTTATCGGGCTCTCGAATGTTTTCCTGATAAAATAAAAATAAAAATTTATGTATACGGATTACTTTGTAGATGGATATAAATCTCAAATTTAAAATTTGATGGGTAGTATCCGAATTAACGAGTTTTTGTGGGCATGTCCCCAATTATTCTACAATGTCTGTCTGAATATCAATTTGTCTGGATTATACAGAATTACAGATTTACAGCAGAGCGCAGTGGCGAATCAATTTGCTTGTTTCCTTGGGTTTGTTTATTTTTAGGGTTTGAAACCAGTTCAATTCATGGCAGTTTGAAAATTTCACAGTGACTAGGTGAGATTGGGATGTTCGTTGCTGTAATTCTTATTTATCAACCGCGTCAAATCACGTGTTCCCAAATTCCATATAGATGGGCAGAGTATTCATCTTATGGCATTGCAATCGGAAAAGTTCTTCCGATTCTAACCAGAAGGAAAAGTATCTCAATTCATCTTCCTCCCATCTTGTAGATTTTCAGGTATCATACACTTTTAGAATTAAGGGATTATTTTCCCTTTAATACCGTTGATCTAATATACTTCCTTTTCAGTTTCATTAATCTGCGGGAGGTTTGAGCTTCTGGATTGGATCTCACTGAGGTGTGTTATTAAAATTCATGTGGATTTGACTTTAATAGAACTGAATAAAAAATTGAGTCTGGGTCTGAGAAATAGAAGGCAATAGAAGTGTCTTTGGTGTTCTTTTTAGGAGGTTCTATTGGTGTTTCTGGTTGTGATTGCATATATTATTTGTGCCGAACTGCCAATAAGAGATAATGAATGGAAAACAAACAGAACCTTTGTTCCCCAGATTGGGTAGAGAAATGGCAAATGGGAAGAGAAAGAGAAAGATTCAATTTAGCAAGATCTACACATTTGGATGTGGAAAGACACCTTCGACAGACGAAGAAAATCCGCGGATTGGGAGACCAGGGTTTTCCAGGGTGGTGTATTGTAATGAGCCCGATAGTTTTGAGTCTTCCATCAGAAACTATCCGGATAATTATGTGAGGACTACAAAGTATACACTTGCGAGTTTCGTACCCAAATCCTTGTTTGAACAGTTTAGGAGGGTTGCTAACTTCTACTTCCTTGTGGTTGGGATCCTGGCCTTCACTCCTCTCGCCCCTTACACTGCAGTGAGTGCAATCGTCCCATTGATATTTGTGATTGGGGTGAGTATGCTCAAGGAAGCTATTGAGGATTGGCGGCGGTTACAGCAGGTATATATGTCTTGCTTATGGACAAGGATACTCAGATGATTGCTTTAATGCTATAAGTTTAGACTTGTTTCTGACAAATATTGGCTTTCTTAGCATGATAGGCTTGAAGGAATGCTTTGTATTGCTCTTCAAATGGATCTTGATGGAAAATTAATTCACAGAGAATATACAATTTGTTCTGCTAAGGGCTTTATCTGATCTGATGTTAACTGATCTCTTAAACCTACACTAAATTTCGTAAAATTGGTGTTGAGACATCTAGATATTTTGTTTTCTTTCTGTGTTCAAGCGACTCAACATTTAGATGGCAATTCAATGTCACTGCGCCATTAGGGCCCATGCTGAGGAAATAGAATCTACTACAACTGGCCTTTTGGATATCAAGCTTCTCCTAGCCTGTAATTTCAAAACATATATTTGACGGGTTCAAACTATTTATATCAATGCTAAATGTTATTGCGAGGTCTAAATCCACGATTCAGAAAATTATGCTTCATCAGTGTTGTTGCTGCACTCTTAATTTTGATCGTATAAGTAATTTAGCTGGATGGCATTTTTTTCTTTAAATGAGAGTAACTAATAGCTGTTGGGCTTGTTTCTTCTTCAGGATTTAGAGGTAAATAGTAGAAAGATTAAGGTGCACCGTGGCAATGGAGTTTTCGAACAGTTAGAGTGGAGGAATCTACGGGTTGGGGACATAGTCAAGGTGGAAAAAGATTCATTCTTTCCAGCTGATCTTCTTTTGCTTTCTTCCAGTTTTGAGGACGCAATTGGCTATGTTGAGACTATGAACCTTGATGGCGAGACCAACTTGAAACTAAAGCAAGCATTGGAGGCAACCTCATCCTGGAACGAGGACTCCAAGTTTCAGGATTTCAGAGCTACCATCAAATGTGAAGATCCCAATGCGAATCTTTATACGTTTGTCGGAACCTTGGAACTCGAAGAACAGCAACATCCCCTTAGTCCCCAGCAAATGCTCCTTAGAGGGACCAAATTAAGGAACACCGATCATGTCTATGGTGCTGCAGTCTTTACAGGACATGATACAAAGGTTATGCAGAATTCGGTTGACCCTCCTTCAAAGAGAAGCAGAGTTGAGAAGAAGATGGATCGCATTGTCTACGTGTTGTTTTGCCTGCTGGCTGCTATAGCACTTGTTGGATCTATCTACTTTGGAGTTGAAACGAAACGTGATCTGAAAAATGAGATAATAAAGAGGTGGTATATCAGACCAGATGATACTACGGTTTTCTTTGATCCCAAGAGAGTACCTCTGGCTGCGTTTTTTCACTTCTTGTCGGCCCTAATGTTGTACACATACTTGATTCCAATTTCTTTATACGTGTCTGTAGAGATTGTGAAGATTCTTCAGAGCCTTTTCATTAACCATGATGTTAACATGTACTGTGAGGAAGCTGACAAGCCAGCACATGCCCGTACTTCAAATTTGAACGAGGAACTTGGTCAAGTTGATACGATACTCTCTGACAAGACCGGAACTTTGACGTGCAACTCTATGGAATTTGTCAAGTGTTCTATTGCTGGGACGGCTTATGGTCGTGGTGTCACTGAGTTTGAGAAGGCCATGGCGAAGAGAAATGGCGCAACTTCATCCGGTGACAGTGATGCCAATCATGAATCCTCCGAGGAGCATGTTGGTACAAATCCTCCGGTTAAAGGTTTCAACTTCAAGGATGAGAGGATCATGAATGGTAATTGGGCCAATGAACCTCATGCAGATGTGATCCAGAAGTTCCTCCAGTTGTTGGCTGTATGTCACACGGTAATACCTGAGGTGGATGAAGAGACAGGAAACATATCTTATGAAGCTGAATCACCAGACGAGGCTGCCTTTGTCATTGCAGCTAGAGAAATTGGTTTTCAGCTCTACATGAGGACCCAGAACTCTGTCTCTTTGCACGAGTTTGATCCTCAGTTTGGCAAGCAAGTTGGCAGGTAGTATTTTGAATGTAATGCTAATTGTTGTACTTTATTTTCCTCAACACTAGGTGACACCATGACAGATTGCTTATCCTTTGTATTTTTACTTGTACAGGACTTACAAAATTTTGAATGTGTTGGAGTTTAACAGCTCAAGAAAACGGATGTCTGTGATTGTAGAAACCGAAGAAGGAAGATTACTGCTACTCTCGAAGGGTGCTGACAGGTTTGCTTCATCCTTTTCTACTCTGCTGCTTTGTTCATGGTCATTTATACGGATTTTAATATGATAGCAAGTAACAATGTAAATTACTTGTACGCAGTGTAATGTTTGCAAGGCTAGCCAAGGATGGTGCGAATTTTGAAGCGCAGACTACAGAACACATCCAAGGATATGCTGATGCTGGCCTGAGGACGCTAGTTCTTGCTTACCGTGAGCTCAGCCAGGAGGAATACGGAGAATTCAACGACAAGTTTTGTGCTGCGAGGAACTTAGTTAGTGCAGACCGAGATGCATTGATTGATCAAGCAATTGAGATAATTGAGAAGGATCTCTTTCTTCTTGGTGCTACTGCTGTTGAAGACAAACTTCAAACAGGAGTGAGTCTATGTCCTACTTTTATTCCAGTTTAATACAATGTTTAACATTCCATGAAGAAAATAAAACTTCTGTTTTGGCTGCTTGTTATAGGTCCCTGAGTGCATTGACAAACTTGCCCAGGCCGGGGTAAAGATATGGGTTTTAACAGGAGATAAGATGGAGACTGCCATTAATATAGGGTATCATACAGTATTCCACTTCTGGCATCCTGATTGATTGTTTTTTTTTTTTCACTGAACAAAAATATTATTGGCAGGTTTTCCTGTAGTTTGCTTAGGCAAGGGATGAAACAGATAAAAATAACTCTGGACTCGCTGGAAATCAAAGATATCAAAATGGAAGGAAACAAGGAAAAAATTACCGAGGTTGGTTAAATATTTGACAGATAATTACAACAACAACAACAATCCCAGTCTATCCCATTCAGAGCAGGGATTGGGGGTTGAGATGTACGCACCTTTTTCCCGACTACGTCGAGAGGGTGTATGATTCAAAGTGTTAAAAAACTTCATTTGGTCCGAATGTTAACTAGGTTGTCGTTACTACATCCTGCAGGAATTGAAGGAGAGTGTACTTGAGCAGATCAAGCAAGGAAAGAATCTAGTGGCTGCTTCATATGCAGAATCTGCAGTTTATGCCTTGATAATCGATGGAAAATCCCTCACATATGCTTTGGATGACGATGCAAAACAGGCGTTTCTCGAACTAGCTCTGAGCTGTGCATCTGTCATATGTTGTCGGTCGTCGCCGAAGCAGAAGGCACTGGTGAGCTTACAGAAAAAGATAAAAGAAGAGAACTTTAAAGAGCATGATCTCTTAGAGCTTTTATTTTTTATCCCTTGAACACTTCTTTTTAGCATAAAATTATCTCCTAAGAGAGTGTGGACGTAAACTTGTACAGGTTACTAGGCTGGTTAAGAATGGGACTGGTAAGACAACCTTGGCAATCGGTGATGGGGCTAATGACGTGGGAATGCTTCAAGAAGCAGACATCGGAATTGGAATTAGTGGCGCTGAAGGAATGCAGGTATATGATGACTGTACTTGTAGGACCAACTTCATTTTTCTCTTTGTGTGGTTCTGACCTTTAAATCTGTACACTTATTTTAGGCCGTCATGGCAAGTGATGTTTCTATTGCTCAATTCCGATATCTGGAGCGTTTGCTTCTTGTTCATGGACATTGGTGTTACAGAAGGATCTCATCAATGGTAAGAAGCCATACAATGCACTTCTACTGTCAAGGTTTGTATCTGTCTGAAATTCATTTTACAGTCCTTACAAGCGCTTTCTTTTTGGCAGATATGCTACTTCTTCTACAAGAACTTGACCTTTGGCATGACGGTATTTTTGTATGAGGCATACACTTCCTTCTCTGCACAACCTGCGTATAACGACTGGTTTCTGTCCCTCTATAGTGTATTATTCACATCGCTTCCACCGATTGCTCTAGGAGTTTTTGATCAGGACGTGTCAGCTCGATTTTGTCTCAAGGTAAATTAAGTACAATATTCTCTTTCTCATCCTTTATATAGATTCCGTGTTGATTGAATAGAGCGAGTGTACTATTCACACAAGGGAAGTGATTAGACAATATCTTACTCTCTTAGACCTTATAGAGAGCATGGCTCGGGACTGGGCACTTTGGAGGGAGAGGATTGGGGTTGAGGGGTGACTATTAGGAATGCCTTTTGTTGTGGTTAGCCTTGTGGTTGGGGTTAATATAGTTTCTCGCTAGGTGGTTGCGTAGTTCTTGTGAATTGGCGGTTTTCTCCCTCCTTGCTTTCATATCTTTTATACTTGGTTTGTTTCTTTGCACAACTCCTAACATCTGTCATTATTACTCATTATGCACTCGCCTCAAGGAAACATCCTCTCGCCCTACTTTGCGTGGGAATACATGGGGTAGTTAGTTTGTTGTTGTTGTTGTTGAGTGTTTTCCGTATAAAACTTTCCTTCATTCCGCAGTTCCCTCTGCTATACCAAGAGGGCGTCCAAGAAATCCTATTCAGCTGGGTTCGGATCCTCAGCTGGATGGTCAACGGACTGTACAGTGGCGCTATGATCTTCTTCTTCGCCAAACTAGCCCTAGAAATTCCGGCTTTCAATAACTCCGGTAGAACCTGTGGATTCGAAATATTTGGAGCCACAATGTACACGTGCGTCGTCTGGGTCGTCAACACCCAGATGGCTCTCTTTGCTAACTACTTCACCTTAATCCAACATGTTGTGATATGGGGTGGGATCATCCTCTGGCACCTCTTCCTCTTGGTATACGGAGTCATGAACCCGTCCTTCTCCACCACAGCGTACCTAGTGTTCGTAGAGAAGTTGGCACCATCCCCAAAATATTGGCTGATGGTCCTCTTTGCGGTGGTGTCCACGCTGATTCCATACTGCTGCTACACAGCAATTCAGATGAGGTTCTTCCCGATGTATCACAACAAGATCCAGTGGATTAGGCTCGAAGGACGGGCTGATGACTCAGAGTTCTGTAATCTTTTGAGGCAGACGTCGATTCAAAACTCCACCGTTGGCTACACTGCTCGTCGTATGAGACTAGAAACATGATATGTAGGATTTTGTATGCAACATTCTTTGGTTGGCTTGTGAGCTTCTACTCGCGAAGATTCGTGCGCGTTGCTCGAGTCTTGGCTGGGCACTCGGAGAGACGTGAAGATCGGCAGTGAGTTTTCTCCATTCTTTGATTTCTATACACGGGCAGAGATTGTAGAGTGATGATAACAGACACCGTACAAAGAAGAGGAAAGTGTTTTTCAATTTTTTTTATCGTACAATGAAGAATTATTATTATTTTTATTACTATTTAAAGGGGTTTACATTTTTTTGGTAGAACTTTAAGGGTTTACTTGCTGACTTGTTGTATGTGATAATGTGATAATGTAAAGGGTTTACTTCTTGTCTGTTAACCTCATCTTGAATGTATATTAGGAATATACATATATTTGTTGTTAAATTATCTTAGTTTCCATTGAGGGAGTGATCTATTTTAATGCTCTACGGAAATCAACGGAAGGCGGAAAGGAGATAGCAATGGTCAGTCAAAAGCAAAATAGACTTTATAAACACATCAACAGCACCATAGACACCTTGTTCAACAAATCAACAGTATCAAAAGAATTCATTCAACATACAGGGATACTTATTGCATGGGCAACCTGTACAATCCGCAGGCAGCTCAGATGAAATTTGGAATCAATCGTCAACAGGGTCCTGCGGAGTCTCCTCTGCATGACGCTTGATTGCAATAACAGGGCACTCAGCATGCTTGACACAGAATTCGCTCACAGTCCCTACGAATACCCTAAAGAATGGACGGGGCTAAGCAACTTAACCAATGTAGTCATATGAATTTAACCATTTGTAACAATAAGAAATTTCACTAAATCTCAACTCAGGTCTGATTGGCAAAATTGATGAATCAATTGAAATGGGCATAATGTATAGTGACAGGTTGTACCTTTGGAAGGGTCCAAGTCCACGGCATCCTACAACAAGCATATCGGGCTGGACACGCCTCACCTCGTGGCAGAGTACTTCTTTTGGGTCGCCCTTCCTAATCCATGCTTCACAACCAATCTGTCCAGTCAAATAGCAACAGATGAATCAAATATTTAAAAGCTTGTACTTGATTCGAAAGGTAGGCAGGATTCAGTCTCTAAGGGAAAGGCGTTAAACTCAATACCTCAAGCTCATGGCATCTTTTGACAAAGAACTCCAGCAGATGAAGCCCTCTCATTTTTTCCTGATTCTTCATGTTTTTGAAATCATCAGGTGATGCGTATATACTATCCATGTCGTTGAAACCTATATTGAAAGCAGTCCCATAACAAAAGTGGTAACTCCCTCATTCTAGATGCATAAACTAGACGCAGTTATCAAAATTATAGTAAGGTTGAACTTGAAGATTGGTGAATGAGGAGAAGGGCACTACGGAAAGAAAATTTTCATAATTTATGCAGCAGATAGCCAGATAGTAATCAGGGTTAAGAAATTTTAAGGGTGAGGGGATGATGCCCCCCCCCCCCAGACTATGAAAGCAGGACTTCTGCCTAGTTCCACTAGAGACCAACCCCCTTGGGGTTCGAGGCAGATGGTAATCTTTTGGCAACTTTTAGCACTTAAATTAATATGAATACAAAAGTTGAACAGATATTTTGGCTACAATCCCAAAGGAAATTACCAATATACGGTATGTTTTGAGTAATGAAACTTAAGAGCTAGACCATGATCGTCTGCTAAAGTAAAATTATAAAAAGATGTAAACAACACATTAAGATGAGTCAAATTCTCAAACTACAGAAACAGTTCATCAGTAAAAACTGTTAAAACGAAAGGTGGGCTGCAGAGAACAAAATGAAACACATGTGCTTAATAATTGAAGACAAAGTCTGAACTTCTAATTCAGGAGTCAAGTAATTAAGCAAATGCAAGACGTGATTCAAGAATTTACATTATTGACTAATTTTAAACTTCAACAGTATTCCAATAAGATAAAGAAACTAATATGGAGTAACAAAGACAATTAGACCAAAAAACGACATCCAAGTATAATTTTTTTAAAAAAAAAATTCATAATGTTTTTTTGCTCTAAATCTTTTCTTATGCTACACATCTTCTCAATGGATTGACAGTATAACCTGTTCACAATATCATGAGGTTCTGATAGCTACTAGAGCTTTCTGGTTTTGGATTTGAAGTTTTCCGGGCTACTTAAAACACATACACACAAAAAGAGGACTGAAAGCAGAAATTTCAGCAATTTGTTGACATCTTGGATGGATTCTAGACTGATATTGGTATTTCAGCAATTTGTTGAACCATTTCACTATTCAATCTAATTAGATATATTTCTTCAGCTTAGAAACTGAGAGGAAAAGAGGAAACGAGAAGCCCCAACAAAATAGGAAATTGCTTCGGAAGTCAACTCTGATCCGAGTTTTTATCCATTATTGATAATTCCAGAAGCTTGCAGGTTGAAGTAGCTTAAACCTAATCCAATTCCACATAACAAACTGTAAATCCTAGCCTATATTTCCCCTCAAGATAGGTGGACCAGATCCCTCAAAAACCTACCAATCAAATGCGAACTCAAAAGGCAATAAAAGAAGAGAAAATCAGTCGAGAGAGAGAACCGTCTTCGTCGGGAACTTGAACATGGAGAAAGAGGAACTTGAAACCGGAGGTGTTGTCGCGAACGATCTTTTGGAGCGTCCACTCAAAAGCACGGCAGCTACTGATGGAAGGATGGGGGTAACCCTTGATGCTGGACTCGTTCACTCCGATCAACACCCGAGTTGGATCGTTCTGACTCATCCTCTCTCTCTCTCGTCGAGTCCGAATGCCCAAAGCACCGTGGTGTGCACAAAGCTAACTTTGCTTCTTCCTTTTCTTTTTCGTTTTTTTTTTCCAGGAAAATATAGAGTAAATTACAGAAAACCATCCGTAAAATATGAATTTTTCACAAAAGTACTCATAAATTATAAAATTACATAAAACCTTTCATAAAGTTTTTTTTTATATCAGGAAAGAAATTTGATTATTTAGACAAGCCTAGAGAAACCGAAAGACCGGACAAACCAATAGATAGACTAACCATCCTGTACAATCAAAATCAAACGACAAAAAAAAAATGTATACAAATAAATGACATAAATTACTTGCGGGTCGTACCCAAACGTCCATGTTTCAAACCCGAATGACCACTCTCTGTTTACCAAAATCAAGACATAAAGAAAATTGCAAAAAAGAACGTACAAGTCATCCTTCACTACATAACATAAGCCAACAAGACATATGAAACGATCGGTCAAAAGAATCACTCACAACTCGTAAGAATGTTGAAAAATGCTAAATTGTCACTGTATTTACAAATATGTTAGTAGTACATATATTTTATATAATAAGACTCTCACGGGTGATATAATACGGAGTACATAATAACAATAATACTCTCACGTGTTCGTTTGGATGACCAGTCGTTATGCATTATAATGCATAATATTACATCTATTCGTTTGGATGACCGGTCATTATGACCGGTCAATAATGCATTATAAGTCACTGGTAACAAAGATTTCGTTTTGGATGACCGGTTAGTTTTCTTGGTAACATTTTTTAACATAAAAAGGTTTATGAGTGAACCTATGTGTGATTTTTTTTGTAATTTTCTAATGTATAAATGATTTTGTAAAAATTATCATATACTCCAACCTATCTCCAATCAACTACAACTGGCCCTACAACTACATATTGACAAAATCCATATTGAAGGAGATTTCAGCATAATAATTAACTATCTCAACAACAAGTCCAGATGCCCATGGGAAATCGAACTCATCTTGTCTAACGTACAATTTCTTCTATCGACTATGAAAGAAATTTCTTTCATTCATGTACCCGCCGTCTTGGCAATAGAGTGACTGATAAGTTTGCACACCTTAGCCACTCTGTCAGGGGTATTGATATTTGTAACAATTCCGGTCTTACAGACCTCATCCGCAAGGATACTTTCGAGTAGACCCGGGCAAACGCGGACGCGGGCCGGACTTGGGAAGGGCTTTAGCCCAAATTTTATCCCGGTGTTGCGGGCACGGGCCAGACTAAGCCCGCTAACGGGTTGAAAATATTGTCCAAGTCCGTCCGCTATTGCGGGCACGGACGACCCGCGGGTACCCGCCAGATTTTACCCTTAGGCTGTTAATTTTTTTTTCCACAAGAAATTAAGCTACAAAATGACAATAGTTGCTGTTAATGGCTGTGTATTACTGTACCTTAGTACTTGTTAGGCATTTAGCTTTAGAAATTACTACTGAACTACTAGGATTTAGCCTTCGGGGTATACCACCGATCGAACAGTATACCTATTTTGTATTTTTCTTCTTATAATTAATAATAATATATATATTATTTATATATTTTAATATATATGTGTATATATATATATATAAATAGCGGGTACCCGTTACGGGCCTAGCGGCCCGTAATGGGTAGATTGACCTACCCAATCCCGTACCCGCTGCGGGCGCGGGCCAGGCTTAGCAGTCCGCTTGGGCTTTTTCCTCTACCCAAGCCTGTCCAACAAAGCGGGCGGACGGGACGGGCCCGGCGAGCCGGCCCGCATTTGCCTAGGTCTACTAGTTTCGGGTAGAGCGTGCTCACCCGAATTTATTCCTAATCAAAAAAAAAAATTCAATAATTTGTTAAAGTCTCTAATAATTTATTGAAGGGTCAATTTTTTTTCACACCTGGTTTCAACCTAGTCAATAATTCGTTAAAAAGTCTGTAATAAAAAGATCAATTCTATGAACGAAAAAAGACAAGTTCATGTTGTGATACGTATAATTTATACTAAAGAAAAATATCATGTTTTTATTAATACTTTTGGCTTGTAAATGTAACAACCCCTCCTCTTAAATAGAGTAAGGGCGTGTTTGGCTGGGGAAATTTTTTTAGGGGTGGAGATACTTTTTGGGGTGGATGGGATGGAGATACTTTTTGGGGTGGATGAGATGAAGATACTTTTTGGAAAAAAAGCTCCTGCGTGTTTGGTAGGTCGGGGATGGGCGGGAAAATGGGCATACTGCAATTTACTAGAATGACCTTACTGTTCGATGGTAAAAGACCATTTTGCCCCTCAAATTACCCTTGTCCTTCCTCAAGTCGACCTAAAACCAGAAGTTGCCCCCTTGTCTCATCCAACCCAGTTTCGAGAGGAGGAAGAAAAGCGTGGACCAGGACTCCCATCGCCAGTGAAGACGGTCGTGGTATCCGCCGACGTTTGAAAAGGAAGATCATCCGGAAGCAAGCCAGCTCCCCCCGGAGGCCGCAAACCCACATCGTCTTCTCACCATGTAAGTTCCCTTACTTCTATCTCCTTTTTTGTTGTGGGTCTTCGTGTGGTTGAAATTGCTTACTTATTCGAATGGTTTGTTGAATGGATTCCTAATTCCGCTTCCCCGATGCCTGAATTGAGTCTTTAATTCGTATGTTTGTTGCCCAAACTTCTTGTTCACACGGCTAGGGTTTTGCATTCTTCTTGTCGACTTCCATTGGGAACACATATTTGAACCTATTGATAATTATTCTCTAGTCGAACATCCAATTTCTGACTGAATTTGTTTTTCCCAGG
Source organism: Persicaria maculosa (assembly GCA_963922045.1). NCBI lineage: Eukaryota > Viridiplantae > Streptophyta > Magnoliopsida > Caryophyllales > Polygonaceae > Persicaria > Persicaria maculosa. The sequence continues at coordinate 42,037,817 of OY998262.1, read as the reverse complement.
TGTGTGGGATGATAATGCATTCGTGTCGTCGTTGTTAGCCCACAAGTGCGTGGGATGACTGAATTTGTTTTGACATTTTTTTCCGTCTTGAATTTTACATAACTTGGGATCATATCTTTAGGAGAACTCCGACTTCGGGAAGTATAGGAAGAAAGGTATTCAGCCCGAGTTGCAGGACCTTTGGGATCAACTGTATGAAGGAACTGTGGAAACCGGGAAGTACTGTGTTGCCCCCTCGATGGAGCCCAGTCAACAGCAAACAGCTTCCCAGGTCGCGGTAGCTGACTTAGGCGACGATCATAATGAGAGGGACTACATCAATCTCGATGGAGGCACTGAAGATGGCCGAGGTGGTGTGCAGACAAAAGAGACCGAATACGGGACACTCAACACAGAGCTAGACGAGCTGTTCGCGAGTCAACTGCAATCTCGCCAGCCTCCTTCGATGCAGGAGGTTCTCAATGAGATTTGCGGGGATGTGCCCAGCACCAACAGAGCTGCACGAACAGGTTTGTCATCTCCTCCCGTCGACATGAACAAGCGAACAATGGCTAACTCCGCTTCTGCAGCGGGACAACCAGCAGCGAAGAGGTCCTCCAAGAAGTCAGAGGCGTCACAGTTGTACCATGAACACGTTGACGCGGTGAAGGAGACAAGCGGTGCGCTGAAGGCTTATCTCGCCCGGGAGAAGGTCTCCACTAGCAAGCCAGTGAACACAACCAACCAAGCTCTGGACATTGTTGAGGAGCTGGTCCAACAAGGTTTGATTGACGTTGCTGACCCTCTCTAGTGCTTCACTGTGGAGCTGATGCGGGACCCGAAGCGCAGAGACTTGTTCCTGGGTATCAAGCACAACGACAGGAGAGTGAGGTGGTTGCAGTGGTTGTATGACTCTTATGGTTGTGGTGGGAAAGGTTGTGGCGTTATGAGTCAAGTTAAAAAGGTCTCCACGGGCATGGATAATCATAATGAAAAGGCTTTGGTGAAAGATAACAAACACATTTTGCGTTTCATTTTGGTTGGAAGTAGTTTGTAACAGATTATGCTTTCGTTCGAGCAATCCAAAGCACTCGTATGACTCATTTCCGTTTTGTCATTTGATCGTCGATTCAATTTGCTGTTAGAACACAAACAAATGATAATTAAAAGCATGCAACATGCACATTGATAGAGGCAATACAAGCATAGAGTCTGCTACCTGCACCCGAGTAGTGGATGCTACATAGAAGGGGTGCTTGATAGCACCATTGTCAGGGTCCTACAACGATAACATAAACATGGTCCAACGGAGCACCTGGCGACCCAAAAACCAACCTATACTCCCCAGGTGCTCGATGAGGATCATAATGCAGTCATATATAGTCGTGTCACCACACCACACAAAATACAAAATGGGGCGCACGATAACAGTTTCGTCAACCAAACAACAAGTCTAGACCGACAAGGGTTACAACCACACGTGCCTACTTACCTCCAGCGAGCCTGGCAATGACACCCATGAGGAGGACGATGATCCACCGATTGATGCCTCTCTCGCGCAGCAGCTTCTTGATGCGAACGGTGTCGGCAGCATGATCAGCCCACGTCCCGCACAGGAAGGTAGCAAGGCTTAACACCCTCTGAGCAAGGTCCTGCTTGGACATCTCGGAGATGGCTAACTCCGCATCAGCGCGCCCTGGTCAGCCTCTCAACAAGCTCGAGCTTGGATGCCTCGGAGATGGCTAACTCCTTATCAGCCCTGTGGAGTTCCTGCTGGTTGATATGGAGAAAAGCCTCTCGGGCAATGTCACGCTCCCGGAGTGTGGAAACCTATGCGCGGAGCTCCACGATATCAGCTTCGAGATCGTTGACAAGGTCACGGTACTCGTTCAGCTCGTCGTTCAGAGCAGGTCCTTGGAGCTGAGACTGCACCTCATCCTCGTCCGTGACTTCCTCCGCGTGGTGGGCCCACGGGTCTCCATAAGGGTAAGAGCATGTGCAATGGTGAGCCCCAACCTCGGACCCTTAACTTACTTTTCTTATGCCACATCAGCCTAAGAGCCTCCTTCTAACTTTTTAAATTTTCACCTTCATTCATGAGCCCGAGTCTTGGACCCTTAAATTACCTTTTATTATTTTTCCTTTTTATTTACTCAATTCTTTTTATTTTTATGAATAATAAAAATATTAAGTAATTAATTTATAATAACATAACATACAAAAATATTTTTTTAATGTTTAGAAAGGAAAATATGGGTATTATTCAAATAAATTTTTTTCCAACAAACATATGTAAGAGGGGTGTCTATGTGTAGATAAAAATAAATTAAATTCAAAAATAAATTTTTTATTTTTTTTAAACAAATGAAAAACAACCGAAAATCATTTAAAAGTAAATAAAACATAAGTTCTGCCATGTGGCAGTTATGAACCCTACTTTTTGGGTCTCATATATAAAAGCCCCAAACAATGGGCCCTTACATTAAATTTTTATTTTTCACCATTTTTTTCCTATGTGGCAACTATAAGAGCCCTAAGGCTCACCATTGCACATGCTCTAATCCCCCCTTATCCACCAATATTTGTAGGGGTCGCCCGAGTGATAGCTGGCATCAGATTCCTCGTCCGTGTCGGAGTAAGGGTACATGCTTCGAGGGAGAAGAAACGTGTTAGAGCCAATATTAATATGAAAAGGATGAGACAAACAACAACATATTCCCACCATATCCGAGGATGACCAAGGACATGACAAAGTCGATAACAATTGAAAAGGATGAGAAGGTGAACATGAACATATGAATTTCAACTGAAGAACATGAAAGCAAAGACAGGTGGGGAGACATGAACATATAGGTGGTGCCTACAATTATGAAGAAACCAAACACAAATTTCATTGTATGTGCTATCCAAATTTTAGTTTTGATTTCACTTCCCACCCTCACATCCTCATCAATTATTTTACAATGCAGTCATGAAAACCATGAGACATGAATGCATATGATAAGGAAGCTGCAAGACAGAATTACAAACTATAATAACAAATCACAGCATAATGGTGGTGTAATGCAGAAGAAGAGACTACTGATAAGCTAACCCCGCTTACAACACAAACAAATGCAGAAGAAGACAATGAGATAAACAAAACCATTAAAGAAAAGCAGAAGAAGACAAACCCTTGCATCCAGACAAAGCTTAAACAAAAGCATGTGATATAAGGACAACCTGGACACAAAAGCACACACAATCGGCAATGAAAACTATTACAGAAGTGGTATGACAGTTGCAAACCATTCCAGATCAGAGCAGAAGAAGACAAAACTCACACCATATATGGTCTGACATTCACATAACAACAAGAAAACCAACAGACCACCTTTCATTATTCCATTTGAACAAGGATTCGACACTGGGACTTCACCCATTGTCCGATTTTGGGGTTTTAGGGGAAGAGGGACTTCTCACAGATGGGGATTAGGGTTAACGTTGACAGGTTTTTTTGAATCAAAAGAAGAAGAAGAGAGATTAGTATTACATTGAGTGGTGGATGAAAGCGTCGACCTTCTTCGAGAGGAAAGATGAACAACCTGCGATTCTGACAACCTACGAAAAGAAGAAGAGGAGAGATTAGTAGTTGCCTTCGATGGAGGACTGCAATGGAGGACAAAGGGAGGAAGGAAGAGCGAAGAGGGGCTACCTGTCGCCGGCGAGTTCCTTCGAGAGCGAAATGGAGTTCTGAGAAGTGGGAGAGGCGATGAAGACAATGAGATATATATGACTCTTCTATCGGAAGCCAAAGAGTCGGATCCAAGGGCAAAAAAGGGCGTTACGGGGTACCAAAATTCTTCCACCCCCGGCCACTCCAAAAACGAAGGTACCAAAATCTAGGCATTTCCCACCCTCGTCATCCCCTCCACTTCCATGTCCTCCACCCCCGCCATCTCCCGCCAAACACTCCGGCGCGCTTCCCCATGAGGAATTTGGTATCTCCCCCACCCTTCCCACCCCCAGCCAAACACGCCCTAAACCTAAATGGGGAAAAATGGTACATCACCACTGGCCCCTTTTGATGAAGAGATCACTTCAGGCTAATTAAATACTCCGTAATATTCAAATAAAAGAAAATGCAAATATCTTTATAAATTAATGAATAATTTTGAAAACAGTAAGTACAAACCTAATCTTTTGATAATTTGGGCTCAAGTCTAAATCTACTTTGACAAAGAATGGTAAAGACTGGGATTAATTACTAACCATTTGTCATACACTCCCAAGTCCTTCTCGATACTAATCTATCAACAATCTACTTTCTTGGAAATATTCTTGTTACTTGATGTCTTTAGTGACTATCTTTCGACTTTGGAGCTATGTTCAAATGTTGTTGTAGCCTACAATCATGTTCTATGCCCATCACAAAACAAGTAGCATATTTTTAATTGATATTCTTATATGTATCAGCATCTGAATTGGTCTTATATGTATCAGCATGCGGTCCAAGCATTGACACATATGCTTGTGATTCATCTAACACAAGGGGAATGACCATGAGTTTCTTTCCTTAAACTCAGTCTCCAAGCTCTCTATTAATGGGGTCCTTTCTCTTTTTCAGTATTTTGTTTTGTCATTCAACAAATTAAGAATTCACACAAATTAAGATTTTACAAATAATGCGCTCATCTCTCTCCCACCTTCCCTCCCTGTCTCTCACACCCCGCATAACCAACACGGTATACACCTCCTATAAACATCAAGCTTTGTCCCCCATCACCAAGATACCTTCTCCCTCCGATGTTGACACCACCACGACAACACTCCCCTCCGAGCCCCTCTAACATCAAGCCCTAATCCTCCGAGAGCGGAGACCTAATCTGAAACCTAGATTTGAAAATTAAAATCATTTGGCTCGAATTTGGCGCAGATATCAAAAAATATGAGATCTAAATCCTATAATCTATAAAAGTCCTAATCTAGTTTTTAAAATTTGTGGTTTGTAATTGATGATTTTGTATGGGTATGAAGGTTTGCACCAGTTTATGACTTCTTGTTGAAATAATTTCAAGGCACTTTTTAGCCCAATTATAAATAGAACTGGGATAAAAAAAATCCACTTTCTCAATAAATAAAAAAACGGGTTGTTGCGACCATTATTTATTTGGTTGTTATGACCAACTACTATATGGTTGTTGTGACCAAACCGTTCATGGTCTAAACAACAATTTTATGTTGCGCTAAACTGAATTTTCGTTATTAGGCCGTATACGGTTTGGTCAAATAAAATCTGGAACAAATTGAGAGTTCGAGCGAAAAATAAAACCATCGAACAAAGTTGGGATATGTGGATGCATTACATATAAACGACACACAATTCTTGAAAACTGTAAAACATAGTGGGTCATATGACATGAGATGGTCCATCTTAAAATCAATTCTCTGACCACGCAAGACTAGTGGAGTTTCGGGCAAATATAACGAACTTAACCTTACAAGTACAAAAGTTTAGCTAGTTGGTAAACGCGGCAAGGATGCGTCGGCTTCCGTTGAACGGATTTCGGCCATGTTGTAAACTATAATTGTCCAGCATCAATATATCCCCTTGCATCCAGGTGAATGCGACACACTCTTCTTCGATCATCATCAAGTAGTCCTTCATAACCTCTTCAGGTAAAGGACTTTTATTAGCGAATTTGACGCCCGTTCCCTGTTTATTCCGGGAATCGGACCACGTCATGTAGGCAGCAGCTAAGCTATTAAACATAACTTTGCGCCGCCCTCCTGGGTGTGTCACTAACTTCACTCCCGGGACAGGAGGCATTATTGCTCTAACTGATCCATCTTCAACCCAATCAAGCTTCTACCCTAATTTTGCCGCTCTGCATATACCCCATTTATTATTTTTGTGATACACTAACTAAGGTATATTACCTTAGTTAGTGTATCACAAAATACTAAATGATTTGAGAGTAATATACCTTAGTTAGTGTATCACAAAATAATAAATGGGGTATATGCAGAGCCGCAAACCTAGAGTGGAGGCTGGAATGGCTGGACGATAGGTCGGTGAAAGCAATAAGGCCTCCTGTCCCGGGAGTGAAGTTAGTGACACACCCAAGAGGGCAGCGCAAAGTTATGTTTAATAGCTTGGTTGCTGCCTACATGATGTGGGCGGATTCCCGGAATAAACAGGGAACAGGTGTCAAATTCGCTAATAAAAGTCCTTTACCTGAAGAGGTCATGAAGGACTACTTGATGATGATTGAAGAAGAGTGTGTCGCATTCACCTGGAGGCAAGGGGATATATTGATGCTGGACAATTATAGTGTCCACCATGGCCGAAATCCGTTCAGCGGCAGCCGACGCATCCTTGCCGCATTTACCAACTAGCTAAGCTTTGTACTTGTAAGGTTAAGTTCGTTATATATGCCCGAAACTTCACTAGTCTTGCGTGGTCAGAGAATTGATTTTAAGATGGACCATCTCATGTCATATGACCCACTATGTTTTACAGTTTTCAAGAATTGTGTGTCGTTTGCATGTAATGCATCCACATATACCAACTTTGATCGATGGTTTTATTTTCGCTCGAACTCTCAATTTGTTCTAGATTTTGTTTGACCAAACCGTATATGGCCTAATAACGAAAATCCAATTTAGCGCAACATAAAATTGTTGTTTAGACCATGAACGGTTGCAACGACCTAGTGTGTAACCTTGTGTGTAACACAAAAATACTTATGCTACAAATATATAATTAAAAAAATTTCAAAAATTATATTTATGTTTCAAAAAAATACTAATGTATGTTTATGAAAAAAATTGATGAAAATACATGTTTTATAATTTTTATAAAATCATATTCTAAAATAAGCAATCTTTTATTTATAAACAATTGTAAAAAATGTATTTTCAACAATTTTTTGTATAAATATATACTAGCAATTGTTTCAAAAATAAATATAATTTTTTTTAAAAAAATTATTATAAATTTATAGCATAAATATTTTTGTGTCACACATAAGGTCACATAGAAGGTTGTAGGTGATCTTTGTAACGACCCAGAATTATGATTTCCGGTTACGTTTCAAGGGATGAAACCCCTTGTTCGGATCTTGCAATCCAGGTACGGGTCGAGGTTTCAAACTCACTTTAAGATTAGTAGAAAGCGGGATTTCAAACCCTAAAACCCCGGAAGGGTCGTTGGGTACCCTTAACCTGTCCTAAGACTATGTCACGAAATCCAATTCAAACGAAAGTAAAGCAGAAGCAAAGTCAAGATGCAAATGCCACGACAACGCCGGGTCAAAACCAAATCATAAGGGAGTGATTATCATTTTACCAACTTAGTATGTTAGCCAGATTCTTCGATTCGCCAAAAGGGAACCCCGTCATATAGACATCGAACACTCAAAAGCTGCAGAAAATACCTTTAAAAGAAGAACGGGGAAATGAGTAAGATCGAGTCACGCATGTGGGACCAGCAGTCCTCGCTGAGGCTACATAGTATGTGCTATACCTAATAAAGATGCTCTAATGCAGTACGAAAGTTAAACACACTAGCATGCTCCTAATTATAATAATGTGCAGAAATACTGTAAAGGGCCCAAGACAATGTCAAATGGCATATCCCTCTCCTACTCAACCCCCTTTTTCATGAGCGTACCTGGCCAGTACGGTACTCATTTTATCGTGGTGGTGCACAAACCACGACCTTAGGATGGTCAACCCCCTTTTTCATGAGCGTACCTGGCCAATACAGATGGGCTTGCTGGGTAATTGAGTTTTAGCATCAAGACAAACAAATGAAATTAGGAGAGAGTGCTATTGGCGTGAGAGTTGCAGGCAAGGTAACAAAATGGTGACAAAATGGTGACAAAATGGTGAGCTGGTACTGCTTGTAGAAGTGAGGTAGGAAGGGAAAAAGAATACAAATTAGGATGGTCCCGAAACTCCAAATTTCCGGAATATGAATCTAAAACCCGCTCACTCGACCTTATCCCGACGCGTTTAAAATATTTCTTAATTTTTCAAATCCTAATTTAATAAATGAAATCCGAACATTATTTTCCAATTTTCGGTATATAAAAGCAGAGTATAACATATTTTAAATTTCCAACTAATTAATGCCGGAACTTATTTCGATAGATTTAGAATAAATCCAATAGCTCAAGGATAGAAATTTCAAATCTCCTGAATCTTAGAATTTGAAACGATTATAAATCACTATTTTAATAAAATAATATTATAAAAATTTTCGGTCTTTATAATCTTCACTCCTTACCCTCATATCATATACTATTTATACATGTTTTTTTTATAATAATAAAACCCAATCAAATACTCATTTTTTAATTTTATAATTATTTCATTTATTAATACTATTAATTAATTTATAGTAGCATAATTTAAACATGAGCGACCTAATTATTTTTTCTAGGTTAGCTATTTCATAAGGTTTCTAAAATTCATTGTGTACTATTCAATATCTACGCACTTACTTGGCCTCGACAACGTTCTTTTCATCTGTTTCGAACGTGGATTGCCAACCCCTTCCTATCATGGAGTTGGGATCATGACCATCAGCCAAACATCTGGTGTATTACAACCCGTGTCTCTCCAGATGCTCAACAAACTCAGGTTTGTTTGGCGATCATTCTCTGGTAGAGAACGTGGCCCAGAACTATGGGTGTCCCACCTCTTGTGTCGGGTTCCACTTCACAATAGAAGAAAATTGTATGTGGATGCTCTTTAATCTGCGACGGGTAGATCATATCGATTGAGAATGTTTCAGTATATTAATTACAAGTGTACTTATCGATTAAAAAATAAGATGCTCAAAGATGGCAATTAACGTACATAAGCCATCTCGTTATGGGAATAAAACTTCATATGGGGAGGGCCATCAGTGGAGGTGAAGATCCGACCAACGACATGAGCTCGAGGGCTCCACTAGCAATAAAGGGTGCGTCTTCGTATCCAAATGCCTCAAAGACCTCATTGAAGTCGGAGGCGGTGGGAACTCCAAACCCTCGAAAGAGTAGAGCTCCAGCTTCCTTGAGTCGGGCCTCTAGGCACGGATTGTGGGTCTTTATGGCTTCAGCCAGGCAACATCCTTGCACAGGTGGTGTAAAGAGAAGGGGGAATGGTACCCCATCTCCAAACCATTTTTGTTTAAGTATTTCACGTTGGATGAATACCGATTCGAATGTCGGTGCCAATTATCCACTCTCTATATGTTGAATTAGAAGAAAATAGAAGATATGGAGGGAGAGAAGGAAACATACAAGAAGTCGAATGAGATATTGTATTCGATTTCAGTTAGATGAATAATCTGTATTCCTTCATTTATATACTTACAACCTCTCAATATTAGTGAAACGCACTTTACAACCCCTCAATATTAGTCAGAGATGGTTGCAAGAACAGAAATAACTGAAGGTGTACCTTTCATGAGTCGATCTGAACAATCCAACAACTTCCCAAATTTGTTGCATGACCGGAAATAACTGGAGTTGAGCTTTTCATGAGCTCTGAAACTTCTCCTGTAACTTTCAATAACAGTTAAATTAGAAAACACACGTAACTCCCAAAATTAGAGCGATCACGCTATTTATCATGGTGTCTTACGTTGCGTGTGTTTTTTAATTTAATTGTTATTGGAAGTTACAGGAGAAGTTTCAAAGCTCATGAAAAGCTCAACTCCAGTTATTTCCGGTCATGCAACAAATTTGGGAAGTTGTTGGATTGTTCAGATCGACTCATGAAAGGCACACCTCCAGTTATTTCTGGTCTTGCAACCATCTCTCACTAATATTGAGGGGTTGTAAAGTGTGTTTCACTAATATTGAGGGGTTGTGAGTATATAAATGAAGGAATGCAGATTATTCATCTAACTGAAATCGAATACAATATCTCATTCGACTTCTAGTATCTCTCCCTCCCTCCCTCCATATCTTCTATTTTCTTCTAATTCAACATATGGAGAGTGGACAATTGACACCGACACCCGAATCGGTATTCATCCAACGTGAAATACCGAAACAAAAAAGGTTTGGAGAGGGGGTACCATTCCCCCTTGTCTTTACACCACCTGTGCAAGGATGTTGCCTGGCTGAAGCCATAAAGACCCACAAGCCGTGGCTGGAGGCCCGACTCAAGGAAGCTGGAGCTGTGCTATTTCGAGGGTTTGGAGTTCCCACTGCCTCCGACTTCAATGAGGTCTTTAAGGGATTTGGATACGAAGACACACCCTTTATTGCTAGTGGAGCCCCTCGAGCTCATGTCGATGGTCGGATCTTCACCTCCACTGATGGCCCTCCCCATATGAAGTTTTATTCCCATAACGAGATGGCTTATGTACGTTAATTGCCATCTTTGAGCATCTTATTTTTTAATCGATAAGTACACTTGTAATTAATATACTGAAACATTCTCAATCGATATGATCTACCCGTCGCAGATTAAAGAGCACCCCGTACAACTTTCTTTTATTGTGAAGTGGAACCGGACACGGGAGGCGAGACACCCCTAGTTCTGGGCCACGTTCTCTACCAGAAAATGATCGCCAAACACCCTGAGTTTGTTGAGCATCTAGAGAGACACGGGTTGCAATACACCAGAGGTTTGGCCGATGGCCATGATCCCAACTCCATGATAGGAAGGGGTTGGCAATCCATGTTCGAATGAAAAGAACGTTGCCGAGGCCAAGTGCGTAGATATTGTATAGTACAATGCATTTTGTAAACCTTATGAAATAGATAACCTAGACAAAATAATTAGGTCGATCATGTTTAAATTATGCTACTATAAGTTAATTAATAGTATTAATAAATGAAATTATTATAAAATTAAAAATTGAGTATTTGATTGGTTTTTATTATTATAAAAAAACATGAATAAATAGTAAATGATATGAGAGTAGGGAGTGGAGATTGTAAAGACCGAAAATTTTTATAATATTATTTTATTAAAATAGTGATTTATAATCGTTTCAAATTCTAAGATTCAGGAGTGAGCTATTGGATTTATTCTAAATCTTTCGAAACAAGTTCCGACATTAATTAGTTGGAAATTTAAAATATGTTATACTCTGCTTTTATATACCGAAAATTAGAAAATAATGTTCGGATTTCATTTATTAAATTAGGATTTGAAAAATTGAAAAATATTTTAAACGCGTCGGGATAAGGTCGAGTGAGCGGGTTTCAGATTTATATTCCGGGAATTTGAAATTTGGAGTTTTAGGACCATCTTAATTTGTATTCTTTTTCCCTTCCTACCTCACTTCTACAAGCAGTACCAGCTCATCATTTTGTTACCTTGCCTGCAACTCTCACGCCAATAGCACTCTCTCCTGATTTCATTTGTTTGTCTTGAATCTTGATGCTAAAAACTCAATTACCCAGCAAGCCCAGCTGTTCCTTTGTCTTCTTCCCCTATGTTGCAATTGCTAACCCACACCTTTGTTGCCTCCGATTTCAGAGCACACCCCTCTCCTCCATTTCTTCAATTTCAGTAAACCAAACTCACCAAAGGAAACCCACCCTCTCTCTTCCATTTCCTCCTCTGCAGGAAACCCAGCACATACAAAAACCCCCTTCCCATAACCAAGGCGGCTCCATTCTGGCCTCGTTTGCCGATTGTCACACCACCTCCCTCCTTCTCCTCCTTGAGCCGCCGACAACACCACCATTGTCGAGCTGCCGACGACCTTGTCGTCGTTTAATCAGCCCTGCAACCAAGCGTCGGTAGCCTTACTAGCCGCCGTCGTCGTCGGAAAAGCTGCACTACAGCATCCCCCTCCTCGGGTACCTTGAAGAAGAAGTCGACCGCCTCCACCCTCCTCTTGTCTCGCTGAGCAGACACAGAAGCCGAACACCAGCCCTCGGAGCCGCGTCGCACCTCACCGCCCTTGTTCCATCTCCAAGGTCGATTTTCAAGTTTCTTACTCGATTTCGGTTTGAATCTCGTCAAAATCCAGTTTTGCTCATCCCTAACTTCTTCTAGGACTCAATCGACGCTCATTTCTTGTCAATCGCAACCGGAGCCGCCCTCGGAGCCCCTCGGAGTCGGAATTGTGCGTTCTCGGTAATTTCTTTTCTCTCCCTCCCCTTGTGAAATCTCACATCAATGTGCTTCGTCCGAACAGGTTTGCATTTTTTGCCATCTCAAACAACCAACTGCACTAGCATACGGAACTTTCGACATATCTCTGATTTCTTCATCAGACTTCGGACACTGAGTGGAAGAGAGTTTGAAGTGATTCGCCAAAGGGGTGCTAACAGGTTTGCATTTTGCCATGTCAAATCTGTCGAGCACTTTCACAATATATTTCTGTTGAGATAGCCACAATCTCCCAGAACTTCTATCTCTGCGAATTTCCATACCAAGGATCTTTGCTGCGCCAAGATCCTTTATATCAAACTCCTTTCCCAGCAAAGCTTTCAGCTCAACAATATCATCAATGTTCTTCCCAGCAATGGGCATATCATCAATATATAGCAGCAAAAGCAAAGGGGAGCCATCATCAAGATATTTCACATAAACGCAACAATCATACTCACATCTCTGGTAGCCAATTTGAAGCATATAAGAGTCAAACTTCTTGTACCATTGCCTATGAGCTTGCTTCAACCCATACAGTGACTTTCTCAAACTGCATACAAGCTGCTCCTTTCCAGGTTCAACAAAACCCTCTAGTTGCTCCATGTAAATTTCTTCCTCCAAATCACCATGAAGGAAAGCCGTGTTCACATCCATTTGCTCAAGATGTAAATCCCAACCAGCTACCAGTGCCAACACCAATCTGATAGAAGTGTGTCGAACCACATGGGAAAATATCTCATCATAATCAGTCCCCTTCTTTTGTGAGTAGCCCTTTTCTACTAAGCGTGCCTTGAACCTCACCCCTTCTCAATGTGAGTCACCTTGTTTCTTCTTGAACACTCATTTGCACCCTATAGCCTTCTTCCCTGCCGGAAGACTAACTAACTTCCATGTCTGCTTTTTATTGAGAGACTCCATCTCTTCTGCCATAGCACCTACCCATCCTTCTTTCTCCTGACTTTGAATAGCCTCTTGAAAGTTAGATGGATCATCTTCGCCAATAACAAGAGCATAGTTAACCATCTCATCAAAACCAAATCTGACTAGAGGTTGTGTCACGCGCTTAGGTCTTCCAGAAACAAAACTCTCCACTTGCCGTTGCTCAATTCCTGTTGATATAGGAACATTAGTGTCAATCTCTTCACCAAGCTCCACCTCAACCGTCTTAGGATTAGTCTCTGTAACCACAGACCTCTCAACTTCTTTGGCCTGTTGAAGCATATACTGCTCATCAAATACAGCATCTCGACTGATCACTCGTTTCTTAGCAACAGGGTCCCAAAACTTGAAACCCTTTACACCTTTCTCATAGCCCAAGAAGATGCACTTCTTAGACTTTGCATCCAGTTTCGTTCTCTCATCACTTGGAATCAGCACATATGCAGGGAGTATCAAAGATCTTTAGATTTGACAAATCTAAATCTGAACCAGTCCATACCTCCTCAGAGACCTTCCCGTCTAGAAAAATCCGTGGTGATCTATTGATCAGATAGACCGTCATGCTCACTGCTTCTGCCCAAAAGCTCTTTGCAAGCCCTGCTTGCAACCTTATGCAGCGAGCCTTCTCTGTAATTGTACGGTTCATTCTCTCTGAAACACCGTTCTGTTGTGGTGTCTTTCGGACTGTATAGTGTCTTTGAATGCCATGCTCTTCACAGAACTGCTGAAACTTTGTGTCAGTAGATTATGTACCATTATCTGATCTCAGATACTTCACCTTCCTCCATGTCTGGTTCTCTACCTCTGCCTTCCACAGCTTGAACTTGTTGAAGACCTCAGATTTGTGTTTCATGAAAAACACCGAGACTTTTCTCGAATAGTCATCGATAAAGGTGACAAAGTACCTTGATCCTCCTAATGACTCTATTTGAGTTGGCCCCCACACATCAGAATGTACGTAGTCAAGTAGGACGCTTGTATTGTGTTTGACTGTCTTGAACGATACTTTGGATTGTTTTCCCATCACGCAGAACTTGCAAAAATTCATCTTACAACTCTTCCAGCCAAAAGACCTCGCTTGTGAAGCTCATTCATGCCATGCTCGCCGATGTGGCCAAGGCGCATGTGCCACAAAGTTGTACTATCAGACTCAGACTCTACAATTGCAGATCCACCTACAATTGTACTCCCTAACAAGAGATAGATATTTCCAGAGGTTCGTTTCGCCCTCATTACTGTCATGGCTCCTTTGCTCACTTTCAGACAGTCATCGACTGTCTTGTAACGGAACCCATTTGCATGTAATGTACCCAAGGAAATCAGATTCTTCTTGAGATCTAGAATATAACGTACATCAGTCAATGTCCGAACTACACCATCATGCATCCTGAGTTTGATCTGCCCGATACCTACAACATTGCATGGCTTGTCGTCTCCCAATCGAACAGAACCAAAACTTCCTGACTTGTACACCTCGAACAAGCCTTTGTTCGAAGTCATATGGAATGAACAACCAGAATCCAAGATCCATAAATCTGAACATCTTCCCGACGTTACTGAAAGCATATCTGAGTCTGTATTGTCCGAATCTTCTTTCTGCAATACGTTTGCTGATTTCGAAGACGAATCATCCGTCTTTCCCTCATACTTCTTCCTTATTGGACAATCACGCTTAAAGTGACCATCTTCCTTGCAGTGGTAACAAGTAACTGCCTTTTCCCTCTAGACTTCGATCTGGACGATCTGTCACCCCCATCTTGCTTCTCTTTCTTCCTCCCTCTTCCCTGGTTGTCTTTGACATACAACCCTTCGCTTTGAGAACCTTCGCCGTTAGAATTTTGACGTCGCTCATGATGAGCAAGCAACGTCGTATTCACCGTATCCAGGGATATCGTCTCCTTCCCTGTTGTCAGCGCCGTTACCAAATTCTCAAACGAAGAGGGTAGAGAACATAGCAAGATCATGGCTTTGTCTTCATCCTCAAGCTTTACATCCAGTCGTGCCAAATCTCCGATAACTTGGTTAAAAGTGTTGATGTGCTTTACCAAGTCGAAGCCTTCTGTCATCAACCCGTATAATATTTGCTTTAGATACAACTTGCTCGACAAGGATTTTGACATATACCTTTTCTCCAATTTCACCCAAATCTCCTGCGAGGATTTGAGATCAATTACATGGTATATCACCTCGTCTGCCAGACAGAGTCGAATGATCGACGCCGCCATTTCCTGCATCTCTTCCCAATCTTCAGCTTTCACTGCCTCAGGCTTTACCTCCTTTAGCGCCTTTAACATTCCCTGCTGAGTCAGCAGATCCTTCACTCGTCGTTGCCAAAGATCGAAATTTCCAGTGCCATCGAAACGCGAAACCTCGAATTTCGCACCAGATGTCATCGTCTAACCTTGCTCTGATACCAATTGCTGTGAAATTCCCCGAGTGAATATCGTTAAAGAGAAGGAGAATAGACAATAGGACACAAAGGATTTCCGTGTTCTGGCAAGAACCGCGCAGAACACCCTACAGAGAAAAACCTCTCTGCAGCTAGGGTTTCTTATTATTGTGATGCTTTGATGGATACATAATTCCAACCCTACATGCCTCTATTTATAATAGAGGATCTCATATAGATAACCCTAGATATAGATAAACCTATTATATCTAAATAAACCTAGATATAGATAAACCTATATTATCAACCTATTGTAGATAAACCATCAACAATAATCCTTCTATAGATAAATATCATCTATAGATAGACTTTATAAAGATAGAACTAGATAATTAATTGTCTCAAACAACATAATCATATGCTCAGTTCAATGCAATCCTAGCATGATACTACATGACATGCTTTAATATGCAATAAAACTACACATCACATGACACATCAGGCAGGATGTCCAGGTTGCTGAGTAAGTCTCGTAGGATACTTACCTGGAGTCTTCACATCCAATTAACCGACAAACAATATAATCATCCATCGGTCCACAAGCTACTCAGAGAATCATCCAATCACACTCGCAAGTAGTAAGCAAGGAACAACTCATCAATACATATTTAATCACACAAACAAACTTTCAAGTCAACACAGGACTGAATAATATTTTAACCCAGTAATATAGCGTTCTCCTCATGACAATCCTTCTCAAACAATCTTGTTCTCATCAAGCGTGAAACTTAGTTCAAACCCTTACCAAAATTATTACTCAAAACATTTACTCAAAATTATCAAAATTCGCCTAACACATCATGCCCAACGAGTAAACCAAGGTAAGTTGATATCTTAAAAAAAGCAATTATAGCTTCAATTATAAGAACCTACTCACAACAAGCATTACAATTAAGCTTAAAAGCATACGAGTATAATAAATTGTAACACAGCTTGTATATAATCTTACTAACCGAATTCATAGCTCAAAAGCACAACAAGAAGCTTACAAGTATAACAAGTTTCCAACAAGTCTTTTATATAACCTTAAACACCTGATCATATCTTAGCCACTCTTATAAGATTTCTGCTCATCAATACATTAGTCATAAATATTCAAATAAGATACTCGTACTTAAAGGATTCATTAATAATCAGAAAGAAAACAGGGATAAGTTTGCTTTGGCAAAACCACTTCAAGTCGAGTCAAGCTCATAAGGCATCACAAGTACAACAAATTCTCGTAACTTACTTTATATAATTCAATAGCCACATGCGTTCGTTTATAATTAGCCGATTCTGGTTATATTTAAACAAATAAAATATGCTACTCGATCATCTAATCGAATTGGGATCTAAATCAGTTATCCACACAAGTACTAACTTATTCTCTTTTGTATGCCCAAGTAATCCAATTCTCAGAACTACCTGAATCCATTAATCAATTCCCGCTTACTGCCTACTAACCATTTCAAATGAAGTGATCAAATTTTTACTCGTAAAAGCTAACAAAACATTTATAATTAGTTGATTAACAATCCAAACACCGGAAATTTATAAAACCGAGTTCACAACACAATTAGAGTAATCAATTGAAAGCCAACTCAGCTCATAATGTTTCATCGATAAGGTCTCACTGATTTTAAGAAGCGAGCCCAAGAGCTATACCCAATCTAGACGTCGATTGAAGGAGGATTTCAGATTCAAGGGCCCTGAGTGAAAGGCTAAGGCTTGCGAGGTCGCCGGCGTCCGGCTGCAACGGAACTCGGACTCCGTCGGGATCGAGAAGAAGAGTGATGGAGAGAGCCCAACGCTGGCTCGACGCTCGGCCTAGAACTCGCTGGTGGCATCGTCGACGAAAGCAACCCGACCTCGGCCATCGATAGAGAGGGAGAGAGAGAAACGGTGCAGTTCGAGCCCGAGATTTGGAGACGGGGTTTGTTGAGGCAGCGACGGAGCTCTGTAGATCCGGGGAGGAGGAAGCTTCGTTCGCTGGAAATGGCGGCCTCAGATCTAGTATCGAGGGATCAAGTCGGTGAGAGAGTGATGTTGGCGGCTTAGCTCGAAATTGTGAGGTGAGAGAGAGGGAGATCTGAGAGAGAAGAGAAGTTCAGATTCGAAATTGAGGGGCGGAGGACGAACAGGATAGGCAGGAGAGGGCGGGGCTTCCATGGGAGCTCAGATCTGGATCCATGGAAGCTCAAAGGGACCTCTAAAATCGAGAGAGAGAGAGAGAGTAAACGAAGAGGCCGAGCGGGCTATGAAGGAGAAGATGAATAGAGCGGCTAGGGTTCGGATATTAAGTATATATACCCCCGTCAATTAGGTCAGATAGAATTAGGAGAATTCACCAAATCAATCCGCTATTTATGCTTTATAACAATTCTAACCCAATAAACAACAATATTCAACCCAACAATTTATAAAATAATATTTTAAAATATCGAGCCTTTACAAAATTAAGTAGTTATATAGATATATAGATATATAAATATATAATAATAATAATAATCCATCTATCTATCTATATAAAAGATTTTTTTCAGTTTAATGTTTGTTAATTTCAAAACCAATTCTACTTGACCTAACCTATGTAAAGAATTCAAATAGACATTTTATTTCTTCTCCTTTAAAAACATCGTAATTACAAAATAATAATAATCAATAACTACATAGTATTAGTCTACTTATCAGTTTTCCAATATTGAAATAGAAAGAATTCGAATAGTCACGTCCCTACGTAAGATTACTCTATAACATCAATTCATCAATGCTCGATGATTTTCAACTCCATATAAACATGTTTATCTGGAAGTTTTTCATCTTTGAAAGATGTTCGTCCATACTTTTCTTCCAAAAAAATCATTCATAATTTTTGTGAGCCGTTGTTTTTTATGCATTTCATCAATTTTATTCTATTGTTAATTAGATCAATTTGCAGCTTAATTAGATTAAATATTATTTTGATATTTTTACTAATAATAAGTTTTGTAACAATTTAATATATGAGATTTCATATTTATATTCAAGTTTAATATAATTAATTTATATCTATTTTCAAAACCTGTCATTTTACTATAATTACATTCAATAATAAATTATTATCATATATTGACTATTTTTAAATAAATCTAATTCATTTTGATAAAAATAAATAATATTTTAATTATAAATATATTGCAAAATCAAAATTTTAAAAAACTATTAATTATATTTAATTAATTATTATTTCGTGGGCATAGGTATAAAATTTAATTACGTATAACTTTTTTTTTTTGCATAGGTATAAATTAGTTAAAATATAGGTATATGATTTTACAAAATAAGTATTATTTTTCAAAAAGATATTAAAAACTATTACGTGGGCATAGGTATAGGTATAAAAAAAACTATTAATTAGTTAAAGCTTTTTTTGGTTACGTGGGCCAAAAAAATTTTATGTCCCAAATAAGATTTTTTTTTATAACAAAAATAATGAACCAAATTTACGGGCATGAGATTTATCTAAAACGGTAAATTTTCTATCTAATTAAGATATAAGGTTGAATATTTATATATAAAAAAAATTTCGCTTGGTAATTGATGTCCATGATTTATTTCATGTTTTTATATCTTATTTCAGCTCCTTATTCTATCATTTTATATATTCTGGGTTGGGAATATAGCGAATTTGTGTAGTTTATGCTTATTTGCGAGAAATAGAGGTCTACATAAGTTTCTGTTTAATATTGCATAATTTGGAGCCAATTCGGAGCAAAACCAAGAAGCACTGGAAATACACTTGATGTCTACTGAAGGAGCTCGAAGATCGACGGAAGAGCACTTGACATCGAGCAAAGCGAAGCACAGAACGAGACACTCAAGAGTGGTCGATATAGACCAATACTGGTCGATATCGACCTAATTCTGGTCGAAATTTCCAAATCGACTCGACAGGACGAGCAGACACGAAGAAGTGAAGACAGGTCTATATCGACCTATATTGGTCAATATCGACCAAAGACCAAGTCGATTTTCCGGCCAGAGTCAATATCGAGCGAGCAGAATCCGAATCCGAGCAGACCACTCGATATCGACCAACTTCGGTCGATATCGAGCAATTCCCAGCGTCGAGTACGGGTCGATTCCGAGTCCTATCCTAATTCCGAATGAAGATATTCCAAGTTGATGATTCCTTGCACATGAAGATTTGAGAAGATTTCTCTTTTTATCTATCCTAAGGGTGGAACATTTAATTACCCTATAGGATTTATCTTGTTTACCAAATTAGATTTATTTATTTCCAAATAGAATTATATCTTTAGATAGATGATAGAGTTTCCTTACCTTAATTAGCAAGGATTAAGGCCTATAAATAAAGTCCATGGGGATAGTTTTTATGAATTCCAATCTACACAACACAAGAGTAGGAGAGTTAGGAGAGAGAGCTTGGAGTCGAGAGAAGTTGTATTTGGCGAGAGCGGAATTGGCTTCGATCGGTTGTAAGCTTTGTTTTATTTTAAGACATGGTTGTTTGGATTGTGAGGATTTGATTCTATTTGATTATTCATGTTCTTAGTTATCATCTTGTACTTAATTTATATTTGTGTTCCTGTCTATGCCTCATCAACATGTTAGGAATTACATCTTTAGCTATGAATTCGTTTTTGTTTCTCGATAGCAAACAAAGGTATTGATGATAGTGATGTCTCTTTGTCTTTGTAGTGGATGATTTCAATTGATCTATGTTGAGGATATTCGATTAGGGCTGAGTTCGGTATGAGCCTATTAGTCTTAATTGTGTAGAGTCAATGTGCCAATTGGTCATGATTACTTGAGTTCTTAATGCTATTCTTTAGTGATATTGAATAAAATGAGTGAATCATCTCCGGATCTCTCAACTTTAGTCAAGTAGACCTAGGAATATGAATAATTAATAGATCAATCCGAGGACCATGAATTACAACCATTGTCAGAGAATTGCAGGTGAAATGTTCTTTCTACTTTGATATCTATTTGCTTTGTGATCCTAAATCTAGTTACTTTTACATATTCGCTACTTGTCAAGAATCATTTCTTTGCTATAAGAGTTTTTGCTTAGAGTTATTGAATAGGAAATTTCTTCCCCGTGTGGGTTCGACAACGGACTTCATCGCTATACTGGTAGTTATTTGGTTTATCAAGTGATTGGCTGCCTAATCTATTGGTTGTGTGTTTAAGTTTGGATATTATTACTAGTTTGGGAAAGGGCGAAAGTGTCAACGACATTCGCCCCACATCAAA
Organism: Persicaria maculosa; assembly: GCA_963922045.1. Taxonomy (NCBI): domain Eukaryota; kingdom Viridiplantae; phylum Streptophyta; class Magnoliopsida; order Caryophyllales; family Polygonaceae; genus Persicaria; species Persicaria maculosa. The sequence goes on along the minus strand of OY998262.1, from coordinate 42,017,113 downwards.
CTTCTTGGCGCCGTTGTCGGGGAGAAGAAAGGAGTTTGTTTTTCTTTTAACTCTTTTAATTACTCTTTACTTTGAGTCTTTTGTATCTTTGTATGGTTCAAACTAGATCTTCTGATTCATTGCCTTTGTCTTTTGATCCCGAGATTGAAAGATATCTTAGGTTGAAAAGGAAGCTTGTGTTTGAGACAGACGAAGAGATGGCAGAAGACGGTGTTGTTGATCCGCCAAGAAGGACCATGAGAAACCTAAAGTAACCTAGTTTGAGTGCTCAACCACTTGTAATTAGTCTTCCTGATCTCCTTGAGGGTTCATGATTTGAGTACAAGTCGAATTGGTCATCTATTTTGCCCTACTTTCATGGATTGCATGGGGATGAACCAAACAAGCACCTTGCTACCTTCGCGAGCGTGTGTGATAGACTTAGACCCCAAGGCTTGTCTGATGACCAATTGATGCTGAGAGTGTTCCCTTTTATTTTGAAAGATGCTGCAAGCGATTGGCTTTGCTACCTACCCCCAGAAAGCATTACTACTTGGGTGCAATTGAAGAAAGCTTTCCTGCAAAAGTACTTTCCCGCGACTCGCCTCAACAAACTTAAGAAGGAGTTGTCCAGTATTGAGCAATTACCTACGGAGAGTCTTTATGAATATGTTGATCGGTTCAAGAAGCTTAAGGGTGGTTGTCCGCAACATGGTATACCCGAGGATGATTTAGTGTTGTATCTTTATGAAGGCTTGCTTGACACCGACATGAGTTTCATCAATGCTACTAGCTAGCGGAGGAGATATTTTGGATAAAACACCTCAGGAAGCAATGTAGATTTTTTAAGGATGATGAGACTGCAGAGGTCCAGATAACCACCGAAATCTCTCAATCGCATATGGTAACTGCAGCTTTTCCAACATCCGTGCAGACACAAGAGCATCGATGTCCCACGTATAAGAGTGACTCACAGGCTGTAGTGAACTAACATCAACACCGTGAAATATTGCCAGAAGTGTGATCATGCCTCCAAAAGGGGTGACAAGAGGATAATTCTCGTTGCGCTGGCCACGAACCCTATCACACATCTTCAAAAATAAGAGTACCCAATCCGGTACTATGGTAGACTCAGGAATCAAGCAATATAAGAAATCAATCACACCAGGATCAACAATAGTAGTGCTCTCAGAATCATAGAAAGTAGAACTCAAAACTCGCAGATAGAGACGAAGAGCAGGATGGGTAACCATGTCATCAAGAACCCGCATGACATTATTCCACTTCCTGTAGCATTTCTTTGTAACACCAAAGGCAACTCCCATCGCCGCATATGACGAATTACAAGCTCTTCCTTGCAATCGAAATCGAACATCCTTGGGCGATATTACCTCCAAAGTAGTGAGGAACTCCTTAACCAAGAAGGGGTAGGTAGGAGCCCTTATGCCAATAAAACCACGCAGCCCTCCATGTGCAATCAAAGCGAGCACCGAGTCAAACAGACCTAATCGTCTCAATGTGATTTCATCAAAGAATATCGTGGACGTGTAGGTGCGCTTTCCAAGTGCATTCCAGCATAGCACATCCACGTTATCGAAATAAGCCGGCACATGTTTCTTGATAGGAGCAGAAGACATGATGCAACTCGAGGAGAGACCGAAGAAAAACCACAAAACGAACAAAAGACAGGCTTGTTGTATAGGCGGCGGGCGCCGTGTAGCCGGTGTAGGCAGAACCACGAATCCGAGTGAAAACGTAAGAAAACCGACGGCTACTCCTCCAAACTTCAAACTTTCTCGAACAACTTGGTTTCAAAGGGTTCTTTTGTGATAGGTAAGGGAATGAAATGGGAAAAGATTGAATTTTGTAGATGTAGGGTAATGGCGGAAATCGTTTTGGTGGATAGAATCGATTGAAACACAAGACTTTAGGCAGTTGGAATGGATTCGAGTATGCTTTTGGTTTTCTTGTAGATTCCTTGAGCAAGCTTGATTGATCCAAAAATGAGGAGTAGCAATATATTGGTGAGTTGGAAGGAATAATATCTATCACAAAATAAAAAAGGAAGAATATTAGACTAGATAAAATAGAAATAGAAAAGATAGAAATCTAATCCTAGGAAATAAGGAAACTAATCCTAAAAAGAAAAATCTAATCCTAAAATAAAATAGAAAATAAATAGAAGATAAAATACTAACCCAAGATAGATAGAAAACAATCTAACCTAAAATAGATAGAAAATAATCTAATCCTAGAGCAAAAAGGAAAAACAATCTAATCCTAGAAAAATAAAAATAAACTAATTCTAGAACGAAAATAACCAAAAATAAAAAGATATAAACTTCCCTTCCAAGTTTATCAAAAGATTAAATGAGAAAAACCTAAAGAAGATTTTGTGAAAATTAATTTCGATGGTGCTAGTCTTCCATCGGGCCAAGCGCCTTGCGGATATGTGATTCGTGATTCTCTTGAAAGGCCTTTAACGTGTGGCGCTTTTGGTTGCGGACAAGTCTCGCCCTTGCAGGCGGAGTCACCTGGCCGTCTCCACGGACTATCGGAACCCATGAAGGGAGGCTACTCGGGTGTTGAGGTGGAGGGCGACTGTCTTACGGCGATTGATGTTCTGAAGGGGTGAAGGTCTTGTCCTTGGAGATCGAGACGATCATGTCTGATATCATCGCCTTCGGCCGTGCATTTGATGTCATTTTCTTCTCCCACATCGGAGGGAAATCGAGTGGCGGAGCACCTTGCCCATCTCGGTCTTCAGAAGAGCTTCTTAGGTTGAAGATCTAGTCCGACGACCTCGTCCGAAAAGACGCTATTGGGTGATTGTACAACTACGGTGGAACCACTCAAAAACTGGGCTTGTATTAAAAAAAAACGGAAATTTCACGAGGTACCCTCGAGGTATCGCGTAATTCACGCAGTGACCAACTATTTTACACCTTTCATGTGGTGCCCCTGAGGTTATAAATCATTTCACCTCGTACCCCTATCACTATTTTTTAACAGCTCTCCGTCAGTGAAAAATTAAAAGAAAAACTAGTTGAATTAAAAAAAGGGGGACAGAAGCCAAAAGACTTACGTTCACCTCGTACCCTCGCCCGAAGAGAAGAACAGAAGAAGGGGTACTGTCATGTGTTCGTCGGGGAGAAGTCGAAGCTTCTGTCGGCGCTGGTGCTGGTGCTCGACTCGGACGAGGCGGTGCTGGTGCAGGAGTCATACCTCAGCGAAGAGGGCGGCGACCTGGTGAAGAGGGCGAGATTCCGACAAATGAGGTATGTCCAGTTTCGGCCTTTTCCGACTTTGCAGATGGTTAATATTGCTGCTGCAAAGGTTGCTTCATACCAATGTTTCTCCAATTTTGCCTTTTTCGTATTTGTATAAGAATTTAGTGGTTGTGTCATGTTAGGGTTCAGGGGTTCTCAATTTCTCAACTGATTGTGTGATTCTCCCATCTAGAAAAGTTTGATTGTGTGATTTATGTTAAATGATCGATCTAGCTAGATCATTTATAGTTGATGAATGATTTTATATTCCTATCTAATCAAGAAATTGAGGTTTGTGTGAATTTTTTTGAATTGTCAGCTATGCGGTGGATATAGCTTATTAGAGCTCATTTGGTTGACGTTCTAAAAACCCAGGAAGTAGTAATTCCCAGGAATTGGAGAAAATACCAGCGTTTGGTTGAGTTTTTTGTTACGGAAAAATCCAGGAAGTTGAATTCCTGGGAATTTGAATTCCCCCATTTTGGAGGAAGTGCACTTACCTAGTTCCCCCTAGGTAAGTTCTAATTCCACCCTTTTTAATAGGAAAATTCTATTTTCTTATTTCAATTCCTATAATCCAAAATCCAAAACCAAACACAATTTCTAAATTCCCATGTTTTTCAATTTACGGGAATTGAATTCCTAGGAAGTTAACTTCCCGGGAACTATACTTCCCACGTCTAACCAAACGAGCCCTTAGTTCAAATGGAAAGAGCGTTGTGCATAATTACTATAATTAATTAGTAATTAAACTAATTATTTTTTATCTCAAAACTTACTCTAATCCACTTCCAGTCTTCTTCCTCTTTCGGTACTCCATCCTGATGAGTTAATTAATTAATTTGGACATTGATTTCGTAAGTTCCAACTACCTTTGAAAAATTATCATGGTTAATTAATTGAAACGTGAGTTGTGTTTGTGAGATGAGTCTACATGACCAAATTCACAAGGTTGTTGTTCAATTAATTTGAAGCGGTTGGTAATGGCCGGAGAAATTCAAAATAGAATCAATTTCACAAAATTCAAACCCCTAAGTAACAAAAATATGTGTAGTTATAGAAATTGAACAGATAAGTTTGATTGATCATCAACATCGGTATTATATAATCAATAAGTTGAGTATAATACTTAAAACAGATTTCAAAGGTCGAGAGAATGTCATGAATGGGGGAGAGATTGAAGAGGGTGGTACTTTGTTGCCATCATCGACATAGATGACCGACATGAAAAGGGTCCATATTCCTTGAAGCTATTGACGGAAGCCATTAGAGGAAACCAGATTCCCATAAAATTATTGAAGGAGAATTTTTATTTTAATTAATTTAGAGAGAGCAAATCTTGACCGCTTATTTATTTAAAGGGTGGAGATTAAATTATTAGGCAAATATTAGGCAATTTTGCTTAGGAGAGGATCTCAATCCCACGAAGACGTGGGTTCAAATCCCACATAAGCTACTCATATTCTACAGGTTGTTTATGCTCCTTTAGGCATGAAAAAATAGAGAATTGATTTGATGTCTTTTCTCTAGAGCTTGCTATGTCATACATTTAATTTGAACCTTTCTGGTGGATGCCTACTCGCTATGTCATGCATGTAATCTACATGTGTTTGTAAGTTTTTATGAAAACATTACCGTGTTTGTAAGCTTCCTACATGCTGATTTTTGCTTGTGTTTATGAATTTTATCTTTTAGAAGGTAACATTTTTATCTTATTTCAGCTCCCTTTTGTTTTGCTCGAATTTTCCCTACTTATTGCTAAGTGTCATTTAACATCTTTGAAGTATTATTATACATGATTGAGATTTTTCAAGCAAGATGACACTCAAAATCTAGATAGCCTATGTAGGATTCGAACCCACATACTTATGCCTAAGCACATTGCTCTACCAGTTGAGCTAATAGGCCAAAATTTCAAATAAGATGAACACAAAACAGAAATGATCACCTCGACTGATGACAATGTGATAAAGGAAGAATGATCTTCCAATGAGAGATTGAAGTGTCGATCTATGAGTTTTTGATTATTTTTTTTAGTTCCTATCACAATTTGAGTTCTAATTATTTTGATGTTTGATTCTCCAGCGGATATTTTTCGTTTGCAAGTTAAGGCCACCTGATTTGGTTTTGATGTTTTTTAATCTAACTTCACTGATAATGTTGCTAAAGAATAGAAGTCAACTAAAAATTTTAAACTTTTTCTTCTTCTTATTGACAGTGAAATAAATTTATATTTCTCTCGGTTAATATGAATGTAAATAGCTTGGCTAAAATTAATTTTCACATTATGCTTTAGGGAGTTGAACCGGCTCTTGCGGCAGTTTAGTTTCTTGATCTTGACGTACATGATTATATGCTGAATTTATGCTTTTATGACAACAAAGAGAAGCTGAATTTACAGCAGTTTGATAAGCTGAATTTGTGACAGCAGTTTATGACAGCATTTGGTGAAGCAAAGGCATATGCTATAAGTAGTTTACAACAATTTATACATACTTATAGCAGTTTACAACAATTTACGTCAATTTACAGCAATTTACAACAGTTTGGTTAAGTTTATAGCAATTTATACCTATTTATCCAACATATAATATATTGAACTTTTGCAAGAGAAGGTTGAGTAAAACAGAAGGTGATAACACCATAGAATATGAGATTTAACAAATATGAGAGAAATAATTTACCATTAGTCTTCTTGACAACATTATCAAGTTCAAGGAATCCACCAAAAAGCTCAAAACAACAAGCTATACCAGCCAATCTTAAAAATTAAGGACATGACATATTATTTTACCTAGCTTCAAAGCTACCTAAGACAACGAGTTTCAATATTTCACATATCCTCAAATTGCAATTTAGGATACAAATTTGGGAATCGAGTGAGGGATTGTAATTGCTAAACCCTAACTTTAACACTCAAATTGCAAATTGACTGAAATTGAAACCTAAAACCTAACATGACAAACCTAAAACCTAACACTGAAATTGCAAGTTCACTGTAATCGGATTGTAACATGACAGCAACTCGGATTCACAAACTCAGAACCTCCAATCCCAAACTGAGTAAGTGGAGAAACTGAGTAATTCAAATCCAATTACACGTACAACCCTAATTTTCAGGAAGGAATTCAAAATCTCAGTCATACCTAACACCACCCGCATGAGGTTTCTGGCACGACCTCCACCTTCGGTCGACGTCACCGATCAGCGTGTGTCACCTTCCTCTTTCTTCCTCGCCTTATGCGACTTGATCCTTTCTTCCTCTCTGTATACGCTTCCTCGGTCTATCGATCTTCCTTTCTTTTTGTTAGACTAGCTAATGGAACCGTGCTCTGCACGGTGAAGCTTTTGTTGAGATTATGTGTATAAGATATGAAAGTGATACAATTATAAAGAACATTACATTTAATAAAACTCAAAGAACAATTACAAGTAAAAATAAATACAAAAAGTATTAAGGAGCCTCTGCCCACGCCCCACAGTGACCATGAGGCATGGCCTTGTAGTCTTGTACAATTCCCAGGCAGAATAAAGCCATCCAACATCCTTCCAAGAGTCAGAATATCCAGTCATAACCTATTGTTTGTCGTTGATTCGGTTTGTATACCATTCGATTGAAAACAGTATGTCGTGCTATGATAACTGGGGCTGATTCTAAGTGGGCAAGCTTCTCAAACAAAATCAACCCTTAGACAACAAGTTGTTTGGGACAATATATGGTTGTATGTCTGTAGCTACAAGCCTCAAACACGAGGCCGGTCGATCTGGGAGAAGTAAAGATTAGAAGCCATAATTCTAGCTAGTAAGCAAATAACTTTTCTAACCTCAGGTGTAACTCTTGGGTTACCTGCAGGAGTGCCAAACTAATATCACGAAGAGAGGAGGATGATATCTACAAACCAATAGAGGTAATGATATAAAAATAGTGTGGGACATAAAAAAAGGATACAATCGAAGATCCTAACGTCTGAAATTTACAGCTAAAAGATGGGTGATTATATGACCAAGGGGAAAAACATGAGAATGACAGGAAGATGGTAAGCTTTAGGATGTTAGCCTATTTGTTGTTTGTTTTGAATCTTTTGATAAACCTTTGTTTTAATGCTTCCATTACTATATCTATGGAGAATGGCTTTGCTAGGCATATATATAAATAGCCCTGTTCTTGTTTATTTGCAAGTTTTTCATGTTTCATATTATGACTTACTGGATGACTTTGGGTTCGGTGTGAGATACCTAAGCCATAAGGATTTTACCTGAAAGGCTAGGTGAAATATTAAGGAAAAATACATAAGGAAATCTTAGCAGGAACAAACTTAACCTATGAAAGAAAATAATGTCAAGATTCATGTGTCCTATGATGTTGAAGTTGTGTTTTCCTATGAAACCTGAGAAAATCCATGTCCACAATGAGAATTTTTTTTTTCTATGGAATTCAATAATGTCATCCCAAAATAGAGATGGTAGCAAAGCCATCCTATTATCTTGCAAGAAAAGTGAAAATATAAAAGAACTAAATGGCTTGGAAAGACCCTTTTCAACTCAAATTTGTGGCAAAAAATAAGGAAGCAATATTCAGCAGAAAATAAATGATATAGTAGAACCGAAAGAGTATCAAAACAAGAATTAGAATAAAACCTCCCCCGAAACGTAAATTTAGGAAGCTGGGGAACAGAAAATCGATATAAGGAAAAACAACTCAATGTGAAGAGAGATAAGCTTCTTCTTTTTCAGAAATCTTTCTGGAGCCAACGGGCCAAAACTAAACACCTGAAATTCTCAGATTCCAACACAGCTTACTTTCATCGAGTGGCGTCAGGGCGACGACATAGAAAACAGATCCGCAACATCCTATCCTCTAATGGAGCGATGGTGATTGGAGAAGAAAACGTCAGGCATGAGATACAACGGGATTTTGAGAGGAGGTTTAAGAAAGAATCAACGGATGAAGGGCTCCTTAACAACCTTTTACAACTAATACAACCTTCCATCTCGACGGAAGAAAACTCTTTCCTTACAGCAATTCCTACCAACTCAGAAATTAAAATTTCTGTTTTTAGTCTTGGGCGAAACAAGTCCCCAGGACCTGACGGCTTCACGGCTGAGTTTTACACAAAATACTGGGACATCGTCGGAAAATCGATAATATGTGCGGTAAAAGGTTTTTTCCACTCCGGCAAAATGCTCCGACAAATAAACCACGCGTTTATCTCCCTGCTCCCAAAAAGGGATGATCCAACGACTACTAGTCACTATAGACCCATTAGTCTATGCTCTAACATTTACAAAATAATCTCCAAAATTCTGACAGAAAGAATGAAAAAGGTCATTGGTAAGCTCATACATCCTCTTCAGGGTGCCTTTGTTTCAAATAGGGCTATACAGGACAATATCCTTATAGCTCATGAAATATTCCATTCCTACAAAAATCGTAGGGGTCGGGAAGGATGGATGGCTATTAAATTAGATATGGAAAAAGCCTATGATAGGGTTGATTGGAATTTCCTCAAAAGGGTGCTACTACAATTCGGGTTTCATGCTAGGTTCGTCTCATGGGTCATGGAATGTATTACCTCCGTCTCCTTCTCGGTGCTGATCAACAATGGTCCTACGGATCTATTCCTCCCTTCCCGCGGAATTCGCCAGGGAGATCCCCTATCTCCGTTTCTTTTCATACTAGGTGCTGAGATTCTTGCTCGGCACCTGGCTGCGGAAGCTAGCCTAGATAGAACAACGATTGGTTTTCCGATTGGACGCAACGGCCCCCGGGTTCCGTTCCTCTCCTTTGCTGACGATATCATCATTTTCTCGAAAGGGAGTGTCGAAGCGGGTCGCAAGGTAAAGACTATCATAGACTCTTACTGCAAGGTGTCTGGCCAAAAGGTTAATTACCATAAATCATGTTTTCAGGTAACTCGGGGGATTCCGAGTCATAGAATTCTCCAGTTACGTACATGCCTCAATATTATAGAAGAACACTCAATAGAAAAATACCTGGGTTGTCCTATCATCAATGGTAGGGTCACTAGCAGTACCTTCGAAGATATCATTTGTAAATCTAAACAACAACTGACAAAGTGGAGGGCTAATGCTCTATCCCAACAAGGTCGGGCTACACTAATAAACTCTAATCTCTCGTCCAAACCGCTGCATGTGATGCAGAGCTTTTTGCTCCCTGCCACTATGCATAAAGAACTAGACCAAATCAATCGTTCTTTCTTCTGGAATAAGGACCTACAGTACCGCCCGTTAATAAGTTGGGACAGGATTTGCAAACCGAAACAGTTTGGGGGTTTGGGTATTCGCAAATCAAGGGATATGAATGTCGCTCTCCAGATGAAGCTTCTGTGGAAGATTCTGGCAGAACCGAGTAATGTGTGGGTATCGCTGATCAGACATAAATATCTACGTACCACGAGTATCTTCGACTACAAAAGATCGGGTTCAACCTAGCTGGTTTAATTGATAAATTTAAAACCGGTCTAATCTGGTCCGTGGGGAATGGACGATCAATAAAGTTCTGGACAGACAACTGGATCTCAACCTCCCCTGTTATGGCTAGGGCGGATTGCCCTCCGGATCACAATCAAAACGAAATGGTCAGTGACTATATTTTGGGGGGCCAGTGGTGGAGTGAAAAACTACAACAAACACTTCCTAACGACATAGTGCAAGAGATTCTTGACATTCCGTTACCTTCCTCGGAATTGCAAGACCGTCTATACTGGTGGCCTGATAGGGAAGGGTGGTTTACTACTGCTAGTGCATACAAAATGATTACATCTCAAGCGTCAGCCACCCGGGATTATAATGACTGGATTTGGAGGGTCAATTGCCCTCCAAAAGTTAAAAACTTCCTCTAGAAGATAGCACAAGCGGGCCTCTCCACCGCTTCTAGGTTGTCTAGCAGAGGTTCGGCTGTCCCTTCAACTTGCTCCCTTTGTAATGCAGCCTCCGAGGACGAGGTCCACCTGTTCTTGGAATGCTCTTTCGTTAGAGAAGTACACCAACTCCCATTCCAAGACCAATCAGCTGTGGATTGCTTGATTCCCAGTCTAGGGATATTAGGCTCATTCTATCTCTGCTTGGGAAGAGCCTAAATTCTACCGCCATGACCAGCCTAGCCTTTTCTTGGTGGTTAACATGGTACATTAGGAATCAATTTTTATTCCAGCAGGTCGCCATCCCAAGGAAGGAACAAGCACTACAAATGATCAAATCTCAACTAGATAACTGGAATAGAACGTTTGTACGAGAGATGGAATTTGAGGAGGAGCTTCGCCCTACCAGGCCACATACGCCAAAAATAAGAAACAAACAACGTCCCATCCAGTGGCGGAAGCCCCCTAGGGGTACGTACAAACTAAACTTCGATGGCTCATCTCTTTCTAATGGCGACAGTACTGCTGGGGCCATTATTAGGGATTGGGATGGTCACCCTACTTCCGTTTTGCACAAGCAGCTTGGAAAACAAAGCCCCCTCAAAGCGGAGGCATTAGCTCTCAAACTAGGTATACAAAAAGTCCATCAGCTTAATTTAGAAAAGATCCACATTGAAGGTGACTGTAAGATCATTATTGACCACTTACAACGAAAAACTTCCTGTCCATGGGAAGTCGAATTAATCCTCTCGGATATCCAACTCCTCGTATCGACGGTGAAGGAAGTAACCTTCCTTCATATCCCTCGCATGGGCAATAGAGTGGCTGATAAGGTTGCACACCTTTGCCACTCTGCCCGAGGGGCCGATATAAACAATGATATTGGTCTTCTCGACCTCATCCGCAAGGATGCCGCCGGGTAGGGTGATCCCTCCCGAATCCTTTCCTTATCAAAAAAAAAAAAAGGAAGCTGGGGAACAGAAGTTTGAAAATTGACGTAAAAGCTACACCCAATTATTCTGAAATTGGAGGACAGAAGTTGGAGAAATTTCAGTGACAACCTAGTTCCTTCCATTACCTGACAAAGAGAGACTCCAGTTTTAATGCTTCCATGGCTATACGTGTTGAGAATGGCTTTGCTAAGCATATAAATAGAGTATCTATCAATGAATAGTAAAAAAAACTTGTAAAAAATGGAGGGATTATAATACTATCAGACTTTCTCAATGAATGTTTTAACAATTCACTAAAGTCCCCATATTTAATAATACCTCAACCACATCCAGAGTGAAACACTATGAAGACTGATCTTTGAAGACACTTTCTTCAATATGGTTGGGCAGAAGATCTACAAAATAAGAAAGACTGCAATATCTCAAATCACAGTCCTTTCAGTTTCAAACTCAGAATACTAATATTAGCATAGAAAAGGAATTGTGAACTCAAGTGAGATGATTCATGCTCTCCAGAAGTGTATGAAATAAATAATAAATGAGCAGTCTTCAAAACTATTATCTAGGGCGACAACCTGCAATATTTCACCTTGCTTGCAACTTGAGCCAGAGTACGTATACCTCATCTCCAAGGAATATACCAGTAAGTGCATATGATCAATTTTCAAAGGATCGCCTTAAAAAAAGCGTGCATCTACAAGCACACTGTCTCCTAACTTGGTACTTATTATGTCTCTCGGCACAACTATAGGTGGTTTTTCCTCGCTCCACCAACCATCACGAAAAACCTAGATTGATGGCAATTTCCAAATATCAAACACCATGAACAAATGAAGGACAAGCAAGGAAAAGATATGATCCATTCAATACTTAATTTAGTCTTCATAGCAAGACCCACTGTAACAGTTGCTGCAGCATTACCCGCTTTTTTCTCTTCAATAATAATAAAAAAAGAGTTTTCCACAAATTTCATTCCACCAGGAACATGACAGACTTTTCAATGAGGGTGAACTTCTTCGACATGATGGTGGTTGTGCACGGTGCAGACACAACAAAGACTCAAAGAGTGTGTTCCTACCAAAAACCGTGGTCATGATCCAGGTCGTACCATTGAGACTTGAGTGGGGCTCAAGGAATTACTATGACCCGCCAAACATTGCCATGAACCTAATACATGGAGTATAAGATAACCCCGGATATGGCCGCTCTTTATTTACAAATTCAAGGAGTATAAGATAGGTGGCTAGGAAGGAAAGCACGCTGACAGATGTGCAGTTCATTGAAGACTCGGTGGTAGGGAAGGGAACATGACGACATTAAAGCCAGTAGAATGACTTGAGTTCACAAAGTTCTACTTGGATGGCCAAAATTGTCATATAGGGCGTTTCCTTAATTAAAGTAAATCCCTTTCCAAGACATACCTTTCTATCTAAAATAGGTGTATGGAAGACCAAAATAATGTTTAACAGATAAAATTTCTGCAACTTATCCAGTTATATATCCCTCCCCCATGTAGAGAGAGAGATCTGTAAAAGTGGGTATAAGTGATTAAGTAGTTATAAGTGATTTTGGACACTTTGTGTAATTTTAGAATGCATTATATATTTGCTCAAAAAAAATGCATTATTATATATATTAAAATGGTTCAGCTGTTAGTATTTTAATATTTATTTTTAACTAATAAATACAAAAGTAAAATACCCTACCGTTCCTCGTCGTACCGAATTCGATTGAGGTAACGAACCACGTTTCCGTTTTCGTACCTCGTTTCAATTCGACTTTCGAACCATGTAACCATGCTCTAAACCACACCATATAATACTTCCCCTTTTATATGTGATCACGCAAATCACAAATTATAAATGATCAACAAATCAGAAAAGAATACTTGTTTAATTTGTCTCTTTAAAAAGTCAAATGAAGTTGAGTTTATGGTTTCGCAGTGCATCCACTTACGCACCTCCTATGAATCAAATAGCAAAAAAGAAGTTATCAATTTCCTTTCAATTGACCATTATCAACAAATGATATCGGCAAAGCCTCAGATGATGCATCAAGATTCAAGACTCTGTAAAATAAAGCTGTTGCAGGCAATCAACATCATATTCTCATAAATCAGCAGCTGAGCTAAAGAAGAAACCCCTTGAATCATGAAAGCAAGAATCAACCTCAATTTGAAGGTGAAACGTCATTCAAATCTTCGAAATTGGAATCCAATTCTAGGTAAGATATCGAATAAGCGAATGAAAATCTAATCATACGAAATTACCTATATAGTAAGGAATGAGATGGACGATTCAATTGAAAATGAGGAATCACAAATCTCATAACCAACAAACCCTAGACTCTTGAATAGAAAGCCCCAATTCATATTTCACTCTTCAAATCTCAAGCCCTATCCTAACAAAACAAAAATCAAAATATTTGGTAAGAAATCGGAGGGGAAAGGCGAAAAAGATAGAATCAACAGTAATTGAAATCAGAAAAGGGAAGAGACAATATAGGAGTCACTTATATTGCAGACGAACGGGGAGAGCAGAAATTTATGGATTTGAACGACAATTTAGAAGAGAGAAATAGGTAGAAGCATACACTAATCTATATTAGAAAGTGGAAGAGATCGAGAGTACCGAATTGAAGCCGTCGAAATTGCAGACAAACACGGATAGAGAACTGGTGAGATGGCAAACACATAGTGAGACGGTCAAAATAAACATGTACACAATCAAGAAGATGATTTCTTTGCTAAAGTGAATCTCTTATTTCTAAAGAGTTAAGAGTTCAGTACCCATGGGTAGTGGTTAAATGGCAGCTACTGGCAGTGAGGAGCCGAAATATCTGTTATGAGTAACTTATTTCTAAAGAGGAGTTCATTGAGAAAAAGATAGCCCTCACATGCACACATTCACATACACTGATACACGCAACAGAAAGGTGCACATACACGCAACAGAAAGGTGCACATACAAATATACAATAGGACCTGAAGTTAGAGAAATTAAGATCGAATAGAATACAAAATGATCAAATCAAGGTGGATCAAAGTATGGAATACAGAGCAATAAAGTCCGAAAACCTTAATTCAAAAAGAAACAACCCGTAATTTAGAAATAAACAAACCTAGGTAGCTCAAAAAAAAAAAGAGAAATTGGATTGTCTATACCTCTTTGACACTATAAAAACATGTTGCTCATCAGATTAGACATGTCAAAGAAGCAAATATTGCTTCGGAAAACAACTGTCGGATCGACAAAACCCAAAGTAAGCTACAAGCAAACCTTAGTCATTTCATCGAGCACCTTGAGTGCGTCATAAAATTTGATCTTTAGTTCCCAAATTTCACCGGTTTGTAATTGTCAAACCTTAAACATAAATCAATACACCCCAACTACAGAAAGGAGAACAACTTACATTCGATTTGCACAACCGAAGTCATCTTGATCGCTCGATATCTAAAGCGTGGGTAGGAGCGTTAGAGATGTGAATGAGACCAAAGTGTCCCACATCGAAAAGTTGAACATAACAAGCCCTAGTATATAAGTCGGTGGGTTACTCCTTCTACTGTCAATTGGTTTTAGAATGGAACCTCACTCGGCTTGTGTGCTAGGCTACTAGCGCATGTGCGCCCGTGCACACGACCCCCAGTCATCGGTCCGAGTCGGACTTTGATAAGGAGAACTTCGGTCCCTTGACGTTGTTGGAGATATGGAGCAAATGGAAAGACAGTGAACAAAACAAAAATAAGGGGAAGAGAGAAGATAACGAAACTGAATCTCGGGAAGACGGTTAGAAGAAAAATGGAAGGTGTTCAGAACTGTTGACTCCACCTTGATGATAATATGTGATATATTTTTGTAAGGTTGATGGAAGACAAATAAGGTAGTATTTTATGCAAATATCAATTATATTTTGGGGTGTTTTATTTGATTTATTATTCTCGGAAGATATTTATTTGGCTCACAAAATTATATGTGCTACGGAGTATGTATTTTAATTAGGCTACGGAGTATATATTTTAATTCGGCCAATGTGCTAAATATTTTAAATGTGGCTTACGTGAGATTTGGTATTTGATTTGATTTTTTATTAATTTGAATTTTAAAGTATTTGGATGCAACATTGAAAGCTTACGTGATCTATCTATATATATATTTTCGGATGAGTTGATTTGGTTTTTAAAGATTTTGGTCAAAGGTAGTTACGTAAGATTTGTGTTTGAATTGCTTTTGATTTGAATATTTTGTACGTGAGATTCTATCCATATATTTCTAACGTGCTTTTTAAAGGTTAAGTTTTAATGATTTATTCTATCCCTATATATATATATATTTTCGATTGAAATTAATTTAAATTGGTTTAAATTCTATCTCACATCTTTTATTGGATTTTCGGTTAAGAATATATTGGATATATATTTGTTTTGGTCTAGAATTTTGTTACAGGAATAATTTAAATTGGAGAACATCGTAATTTAAATTGGAAAGAAAAAACGTGGAGCGTCAGTTGCTCCAAGAGGATATCTCGGCCAAGAAGTCTCAATGGCAGCAATTTCAATTTCAAACGCTAGGAAGTCTTGGCAACAGAAGATCTCCATATTCAACGTTTAAATTTCTGGTACAACTTCTGAAGATTTGGAGAGATAAAAAAAATCAGCAATCCGTTGGGGCTCTCTGCTATAAAGCAGAAGGAGAAGAACGTTCAAAGACACATCTTCCACCAAGTCGTCTCTACGCATCATATCAAGAGCTCTCGAGTCTACAGACGCTACTGCTGAATTTATTTGCTTCCTTTCTCTCTCTATTCTGTATTTGATTTATTATCTTTGAGAGTTAGGAAGTCTTGAGCTTCATAGTTTATATTCAATCCCTGTTATACTAAGAGTATCATATACTCAAACGTATCACACATAGGTGTGGCAAAGGGGAATTGTAATTCTATGTATCTTGGGTTGTACTAGATAGCTGAGAGAGGTGGGGGCTCTTCTAGATTGGTTTAGGACTCTAAGGGATCTGAGTTGACTAGATTGCAATTGTATAGGAGAGAGGCTTCTCGGTGAGCTATTAGGATCCATAAGGAAAGAGGAATAAAAGTTGTTGAATCCTACGGGTTGGATAACCCTAGGCGGGGACGTAGGCTGGTTTAGAGCCGAACCTCGTTAACAAGTCCTGTGTTATTTATTTCTCTGTTAAATTTCTGACGTCTGATTTCATTGCAGAAGTATCAAGGCACGAAAAAGTTGTTCAAGATCTTGAGACTGAGTCCAAGGCCTTGAAACCCATTATTCAGCCCTTGAAGTTACTTGCTCTGCACAAGTTTGCGAAAAGCGTCTATACTCTATTCAACCCCCCTTCTAGAGTATTTGTCTATTACTGTTAATTACTTTACGTACTCAATTCTTCACTAACCAAACATGAAGATGAAGAGGGATGAAAGCGAGATGTGAGGAAGGAAGAAGTCAGACTGAAACACCTAGCAAAACGAGAATTAGTCCATGAAGAAACCCTAATTCAAAAAGAAACAAACCTTATAGCCGAAAAACAATGACAAATTGGATCGTCTGTACCTCTTGACACCAAAGTGGACGAGCAAAAGAAATGGCGGTAAAGGGTTTGAGGTCGAATGAGATAAAGGCAGCAACGAGGGATGCTGAAAGAGGTCACCAAGAGATGACGAAGACAAAAGAGGAGGAGGAACTTTGCCAGTGACCACGAGGGAGGAAAGGAAAGAGGAAGGCAGTGAACAAGAGCCGTCCATTTTAACAATGAGCATTGGACGGTCTGATGGAAAAGGTGGGTGAAGCACAAGAATTAGATGAAATGACAGAAAGAGATAGTATTGAAAGGAAAAAATAAATAATTTTAAATTCAAAGTTTTGTGGATAAAATAGACATTACATACTGAAACAATCTGGACCGTTCAAAATCTTCTGAAATCATAAATTGACGGTTATTGTAATTTTCTATAAGCTACAGTAATACAACCTTCCCGCACCTTTATAGTAGGAAGGAAGTAGGAAGGATGTAAACAAATTAACCAGAAAGTCTGTTAAATATAACCTTAAAGGGTATATTGAGAAAAAAATCAAAACCTCAGGGGCACCACGTGAAAGGTGTAAAATAATTGGTTACCACGTGAATTAAGCTATATCTCGGGTTACCTCGTGAAATTTCCGGAAAAAAAAAAATCTCAGTCTCACCCACAAATAGGGCTGGAAATCACCCGTGGGTGACCGACTCACCCGACCCACCCGACCCGATTATACGGGTGAAAACCAAAACCGGGTGATGGATGGATGATGGATGGGTGAAACGGGTGATGGGTCGGGTGATGGGTGATATGTTTTTCACCCATTACCCGACCCATTACCCGACCCGCTTAACCACCCGCTAACCCACCCGATTATTTTTAAAAAAATCCCAGTTTATAAAAAATATAGTCTAACATAACTACATATTTTTCATTTTTCTAATTCTAGCTTCTCTATTTTCTAATTGTTTTTGTGCAAAAAAAATCTAAAAGAATATAAAGTTATTTTATTTAACTCCTCATCACATCTTTTAAAAAAAATTATTTTATTTGTTTTGCATATACTACTAGAATGTTAGCAATTTCGCTCATTTCAACGACTTAGCATTTAGTGTGTTAAGACATGATTTACTAAATTGTTTTTCTTTTTTTTTTAACTACGAGTTTAGCAACGGACTAAAATTCATCTCATTTGATTTGATATTAAACTTTTAATGCCAACTTTGTAAGATGAGAATAATGATATAATGTATGAATAAATCTTTTATACAATTAATAAGATTTCCACGTTGACGTGGTTTGTGAAATTATCCAATATGATCGATTTCTAAGTATGTCTTATGACTCTTTTTATTTTAATTTACTTCACCCGATTACCCACCCGATCCATCCGATTCACCCGACGGATCGGGTGATGGGTGAAATATTAGACGGACGGGTGATGGGTCGGGTGAAATTTTTTTGTAACGGGTCGGGTGAAAAAAAGGCTCCACCCATCCATCACCCGACCCATTTCCACCCCTACCCACAAAAAAAGAGCCCGAGTAGCAAAAACCGAACCTTAAGTTGTCATTTGAGTTCTACTCCAAATCGAGTGAAAGCCGTTGAAGCTGGGAGATCAAATCCCTAACAAAGAAGCCCTAATTCGAGAAAGAAAAAGGAAGCTGAAACCCCAATTTTCGAAACCTAAACTGAGCAAATTAGGGATGGAGAATCACGAGGAGAAAGATCGCGCAGCAGCTTGGGAGACATTGATGGATGATGAGATCCTTCAACAGCAATCTGATATTCTTGCCCACGAGTCCCAAAAAGTCCCCTTCATTGGCGACAAGGTTAAACCCTCTTTCGTACTCCTGTCTGTCTGTCCAGTGAGCGAGATCCCTCCAGATATTTATCTTTTGTAATTGATAATGATAGATCCATTACAGCTCCAGTAGTCCATTCGTTGATTTCAGGATTTCATCACTTTAATCTGTTATCGTTCTAACTTTCTGAGATCAGTTTCTTGTTCAATTTAACTTCCTCAAAGTAAATTTACACGCCCCATGTAATCTGTGAAATCTTGTTGCCAGTAGGTAGGTTTTGATCAACATAAAGAGATCTCTACAAATTTCATATTCAAGAAAAGTTGCTGATGCCTGAAACTACTTGTCTAAATTATTAGGGTTTTGCAGAGAATTTAAGTTGTAGGATTACTGCTATTGTGCCTTTTTTTATATGCTGTAGTTGAAAACTTATTTGCACTCTGCAAATAAGTTTGACCTCTTCCAAGCACTTATTTAAAACAAGAGAAACACTAAAAAAATCCATAATTTTGGCCATTTTTGTATAATATTGTCCATTGTTTGCACTCATTTAACCCCTCATTATCATACTTTGTTAACAATTCAATATCCACATATGTTTAAATCTTATTAAAACGTCAAGAAAACGTGTGAAATACTGAAATGTACTATACACTTGAGCCAGGTGCATTTTGGATATTTCATACCTTTTCTTAATATTTTACTTGATAAAAACTGTTGGTAACAAAGCACTGATGACGAATGGTTAAATGCAATTTCAGTTATACTAGGGGGTTTTGTGGAAAGTGGCATATTATGGGGGTGGTTTTTATGTAGGCTACCCTTAAACCGATGCCTGTTTATGAATTGCACTTGTTTAAAGCTTCTTCTTCAAATCTATTATTGAACTCTATTTTGTGCTTTTGGTATTCAACGTATTGGCTTGCAAATTGTTCTTGGTGCGGCTATTGGTTATTGAAACTCATTGTCTTTCTTGTCTTTTTCTGTATTAGTTTAGTCCACATTTTGATATTTGACTTTATATGTGCCTTACAACTTTAGGATAGGTTTAATTCCATACTACAGCTATGGTGTGACACTGAAAGCAAGTGGCCAGTTGTGGATATAAACCCCTGGGATTGGCCAAGGCTAGTTTTGGATTTCAGTTATGTTTTCAACGCCAGGAAAACTATGATTCTAGGGGGATGGGACTGGATTATTCATTTACAAACTCAAAACAAAGCTGTAATGCCAAGTTAGTTCCAGAGAATTTTCTTAGTTTGACCCAAGATGGGCCAATCCCCCGTAACCAAAATACACAATGGACTTTTCACTAATTTATCTGGGCATGCCATGTTTCTCTAATGCTGAATTGGGAGGCTTTCTTGCATCTGTGCACAAGAATCTGAAAACTTGCATCCATTGCTTAAGAAAAATTATGCAGCTTGTTACCCTGTTCCCAATTTTTTATGCATATCCCAAGGCTTGACATCCATTTATTTGTTATCAGCTTCTTTTTTGGTTATAAATGTCTTAAACTGATGTCATCCTAAGGTTGCATGTCTCTGCTGCTAAATATTTAAACTTGCCTCCAAAATCCTTTTACTGGGTTATAGGCTCTAAATAGTCGATTACGGGACTTGTTTATCTGTTATATACAGGAACCTCTATCTGCTTTAGCTGCTGAATACGAATCAGGCAGTCCTATATTGCTTCAAAAAATTCAGGTTTGGGTTGACCCTTCATTATCAGTGCTCTATTTTTTTGGTGTCTTGCTGTAATTATTAATTTTCATAGAATTCTGCAGGTTCTCAACAAGGAGTATTCTGGGATTAGGCGAACAAGGGGAGATGGTAACTGCTTCTTTCGAAGTTTTATGTTCTCATATTTGGTATGTTTCATCTCCTTTATACGATTATTGTTTCTCTTTGTTATTTCTTCATGAATCCTTTTTCTCCCTCTTTTTATGCATTTATGTTTAACTTTGAAGCGGCTCTGAGGTATTTTTATGTTTCCCTGATAAAAGTGATACCGATTTTACTTGAACAGGAACATATTCTAGAAACACAAGACAAAGCTGAGGTTGATCGTGTTGCTGCTAATGTAGAGGAGTGCCGAAAAACTCTTCTGAATTTGGGCCATCCAGAATTCACATTTGAAGACTTCTTTGTGGTAAATCTGTTTTTCTATAGATAGCTAGCATCAAGCTCAGATAATGTTTTGCAGTAATGAAGCTGCTTTCCTGAACTGAGTTGTTTTTGGCTTGTCACTTTAATCTTTCTGCTTTGTAGACAATATCATCCAGAATTGGATCAAACTTTGAGATCCTTCCCGTTCAGAATTGGTTCAAACTTAGAGACCCTACCCTTTATTTTAATTGCGAATTGCTCGCATCATGCATCCCAGCTGACAAACTACCCTTGTTAGTTAAGAACAATTGTTGAGCTAGAGCCATATGTGATCTTCTTAGTCTCTAAATTCCATCAAGATACTCCTTGATCTGTGTGTCAATGGTTGGTTTGGGGGGATCAACAAGCATAACTTCAATGGGAATCAGAAGGCTTAAAAGTTGGTGAGGGAGATTAAGATCTGTGTATGATATGATGAAAATTGCTTGATATATAATCAAGTTTAATATTGACTCATCGTGTTTGCCTTTGTTCTCGTTCAACTCTACATTTGTTTGCTTTTTAAGTGAAGTTAATTTCTTTTTCCTTTTGTGTGACAATCTAATGCTTGAACTTTGTATAAATTTAGTTATTCTTGGAGCAGCTGGAAAGTGTAGTTCAAGGAGAGGGTGCTCCTGTTAGGTGCTAACCTACTTCGATCCTTTGCTATTGTTTTGGTTTCATCATGTTGACCTTCAATTTATGTCAACCTTGATATGTCCAGTTTTCCAATTTATACAACTTCCTTCTCTTCCCTGTGGCCATTTCAGTCTTGAGGAGCTTGTCCAAAGAAGCAGGGATCCATCCGTGTCTGACTATGGTTAGTGAAGTCGGCTTTTAAATTATACTACTTTTGTTGTCTTTTTCTTATTTGGTATATCTATTGACATCATTTGTTGGGCAGTTGTGATGTTCTTTAGATTCGTGACTTCGGGGGAGATACGGAAACGTTCAGAATTCTTTGAACCATTCATTTTGGGATTGACAAATGCTACAGTGGATCAGGTATCGTCTCCCAACTTGTGTTAAATGAACTAAGAATATACTCCGTATTAGGTATCAATATTCTTAAAATGAATTTGTTGCCTATTCTTTTGTCGGTTGGGAGCATTCTTGAAGGAGCCCTGCGCTTGAGTCATATTCGACTTTCCTAGGTGCTATGACTTTCTAGTCCTCTTTTCTTTCCCAGAGTTAGATGAGGAAAATATTACCTTCTTTTTGACATCTGAAAGACCTTTACAATTCCTTTGTTTCAAAGGTCAAGAGATGAATTACTCTTTTCAAGCAGCTGAAGCAGTAAATATATAATGCCTGGATCTTTCTGAGTTACTCTTTTATTTTGAAAAAAATGAATTACTCTATTTTATAGCCAACAAAAGAAACATAAATACTCAATCATACCTGGATCTTGAAAAAGGAATACTAAATAAAAATAATAATCACCTAGTTAGTGTACCAAAAAAATGTGCGGCTCATATGTGATCGTGATCCCTCAAATTTAAACTCTCTTCATTTGCTATCACACATTCACACTGCACTTCCAAAGTGAGAGAACCTTCTGTTCTCTCCCCCTCCCTCTCCTCCACCCCACCTAGCCCAAAACCTAGAGAAATGCTTAAGGGTTCATTTGGGGCAATTTGCTGAGTACTTAAGGAGCTTATATGAACCTTATTTTTGCTTATAATAAAATCTCTGTTACTGCATTTTATTTTTTTGGGTTTGGGTGGCCGGCTGTTGTTTGTTAACGAAGCTGGTTGCTAAAATTTAAAGGTAACTGCAACATGTCAGAAGAAGAACTCAGGAGGGAAATCTGAAAGTGAATAATCTGTTCTACACTTTCAGTATGATTGTGGTTCGGGGCAAGCTGTATTTTTTTATATAGGAAAAATAACTCTCAGACGTTTCTTTCTCATTTTTGCTTTGTATCTATGTAGTTCTGCAAGTCATCAGTGGACCCTATGGGGGAAGAAAGCGATCACGTCCATATTACTGCTCTTTCCGATGCACTCGGTGTCCCCATTCGTGTAGTATACCTGGATCGCAGTTCATGTAGTAGTACTGATGATGTCAGCGTCAACCATCATGATTTCCTTCCTGCTGCTACTGCTGCGACTAGTGGGAGTGATTCCAAGGTCATCAAGCCCTCCATTACCCTGCTCTACCGTCCAGGACACTACGATATTCTCTATCCCAAGTAAAACAATACGCAAAATGGTATGTTCTGTGAGATGCATGCATTAATAATTTCACAGGATGTATGGATTGATTGAAGATAGTGAACTGACATTCTGTTAATAATAATAATTTCACAGGACGGGACTGGATGCCTGATTCGAACCGTACTTGGATAGCCAGGCAGCTTTCGCAAGAGAAGACTGTCATGGAAATGAAAGCTTTTTTCATGTTATGATGTTGGGAATTTAGTTTCTTGCTGCATTTTGTACATTCCTTTTAGCAGGCTTGGGAGTTTATCCCCCCTCTTAAAAATCAACCCGTCGAGCCTTCTTTGAACAATGGGGGATTAATCCTACTCTGTCGTTACATGTCGCTGGCACCAATAGTAGTATATGCATGTTTGTGTTTCTTAACCGCATCTCGCAACTTACATCTTCACCAGGCTTCGGAACAGGGTGATACAAAATATCTAGGTACAAAAATATCTGCCTTTTGGCTAAAATATCCAAACTGTTTGACAGGGAGAGGCTGTGATAACAACATGTTCTTAGTTTCTGATAATAATACTAAACGTCGTGGGGATTAGTCGAACCCACAAAGTGATATTCGTAAACAGAAACGATAATGGCATGGAGTATTCAGCCCCTGACAGTCTCAGCTCCTAGGCACCTCCACCTTCACCCCACCAGGCAGCTTCCTCCAAGGCAGAGGAACTACGCGATTCGTTGTTGCAAGAGAAGATCAAAGGTGGAGCAGAAGACTACGAAGGAGAAGAGGAGTTACTATGAGCTGCTTGGAGTTTCCGCGGATTCAGGGCCTACGGAGATCAAAGCCGCTTACAGGAAGCTACAGAAGAAGTACCACCCTGATATAGCCGGGGAGGAGGTGATAAACTCTCTTCTTTTTCGGTTTGATGGTACTAGATTCGTGTCGATTTCAGATTACTGTGTAATTGTATCAGGCTCATGAATATGTACTGAGGCTGAATGAGGCATATGGGGTGCTAATGTCAGAGAATTCGAGAAGAGAATACGATGCTTCCATCGGCCAAGTAAACGCAGGTTTTGGGCGATGCAGTGGTGTGTCCTACAGCTCTTGGAACGGTCCTGTGACACCGGAGGCCCTATTTGTCGACGAGAATGCTTGCATAGGTCGTCTGTTCGACTCTTTGCTCGGTTAAAAATGTTAGAAGTTATTTTGACATGTATGTTTACAGGATGCAGAGAATGTGTACACCATGCTTGTGGGACATTCATGATGGATGAAGCTCTAGGATCCGCTCGAGTCAAAGTTCAGTTCGGAGATGACGACCAAAGTATTCAAGTAATTTCCTTCCAAATAGACTTGCAAGGATCTTTATATGTGATGCTGATCGAATCTTCGACAGGTTGCTGTTGAGTCTTGCCCTGTAAACTGTATCCACTGGGTTGATAGGGAAGAGCTGTCTGTGCTGGAGTTCTTGATCCAACCTCAGCCGAAGAGCGGCCATGGTGTCTTCGGACAAGGATGGGAAAGGCCAACGAACGTGTTTGCAGCAGCCAAAGACTTTAAGAAGCAATTGAAAACTAAATTCGAGCACCGCAAAGGTAATGAAATTCATCAATAGCCAGACTCCACAACTAAGAAGAACTTAACAAGAGTTGAAGTTGTTTGATTTTCGTAGGAAACGAGGCTGTTCAAGAAGAGACTGCTGCTCAAGCCGAAGCACGAATTAATGCTAGTATGGAGATGGCGAGGATGGGGAGGTTTTCGTGGATATGGGATTGGCTTAGAGATGACATCCTTTAGCCATGGATCAATGACTTAGCTTTGTCGATATATACCAATTAGTCCTTCCACGACCTCCAGTTATTGGTCCACCAGACTTTAGCAACTAGTCTCATACAACAGATTTGTACATCAACCCATCAATTTACATCCATATTACCCTTGAATTGATCTATAGCAACTCCGAAAGTTGAACTGCTTTTGCTTGTTTCGGGAGTACTACACTTACTTGAGTTTAGCCACTTGTCCATGACAGAAACCGGAGATGCTGGTTGTTGCCCAGTATTTGTCAAAACCTCAACATCCCCATTGTCTGTTGGTGATGGTGTTGTTGTTGGTGGCTTCATGATTTGCGCTGTGTTCGCTGTTTCCTCAGCCTCCTTTGCATCATAGTCCGCGGTTGCAATCCTCTCCAAGGCCTCCAGCACCTCTTCCATTGAGGGCCTATGTTTCCTCTCTGGCTGCAAACACCGAAAAGCTAGCTCTGCTACGGAGCCAGTCATCCTTCGAACCTTGAAATCTTTCTCAAATCCGAGGCTAGGGTCAACCAATCCGCCAAAATCACTACACTGGATCCTGCACATTGCGTAGTTCGACAAGTTAATCTCATGATGTTGCCTCCCTACATCAACTGCAGGCAATGATGATATGAGCTCTATGAGTACGACTCCAAAGCTATAAACATCGCTCTTATCGGTGAGATGGTAGCACTGGTGGTACTCTGGGTCAACATAGCCCGGTGTCCCCTGGGGAGCAGTCGAGATGTGAGTAACGTCTGCAGGGAAGAGCCTTGAGAGGCCGAAATCCGCAACCTTGACACTGAAACTGCTGTCCAGAAGAATGTTGTTGGTCTTCACATCGCGGTGTATGATGTCGTTAGAGTGGAGGTAGGACAATGCTGTTGCTGTTTCTATCGCGATTTTCATTCGGATGGGCCATGGGAGTAGCACCGACTTTGCTTGATCGCCGTGCAGATGATCTGCCACTGTCCCGTTGCAAATGTATTCGTAAACAAGGAGAAGTTCCCGGCTGTGTCGAGTAGTACAACCATACAAGCTCACAAGATTCGGATGCTGTAAATCCGTAAGAATCCGAATCTCGTTCTTGAACTGCTCGATTCGCTTGTAGTTCTTTTCGTATAGGCGCTTCACCGCAACCTCTCTTCCGTCTTTCAGCTTACCTATAGAGTGTCATGTTAGCCATTACACAACTCTCTAAACAAAATTGCACTTAGTTTTCATTCCTTACCGTAATAAACGACTCCGAATCCGCCTTCGCCAAGCTCTTTGTTGGGATCAAAATCATGTGTAGCTTCTACAAGTTCCTTGTAGGAAAAGACTGGCACTCCCTTCATGCTTTCGTCGTCCAGGTCTGATCTTGCACGACTAAAGGACATAACCATTGAACCGATAAATGATCCAGATTCGCTCTTTCTTCGTTGCTTATAAACTAAGATGATGACTAAGATAATGAGCAATAGCACACCTCCTGATAGGACTGTAGCAAGAAACACCTGGCGTTAGTCATCGATCCTTACCGGTGTTCAACGATACTTGAACCAAGCTTTCGGTTTACAAGGAAGACATACCTGAGCCAAGAATGATTTTCAATTCTTTCCCTACAAAGAAAAACAACATAGTTATCAAACCGATACCAAACTAGACAGACAGAGAGAGACAGACGGAAGAAAGCCCTCACCTCGAGTGCTTGGGTGGCAAGAACTCCGGTGAGGCCGATCAGGGCAGAAACAAAGGAGCTCCGAGGTGGTTTTGTTCACTCCACATCTACCACCACTATTTTGGCAGTGACTACAATTGTTGGCTTTATACTTGACAACAATCCCCTTCCTCAATATCGATTCAATCCTCGAATAGCTGCCATTATACTCCTCCTCCTCATAAGACACCACAACAGGCTTTCCGCAGAATTCGTGAAACTCGCCTTGCTTGAAATCCTCTTCATACACCACCACATCAAGCTTATTGTCACTGCACTTGATCTGATCAAAATTATCATTGCTACTATTTGCTAACTTTGATGAGCAATTCTGAAGCACAAGGATATGTTTTAGCTTGGAATCAGCGAGGCTGAATCCCAAACCACCGGGCAAAGTGAGGTTGTGAAGCGAGCTGGGACAGCGAAAGGTGGGGCTGGAGAAGGCGGAGTTGGTGATGTTAACCGAAGAATCCTCATAGGATATATTGTTGATGATGTAGTCATCAAGAGATAGTGTGATTATCGTCTGGTTGTCGCCGTTGCAAGTCACTCCGAATGGTTGCAAGCCGCAGTAGGAAGGCTGTCTTGATTTAACATAGAAGGGATAGCTTATGTGAAGACCTCCACATTGAAGGGGCTTGCAAGCTGCATATTGTGGGTCTTCTGCGCTGGATTGAGACCTTTGTGAGATGATTAGTACTGTGAGTGTTACAAGAAGAGGGTATGTTGGCTTCATTGTTGGCCTTTTTAGTGCAGATTGGAGGATGAGGATGAGATTTTAATGTGCTGGAATTGGATGATACACAGAAGAAGATAGAGAGATCAATTGAGAGAGGAAAGGAGACGTATAGGAAAGGTCAATGATGTCAACTGTAATATATTCAAATACATTGAATTCAACAACTTGTTATGTGTTTTTTTTTTTTGGATGTTAGTTAAGGGCATCCACACTCACATCCAACTCTTGTACAAAGACAATCCATTTTTAATTTATATATGAGATTTTTCCATTTTTCTTTATAAAAAATCAAATAATTTTTTCAAATTCTTTTGGCTTATTTTTTTTTCTTTTTTTTTTAAACTAAAAATGAGTATTTCAATTTTAAATCATAAATTTATACTATTTTTGCAATTTTTTTTTCACATATACATATAAAAAATCTATTTTTTTTAACTCCCCCTTAAAAATATTCTTGAATACAATCCGTCGCCGTCATCTCATTTTCCTACACTCATTTTTTTAAATTTAAATTTAGAATTTACTGTAATATTTAATTTATTACTCGCTCAGTTAAACAACATTCTTTAATCCGCAAATCTTATTTCCCTTTTCACCTATTACTTTATTATTATTATTTTTTTTAAAAAGAACTACCCTGGTAAAGGATTTTTATTGGAAGGTGGGTTTTATTGACCATTCAATTATAAATGAGTCGTCCATTTGACTTTCAATTATCAAGATGTATAATGGCCGGTGGTCCTTAATCCTTGGTATTATTAAAGCCAGGTTTCTAATCTATACTTGAAAGGGTCCTTTCCTTAGGTATGGGGTATAGAATCAGGATTAAAAATTTAAGTAGATGGATTTACATAAAATTAGCAATAAAAGAGTTAATTACATGATAATGATTATTATAAATGAAATAAAGTCATCATATTTTTAGGAATTTTTGTATAAAGGAGAAATTAGAAATTACCATCTACTTGCACCAAAAAAAAAGAAATTACCATCTACATTTTTAGAGATAAATTCACTGTTATTTATAAAAAAAAAAAGACTTAATGAAGATGGATTAATTATTAAAATTGAGTTTGTATTTTGGTAATGAAAGAAGACTTTTAAATTTTAATTCTACCAAAAATAAAATAAAATGAAAGCAGACTTACGTTAGGATGGAAAAAAAAAAGAGCCATCAGATTCACACTAGAAATATCCATTTCTTTCACCATTAATAATTGTCGTATCAACAACTTTCCAGAATTCCAGGTGACAAAAATAATGTCAAATATTAGAAATTTGAAATTCAAAGCATTCTTAAACTCTTTTAACTTTAGAAAAATCCTTAGTAGTTTGGACTTTAGGAATTGATGAAAAGTGCTGTCATATTCCATTTCATTTCGTATGAATTATACACATTTATATATCCAGAGTCAATACACCCATTTACATCAGAGAACAATAGTGTATTGTACTACTGTTGGACTAAGTTTGGGCCTGGTCTTCATGGGTTCTTCAACTATTTCTTGATTCTTGATTGTGTATTGGGTTTGTGGCACTACCCCTCGATATATCCGAGCTCACGTAGACAAAGGGAGGAGCGATTAGCAGTGAAGGCTGATGTGGAGAGAGCCTTAGTGATATCAGCAACTTGGTCCTTGGATGATGTTGAGCCGGGAAGCAAGGGACGTCAGACAAACCCTTTTAACACACACGAATCGGGATGGACAAGAACTGTAAACTAGAGAGCCAAACTCAAGCAACCCAAACCAACAATCAGACACAAACAGAAGATAAATAACCAAGCACAAAGAACACCAGATTTACGTGGAAAACCCCAAAACGGGGAAAAACCACGGGAGCTAGAAACTTCCACTATCAACAATAACAAGTGGGTACAATCTTCCCTAGACAAAGCTAGAGGCATACAACATCATCAAGCATCAACAAGCTTGGCCAAATCTCCAAATTTCATCACCCAATTGGTGGAAATCAACAAAACCCAAGAGAGGACACTAGCAATGGGGATATGAGATTGGAGGCTCAAAACGACGATCCAACCGTACAAAATGAAGCCTATGATGAGGTGAACAACATACCAGAAAATCGTCCCAATCGGAGGTCGTTTGGTCGTCGATCGGGGCACTTCAAATTGGGCTGAATAGTTGCATACGAAAATTCTCCAAGCTCCCTCTTTTTTTTCTCCTTTTCTCACTCTTTGTTTTCTCTCTCTTACTTTCCCAAATGGAAAGACATCCCCTTTTATAAAAGGAGAAGGGTAAAACTTCACATGGTAAAAACCATATGGTAAATAGTCCATTGGACTCTTCCCCCATATAGGAGGGAAACACAACATAGCTCCCCCTCAATCCTATATGGGGGGCTCGAGCAAGCCCGCCTTTGAGCGGCACTTGATGAGCTTCTCCTTTGACAAAGTCTTCGTCAGCATATCTGATCCGTTGTCATTTGTATGGATCTTCATGAGCTCAAAATCTTCATCTTCTACTCTTTCTCGAAGCCAATGATACCTTCTTCGGATGTGCTTGGTTCGAGAATGGTAGGCGGCATTCTTGGCAAGGTGGATGGCACTCTGATTGTCACAATAGAGTGGGTAGCTAGCTTGCTCCACTCCCAACTCCTCTAGGAAGTCTCTCATCCATATCAGCTCCTTGCCAGCTTCAACTGCAGCCATATACTCTGCTTCTGTCGTTGACAAAGCAACACACTTCTGCAGTCTCGATTGCCATGAGACTGCTCCCCCTGCGAATGTAATCAGATATCCAGATGTGGATCGGCTCGTGTCAATATCACCTGACATGTCTGCATCTGTAAAACCATCAAGCATAGGTTTTCCAGGACCAAAGCACAAACACACTCTCGAAGTGCCTCTGAGATACTTGAGAATCCATTTCACAACTGCCCAATGCTCCTTTCCAGGATTACTCATGAACCTGCTGATAACCCCAACTCCATAGGCGATGTCTGGCCTAGTGCAAACCATGGCATACATCAGACTACCAACGGCTGAAGCATAAGGCACCTTCTTCATCTCCTGTTTCTCTTTCTCACTTGTAGGACACTGATCAGAACTCAGCTTCATGTTCACTGCAAGTGGAGAACTCACGGGTTTAGCCTTGTCCATGTTGAATCTTTGCAGCACCTTCTCAATGTATCTTTCTTGCGATATCCACAACTTCTGATTCTTTCTGTCACGGGTAATCTGCATACCCAAAATATTTCTTGCAGGGCCAAGGTCCTTCATAGCAAAGGACTTCTTCAACGCAGTTTTCAAACTAGCAATCTTGTTGGTATCCCAACCAACAATAAGCATATCATCCACATAAAGCAAGAGAATCAGAAAGTCACCTTCGGCGTAATTCTTCACAAACACGCAGTGGTCGGCATATGTCTTGTGGAATTTGTGGTCGATCATAAAAGACTCGAACTTCTTGTACCATTGCCGAGGTGCTTGTTTCAAACCATACAAGCTCTTTCTGAGACGACAAACCATCTTCTCTTTTCCCTTAACTTCAAAACCTTCAGGTTGCTCCATGTAGATTTCTTCTTCCAAATCACCATGAAGGAAGGCGGTTTTCACATCAAGCTGCTCGACCTCTAGGTCCATGCTAGCAGCCATGCCTAGAACAACCCGGATGGATGACATCTTCACAACTGGAGAGAAAATCTCATCGAAATCTACACCCTTTTTCTGCTCAAAACCCTTCACCACAACTCTGGCTTTGAACCTGGGAGGTGTACCATCTTCTCCAGACTTCAAACGAAAAACCCATTTGTTCTTGAGAGCTTTCATGCCCTTAGGCAATTTCACCAAGTCATAGGTGTGGTTCTCATGCAAGGAACTCATCTCATCCTGCATGGCATTGTACCACTCCTTCTGATGCACATATGACATAGCTTCCTCATAGCATTCAGGCTCTCCTGAATCAGTCAACAACACATAATCGTTGGTTGAGTATCGGGAGGAAGTTTGTCTCACTCTGGCGGATCTTCTCAACTCAACTTCAGGTTGGATAGGGGGCTCCTCTTGTTGAGGTTGTGGAACTTCTGGTGGATCAACATCACCATCATCATGCTCATCTTCTTGCTGATTCTGAACTGAACTTCTCTGCACAACTTGAGGAAAAACGGGATCAAAGGTGACTGGAGCAGGAGAGGAAGACGGCGGTCGCTGGAGCTTCCAGTCATCAATAGTCTTGTCTTCCATGAACACAACATCTCTGCTTCTGACCACTTTCTTGTCTGTAAGATCCCACAATCTGTACCCAAATTCATCCTCTGAGTACCCTAGGAAGATGCATGGCTTTGTCTTGCTATCAAGCTTGGATCTCTGATCTCTAGCAACATGAACATATGCTAGGCATCCAAAGACTCTAAAATGCTGGAACGAAACATCTCTTCCAGTCCAAACCCTATGTGGAACATCACCATCAAGAGGAACTGAAGGCGAGCGGTTGATGAGATACACAGCAGTCAACATTGCCTCCGCCCAATAGGACTTTGGCAGCTTTGCAGTCGACAACATACTTCTGACTCTTTCTGCTATGGTTCTGTTCATCCTCTCTGCAAGCCCATTCAGCTGTGGCGTCTTCGGAACTGTTTTCTCAAGCCTGATGCCCTGACTCTTGCAATACTGCTCAAACGGACCCCTGTACTCTCCACCATTATCTGATCTGACACACTTCAACTTCAAACCAATCTCTTGTTCAACTCTGGCTTGGAACTCCTTAAAAACTGTCAGAACCTGATCTTTGCTTTTCAACACAAAAGCCCACAATTTTCTAGAATAGTCATCAATAAAAGTGACAAAATATTGTGCACCACCATGTGACTTGCAATCCATAGAGCATACATCAGTATGAACAAGATCTAATGCATGCTTTCTTCTAGATGGAGGTCGAGTATGAAATGCTACTCGATGTTGCTTTTCAGCTAGGCAATCAACACAAGGTTTGAGAGAAATACCTTGCATATCCGGGAAAATGTCCTTCTTGGCAAGCATTTGCAAACCCCGCTCGCTCACGTGTCCAAGCCGCTTGTGCCAAAGCTCACTGGCACCATCATCAATCACATTTGCTTCTTCTTTGCAAATCTTGGCTTGCATCACATACATGGTATTCTGCTTCTTTGCCCGGGCTACAATCAAGTTTCCCTTGGAGCACTTCCAAACACCGCCTTGTGCATTTTGAGCATACCCATCATCATCAAGTATCCCAGAAGATATCAAATTCAATCTGATATCAGGAACATGGCGAACATTTCTCAAAATCAAACTGCAACCAGTGGATGTCAACAAACAAACTGTGCCCATGCCAACAACATTGGACACGCCATCATTTCCCATCCTCACACGACCAAAATCTCCACAAGTGTAAGACGAGAAGTACTCCTTGTGTGGAGTAATGTGATATGAAGCAGCTGAATCAACAATCCAAGTGCACTCATCACTTGCAAGATTCAAGGAACCTTCATCAACCGCCACAAACAACTCCACAATTTCATCACTGATTGTAAAAGCAGCAGTGTCTTTATCTTCTTGATTTCTCGACGTCTCCGACTTCTCAGGTTCTTTGCCTTTGTCCCTCTTGAACTTTCGACAATACTTTTGAATGTGACCCGGCTTCTCACAATAATAGCAAATGTACTTGCTTCTAGACTTCGATCTCCCGTTGGACTTGTCTCTGTTCTGCTGCTGTCGTTGCTTACTCCTTCCTCTGTTGTTACCAGAACCCTGCGTCACATTAGCCTCTGACTGTGAGGAGACACCCATCTCCTTCCTTCTAGTCTCTTCGTTCAAAAGACTAGCTTTCACACATTCCATAGTCAGCTTGCCTTCCGGAGCGGAATTACTAAGTGACACGACAAGTGTGCCCCAACTATCCGGCAATGAGGAGAGAAGTAGTAGAGCCTGCAACTCATCATCTAACGACATTTTCGCATAAGCTAACTGATTCACAAATCCCTGAAATGTGCTCAAATGCACAACAATGCTCTCACCATCTTTGTACTCCAATTTCATAAGCTTTCTCATCAATGACGCCTTGTTGAGGGCATTCTTCCTCCCATACATCCCTTCAAGCTTATACCATAACTCATAAGCATTCGTGTCATTGGCAATATGCTGGAGCACACTCACATCAACAAATTGTATGATCGTAGAAACCGCTTTTCGATTCAGAATCTTCCATTCAACATCAACGACACCCGTTGGAATCTCTTTGTGCACAATCGGCTCATACAGATCTTTCACATACAAAAGATCTTCCATCTTTATCTTCCAATCTGAGTAGTTACCCGAATTCAACACAATCATTCCCTGAAAACTGCTCTTTTCCTCCATCCTAAACCAAATGCTCTGATACCAGTCTGTTGAGCCGGGAAGCAAGGGACGTCAGACAAACCCTTTTAACACACACGAATCGGGATGGACAAGAACTGTAAACCAGAGAGCCAAACTCAAGCAACCCAAACCAACAATCAGACACAAACAGAAGATAAATAACCAAGCACAAAGAACACCAGATTTACGTGGAAAACCCCAAAACGGGGAAAAACCACGGGAGCTAGAAACTTCCACTATCAACAATAACAAGTGGGTACAATCTTCCCTAGACAAAGCTAGAGGCATACAACATCATCAAGCATCAACAAGCTTGGCCAAATCTCCAAATTTCATCACCCAATTGGTGGAAATCAACAAAACCCAAGAGAGGACACTAGCAATGGGGATATGAGATTGGAGGCTCAAAACGACGATCCAACCGTACAAAATGAAGCCTATGATGAGGTGAACAACATACCAGAAAATCGTCCCAATCGGAGGTCGTTTGGTCGTCGATCGGGGCACTTCAAATTGGGCTGAATAGTTGCATACGAAAATTCTCCAAGCTCCCTCTTTTTTTTCTCCTTTTCTCACTCTTTGTTTTCTCTCTCTTACTTTCCCAAATGGAAAGACATCCCCTTTTATAAAAGGAGGAGGGTAAAACTTCACATGGTAAAAACCATATGGTAAATAGTCCATTGGACTCTTCCCCCATATAGGAGGGAAACACAACAGATGATAGTATGATACAAAGGCAACACAGAGGGAGCGATTGGCAACTCTCTCACGGACGAAGTGGTAGTCCAATGATAGGTGCTTTATCCGATGGTGGAGGACCGGGTTCATGGTGAGATAGGTAGCACCAATGTTGTTGCACCATAAGGTCGGGGAGAGAGGAAGGAAGATGCCCAGTTCAGCAAGGAGAAAGCCATATTGTCTCACAGGTAGCAGTAGCTAAGGCACATTACACTAAGTCTTGGTTGATGAACAGGAGATGGTCGATCAGCTGCTTCTGGGTGGACAACGACACCAAATTTGGACCATGGTATATGCAGTACACGCTAACAAAGCGACGATCCCCACCCCAGTCTGCATTAGAGAAGGCCGACAAAGTGGTATCATGCCTAGAGGAAATATGAAATTGAAATGATGATGTAGCTTTAAGGTAGCGAAGAAGACGTTTGACGGCTTGCCATCGGGGTTACAACAAGCACAAGAGGGCAGATGAACCCCGATGATGGGGAATGTAGCCAAGGAAGATAGTGGGTATAGATCGAAAGGCAAGCTTGTGCTTGTTGTAAAGGTGAAGGTTAATTAGGGAAACAAAGGCATCCAAAGACTTTTAAGAGTTTATAATTGGGTGGTTTTTGGAGAGAGATAGAGTGTGTGTGTGTGTTTTTGTGTTAACTGTTAAGGGTCGGTGTAGGTAGCCGGTTAATGAGATAGGTTGAAGTTTGGAAGGCAAAGTCCCAATATTTAAGTGGTAAGGAGGCATGTTTGAGTAGGGTTAATCCACAATTGACGATCTGGCGGTGTCGAGTCTCGACACTTCCATTTTGAGAATGTGAGTAGGGGCACGTTAGACGGTGAGAGATGTCCAAGGTGGTTTCAAAGGAGAGAACTCGGTGTCATTGTCAGTTTGAACCGAAATAATTAGGCAGGAGAAAAAATTTATGAATAATTTAATAAAGATGGTGACAATATACGAGACTTGAGATTTAGATTGAAAGGGGAAAATCCAAATAAAATTGGAGAAATCATCAACAATGAATAAATAGTATTTATTTGCATTAAGAGATTTCAGATGGGTTGACCCCATACATCAAGAAACAAAAGTTGTAGAGGGTGGACAGATTTAGAGGGACTTGAGAGGGATGAGGTAGCGCATGGGCCAAAGCCCATGAGCATGAGGTACAAAAGGGGCCGGACTAGGCCAGGGGCGTAGGACACAAATTAAACCTATGGGTTATTTGGTGGGTTACCCTAGAAGAGGGATGCCCTAACCTAAAGTGTTAGACAAAGGCATCAGACAGTAAAGAGGTAGACGACAAAGCAGGCGCATACGACAAAGCAACGACAACAGTGGTGGGTTTGGTGGACGACAGAGATGTTAGAGGAGCAATCAAAGCAGAGAGCGCATAGACCCCCGTCAACAGTACCCTTGAGAAGCGACGTGCGCGTCATGGAATCCTTCACACAGAAATCGAATTCATGAAATTCAAAGAAAACATTGTTGTCCTTACAAAATTGATGTACGGAGACTAGATTTTTATTCAAAGAAGGAGTATGAAGGAAATTAGAAAGCTTGAAAACATTGTTAGAAGAGTATAAGAGTACGTGCATTGGAGAGCCTCTAGGCCCTTACAATTGCCAACTAAGCGAAAAAATAAAAGAAAAATCAGAAGGGCCCTTACAATTGCACTTCTTTTTCATATTCCATTCTCATACACTAATGTAATTATTTTTGTTATTTGCTTATAATATAATATAATGTTATTTTTTTTATTTTTCATGTAATGTAATAAAAAATATTAATATCAAGCACTTTTTAATTTTATTTATAAATAAAACTAATGAGGTGGAAAAAGTGATGGAACAAGGTTACCCCATGGTTGTAAGGTAAACCTCTTAGGAAGAGTTAGAAAAAGTACAAAATTATTTGAAGAAAAAAATAAATGAAGTGTGAAATGATGATAAGTGTATAAAAATTTTAAAAGGAAAGATGTTACCTTATGGTTGCACATGCTCTAGGAGCCCCATCCTCAAAGCCCCTATATAAGAGTCTCAAAAGGTGAGACCCTTAACACGCACAACGAAGACACATGTGAATTAACCCTATAAATAAAATTTAATTTTAGGCATATTCTGTAATTAAAAAATAAAAGAAAAATTATATCCAAGTGCGAATTAATTTTATCTACCCATGGACATCCTTTTTTTGCACATGTATTTTTAATTTTTTTTTTGCCAAAAATACCCGTATAATATTATTTTTACCACAAAAAAAACTAATTTTCAATTCAATGTTATGTTTTGTTTATTTCTTTCCCATTTCATAATTAAATAATAATAATAATAATAATAATAATAATAATAATAATAATAATAATAATAATAATAATAATAATAATAATAATATATCCAAGTGTGAATTAATTTTATCACCATTTCTTTCCTATTTCCCATTGCATATTCTGGGTTGAGTTTTGCTATGCACGTCCCGCTCGCCTATATTATAGTGATCAGGTTCTATATTTGTGTCAGGGAGTTCAGAAGGGTAACCCTCTTGGACCTCTACTTTTCTCACTTAGACTGCACTCGTTGGTTCGTAAGGTTAATGATAGTTGTGAGCTGAAGCTTAATGCTTGGTACCTCGATGGCGGGACACTGATTGGAGACACTTTGATGGTTAGCAAAGCGCTTGCCATAGTCCAGGAGGATGGTCCGACTCTAGGACTACACCTCAATGTTGATAAAACAGAAATATTCTGGCCGAGAGAGGACCCACATTGTAGGGAAGTCGGGTTGTTCCCCGAGCATATTTCACGCCTTGGTGGGGGGAGTTAAGTTCCTTGGTGGAGGTGTTAGCTTGGATCTTTCCTTCTGCAACGAGGTGATGACGAGAAGAGTTTTGAAAACCAATGTCCTGATGAAAGCCATAAAAAAGTTGGAAGATCCTCAATGTGAGTTATTGCTCCTGCGAGCCTGCTCAGGAGTCTCTCGTCTTTATTTTGCGATGCGTACAACCCCACCCCCATGTTTTATAGATGTCCACCATGTTTTTATGATTCTTTGAGGTCTTTAGTGGAACAAATAGTTACGCTTGGAGGATCAGGCTTTGGTCCTTTGTAGTGGCGTTTGTCTACTATGCCCCTCGATTATGGTGGTCTTGGGGTATACACCGCTGCAGACACACTGCATTATGCTTTTCTCGCTTCGAGGGTCCAGTCTCGTAGTTTGCAGGATCATATTTTGATGATTTCTGGAGTGACTAGGGATGAGACCTCTTTCGAATTGGTGGTCTCCAATTGGGTTTGTGCTATCGATAAGGATGACTTGGACATGTGTGTGTTACAGCCAGCCCCCCTGCCTAATGAAGAAAATGGCTAGATGCTACTACAAAAATGTGGGCAAGCACCTCAAGGTGGACTTTTCTCTTACTGGGAGGGAAGAAGCTCTTATTGCGAATCTGAAGCTCCCTATGGCCCAATAGTGGCCGAAGGCTGCTTCTATTCCCGGTCTTGGTCAGGTTATGAATCTCGTTACCTTTCGCTCAGTTATTAAATATCGTATGGGAATTGAGTTCAATAGTGCGGAATCCAAATGCCTTGCTTGTGAGAAAGGCATTTTGGATGTGTGGGGGGATCACGCACTTGCTTGTGCTGTTGATATTGGTGTTAAGCATCGGCCTAATGTGGTGCGTGATGCTTTGTACGATGAGTGCTTGAAGGCTGGAATCTCTGTTCGTAAAGAGGAGTCTACTGGTATGGTTGATGACAAGGGAGGGGAGCTTCGATCAGCCGATATTACGGGGACTTCTATCTTCAGTTCGGCTAGTCTTTCAAGTTCATTCCGGGTAAAGCAGCTAGAGTGGTTGCTGATAACAAGAGACAGAAGTACGAGGAGGTTTGCAGGGCCAAAGGTTATCACTTTTTTCCATTTTCCTTTTCCACTATTGGTGACTTAGAGGATAATGCTATGAGACTTCTTAAGCGGGTATGTGGGGTTTCTAAGGGGTTACTTGGATATAGCAGGGGTTATTGTCACACTTTGACTAGGATAACGTGTAGTATTCAAAAGGGATGCGGATCTCAGCTTGTTAGCCGGCTCCAATCTAATTTCATGTAGATACTTTAATACTTTAATAATAATAATAATAATAATAATAATAATAATAATAATAATAATAATAATAATAATAATAATAATAATAATAATAATGGTACTTTAGCTGGTGAAACCGTTGAGGTTGCTAAAGCTCTGGAGATTGTGGTCAAGGAGGGTCCGAAGTTAGGGTTATTCATTAACATTTAGAAAACTGAATTGTTCTGGCCAACCGAAGATGTGAGGAGCTTAGAAGTTGGTTTGTTTCCATCTAACATTTCTAGACCCAAATTGGAAGTGAAATTGTTAGGCGGACCGGCCAGTAACAATGATACATTCTGCAACAGGTTGGTTATGAAGAGGGTTGACAAGGCGTTAGAGGTTTTAAAGGCTGTAAGGAAGCTCGATGATCCTCAATGCGAACTGCTCCTTCTCAGGAATTGTATTGGTGTCTCAAAGATGATGTTTGCCCTTCGTACTTGCTCCCCTCATGCTCTTTCCGGTGTTATTAGTTGTTTTGATGAGGAGTTGCGGGTCTCCCTTGAGCATGTTGTTACAGCAGGGGGTCCTGGGTTTGGTCCATGCCAGTGGCGTCAGGCCACTCTTCCGTTAAAGCTTGGTGGTTTCGGCGTGCTCACAGCATATGACGTTAGTCATTTTGCCTTCACTGCATCCCGTCTACAAACGGCTGAACTCCAAACCTTCATTTTGAGTAATCTAGCTCGCCGGGATGGGCATGCTCATACTTTTTCTAGAGTCCTTGATCAGGCTGGTTTAGCCACATCAGTACCCGGACGCCCTGATATTGGCTCCGACATTGTTCTCACCGAGTCCATTTCGAGGTATGTCAGTTGTGTTGGTTCGAATATTGATGACTTAGTTGTATCCCCCGCCTCCAAAAAATTCATGTGAGTGATGGCGGATCGATACTTCAAGTTCATTGACGACAACTTAGTGTATACTCTTAATCCAACTCCTAGACAGTTACACATCTTACAGGCTGTGAGAGGAGAACGAGCACAAGATTTTCTGTTGGCCACTCCTATTGAGGGGCTTGCTCAGACCATGCCATCGCGACAATATCGTTCTGTCCTCCAGTACCATCTTTCAATTCCTATGTTTAGTGGTTATCCAACTTGTCCCAGTTGTGAGCTTGATAGGATGGATCCTTTTGGAGATCATGCTCTACATTGCAGTAGGGGCATAGGGACTAAACATCGACACAATATGGTCCGAGATGTTTTAGCGGACATTTGTTTTAAAGCATGCATCGCGGTTCAGAAGGAAGCACATACATGTATGAGCAGTGATGATGGTGTTGAGCTGAGGCCGGGTGATCTGTTAGTGTATGGGTGGGACAAGGGTAGAGACACTTGTGTTGATGTGGTGGGGGCGTCGCTGTTCACGACCAGAGCCAATGACTCCTTTGTACCCGGCAAGGCAGTCTCTCAAGCAACGGAAAGGAAGGAGAGAAAGTATGCAGATATTTGTGTGGCTAAGGGATACTGCTTCATGGCATTTGCGTTCTCCACCTTTGGGGAGTTGGGGGGTGATGCTATTAGTTTCCTAAAGCGGGTTCAGTTGGTTACGAATAGTCATGATAGTGGGTCTGTTAAGGGCGATTTTATCTTTCATAGAGTTGGTTTTACTATTCAAAAAGGTGTTGGAGCCCAATTTGTTACGAGGCTTCCAACCAACTTTGTGTAATTTGTTTTTATTATAATAATAATAATAATAATAATAATAATAATAATAATAATAATAATAATAATAATAATAATAATAATAATAATAATAATAATAATAATAATAATAATAATAATAATAATAATAATAATAATAATAATAATGTGGTGCGTGATGCCTTGTATGATGAATGCTTGAATGTCGGAATCTCTGTTCGTAAAGAGGCATCTACTGGTATGGTTGATGACAAGGGAGGGGAGCTTCGACCAGCCGATATTTTGTTCTACAACTGGTTCCAGGGCAAAGACACTTGTGTGGACATTACGGGAACTTCTATCTTCAGTTCGGCTTGTCTTTCAAGTTTCATTCCGGGTAAAGCGGCTAGAGTTGCTGCTGATAACAAGAGAAAGAAGTATGAGGATGTTTGCAGGGCCAAAGGTTATCACTTTATGCCATTTTCCTTTTCCATTATTGGTGACCTTGATGATGACGCTATGAGACTTCTCAAGCGGGTGTGTGTGGTCGCTAAGGGGTTACCCGGATATAGTAGAGATTCTTGTCACACTTTGACTAGGATAACATTTAGTATTCAAAAGGGGTGCGGAGCTCAGCTTAGTCGGCTCCGATCCAATTTCATGTAGAAACTTTCATAATTTATATATAATTCATAATTAAATAATAATAATAATAATAATAATAATAATAATAATAATAATAATTGAAAAAGATAAATAGTAAAAAGTAACTTAAGTGCCCGAAACTTGGGCTCACGAATAAGGGTGTAAATAATAAAAAAACTGAAATGGGGCCCTTAATCTGATGTAGCAGAGGAAAAATAAGTTAATGGCCTAGGTTGAGGCTCACAAATGAGGATGCTCTAAGGAGGAAGAATCGTGGTGTTAAATGGGCAATGATGAGCCATCTACCGACTTGTACGTTACTTTGTATTTTTATTTCTGTTATTTTCTTCGGTAATTTCCTTTTTGTCATTTGCTTCAATCTTTGCTTCCGGTTGTACATGATGGTTAGCCATCTACTGGTTTTTCCGATCTCTCAGTTTCTCTAGGCTTGTCTAGAGAACCGAATTCTTATCTTGCTTCATAAAAAAAAAGAATGGGCATTGAGAAGCCATCGCCTAGAGAAATCGTCTCCATCCCATAGTAGGGTAAATCGAAGATTAGCCCGAAGATTAGCCATTTTCGAGGTAAAGTGGTTGCAACTGTATTTGGGAACCATCAATTGGTGGAGGTGTTGTGAGCCTGGAAGCCGGACTGGGACTGGAAGTTGGGTGGGGGAGGAGCTTGGTACGCTCAGTCGTACCTATGCTAACAACTGATGGCAGAGTGCCTTGTCTTGTTTCAAAGCTGACAAGTTGGACAATTGTCCGGGTAGCTGGTGAAGGTGGTGTTGGAACGCCCTCCTCTGTTTGACTGGACACGTCCACCTCGTGATCCTCCTCGAAATGGCCCCTCTCATCCGCCCATGTAGTCAGTGCGAGGGGTAGAGCGATGTGGATTCTGATAATTGGAGGTAGTAGAGGAAGTCGGATCTGAGTTGTGGGTTGTGGAGGTGGTATTGAGGGAGAGACGTGTGTTGGTTTGAAGAGATGTTGTGAAACAACTGATACAATTCTTTTGATGCATCATGTAGTGTAGCACAGTGTTGGGGTTTGACAGGGCAGATTGAGTGGTGACAGTAGTGACCATCGCATCATAATCGGAGCCAACATCCACTAAAAGATAGACCACGAACTTGTCATCGGTCACTGGATGACTAGCCGCCTGGAGAGAGAGGACGAGTGATTTACCCCAGTTGAAGTGATTGGTGACCGATTCCGCGCCTTTCTTGAGACTTGCTAATTGTAGGCGAGTTTGAACGACCTGGGGATGAGAACGCGTGGCGTAGAGTTTGTGAACCCTGTCCCAAACCTCCTTGGAGGTGGAGCATTCAAGGGTGTGAACCGTGATCGCCTCAGTGAAGGAGGAGGATAACAACGCTATAACCACTTGATCCTTGGAAACCCAGTCATTATGAGCGGTGGTGATTTCCGGGGTAAGCGGAGGACTAGACAAAGAGCCATGCCATCTACAAATGAAAAGAGCCTATGGGCTCGTAAATAAGCAGTGACTTGTCGGACCAAATAGAAAAAATTTCAGATGAGAGTTTGATAGTGTTTAGGGTATGGAAGCTAGGGGTAGAGGGATTTGTGTTTGGGTTTGTGAGATTCATTGAAGCTTGAACTTGAGAGATAATGGTTGCAAGTTGAGCTTCATCCATTGCGGCCCCCCTTTTCTTTTGACGTTTTTCAAGGAGGCTCTGGTACCTGATGTCCACTAAAGTAACCATGTTTTTATACACATTTTAGCTCC
Source organism: Persicaria maculosa (assembly GCA_963922045.1). Taxonomy (NCBI): domain Eukaryota; kingdom Viridiplantae; phylum Streptophyta; class Magnoliopsida; order Caryophyllales; family Polygonaceae; genus Persicaria; species Persicaria maculosa. The sequence goes on along the minus strand of OY998262.1, from coordinate 41,974,958 downwards.
TTATTCTAAGTACATTGCATATTTCGGGTTGAGAATATGTTGAATTTGTGTAGTATAAGCTTATTTGCCAGAAATTGAGGTCTACACGAGTTTTTGTTTAATATTGCAGAATTTGGAGTCATTCCGGGACGAAACCCAAAGGAGGAGACGAAAGCAGGATACTACTCGACGTTGACAAAGTTCACTCTACGTCGACTACATCTGGGAGCAAAACCAAGTCGAAGACTGAAAACGAAGGTCACTCGAGCACGATGACTACTCGACGTCGAGTACGTTACTCGACGTCGACCACTACAGAGACCCACTCGAGTTCGACGAGGAGAGAAGCACTCGAGGAGCACCACGAGTACTCGACGTCGAGTACCTTACTCGATGTCGACTAGACCTGGAAGATTACCTGAGCTTGACGATAAGAAGACTACTCGAGAGCTCTGAAGACCACCCGAGATCGAGAAGACTACTCGACGCCGACTAGAACTGGTAGACGTCGACTACGCTGTTTTTGGGCCGTGAGTCCATTGGGCCAATCCGAGGATGTGTGGACTACTTGGGCACGAAGCAAGACCGGTTCCATCCATATTATATCAAGATCTATCTATGGAAGAGGAGTTATCTACCAAATGAAGATTTATTTGTTAGTACCTTTTTAGATTTATCTTTCTTTTATCCAAATTTATATCTATAGGAATAGATAGAGTTTTCTTTCCTTGACTAGCAAGGATTACGCCCTATAATGAAAGCCCATGAGGCTAGTTTTTGATTCATTCCAATTCAGAGAGAAGACAAGAGTTAGAGGGTAGGAGAGAGAAAGCTTAGGCCGAGAGGAGTTTTGTCCTGCGAGAGCGGATTTGGCTTCGATCGGTTGTAAGCTTTGTTTTATTTTATTAATGTAATTTAGTTTTCTTTTATTATTAATGAGTTTTCCTATGATGATGAGCGAGTAGTCCACCTACTTATAGGGCCGGGGTGAGCCCGATGATAGCCATGCATGCTTAAGGTAAAGATTCGACTTTTATTATGTTTTGATCATCCACTATCTTTATTATGTTTATTACCTAATTAATAGATATTCATGTTAACAACTTGGATTATAAACATAAAATTGATAGATACAATTAGGGTTTCTTGAAAGAGTTGTCTAATTGTTGGAAAAGGCGAAAGCGTGATCCTTTGATGTGATTGCATGATTATCTCTCTTTATCTTGCCTTATGCATGTTTGGTTATCGTTGTTGCAAACCCCGGTCTTGGAAGTTTTCTTTTATATTTGTTTATTTCGAAATCTGCAAACCCTAGCCTTCGTTACGTTTCTACAGTTCTACTCGACTTCGACTAACCTAGTCGACGTCGACCACTAATCACTCGATCAAGCGAGATCATTGTCGTTTGTGTTTCTGCAAGTACTCGACTACGACCAAGACTACTCGACTACGACCACCTACTCGACGTCGAGGAGACCTAGTCGACTACTCCTATTGCCTGGATTCGCTGTTTTCTACACGAGATCGATTGTACAAGGCCCCTGTCAACTAATACCTAGTCGAGGTCGAGTGCTCTGAGTTGGTTTTTGGACGTGATTCACTTGGCTATCTGAGATCCGCTGACACGCTTCTTTGAGCATCGATCCTGACTACCCTTTTGCTACAGCGGGAGGAAGTCTTGAACTTTATTTGCGTGGGCACAATCTAGTTTGATTTATTATTATATTTTGAACTCGATTTCCTCCTACAACAGTACCATAGTGGACTTTAGGGACTGATGAAAAGTGCTGTCATATTCCATTTCGTAGGGATTATACATATTTATATATCCAGGGTCATGCACCCATTTACATCAGAGAACAATAGTGCTGGGTCTGGCCTTCATGGGCTTCTTCAGCTATTTCTTGATTGTGTGTTGGGTTTGTAGCACTACTTAGATATGTAGATGTGAATAAGCGAGTGAATAAATAAATATTTGAAAAAGTTGTGTGTAGAATAAAAGATTAACTAGTATATTTCTCGTGCCAATGACGCGTAATATAATGATAAAATATTCAAAATTTAATAATATCATAATTTGTTATTAGTATATGATTGTCTATATCTTAAATATATGTGTATCAATTCATTTATACTTAGCGCTTCCGAATCTATCGGTGCTTGAAATAATTTTTCAGGACCATACAAGCCGGTTACATGAAATAACCTAAACAAGAAATTTTAGATATTATGTATTGTCTTATTGAAGGCAATAAATGTTGAAAATAGTAAATAAATTTTTATTATAAGAAAGTCGATATCATCTCACCAAGTAATTAATATAAGATCAACATCAAAGTATTATAATCAAACTCAAGGTATTGCTCATAAGTATAAGACACGACCCCCATTTTGAGTTTGATATACCAATTTTCTATGTGAATAAGACATGAGGAATAATTAATTAAATTGGTGGTAATTAACATATATATATATATATATATATATATATATATATATATATATATATTTCAAAAAAGTTACAAAGACATTTTGTATGAGATGCATATAATAACTGAAATTATTAAATTGTGGAATTTATTTCCTTCTTAGAAGTTCCCGTTTTTATAAATTGTAAGATAATGATATTATATATATATATATATATATATATATATATATATATATATATATATATATATATATATATATATATATATATATATATATATATATATATATATATGTTTTTGGAAGTAGAATTTGGTATATATGAACAGAAATTATAGGTGCAATTGGAAAGTATAAGATAATTTAATACATTTAATGCTTTGAATTGAAAAAGAAAAATATTAAAAATTATAAATATGAAATATTATTGGATGAGAGGCCTAGAATTAAAGAGAAAATGACACATCATCTTTTTGAGAGCGTGAGGTTCTCTGGCGAGCGTATTGTGATCTGTGTGTTCCATGACTGGCATCTAGAGCCTGACTGTCCCTCCGGGTGATCCACAAGACAAGTAGCAGTCCTGGAAGGATAAGCTGGTTGTGAGTCGAGCCAAGCTATGGGACCGATTAACGTGAACTACTTGGAGGAAAGAGTTACAACGTTCTTCCCTGGGGGCTTTGATGGTGATCCGGTGATAGATATACCAAGGGATGTCATGTCGGCGCTCGAATCGAATTGCCAGTCGGCGCTTATTATCAAGGTTCTTGGTGGTTTCATCCTTTATAGCACCATGGATAGAAAGTTGAGGAAACTGTGGAGGCCTACATGTAAGATGTTGCTCATGGACCTGCTGAAGGGCTATTATGTGGTGAACTTCGACAATGAACACGACTAAATTAAGGCATTGACGGGGGTCCATGGACTCTTTTAAGGCACTATTTGATCATCAAAGTTTGGACCCCATGTTTTGACCCTTTGACCGATGTGATCTCGACATCTCCGGCATGGGTGAGAGTTGCAAACCTTCTGATAGTGTTGTATGAGGAAGGAATTCTTAAGAAGATCGCATTTGGTATCGGTAGGCCCTTGAAGGTTGACACCCGTACTCTGTTTACCAATAGAGGAAGATATGTCCGTGTTTGCGTCGAGGTGGATGTTAGAGTGTTTCTTGAATATAATTGGTTTAAATTTAAACTTTGGTTATAGACCTAATTTAGATAGAATTAGGTTTATCTATTTGTGCCTTATTGATATATTTATCTAGTAGGATAAGATTTATTTTAGGCTATATAATCTCCCATAGGCAAAACCCTAGAAGTATTCAACTCAATCCAACACAATTAAGTTGAGTCCTGACCGAGTGTTTGGTAACCGCTAGGGATTCGGGGGCAGGGCCCCCGACCAGCAGAGGGTCCAAAGGGGCTAGCGGTGGTTCAGTAACGGTATTCTATGTTTCCAGGTTCATAGGTTTATCGTTTATCAGTTAGTGTGGGTGACATATCTTGTAATCCTCGTCTGGTTTCGGAAAACCAGACGAGGATTACAAGACTGAACCGGTGGTTTACTTCAAGTTGAAGGATGGGTCGGGGAGGAGTCCTAGATCTGAAACCCAAGTAAAAAATGGAAGGGGGGTTGTGGAGAATAACAATATTGAAATCTATAAAGGGGATTCGATCAGAAACGATGGGAGGAACGACGAAAATAGGATGGGGGAGAGTATTGGTGTGTCCACAGCGATGTCGAATCCTAAAAGCCAAGTGATGGGCGAGAAGGGAGGCGAGAAAATCTAAATTGTGAACCCGATGAGTGCGGTGATGGAAACGGATGACGAGTCGAAAGGGAAACCCGAGTAATAGTTGGTTTGTGTTGTCCTTCTCCCTATGTATTTATGATGAATTGCTTGCTTTGGAATTGTTGCGGAGCAAGTAGTGACGGTTTCTGCAGAGCCATAAGATATTTATTAAAGCATTATAAGGTGGATATCTTGGCGATTTTCGAACCCAAGATTTTGAGGGATTGTGCGAGGAAGGTGTGTGATAGAATGGATTTTACGAATAGATTTGTGGTGGAAGCTGACGGGTTTAGGGGCGGTGTGTGGCTCCTATGGAATAATGATCAGGCTAATATTACGATTGAGAGATCTTCGAATATATTTATTCTTGCTAAGGTGGCTTATGAGGCTAAGTCCTTCCATTTACTATCTGTGTATGCACATCCCCGTGCTCAGGATCGAAGAAGTTTCTGGCACGAGTTAAGGGATGCAATGAATGGTTTATCAAGGCTTTTTTTCATTGTGGGGTGGGGGGGGGGGGGGCGGGGAGGACTCCAATTGCATCATTAACCGCTGGGAGCAATTCGATGTGTCTAGTAACCTCTCACCGAATGCGGACAACTTTCGTGAGTGGATTGACGAAGCCAATATGGTTGATCTTGAGTTTGTTGGGCCTACGTTCACCTGGTTGCGTGGGAAGAATACGGATACCTACAAGGCGAGGAGGTTAGACCGTGCTCTTGGTAATGCAAGTGCTCGGTTGGAGTGGCCGGAGGCGATGGTGAGACACTTATCTAAATTCAGTTCTGATCACCTGGCTCTCCTGCTTGCCCTTGAACCACAATTGAAGACTGACAAGAAGCGAAGACCGTTCAGATTTCAGGTAGCCTGGATCACCCATCTTGACTTTGATGGGTTGCTGAAGAGTTCCTAGTGTAAGGAGGATGACGCCCCTACTGCTCTCGGCTTCCTAAAGAAGTGCCTCGTTAAGTGGAATGGAGAGGTTTTCGAGAATGTATTCGATAGAAAAGAGAAGTTGACTAAAGAGTTGGCTGCCATTCAAAAGTCTCTGGATATTCAGCCCTCGAATCAATTGCTTGAGGATGAGGCTCATGTTCAGGAGATGTTAGTCATCACCCTTGAACACGAGGAATTAATTTGGTTCCAAATGTCGAGGGAACATTGGTTGAAAGCTGGAGATCGTAACACTCGTACTTTCATTTGTCTACAATGATTCGTCAAAAAAGAAATAGAATTCAGGTTCTTAAATTGGAGGATGGGTCGGACATTCCAGATGGCAAGATCATCGAGTGAATGGTGGTAGAGTTTTTCAGGGATTTATATATTATCCCCCCAACGGTTGAAGTTTTCCCTATTTCCATTGAGAAGGGCAATTTGCCCTGAATACCTGATGCTAGTTGGGAGCTACTCAGCCAACCGCTTATTGATGAGGAAATCTTCCAGGCGATCAAAAGTATGGGAGCCTTCAAGGCTCCGGGAATTGACGCGTTTCAAGTGGGCTTCATCCAAAAATGCTGGTCTACTGTCGGGAGCATTGTGATTGGTTTTTGTTAAGGATTCTTTTTGCGTCATCCAAAATGCCAAGGATGGTTAACAAAACTCTTATTGTTCTGCTGGCAAAAGTGGCAAGGTCGGAAGCTGTTTCGCAATTCCGCCGTATTAGTGTGTGCAATGTCCTTTACAAGAAAATTACCAAAGTCTTGGCTAATCGTATCCGCCACTATTTGGAGATCTTATTGGTCCTATGCAGGGTAGTTTTGTGTCCAATAGACAAATTACCGACAACATTGTTGTGATGTAGGAAGTGGTGCACTCCTTGCGCAAAAAGAAAGGAAAGGTAGGATGGATGGTACTCAAGATTGACCTCAAGAAGGCCTATGATAGGTTCAAGTGGGACTTCATTGAGGATACACTCATTGATATGGGGTTCCCTATGGCGTGGGTGAAGTGGATTGGAGAGTGTATCAGTTCGGTGAACACTCGAGTCCTTGTCAATGGTGAGATGACGACAGATTTTAAACCAACGAAGGGCATTAGGCAAGGTGATCCGATTTCTCCTTACTTGTTTGTTTTGTGTGTCAAAAGCTTGTGCCAGCAGGTGGAGAAATAGGTTGCAAATGGGGAGTGGAAGCCGGCTAAATTAACGAGGAGAGGCCCTACTATCTCCATGTGATGTTTATAGATGATCTCGTCTTGGCCGCGGAGGCTTTAGTGCAACAGATGAGGGTTATCAAAGATATTTTAGATGTGTTTTGCAGATCGTCGGGTCAGAAGGTCAATATCAACAAGTAAAAACTTTTCCTCTCATCGATTGTGGATGAAACGGTGGTAGTGGGTCTTAGGGCAGAGTGTGGCTTTGAAGTCACGACTAACCTGGGGAGCTACGTTGTGATGTCGGTGCTACATGCTAGGATCAATGGAAAGTTAATAATCAACTTGCAGGTTGGAGGATAAAACAATTTTGAGATTGAGAGGGAGACAATATAAAAATCATCAACTCGTTGAAAGGAATATGATAGAAAATGCCCCTAGGATAACAAGATGATCATCATGACATACATCCTTTTTCACCTAGCATCAGTCAGTCGGTTTTTTTTTATGTCATTCCTCTCATGAATGCAATATAGGAGCAGATTAGATTGCACATTTGCACATCTTAGTCACCATGAGAGCAGAACCCAACAATCCATGTCTTTTATACCGCGATCATTTGAAAAGATGCATTCAAGAAACAGGAAACAAGGGACTCGGTCTTAACTATCAACTTGAATACTTTTGTAATAAAAAAAAAAAAATGATGTGCCAAAATTTTTGATGTATACTACTACTATATCCATTATATTTTTAAAATGAGGTGGGTTGCAATAAACTCTATTCTACTATTAAATTCACCCATGTTAAGATAACATATTTTATTTATTCCATAAGTTGAAATATATAAACATATAATAAAATTAAGAAAAATATTTTCAAATTATACCTCTTAATTTATCAATCAGCGCATAAAATTCCTCACAATGGCAAAACGTAATTAAGAAGAAAACAAAATTATTTGTTCCATAACTAATTTTTTCCACACAATAATGGAGTCCTGAAATTCCTCACAGTCGCAAATTGATAATGCTATTAATCCGTTATTTAAATAGTCATCGATCTTATATATAATTTCTAAAAATATCTACTTGATGGGCTGTCAAAACCAACGGTAAAACGAACATCTATCCCTCCAATCCCTATATAAAAAGGCTTCCGTCCTAGTTACATTTCAATCTGCCCAACAATCTCTCTTTAATTCTTTTGATTCTTGCCTCGTGAGAGGCAAACACTAGGAGATTCGTTCTTGATCGAAATTTCCTGTGTTTGCATCTTCTTAATTAAGCCTTTCCCCCTCGTTAATCCATGGCTCGCTTTGTACACTTATCTCTCCTCACTTTCATTGTTCTTCCCCAATGTTTGAACCCTATTTTCGCTCAGACGACCTCCAATGTCATTGATCGTTGTTGGAAGGATGACCTGAATTGGTCGAGTAATAGGCAACGCCTAGCCACATGCTCGGTAGGGTTTGCCGGGAAAATGACCAACAATGTTGGTAATAGCGTTACGTTTTATGAGGTAACCGACCCTAGCGATGACCCTATCAATCCTACTCCGGGCACTCTCCGATATGGTGTCACCAAGCTTAACGGTCCCATATGGATAACCTTTCGCGAGAAGATGAAGATCAAGCTCCGAATGCCTCTTGTCATCGGAAGCTACACTACCATCGATGGCCGAGGCTCTAGAACTCACATTGCGAATGGCGGATGTTTCTTTCTTGACAAGGTACTTTAAACTTGCATATATGTACCTTTAATTTGTAGCTGATCAATCCTAAATGAGTTGTACATTTGCGCTTTTAGGTTACCGATGTTATCATCCATGGGCTCGTATTCCATCACTGCAAGCCCCAACCCGCGGGGCAAGTGATGGGTCCGGGCTCAAAGCTATTAACGCTTGGTAATGGTGACGGGGATGCAATTAGGGTTTATGGTTCGACAAAGATTTGGATTGACCATAACACGCTCTTTAAGTGCAACGATGGTCTCATCGACATCACTCTAGGATCAACCGGGATAACCATATCCAACAACTGGTTTCGAGACCATGACAAAGTCATGCTCTTGGGACATGCCGATGACTATGAGCATGATCGGAATATGAAGGTCACCGTGGCATTCAACCATTTCGGGCCTAACTGCAATCAGCGAATGCCCAGGGTTCGTTGGGGGTACGCTCATGTTGTGAACAACTTGTACCAAGGATGGAAGCAGTACGCGATAGGAGGGAGCATGAACCCGAGTATAAAGAGTGAGGCAAACTACTTTGTAGCCCCAAAGACAAATGAGAATAAAGAGGTGACATGGAAGTTAGATGGGGAAGACAAGAACTGGAACTTCAAGTCGATAGGAGATTATTTTGAAAATGGAGCGGTGTTTAAGGAGACAGGGGAGAGGGTGAGACCAAACTATACGAGTGAGGAAGCCTTCCAAGTCGCCGATGCAAGGAGTGTCAAGCTTCTTACTAGAACATCCGGTGCTATACGTTGCCTTGTTGGAGCTAGATGCTTATAATAATCTACTAATATACATGTTCGTCTCGTCGATCTCACATCACATATATGTATTAAGAGTTAAGAGAGTTCACAACTTTGTCATTCGTTCTTTATGAATTCTAGTTGAACTTTTGGATTTACTCATTATATTCTCATGTGTATCATTATTCGAATGTATTAATGATTTTTCGGAAATTTCGCATGGTGTCCCTGAGGTAAAGCGTATTTCACGCGATGTACGAAAGTTTAGCATATTTCGCAAAATGCCCTTGAGGTTTTAAAAAATTTCGGCTCGTGCCCTTCTGTTAGCCTTCCACAAAAAATTGTTACGTTCCGTTAAATTAAAAAAGAAAACAGAAGAAATGATTTACAGTAAAAAGAATGGAGCGTAGCTTTTGAGAGAAAGAACGTGCGCGAGAGATCGAGAGAGAGAGGAGGAGGCCATTGAAGATCTCGGCGATGGTGGAGGGACAGACGTGAGGGAGAAGGTTGGTGCCGATGACTATCCTAGGTAAGTCTCGTTTATTAATTTCGCATGTAGGAGATTAGGGGTAGGAATTAGGGTTTTTCGATTTGGGGATTTTTAGGTTGGATTCCAGTTTTATGATTTTCGAATTGAGGTTTGGATCTTTGGATCAATTTTATGGTAAGTTGTGATACCTAATTTCTCCTTTCTTATTGAAGGTGATATATTCAATGGAAAATTGGGATTCTTGATTTGGGGTTTGTATTTAATGGAAAATTGAGATCTTCAAAGTGACTTCAAAGTGATAGGGAGTGGGAAGATAATGAGGAGGAGAGCTAGGAAATAGCATATGTTGGATAAGAATAACACTAAGTGCAAATTGGTCTCTCTAAAATGCTAACGGTTAGAAGTTAGAACTGTCAAGTGTGCAACATTTCTTCTCTAACATTTTTTACACTTACCAAGCATATTGACATTTGTTTTGGGGAAAAAGTAATGCCATAGAATGTTGAGGCTATATAGGATATACTTACACTCGTTCAGTATGAGATGGGATGTATGTTTTCATGTACGATTGTTGACATTTGTTCAGTATGAGGCTATATACGATTGTTGACGTCAAACACTGCTAAGAAAACAGAGGTGATAACAAAGCATGTTTCTTTGCCTTTTTTTTGCTACATATAGTTGTCTTCTTACCTTACTTCCGTGATATGGTTATATATATATATATTCGTTTATTTCCCTTGTCAAATTACTGCTCCAATTGACAAACAAAATTCCATGTGCATAAATTTCATATTTGTTAGTTATATACTTGTTTTTGAGTTTCATTCACATTACGCTTTGTTGTCCTACTGTGTTTTGTGCATGCTTCTAATATGCCTGAAATATTTGAAAATTTAAGCCTTTTAGCTCAAATGGTAGAGCAATGTGCTTATACACAAAGATGTGGGTTCGAATCCCACACAGGCTATCTAAAAACGTGAATAAAATTGCATAGTTATCTAAAATTGTGAATCCCTTGGTATTTGTTCCCATGCTTTGCCTTCACTAATCATTTTGAGGAAGTGTTGCTCTGCACTCTCAGTTACTAATTTGAGCTTGAAAAATGGCAGCATGGACAGCTTGTGTGTGATAATGTGTTGTATCATTTGAAGATTAATTGAAATTCAAGACTACAATATGATGACCTTGATGCAATTTCTAATGCATTTGTGGCCTATGTAGGATTCGAACCCACATCTTGTGCCTAAGCACAATGCTCTACCGATTGAGCTAATAGGCAAAATAATTCAAAACAAAAGGTTATAAACTAAAGAGCATACTCTTTGTTTATGTTTAATGCATGACCAATGACATATTATAATGGGCAAAGATAATATTCTCAACACCAAAATGATATATACGATGGGAATGTCACTCTATTTTAATCCTAATTTTTCATCCCAAGAAATCCAAACATGGTAATGGCACTTGCTGGAAATAAATCTGATTGTCGACGCAGAAGCAAAAACATTCAAAAAATGATCGCCTAATCAGTTATAAATCAAGCCAAGGAAGCAAACAATTCCTCAACCTCCCCATGCTTGACATAGTGCTACAAGACACTCTCAATCGGGTCTAGGTGATCCTTATTCTTTCTGAATTCTCGATCACAATTTCGCTCTCTTAAATTTGAAATCTATAAAAAAAAACATCACTTCATAATTCTATAAAATCCAAACTCGGTCGGTTGTTTCATCATAATACTCTAAAATCCTAATTTAGTTGTTCTATCACGGTTTTCGAAAATCTAAATTATATTCCCTTTGTTAAAAGAATATCAGTCCATAACTTTTTTTGAAAAGAAAATATTCTCAATTCATGTCCATTAGTATTATCAGTTTATCATTCATTCTATTTTTATTTTCCACACAACTGCCTATATGTTAAGATCTCTAAAATCTGCCACCCATGTACAAAAGATTTTGAAGCTAAAAATGCCCTTTTAAGTTATGAATGGTTTTACAATAAAATAAAATAAAATAAAATAGATGGGTGCTTAAGTAAGAATAGCATAACAAAGAACATATAGCATAGCTGTATGATAGAAATCAGATTTCGCCTTTGACTCCAATACATGACAGAAATTCGATTTCTGCTTTGACTCGTAAACATGACACAAATCAAATTTCACTTCTCACTCATATACCTGACATAAGTCGAAACCCAAAAATTAGAAGCAAATTACATCAAAAAAAGTAAGGAAAAGATTAAAAAACCAACCTTGTATATTATCTAGTAGCAAGAGTGATGGCGAGGATTTCATAGGGGCGCAACCAGAGAGGCAAGCCAAACCTCAATTCGAAAATCATAAAACTGAATCCATCCTAAAAATACCCAAATCGAAAAACCCTAAATTCTAACCCTAAATTCATACGGTTGGAATTAAGAAGGGAGACTTACCTAGGGCAGTCGTCGGCACCGACCTCCTCCCTCACGTCTGCCCCTCCACCAACGCCGAGATCTTCAATGGCCTCCTCCTCTCTCTCTCTCCCTCTCTCTCGCGCACGCTCTTTCTCTCAGAAGCTACGCTCCATTCTTTTTACTGTAAGTCATTTCTTCTGTTTTCTTTTTTAATTTAACGGAACGTAACGATTTTTTGTGGAAAGCTAACAGAAGGGAACGAGCTGAAATTTTTTAAAACCTCAAGGGCATTTCGCAAAATATGCTAAACTTTCGTACACCGTGTGAAATACGTTTTACCTCAGGGGCATCACGCGAAATTTCCGATGATTTTTTTTAGTCAAGGAACATCGTATAACCTAATTCACATGAGGTAATGCTTCTCACACGAATGTTTAGCCAAACATTTTAACTAGGTGAAAATCTCTTTCCCTAAAGTGGTAAATATATTTCAAAGGTGTAACATAGTTACAAAAGACTAGAATAATACTCGAATTCTAGTCTAAAAATCGCCATTTACGATTGTATATATACCAAAAGTATCACACTAAACATCCTGCACTCCATAAACTCCCCAATCTCCTAGCAACCCCTACACACACTAAAAGCCCACCAGGTCGCTTAAGTAAGGACTTGTCTACAACATCTCCTATCTCTCCCCGATCTACCTTTATATTTGACAGAAATTCTAGCTTTACACGATTCAATAATTCTCATTGCATACTTGTTGGGATTATATTGCTCCCTACAAAATACTAGTTTGTTTCTTCCTTGATCTCCCTGTGAAGTAGATGAGTGTGGTAAGAGCAAGCAGTTTTCCTTGGAACATCGTCGTCTATCGCACGCTTGTAGCTTTCTTTGCAAACCATGAAAGCCAGCCCTCAAGTGTTGGTGATATAGGAGGAAATCGAATCGAAAATATAAAAGATAAATTCAAACCGGAGTCGTGCCCATGCAAATAAATACAAGATCTCCTCCCATTGTAGGGGAAGGGAATCAGGTTCGATCCTAGAGGAAGCGTGTTAGCGGATCCAAGATAGCTCGTGTTCACGTCCGATTTTGACTCAGGAACTCACTCGATATAGACTAAGATCAGTCGATATCAACTAGGTCAGTCAATTTATGGGCTTCTGAGGATGAGTCGATATCGGCCAGGGGGACTCGATATCGACCGGGTTCTGTCGATTCCGAGTGACTTCAGCCGATTTCTACCCGTAATCTGCAGAGACAAAAACAAGCATAAGTCGATTTCGAGTGAAGGACTCGATTTCGACCTATGTCAGTACTCAATATCGACTGGTTCAGAATACCGCCAGTCGATCAGTTGACTCGATTTCGACTCAAAGAAATCGATTTCGAGTGCTATAAAGAACCTGTATTTATCGGCAAAGGTGGCCGAAGAGCGTAAGGATGGAAACGAAGGATGGACAGAAATAAACCAGGGGTTGTTGAGTTTGTCGAGGACCCACTGAACGACAGAATATTGATTGTAAACAAATATGAAAGAAAACTTCCAAGACCGGGGCTTACCACAACGACGACCATGCAAGTGAAATAATAAATCACAAAAGCAAGAACTTTATCGATAAAGAAAAAGACTTTCACCAATTCCAGCAAGTAGGAATATAAATCTTTCAATAAATAACCCTGATTGCGTCTATCCCTTTCATCATTAGAGTTTATAAACTTTGGAATAGAAATCCTAATTACTACCAAGTTTCACAACATGAGTTCCTTAACTTTTCAATTAAAGATGAAGCACAAAGGATAGAACAAGATAAAGTACCTTTAATTTCTTTCGCGATTCATCAATCCACCGGCATGGCTATCGTCGAGCTCACCCCGACCCTAGAAGTAGGGCGACTACTCGCTCATCGCAATAGAAGACATAATTGATGAAAAGGAAATAACTTGCATAAATCTAAATCAAAGTCTTTACAATTCTGGCACTCTAACTATTGCAGAATGCCAAAACCCTAAAACCTTTGAAAACCTAAAACTTTATGAGAAGTGTTTGCTCTGAAATTGAATGACTAACAACTAGCCCCTAGGGCTTTATTTATAGGCCTTCATCGTTGCTACCCAAGGAAAGAATTCTATCTATCTACTATCTCTATCTAGCTAAGGATAAAACTTTAGATAAAAGAAATAAATCCAACTAAGTAAAGTAGATAAATCCTATTGGGTAATTAGTTGTTCAACCCTATAGGATAGAAAATAGATAAAAAAAAAAAGCTAAAATATCTCAAATCTTCATGTGCAAGGAACTTCTACTCGGTTTCAGGACTCGGAATCCCGCATCGGCTCGCTCTGTAGACCCACTCGATATCGACTGACATCGGTCGATATTGAGTCAACTTGTCGATTTTGAGTTGCACTTCCATTTGATGTCAGCTCTTCAAGGTATTTCGAGTGGCCTTTCACTCGATATCGACTCAAGAGGTCGATATCGAGTCGTCTTCCTTCCTGCTCCGAGTCCGTGTGTCGTGTCGAGTCCATTGGCCCGATTTCGACTAGGCTTCACTCGATATTGACTGAGTTGGGTCGATATCGAGTCATCTTCAGCTCCAAATGTTGTGCTCACCTACGCTCGATGTTAGGTGCTCTCCAGTCGATGTTGAGTCCTTCAGTAGACATCAAGTGCATTTCCAGTGCTTCTTGGTTTTGCTCTGTATTTGCTCCAAATTCTACAATATTAAACAGAAACTTGTGTAGACCTCTATTTCTTGCAAATAAGCTTAAACTACACAAATTCACCATATTCCCTTCCGAGAATATATAAAATGATAAAATAAGGAACTAAAATAAGTACAAAAACATGGCATAAAACATGGACATCAGTTGGTTCTAAGTGCGAGATGTCGGCCCCTTTTCACATAATGTTGGGGGTCCCCCAATCTACATCACTGCTTCTTGTTCTGATCTACTCATAAATCAGCTTGCAGAAGAACCCGCCTCGGGGGTCTAAGATCGGGTCATGTATATATCCAATCCCCTCCTCATTCCGCTCTAGCTGAGCAAAAATTTCATCTCAGATAGATCACAACCCTTTCCAAGCCCACAAGTCATAGGTTTTTGGAACAATCTCTCAAACACCCCCCCCCCCCCCACAGACAACATTCTCACGGGTCCAGTCCAGCCATAGGCTCAGTATGGCAAGGATGATGTCTCCCAGAAGCTTAGAGAACATACTCCTAGTCCATGCAAGAATCTCCTTGACACCGAGGCCTCCTTTAGCGTGTGGCTTTGCAACCTCCATCCAGGCCACCAAGCTTTTCCTCCCAGAGTCACTCCCACTCCATAGGAACCGATGACACATCCCCTCAATCCGCTCAATCAACCATGCAGGGAGAAGGAAATTTTGGCTACAAAACGTGATGATTCCCCCGATAACAGATTTTATAAGCTGGAGCCTCCCAATGTAAGCTATTTTTCGTTCAATCAATCTTTTTGCCTTGTCAAACAGTTGATCATATTCATGGATAACAATGCGCCTTGAATGGAGAGGGACCCCGAGATATTTCACTGGAAGTGCCCTCGTAGCAAAGCCCAAGCTCATCCTAATGTCCTTCGCTGCTTCCACAGATGTACCCGACACAAACAACTCACTTTTCCCCTTAATGTGCAAATCTCTTTCATTATATCACAACATGCAACAACAATTTCAATTATATCTAGAGAAAATTTGTGCCATAGGCACTATTTTCGGCCTAATTAGCGAAATGTCCAAGGTTTGGGACAAATTGTGAATTTGTCCATCCCCAATATACTATCAGATTCAGTCGGCAGAGAGAGGGAGATTGCTCCCAAATTCCTTGAACACCTTACCTCCCGATCTCCTTCCCTCCAGATCTCCGTCGGATCCGCCTCCGATTGATGTCGCCCTCACCAACATCGGCTCCGATTGCTGTCGTCCTCACCAGAACCGGAATCCAACTCCCATGGCTTCCTCTGTTGATTGTCAGATCTGTGCTCAGATCGACGTGGTGGTTCAATCGTGTGTTCAATCAGTGGTTCAATCGACGATTGCAATCGCCCGGAGCGAGCGAGCGAGTGAGGGAGCGGTTGCTTAGATCCAGCATGGAGGTTTCAGATCTCCGAATCGGACAGATCTTCCGGCAACAATGGAGGGAAAAAGTGAACAGTGACGTTCATCAAATAGGTTAATTTGGAGAAATTACAAAATTTGTATGCTATTTTTATATTGTAAAATTTTTACCACGATATTACATTTGCACAACATAAAATTATATTTGCACAATAAAGTGTTATATGAGTACAACATACCGTTATAGTTGCACAACGAAAAGTGCTGAAACGAAAAAAAAAAGCGAAAAAAATATATATTACATTTGCACAACAAAATGTTATATTTGCACAACATATGGTTATATCTGCACAAGCACAACATACTGTTATATTTGCACGACAAAATGTTAAAAAAAAAGACTTGAGTTATATTTGCACAACATACGGTTATACGGGCACAAGCACAACATACTCTTATATTTGCACGACAAAATGTAAAAAAAAAAGACTTGGGAAGGGGATGGACATTTCACCAATTTGTCACAAAGTGTGGATAAATCACCAATTAAGACATCTTTTTTGACGTTTTGCAAACTCCCCCTTATATCTATTCAACTCATAATGGGGTTTGGGGTTGAGACGTGCAACCTTTCCAACTTATATATACAATCTAGTGCATGTCCCGTTCCATGCCCGATAATATGTTAACACAATATTATAAAATCATATATATTATCTGTATAAAATTAAAAACATGTTAAAAGTATGACATTTTTTTCCTATAAAATACCCAAAGTTTTTTTTTCTTTTTACAGTATTTCAGATGGATAAGATTTTTACAAAAACAAAGATCAGTCTAAATTATCCTGACAGATAATTATACAAAATTCCCTATAAGAATGAAGGCTAGATAAATTACAATAGCATCCAGCCATCCATAATGCAAGTTGCCTCTTGCAAGTACAACTAACAAGTTAGAGGATTATTTTTAACAACCCACGCTGAGTGTTACTATAAATTATATCCGTATAGCTGCTCATCGGACCATCTGTTGGCTGATCTCGTCCGTCTGAACATTCTAGGAAGGCCTCCGGCATGTCGGGAACCTCCCTAACTCTTATCTTGCTTCGAAAAAAAAAAAAATTATATCCGTATGAAGTTAATTAATCAGGTCAGTTTTTCTAAATTTAATTTTAAAAGTTAATATTTTCTGATGAAATATGGTAAACATTAATACAAGCAATGATACGAATATTACTATGTATGATGATTTGAATCTTTGAATTGAAATAATGCATTTATTTTCTTACAGATTTAGGATGTCTTAACTGTTATTCATTTGAGCTAATTTTAGAAATATATATTGGCAATTAATAAATGTTAGTAATAAATCCTAATCAACGTCATCTAAAGTGTAAGATATATCACAACAGATTTGATAAAGAAAAATATCTCAACTATAACCTACTGTTTAATTACATGCATCATTCGCGAACCTTTAAAATTTAATCAATAATATTATACACAGTATTTCTTTTCACTTTAAATAAATATTAAAATAAGCATTTATAAACACTTTAAAAGTATTTAATTAACACAATATAAATTATTTAAAATAACGTAAATTTAAAATATAATAGCTTATAATTTGGGTTATTTAATAATATTAAGCTTAAAATGTAATCATAAATTTTATACAATTTATGTGGTATCTAATTTTAAATCCAAATTATTTTAAATTCAGTATAAATAATGTTAAATAAACACTTATATTTATATAATTATATTAAAATTATAATCAATTGGAATCCAAATAAACCCTAAATTTCAGTCTTTTAAAGTATGCAAAGATATAACACCTTAAATTTCAGTCTTTTAGCTTATGCAAAGATATAATTCAATAAACTTTATAAGAGAGAATAAATTTAAATTATTTTAAAATAAGATATCAAATTAAAGGGGGATAACATTTTACCAAGTTACATTGCTGTGAATTCAACCATTTCTCATCTTTTGGGGGAAATAAGTGTAAAGGCCCGGATTTTTAAATAATAAATAATATAAATAATATAAATGAATTTAAGTCGAAAAAATAATAAGATAAAATAAACTAAAAATTCGAATATTTCAAGAAAAACTCGTCCTTAATTTCCTAAATCGAAATTGAAATCCTTAAAACGAGTTCCGGCATTATTTAACTGGAAATTTAAAATATGTTATACTATGCTTTTATATACCGAAAATTGAAAAATAATGTCCGGATTTCATTATTAAATTCGAATTGAAAAATTTAAATTATATTTGAAACGAATCGAGATAAGACCGAGAGAGCGGGGTTCGGGTTTTACCTTTCGGTATTCCTAATTTTTGGTTTGGGACTACTCTTTGTCTTCTTCCCCTTTTTCCTTCCCCATTTTTGATTAGCTGCACTCTCTTTCCCCATTCTGAATTTAGACAGATGAAGACAGTCATCCTCCCCCATTTTTAGACAACACCCACCCTTCTTCCTCCCCTTCCTCACAACTTATGCCTCACCATTTTGGCAAAATTCCAAGGCAGAATCCTTACCTTTGCTCAGACAAATCCCACGCCTACTGCAGGTGCAGATAACCCACCCCATTTCAAATCTGAAAGACCAACCATTGTCCCAATTCAAAAGATGTAGACCCTCAGCAACCCATCTCATTTTATTCTTCTTCCCATTCACTCCTCCCCCTTCACACCACCTTCCTCCTCTCTTCGGTCCAGCAGTAGCCGCCGTGAGCGCCCCGCCACCACCAGCTCCTCCTCGGCTCCACTCCCCCTTCGTTTCCGCTGCGCTATCATCACTGCCGAGCCGCCCAGGAGCCCAGTGCCGTCTCCCTTCACCGCCTCTGTTTCGCCGAGAGGAAACCAAGGCTCCCTCGCCCTCTTCCTCGAGCAGCAGTCGAAGCCCATCGCGCAAGAGCACCCAGAGGCCTCCTCCCTCTTAGTCGGAGCCGGGATCCACCCTCAGGGCCCGTCGGAGCCGCGTCGCACCTCACCGCCCCTAATTCCGCTGCGCCAGGTCGATCTCCCTTCTCATTCGATTCCGACTCGATTCCTTCATAAAGGTGCTCTTTTATAACGCTTCTCTTCGACCTAGGCAATTTCCGGCGTAAATCCGTCTCCGGTCGAACCCAACGAGGCCAATCTAGTTCCAATCGAACAATTTCCGGCGAGCCCTCGAAGCTCTCGGTGAGGAACCTCTCCTTCTCCTTTTTCCTTGTCGAATCCGGGTCTTTGTTGTTGGGTCTGGGTCGGGAGTAAGGTCGCCGGCGAGCCTGGCCTTCTTTTTCTTTCTCCCGTCTTTCCGCCGGTGAGATGCTCAGATGCCCAGTCGTCCCTTGGGGAAGGAGACGGGTTCGGTTTTATTTCTTTCCTTGGGTCCGGTTCATCCATTTTCTTTTAGTTCCCGGTTCGGTTTGGTTCATTTTAAACAAATCAGATTTGAGCATGGGTTGGGCTTGGGCTTTGGGCCAGATATGAATCCGGGTTCTGGGTTGGGTCTAATCTCCTCATTTTCTTTCCTTTCTTTTGTTTGGGCTGGGTTGTTTTATTTAAAAGAGGTTGTTGTTTTATGTTATTATGTTACATCATTATACTATATGTTATGTATTAATTGTTGTTAGTTTCATTATAATAACTATGATTATATTTTTCTGCCTTTAAGAAATATATTTTCTGAAATTTTGATTATCCATTTTTAAGTGCTTAAAATAATATTATTGAACTATGTATTTTGTGAGGAGTAAATATGTGATCTTGGAAGTTACAAGAGGATCTATTGTTATTAATTTATAAATATGTTTTGGTGTTTATTTTAGTTTAATGCAATTTGGTAAAACCATATATAGGGTTTTAGGTTTTGAAATAAAATGCCGGGATCATTTTAATAATATGATTTTGGAGAAATTGGTTAAGGGTTTAAATATGTACTGTCGGGATTATTTGTCTTGGTTTGTTGATGTTTGTTTTGAGAAGCAAGTTTGGAAATACGGTTGGTACGATTTTATCAATGGGTTTGATTGGAAGTAAATGCTTTTGGTTGATGTTTCGGAATGGGTTTTGAAAAATGGTTTTACCGTCGTTTGGTTTTGAAGACATTGAGAACTCGGGTTCGTGTGTGTGAGAATGTTGGTTCAGTAACTTATAGAAATGGCTTGATGATAGGTGTTTAATGCTTTTGGATCGCTTTGGACTTTGCATTTGGGCCTTGCTTGCGTTATTTTGCTGATCTGCATCTTCAGGTAAGTTCCCTAGGGGGCTTACTCAGGTTGGACATTCATGCCTGTTGTTGCATTTTATGTTAGGTGTTGCATATGCATAAAAGCATGCCATGTAGTATCATGTTTAGGTTGCACTAATTGATTGAGCATCTGTTTACTTTATGCGTTTGAAACAGAACGGCCGTTATCTGTGATAGTCCTAGAGTCTTTGCTAGGGTCATAGGGTAGCCCAGCCTCATCGGGTACCCTGAGTCAATCGAGTCATGACTTCCTTATATTATGCCTGCGGGCTTTATTGTGGAGCGGGTTAGGCATGCGTGCCGCCCTATTATGAATGAATGCATTCACGAGCTGGCCAGTCTCCACCTATCGGAAGGGGTGGAGGTAGGAGAGGGATATGCCGTTGGCATTGTCTTGGGCCCTTTACAGTATTTCTGCACATTATTATGAATTAGGAGCATGCTAGTGTGTTTGAATTTCGTACTGCATTAGAGCATCTTTATTAGGTATAGCACATACTATGTGGCCTCAGCGAGGACTGCCGGTCCCGCATGAGTGGCTCGATCTGACTCCTTTCCCCGTTCTTCTTTTAAAGGTATTCTCTGCAGATTTGAGTGCTCGATGTCTATATGACGGGGTTCCCTGTTGGCGAATCGAAGAATCTGGCTAATATCCTAATTTAGTAAAATGGTAATTAAACACTCATGCTTTGGTTTTGACCGGTTCTTCCGTGACACTTGTATCTTTACTCTGTTTTTGCCTTACTTCCGTTTGAAATGGATTCCACGACATAGTCTTAGGACAGGTCAAGGGTACCCAACGGCCCTTCGATGTTTTAGGGTTTGAAATCCCCCTTTATTATTGACCTAAAAATTGAATTTGAAACCTCGACCCGTACCTGGATTGCAAGATCCGAACAAGGGGTTTTTTTCTCCCTTGAAACGTAACCCGGAAATTATAATTCTGGGCCGTTACAAAGATGGTATCAGAGCTGAGGTTGTGCAATTCGGGTACACAAGGGTCGAGTGTATGTTTTGGAAAACCGCCCATGAATTTCAAAGGATTTGAAAGTGTTTTAAAGGGGCAAAATGAACTTAAGATGCCTAACCTAAATTGGACTAAGTAATGAACTCGGTTGTAATAAAAGAGGAACACCGACCAACGGGGACACGAGTGGATAGTAAGGGCGCTAGACCACCCCTATTGGGTGTAGTTGGGAACGGTAGGCAAAATATTAGCTTGTTCTTTACAGATGGGTCTGGAAGACTCCAAGGAGGTCATTATGAGTGTCACTAACTGATTCTGTGTTGAGTGCTTGCTATGCTAGATATCTGATTGGTATGCCTAACAGCTAAATGTGTATTGACTGCTCTGTGAAAACGGGATAGTGGGAGTACCTTTGTTTCTGTGTGGTCAAACCCAACTTGTGTGGAACAGCCCTTTCCACTATGTTAAACTCTTGACTGTTCTATCTAGCCTTTTCCTGGATGTCAGTGTCTTCCACGGGAAATTGGGTTGGTAAACAATTGTGTCGGAATCATGTATGGCTATGAAGGTTCTCTGAGTGAGTATTAGAAGGTGGTTCTTGATGGCATTTTGAGTCAAAAGTAAGGTGTCATGGGGCTCTCTTTCTTCATCCTTATGATGATCAACAATGTTTTCTTACCACAAAGAGTCGTACCAAAGTCCCACGGGAAAGAGGGGTGATGAGTCAGTTGGGGAAGGTCAATGGCTGCCCTTAGGGATCTCTGTCCGGTTGTAATGGTGACTCTCTATGAATTGAATGACATGATTTTGTAGTCTCCCGCATATACCTTATAAATGATCATTAGTAAGAAGCTACTCAGGTTATGCCTTGCTTTCTATCGTAATTTTATTGTGTAAGATCATGTTGTGGTTAGTTACATTGCTCAAGTCTCGTGTTATGTCTTGTCTTCTATCATGATTGTATGTCGTTATAGCATGTTTACTTGGCTTATTGATCGTATGAATGACTAGAAGCATGGACCATATGATATGAACCTACATGATCGTTATTTCCTCCTGGATTAGGTCCATGATAGTGTGATCAACTCCTCTTTGTAGGAATGCTTGTAGATTATCGCTTTAGCATGTTGGATGACGACATGTCGGTGTTTATTATCCTTTTTGTGACAAGAATCCATATCATGCCCATCTATTTTGTACTTGCCAAATAGCTATTGCTGATTATTTTGCACATAATATTGTTGTGTGTTACTTGTGTTGAATGGAGAA
This sequence comes from Persicaria maculosa, assembly GCA_963922045.1. Taxonomy (NCBI): domain Eukaryota; kingdom Viridiplantae; phylum Streptophyta; class Magnoliopsida; order Caryophyllales; family Polygonaceae; genus Persicaria; species Persicaria maculosa. Next base: position 41,952,720 of record OY998262.1, on the reverse strand, counting down.
TATGTGGTATAACTGAGTCTGGGAAAATGCATGTTTCATCCCAGTATGTGTTGATCTGCACTCACGCCCCGTATTCTAATCATGATGCCCATTACTTAGATTCGTATTATGCATCATTTAACTTTTCTCATGCTCCTATATCGTGGAATATGATTGAGTGATTTCTTACGCGTCGTCGTGACTAGTTGCATGCATATATCGTACGCTATATTGAGTTTTTAGCATCATGTAGGATCCTCGGTTGTGACTTGTGCGAACTTGTATCTTGCCTACGTTGTTGTTGATTTTCTCTTGAGATAGGTCCCTGATAGTGTGATTCTCCTCTTTCATATCATCTTAGGTGTTCTATTCATGGTTAGACTGATGTTGAATTCGATGAGCGACTTGCTTTTCGTGATGGTTATCTTAGCATGCTTACATGTTACCTCTCGGTAGTGTTTCCACATTACTCTATTTTATCATCTCGTGCTTGCATGGACATATTACCGGACACCTCGCATGATCACACACCACGCTATATCATGATTTCGCATACACATGATGCATGAATGTTAGAATGAATTTAGTCGAGTTACCTTGATTGTGCTCATGTTTGATGTGTGCTAGTAGTGTCTTGTAGGGCTTATGATTTCCAATATAACTCACTAAAGGATTACGTGTTGTACTTGTTCTATGATGTAATAACTATTGTACCATATATGTGTTGTATGATGGTTCGTCCCTAGTATGATTACCCTCTATCGCCCAAGATGTCCTCCTTGTTACTCTATGGTGCCCCCTCTTGCTATCATGAACGTTATGATGGGCTCCTTTGATGACTCTTGACTATGCTTGTATCACATCATGTATCGCTAGTATCATATAAGACCTGTGCATTTTAAATGTATCCCGTCATATGATTACATGTCATTCTTGACCTATTACGTAATCAATGTTATCAGATGTGATTGTTGTTATGCTGCTCTTATGTGTCCCCGCATGACGCTTAATCTGGCTGTTATATTATACCTCGACATGCCATGTTTGACCTCACCTAGGGATGTGTACACCATGCTTGTGCATTCGTCCATATACATGATACCTGTTATCCAATCCCGCATGACTTCGAATCTGGCATGATCATTATTAGTTTCGCATATCTCGCTTGAATTAGTAGGCATCTCTGCTTTCATGGAATAATAAATTGTTAGCTTGTATCACATGCATTAGTGTAGGATTTGATTGCGTCTTTTGGGATGAATACACATGTTATTCTCCTTGAGATAGGTACATGTTAGTGTGGGTTATTGTAATTGATATGCTCCATGATGAATTTATGCTACTTGTCGCGATTATAACCTGATAGAATTTCATAAGGGCATCGTTGTTATTCTCGGGTCAGAGTCTTGTCTCCAGTCTTGTCATCCTTTGAGCCTTGGTCTGTCTTTCTGAAGTGAACATTGGGTTTCCCCTTCCCTGTCATGTCACTCCCCTATCTCTGCTAACTTAGACTCCTCTGCGATACTTGGATGAGCGACCGCATGGGAAAGAAAATGGAAGGTGGGATAACGATAGAGCGATGCAGCAGAAGCGTGGGCCCATAACCCACGGGCCTCAGGATCAATGATGTCGGCGGGACAAGCACGTATCAAGGATTGCGGTCACTGAGTGCGATATGACTTGCGAGCGGGATTGTTCTCCGTTCGAATTGCTAACCCTTTTGAATTTGTTGACGACGATATTGCACTGACCTAGCGATGAGATTTATGTATTGATGGGTTGACTTGATAATGACCGTTGCCTGATTGCTTGTTGTCTATGATGATATGATTTGATGAATTATAGATCTCATGTACCATGATGTCTTGATGTGCTGCTACTTTAAGTTGTTAAGCATGATTTGAACTCCTTTGCCCGTAAAATGTGAACTACATATGTTAAGAAGCATGAATTGTATCGGATAAGGTTATAATGCAACATGTTAGCTTGACTTCATTATGTTCATATATGATGTTTGCAATGATTATTGAGCATGATGGTAAACTGAGACTTGTTGAACTCATGATGTTATGTTTATAACTGCTAGTTGACATGTTGTAGACCTTATGTTTGATGATTTTCATTATTGCTTCTTCCTTAAACCTGTGGGTGAGGTCATTGGTAGCGTGGTAGAAGAGTGGTGAAAGAGCTTGAGTGATTAGGATGATCAGGGATGTTATGAGATAAGTCGCAAGAGAGATGTAGGCTTAGGAGAGACAGAGTGAGTCTTGGGATTTATGAGAGGCAATGCTTGGGCGATTCTATTAAGCTTTTGGGTAAATCTTTGGTGGGGGTATGGTTAGCTGGGCATGATGTTTGTGATGTCTTGTGAAGTGTGAGAGTGTAAGAAATGACCCTTGAGAGTATTCAGTACATAGTATAAGGGGGTACTCGGGCGTGAGGTTAGAGATAGGAGCGAGTTCTTAGAGGTGGATGGTGCGAGGTAGTGCTTGGTGGAATGAGAGGCGAGATTGGAGTATCAGAATGAATTGAGATTTCTTTAGGGAATTTTGTCTGCGTTGATGTTGGTGAGTCTAGAAGAAGGTTGGTCTTGGCTTGGGAATTGGAAGCGAGCGAGCGGGAATTGCGTTTTATTTGAGTGGTGATGATGTCACGATCTTCTTGCTTATGTGATTTCTTAATATATATGCTGGTATGATGTTAGATAGCAACCATGACAAATCTGATATGGAAAGATATTACATGTTGATATGCAATACTGAAATCTAGTTGGTAGTGACAAATGTTATCATGGTATATTGCTGCGCTGCTATGTTGTTTTAGAAGCATGATAGGATGTGTTGTGATATGATATATGAGATAATGCTGTGTTATTATATGGTTGGCAAGCATGATTATTGATATATTAAATGATGAATATGACTCAGCGCATGAATATGACTCGTATATATATGAGGTGATAGTGTATGTCTACCTAATGACTAAATGATCGTTATATGGTGTTGTGACGAGTTGAGATGATATCTGGAGAGCATGTTGACATTTTGATGTTGATATACTGCTTGATCTTCCCTTTTGTCGAATCTTAATAGCATGACCTTGTTTGTATTGATGTGGTTATAATTAGTTTTGTTTCATTGACTTATGATGAAATTCCGTTGTGACTGACCCTACTATGATTGCGGTGTTGATATGCGATAGTGAGATACCTTTTATGATTTATGGTGTGATGTCGAGACGTTGTTATGATTTTGATATGTTGTTGAGATGCACATTATAACCTTTAGTGTGATTTGGAGATGCTTGATGTGACCTTGAGGCACTGTGTGGGTACATAGTTGAGACTTGTCGTATGATGTGTTGGTTGGAGATTGATTGGTTTAAGCTGTTATGCATTTCTTATGGCGTATGAATCTTGCTTGAATGGAGATTGATGGATTGATTTGATTCTTGAAACTAGGAAGAGAATATGGGATTAGCCCTTAGAGGTGGATGATTCCACCTCCCAACTTCTGAATTTGATTCATTGATATGCGGGAAACTGATTGGGTTTTTGTGGATTTTGAGGAAATCTTGATTTGGAAGGATTTGACTTGTTTTGGTGAAAGGCTGCTTGATTAGATATGGGATTTGAATATTTTGAACGATTCTGAAAAAGGACCAACTTTGATTGTAAAAGAATGAACGATATCGAGAATTTTGAGGCTAATCCTTATTTTCAATTACGGAATCTCTTTAGAAACTTTTAAAACCCGGGCAACTCTATGATACTTCACGAAGTGGATACAAGCATTTTATGAGGGCGCTTGTAGGGTGCTTGCTAAGACCCAGTGATGACATTGTAGAACTTTTATAGTTGTGGCACTTCCGAAAAGTCGAAACGAGGATGGGATAGGGGCGCTTATCGCATACTTGTCAAGGCCAATTAGAGATGTCACGACCGTGACTAGGATGTTGTGAGAATCTCGGAAGACGCAACCGAGATGATTACAAGATTCTGGACATGGCCCTTGGACTCATCAATTTAAAACTTCATCCCCTACTTTATTTTGGTTTTAGTCTCGGGGACGAGACTTGTTTTTAGAGGTGGATGATGTAAAGGCCCGGATTTTTAAATAATAAATAATATAAATAATATAAATGAATTTAAGTCGAAAAAATAATAAGATAAAATAAACTAAAAATTCGAATATTTCAAGAAAAACTCGTCCTTAATTTCCTAAATCGAAATTGAAATCCTTAAAACGAGTTCCGACATTATTTAACTGGAAATTTAAAATATGTTATACTATGCTTTTATATACCGAAAATTGAAAAATAATGTCCGGATTTCATTATTAAATTCGAATTGAAAAATTTAAATTATATTTGAAACGAATCGAGATAAGACCGAGAGAGCGGGGTTCGGGTTTTACCTTTCGGTATTCCTAATTTTTGGTTTGGGACTACTCTTTGTCTTCTTCCCCTTTTTCCTTCCCCATTTTTGATTAGCTGCACTCTCTTTCCCCATTCTGAATTTAGACAGATGAAGACAGTCATCCTCCCCCATTTTTAGACAACACCCACCCTTCTTCCTCCCCTTCCTCACAACTTATGCCTCACCATTTTGGCAAAATTCCAAGGCAGAATCCTTACCTTTGCTCAGACAAATCCCACGCCTACTGCAGGTGCAGATAACCCACCCCATTTCAAATCTGAAAGACCAACCATTGTCCCAATTCAAAAGATGTAGACCCTCAGCAACCCATCTCATTTTATTCTTCTTCCCATTCACTCCTCCCCCTTCACACCACCTTCCTCCTCTCTTCGGTCCAGCAGTAGCCGCCGTGAGCGCCCCGCCACCACCAGCTCCTCCTCGGCTCCACTCCCCCTTCGTTTCCGCTGCGCTATCATCACTGCCGAGCCGCCCAGGAGCCCAGTGCCGTCTCCCTTCACCGCCTCTGTTTCGCCGAGAGGAAACCAAGGCTCCCTCGCCCTCTTCCTCGAGCAGCAGTCGAAGCCCATCGCGCAAGAGCACCCAGAGGCCTCCTCCCTCTTAGTCGGAGCCGGGATCCACCCTCAGGGCCCGTCGGAGCCGCGTCGCACCTCACCGCCCCTAATTCCGCTGCGCCAGGTCGATCTCCCTTCTCATTCGATTCCGACTCGATTCCTTCATAAAGGTGCTCTTTTATAACGCTTCTCTTCGACCTAGGCAATTTCCGGCGTAAATCCGTCTCCGGTCGAACCCAACGAGGCCAATCTAGTTCCAATCGAACAATTTCCGGCGAGCCCTCGAAGCTCTCGGTGAGGAACCTCTCCTTCTCCTTTTTCCTTGTCGAATCCGGGTCTTTGTTGTTGGGTCTGGGTCGGGAGTAAGGTCGCCGGCGAGCCTGGCCTTCTTTTTCTTTCTCCCGTCTTTCCGCCGGTGAGATGCTCAGATGCCCAGTCGTCCCTTGGGGAAGGAGACGGGTTCGGTTTTATTTCTTTCCTTGGGTCCGGTTCATCCATTTTCTTTTAGTTCCCGGTTCGGTTTGGTTCATTTTAAACAAATCAGATTTGAGCATGGGTTGGGCTTGGGCTTTGGGCCAGATATGAATCCGGGTTCTGGGTTGGGTCTAATCTCCTCATTTTCTTTCCTTTCTTTTGTTTGGGCTGGGTTGTTTTATTTAAAAGAGGTTGTTGTTTTATGTTATTATGTTACATCATTATACTATATGTTATGTATTAATTGTTGTTAGTTTCATTATAATAACTATGATTATATTTTTCTGCCTTTAAGAAATATATTTTCTGAAATTTTGATTATCCATTTTTAAGTGCTTAAAATAATATTATTGAACTATGTATTTTGTGAGGAGTAAATATGTGATCTTGGAAGTTACAAGAGGATCTATTGTTATTAATTTATAAATATGTTTTGGTGTTTATTTTAGTTTAATGCAATTTGGTAAAACCATATATAGGGTTTTAGGTTTTGAAATAAAATGCCGGGATCATTTTAATAATATGATTTTGGAGAAATTGGTTAAGGGTTTAAATATGTACTGTCGGGATTATTTGTCTTGGTTTGTTGATGTTTGTTTTGAGAAGCAAGTTTGGAAATACGGTTGGTACGATTTTATCAATGGGTTTGATTGGAAGTAAATGCTTTTGGTTGATGTTTCGGAATGGGTTTTGAAAAATGGTTTTACCGTCGTTTGGTTTTGAAGACATTGAGAACTCGGGTTCGTGTGTGTGAGAATGTTGGTTCAGTAACTTATAGAAATGGCTTGATGATAGGTGTTTAATGCTTTTGGATCGCTTTGGACTTTGCATTTGGGCCTTGCTTGCGTTATTTTGCTGATCTGCATCTTCAGGTAAGTTCCCTAGGGGGCTTACTCAGGTTGGACATTCATGCCTGTTGTTGCATTTTATGTTAGGTGTTGCATATGCATAAAAGCATGCCATGTAGTATCATGTTTAGGTTGCACTAATTGATTGAGCATCTGTTTACTTTATGCGTTTGAAACAGAACGGCCGTTATCTGTGATAGTCCTAGAGTCTTTGCTAGGGTCATAGGGTAGCCCAGCCTCATCGGGTACCCTGAGTCAATCGAGTCATGACTTCCTTATATTATGCCTGCGGGCTTTATTGTGGAGCGGGTTAGGCATGCGTGCCGCCCTATTATGAATGAATGCATTCACGAGCTGGCCAGTCTCCACCTATCGGAAGGGGTGGAGGTAGGAGAGGGATATGCCGTTGGCATTGTCTTGGGCCCTTTACAGTATTTCTGCACATTATTATGAATTAGGAGCATGCTAGTGTGTTTGAATTTCGTACTGCATTAGAGCATCTTTATTAGGTATAGCACATACTATGTGGCCTCAGCGAGGACTGCCGGTCCCGCATGAGTGGCTCGATCTGACTCCTTTCCCCGTTCTTCTTTTAAAGGTATTCTCTGCAGATTTGAGTGCTCGATGTCTATATGACGGGGTTCCCTGTTGGCGAATCGAAGAATCTGGCTAATATCCTAATTTAGTAAAATGGTAATTAAACACTCATGCTTTGGTTTTGACCGGTTCTTCCGTGACACTTGTATCTTTACTCTGTTTTTGCCTTACTTCCGTTTGAAATGGATTCCACGACATAGTCTTAGGACAGGTCAAGGGTACCCAACGGCCCTTCGATGTTTTAGGGTTTGAAATCCCCCTTTATTATTGACCTAAAAATTGAATTTGAAACCTCGACCCGTACCTGGATTGCAAGATCCGAACAAGGGGTTTTTTTCTCCCTTGAAACGTAACCCGGAAATTATAATTCTGGGCCGTTACAAAGATGGTATCAGAGCTGAGGTTGTGCAATTCGGGTACACAAGGGTCGAGTGTATGTTTTGGAAAACCGCCCATGAATTTCAAAGGATTTGAAAGTGTTTTAAAGGGGCAAAATGAACTTAAGATGCCTAACCTAAATTGGACTAAGTAATGAACTCGGTTGTAATAAAAGAGGAACACCGACCAACGGGGACACGAGTGGATAGTAAGGGCGCTAGACCACCCCTATTGGGTGTAGTTGGGAACGGTAGGCAAAATATTAGCTTGTTCTTTACAGATGGGTCTGGAAGACTCCAAGGAGGTCATTATGAGTGTCACTAACTGATTCTGTGTTGAGTGCTTGCTATGCTAGATATCTGATTGGTATGCCTAACAGCTAAATGTGTATTGACTGCTCTGTGAAAACGGGATAGTGGGAGTACCTTTGTTTCTGTGTGGTCAAACCCAACTTGTGTGGAACAGCCCTTTCCACTATGTTAAACTCTTGACTGTTCTATCTAGCCTTTTCCTGGATGTCAGTGTCTTCCACGGGAAATTGGGTTGGTAAACAATTGTGTCGGAATCATGTATGGCTATGAAGGTTCTCTGAGTGAGTATTAGAAGGTGGTTCTTGATGGCATTTTGAGTCAAAAGTAAGGTGTCATGGGGCTCTCTTTCTTCATCCTTATGATGATCAACAATGTTTTCTTACCACAAAGAGTCGTACCAAAGTCCCACGGGAAAGAGGGGTGATGAGTCAGTTGGGGAAGGTCAATGGCTGCCCTTAGGGATCTCTGTCCGGTTGTAATGGTGACTCTCTATGAATTGAATGACATGATTTTGTAGTCTCCCGCATATACCTTATAAATGATCATTAGTAAGAAGCTACTCAGGTTATGCCTTGCTTTCTATCGTAATTTTATTGTGTAAGATCATGTTGTGGTTAGTTACATTGCTCAAGTCTCGTGTTATGTCTTGTCTTCTATCATGATTGTATGTCGTTATAGCATGTTTACTTGGCTTATTGATCGTATGAATGACTAGAAGCATGGACCATATGATATGAACCTACATGATCGTTATTTCCTCCTGGATTAGGTCCATGATAGTGTGATCAACTCCTCTTTGTAGGAATGCTTGTAGATTATCGCTTTAGCATGTTGGATGACGACATGTCGGTGTTTATTATCCTTTTTGTGACAAGAATCCATATCATGCCCATCTATTTTGTACTTGCCAAATAGCTATTGCTGATTATTTTGCACATAATATTGTTGTGTGTTACTTGTGTTGAATGGAGAATATGTGGTATAACTGAGTCTGGGAAAATGCATGTTTCATCCCAGTATGTGTTGATCTGCACTCACGCCCCGTATTCTAATCATGATGCCCATTACTTAGATTCGTATTATGCATCATTTAACTTTTCTCATGCTCCTATATCGTGGAATATGATTGAGTGATTTCTTACGCGTCGTCGTGACTAGTTGCATGCATATATCGTACGCTATATTGAGTTTTTAGCATCATGTAGGATCCTCGGTTGTGACTTGTGCGAACTTGTATCTTGCCTACGTTGTTGTTGATTTTCTCTTGAGATAGGTCCCTGATAGTGTGATTCTCCTCTTTCATATCATCTTAGGTGTTCTATTCATGGTTAGACTGATGTTGAATTCGATGAGCGACTTGCTTTTCGTGATGGTTATCTTAGCATGCTTACATGTTACCTCTCGGTAGTGTTTCCACATTACTCTATTTTATCATCTCGTGCTTGCATGGACATATTACCGGACACCTCGCATGATCACACACCACGCTATATCATGATTTCGCATACACATGATGCATGAATGTTAGAATGAATTTAGTCGAGTTACCTTGATTGTGCTCATGTTTGATGTGTGCTAGTAGTGTCTTGTAGGGCTTATGATTTCTAATATAACTCACTAAAGGATTACGTGTTGTACTTGTTCTATGATGTAATAACTATTGTACCATATATGTGTTGTATGATGGTTCGTCCCTAGTATGATTACCCTCTATCGCCCAAGATGTCCTCCTTGTTACTCTATGGTGCCCCCTCTTGCTATCATGAACGTTATGATGGGCTCCTTTGATGACTCTTGACTATGCTTGTATCACATCATGTATCGCTAGTATCATATAAGACCTGTGCATTTTAAATGTATCCCGTCATATGATTACATGTCATTCTTGACCTATTACGTAATCAATGTTATCAGATGTGATTGTTGTTATGCTGCTCTTATGTGTCCCCGCATGACGCTTAATCTGGCTGTTATATTATACCTCGACATGCCATGTTTGACCTCACCTAGGGATGTGTACACCATGCTTGTGCATTCGTCCATATACATGATACCTGTTATCCAATCCCGCATGACTTCGAATCTGGCATGATCATTATTAGTTTCGCATATCTCGCTTGAATTAGTAGGCATCTCTGCTTTCATGGAATAATAAATTGTTAGCTTGTATCACATGCATTAGTGTAGGATTTGATTGCGTCTTTTGGGATGAATACACATGTTATTCTCCTTGAGATAGGTACATGTTAGTGTGGGTTATTGTAATTGATATGCTCCATGATGAATTTATGCTACTTGTCGCGATTATAACCTGATAGAATTTCATAAGGGCATCGTTGTTATTCTCGGGTCAGAGTCTTGTCTCCAGTCTTGTCATCCTTTGAGCCTTGGTCTGTCTTTCTGAAGTGAACATTGGGTTTCCCCTTCCCTGTCATGTCACTCCCCTATCTCTGCTAACTTAGACTCCTCTGCGATACTTGGATGAGCGACCGCATGGGAAAGAAAATGGAAGGTGGGATAACGATAGAGCGATGCAGCAGAAGCGTGGGCCCATAACCCACGGGCCTCAGGATCAATGATGTCGGCGGGACAAGCACGTATCAAGGATTGCGGTCACTGAGTGCGATATGACTTGCGAGCGGGATTGTTCTCCGTTCGAATTGCTAACCCTTTTGAATTTGTTGACGACGATATTGCACTGACCTAGCGATGAGATTTATGTATTGATGGGTTGACTTGATAATGACCGTTGCCTGATTGCTTGTTGTCTATGATGATATGATTTGATGAATTATAGATCTCATGTACCATGATGTCTTGATGTGCTGCTACTTTAAGTTGTTAAGCATGATTTGAACTCCTTTGCCCGTAAAATGTGAACTACATATGTTAAGAAGCATGAATTGTATCGGATAAGGTTATAATGCAACATGTTAGCTTGACTTCATTATGTTCATATATGATGTTTGCAATGATTATTGAGCATGATGGTAAACTGAGACTTGTTGAACTCATGATGTTATGTTTATAACTGCTAGTTGACATGTTGTAGACCTTATGTTTGATGATTTTCATTATTGCTTCTTCCTTAAACCTGTGGGTGAGGTCATTGGTAGCGTGGTAGAAGAGTGGTGAAAGAGCTTGAGTGATTAGGATGATCAGGGATGTTATGAGATAAGTCGCAAGAGAGATGTAGGCTTAGGAGAGACAGAGTGAGTCTTGGGATTTATGAGAGGCAATGCTTGGGCGATTCTATTAAGCTTTTGGGTAAATCTTTGGTGGGGGTATGGTTAGCTGGGCATGATGTTTGTGATGTCTTGTGAAGTGTGAGAGTGTAAGAAATGACCCTTGAGAGTATTCAGTACATAGTATAAGGGGGTACTCGGGCGTGAGGTTAGAGATAGGAGCGAGTTCTTAGAGGTGGATGGTGCGAGGTAGTGCTTGGTGGAATGAGAGGCGAGATTGGAGTATCAGAATGAATTGAGATTTCTTTAGGGAATTTTGTCTGCGTTGATGTTGGTGAGTCTAGAAGAAGGTTGGTCTTGGCTTGGGAATTGGAAGCGAGCGAGCGGGAATTGCGTTTTATTTGAGTGGTGATGATGTCACGATCTTCTTGCTTATGTGATTTCTTAATATATATGCTGGTATGATGTTAGATAGCAACCATGACAAATCTGATATGGAAAGATATTACATGTTGATATGCAATACTGAAATCTAGTTGGTAGTGACAAATGTTATCATGGTATATTGCTGCGCTGCTATGTTGTTTTAGAAGCATGATAGGATGTGTTGTGATATGATATATGAGATAATGCTGTGTTATTATATGGTTGGCAAGCATGATTATTGATATATTAAATGATGAATATGACTCAGCGCATGAATATGACTCGTATATATATGAGGTGATAGTGTATGTCTACCTAATGACTAAATGATCGTTATATGGTGTTGTGACGAGTTGAGATGATATCTGGAGAGCATGTTGACATTTTGATGTTGATATACTGCTTGATCTTCCCTTTTGTCGAATCTTAATAGCATGACCTTGTTTGTATTGATGTGGTTATAATTAGTTTTGTTTCATTGACTTATGATGAAATTCCGTTGTGACTGACCCTACTATGATTGCGGTGTTGATATGCGATAGTGAGATACCTTTTATGATTTATGGTGTGATGTCGAGACGTTGTTATGATTTTGATATGTTGTTGAGATGCACATTATAACCTTTAGTGTGATTTGGAGATGCTTGATGTGACCTTGAGGCACTGTGTGGGTACATAGTTGAGACTTGTCGTATGATGTGTTGGTTGGAGATTGATTGGTTTAAGCTGTTATGCATTTCTTATGGCGTATGAATCTTGCTTGAATGGAGATTGATGGATTGATTTGATTCTTGAAACTAGGAAGAGAATATGGGATTAGCCCTTAGAGGTGGATGATTCCACCTCCCAACTTCTGAATTTGATTCATTGATATGCGGGAAACTGATTGGGTTTTTGTGGATTTTGAGGAAATCTTGATTTGGAAGGATTTGACTTGTTTTGGTGAAAGGCTGCTTGATTAGATATGGGATTTGAATATTTTGAACGATTCTGAAAAAGGACCAACTTTGATTGTAAAAGAATGAACGATATCGAGAATTTTGAGGCTAATCCTTATTTTCAATTACGGAATCTCTTTAGAAACTTTTAAAACCCGGGCAACTCTATGATACTTCACGAAGTGGATACAAGCATTTTATGAGGGCGCTTGTAGGGTGCTTGCTAAGACCCAGTGATGACATTGTAGAACTTTTATAGTTGTGGCACTTCCGAAAAGTCGAAACGAGGATGGGATAGGGGCGCTTATCGCATACTTGTCAAGGCCAATTAGAGATGTCACGACCGTGACTAGGATGTTGTGAGAATCTCGGAAGACGCAACCGAGATGATTACAAGATTCTGGACATGGCCCTTGGACTCATCAATTTAAAACTTCATCCCCTACTTTATTTTGGTTTTAGTCTCGGGGACGAGACTTGTTTTTAGAGGTGGATGATGTAAAGGCCCGGATTTTTAAATAATAAATAATATAAATAATATAAATGAATTTAAGTCGAAAAAATAATAAGATAAAATAAACTAAAAATTCGAATATTTCAAGAAAAACTCGTCCTTAATTTCCTAAATCGAAATTGAAATCCTTAAAACGAGTTCCGGCATTATTTAACTGGAAATTTAAAATATGTTATACTATGCTTTTATATACCGAAAATTGAAAAATAATGTCCGGATTTCATTATTAAATTCTAATTGAAAAATTTAAATTATATTTGAAACGAATCGAGATAAGACCGAGAGAGCGGGGTTCGGGTTTTACCTTTCGGTATTCCTAATTTTTGGTTTGGGACTACTCTTTGTCTTCTTCCCCTTTTTCCTTCCCCATTTTTGATTAGCTGCACTCTCTTTCCCCATTCTGAATTTAGACAGATGAAGACAGTCATCCTCCCCCATTTTTAGACAACACCCACCCTTCTTCCTCCCCTTCCTCACAACTTATGCCTCACCATTTTGGCAAAATTCCAAGGCAGAATCCTTACCTTTGCTCAGACAAATCCCACGCCTACTGCAGGTGCAGATAACCCACCCCATTTCAAATCTGAAAGACCAACCATTGTCCCAATTCAAAAGATGTAGACCCTCAGCAACCCATCTCATTTTATTCTTCTTCCCATTCACTCCTCCCCCTTCACACCACCTTCCTCCTCTCTTCGGTCCAGCAGTAGCCGCCGTGAGCGCCCCGCCACCACCAGCTCCTCCTCGGCTCCACTCCCCCTTCGTTTCCGCTGCGCTATCATCACTGCCGAGCCGCCCAGGAGCCCAGTGCCGTCTCCCTTCACCGCCTCTGTTTCGCCGAGAGGAAACCAAGGCTCCCTCGCCCTCTTCCTCGAGCAGCAGTCGAAGCCCATCGCGCAAGAGCACCCAGAGGCCTCCTCCCTCTTAGTCGGAGCCGGGATCCACCCTCAGGGCCCGTCGGAGCCGCGTCGCACCTCACCGCCCCTAATTCCGCTGCGCCAGGTCGATCTCCCTTCTCATTCGATTCCGACTCGATTCCTTCATAAAGGTGCTCTTTTATAACGCTTCTCTTCGACCTAGGCAATTTCCGGCGTAAATCCGTCTCCGGTCGAACCCAACGAGGCCAATCTAGTTCCAATCGAACAATTTCCGGCGAGCCCTCGAAGCTCTCGGTGAGGAACCTCTCCTTCTCCTTTTTCCTTGTCGAATCCGGGTCTTTGTTGTTGGGTCTGGGTCGGGAGTAAGGTCGCCGGCGAGCCTGGCCTTCTTTTTCTTTCTCCCGTCTTTCCGCCGGTGAGATGCTCAGATGCCCAGTCGTCCCTTGGGGAAGGAGACGGGTTCGGTTTTATTTCTTTCCTTGGGTCCGGTTCATCCATTTTCTTTTAGTTCCCGGTTCGGTTTGGTTCATTTTAAACAAATCAGATTTGAGCATGGGTTGGGCTTGGGCTTTGGGCCAGATATGAATCCGGGTTCTGGGTTGGGTCTAATCTCCTCATTTTCTTTCCTTTCTTTTGTTTGGGCTGGGTTGTTTTATTTAAAAGAGGTTGTTGTTTTATGTTATTATGTTACATCATTATACTATATGTTATGTATTAATTGTTGTTAGTTTCATTATAATAACTATGATTATATTTTTCTGCCTTTAAGAAATATATTTTCTGAAATTTTGATTATCCATTTTTAAGTGCTTAAAATAATATTATTGAACTATGTATTTTGTGAGGAGTAAATATGTGATCTTGGAAGTTACAAGAGGATCTATTGTTATTAATTTATAAATATGTTTTGGTGTTTATTTTAGTTTAATGCAATTTGGTAAAACCATATATAGGGTTTTAGGTTTTGAAATAAAATGCCGGGATCATTTTAATAATATGATTTTGGAGAAATTGGTTAAGGGTTTAAATATGTACTGTCGGGATTATTTGTCTTGGTTTGTTGATGTTTGTTTTGAGAAGCAAGTTTGGAAATACGGTTGGTACGATTTTATCAATGGGTTTGATTGGAAGTAAATGCTTTTGGTTGATGTTTCGGAATGGGTTTTGAAAAATGGTTTTACCGTCGTTTGGTTTTGAAGACATTGAGAACTCGGGTTCGTGTGTGTGAGAATGTTGGTTCAGTAACTTATAGAAATGGCTTGATGATAGGTGTTTAATGCTTTTGGATCGCTTTGGACTTTGCATTTGGGCCTTGCTTGCGTTATTTTGCTGATCTGCATCTTCAGGTAAGTTCCCTAGGGGGCTTACTCAGGTTGGACATTCATGCCTGTTGTTGCATTTTATGTTAGGTGTTGCATATGCATAAAAGCATGCCATGTAGTATCATGTTTAGGTTGCACTAATTGATTGAGCATCTGTTTACTTTATGCGTTTGAAACAGAACGGCCGTTATCTGTGATAGTCCTAGAGTCTTTGCTAGGGTCATAGGGTAGCCCAGCCTCATCGGGTACCCTGAGTCAATCGAGTCATGACTTCCTTATATTATGCCTGCGGGCTTTATTGTGGAGCGGGTTAGGCATGCGTGCCGCCCTATTATGAATGAATGCATTCACGAGCTGGCCAGTCTCCACCTATCGGAAGGGGTGGAGGTAGGAGAGGGATATGCCGTTGGCATTGTCTTGGGCCCTTTACAGTATTTCTGCACATTATTATGAATTAGGAGCATGCTAGTGTGTTTGAATTTCGTACTGCATTAGAGCATCTTTATTAGGTATAGCACATACTATGTGGCCTCAGCGAGGACTGCCGGTCCCGCATGAGTGGCTCGATCTGACTCCTTTCCCCGTTCTTCTTTTAAAGGTATTCTCTGCAGATTTGAGTGCTCGATGTCTATATGACGGGGTTCCCTGTTGGCGAATCGAAGAATCTGGCTAATATCCTAATTTAGTAAAATGGTAATTAAACACTCATGCTTTGGTTTTGACCGGTTCTTCCGTGACACTTGTATCTTTACTCTGTTTTCGCCTTACTTCCGTTTGAAATGGATTCCACGACATAGTCTTAGGACAGGTCAAGGGTACCCAACGGCCCTTCGATGTTTTAGGGTTTGAAATCCCCCTTTATTATTGACATAAAAATTGAATTTGAAACCTCGACCCGTACCTGGATTGCAAGATCCGAACAAGGGGTTTTTTTCTCCCTTGAAACGTAACCCGGAAATTATAATTCTGGGCCGTTACAATAAGAGAGAATAAATTATTGTCGGAAATATTACAAGTTCTTTTAAAGTTAGACAAAGTAAAATGTAAAAATTTACTTCCACCTATTTTGAGTTGGTATCCATTCTACACATATAAAATTGGAGAAGAAAAACATTTAATTTCACATTGGGAGCATAAAATTAAATTGACTTTACCCCTATATGTAGATATAAATTTGAAATGCTTTATCCAAAATACTCAATAAAAAAATATTTTGTGTGTGTATGACATTAGATAGTTATGTACTGTAATAAAGAGAAATAAATTGAGTTTTGTTTTCTTGTTCCTCCCTCTCACTTCTACCAACTTCCAACTCCACACCCAACCCCTCCCCCCCCCTGTATTATATATACTCATTCATTACTTCTCCCCTCCCTCCCTCCCTCCCATTTCCTCCTCTGCTTTCGTCTCTCAGATCTTCAATTTCTTCCGGTAAATCTCTCTCTCTCTCTCTCTCTCTCTCTCTCTCTCTAGCGTTTGTGTTCTTTGATTCCTCTGCATCGGTTAGCTAATCCGACACCGCCGATCGCCGATCTTTCTTCAAATTAAACTCGCTCCTTCTCCATTTCCGGTTCTGTGTCGTCCCGATTGGAATTCGGCGCCATCAGATCCGATTTCGCTTGTTTCTTTACTTGTTCCTCTTTCACAGTTGCGGCGGATTAGCGCAGGGAAAATGGCCGGCGAACATTTGAGCGGCGGCGTGGCGAGAGGTCGCTGGAATCCGCAGCTAATCGAGCGCGATTTTAGGTTGGGAAAATGCATGGTGAAATCGGGAGCGATTGAAGGCGGTGTGAGACTGACTAGTATTGAGAGATTCCTCACGGCAATCACGCCTCGTGTTCCTGCTCACTGCTCCTCTAAGGTCTCTACTCTCTCCTTTTCAATTTCAATCACATTTCGGTTATTTTCGCCCTTATCCGAAATGTAAAGCGGCATTACCCTGTTATGATAAGTTAAAACATGTTCATAAAGTATGATAATATTATTATTAATACCGGTTTTTCTGTAGATAGGAAGCTACAAATTGAAAGATTTTTCAAATATAAATAATTTTATTCATTATTAAATGTTTTATGCATCGAAATATAGAGAATCTTTTCCAATATGAATTGTTTATTCTATGCTATAGGATAGAAAAACCGTTATTAATAATGCCAATTATTTAGCAATCCAAACAAATCTCAATTTAGGATAACAGTGACAAAACCATCCCTTGTTAATGCAATTTTGCACAAAAACACCCTTTGTTTTGTAAATTGCATATAAGCCCTTTATCTATGTTTGATTTTCCCCCTAAATCACCACTCATACTCATTTTATCGTTATTAAAACGTTATTGGTGAAGATCAATGTTGAACTTTCCGTAGAGTTTATTTTTATCCTATAATGGGAGGCTAAAATGAGGGATGATTTTGTTTGTTTGTAGACGGCAATGACGGATTGGAGGGGCTCTAATGTGGGATACGAATCTCACTTTGTGCTGGCTGATTTGTGGGAATCCTTCAAGGAATGGAGTGCTTATGGGGCTGGAGTGCCATTGCTGCTAAATGGTCGCGATTATGTCGTTCAATACTACGTACCTTATTTGTCCGCCATTCAGATTTATGTTGATCCTACAAAATCCTCGCCTATTTCCAGGTATCTCCTTTTCTTGGCTATTATGATTTTTTCGTAAACCAAATGTCGGACAGACATTATTCAAATGCCATGCTTTTGGTTGAGATTATGCCTTGGATTTGTTGTTCTTAGTGATTTTAGCTCTATCAGATCTTGGTTTCCAAATTGTTGCTTTGGCTCTGTTGGGTGTTTTTACAGTGATGCTGCTCTTGTTGGATTTGAATTTGTTGCAAATAATTTCAAATCATGGTTGAGTTTTAGCGTTTGTTAGTTGCTTACTAATTACTAAATGAGCATTGATAAGGCTTTGAGATATGGAAATAAATAAGTAAATACATTAATAAATACTACAAATATGGACCATCTTGTTAGAAGTTTGCATCATATATCATAAATGTTGCAAATATGGAACATTTTGTTAGAAGTTTGCATTACCATAGGGATTGTTACTGAAAGAAATATTAAAGTGATAGGAAAGTAAGTCATGCACTTTTTCTTGGGTCTTATTGCCTTACGTTTGTCTTCATAGACATGAGACAAAAATTAAGGTCCCATTTATTTCTTAAAGTTTCAATATATTTTTTTGACGGGGGCTTAAAGTTTCAATATGTTTGTTAAGATACTCTGCAAACTAAAACTAAGCAGCAACAAAATCATCTCTGAAGTTTGTTAAAAAAATTAAAACAGTTTTCCCTACCCTAAGACTTTATTTCCTTCTGAGTGGATGTGTGTAGATAACTTGCATGATATATTGTGTTCAGAATATAGCATATATAGATCAAAACAAAATATTAGTTTCTTGTAATTACGAGGTGCGTGCCTTTCAACTTTAGCCCTATTCGACTTTTGTTATCTTCACTTTCTTATTGAATAACCTAGGTGAGCTCTGAGGTTTACACTCCATATGTTGTATTGATGATTTATATGTTGGCATAGATAGATGTGCTTTTCTATAACAATCATATCATTAGAGCCGCCAATTGGCATGGCGTTCTTTCTTGTGTAAGAATTTTGGTCACATCGGTAATTTATATTTTGGGATCGATAGATGTGATCCATCATTCATAACAATTATGTAACTAGAGCCGCCATTTGGTTTGGCGTTCTTTTCTTGTTTAAGAATTTGGTCATAATATCGATGATTTATATGTTTGGGATAGATAGATTTGATCTATAAAAATTATATGACTAGAGTTGTATGATGCGCCGTTCTTTTCTTGTGAAATGTATTAAATTATTAATAAACTGTTGTCCGTTATTGTTGCGGAGTTTGAGGTTCACAATTCTCGATTATTTTTTGTCATTTCTTTGTTGGAAATGGATATATCATCTAGGACAACTCCATTAATAATGCCATTTTCCTTGGTGTTTATTTCCTTAGAAAGATTGGGATAGAAAATAGTCTACATGGAAATTTATCATTAGATTGTTATCCATTATTGTTGGGGAACCAGAGGTTTTCAATTCTTGATTATATTGAGTTGACTGATTGGAAAATGATATATCATCTTGGACAATGTCATGAGTAAGTGAGTAACCATATTTCAACGTGGCATTTGTTTGTATGGAAAGATAGGGTGGAAATGAATATATATTAAGGGATATATCCATGGATGTAGGGTTCATTGTATAGCAGGTTGATCTATAATGGATATATCCATGGACGTGGAGTTTTATTGCATCCTACAACAAACTGATTTGGTCTTTTGTTTTTCTTTTAGTAGCACAAAAGTGGCTCTTCCTTCTATTATGCGGAGAAGTCAGGAAAATGAAGGCAAATGTATTGTAAAGGATTCAAGGGTGCAACACATTTCTTGCCATCAAACAACTGATTTATGGCCTAAAATGGAGAATAATACTTTGAAAGACCAGCCAACTGATGTCAAGGAAGGTTTCTCTGGTGATGATGATGGCGGGTCTGTTAATTCTCAGGGGTGTTTGCTATATCAGTACCTTGAACAAGATACTCCTTTTAGCCGTGACCCATTATTTTGCAAGGTATTCCCTAAGCTTAAGGAGAATTATTTTTTCCTTTTCTTGTTTCCTTCTTATGCATGTTTTTTCCTTGTCTTTGATTGGAACAGATATCTGACCTTGCTTTAGATTTCCCTGAGCTGAGGAATTTGCGGAGTTGTGATATGCTGTCTACTAGTTGGATTTCTGTGGCATGGTATGCATTATGACCAGTGTTCTTAAAAGTATCCATGTATATGAATTGAGTGTGTAATCCTCATTGCTATATATGGACTTCTTTAGGTATCCAATATACCGAATCCCAACCGGACCGCCAATTAGAGATCTAGAAGCGTGCTTCTTGACATATCATTCTTTAAGTACACAACCTTTGCCTTTGGGAGGTAAGCTGAATAATTTATATCCCCCCCCCCCCCCCCCCCCCCACTGAAAGAAGACAAATATGATTATTTTTTGGTTCAGTCTACATAAGCAAGATTTAAGTACCTAATGGAACCTGATCAGCTAGATTTGATTTTCAGACTTGTTTTAGGAACTTCTAGGTGATGCATTTCCGTAAACTACTAGCTAACGTAGGCTTTAGTTTAAATTCTGTTACATTCTTACCATTTGTAAATTTGTGAATGATGGCTTAAGTGTGTTCTTGGTTTACATTTTCAACCTCTAACAGATGCTAGTGGTGTTCAAGCACCGATTTTGACAAATCCAAATGGGATAGATGGCATCCCCAAGATCCCTCTTCCTAGCTTTGGACTTTCATCATACAAGTACAGAGGATCTATGTGGACCTCCGGTAGCAGTAGTGGCCAGCAGATGGTGAACTCCCTCTCGGAGGTGGCTTCTAATTGGCTGAGGGCTCTTCAGGTCCATCATCCTGATTACAACTTTTTCGCAAGTAGAAGGTAGTTTAGTTTGCTACCGTAGAATCTATGGTCATTAAACACAACCATGGGGAAAAAAATATGTTCCAGTAGAATGTGAATAGAAAAACAAAAATCTAAGCAAAGGTATGTAGGAGAAAGTAGTGTAAGTTGAACCTATGAACTTGGTTTCTATGCTTTGATCGCATCTGCTTACCTCATTTGCTAATTTAAATATCCTTATTCCTTTTTTTTGGTGAAGAAATATCCTTATTCCTTATCTTCAACACATTAGCAACGTCTTTCCTAGCTGAAAAGTAATACAGTATTAGGATTAGTGAAAACGAGCGCGTTGCGGAGGGACTAAATTACAAATTTTGAGAAATAAGGTATATAATATATAATACACAAATTTTTACGTGGGAACTCGAGTATCGGAAGAAAAACCAAAATCCATTATCAAATAAAAAAATGGAAAAAGGAGAATATCCTTGGGGATTTTCCTTAACAACCAAGCGTTGACTTTTCTTTCATATCTGGGTTTCTTAATTATTCATTATTATTTTAGTGAGCCATGTCTATCCTCTGCAATGATAGAATGACTTAGAAAATTTCTATTTAACGTACGTTCATATTGAATATAGAATTGAAGAAACCCTTGACTAAGGGTTCTTCGATTATCAATCCCAAACCCTTGCTTTCATGCTTCAACTTCTTGTTCTTAATTTCATTCATTCATCCCAACAAATCATCCAAACACAAATTCAAAATACAAGAACAATTGAAAACCGTCGCTGAATCCAGGAAGGACCGTCGCTGCTACTAAAGGAAGAAACGTCGTTGCTCCGCCAGAACTAGGGTGGGCATTCACCTAGTTGCGACAGCGACATATCTGCAGCATTTGGTTTTTGTGTTCCATTTGGATATCTGTCCTGTAATTCATATCTTACATTTACTACCCTTGTTCCATACTAAGAGAAATCAAAGGATATTGCATTGCAAGATCGGGACGATCATAAATCGTTAGGCTTGATTCTAAGTCCACAGACGAAAGATCGAGAATAGCAACGCATCAGAAGAATATGAAAGATAGAAGATCTTTATAGAACCTATACCATCTTTAACCCACTATTAACAAATTCCACCTTTCGGTAACTTTCAACCAAACATAGCCGACATGACCCATACAAACCAAGTTCAAATGAGGGTGTTAATGCAACCCAACCTGCATTAATAATATAAATTTTATGAAATTCTACTCTATCATGATTACTTGTTTAATTTTTGTTAAACAAATAAAATTTGCTTAATATTTAAATCTTAATCATTTTAGGTTTTTATATTATAGTATAGAAATATCGTATTATGCCTTAGGGCTCGTTTGGTTCAATGTGAAAACTGAAATTCTCGGAAAGTTTCATGGGAATTAAATTCCCATGAAGTCTAATTCACCGGAATTGTGAAAATATGTTTGGTTAACTTTTTATTTTAGAGGATTAAATAAGAGAATTGAAAATTTTTAAATAGAAAAGGGTGGAATTGCAAGGGGAGTAGGTAATTTAAATTCATTTGAAATGGAAGAATTTAAATTCTTGGAAATTTAACTTCCTGGGTTTTTTTGCGGAAAAAAATCCAACCAAACACATATTTTAGCCACTTCCTGAGTTTTTTTACTTCCTAGGTTTTTCCATTGCCAACCAAACGAGCCCTTACTCATTTGGGTATGGTTAAATTTTGTTAGATTTTGATTCCCATTTTATTTGAAAGAAACCTCAAATTGCCAATCTTGGGAGGCAATTAGAGAGGAGGATTAGAGTTGAGTTACCAAAAACCATAGAGGGGTAAAGCATGCACCATGAATATTGAAAGAAGTCATCCACAATTCTAAGGCCGTGTTTGTTATGCCATATATAAATTAAACTAGTGTAGGTCACGTCCCATATGTAGAAAATACATGCATTAATATAATATTATAATTAAATAATCCAAATAGATTCAAATAAATAAAAAATAATATAAATATAAGTCATTTTTTTCATCAAAACATAATATAGGTGTAAATAAAATTAGTTTGACAGATTTTGTATAATCTAAATATCTTTTATTTAGATTCACTCAAAATATAAATAGAATTCACTTTTATAAGGTAAAATATTTTTTTTGATCCATCGTTAATTTAATCTTATGTAATTTAATAGATAGCTGAATTTTAAAAAAATTAATATTTTCATTAAATATGCAGTATATATTTATTACACTAGTTTACTAAAATATCTAGACAATGATGGATTGTGGCTTTATAATATTTTAATAATTTATTTGGACCTAAAAAATAATATAGATATAAATAAAATAATAATTATTAAATAATTGATATTGGTATAAATAATTATTTCCACCAAAAAATAATCTAGATATAAAAATAGCATCTATCAAATACTATATATTTATCTATTAATATTTTTCGTATGTATGATTATGAAATATTTTTATTTATATTTTTTCAATTAACTAAAATATATACAGATAGATTGTGACTTATATATCTTTCTATAACTATGACAATATATTATTTTATTACTTTTTCCCCTAGAATCAACCACAACGCGCCACATAGGACGTTGTGCATCAGTTTTAGTATATGTATAATATAATATAATGTATATAGATAAGGTAGCATCTCAACTTTTAAAAAAAAAAATTTGATAAGGTAAGAGTTAGGGTAGAGACAGACCCTACTAGACCATCATATAAAAGCATCCTTGTAGATGAGAATGTGCAGTATATAGGGTTTTTTTCGGTATGTGGCTTGAAAAAAATGAAAAAACTTGAACCCTTCTAATTTTAATTGAGTTGAGTATCCAGTTTGCCTTGTTTGTGTGTGTGTGTGTGTGAGAGGACCACTTCTAGAAGTGGTCCTCTCACACACACACACACACACACACACACACAAATAAGGCAAACTGAAAGGAGAATTTCTATGGGGTATTTACAAAACTAACCTAAAAAACCAGTTGTGTTGCCCTCTCTATCCCTTCTCCATATTATTTGCAAAAGGTTAGTCCAAATTCTTTTCATTTTGCAGCCCAGCCGGTTACATTAAGGAGAGACACCGGTTGAATTGATGGAGGAGAGAGAGGGAGACGTGTGGATGGGGAGAGAGTTGACAGTATTTTTCAAAACTGTCACCTCAACTGCCTAGGAGAGTGGTTTATTATAGGGGAAGGTTGGAGCCCGACTGTTTCTCCATCTCTCTCTCTCATACATTTCAAAACTGAAGGAAGAAGTGGAAGGGTTTCGAAGAAGAACTAGAGCAAGGCGGTAGAGGAGACGACGAAGAAGCGGAAATCAAACCCTAACGCCCCTGCACACAAGTGACGACAACAAGTAAGTAAAGCCTAAACCCTAAAGCCCCCGAATAATTACCGATTGAATAAAATATTAGGGCGAGAACTGTAGTTGCAGATCCAAATGTGTTTGCCATTGTTTGGAATGTAGAAATCAAGTAAGTTGCGGAAAGGGATTTGAGGTTCCCTCTGTCATGTAAGTTTCAACCATCGGCATGTAGACATCAAGGGCTGGAAAGTTTCCGAAAGGGATTTGACAAGGGGGATAGAAGGGAAATTGGGGGAAAATAACAATTGGTCTTTAACATTGGCTGGGGTTAAATGGATAAATTGGGGGAAAACAACAATTAGTTGGATGGAGAAATTGGGGGATTTGGGGGAATTTTCGACATTGGAAGATTTGGGGGTTTTGGGGGAATTGGGGAAAATGGGGAAAGGCGCTTGCGTATTATGAAAATACCAGGAGTAGTGCGAGTTCGAAATGTTTACTTTTGAGATACCTTCGAACATTGGACTGAGTTCAGGGGAGACTTGATTACATGTCATGTTTGATTTATGTCATGTTTTTACTAGTCAAATGTCATGTTTATAACATTTACTGTCATGTTGCTTGATAGTCCTAAGGTTTTGCTTCCCAATTGTGCAGGATATCAATGACAAGCGAACATGTCGACTTCCCGCTCTATAAAAAGAGTTCCCCTTTCACATACAACAGGCGAGGTATAGTGTGCGTAGTGTTGATCAACGGAATACAGTAGTGTCGATGTGCGACTGATAGTTGTGCGTAGTTTTGCAGGCCATCTATGCTGTCCCCGAGGACCAGCACTACAAGGGCCGTGTAAACCAGTACGGCCGGCCGGCAATACTTGCAAACCTGGACAACTACCTAAGCGAGGGGGACTGGAATCGGTTGATGGCAAGCCCGTTGGCCGCCATTGCGAGGCTTGGTTCACGTGTCCAGTTCTCAGCCCAACTGGTGCACTACGTCCTGCAACGCCAGCTGCGGACGAGAAAGGATCATAAGAGCTGGTACATAATACACGGCAAAATAGCTCGGTTCTCCATCCAAGAGTTCACGCTGGTGACCGGGCTTAAGTGCTCATTCATGTTGCTGCCCGAGGAGAATGATGGGGACAGGTCGGCCGTGAAGGACTTCTTTGGGGTGGAGAAGATGAGGATGGAAGAGTTCGAGGTGGAATTCCTAGTGGCGATGAAGGGCAGAGAGCATTCTCCCGGGATGAAGTTTAAGTATGCGTTGATGATGCTGGTTGAGGGGGTGCTATTTGGGAAGGATCCCCGCAACTACATTCATGGATGGGTGGTGAATATGGTGGCCGACGTCGACACTTTCTTGCGATTCCCGTGGGGCAGGCACTGCTACGAGAGGACCCATGAGTTCCTAAAAAACGTTGTTGAGCGCAAGCTCCAGCATGGGGTGAAGGGCCCTCGGCCGTCATATTTTTTAGCTGGCTTCCCCCTCGCCTTTCAGGTATTGGCTTATATTTCAACTGGACATACTAAGGATTTCAACTAGACACGCTTATAATTTAACTGGACACGCTTATAATTTAACTGGACACTTTTATATTTAAACTGGACACACTTATATTTACACTGGACAGATATTGACATCCATGCCCTGTGTTTTATGTAGTTGTGGGCTTACGAAGCTTTCTATCCAATCCGATCCCAATTTGCTGCCGTCCTTGATGCGAATGCCCACCCTCGGTGCCTGCGGTACGCGTCGAAAGAGCACAACATCAAGTACGAGTTAATCGTCAGCCTCATGGTGGAGGAGAAGGACGAGCTGAAAAGCTTTGACCTTGATGACAGTGTGCAGACAGTGTTAATCCCCGATGACTTTGAGGCGAAAAAACGGGTGATGCACGGGGCTATCTACCCTAGAGAGAAGACCGACATGTTCTTCGACAACCTCCATCGCGAGTACAAGAAGGGTGCGCACACGGGGCGACAGCGGAGACTGCCACCCAGGAAACGACCCAGGCAGCCCCCACGCAGGAAGAGACACATGGGCCATCGGTGGGTGATTTCTCATAGATGTTGTTGAAGATGGATGACCGGCAAGAGAATTACGAGCTGACTTCGCTGCGAGGATCAAGCCCCTTGAGGATGCCATCCGCCAGCTGCAGAGGACGGGGAGGGAGGGAGTGGACGAGTCCGACCACGCAGTCTCGCTGGGAAGGGCGGCATCGTCGGCGGCGAAGGAGGTAAGAGTTTCCTCAGCCTTGGATAGCACCTTTGGTCTAATAGTCATTTAGTTGGTTACCCATTACTGTACTTCGTACGATGTTCGTAGGTTGATGAAAAAGCACAGAGAAAGGAGAGTGAGCAGCAGGACCAAGTGGATGAAGAAGCAAAGCCAAAGTATAGTGAGAAACATGGCCAAGGGGATGCGAGCAAGGACCAGGAGATCACCTCTGAGGTAGCTGGGGACAAGGGGGAGAAGAAGGACCAAGGGGATGAGAACAAGGAGCAGGACAAAGGGGATGCTGACACAGTTTCTGTGGACAAGAGGGGGAAGAAGGACGAGGAGGTGAAGAAGGGCAAGAAGCCCCCGAAGGGGAAGAAGGACGGAAAGGGGACAGCCGACGTTGCCCACGTCCCCACCCAGACAAGCGCTGAGGTATGTCAATTCTCGTCAACTGTCATGTTATGGTTATTCAAATATCATGTTATGGTGGTTACGTGTCATGTTAAAATTTTCCATTTGTCATGTAATTTACAACCGTGTGTGCAGGACGATGGTGACCGGGATGCCCAAGGTGTGAC
This sequence comes from Persicaria maculosa, assembly GCA_963922045.1. Taxonomy (NCBI): domain Eukaryota; kingdom Viridiplantae; phylum Streptophyta; class Magnoliopsida; order Caryophyllales; family Polygonaceae; genus Persicaria; species Persicaria maculosa. Next base: position 41,926,294 of record OY998262.1, on the reverse strand, counting down.
GAAGGCCAAAGGTGGCCGCATGGATAAAAAGGGGAAAGCGGTCCTCGGCGATGCACCCACCTAGAAAACAAGTGAGGTATGTGACCTCACTCCGACCGTTATTATTGTCATGTTGAAATTTTCCTGGTGACATGTTGAAATTTTCCTGTTGTCATGTTGAAATTTTCCCGTTGTCATGTGGGTGTAGGGTGACATGGACACGGAGGAAACCTCTCAGGTCGAGCCGCTAACGCGGAGGGGGACGAGAGCCCGTAAGGTTACTGCTGCATTTGCTGGGCACGAGGTCACTCAGCCTCTGAAGAAGCCACGGGTGAGCAAGTCGAAGACCAAATTGGACGCCGTTGGTCGTGGCCTTGTGACTAGGGCAGAGGTGGAACCTACGACGCTTGGATGAAAGAGGGCACAAGTCCTACACGGTCTATCGAGGGTACCCTCCTCGAGAAGAAGTTCTTCCTAGATCTAGAGGCGCCGACGAACTGGGTAACCTCTGAGGTAAAGCTCCTCGCCGCGCGAGTCTTTTTTGTTGCCTCACATATCGAGCACCTCCCCCTTGATGTACCTCTGACATGTGAGTTTTGTACCGCTGCACATCGAGCAGGCATGCGCAATCCTTCGCAGGGCCATACTCACCGACCCGATGTTCGCATCCGTGGCCGTGCTCGACAATTTCTTCCGGGTTTTGCTGGAGCGGCATACATGCTTGGTGGTCGAGGACGAGTTGAAGCTGTACATGTATGGTGTGCTGCTAGAGCGGTTTCCCAAGCCTTGGGCCTCCGTGGATCGCATCCTGCTCCCCTGGAATTTGAAGAACGAGCACTCGGTGGCTCTCGAGATCAACTTCGCCGAATGGACCATGCTTGTCTTTGACCCCGACACGAACTTGATAAGAGAGCGCCGGTTGACCCAATTGTTGAAGCCCGTGACGCACCTCCTGCCCACCATGTTCGCCGTCCACCAGGAGATGCATGCCAAGCACAAAGCCAATGTTGCCCGCCCCCTCACCCTCACCCGCGTGAAGGGGATCCCGCAAAACAAACAATCGTAAGTGCCTGTCCCACTTCCCTCGTTTTTTGTAATGTTCCCGAATATCCCCGCATATATCCATTGACGCAAATGATGACCGTGTTTAGGGGAGACTGTGGCCCGTACACGATCCGGTACATGCAGCAGCTCGCTATAGGGGACCGCGTCTTCGATGGCTTGGACGACGACTTCATCGCTGCATACCGTCAGCTGCTATGCGTCTCTATCTTCCACCTTGGCTTCGGTGTCAGCAACGATCCTCAGTAGTCCCCTCGTCCTTATGTGAAGGAGTGAACATTGTTGGTTTACATGGTTGTAGTTGCCGTTAACATTAATACTGTCTTTGGATTCCGATGTTTTGTTGACATTTCTACCTCCTTTTGCACTGTTTGGGATGGATGTTTTAGATGGTCGTTTTAGATGGATTATTGATATCGTTAATTTTGAACATCTTTCATTACCTCTGTCGTTTTATATGGATGATTTAGGTTTATTGATATTGTTAATCACATACACTTCATAAAAACTTATCAACAAATACGTAGACGCTGTCATGTCGACAACATTACCTGTCATGTCTTAAACATTACCCGTCAAGTTTGAAGCCGTTGACATAACAGTTACTACCAAAATGCTGCAACGACACACACATCAACACACTTTCCTACGTAGACGCAGTAGTACCCCCAGATGCATTCATGTCCATCTGACTAAAACCCAAAACCCACAGACGCATTCTAGTCCAGCTGACTAAAATCTAAAACCCACAGATGCATTCACATCATGTTAATCCTAGTTGATCGTCATGTTTTTCCTACCTGATCGTCATGTCTTGTCCCATATATCGTCTAGTTCGTCCGGCGCTTGTATCTCCTTTCCCACTGCGAGGGGTAACGTCTAGTCTTGGGTCTACCCGGACGGGCCTTCACACGGGGCGGGAGGCAGGTCTCTTTGGCAATTTCCGGGGGCACCCTCCATGTGTCTCGAGACGAAACTGGGTACAAAACCTCCGCGTAGCAAGCACGCCACGCCTCTGCCTTGTAGAAGTCATTGACTAGTGAGTGGACGTCTACCCCGCGCAATTGTACAGCAGCAAGTGCGTGCGCACAGGGGTATTGGTCGACGTTGAAGCGTCTGCAGCTGCATAATCGTCCCGTGAGGTTGACAAGCCAAGTGGACTGACCATTGCGTACCTCGAACTCGTGGGGGCTGAGCGGCCTGGCCAACATCGACAGAGACTCAGCGAAGTTTGCTTTAATGGCATTAGCGACCCAATCGCTGACAACTTTCCCAGGTTTTGAGTTGCTCTCTCTCCGCTTCACGAACCACTCCCCGACGGTCTCAAGAATGGCATCCATCAGCGCTGTGAGCGGCAAGTCCCGAGGATACTTGAAAACCGAGTTCAAGCACTCTGAGTTATTCGTGGTTGTGATGTTGTACCTGTTACCCGGGTAGCACGCCCTTGCCTACTTTTTGAATCCGGCCTCCCTTAGGTATTGGCCCGCGGCGGGAGAAATCGCACAGAAGTCCTTATACAACGACTGGAACTCGTCGTATGTGTATGCTTTGACCATGGAGAAGTATTGGTCCTTCATAGCGCTGATTTTGAACCGAAACCGGACGTTCCGCCATAAGTGACATGTGCATATGCCGTGCTTGGCGAAGACGTAGTTGTCCCGTATTCCCTTCTCGATGCTAATATGGCGGTCAGATACCCACATGAGATCAGTCGTGTCTTCAACAACATGCAGCATCTGCCTGAAGAAGAACCCCCACGACCCATCATTCTCTCCGTCAACCATTGCGAATGCAATTGGGTAGACAGAGTGGTCGGCATCTTGTGCAGTCGCGAACAGGAGGCACCCTCAGAACTTCCCCTTCAGGAACCCCCCGTCCACTGACACCACCTGCACATTCAACAACCGCAATGGTTACCGTTGTCATGTGGTTATTAACTAATGTCATGTCATATGACCTATATGTCATGTTATTACTTGACGCCGTCATGCAGAGTTATTGGTCGATGTAATGGTAGTAATTGTATGGGTTTAACGGCTTTGCAGTAAAGGACACACAAGGTACGGAGAATGAGAGACTGACCTTTGTTAGATGGGGGACCGCCCTCCACCACACTCCAAGGCTGACGAACGCATACTTGAATCGTCCATCTGTGTCGCGTTCTATCCTGGTGTACGTGCCAGGGTTGTACTGCTCCAGCATGTGCATGTACGAGTAGATCCTCTAGTAGCTTTCCTCGTCCGTCCCGTAGGTGGTGTCCCTCGCCTTCATGGCGGCTCGCCGTGCCTTCCAGTAACTGGACGGCACCCCCAGCTGGGACTTCGTCAGAGCCTGCACTTGCTCCGGCACAAGGGCCTTTTTTGAACCAAGGAAACTGCGCATGGACAAGCGCATTGGGTTAGTGTTTATCGACGTATGTCCAGTTTTAAAACATTGCTTGTCCAGTTATATTTAACCAGCGTCCAGTTATAAACAACATACTGTCCAGTTCGGTCGGTTAGGGGTAACAGTTAATGTTACGTATTGTGGTTAGAGCGAAGGACATACCTGTCCACTATGTGTTGCCCCATCTGGGTGTATATCGCACGACGCTTTTGTGTCATCATGTCGGCCAGGTCGCACGTGTGCTCGTCCACAAGCTTGGAGATAATCCAAATCTGCGTTTTCTTGTATGTGGAAACCCGACAAAGCCACTTGCAATTGGGACCACCGCAGCGCACAACATACAAGCTCTTCGTCGACTTGTTCACCTTGGTCGTGAAACACCTAGCTAGGGCCGCCCACTTGATTGTCTGTTGGACCTCCTCCTTCGACCGAAACACTTTTCCCTCCCGGAGCTCAACCGTGTGCTGACGGGGACCCAATGGGTTCACCGCAACCATTGGTTCACTTTCCACACCCTCCGGATTCGGTCCCAACTTCTGTTTTCCGCATGCGTATGCTTCCTCTATTTCCCTCACAGCTTGCTCGGCCTCAATATCCCATGACTACGACTTGGTCGGAACTGCGCACCCGAGCTCCATCTTCACCGCATTTGGGAGTACCTCATCGTCGGAGGAGGAGCTGTCGATGTCAACGGGCACCCGTCCATCTCCACCCGGTGGAATAACTTCATCTTCCGAATCACTGCTGACAGAAATGACTTGCTTCCCACGTCTTATTTCCTCGGCTTTCTTTGCCTTCTGCGCCAACTCGAACTCCAACTCCTCATTTCGCCCTAACTCGTCGGTACTATTATGTAACTGGACACATTGGTTTTCGAACTGGACGCATTGGGCATCTAACTGGACGCCAGTTTGTTTTGCCTGGTGTTGAACAAAAATGCGCGATATAATTGTACAACACATTTTATTTAATTTTTAATATTTGAGTTCGACCCCTTTAGGTTATCCTCTTGATTCGAAGTCGTATCGATACCAAGATTTGTGTGGTTTTGGTGATTTGGGCTGCACCCGAATTTTAGCGGGTTGCCTACGTATCTCTTGGAAGAGAATGAAGCCTCACGTAGTTCAGAGTGTTTTAGTTGGTGTGTTTTACCCCTTTAAAGGTTTTCATGCATCATCGGATCGTATTAGGACCCACCTTCTCGGAAGGGTAGCCCTAACATAAATCACACTATCCTATGCATGAGATTTTCTCGTGTATCATCCGAATAAATCGAGCACACCTTCTTGGAAGGGTTTCTCGACTTAACGGCTATCACTTACACGGAAAATCATGTGTATTTAATTTAGATTTAATTTTAACCCCATTTCCATTTTAAAAAGCGAATTTAGGGATTAGCGACTGTACCCGACATATTTTAAGATTTAATATCGGGTTACCTTCGTAGCCGTTTTCGCGGCGTCAAGTCTTTACGTAGTTCTTTTATTTTGAAACCGTTTGATTTGGTTTTAAAAAATTTTGATCGTTTAAGGATCATGTGATTGAACCCGACGAGCTATAGCTTTGTATCGGGTTTCCTACATATCCGGCAAAGCGAAATCAAACCTTATGTAGTTCTTTTTTCAAAACCAAGTTTATATTTAGTGAAACTTGATTTGAGGGTTTTGACTCCATTTTTGTTTAGGAGCCGACCTGAGATTGACCCACTGGAATTAATCGGCAAAGAATTTTTGACGAGTTTAATTTTATATTTTTTTTATCAAACTCGAATTCTTAACTTATGCCAATTATAATTCGTATAATTCAGTGGGTTGGTTTTGTAATTAAACAATTTTTTTTTAAACGTGCCTAAACATATATGCGTATATGTATGATATCCTTGCTTGGGAATGGGCCCTCCTCCTTTTCCATTTTGAAAGAAAAGAACCGATCACTTTGTTCCTTTTAATGTGTAACATTTCTTCTTTGTTTTGTTTGAAGGGCTCAGCCAACATAAATTAAAAAAAATCAGCCCAAAGTCCAATTCGTTAATTTTTTTTAATCCAGCCCACATCTCTTTTCTTCTGTGTAATACGCTACAAAGCATCGGCTTTCAGCTTCTTTCTTTCAGAACGAATAGGGCAACAGACCAACAGTAGAACGGCGACTCTTTTTTGACGACTGAAGACTGCAGTTGCCGACGGTATTCGGCCACAATCAAGAGAGTCAAGGTGAACATCAGCTTTGTCGACTCGGGGAGTAGAGGAATTCCTACGGAGTTGTCATAGGTTTGGATTCCTTGCTTCCGCTCTGACATCGAATTTAGGGTTTTTTTTTCTTTTATTTTGAGACAATTTTGTTCCTCCAATGTGTAATGTTCACCAATCCAACACTTTGTAAGTCTTGAACCAAAGTTTGGAATATCTGTAACCGTTTTGAAGTTTCAAATCAGAGGAAATTTCATGGTCTGTATAATTTTACACCAATTTTAATTAGATTCCCCCTTCATCTTTCTTTCTTTTGGCTGAGTGAAATCCATTGTCTTGGATTTGTTCTCCTTAATTTTACCAATTTCATTTTTTTTTGCATTCACTGTTGTTGGCCTGAGGTTCTATTTGGAACCAATTTGGCCAGATTCATTCAGGGTCGTTCATTTTTTTTTTTTATGTAAAGAGAGACTGGTGATTCCCCTTTTTTTTTTTTCTTGAATTAGTTTTGCTCTAACCAAAATTGGGCAGCATTTCAGCCCTGATTTAGAGCAATTCATTGATTCTAGAACCCAGGTCACATGAAAAGCTCTCGAGGTTTTCATGGGCGGGGTTACAAGAATCGAAAGGATATACAACAAAATTTTGACAGCACTTCGCCATGGCTTATGTGATTTAGTGATTCCGGAATCCAGGCCACATGAAAAGCTCTCGAGGTTTTCAAGGGCGGGGTTCCAAGAATCGAACAGACATCAAACGAAACCACTACCTTGATGAAGACTTTGCTTTGCTGGGATTTTTTTCTTCCTCTGTTTCTGTTTCTTTTCTTTTGGGATAGTGCTTGTCTGTCCAAAACCCCAAAGATGAGTAGCTTTCCCCTTTTATAGGCCAAATTTGCACAGTTATTGAAATAACCGGCTCCACCACCCCACTCTCCCCTTTTTAATTAATTATTTTATTTATATTTTGTTGGTGGAAGGAGAAAACAGGAGCAGTTGAGGCTGAATTCAACCTCCCCATTTGACAGTTCTCTATTTTTTCTTTAACTGTTAATTTGTTTGAATGCACAATTGACCACATGCCCATATATATTTCATTCAATTTTAATTCCATATTTCTCCATTGAATAAAATTAAATATGGACCTCAAATTTGGGCTAGTCTAATCATTTTGGGGGCTTGTATTTATAAAGCCCGATTTCATTTATTATTTTTGTTTTAATAAAATTTAACCTATGTTATAGGATGAACATCTCCCAAATTTTAACAAATAGGGATAATTTGATAGTTCACCAAAATTTATCATTCAACACCTGGACACCTCCGGCTACCAGGACTTCGTCTTCTTCACCACCAGCCAATTGGAGGCCCGTATGTGCGTGATCTTCTTGGGTCACCGACGGCCCAGTTAATGGCAGTATAAATTCCTCACCTCCCGCTACAGAGATACCCACCCCGACTGAGCCACCCGTTGACGATCCTTGTGTAGGTGCCACAGTGCAGCCACAAAGCTTGGTTCGCAGGGAGACATGGAGGTCGACAAGCCACAATCGTTCTCTAGTGAGTCCGTTTACAAACTTGAAGGCCTGCAGGTCTTCGTCATCTCCTATTGCATATGGCCTGCACCCGCCCTTCTTCAGCTTCCCATATGTGATCTCCACCTCATGCCTTCTCCCATCGACGTTAGACTTTTCCATCACGAGTTTCTTTAGTGCAACGTAGTCGATACGTTCGTCCACCAACACAGCCTTCTGGCTCCGTGACCCCTTAAAGACCCAACCGCCTGCTTCGCAAGCCCACCATCCTCCGAACACCACAGTCAGACATACGATTGTCTTCTCCCCTGTTCATTTACATAGCGAGGGGATACAGTAAGTTTACATTAAGCTGTCGCAATTTTTTTTTTCTCGTCATCTTCATTGAGAGACTACTTACCCATTTTCTATCTACAGGCGGTCGCAACTCTGTCCAGTCTATTCCACCAGCTGTCACGTTGTTTGTTGTTGGTTGTCACGTTGTTCTCGCCCGGTTGTCCAGTTAATATTAACTCGTAACGCTTCAACTTTAAGATAAACCCCGGCCCACTTGCTTCTTCTACAATGGCTACTCTCTGAATCTTCAGATTTTTTTTCCACCTGGTACCCATTAAATGCCACCCCCATCATTCCCTCCCATATCCTTATATAGATCCCCATATCATTGGCCACCAACCCTCCTCCTTCACTCTTTGTCGGCGCTTCTCCTTCCTCCTTTTAATTCTCCTACTGCAGTGCATTAATGTGGAATAATCATTGGACTGAGATGGAGTTTCAATGCTTATATACTCTCCCACTCCTCCCTCCTCCCTCCTCTTCATCTTCATGATTTTTTGGCGCAAAGGTTTGGCGGGAATTTGCCTTCCTCGGACTGTTCACAAAGTCTCTGTCAAACTCAATGAGCTCTCTCTCTCTCTTTGTCTAATCAAATTCAAAAGCTCCCTCTCTTGCCTCTCTCCTCTCAATGGACGTCCGCCTATGCCCTCTCTCTCTCTCTCTCTCCTTCCTTTTCTCTCTCTCGCCTTCCTTTTCTCTCCCTCGTTGAGGTGTCACAGTTGGCCCCCACACACTGCCCAGCTCGCCCCCACTTTCCCTACCTGTTACCTCATGCCCAGGTTTCCCGGATAACCGGTTTCACCCAATTTTAATCCGGGTTGGGTTAACCTTGCAACACTTTTCGTTTTTTGGGTTAGTATGTGCGATTCCCTCAATTTCTATTGGTCACCTTTTGGTAGTGAACTCCTCCACTTTTGAACTAAGATCCAACCAAAAACCTAAAAATTACATAGAATAACCACTATTTTTGAACTTTAATTTGTGTATTATATATTTTAAATTTTCGTTATAATTCTGCACTTATATTGTCATAATATATGATCCTGTAATTTGGTATCGGAGCCAAGTTAATTAAAAATTAATCTGTATTTATTTATAAGCCAATATGGAGATATCTACTAATTGTCCTAATAAGACTTATCTTCATGCTCTACATTTAGATATAAGCCAATATGGAGGTAAAGGGTGCCTCCACAAGCCACATTGAGGATCTGGGACCCCCTACAAATGCCCAAGTAGGGTATGTTCGTTTCGAGGCAGAGCTTGGCGAGCCCTAGCTCGATAGAGTCCTTCTCGCGGTCTATGACTGTGTCGCTTGCGTGTGCCAACCTTATCTCCTCGAGCTCCTCGGGGCTGAAACTCGAGAGCTCCGAGTCGTAGAGCGATGGATCGATGTCCTCTCCCTCACAAAGGAGGACTCCGTGGACCGACTCGAAGCTTTCGAGGAGCATGTGGAGCCCCGTCACTCTAGGCACTATTTCGGCACTGCCCCATAGCTCACGTACTATTAGGTCTAGATGGTATTCGTCTGCCACACACATATTGATCGATTATGCACCATCAAACTATATTGAAATTTCTTGATTGCAATTCATTATATATTCAATTCAATCTATATATATAATTCACAAATCAATTTTGAGATTCTTAGGGTTTCCGTGTTTCTAGGGTTTCTCCATCGGTTAAAAACTTAAAATAGTATTGATGACAAAGACATAGAATCAAAAGAAAATGCGGAATTACTAACAACATCGACGAACTTGTTCTTACGAACGGTACGGCGGGAGTCGATGAGAACTCTGGGGAGGACAGATGAGAGATCGGTGTTTGATTTCTCCATATACGATTCGTTCTTTGTTTTTGGATTGGATTTCTTCCTTTGAAATCTTTATTGGTTTATTTAATTGTTTGTATGTATATATAAAATATTTAGTGACCTATGAATTTGAAGAGGGGATGAATAATTGAGGAAGGAGGTGTGGAGATGGAATGGAGATTTTCAATCCACAATTGTCTAACTAATTAATTCGGGTGGAAAGACAAATTAACGAATATCCGATCTTATACGAGGCGCCGAGACGCCGAGTATTTGGATATAAAATACTACGTATTTTTGAGTTTCTATATAGAAATTAAATTAAAATTAAAATTTAAATAAATGTGGTTAGGGGTGCATTTAAAACGGAGATAAGTCGGCTGAAAAACCCTAATGAGCCAATTGACACGCTCCTTCACGCGCGCTCTCTCCTTCCCTTTGGAGATTCACAGCCGCCGCCCCGGTATCCCGGCCTCGCCTCTGTGGCTTACCCGTTCCCCCCCACCTCTACCCCTATTATGTCTGGCCTAGACCTCCATCTACCCGTGGTTGGCTACCTCCGACCCGTCACCCTCTGTATGTCCATCTCTGATGGATTTGGCTATGACCTAGCCGGTTTGGAAGAGGTGGCGGTGCCTATTTCGTCCGTCGTTGGGCGGCGACTTTCCACCTGGATGGTCATCATACTCTCTGGCTTCGCATTTATGAGGGGTGGGAGGGTCCTGCGGTGCCCGGGGCGTAGACATCCTTTCTTCCGTTGGCGTGGCTGGCTGTTCATCTCTGCTGTCGACTCGGTGATCTTGTCTTTGAATTCCGGCTTCTCCTTCTCTGTAAGTTTCCTTCCCTCTGTCGCTCACCAGCATCATCACTACTTATTTCATACCACAATATGCAATTGGGATTACGTTTTCCCCTTTATCTCTCCCGATCTCTTTTCTAAATCCCAAATTCGAGGTTTTCTTCTTCCTCTCTGCTTGTGTGCTCTCATGGCCTATAAATCCTTCATGGATGCTCTTAAAGAAACTCAATTGTCGGCTGAGGTGCCCTCTGATTCCCCTCCTAAAGCTCCCCCTGTTGCTTCGGCGCCGGCCACCGGCAGCCGCCCTCCGGTGCCAAAATTCTCGGCTTCGGAAAAGGGCAAAGCTGTGCTGTCTGATGCTGCTCCTGAGGGCTCTGTGGATCCTGATGATGATTCGGATTTTCTCAACAAACTTGTTGAAATGCTTGGTTTTGTTCGGTCTACTGCTTGCTTCGTTATGTTGTCTCTCAGGTACTCCGTCACTGGCGGTTTGCTGAGAGTTGCATTGTTTGCTGTCCTACTCTGTTGCTCCACCAGCAATTCATCTCGCCTAGGCGATCTTGGCAAGGCAAGTCTTCTCCTTCCTATCAGCTCGACTGATTCGGGGGCCTACAAGGCAGTAATGTATAAGATCCTTACCACTATCAGACTTTGGAAGATACCTTCACAACTCTCCCAACGGGTTTCTGCTCTTAAACCTGCTTTTGGGTGGTGTTTTAAGCTTCTTTTTTCGCTCAGTAACTTGCTTTCTTTTATTGCCTCTTGCTGCGTTTTTGGTAGTGTTTGCCCCTTGCTCTCGTTTGTTTCCAGGTGCTGTAAGGGCTCCTTCTACTGCGTAGTAAGTTGCTGTCGCCGTCAGGTTGCTGTGGACGTGCTTCACCTGCTTCCTGTGCTGCTGGTTCTACCTCCGAGGATGCCTATTAAGCGCTGCCCCTTCTCAGCTTTGTTTACTTTGGTTGTCGACTGTTGGTTCAGACAGCCCGGAACCCAGCGATGGGATCCCTTGGTTTATTTTGTAACTCTTTGCCATCATAAGGCCTGTCTACTTATGGTCATTTCTATTTTTTGCTTTGGTTGCTTTTTAGTGTTTAACTTCATTCAAGTGTACCCGACTATATTAAGTGCTCCGTCCTTACCATGCATGTTCAAACAGTTGTCCTTACCGGACTTATTCACTCTTAGAAGTTTACTAACGAAACCAACACCTCTTATGCAGTATCCCAGTACAATCCTAAAGGGATGTCACCTCGTTTACGTAATTCATGTTACCAAGTCGTACTCTGATAGGCCGATATATCCGGGGATCCCCCCAGCGTATTACACAACCTTTCGATAAGGGTCACACACGACCATCTTGATCCCATTACGAGCTGTGTGCAAAGCCAGAACGGGAAACCAATACCCTGTATAAAATCTAATCTAAAAATTGATACAGCCGTATACAATTTCTCTATTCGAGATTTACCTTACAAAGATTCCTCACACTCCACCTTTCGAATCACAACTGGGCTGGAACTACTTGTTTACTTCAACCGAGCCAGCTCGCTTATGATTCCTTGCTTAAAGACAGAGCCCGTCGATCCTAGATTAGTACAAACAGTTCGCCTTAAAAGGTTTATATGAATATCTGTACCTGGAATTCATGCGGCATCCGGAGCCGTAATTTCTGGACAAATGTGGATATTTTCTGTCATAATAATAATATAAACGTTCTAGCTCTTTTAGAAACTAAGACTGATAAGGTTCCTTCTGAAAGCACACTGCGTAAGTGTGGTTTCACGAACGTGGCTTTTGATCCAGCGATTGGCTTTTCGGGGGGAATCTGTCTTCTGTGGAAAGATATCTCTGCCGCACAAGGATCCATCGAACTTATTTTGGTTCACCACCGATTCATACACTTTAACTATTCGGACCACGTTACAAAGCGCTCCTTTGCGTTTCTGGTGGTCTACGCCCCACCAGATGAGCGGCGCAAAGCGGCCTTTTGGGATACGATCGCCCATTATATTCAGTCACTGGTTATTCCCTTCTGTATTATGGGAGACCTTAATGAAATAGCTATCCCAGCTGATAAACTTGGAGGAGTTTATCCTTCAAACGCACGTTTCACACGTTTACTAGATTTAAAGAACAACCTGTCACTTCTAGAAGTCCCATCTAGCGGGGGTCAGTTTACTTGGCAACGAAAATCAAAAGATGTGGTCCTTTGTTTGGAAAAACTCGATCGTCTACTTATACACACGGACATGCTCACCATTTTTGACTCACTACGTACTCAGATCCATCCATTTACTAGATCTGATCATGCTCCGATCTCCACAGATTTTCGGAACAACATTCAGCCTAAGAATAGACCATTTAAATTCGAATTGGCTTGGGCCTCAAGGGCTGATTACAGAAACCTAGTCTCGCAAGCTTGGAGAGTGAGCCCAACAGGTTCCTTGATGTTTAAATTGCTACACAAGGCAAAAGTTCTTAAAAGACTTTCCAAAACATGGCATAAGAATACAGTACGCAATATTCATAACCAAATACTAGTAACGGATCAAAAGCTCCTAAGTTTACAGACATCTCTTATCTCACATTACAACAATCGGGATGTCCGAATCCTTAAACAATTACTCAACAAAAGAGAACGCATGCTCGACTTTCACCGTCGCTATTGGAGCCAGCGGGCTAAAGTTAAACATACAAAACTTAATGACTCCAATTCAGGCTATTTCCATAAGATCGCTACTGCTAAAAGAGGCAGGAAAATGATCAAGTCTATCCTACTACCCGGTGGGGAGTCCTCAGCTGATTTCCACACAATCCAACAAGAATTTGTTCGCGACTTCAAAGTTCGTTTCAAAACCTCTTCGGATCATGGTTTGGATCTATCTTCAGACCTAGCGGTTATCCCAGCGTTAGTTACACAAGCTGATAACGATATGCTCTCTGCTTCTGTTACTAACAATGAGATAAAAGCGGCTGTATTTTCTGTGAGCCCAGACAAGGCCCCGGGCCCTGACGGCTTTCCGGCCGGTTTCTACCAAAAGTTCTGGCCCACCGTGGGCCCTTCTGTAACGAAGGCCGTCAAAGCTTTCTTCACTAGTGGTAGGTTACTACGTCAGACAAACCATACTTTCATTACGCTTTTACCGAAGTGCGATGATCCAGTTGCAGTAAACCACTACAGACCGATCAGCTTATGCTCTACAATCTATAAAATCATAGCTAAAGTAATTTCGGCACGGTTAACTAAGATCTTTGACAAGCTTATACATCCCTTACAGGGAGCCTTCACAAAAGGGAGATCTATCCAGGACAATATTCTTATTGCTCATGAAGCTTTGCATTCGTTTCGAATGAAGAAAGGCAAAACGGGCATGGTTGCCCTTAAACTTGATATGGAAAAGGCATACGATCGCATCGAATGGCCGTTTCTGTTTCAAGTTTTATCGAAGTATGGGTTCAATGACCTATTTATTAATAGAATAAAAGAATGTGTTTCAACAGTATCCTACTCGGTCCTCGTTAATGATGAACCAACCACAGTTTTTCAACCCACTAGAGGTTTAAGACAAGGAGACCCCCTCTCCCGTTTTCTCTTTATCCTAGCCTCTGAGGTACTAGCACGTACTCTGCATAACAAAGGGCTAGCTAGTGAGGACGTGGGTATTTCCTTTGGCCGTCCGGGTATCAAGATTCCTTTTCTAGCGTTTGCTGACGATATCCTTATTTTCTGCAAAGCCTCTCAATCGGCATGTACTTCTGTACTGTCCATCTTAGACAGATACTCTCTGATTTCAGGACAAAAGGTGAATCTGCAGAAATCCAGCTTCCAAGCATCTCCAAACACTACTGCTACAGCCATAAATTCGATTATAGCAGTACTAGGCATTCCCCAGGCTAACAATTTTGACAAATATTTGGGTTGTCCTGTCGTCAATGGCAGGACCAACAGGGACACTTTCGCGGATGTGGTCCTCAAGACCAAAAACCAACTCACAAAATGGAAAGCCTCGAACCTTTCTGCAGAAGGGCGACGGGTGCTAATCAAAGCAAATCTGAGTGCCAAGCCAATCTTTCTTATGCAAGCATTCCTGCTACCCTCTCAAGTTCTTCATGAACTTGACAAAGTTTACAGACAATTCTTTTGGAACAAATCTTCTAAAGCAACACCGCTTATTAGTTGGGACAAAATCTGTTCAGACACGATGAAAGGTGGTTTGGGGATTCATAAGGCGGAGTCTATGAATATTGCTCTCCAAATGAAGCTTCTTTGGAAAATCATTGCTGAACCAGACAACATCTGGGTTCGAGTCATCTCACACAAATACCTGAAAGGGCACGATCTCTATAGTTATAACAAAAAAGGTAATACCTCTTGGCAATGGTCCCGTCTTATGTCCATCAGGCCTAAGTTCCTCCCAGGTCTACAATGGCGGGTTGGAAATGGGGAAACAATTGATTTCTGGTCCCATAACTGGGCTTTCGAGAAGTCGTTGAGTTCCAAAACGCTTATACCCATACCGGATGATCTTATGGGCGTTTCAGGGGCTCATTTTATCACTAGTCGCCAGTGGAACAAACCATTTATATGTGACTCATTACAAAACGTTCTGAAACGAGACGACATAAACCACATCATGGGCATAACCTTACCTAGTAACCCAATCACGGATCGCCTGTACTGGGGCCCGAGCAAAAATGGCTGGTTCTCAACCGCCTCTGCAAACTCCTTTCTTTCTGCGAACACCGGGTCGTCAAATTTCGATTGCAATTGGATATGGAGTCTCGATGTCCCCCCTAAGGTGCGACACTTTCTTTGGAAAATCTCCAGGGATGGTCTGCCGACCAAAACCAGACTTCAAAAGTCGCATATCGATGTACCAGCTGGTTGCGCTTTCTGTGACAACATAAATGAATCGATTGATCACCTTCTCTTCCGTTGTCCCATGGCTACCGCTTTGTGTAAAGCTCTACGCATCCATATTCCGGGGCGGATCACTGCTGGTGTCATGGTAAATGAATTTCCTCTTACTGCTATAAAATGTGCTATCGGGACTAGCTCCTTTGCCACTTTAGCATCAGCTTGGTGGGCCATGTGGTTCTTTAGAAACCAACTTATTTTCGATCACACGAAAAAGGTAACCATAAATGAAATTTTGCTGTTACACAGCACTACTATTCACTGTTGGAAGCAATCAAAGATCTTAGCTGATGATCCGTCAGGACCGTTGATCAACCTAAATCAATGTTGCCGTAGTCAGCAGAACCAGGCAAAGTGGGATAGTGCTTCGAAAGCAAGGACTAAGGACCGGTCCGGGAAATGGGACAAACCACCACCGAATAGTTACAAACTCAATTTTGATGGTTCAGTAATCCAAGATGGTAACTCGGCTTATGGTTTTGTAATCCGCGACTCCGATGGTTTTATTGTCTCAGCGGGCAGATCTGTCTTCACAAAGAACTCTGTGATTTATGCCGAAAACCTCGGACTCAGAATGGGTTTGTTGCGGGCAAAAGAGTTGAACCTTTCTACACTTCTGATCGAAGGAGACAATCTTTTAGTGATAAAAGTTCTACTGGGGGAATGGAAATGCCCCTGGACAATTGAGATGCTACAAGCTGATATACTGTCTGATATCTCGTCCTTTACTCATGTTGCTATTCGTCATATTTTCAGGGAATCGAATGTTGTGGCTGACTACCTTGCGCGTAGTGCCCATGTCTACCCTGCCGACGTTTGCTGCGAGGATGATCCAGAACTGCGAGTTCTCATCCGGAAGGATGCGCTAGGAAGGGCCTCTGCTGCGGCCGACCCGACCTAATCTTTATCTTGCTTCAAAAAAAAAACGGAGATAAGTCACCACTCCATAGGAGACAACCCCGCAAAATGAGAAAGAACGCGCCGGACGCGCCTCTCCCAACCTCCTCCTCCTTGTCCCAAATCTGCTCCCCAAAAAACTCCCCAGTTGAAAACCCTAGATCTAAAATCGAATTCCCAGAAGAAATTGCTTTCCGCCCAATCTCCCCCAAACATGCCTCTTGGCGGATCAAAAGTCCCGATCGATCTATTTGTAAACCCTTTGTCATTGGCTCTCTCTCTCTAAAGGGGGATCTTTGCGCCTGGGCTACCGCCCTTTTGCCGAACAACGGCTGCTTGCCTGGGGAATGCTCAATCGTTGTTCCTTCTGCCGGCCTCTGTCGAAGGCACCTTTCTCAGAGCAGATCAAATCATGGGGGTCAAAGTCTGGCCTGGATTGCCCGTCCTCCACCCTGGCCGTCGTTAAAAATAGTGGCGCTGCGCTCTCCTGTATTTTTGCTCGAAAACGCCCCTCGGGGGTTCTGCACAGGTCGGCTCTGCTCCTCTGCCGGAGCCATGTCTTCTCTGGTCGGCTCTGTATGGGTACGTCTTCACATCGCACCTCTTCACATCTATAAGAACATTTGGGGGTGCCTGTCTTCAGCACCCACTCACAACATTCTCCGCTATTCTCACTCTTTCTGCAATTGCTTTTTTTGTTCTCTCTCTAATTTTCTACTCTCTGTCTCAAACATGGCTTCCTCCTCAAAGGATAAAGGGAAAAAATCAATGAGGGATGATCCCCTCATCCCCCATCCAAAACCATCCCGAAAGGGCAAAAATTAGGTTCTAATTGAAGAAACCCCTACTGGAGAGGACTGCTCAAGGGCAAACGCAGCTGGAGGGGAGCAAAGAACTATCTATGGGGTAAACTCTGGTCTGTTCATTTCAGCTATGAGCAGTTTGCGTCTTTTCGATGTTAGTTGGTCTACAATCCCATTTATTTCAAGTAAAAACACTTCTAATGATCTAAATCAAATATGGTTTGAAATTCCGACTCCCACCTTCTTTTGGACTTGTTTAGTTGTCTATAATCAAGTTATTCTGGATTATCACTACTGGAAAGTCTTTGCCGGTTGCTTTGAAATAGTTCTGGAGGCACTAATTGATTTGAGTAATGGCTTAACACACTCGGTCCGTTCTTGGGTCCCCATCAAGAAGCTCTCTGAGAGAACCCAAGTAGAGACTGATCAATTTTCTAAATTGATGCCCTCGTCTACAGTGGCTCCTCTTATTACTAGCTTTAGGCACTACACAAAACCAAGAACAAAGAAACCTCATAATTTATTATATACAACAGAACTATGGGTCTCTCTTGAACTGCACCAATTTGCTATGATCACAAGTTATCTTACAACACTAATTATAATGGAACCCATTAATTGCTTGGTTACAAACCGCAAATGGATCAATTTGACAGGTGCACACGCCATTCATGACCTCTCCCTGAACCTGAGTTGTTCATCATGCAAGTGGCACCCCTGGAGCACCCATCTGATGTACACCGTAGGTTTCCTTCCATCACATTGGTGGGTCTTCTTGACTCACATCATAAAATCCAAGGGGATGCCTTCCCTTATCTCATCCTCTCTGCTAAACTCATGGGCTGGTAAATTCACCCATACATTTAGAACTAACCCTCTGTATGTACACTCTCCCAAAAAGAGAAAAATATATATGATTACCGAATGGATGATCCCAACCTCATCAGCAATTAACATAAAATTGATCACAAGATATCGAAATAAATGGTAACCCAAGGCATGAATGTTCTTAGTAACATTAACCTGATTCGAGTGGGGAGACCGATTGGAGTAAAAGAAATCAAAAGAAAGATCGAGGTGGATTGGAAATTCTTGGTAGTTGGGTCTGAATTGGCTCCTTGTGCAAATAATTCGTCCCTCCTGACTACATTCTTCATATTTTGTAAAGTTTATGGTCGATCTGTCGAGTATAAATTGGTCATCATTTGTGCACATGCTATTTTTTTTAAGCCTAAGTTATGCTCCTCATGGTGGCACCTTGTTTGGCTATGCATAGATTGTTTACTGATGAAAATAATTAGAAATTCTTATGTGTGGCTTCGGTCAAATGGAATACCACTCCTAATTTCCAAAACTTGGCTTAAAAAATCAGGTTTATGGATACCCAATTTTTGCTCTCCTATTGCGCTTGTGGATGTGCCTCATTTCCCCGCTGTTGGCTCTCGCACATCACTCTCGTTGATGCTTATGATGGAGCAGCTACGGGAAACGAACCCTCTAATATTGGTTTTGTGCAAGTCAGGTTCTGGGTGCTTGTTTCTGGCTCTCAGCACTTGTGCTATCTGTGCAGGATCAAGGTTTATCACTTCTGATACTCCTTGTATTTCACTCTCGCTTGAGTACAAGTTTGTGCAGCTGAGATCAAAGAATTCCAAAGTCATGTGTAATGGCTTGTGGGCGTTATCTCTTGCTTTAACAAATTATTATGAATACCAATTTTTCTACAGAGATTTGCTCTTTGGCAGGAATAAAATCCATTCTTATGGCATCTTGGGTAAGATATTTCTATATGATAAAATTTTTAGGCAAGTTATGTCTAAGAAACATTTCTCTGTAAATTTGCCAATCAGGTTGAGCCCTAAGTTCACATCGGCGCTTTCCGGGTGCCTCATAGATAAAGTCCATAGAAAGAAGTGGAACTCGCACGAAAGATTATTGAACGAAGAATTCTTTGGAACCGACAAAGGACTAAACAAAATCTTACGAGTAGCTGCTAAAAGGGAAACAAGCTGGTATGGGCCGAAACGCATCATGTTTGCCTATATCGACACAGGTGAATCATGATCATAAGGTATTGGAATTGTAGGGGCATCGGAAAAAGAACCTTCTGGACAGATATCAATGCCTGGCGTATGACAGATCACGTACAAATGATGATCCTAGCGGAAACTAAAACTAAAAATGAACCGGATGAAACTCTTTGGAAAACTGCGGGATACGCTAACATCTGTTGGTCCCCGTCTTATGGTCGATCAGGAGGCATTACGCTACTATGGAATGAAAATTCCTTCCTTAATGAAACCATATCGGTGGCAGTACACCTCCCAAGGATCATTGGCGTACAGTATGAAAATCTCTCGGAAGGATTCCAGTGTCTTATGCTATTCGTATATGCCCCACCACAACTTGCAGGGAAAGCAGAATTTTGGCATACACACACTCAAATTATTACTCAAAGCAATCTCCCATGTTTAGTAATGGGTGATCTAAATGACATAAGTCAACCTTCGGATAAAAGTGGAGGGGCTGTAACATCGCCTGACAGATTCAAGAGACTATTGGACTTCAATGATACTTGCTCTTTAGTGGAAATCCCATCCTTTGAAAACCCTTTTACTTGGAGGAAAAAACAAGAAGGTCCGGATAATGTTTATGAAAAACTCGATAGGGTATTAGTTCATCATCAGATTATCAACATGTTCCCGGATCTTATTACTAAGAACGGTACATTCTCGAACTCGGACCATTGCCCAATTACAATCAACCTATCCAAAAATATCCCCTTCAAACCACCACCGTTCAAGTTTGAAAATGTTTGGCTCCAAAGAAAAGACTTCTGCAATATAGTTAAACAATCTTGGAGAGCAACCTGCGTTGGTTCTGCAATGTTTCAACTCATGTACAGATCAAAAATCCTCAAGCAAAAAGCCAAGGCCTGGAATAAAAGAACGTTTGGAAACATATTTAGACAATTACAGGAAGTAGATGAAGCTTTATTAGAAATCCAATCAAAAATTCACCTAAGCCAACATATAAACACACAAGCCAAAGAACAAGCCCTCCTAGCAAAAAGAGAAAAACTACTCCTCTTTCAAAAAACATACCGGAACCAAAGAGCTAAATCAAAACACCTAAAATTAGCGGATACTAATTCCTCCTATTTCCACCGAGTGGCTTCGGGAAGACGCAATCGGAAAATTATCAAGTCAATCATATCAGCAAAAGGCACCCAAGTAGTAGGGGACGAAAATATTAAAAAGGAAATCCAAACAGACTTTGAAAAAAGATTTCGACGAGAGCAAACGTACTCAGATCACCAACTAGAAGAATACCTCTCAATAATTAACCCAATCATATCAGATGAGGAAAACAGGTTTTTAATCCAACAACCAACCAATATTGAAATAAAGAGGGCAACATTCACAATTGGAAACAACAAATCCCCTGGACCTGATGGGTTCACAGCAGAATTTTATAAAAAATACTGGGACATCGTAGGAGGGGGAATCATCAAGGCAGTAAAAGCTTTCTACCATACTGGAAACCTACTCAAGCAGATAAATCATACGTTTATCTCACTCATCCCGAAAAATGATAACCCCACAATGACGACACACTATCGACCAATTAGCCTCTGCTCAACTATCTATAAAATCATATCTAAGATCATCACTGATCGATTGAAATCAATAATGGGTAAACTGATCCACCCACTACAAGGTGCCTTTGTGTCTGATAGAGCAATTCAAGTTAACATCCTCATTGCTCACGAAATCTTCCATTCCTTTCGTACCCGAAAGGGTTCGAAAGGATGGACTGCAATCAAGCTTGATATGGAAAAAGCATATGATAGAGTAGACTGGCAGTTTACGAAGTCATTACTCCAACGATTCGGATTCCATCAAAAGTTTGTGAACATAATTATGGAATGTGTAACCACAGTGTCCTTCTCTGTTCTTGTTAACAATGGGCCTACCGAACCTTTCATACCTACAAGAGGTCTAAGGCAAGGTGACCCGCTATCCCCATTTCTCTTCCTCCTTGGAGCGGAAATCCTGGCTCGTAAACTAACTAGAGATTCTGAATCAACTAACAACAACATAGGCTTTAAAATCGGCCATTCGGGCCCCAGAATTCCCTTTTTGGCCTTTGCAGACGATATTATCATATTTGCGAAAGGAAGTAGTACGGCATGTGCAAAAACAAAGGAGATTATTGAAGACTACTGTAAATTCTCTGGTCAGAAAGTTAATTACCATAAATCATCATTTCAAACCACACCGGGTATCCCCAGGACAAGAGCACGCGAGCTAGAAGCAATACTTAACATACCACTAGAACGGAACCTGGAAAAATACTTGGGTTGCCCGATAATTAATGGCCGAGTCACAAAGGAAACATTTGGGGAAATAGTATGCAAATCCAAGAACCAACTAAGCAAATGGCGGGCGAACTCCTTATCCCAACAAGGACGAGCAACCCTAATAGCATCAAACTTATCGTCAAAACCACTCTTTGCTATGCAAAGTTTCATGCTACCTACATCAATTCATAAACAACTTGACCAAATCAACAGAACTTTCTTCTGGAATAAAGATGCTCAACACAACCCTCTCATTAGCTGGGACAAAATCTGCAAATAGAAGGCTGCCGGGGGTCTCGGTGTGCGAAAATCCAAAGACATGAATGAAGTATTGCAGCTAAAACTCTTATGGAAAATACTATCAGAACCAGAAAATAATTGGGTCAAAATAATCTCGCACAAATACTTAAAGGAAAGCCACATCCTAAACTATGAGAAAAAAGGGAATGCTTCCTGGCAATGGTCGAAACTTAGCCTCCTAATCCCAAAGTTTAAGTCGGGACTCGTGTGGGTACTCGAGGATGGAAAAACAATCAAATTTTGGAAAGACAACTGGATTTCAAAACAACCTCTAACTGATCGGGTGGAACCCCAATCCAGCGTTAACGTAAATGAAACAGTAAGCGAATACATCATGGGAGGACAATGGTGGAAAGAAAAACTTGATCCGATCTTACCAGCTACAATAGTAGAAGAAATAATGAAAATCCCATTGCCAAAAGCCCCTCTACTAGATAGATTGTACTGGTGGCCTGCCAAAAAGGGTTGGTTCACAACATCAAGTGCCTATAACCTAATAACATCCAACTCAAATATAATACAGGAAGACTTCAACTGGATTTGGAAAATTGACGCCCCTCTTAAAGTCAAGAACTTCATCTGGAAGATCAGGCAGAAGGGACTCCCAACTGCGACTCGACTGGCACAAAAGGGAGTAGTTGTACCCTCCACTTGCTGCTTCTGCAATCACTCCATCGAAGACGATATCCATATTTTCCTGGAATGCCCCATTAACGACGCCCAAGAACAACTACCAGGCGACATAGCCTTACAAATAAACACGCTTCTGGCAGACAACAGAGATATGGGTCAAGTTCTGCAGATAATAGGATCTAAGTGCACCAAAAAAACCAAACAAACCATTGCTATTAGATGGTGGACAATCTGGTTCATCAGAAATCAAATTATATTTAGAGACGGAAAAATCCCCTCCCCAGAAGGGATTAGAAGAATGATATTGGATAACTTAGAGAATTGGAAAAGGGCCTGCAAACTAAGCATAAAAGGAGAAGATAAAAAACACCCGTGTAAGAGCAAAGACAGACCAAGAAAGATCACGACAAACCACCAATGGAGAAAACCGCCTGAAGGGAAATGCAAACTAAACTTCGATGGATCGAGCTTTGCAAATTCCAAGAGCTCCACAGGGTACATCATTCGGGACTAAAATGGTAACCCTATTTTCATGGATGGCGGTCCAGTTGGTAGACACTCTCCAATTATGGAGGAAGCTTTAACACTTAGACAAGGCATTGAAAAGGCAAAAGAATTAAAAATTTATCACCTAATCATAGAAGGAGACTCAAAAATAATCACTGACTATTTACAAACTAAAACAAACTGCCCATGGGAAATAGAGCTGATAATGTCAGATATTCTCGTATTACTTCAAGAAATACAACACATAGGGATATCCCATATTCCCCGGATTGGTAACAGAGTGGCGGATAAGGTTGCACACCTTAGCTACTCTACCAGGGGACCATATTTATCTCATGATTCAGGTCTTCTTGACCTCATCCGGCAGGATGCTCTCGGGTAGTTTACTCACCCGAATCCTTACCTAATAAAAAAAAAACGGAGATAAGTCAAGGCTTTATCACATGCTAAGCCCCAGTAAGCTAGACGGTGGGTCGACGGGTTCGACCTGCCAGGTCAAGGGTCAGGGTTGGTCGACTCGAACCCTAATCCAAAAATGTCACAGGTTTACGGGTTCAGGTCAGGTCGACTCGGCAAGTTACATTATTATAAAAAAATGACTGTTAAAATTAAAAAAATAAATAAATAGTATGTGAAGATTTTATCTTCACAAGATTTTATCTTCACAACAAAATTTATCGCTTTGATATGAAGAGTTAAAAAATGTAGGAAGATTATATCTCTATATCAATTCTTTCATCCACAATATTTTCAATGTGGGATGTAACAAGAAAAAATATGAGAATATATTTCTCAAACTTCATTTCCAATGTAGGAACATTTCCAACTTCATCTCCAATGTAGGAAAATATAGAAAATAAGTGAAATGTAAGAAATGAGGTAGTGGGATACATATATATAGTCTCATGCCTTCTCATTCACTCCATATTTTCGATGTGGGAGAAAGTCTTTGTCCCACATTGGAAATGAGGGAATGGAAGGAAGACTTCCAAGTCTATAAAAGGAGAAGGATGGAGATTCATTAATCTCACATTGCATACTAGTTTATGTATTATTATGAGTTATTCTAAGAATAATTTATATAATATACATAATAATTATAAATTTATTTTATTAAAAATAAATTTTTCAAAAAAAAAATATTTTGGAATGTGCAATGTGAGAATTTTTTTCAAAATATTCACTCAAAATTAATTATTTATCAAAATATGCACACATCTAAAATATTTACGAAAATATTCATTTTTTGCATACTTATCAGAAAAACGCGGTCTGACATCGCGTTTTATATATAAAATAAAATTTTCAAAATTAGAGAAAAAAAAAAGGTAAAATTTTAACAAAAGAAACGCGGTTTGGAACCGTGTTTCTATGTTAATTAATTTTTTTTAGGAAAAATGGAAAGGGAGGCCGGAGGTCGCCGGTTGAGAGGAGGAGATAGGTTCGATTTCGATCGAGCAAGGAGGCCGAAGGTCCGAGTTGGAGCCATCGACGACTTGGGAAGAAGGCCGGAGGTCCAATTTTGAGCAGGGAGGAACGGAGGTCGCTTGTTGAAAGTAGGAGAGAGGAGGCCGGAGTCCCGATTTCGGGGTGTTAACGGCTTGGGAAGAAGGATGGAGTCCGATTTCGAGCATGTAGGAGGTTGGAGGCCGCAGGTCGCTGGTGGGAAGGAGGAGAGAGGAGGCCGGAGTATCAATTTCGGCCAGTCGATGGCTTGGAAGAAGGCCGGAAGTCCGAGAGCAGAGAGTAGGTCGGGGAGCAATAGGTTTTCGCTCAAGGCGCTGGAGTTGAAGGCGGTAGTGGCGGCCGGTGGTGGGCGAGCGGGCAGGCGTGCTGGGGGAAGCGGTGGTGGTCGGCGGTGCCGGTAGACGGGCATCAGAAGGGCTGACGAAGAAGACGCCTTTTTGCAGTCTTTTTTTTTTTTTGGTTTGAAAGTAAAACGCGGCTTCAAGCCGCGTTTTACTGTTTTGTTCTCTTTTTTTTTAATTTTTTTGTTCTTTCTTTAGTTTAATTTTTTCCAACCTTAAATTTTACGACTTGTGAATTAATGAAACGCGGTTTCAGACTGCGTTTCTCTAGGAAACTTGCAAATAATGAATATTTTGTAAATAGTTTGAATGTGTGAATATTGTTGTAAATAGTTATTTTTTAGTGAATATTTTGGAAAAAAATTCGCAATGTAAGACTAATGAACCCCCATCCTTAGAATGAACCTGTCGGGACCCGACGGGTTCGACTCGCCGGGTCAGCGGGTTTAAAAACCTTCGACCCTAACCCGCTACCCGCCTGAACCCATTGACCTGAGGACCCGGACCCTTCGGGTCGTTGACCCAAGGACCCGGACCCTTCGGGTTGTTGACCCGCTATGTCACTGACTCATATGACCCGTCGGGTCACGGGTTGACCCGTAACCCGTGACCAACTCGGCCGATGTGGCTTTTTTTTTTGTAAGGAAATAAGTTTGGATTAACTACATTATAATTATCATGATCTTGATGTAATTTAATCAAAATATTTTTGGATGACAACCTAAAGTTATCTTGATAGTTAATCAAAGATTTTTGGATGATAATCTAAGATTTTTTTTTGTTGAAAAGATTAATGGTAGTGATTGAATTATATAAATTGGCCAAATGATTAGTTACAACTACAAGGGTTTTTATTTGAGTCGAATGAGTCGAATATTGATTGTTAATATTTGACTCGTTGAAAAATGAGTTGCGTCTGAATTTGAATTCGAGTTTAAAATTGTGCTTGGATTCGACTTTTGTAGTAAATGGACAAGTATTCTTGCTCATAATATGGTAATTTGAAGGAAATTTTATAAATTTTATAACATTTGAGCTATTCAAGCTTAAACTATGTCGATCGAGCTTTGAATCGAGCTTAAAAATATGCTCGAAATCGACTCATTTAATAAATGAACGAGCTTGAGTCAAGTTTTTATTGAGTCGAGCTCGAACTACTCAATTTCAGGCCCGGTGGGAGGGCGGTGCATCCGGCCCATCTGCACAGGGCCCGAATATTTTTGGGGGCCCAAAATAAAGTTTTATTAATATATAAAAACAAAGCTTGCTTGAATGAATGTACCACAAAGGCCTGTAGCATAGTGGTTAGTGGATTTGCAAGATGTGGGAATTTCGGAGTTGGTAGTCAGTTCGATTCCCATTAAGCTTACAAAATGTTAAATTATCACCTTATTTTTATATAGCAATTTCAATTTATCCTTCTACCATTTTTTTAGACCCACCTTTTCCTTTCCTTCTATATTTCCCCAATTCTTTCCAAAGTTTATTTTCTAGTAATTTTGGGTAAATCACAAATGTTAAATTATCACCTTATTTTTATATAGCAATTTCAATTTATCCTTCTACCATTTAAAATTTTTTTGGACCCACCTTTTCCTTTCCTTCTATGTTTCCCCAGTTCTTTCCAAAGTTTATTTTCTAGTAATTTTGGGTAAATCACAAAATGTTAAATTATCACCTTATTTTTATATAGCAATTTCAATTTATCCTTTAAGGACATTGGCTTCTATAAATAAATTAAGAATTCATATTTTTAAGTATAAGATGTGTTATGAGTAAAAAAAATTCAAAACAATATGTATCATTTTTTTTTAAAAAAAATCTCCTTTTTTTTAACAATATTAGGTATTTTTGTTGCCTTCTTCCTCCTTTGAGTTTCATATTTTTTATAATCAAAATAAAAAAATGCATCTAGTGATACAAAAAAATATAATACATTACTTTCATGAAAATATTAAGCAGCTCATTTATCACCATATCGTAAATGGTATTTTATAAATATAAATATGAATTTATGATCATATAAAATGTGAAAACAAAAATAATAGGGCCTAATTCTAATTTCGCACCGGGCCTCTGAAATTATCGGGACGGCCCTGCTCAATTTACTCACTTTTTTTTTAACCGGAAATAATTTGGCAATAAGGGGACCTTATGTGCCAAGTGCATCCAAGTGGATATGAAATTACGAAGTTTGGAAAGTTTGGATTAACTACATTATAATTATCATGATCTTGATGTAATTTAATCAAAAGATTTTTGGATGACAATCTAAAGTTATCTTGATAGTTTAATCAAAGATTTTTGGATGATAATCTAAGGATTTTTTTAGCTAATTGTCCATTTTAAACAAGTCATTTTGCAAAATATCCACTTTTATATTCTCTTTTTTAAAATGTTCATCATGGCATTTTTGCCTCTCCTTCCCATGTTTAATTTGACTCCCTTCCATCATTCCCATATTTATTTTGACCATTGACCGGTCAAAGTCAATGAATTTGGTGACACAACTTTGGTGACACATGTAGGATGATAAACAAATTTTTTGGTGACAGTTTTTTTTTACGAGATTAGTGTCACCGCCCACCTTTATAAGTGGTGACACCGGTCAATGACTTTGGTAACAATTGTAAGGTGATAAACAAATTTTTTTGGTGATAATTTTTTGAACGAGATTAGTGTCACCACCTTTATTAGTGGTGACACTACTAGTCAATGACTTTGGTGACAGATGTATGGTGATAAATAAATTTTTTTGTGATAGTTTTTTTTACGAGATTAGTGTCACGATCTTTATTAGTGGTGACACCGACCAATGACTTTGGTGACACGACTTTGGTGAAACATGTATGGTGATAAAAAAAATTAATATAATATTATAATTAAATAATCCAAATAGATTCAAATAAATAAAAAATAATATAAATATAAATTGTTTTTTCATCAAAACATAATATAGGTGTAAATAAAATTAGTTTGACAGATTTTGTATAATCTACATATCTTTTATTTAGATTCACTCAAAATATAAATATAATTCACTTTTATAAGGTAAAATATTTTTTTTGATCCATCGTTAATTAAATCTTATGTAAGATAGCTGAATTTCAAAATAATATTTTAATATTTTTATTAAATATTTAGTATATATTTATTACGCTAGTTTACTAAAATATCTAGGCACTTATGGATTAATTGCTTCATAATATTTTAATAATTTATTTGGACCTAAAAAATACTATAGATATAAATAAAATAATAATTATTAAATAACTGATATTGGTATAAATAATTCTTTCCACCAAAAAATAATGTAGATATAAAAATAGCATCTATCAAATACTATATATATTTATCTATTAATATTTTTTGTAAGTATGATTATGAAGTATTTTTATTTATATTTTTTTCAATTAACTAAAATATATACAGATAGATTGTGACTTATATAACTTTCTATAACTATGACAATATATTATTTTATTACTTTTTTCCCCTAGAATCAACCACAACGCGCCACATATGACGTTGTGCATCAGTTTTAGTATATGTATAATGTATATAGGTAAGTCAGCTTCTCAACTTTTTTTAAAATTTTTTTTGATAAGGTAAGAGTTAGGGTAAAGTCAGACCCCACTAGACCACCATATAAGAGCATCCTTATAGATGAGAATGTGCAGTATATAGGGTCATCGAGAAGGCTCTAACGGGGCGTCCCATGGACTAGGCTCGCGATCCTTTCGACGGTCTGGTTGATCTCACGAAAAGCATTGTAGAGGTTAGGGTGGCTCAAACGGACTAAACTGGCATGAACCAAACCGAGCCAAATGGTTCGGGCCGGAATCGACAGTCTGATTTTTTGAGGAGGTCGAACCGAAGCCTGGCTTGAAATCGAGTATTAGGTTTTCAATTTTTTCGGTCGGTGGCTTGAAAGGAGCATTTCTGTTGGTCACCTTTTGGTAGTGAACCCCTCCACTTTTCAACTAAAATCCAACCAAAAATCCAAAAATTATATAAAATAACCACTATTTTAGAACTTTAATTTGTGCATTATATATTTTAAATATCCGCATTTATATTGTTATAATATATGATCTTGTAATTTGGTATCAGAGCCAAGTTAATTAAAAATTAATATGTATTTGTCTATAAGCCAATATGGAGGTATCTACGAAATTAGCCATCAGATAAGTCTAAAATCAGGTGGTGAAATTAAGAAAGGAGATCCTTTTAAATATAGTTATCCATTTAAAAATTCCAAAAAGAAGTTCTCTACCTGATTAGATAAAAATATAAAGAAAAAAGGAATTATTGTAGAAGAAAATCAAGATGAAAATCAAATCCTTAAAAATGAATCAACATCCATTTCGACAAATAAGGTGGTTTAGAACTAAGTTAGATGACCCAGAATGGAAGCTGAAATTACATAAACTCAAAACCATTGAAACCAACTTCATAAACCAATAAGTTATGAGCGACGATGAGTCTGAAAAGAATTCAGATGAAGAAGTTGTATATTAGATAGTGAGATTAATTAATTAATCTAAAAGACATGGAAAACCTTCCTATACCTAAAGTCCAACAAAGGTTAGATGAAATACTAAAACAAAGAAGGTTGAGAGGAAATGATCCTCAAGAACATAACGAAGCTAGAAGAAACTATAGAAGCTATGAACATGGATCAGCCAGCAACTATAGACCTAGGCTAAAGCCAAAAGAGTTTCTAGAGAAAAAAAGAAAGATTGTGGAGTTAGCACTATGCCAAACCATAGGCCAAACCAAAGAGAAATTAATCTAGAACCCATGAGTGGAACATGTTATAAATTAAACCTAGATGGTGTAAGGAATAGACAAGAAATCATAGAACATAGTTTGTATGGAAGAAGATCATGATGAGTGTATTAAACATGAATATAGAATGGAACTCTTCTCAATTCCTTAATTATATAGAACATAGTTTGTATGGATGTATTGCCGATTGGTATGGAGCTAGTGGTGATGAAGTAAAACAAGAGCTTAGAAATCTGGGAAATCCAGTTAATATGTTCACATTAATATGTGAATTAATACAAGAAGAATTTGTTGGAGAAAAAGAAGATGAAGATAAAGAAGCTTTAAAATGGCAAAGAATATTAAATAATCTTGAAATCTATAACATGAAATATGTTGATAACTACCTAACAGAATTCGAGAAGTATTATTATAAGATAGGGGAAAATGTCACCAATTTGCAAATGTTCTTTGATAATCTTCGTGCCCTATTTAATGAGGAAATAAGTGAAGAGTATCGAGAATTAGTAAAGAGTGGTAGTAAGATTCACTTGGTAACATAATTTCCTACGTAAGAAGATGGGTAGAGAAAAAGTGTCGAGATGTGAGAAGTACTCAAAGAATGAAAAAATAATTTTTAACTTGTTGGGAAACCATAACAGAATGAGGATGTAACAAAAGAGATTATCAAGGCAGAAGAAACTTAAGAAGAAAAGGTTTGACAAACAAAGAGGTAAAAAAATATTACAAGAAGAATTATAAAAAACCATTCTCGAAAGACAGAAGGTTTTTTTAGGAAAGCCTCGTACTGTCCTAAGAAAAAAAAAACTACAAATGCTGCGTATGCGAAGAATTAGGTCATTATGCTAATGAATGTAAAAACAAGAAAAACAATAGGTTAGCAGAAGCTCTAGGTAGTTTAGATTACATCGAACTATCAGAAGATGAAGCAGTAGATCTAGCCCTAAGAAATAACAAAGGGATAGTAGAAGAAAAGTTTGATGAAAATGAAGAGTTTGAAAGTGAGTCAATAGAAGGTGAAGAAATTAATGAAATGATGGAAGGATAAATTCCTAGTGAGTTCTCTGATGAGTATGAAATGACCAACTTAGCTAAACTTCAACAAGTTGAAAGCTCTTTTGATGAGGAACAAGTGGAAGAAATGAGTAGATCAAGGGTTGATTTCTTGATCATTGCTAATGAACAGTTTGTTAAAAAGTCGTTATTCTCAAAATATAATAAGTATGTGTGTGAAGAGATGCCTGGAGACATAACTGTCAAGAACAATGAAAATCAAACAACTGAAGTGAACTTAATTAATTGGACAAATATTCAAAAACCCAATAAAGATATTTTTTTAAAATATATCTTCATATGTGGCATCCAAGTAATTATAGCTCCACTACAAGATTATGAAAAAGATGTACAATGCATTAATTTTGTTTGTGACATTAGACATAAAAAGTTTAGTGATCAAGGAATTAGTGGAATAGTTTGTAATCTGAGTCAATGAGCAATTTCTTGGATATGTAGACCTAACTATTATGTTAGTCTAGAAGAACATTATGCATCTAAATTCTTACAGAAGGTATCAGTGTGCATAAGGGAACTTGTCCTTTGCAAATGAAGTGGAAGGCAGTTTATAAATTAGAAAATACTACCAATCCTCCATGAAGGTGTCATATATAGTAGAGGCTAAAAAACACGAGGTTGTAGGACCCATCAAAGAGGTTGTACCTGTTAAGCTAAGACCAAAGCAAATAAAGCTCAAGATCATTTGGGTAAATGCATTTAAAAATTCTACAGCCACTAGTAGTGATAAGGTCTTAACCATAGATGAAGAGGGTAGAATCCATACAAATGCTAGACCGCCGGTAAGCCTTTCTAGATGTCCATGTCTAGCTAGAAATCCCAGCTTTAGGTTCAATCCTAATCTAATTAGTATTACCCCGAGAAATCAAGGAACTACTGCAAGCAATAAAAACAAATCATTTGTGGTAGATGAAGATACAGCAAGCATGATAGCAGTATTAAACAAAAAGCTAGAAAACAAAATTGTAAGAGAACCATCCAGACATAGTATTGACCTAGTTTCCTGTCCTTTTAGGAAATCTGGTTCAATCCCATTGAATCCTCCAACATTTCTAAGTGTTACAGAAGGTCAAGAAGAATCATCTAGCTCCAAGCCAAATGGGAAGATTGTAGGATATCAAAATAGAACTATTAGTAAACCTATCTATGAAAATGATGTAAGAGCAAAGAACCTCAAGGAACCATTTTATGAAGAAGAAACAGGTATGAGGATGGAGGTAATAGACCTCAGATATCTCTATGAAGAAAATATGAGAGTACAAGAAAGCCTTAACTTGAATATGTCAGCACAGGATCACTGAAGAAAAATTATAGAATTACCAACCCTAATAGCATTTTTATCACAAATCCCTTCACCCTACCCGACCCATCACCCACGAAATATTTCACCGACCCCGCCCACCCATCACCCACCGGGTGATCGGGTGGACCGGATGATAATTCGGGTGAAATACAAGACATCAAATTCATAAAAAAAAATATTGAAAAACATACGTCGAACACATCAACGAATAAACATTTATTAGAGGCCCATTGCATTCACATTTCCATTTTAATTAGGAGTCAATTGCATTGCATATCTTCAAATTAAAATTGCATAACTTACTTTATGACAAGATATTTCCATTTTAATCATTTGATAGGTACCATGAATTAGGGTTTAGAGGTTATATATATTGGTAATTTCACATATAAGATATAATTATATAATATAAGTCAGGTGACGGGTCGGATGACGGATCGAGTGATGGATTAGGTGACGGGATGAGAATGTCTTCACCCGAATCCGACCTGACCCATCACCCATTTAATATCCGCTTTATTTTAGATTTTCACCCACTTTTTCAGGTAGGGTGAGACGGATATCCATCGGGTGAGGGTGAAATTGACATCCCTAGCTAGATGAAGTTCTAGCCCACCTTCTCGGAAGGGTAGTGTTTGGGAGTAAAATTTCATGTTTACTTAAATGTTATCATGTGAGCTCATGAAATTGTTGTCGAGGAAGCTTTCATGTGATATTTTTTATATTAAACATGAATACAAATTGGTTAACAATAATTACAAACAAGTAAAGAGTGTGCGAAATGTGTTACATATCAAATACACCATTTTAGTGTGCTACAAGCTCATACCTATAGTATACAAATTTAATACAGTAGTTTAGAATACAATAAAAATAATAATAAAAGTTGAACTGTCGAGAGCGCAAATTCCGTCACTTGGTGGCGAGTTTCTCGAAATCCAACGCTAGCTTAGCTATCCATTCAATCTGCAAAAGTAAAATTAAGAATGAATTAATTAGTGGGTTCAAAAAAAATCCACATGGACTTGTTTGAATTAAAGGGCAGCCCAAAACAAATTGGCCCAAAACAAGCTACAAGGATAGCCACAAGCTACCAGAATAAAACGTGGCTGCCATATTCAGTAAAATCAACTAAATATGAGTGAATAGATGAATAAAAAAATAATCTATCGTGCCTAAAAAGAAAATCATCAGTTAAGGAAAAAGAGGTGTGAAACCATTTCGGAATGGCTAACAGGAAAGGACTTGTGGGTAGTATCCATAGGTCCCCGGTTCGAACCCCGGATATGACCGCTCTTTATTTACTAAATTCAAGGAAAAAAGGGATAGAATAATTGCTTAAAGGTAACTAGGGATCTTTTTTTTGATACAGGGTAAGAGTTTGAGTGGTGTCAGGCCCTGCTGACCCACCACCCAATAGCGTCCTTACGGACGAGGACAAGGAACTCCTGATGTGAAGTGAGCTTCAAGGTCCATCGTATGCCCGAGCTTAGCCAACAAGTCCGCAACTCGATTCACTTTACGACAGTGGCAGAACTCAATGGGGGCGGGAGGTGGCTATGACCCCTCTGGGCGAAAAAAAAAAAAATGTTATATGTAATATATTTTTATGATAGGTAAATTGTAAAAGAGCATTTTAACAACAAATTACTCTAGTTTAGTTGGTAAATGATGGATAATTTAAACAACAAGTTGGGGGTTCAAATCTCTATAACTCCTTTTTGAAATAATATTTTTTTAAAATTATTATGTATATACTTGGTATAAAACAAACCCGAATATCTTTTTTGGCCCCCTCGACCAGATATCTTAGGTTCCACCACTGCTTCACGGAAGAGATGCCGACAGGTAGCCACCTCAAAGCACTACAGAAGATGCTGAACGTCCGAGACGATCATCTCAATCTCCCAGGGATAGCGCCACCCTCCAGAGACTGAATTGATCACCAAGAGGCTATCACCTTCAACTTCAATCCATTGGTAGCCCAAATCTCTAGTAGCTAACATGCTAGAGTGGAGTGCCAGGGCTTCAGCCATTAAAGCCGAAATGGATCCACAAGCGGAGCCGCCATAAGCTTTGACGACGCCAAGGTGATCAAGTATGAAATAACCAGTAGTAGCTTCACCTGATGGCAGCTTGGATCCGTCGAAGTTGATCTTGACAACTCCAGGGGCCAGTTTGGTCCATCTAAGATTTGTTCTACGTCTTGGTGTTGGTTGTGGTTGTATTTCATTTGATTCCATCTCTTCCGAATACAATTTTTTTGAATCCTTTAGTTGTTGCAGTTGTTGTCGTAAATACATCTCGTCTTCTTTGATCTGTGTAGTTGTCATCATCAAATATAATCTTGTTTCTTATGGTCCATAAGCTCCACATGATGGTAGCTAATATTGTCTTCTGGGTTTTGTTGAGTTTCGAGAAGATCTCGTTTGTAGTTTGTCTAATTGGTCGATCTATTACAATTACGACTTGAATGATTTGTCCAATCTTCTGATCTATTTTTTATATCAATTGGAGGGAATAGTTGCATCTTGTAAACAAGTGTTCATAGCTTTCATCCGCGTTATTGCAAAAGATACAAGAGAGCAGAACTGCTACACCTTTATCCGCAAGTTTTGTTTTTGTGGAAGTTCTGTTCATTACGAGTTTCCAAATAAAATTCTTGACTTTCGGGAAACAGTCCAATTTCCAAATCCATGCAATGTCGCTTTCTTGTGTTCTGTGGTGCCCTGTGATCTTATCTAATGCTGCTGAGGTAGAAAGCCACCCGTGACAACTAGTTTTCCAATAAACTCGGTCTTCAATGTCCGCAGTCGGAATTATGATCTTTATGATTTTTTGCACAATATTGGTTGGTAACACTCTTTGTAATTGATCAATTCTCCAGCATTTATTTGGTCCTATGTAATTTTCAACATTTTCATTTTCATTGATTGTGAAATTTGGGTTTTGTAGACCTATGAGTTTTCCTTCATCCATCCATTCATCTTTCCAAAACTTTATTGTCTTTCCGTTTCCCACTTGCCATATGAGTGCTTCCAGGAATTCATCTTTAATTTCCATGAGTTTTGTCCACTGCTTAGATGATTGTTTCTTTTTTTTTTGTAATCCCATAAATTCAGTTCTTTTAGGTATTTTTCTCTTGTGATTCTAACCCATAGGTTATGTGGTTCTGCCAATATTTTCCAAAGTAGTTTCATTTGCAGTGCTTTATTTACATCTTTTGTTTTATGTGATCCTATACCTCCATATTTCTTGGGTTTACATATTTTATCCCATCCGATTAACGGTTTGTGCTTGTTGTCTTTGTTCCAAAAGAAAGTTCTGTTGATTTGGTCCAGTTCTTTATGGATATCCGAAGGAAGCATAAAACTTTGCATGATGTAGTTTGGTTTCATAGATAAGTTAGCTTTTATTAGTGTCGCTCGTCCTTGTTGTGATAGTGCATTGACCTTCCACTTTGTCAGTTGGGTTCTTGCTTTGCCTATTGTCTCTTCAAATGTGCTCCTATTCACTCTTCCATTAATAATTGGGCATACAAAGTATTTATCGAGTGATAAATGACTCGTGATGTGCAAAATACTTTGGAGAGATTGTTTTTGTTGGTTAGAACAAGTGCATGATAGAAACTAATTTGGACCACTGCCATGAAGTGTTACCCTTGTTGGCATACTTCATCAATGAGGATCCTTTTAGGTATTTGTCGGATACTACCTTACCCAGATGTTATCTGGTTCACCAATGATCTTCCAAAGCAACTTCATTTGTAGTGCT
Source organism: Persicaria maculosa (assembly GCA_963922045.1). NCBI lineage: Eukaryota > Viridiplantae > Streptophyta > Magnoliopsida > Caryophyllales > Polygonaceae > Persicaria > Persicaria maculosa. Next base: position 41,891,032 of record OY998262.1, on the reverse strand, counting down.
AAATTCATAGTTTCAGCTTTGTAAAGGTCAAGTCCTCCAACGAGGGTATCCGAGCATATTTTATCCCAGCTGCTAAGGGGGGGTGGACCTATGATCTTTATTCAAAAAGAATTGTCTATAGATTTTGTCAAGCTAATGGAGAATAGACAAAGGCAACAGAAAAGCCTGCACAAGAAACAACAGTTGAGCAGTTAAACTGACCTTGATAAGGATCTTTCTTCCCTCCGCAGAGAGGGAGGAAGATTTCCATTTAGACAATTGTTGCTTTGTCTTAAGTACAACATCCGCAGAGGTATCTCGGTTAACCCGACCATTGATAATAGGACAACCCATATATATTTCTAAGTTTTTTGCATGTGGGGTTCTCAATGTTGTCACCACTATTCGTATAGTTGCAGCTGAAGTGTTAGGTGAAACTTGAAAGCTTGATTTGTGCAGATTGACTTTTTGGATTGAAATTTGGCAGAAATGATGGATCGTATTGGATAGGTGATTGCAGGTCGTCTGGTTTGCTTTTCCAAAAAGCATAATATCATCAACGAAAGTGAGGAAAGAGAACTTTATTCCCCCGGTCGGTAACAAAACCTAAGTCTTTTGATTCAGCCGCCTGATGATGCAGGGTTCTGTCTAGCACCTCTGATGTGAGAATAAAGAGGAAGGGTGAAAGCGGGTCACCCTGTCGAAGACCTCTTGATGGAGCAAAAGGTGTCGATGGCTCATCATTAATAAGAACAGAGTACGAAACCGTCTGGACACATTCCTTATCCGGAGAATAAACTTGTTGTCGAAACCAAATTTTGTAAGAATAGAGAAAATGAAGGGCCACTCAACTCTATCATAGGCATTTTTCATATCTAGTTTAACAGCCATATAGCCGCATTTTTCTTTGGTTTGTCTGAAGGAGTGGAAAATTTTATGGGCGCGCAATGAGAATATTGTCCTGGATTGACTTACCTTTTGTAAATGCACTTTGAAGTGGGTGAATCAGTTTTTCAAAGACTTTTGAAAGTCTTGCTATCAAGATTTTGGATATAATTTTATAAACCGTAGAACACATACTGATGGGTCTATAGTGTTTGACAGAATTCGAGTTGTCGTGTATTGGGATCAAGGCGATGAAGGTATGGTTAACCTGTCGTAACATTCTGCCAGATGAAAAAAAGGCTTTTACGGCCTTGATGATGGACGGCCGACAATATCCCAATATGTCTGATAGAAACCTGCCGGTATGCTGTCAGCCCCAGGAGCCTTATCTGGTTTGATAGAAAAAACTCCATTCTTTATCTCATTGTTTGTTATCGGAGATGTAAGCAATTGGTTGTCATGATGAGAAATTTCATTGGTAATAACGCTGAATTCGTTATCAAATGATAGGGCCTGATTGTAAGAAGACGTAAAACGAGTAGAAAAATTTGTGACGAACTCATTTTGGGTCATGTTGTGATCTGACAACTGTTGTCTCGATTTTGTTATAAGGAACTTTATAAGTTTTTTGCCACATTTAGCCGATGCGATATGGTGGAAATACCTGGAATTCGTATCGTTCAACTTACAGTGTTTAACTTTTTCCCTTTGACTCCAGCAGCGGCGCTGGAAGTCAAGCACTCTTTCTTTTTTTGTTCAGCAATCTCTTATGTAGGTCAATATTGGAAGAGTTGGGATTGCTAATCAATTTCTGCTGTAAGCGCATTAGTTTTTTATCTGTTTCAAAGATTTGTCTATGGATGTTGTTCCATAGCTTTGAACAGGTCACCAATGCAAAGATTGAGAAAGGAGGAGTTGTTGTTGCCCTACCACCACATGTCATTAATGCCTTCGTACGTGTCTGTCGTCTCCGATCCACATCCACACATCTTTATTTCTTCACCATCGTCTCCTTCCTTCACTTCTAGTGAGTCCGAGCCCGTCTACCTCGTTGTATCGACCACCAGATCTGAGTTAGTGAGTAGAAGAAGGAAATCTTGATATTGCTATACCACATGTGCCCGTCGTTTATGCCCAGATCGGACCACCTGTGCCCATCCACTATTGTCAATTGACCTTCTACAAGATTGCCTCTCTAATTAGATTTATATTTGGCATTTAATTAGTAAAATGGCGGCCGTAGAAGTCTCTGTAAGGTGGGGCGAAACCGTTTAACTTTATAAGCTTGATCCGAAAATGACACGGATAAATCCGGGTATCCGACACGAACCATTGAATTGGAAGACTGATTGGTGGAGAGTCCATTGCAAAATCCCAACCTTTGTGCTCCACATGCCAATTTGCAAAAGACCTTTTCCATCTGAGCTATTTTAACAAACTAGTAATATCCCGCGTGCTTCGCACGTGGCTATTTCACACTTAATTTTCTATACATGGTTAGCATCCAGAAAACTATTAACAGTCCATTGCAAAATCACACTCCCTGTAGAAGGATCTGCAGAGCTCAAATTAGCTTGGATCATTGTTGTTTATTTTGTCGAGATTTGGGTGCTGCGTTGTAGGTTTTGTGTGGGGATGGTTCTGGTCACCTTCAAACGCCTTCGATTTCTTTGTGGTCCGTCCTTGTGCTCTTGGGTTGGTTTTGAGAAGTTGTATTTCTTTCAAGTTGTGCTGAATGTGTGCTTCTATCTCCTGGTTCCCGGCCTTGGGTGTGAGTTTGGGAAGTTATCTGGGCTGGTCTATTGAGCATTGTGCTCTTTGGTGCACCCATTATGGACCGTGGGTGCCATCGTTGGCCTGCGTTGCGCTGCTATCCTCTCATGCTGCTCAGCTGGGTTTGGTGGTCCTTCCCGGCCTCCCTTCCTGGCTTGCTTTACATTAGGGGTATGTATGGATGCACTTTTTAACTAGTTAAAAAAATAAGTAGAATGGGTTGTTTATTTTTTTTAACTAGTTAAAGAGTGTATGGACACCCAAAAAATCATAAAAAGGGTTAAAATTATGAGTTAAAAAAAGCTACTTGAGGGAGGTTATTTGGAGTTTATTTGGGGTTTATTTTGTTTATTTTGTTTATTTGGTTTGAAAGTACCACAATACCCCTAATAACAACCAAATAAACTTCACTGTTTACAAATAAACTGTTTTTCGTCCCATACGGAGTTTATATTTTTTCATAAATTTTTAACTACTTTTACCAACAGTTTATAAATTTTTACCATGTTTATAATTTTAGTCAGTTTATTAACCCCGTCCCATACGAACCCTAGAACTTTGGGATGAATTCGTAGGAGGGCGGGGGGTGTTGGTTGTGGGTCGAGGTTGTTGGTGTGCCTTACCGGCGTCGGATTTGGTGGTAGAGTGGTACTGCTGGCTCGAATGGTGCTGTTGGTTTCGTGTGGTTTAGATGGTGCTTACTTCTTTTTCATTACACTTTGGCTCGTGCATCCCTAGTGACAGGCTGAATTTGTCACGGCTCTGAGTGTGTTTGGTTCAGTGGTTTGCGCTGCTTTTGCCCCTTCCTTTGTGTGGCTGATTGGATCTTTGTGCGTGGGCGGGTCGGGGTTGGGCACTTGACTGGGGTCATTAAATCTTCTATATTTCTGATGTGCTCTGTAAAGAAAATCTGCACGAGAAAATTGAGATTATAAACTCAAAAAGGACACTGATTTGTCTATATAGCAAGAGTGAACAACCAACTCCCTTTAAAATGTTGTGCAAGCAAAGCACAATTTTTTATTTTGTTAAGGAAATGGATAAATGGATGATCTATGCGGTGCGCATTCTTCTTAAATCTAAGAAAGTCAGAATCTGTCACTTAGCAATATAAAATCATTAACACCATGACAAACTTCCTATTTTTGAGATAAATAATCCCAAAATCTCAGCAAAAAGCAAATGAAAATCCTTCTCTCATTCTATCGCTGATTTCTCGCTATATAAACAGTGGATGGTGTGTGCGATCTCTCCACGCCTCCACCCTTCTCATCTCTCAATCTAAACTCTCAAGTGCTATTGTTTCTAACAAAGTTTTCTGGTTTTTTCATCTGATGGCTTCTTCCACGGTCAACAAAGGGAAAAAACCCTTGGTTGCAGATGATCCTGCTCCAGTCGTGTGCAAAAACCCCATGGGAAAGAACAAGCCGAAGGGCTCTAACCTTCCTGAGGAGATGTGCCACTCCGATGATGACTGTGAGGCCTCACGCAAAGCGAAGGCTGAGAGGAAGTTCAAGAGGAAATCTCGCAATAGGGAAAAGTTGTTTGCTCTCCAAGGCAAAGTGCAAGAGAACATCACTATGCTCAACCAATCCTCGCTGTTTGCTACCATTATTGGAGATGCTATGGAGGCCAAGGATGTTCGAAAGAAATTGAGGTATGTGTGAAAGTCTCTCTCTGGAGGTTTTCAACTTATTCCTGTTGCTCATAACTGGTTTGAGTTGCGTTTTGACAAAAATGAGGACCGAGCTTGGGTCTGGGACAATCGCCCCTTCCATGTCTCTGGACATCTCATCCTCCTCCGCCCTTGAAAGTTGGATTTCGATCCTCTGTTGGAGTCAGTTTCTCTCCTAGACATGTGGATCAGGTTCCCTGGCCTGCCTGTTAAATATGTCCATGAGAGCATTCTCAGGGACATTGTGAAAGCCAATAGCCTGGGGACTGTCATCAAGGTGGCGGCCTTTAACTCTAAGGGGGCTCATTTTCGCTTTCCTAAGATTACTGGCAGGGAGATCTTTGTTATCAATGAGAAGGGTGAAGTAGAGTCCTACCCTATGTGGTTTAAAGACTTTCCAACCGGTTGTGGAAGCTGTGGTGCAGATGATTATGTCTTTGATGTCTATCCAAGGAGAAACCTATGCAACTTTGGTGCTTCTGATGGTGTCCATTCACCTGTGGAGATTCCTCCAATGGCCGAGGACCATGCTAATATCGATGTGGGTGGTGACTGGGTGCGAGTTGCTGCTAGGAAGCCCCCTGTGCAGCCTCCACCCATGTTCGGCCACTCCAAGGAGGAGCTTCTAGAAAGTTTTGGTAAGAATGTCACAATTTCCTCTAATTCTTCTACTTCTAAGTCCCCTGGGAGCTCTGCTGTCAATTCAGCTTCTGTCGCACCTGTCTTGATCACTGGCAATGCCTTAGCCCCTGTTCCTCTATCCGTGGTGGTGCCTACTATGCTCCCCTTCAACTGTGCAAACCCAGGTGATGAGAATCCCAACTCCAAGGTGGAATTGCAACCCGGTCTTCATGTTTTTGCTGCTGACGATGACGAATGCTTGGATTTTGATGAGGACGAGTTCATGGAGGAATGCCTGGTGTCTGATGGTCTACCTGACCCTGGCCTTACACAAGCTGATTATGAGGTAATCTTTCGTAATGTTCCCCCATCTGTGGAATTCAATCTGTCCAATCTTAGCATTCCTGAGCGTCTAGCCGAGTCCCTTTATGAGCAACCTGTGTTCCCTGCGGCCTCTCCTGCTATATTTGACCATCCAACAGTGAGTGGCACATCCAAATCTGAGTCGGGGAAGCGAAAGATGAAGACCGAGGAAGGTGATTCCGCCAGCTCCACCATGACTCTGATGGGTGGTAGCACAAAGAAAGGAGAAGCATGTGTAGTCCACTTCCAGTGTGGCAGATGAGAGTCCTCTTTGGTGGTGTAGAGTGTCTCCCTTCCAGGGTAAGAATAAAGCCACAATGTGTTCTTGGTGCGGTATGTAAGCCTGCTGATGCATGGCCTTTTGTCTAGTTTCTCTATGTTAAAATTTGGAACTATGTCGACAAGCTTATGGGATGTATGGGTTTCTTTAGGTTAGCTACATATCTATCTGCTAGGAGGATTTTAGAATATCATATGATCAGTGTAAGGGGCCTTATTAGTCATGTAATTTATGGTGTATGCATCTTAATTAATGATATATCAGTTAAAATAAATCAATTGTGTTGCAAACCAAAGACAACTGCCTACAATATCAAATTGATGAAAGTAGATCTCTGTGCGTATCAATTAGGCAAATATAGTATCCGATCAAATGCTCATCACTATGACATAATTATTCTCAATATATCAAGGATTTATCTTGTAAAGAAAACAAAAGGAGTACAAAGATACTGTATGAAGAGCTCACCATGTTTCTTCATACAAGCCAAAGGTTTCAAATGAAAATCTGTTTCTGAAATATTAGGGGTATTAGAAGACCAAATTTATGGACAAAAATTAAGGCGATGCGGGTGAATGAGCACATAGACGTAATGACAGTAGCAGAAACTAAAACTGACAAAATTCCACTAGAAAAGACATGGACTGGAATTGGATTTAACAAAGCGGTTTGGTCTGCCGGTAATGGAAGATCGGGAGGATTAGGAGTTATGTGGAATTAGAATTATCTTCTTAACGAAACAATTACAGTAGAATTTCATTTCCCAAGAATCATTGGCATAAAATATTCTTGTGTTAGCAATAATTTTGTTGGGATGATTTTCTTTGTATATGGACCCCTGAATGTGGCGGAAAGGGGTGCGTTCTGGAACTAGATTACAAATATTATCTCACAACAAAACTTGCCATGTATGGTTATTGGTGATCTAAACGAGATTGGTAACAACAACGAAAAAATGGGCAGTGTCATGCATAACTATAATAGATTTCAAAGACTAAATGACTTCAAGAATCAGGTCAGACTATTAGAAATTCCGACAGTCGGGAACCCTTTCACATGGAGAAAAATGGTTGACGGAGTGGACAATATAAAAGAAAAACTCGATCGTGTACTTGTACAGCACCAATTCATGGAAACATACCCGGATATTATAACCACAAATGGTGCGTTTTCAACTTCTGATCACTGTCCTATCACCACGATACTGGATAGCCAAATAAGGTTCAAGCCACCACCCTTCAAATTTGAGAACATGTGGATCAAGAGGAATGATTTCCGCAATGTGGTTAAACAAGCCTGGCGGGCAAATTGCCACGGCTCCGCTATGTTTCGACTAGTTTCAAAAATAAGGATCGTTAAACAAAATGCAAAGGAATGGAACAAATATATATTCGGGAATGTTTTTAGACAAATTGAAAATGTGGAAAAGGAGTTCATTACACTACAAGCTGTGAATTCTTTGAATCAAGCGAATGTTCACAAAGCAAAGGAAATGACGCTCATCAGAAAAAAAGGAATCTCTCCTAAGATACCAAAAAGAATATTGGGGTCAACGAGCAAAATCCAAATATATCAGAATGACGGATTGTAACTCAGCCTACTTTCGTAGAATTGCTTCTGGAAGGAGAAATAGGAAAATCATTCGACAGATCACAACGTTTGAAGGAACTCTGATCTTTGGCGAAGAAAATATACGTAACGAAATCCGACAGGACTTTATGACAAGGTTTTCTAGAGAACAAATTAACAAAAGATTATTAGATAAATACTTGGAATTAATTTCCTCATCCATTACTGATGAGGATAATAACCGTCTTATTGAACAACCATCTAATGGGGAAATTAAGAATACGGTTTTCTCTTTAAGACAAAACAAATCTCCAGGACCGGATGGTATGACAGCAGAGTTCTATAAAGCGTATTAGGATATAGTCGGGCCAGATGTCATTCGAGGCGTCAAAGCTTTTTTCCACTCGGGCAAGCTCCTCCGACAAATCAATCACTCGGCCAGATGTCATTGGGATATAGTCGAATTCTCGCCGTGTAAAAGGTGATAAATGGCTGGTGTAAATAGCATCCCCGTTCATTATAAAGAAGATTAAAATATTATTAAAAGTAAGGTTTAAAGTGTATATTCACATGTCTGTTAACAAAATGGTGAGTTCATGTGGCTTTTTGCTAACAAAGTCTATTTTAAGGGTGGTTTCCTACAAATTTTAGAAAGTATAAAATACCGAAAGTAATACAAATTTTAGTTTTATCTAATCTATATACGAACTATGCCCATATTAACCAAAAACAATATGCTTCTCAATTTCATCTATTTTTTTGGCAAATATTGTCGGAATTGAGAACGCTATTATTTTGAGTTAATTTATATAATGTATTTTGACGAGTGAAATCGTAAGAAATATTAAAAGAGAAGGTATTATATGAGGCAAAATCGTAAAATAAAAAAAAGTCGGAATCGAGATTCATATTGTTGTGGTTAATATGAGCATACTTTGTACATGAATTAGTTAAAACTAGAATCCGTATTGTTTTCGGTTAAAAGTGTATACTTGGTATTATTTTAAGTTATTTTTCCTAAATTTAAACCAAAGGTAAAAAAACGGGTGTGATTTTTACACCACTAATTTTTACTATACACATCACATATTCTATATATATATATATATATATATATATATATATATATATATATATATATATATATACACCATGCCCCCAACTCGATCGAGCTGATGAGGAATACAAAGGTGCACGCCGCAGGAGGAGACACCCACCACAACCCAGATCGAGGAGACCGATCGGTGAAAGCAAGGGTCGAAGGACCCAGGGAACGTGAAACCGGTGCTCGATAGGCCAGATAAGCAGATGAACCAACGACGATGAAGAAGTGGAACAAGGGAGACGAAAGAAGATGAGATCTCCAGATCAGATGTTAATTGAAGATTGACAAATCCAAATAACAAAGAGGATTGGATTGAACGAATTCCTAAAATTTCTAGGTGGGAATTGGGGGTTTTGACAAAATGTTACAGAGATGGCAGATTCCCTCTAGTGCATTTAAAATAGATACTAGTATAGCCCCCGCGCTATTGAGCATATTGTTCCTTTTTAAATAATAAAAATAAAATTTTGTAAGTATAAAAAATTACCATTATAAAATAAATAAACAATTACCAAACGTAACAGAAAATAGAAAAAAATAGATTCGATAAAGTAAATAAAAATAATAATATTTATGAAAAATGTGTAAAAATTAGATGAGTTTAAGATTTAGTAGAATAGGTTTATTGAATGAAAATCCTAAAATATCATGTGAAATTTTATGTAGATTAGGTTGGTTGGGTGAAATTTTATCAAAAAATACTATCTGATAGTATTTGTGCGAGATTATTTTGACCCAATTATTTTTTCTCAAGATGCGCAGATATGAAATTTTATTCATGGAAATATTATAACCCAAAAAAAACAGTCTCCAAGCATCTAGAAGACCGTTTCAACAGAAACACGAATTGAAATGAAAAGCATCCATTGAAGGCCTCTAGCTGAAGCTCTCAAATCATGCCACCTCTTCTTCCTCCTCCTACAAGACTCCATCGCACCCTTTCTTCCTTCCACCCACTCTCAATCCCACCCCGCAAACCCACTCCGCACTCCTCCTCAATCTGCACCATGAACTCCTCTTCCTCTTCCCCCTCCTTGCAATCGCTCCTCGACGAGGTCTTCAAGTACCACAACCAGACCAAGCACCATCTCAATCGGTACGCCAGAGGCCCTGCCGGCCTTGACTGGGCCAACCAGCCCAACCCATTCCGCCGCTATCCTCCCTCCCCTCTCCTCCAACTCCTCCACTTTGACCCCAATTCCCCCTCCCCGCTCTATCCCTCCCTCTTCCTCTCCCTCCCTCCTCCTAAACCCCTCTCCCTCTCCTCAATTTCCCAGCTCTTCTTCGACTCCCTCGCTCTCTCGGCCTGGAAGACCACTGGATTCTCCACCTGGTCCCTCCGGGTAAACCCTAGCAGCGGCAATTTGCACCCAACGGAGGCCTATCTTATCGCTCCGCCGATCGATTCTGTCTCCGTTTCCCCCTTTGTGGCGCATTACTCCCCTAAAGATCACGCCTTTGAGGTTAGAGCTGAAATCCCATCCTGTTTTTTTAGGGATTACTTTCAAGATGGCTCCTTTCTTATTGGCTTTTCCTCCATCTTCTGGAGGGAAGCTTGGAAGTACGGCGAAAGGGCTTTTAGGTATTGTAATCATGATGTTGGCCACGCCATTGCCGCGGTGGCTATGGCTGCTGCTGGACTAGGCTGGGATGTTAAGTTGCTTGACGGTTTGGGGTATTCTGAGTTGCAGAATCTGATGGGTGTTGGGTTCTCACCAGAGCTGCCAATCCCAAGCCGCCCTGTGAAAGGCAGGTTCCCTGAGATTGAATTCGAGCACCCAGATTGCGCTTTGATGGTTTTCCCTAATGGGGTAGGGGGTTTCAATGTGGATTATGAGGCGTTGAGTCGGGAGATATCCGAGTTCTCTGGATTGGATTGGAAGGGAACGCCGAATTCACTTAGCGAAGAGCATGTAGTTTGGGATGTAATCTACAGGACTGCAGAGGCTGTGAAGAAACCTCTTAGAATTCATGAAGCTTTTAGTGTTGATCCTTTTCAACAAAGTGGATTATGCAGTGAAGATTCCTACAAGGGGCTTACTGTTCGGGAGGTGGTGAGGAAGAGGAGGAGTGCAGTTGATATGGATGGAGTGACTATGATAAGTAAGGAAACGTTTTATCAGATGCTATTGCATTGTCTTCCCTCAGGTTCAATGAGTGGCGGGAAGCAAGGAAAGCAATTGGCATTGCCTTTTAGAGCTCTTTCTTGGGATAGTGAGGTGCATGCTGCCTTATTTGTTCATAGGGTCTCTGGGTTGTCCAGGGGTTTGTATTTCCTGGTGAGAAACGAAGACCATTTTGACGATCTTAGGAGATCAATGAAGAAAGAGTTTACATGGAACAAACCGGATGGTTGTCCTGATGATCTTCCACTATACGAACTTCTTGTTGGGGACTGTAGGGAGCTCTCAAAGAAAATTTCATGTCATCAGGTGCGTTCATACACTCATTATTTCAACCATTATCACTTTCTCCAAAGTAAAGGTACAACTGAGGAAAAAAAAACACTATATGTATGAGTAGTTTGATAAACTTAGCAGGTGAGCTTAACTATAATTCTTGTTTGGATAAGGAAACACTATCTTAACAACAATAATAGTTAGTTTGTCAATTTACTAGAGTGTGCCAAGAGGAAACATGAGAAAAATTAGCAATAATAGATTATTATAAGAACATAACACCAATCTGAATATGTTACAGATGATGTCCGCTTTAGCTTTACCCTGGAACAATCCCTTTACTAAACAGAAGATTATCCTACCCAGGAATATATAGTTTTATTAGTGTTTGAATATTTATAGCTCATGATCCCTCAGTTTTGTACATGCATTGTGGCCTTTTGCTTACTCTTCTATAAATAATTAAATAAACTGCGGTGGAAATTCGTCCATTATTACTGAAAACACTTTATCCTTTCTGCTTTCTAAAGTTTCTTTCAGTAAATTGTGGTTATATGTTGTGTACTTGTGTCTGCATATAGGATATTGCGGGTGATGGATGCTTCAGTCTAGGAATGGTAGCGCATATGGAGCCTACTTTGCGTGAAAAAGGGGTGTGGATGTATTCACGCTTGTACTGGGAGACGGGCGTTCTTGGCCAGGTTCTTTATCTTGAAGCTCATGCAGTTGGTATTTCTGCTACTGGAATTGGATGCTTCTTTGATGATGCTGGTATTTCTCTTTACTTCTAGATAAGAATGATTTATCATTGGAAATATTGAATTGATATGATGGTACCTTCATAAAAGCAATAATCGGTTAAAATGAGGTACTGCTATATTGTTGGGTTTGCAGTGCATGAGGTTCTAGGACTGAAGGGATCGAGCTATCAGAGTCTATACCATTTCACTGTTGGAGCCCCTGTTGTCGACAAGCGTATAATGAGCCTACCTGCATATCCAGGGCCAACTGTCGATGCATAGAAGCAGTAGTGGTCAGTTTATGTCACTATTACTGAAGCTTTGGGAGAGTTTTTTTTTTTTTTCCAACCAAGTACCTAAGCAACTCACAGTACACAAATCTCCTTATATATGTTGTGTGTGGTATACATTATTGCTGTATTATCACATTTTTTTTACATTACTTAGGAAATATTTTTATGAATATCATTTGACAATTTGGTCAGCCAGAATGGATGATTTCGCTTAACAAACGCTGCATGATTTTACTGATGTAAAAGAAACACAACCTGGATTGTTGGAACTCCTGGTGGTAAAGCTACTGCAGGTTCGCTTTACTTTGTTTTTTCTCACTCATCTGTATCCAAATGAATAATGATGGCGGTGTTATATGCTTAATTGGTGGCTTTCTGATCTATCTTTTCTTTTTCAGGGTATGGCCAATGCAGGTGGCTTGGCCCTCTGCAAAGAAGCACTTGCTGCTCGTATCGACTGGTGTCATGGCATGATTGTTGATCAGTTCACACAAAATTTTGCAGCTGATTTCAACCACCTGGTTCTGCCTCACTGGAGGAGTTCATGTGCTCTTGCAATAAGTGGTTTTGTAATGTCTATAGATATGTTTTTACTGAAAGATGGTTGTCAATGGAACTGGATAGTGACAAAAACCATATACTCAGCTGGATTCCAAACAATGTCATCTGCAGAATGTAATGTAGCATAAAAGGAAAAAGTATCTGGAATAACATATACATGTCAGACTCACAACACATCTTTGCATCTTGCCTTGATAAACTCTCAAGTAGATGCTGCTGGTAGCCTGATAGGCTACTGGAAGTTGGTTGAATCAACCAGATGTTGAAGAACAAAGAGGGCTATGGTCCTATAGATTCATGCGAATCCAACAAGTCAACAACCAAATCCCCATCAAATAATAATCTTACACAACCACAAGGGAGGTGAACCACACCGGATGGTACCCAGAAGAACATGACTGACAATTGTTTCGACTTTCGATAAACATGCATAATACGGAGTTCCTAATAAGGATGCTTGCTCAGTGCTTACTCTATGTTGATCCTCACCACCTTTTTCGGTTGCTGCCTGTTGGAAAAACTGGCTGCTTCGTCCCCAAGCTCTGCTCCCCATGCTCTCCGAGATGAAGGCAGCATTCCTACCCAATCCAACATGCCACTGCCATGGAAGCCTAAATTGCATAAATAGAATAGGCACTGCTTTAAGCATCAAGTATCCGCCATTCTTTCTTTGACTTTATTTCTATCTTGCAAACTAAACTCACCTGCTCCTGGATGAGCAGTAGACGAATTGCCCATCGATGATAGAATGTGCCTTCCAGCATTTCCTCTCCAGGAGTTTTCAAATGTGTCCAGCTCATCTGTCAAAGAAGTGACATGCGCAATTGAACGTATATTCATCCCAACTGTTACCTAGTGAAGCTTGAAGTATTAGTATAGACTGTATAGTGCTAACCTTCATTGAGATTGTGCAGCGTCTGTACCGTCTCTATTTCACCATCAGCCTTCAGCTTTCTTGTTAATGAATGGCCCTTCATAAAACACAGGGAAAAACATCAGTGTTTTTATACCAGATGTTATATATGTGTGACTTCGGAAAAACTGCATATTTCTAATGTTATAAAATGTAAAAAAATAAAAATCAATTACTAGTATTGTCAATTTGTCATAATACCTTGTCATGAAGTCCCCTCGAAATCCTATGTTGTGCTTCACCCGTTCGCCTATCTGCTTCTTTGCATTCTTCCATTAGAACCTAAGAATACACATTATTAGAACCAGAAAGGCCACACTAACCCAAGAACAAGATAAAAACACAAACTAGTGAGAAAACCGATGAGATGACACACTCCATCATCGCCCATTCGTCTAGTTGAGGAAGAAGTGTAGTATGCTCCATCAATCCCACCATAAGTGACTTTACAACTATGGAGTTGGAAAGTCCGAGCTCGTGTCCCCTCCACCTTGTTGAAATCTGCCCTATGAGCAATTTCATTCTTTCCAACTGCAACAGCAAAAGTTACTTGACTACTGATCAAACAGAAAACACAAACAATGTAATCGTAAAAGTACTCACTCTTAGGTTCCTCGTCGGGGTGCTCAACGACTGGCTCCTTACTCCTTTTCGGCTCTTTATCATCCTTGTCACCTTCACTTTCTTCTCCTCCTCCCTCATCATCAGAGTTCAGTTCATGAATAACTGGTCCTTTTGAAGCTGGACCTAATTGAGGTTCACTTCCAAATGGACGAGTGAAAAATGGATCGTCAAAAGGATTTTTTCTGAAAATTGAAGTGGTAGAGGCTCCAAAGGCTCCGAATCCACCAAATACATCAAATGGATTCCTCATGCCTCTGAATTCACTTCCCTCATCCATCCTCAGAAAAACTAAAAATATAAAACAAGAGCACCAAATGTAAGATATTCAGGAATATCGAGTTACTAGAGCAAAGAACATGGACGGGAAGTGGGAATTTGAGGATCTCTGCTTAATTTATCAAAGGGCAAATTGTTGCAGAAAATAATATGAATTTTCAAAGGTGTGGAAAATAGAATTAACTAGGGAATAGTCAAGCATCAGACGAGTGTTTAACCTAGGATCGTCATTAAAGTTAATTCTTCGAGTAATTGGTTTTCACAAGGCATCAAATTACATGCTAATGAGTTTTAATGATACAGTTGATTTGCAGCATCTTGCGGAGAAATTGATTCGACTTCGATCGTTCATTCAGTGGATTTCAATAATAAATGTCTAATGTCTTCAATCACAAGGAAAAACATAAACACACAAACAAACTAAAGCACATGATCTCAAGTTAAATCCTCTAAACTCTTAAACATGCTGCAAATCAAAAGAAAATCCAAATTCCAAGTTCCCAGTTTGATAATAAGATGAAAACTTGAGGTAATTACAGGGAAAAAGAAAGAAGCGATAAAGTGAGAGGGAGAGATGGAGAAAGTACCTTCAAATCCAGTTGGGGAATGGATTCAAAATCAAGGACGAAAATGAGAAGCCGAAAGAGGCCGCTCTCTCTAGAACCAACGACACATTCTGCATTCGGGGAGTGGATTCAAAACCAACATTTGTACGCCCCGACCAAAACAATTTGGTTTAGGGAGGCTGACACGTGGACCTTTTTCTTTTATTTAGAGGCGCTACTAGAATCTTCTCAATTTTACAATTCAAATACGGAGTATTAAATAATACTTCCGATCCGAAATATTTGATGTTTTGACTATTTATATGTACTAGTTTTATTACCCGCGATCTTCGCGGTTTTTTTAAATAACTTTTATTATTAATTCACAAATTGTGTAATGTATATATATTTCTTCTAAATATTCACTAAAAAACAATTATTTAACAAATTATTCACACTTTCACAATATTTACAAAGATATTAATTTTTTGGATGGTTGGCAGAAAATGAATACATTTATTTATCCACGTGTCATCTTATGTATCCATCTTAATTAATAACTAAAATTAGTTTTTATCATTTGAAAAATGAATTTTTATCATGAATATATATATATATATATATGTATATATGTATTTATTTATTTTTAATATAAATATTAATCTCATATCTTAATAACAAAAAATGATTTTAAACAACAATATAATTTTCAGTAATAATTTTCAGTTTGTTATATAGTTTGTTATCTAACATGTTTTGCCTGATTTATGGTCGGGATATTTTGTTATGTACCACATCTCCTTAAGGTTTGATTATTTTTCTTACTATTGAAAAGTGGAATATTATTTTTAATGTCACACCAAAGGTTGGGTTATTTTCTCCAAAAGTTGGATTATTTTATTAAAGGAGGGAGTATTAGACCATTCACAATCGTTATCCCATAATATTATATTTTAATCTCAAATTAATGTTCAAATAATTTTAAAAAACTTATATTTATTTTATAAATGATAATTCGTATATTTTTTATTTTTATTAATTTGAGAAAAAATCATAAAGAAAAAATTATTAAAATACTTTTTGGCTTAAAAGTTAGGGTATGTGATAAATTGAGTCTTTTCATTTTAATTATTTTCTAAAATTATTTCTTTATCCTTTTTCATAATTTTTTTTATAAATGTAATTAAATTATTATTTGTTTGTAAAATTAATAAGTATGATATTTTATATATATAGTTGATAAAAATAATAATTTATAAGTTAAATAACATATTTAGTATATTTAATTTATTAAATAATGTACGTAGATATATGATAATTTGAAGTCATGATTAATTTATATATTAAACGTACATAATTATGGGTAAAGTATACGGACTTATGGCATGGGTTGATAGAAAATAACTTATGGGTAAAGTATGATATTGCCAAAGTCTTACGGTGGACAATTTATAATAATTACGGTGGACAATTTATAATAGCTTAAAAAATATTATCATTGTCAAAGTATTTTTTTTCTTCTTATTGATAAGTTAAATAACTTTAATGATAAAATAACAAATTAATATATGGGTTTTAATATTTTTTTTATCAAATGTATATGTATTCAAAAATAAATTATTATCATAATATATAATATATAATGATCAACTAATATAATCAATTTTGATTACTAAAGATAAAATAACTAAAGGTAAAATGATAGAGTTTGTAATGATTTCAGATATAAAGTTAAATATTTATATTAAAAATAATCAAGGTAAAATAATTTTAATTGCAATAAACAAAAAGATAGATTTTGTAACCATTTAAGATATGATGTTAAATATTTATATTAAAAATTAAATTTAATCTTCAATCAAAATAGGCACATAGGACGACACGTGTATAAATGGATGATGTAATTGTCTTACGTGGCTTAAATATATTGGATCGTCATTAATTGATGTGTCAAAGACCCGGGCCAGATTGCATAAGAGAGCGACACGTAAGCGAATCGCACCAGAACCCGCCACGTAGGATTTCCACGCCTCTGTTTTAGTATTATATATTGATTTTAAAAAGCTAATAACTATATAAAATATTAATTTTTTAATTAATTTTTTTCACAGTTTAATACTTATTAGATAGGACAATGAATTCGATATACTTCACTCATAGCAATCCTAGGCTGCACGAACTAGTTTACCTCAGCTTAGGAGAGAAAACCCCTTTTGAGGAGTACGCGCCTCACGCGCGGAACCTTTCCCCTACCCACTCCCACCCCCGTCTGTGATGTCTCTTCAGTTCTTCAGGATCGTTGAGAACCGATTGCCATGGCCGTACAAGATCTGTGTTCGAAACCTGATAATCCACCTTATCCATGATGATTGGCCTATTAATCCTCTTATTGATGGGATTTCTGCTAGATATAGCCTATGTGTTGGCGGATTTCCCTTGGCTACTGAGTTTGCCCTAATCCATGAGATTTCGTATGAATTTGGGGAAATCCCTAATCCCCTTTCGATTAGGCCTTGCTGGTGCCGTCCAAGTGAAAGGATGATGCTGAGGGCTCAAGCCTGGTCCTATCGACCCCCGCCTTGGCCAAATTTGATGTGTACGGCCGTCAGAAATCTTGCGCTCTGGGAGATTTCGATTGGCTCCGATCTCTGTAAGTTAATGATTGTGGGAGTGGTCCGCTACAACAAGTTTCGCTCTTGGGGCACGCTTCTCCGTTCCGATGGGGTTTGTTCTTCTGATCTCCCTCTTTCTCCCTCTCTCTCACCGATTGTATACAAATTTCTCCTATTTAAGGGGGTGCTTGGGCTGTTGATGTTCTCGCACCTCTCTCCCCTTTCTCCTTCTCCCCTTCACTCTGATTTCATCCATTCTAACCAGTTCTGTGTGTTTGTTGTTTCCATGGCCCCGTCTACTGTTGACAAGGGGAAAAAACCGATGGTGGCAGAAGATCCTGCCCCTGAATCGACTAATACCCGAAAGGGGATGCCGAAGGGCTTTAAACTCACTGAGGAGATCCCCCTCTCCGAGGATGCCCAGGAGGCTAGTCGAAAGGCTAGAGCCGAGAAGAAGTTCAAGAGGAGGACGATTAACAGGGAGAAGCTGATTGCCCTTCAAGGAAGGGTGCAGGAAAACATCTCGGCCCTGCATCTCTCATCCCTCTTTGCCACAATAATCGGTGATCCAATGGAGGCAAAAGAAGTTCGAAAGAAAGTGAGGTATGTATGGAAATTTCTTAGTGGAGGGTTTCAGCTCATACCAGTTGCTAATAACTGGTTTGAACTGAGATTTGATCTACCTGAGGATCGTACTATGGTTTGGGACAACCGTCCCTACCATGTATCGGGTCAGTTGATTCTCCTCCGTCCCTGGAGACTTGAGTTTGATCCCTGGTCTGAGCCTGTCACGACTCTCGACCTATGGATTCGGTTTCCAGGATTGCCTGCTAAGTATGTCCATGATGATATCCTGAAGGATATTGTGGTAGAAAACAGATTGGGGAAAGTCATAAGGGTGGCTGCATTTAACTCTAAGGGTGCCAGGTTCAGGTATCCGAGGGTGTGTGTGTCTATTGACATTACCATGGTGTCTGGAAGATCTGTATTTGTTGTCAATGAAGATGGGGAGGTGGAGTCCTATCCCATTTGGTTTGAGGACTTCCCTCTTGGTTGTGGTAGTTGTGGTTCTACTACACATACCTTTGATGAGTGTCCTGTTAGGAACCTTTGCAATGTTGCTGGTCCTCAACCTCCTATGCCTCCCCCAGGGGGTACTGAGCATGCATCTGGTGAAGCTCCAACAGGAGCTAATGATGGTGAATGGGTCAGGGTGGGAGCTAGGAGGCATGTGGTTCTACCTCCTCCCACTTTTGGCCACTCAAAAATGGAAATTCTATCTTGCTTTGGAAAGAATGCTTTGCTGTCATCTGAGTCTTCGCCTTCAATCTCCTCGGGGAGATCTACTGATGTTTCTGCATCTAATGTTGCTGATGTCTGTGAGGAAGCCCCCCCTTCTCCTCTTCCTGTGATTACTGATGCTTGCCCTCTCACTGCTATACCACCCCCAAATGATGTGATCCTTGCTCCACAAGCTGAAATGCAACCCGACCTTTCATTTTGGGTAGCCGACGATGATGAGGATTTAGAGTTTGATGAGGATGAGTTCATTGATGAGCTGCTTGCTGGGGATGGTCTCGCTGATCCTGGGTTTACTCAGGAGGACTACGATGCTATGCTTGTTGACATTCCCCCATCTGTTGAGTTCACTTTGCCTGATCTTAGCCGGCCTGAGCAGCTTGCTGCCTCTCTGCAAGAGCAGTTCACTACACCAAATGCATCTCCTTCAGTGGAGCATGAGTTCAAGCAGCTTGACATGGCGGCGACTTCAAACTCTGAGTCTGGCAAGCGCAAAATGAAGGTCGAGGAAGGTGATTCAGCTAGTTCTTCCATTACACTGATGGGGGCTAGCAACAAGAGGGGTAAGCATGAGTAATCCAATTGAGCAGGGGCTAAAAGGAGGGTTCATTGATGGTTTGGTGCCCTCCTTTGCCATGAAAATAATGAAACCATTATCGTTTGTGTCGGGTCTTCTTTTGGGTATGATGGGTTTGAATGGTTTTATTATAATCATGTTTAAGCGTGTTAATGGATTACTGCACTGTCGGCCTGGGTTATGGTTTATCTTTAGATTATGCATACACCATTGCTATCATTGTACAAGCTACCTTTAATATCAGCTTTCCTATGTAGCTTGTTTGTTTAAGGTTAGATTATGCATTGTAAGTAATTGGAAGATGGAACGATATTGTAATGATAAGGTATTATGGCTAATATCATGTGTGCAAGTGCCTCCCTATATTTGTGAGACTTCTCAAATTATAATCCTTTACATATCATTCTTCTGGAGTGTTGTGAGAACAAGTAGTGTAGCGTATAATGATTTATATCCAAAGTTAGAAGATATCATTCACAATTGCTCCAAACAGTGTATTATTACAATATTACTCAGAATTTGGAACCAACTCCCGTATAACATAAGTTTTTTCTCCCAATACTTACTCTTGTCTAAACTAATGTGGGGATTACAGCTTGCTTATGAATACTTCTGGGTGTACCCGATTGATGGTCATAAGGGCGTACTAACACCAATGAGCATCCATTCTCACAATATAGAACCCACGATCCAATTTAGGAGTACCAATTGTTTATATGAGGGCGGAATCTTTGGCCCTCATATACCAAACAACGGTTATATATGAAGATTAGATTTTGGAATTGCCGCGGAATAGGTAAGAGAAACTTCTGGACGGGATTAAAAGCAATGCGTATAAATGATCATATTAACATACTAGCCGTAGCAGAAACAAAAACTGAAATTGTGCCGACAGAAACAGTTTGGAGAAGTAGTGGATTTTCAAATGCTATCTGGTCCCCAGGTAATGGTCGTGCAGGTGGTATAGGAGTGTTATGGAACGAGCACTCACTGATAAACGAAACAATTTCCGTCAAGATCCATCTACCAAGAATTATAGGATTAGAATACCATAATACGGAGAAAGATTTTAACGGGCTAATCCTCTTCGTCTATGGGCCGCCACAACCAAAAGATAAGGAACAGTTCTGGGAACTTCTGACGGCACTTACTTGTGATCAAACCCTCCCCTGTTTAATTATCGGGGACTTTAATGAAATTGCCCAAAGTAGCGATAAGTCTGGCGGAGCCCCGTTCCATCCCTCACGAGGTCTCAGATTATGTTAATTCATGAATGCATGTGCACTCACGGAGATCCCAAGCAATGGAAATCAATTCACTTGGAGGAAAAGGGTGGAGGACGAAGACAATATTTACGAAAAGCTTGATAGAGTTTTAGTACATGGAAACTACCTGGATACCTTTCCGGACCTCTGTACACATAATGGTGCATTCTCCGATTCTGATCACTGCCCGATTACCATTGAATTAAAATCAACAATGGTACTAAAGCCTTCACCATTCAAAATGGAAAATATGTGGTTCAACAGATCGGATTTTAGAAATATAGTAGTACAGGCATGGCGTGCCCAGTGTCCTGGTTCTGTCATGTATAAAATCATGTACAAGACAAAGCTTCTGAAACAAAAAGCTAAACAATGGAATAAATCTACGTTTGGAAACATTTTTAGGCAGTTAGCTTCAATAGAAAACGAGCTATTGGAAATCCAAACAAATTCGGATAGGGTACACGATACAAACAAACAAAAAAGACTGATGGTTAAGAAAGACCGGCTTCTGTCATTCCAAAAGGATTACTGGAGTCAGAGGGCGAAATCTAAACATTTAAAACTTGCCGACTCAAACACTGCCTATTTCCATAGGGTTGCATCAGGAAGGAGGAACCGAAAATTTATAAGAAGCATTACTTCTGCGGAAGGAACATCTATTATAGGTGAGGAAAATGTTAGAATGGAAATTAAAAACGACTTTATTAAGCGTTTCACAAACACCCCGATCAATAATAATTATATGGACGAATTTATGGAGTTTATTACTCCCTCTATCATTGACGAGGAAAATTCTAAATTAATAGCTCCACCAACAAACTGTGAGGTTAAAACGGCAGCCTTTAACTTAGGTTCAAATAAGTCTCCCGGCCCGGATGGTATCACAGCGGAATTTTACAAAGAATTCTGGGATATTGTTGGTCCAGATATCACTCGAGCAGTTAAGGCGTTTTTTCACTCAGGGAAAATTTTAAGGCAAATAAACCATACATTTATTTCTCTCTTACCAAAAAATAATAACCCTACAAAAACAACGGACTATAGACCTATAAGCTTATGTTCAACCATCTATAAAATCATTTCGAAGATATTAACAGATAGACTAAAATCTGTAATGGGCAAATTGGTCCATCCCTTACAAGGAGCGTTTGTGTCAGACAGAGCTATCGAGGACAATGTCCTCATTGCTCATGAAATCTTTCATTCTTTTAAAAATAGGAAGGGCAAGGAGGGCTGGATAGCAATTAAGCTGGATATGGAGAAAGCTTAGGACCGAGTAGACTGGAACTTCACAGAATCCGTACTAAAAAAATTTGGATTCCATGGAAAATTCATTAGTCTAATTATGGAATGTATCACGACTGTTTCATTCTCGGTTCTAGTCAATAATGGCCCTACTGAGGTGTTTCATCCTTCGCGCGGTCTCCGGCAGGGTGACCCTTTATCGCCATTTCTGTTCATCCTAGGTGCTGAGGTACTAGCAAGAAAGTTGAGTGCGGAGTCCCAGCTAACTAGTAATGGAATTTGCTTCCCATTTGGTCGTAATGATCTGACAATTCCTTTTCTGGCATTTGCTGACGACATTATCATTTTTTCTAAGGGCAATATGTCTGCTTGCGATAAAGTGAGGAACATAATTGATCATTACTGTCAGTTATCTGGTCAAAAAGTAAATTACCATAAATCGGCATTTCAATGCACTCCTGGCATCCCTAGATCCCGTATCCCGGAAATTGAAGATTGCCTTAGCATATCAAACCAAGTCAAACTAGATAAATATTTAGGTTGTCCCATTACTTATGGGAAAGTCAATGAAAAAACTTTTGAGGATATAATGACTAACACAAGAAACCAGCTGTCTAAATGGAAGACAGATTCTCTATCACAGCAGGGGAGGACAACGTTAATTAATGCAAACTTAGCCTCTAAACCCTTATACGTAATGCAAAGCTTTATGCTGCCACCCAAAATGCACCACAATTTAGATAAAATAAATAGATCTTTCTTCTGGAACAAAGACCCAAATCATAAACCCCTTATCAGTTGGGATAGAATTTGTAAACCAAAGTATGCGGGGGGAGTAGGTCTGAGAAAATCAAAACCCATGAATGAAGCTTTACAATTAAAACTACTATGGAAAATACTGGCTGAACCAACCAATACTTGGGTAAGGATCATTCAACATAAATACATCAAGGCAAACCATATACTTAATTATGAAGCAAAGGGTACAGCATCTTGGCAATGGCTCCAACTACGAAAGCTAATCCCGACCTTCAAAGATGGACTGGTTTGGGTAATGGGCAACAGGAGGACTATTAAGTTTTGAAAAGATAAATGGGGACCGTTTCAGAATCTGGCACAACATTGTAAACAACCCCACAACTATGATGTAGAAGAAACGGTGGACTCGTACATACAACATGGTAAATGGCAAAAGGAAAGATTAGCAAACGTTCTTCCAGATGAGATCGTGAAGAAAATTTTAAACATCCCTATACCGATATCGACTATGGAGGATAGATTATACTGGGAGCCAGCTAAGAATGGGTGGTTCACAACAACTAGTGCGTACAACTATGTCACAAAATCATGGAATAATAAACCAGATGATAATTATTGGATATGGAAGCAAGATATCCCCCCGAAGGTCAAAAATTTCCTATGGAAAATTGGTCAAAATGGTTTACCAACAGCATCGAGACTATCTAGGCGTGGGGTTGCTGTTCCGTCTTCTTGCCCAATTTGTAATCATCATGAGGAGGATGAAATTCACATTTTCTGTGAATGTAAATACAGTTTCCTATACAGAGAACTTAGTAACAAGGTTAAGTCGCAGGTTCAAAACGCTATCGATAAAAGTCGGGATATCAAACAAGTCATGATAATTTTATCCAATAACCTATCAACTGCGGAAAAACAATGTCTTGCGCTAAATTGGTGGACAATCTAGTTAGTCCGAAATCAGGTGGTGTTCAGAAAGGAAAAAATACCCTCTGTTGATGAAGTTCAGATTAGGGCAAAACTATTTCTGGAAAATTGGATCACCGCCAACTCTCACTGGCAGGAATCAAAGGCCGACAAAAAACTATGTAAGACTAGGAACAAGAGAGTGGAAGGAAAACACATAAACAAGAACACCAAATGGAAAGCACCGCCTCCTGGATGGTACAAACTAAATTTTGATGGATCCGCAAGTTTGCAAGGCGAAAGCACAAGTGGCTTCATTATTAGAAATTGTGATAAACAGCTGATTTCAATGGATGTCAAAAGAATTGGACATCAATCCCCTATAGTAGCTGAAGCTAGGGCGCTTTGGCTAGCCGTTATTAAGGCAAAAGAATTAAACTTTGACAAAATCCTCATCGAAGGGGACTCTCTTATCATCATCAATTACCTTAAGAACAGAAAGTGCTGTCCTTGGGAAATTGAGATTCTCATGTCGGATATTACTTCTATGCTGAAGGGGTTTAAGGAAGTATTGTTTTCACATATACTTCGCACTGGTAATTGTGTCGCCGATAGGATTGCTTTTCTGGGACGCAGTACCAATACCCCTAACCTACTAAGCGATCAAGGTCTGCTGGACCTCATCCGCAAGGATGCTCTCGGATAGCGCCTAGTGCGCATCTGAATTCTTATCTTATCAAAAAAAAAAAAAAAGTTTACCTCAGCTCAGATAACACTTCTCCATGCTCCATCTTAACCGTATCCGAATTCATCGTATATAGTCTACAGTGACAAACTCCTATCTAATTATAATCACTTCCTATAACTTTTATTTTTTTTTATTTTTTATTTTTTGAATAGGTAAATTTTCGGTTGGAGAAATCCTAACCGATAGCATCCCGACGGATGAGATCATTAAGATCGTTATTTAATGTCAAGACCGCCCCATTAACAGGGCGGCCAAGGTGTGCAACCTTGTCAGCCGTCCTGTTACCCTCACGGGGCACATGCGAGTAAACCACGGTTTGGACAGTAGTTAATTGCCGTTTAATATCTCCCATCAATAATTCTATTTCCCAAGGGCAAGAGCTGTTGAATTTGAGGTTGTCGATAATCGTTTTGGAATCCCCTTCAATAACCAGTTTAGTGTGATTGAGTTGTTTAGCCGCTTGAACACCAATTTGTAGCGCCATGGCTTCAGCCTGGATGGGAGAAAGTTTTCCTAATTCTGTTGCCCCTATCTTTATTACTCTACCATCATGATCTCTGATTACATATCCTGCAGAAGATATTCCAAATCCAGTAGTTGCTCCATCAAAATTTAGTTTGAGGAAGCCCCTTTCTGGTTTTCGCCACTTTACATTTTTCCTACTAATAGCCCTTGTCTTCTTGTTTTGTTGTGCTATGCTGGAGTCAGTGGCTGTCTCATCGTTTATACCTGCACGTTTCCATTGTTCTTTGATGTTGAAAATGAACTGTTGTATTTCCCCTTGGGATGGTAGCTTCTTTTCCTGAAAAGATATCTGGTTTCTAAAGAACCATAGTGTCCACCATTTGACTGCTAGATCTCTTTTTTCCCCCGTATTCAAATGCTTTCCAACTAGATTCATTATACTGCTACCATTCCACCTACTGTTCGGTCCCTGTCTGATTAATGTTCCTAGTTTACTATCCGTTAAGCCATTCTTTTTAACAAACTGGCATTCTACCAGTAGGTGTTGTTCATCCTCACAGGCGCATTCGCAAAGCACACATTGGTTAGGTATTGGTGTTCCTCTCTTACTTAACCTGTCCTTGGTTGGTAGACCGTTCTGTGCTATTTTCCACAGATAGTTTTTTATCTTTGGTAAGGTATTAACTTTCCATATCCATCCATTCTGGTCATCTGAGAAGTCTTCTATGTTTGTTACTAATTTGATTGCGCTTGATGTGGTAAACCATCCTTGTTTATCTGGCCACCAGTATAGCCTATCTGGCATGGGTTCCGTAGGTAGAGGAATTTCCATTATAGTTTGGGTCATATTTACGTCCAGCACCCCTAGTAACTTGTCTCTATCCCATTGGCCATTTGAGAGGAATTCACTTACAGTTATGTTTTTGTCCATCACCACTGTTACGCCGTGGCTGTCACTTAGTGGTGTTTTGTTCACCGATCTGTCTGACCAGAATCGGACTGTTTCCCCATTCCCAATTGACCATATTAATCCTGCTTTAAATTTATCGATTAAGTTAGTAGCTTTCCTCCATTGCCAAGACGCGTTTTTAACGCTCTCGTAACGCAAGATGTCCGAATTCTTTAGATATTTGTGCTTTATTATTTGTACCCACATGTTGTCCGGTTCTGCAAGTGTTTTCCACAATAGTTTCATCTGTAAAGCTTCATTCATGGATTCCGACTTTCTAATCCCTAATCCACCCTTGCATTTTGGTTTACATATTCTGTCCCAGCTTATGAGTGGTTTATATTGAAGATCCTTATTCCAAAAGAAGGTTCGATTTACCTGGTCTAGTTGTTTGTGGATCGAAGAGGGAAGCATAAAACTTTGCATTGCAAACAAGGGCTTCGCTGCAAGATTCGCATTGATCAGGATTGTTCGCCCTTGTTGTGAGATGGAGTTCGCTTTCCATTTCGTTAATTGATTTTTTATCTTCAAAAGTTTGATTGTTTACCTTTCCACTGATAATTGGGCATCCAAGATATTTTTTCACTGCCCGCGTATGGGGGGCTTGGAGAGAGCTTTGCAGCAGTTGTATTCTGGAACCCGGTACACCCTTCGTAGTTTGGAACGAAGACTTATGGTAGTTTACTTTTTGCCCCGACAACTGACAATACTCGTCTACGATTTCTCTGACTTTTTGGCTGGCTTCTAGGGAGGCTTTTGAGAAAATAATAATGTCGTCCGCGAATGCCAGAAAGGGTATAGATGGTCCTCCTCTTCCAAATTTAAAAGCTACCTTACTCGCTGGTTGTGTTGCCTCTTGCTGTAATCTTCTTCCTAATACTTCCGCCCCGAGTATAAACAGAAACGGGGAAATAGGATCTCCCTGTCTCACACCCCTTGTAGGTAGAAACACATCTGTCGGTGAATTGTTTACTAATACAGAAAAAGATGTTGTTGAAATACATTCTCTGATCCAGCTTATGAATTTTGGGTGAAAACCAAACCTCTTCATTACCTCCCATGAAAAATCCCAGTTTACCCTGTCATAAGCTTTTTCCATATCCAGTTTTATAGCCATCCATCCCTCTACGCCCGTGCGTGTCTTGAAAGAGTGAAAAATCTCGTGTGCTATAAGAATATTGTCCTGAATAGCCCTATCCGCCACAAAAGCTCCTTGAAGTGGATTGATTAATTTACTGATTACCTTTTTTAGTCGTTCAGTCAAAATTTTTGAAATGACTTTGTATATCGTAGAGCATAGACTAATTGGTCTATAGTGATTTGTCGTAGTTGGATTATCAATTTTTGGCAAAAGAGAAATGAAAGTGTGATTTACTTGTCGAAGCATTTTCCCGGAGATGAAAAAGTTCTTTACAGCCCGTGTTACAGAGGGGCCTACTATATCCCAAAACTGTTTATAAAATTCTGCTGTAAATCCGTCTGGTCCAGGGGATTTATTCCTCCCTAGATTGAAAACCGCGTTTTTAACTTCACTGTTCGAAACGGGTTTAGTCAGCTCTGTGTTGTCATTGTCGGAGATACTTGGAGAAATGAGGTCAAGGATATCGCCCCATCTTGTACGATCTTCCCTTTCTTTTCGAAATCATTTCTCAAAATCTTTTTGAATTTCCACCTTAATATTTTCTTCTCCAATAATCTGAGTTCCTTCCACCGAATTGATTGATCTTATGATTTTCCTGTTTCGTCTTCCAGACGCAATTTTATGAAAGTATGCAGAATTCTTATCTGTAAGCTTAATATGTTTTGTTTTGGCTCGCTGGTTCCAATACGTTTTATGGAAGTTAATTAAGGCCTCTTTCTTTTTCAACAATCTTATTTGCTTGTTTACTGAGCTGTAATCTTCTTGTTCACTTAGTGTTTTCTGAGTTACTATCAGCTGCTCTTCAACCTCCTTTAACTATTTGAAGATGTTCCCAAATGTCTTTAAGTTCCATTCCTTGATTTTTGCTTTAAGTACTTTTGTTTTGAAGCTTAGTTGAAACATAGCAGAACCACCACAGCTTGAGCGCCATGCTTGCTTAACAATGTTCCTCAAATATTTCCGTTGTAGCCACATATTCTCGAATTTGAATGCAGTCGGTTTTGGTTGTGAGCCGAGTTGCAAGTCTACCGAGATCGGACAATGATCTGACGTAGAGAACGCATAATGTATTGTCCGAATGGATGGACATTTCACAATTATTTCATTTTGTATAAGTACTCTATCTAATCGCTCAAGAATGTTATTCTCACCCGATTTCTTTTTCCTCCAAGTGAATCGGTTACCTATAAATGGGATGTCAGTAAATTCCCACTGTTCTTTGAAATCCGCTAATCTCCGGAATCTAATTGGTGCTGGCTCCGCACCCCCTTGTTTATCACTAGGTTCTGCAATCTCATTTAGGTCCCCCACCACCATACAAGGCCAAGGTGATTCCGCAATCATTCCGCTTAGCATGTTCCAGAACTGAGATTTTTCGCTCTCTTGAGCGGGAGCGTAGACTACAAATATTCTGCATTTAAATCCAGTCTCCACATTTTCATAGTCAAGACTTATGCTTCTTTCTCGAGTGGTAACCACAGATAGGGATTCTTGGGTCATTTGATACGCCCTCCATAGCACTCCTATTCCTCCGGATTTTCCTCTAGCTGGAACCCAACACGCAGAATTAAATCCTGCCTGCTTCCAAGTTTTCTCGTCAGGGATAGCTTCTGATTTTGTTTCCATTATCGCCATGAGTTTTATATTTTGAATTTTACTAAATGTACTAATTTCTGCCCAAAAATTTGGTCTGCCAAACCCACGAACATTCCATGAACCAATCTTCATGACCCACCTCTTTCGATCCTTTCCTTTAAACATTTTCGCCATTCACACCATTTAGATATGAAATTTACCACACTTCCATATACCTTTCTATATTCCATTTCATGGTAGTGATATACTATATCTCTAGTATCGACAGTTTTTTCAATTTGACAGCAAGGGCCCTTAGCTGCTAGATTCCATAACTCCATAGCAAAAGTACAGACTACTACCTTCAAATTTGGCTTAACAACATGTTTAGATATACACTTGGCTGAATCGCATATGTTAATACTTGCATACCTACAACAATAGGTCACCCTTGCCCACCACAGATACGCCCCACTCATTGTCATTTGTGAGCCATCTGGAGAGCTCTTCCTATATAGTCTAATCGCTTGTTTCATTATGCATTGTGCTGCTCGCACATGAGATACCTCTTTAGCTACTCTTATAACCAAGGTGTTGTTACTTACATACATACAGTTAAGACAAAGATACCAGCAACAACACATACCCTTCAGCTCATGCAGATTACAGTACCATAACCTGAATTCATTAAAATACCTTGTTGCACTTACATTAATTTGCATAGAGACGCTAACACAGCAGAATACATCACCTACATTCCATACTAACTTAATCATAATCCATCCACAAACAGAGTTTAAACTTACCCATAAATGCAAACTACTATATACAAAGCTGCCAAAAAGTTTTATTCCAATCAAAGAGAGGCTGCCCTCATGCAGCTGATGATCATCATTGAAGAACGTCTTGATTCGCATAAGACAGGAGGTGTTCAGCTGATTAGTTAACTCAGTACCCCACCAACCTAAGGTACCAAGCATCCATTCCCTCGTGAGATTACTCCCCATTCTTACCTCTTTTGTTACCTCCACCCATCAGCTTTGAGCTTGCAGACTCACCTTCCTCGACCCCATGTTTACGCTTGCCAGACTCCGACTTGGTGACCCCCTCAATCCCCTGCTGCTCAGACTTCAGTCCCAAAGGGGAAGCCGAGGGAGCAACAAGAGGATTAAGAGCAGCTGATGGAAGACAATCAGGATTGTAAAGATTGGGTAGAAGAAATTCAGTAGAGGCAGGGATGTTACCCAGCATACGATCGAAATCAGCTTGGGTGAAATCCGCAGGGATACCACCCGAAGCGATTGCACCATCATAGTCTTCCTCAGCTTCAATCATGTCATCATCGTCGGCTTCATAAAACTCCGGGTCTTGGAAATCAGCTTCGATTGCTCTTGAGTTTGCATCATTTGGGTATTCAGCTCCAGGGGCTTCCTCATCATGCTCGTGATAGTCGTCGACCACCACATACTCCTCCATTTCTGGGACCAGTGGCAGGGCTTCCACTCTAATAGATTCAGTGAAAGAGGTTGTAGATAGATCACCAGTGCCATTAGATGTCTCTTCTGAGGAAGAATCTGACAGTAGCTCGACATTCCGGCCAAAGCTTTTCCAAAGCTCCTCCTTTGAGTGACCAAAGGAAGGAGGAGGTAAAGATCTTTGTTTCCTTGTTACCTTTACCCATTCACTCCCATCATTGGATTGCTCCCTGGTGTTATCAGTCATGGGAGAATCCTCAGGCCCTGACCCCATTATTCCACCTCCATCTTTGCTGCAGACTCTTCTACCAGGGCAATTTTCAAAAGAGTGCTCAGCATCTCCACAGCTCCCACAACCCACAGGGAAGTCTTCAAACCACACTGGGTATGCCTCTAGCTCCCCTTTTTCATTGGGCACTAACACCCGCTTGTTAGGGATCTTTGATAGATCAACACTTATGCACACCCTTGGATATCGGAGCCTCGCCCCATTGGGATTGAATGCCGCTACTCTGATCACTTCCCCCAGTCTGTTCCTCTCCACAATGGCTTTGAGCAAATAATCACTTACATATTTCGTGGGCAAACTAGGAAAGCGAACCCACATATCAAGCTTTGCCACCGACTCAGTGTAAGGGCAGAAGTCCTGACGCCATGGCCGGAACAGCAGAAGCTGACCCAACACATGAAAGGGCCTCTCCCCCCACACTTTGTCTCTATCTTCCTTGAGGTCGAACCGAAGTTCGAACCAGCTATTGGCCAGGGGAAACAATTGAAAGCCCTCCGACAAGAACTTCCAATCGACCTTAATCTTTCTCCTTATCTCCTTCGCCTCAATCGGATTCCCGATCACCGTAGCAAACAAGGAGGTATTGTTGAGAGTAGAGATGTTAGCTTGAACATCCGCCTGGATTTCCCGAAGCATCTTCACATCAATTTTTGCTTTGCGCAACTATTTCTCCAGATCTTTATTAGCAATCTTGGCCGCCGAATCAGAAGGAACAGGAGTTCCCTCTGAGTCACAACCAAAGATTGGATTTTGTTGTCCCTTTCGGGTATTTTTTAATGGAAAGCCAGAAGATTCGGCTTCCATTGGTTTTTTCCCCTTGTTCGAGACAAGAGTCGCCATGGAAACAAAGGAAACACAAAGATGATTAGAACAGAGAAGCAGATAGAGAGAAAGAGAGAATAAAGAGTAGGCAAGGGTGTGAAGAGATCTCACACACCCGATTTGATTTATAGAGATTTGAGGGAAAGAGCGAAGGCGATCATGCATGCTGGCCTTCCGATTTCTGTACCGCCTCCCCGAAAGCTTGTGGCAGAGGTCCTCCCGATCATTCACATCCTCTATCGTACGGAGTTTGCAGAAGAACTTGAACCGCAAGGAAGGCCGTACACCATACCACAATAGGTGAGGCCAAGGAGGCGGGCGCTTGCACCACACCACACCACCCCTAACCCTACAGTACCGCCTCAACACGGCACCAGGGCGCTTTCCATACTTAGAGTCGTACGGCTCTCCTCCCTTCTGTCTCTTCGAATCGCTATGCTTTTTGGCCAAGAAAGACGAGTAATCAAGGCATCGCCATGCTCCTCTCCACTCAATCGATTTCTTGGGGAGGAGAATTTCATCATGGCTTCTGAGGACCAATTGGATTTGGGAGGAGGTTTGATTCAAGAGAAGGTTTAGGGATGACAGGCTATGGTGATTAGGGATTTGCAGGAGTCGTTTGGAGACGGGGAGGCGTTTTCTCAGAAGAAAAAGAGGGGCGCGTAGAGCGCGTACTCTGTACAAGATTTTACCCATTTTTGCTTGTGAAAGAGAGAGGGTTTTCTTGAGAGGGGTGTTAGTTTTACAAAGCCCAAATTTTTATAACTATAACTTTTATTTGGTCATTCTCTATTTCACTTAACATTCTCAATAATAAGGTTTTAACATCTACGCAATTAGTAATCTTCTAAGTCATTCCATAGTTGACAAAATAAAATTGATCGACCTACACATTACCTAATTAATGAATAAACAAAAATAAAAAATAAAGATGACAAGTCCCGTTGAGTCATCTTGTAGGGTTTTTGCAGATCTAGTAGTATGTAGTATGTCCTTGTTCGAAGAAAAACTGACGATCCTACGACAAAACAACAATCAAACTCAACAAAAAGACAATAACAATAGACAAATGCGATTGATCAACAAAAAGAATAAAATTCTTTAGTATCATAAAATGTACTGGAGACAAAGGGTGAAAACAAAACATTTGGCAACAGGACGTAGGAACATGAACATTATAAGAGAAATCATTACCCAAGAAGGAACAACAATTATAGGGGAAGAAAACATCTGACTAGAAATCCGAGAGGACTTCGGAAAAAGATATAACAAGAGTAAATAAACTATAGATTACTAGCATATTACCTAGACTTAATAGACACAAAAATCACAGAAGAGCAGAATAACGCCCTTACAAGACCTATTACGAACCAAGAAGTAAAAATATCCTTTTTTTCGATTGGAAAGGATAAATCCCCTAGACCAGGCGGAATAACAGCTGAATTTGACCAAAAATAATGATATTTAGTGGTCCCTTCCACCATTAAAGCTATAAAAGGGTTTTTTCATTCTGGAAGAATGCTTAAATAAATCAACAATACTTTTATTAGAATGATCTTAAAATGTGATAACCCGAAAACAACGAATAATTATAAACCAATTAGTCTATGCTTAACTATGTACAAGGCGATTGCGAAAATATTGGCGAACAGGATGACATTGGTAATAGGGAAAATAATACATCCAAACTCGAAACTGATGCAATTTAATACTCTCTCCGTTAATTAAAACTTGACGTTTTATTATTCACACAAGCATTTTGAGGTGTTGAAAACTATATAAAATATTAGCTTTTTAAATGTTTTTTAAAAATAATTTCATACTTGTTACTATTAAGTATGAATTTATAAAAACAAATTTTTAAAAAAGTTAATATTTTATATAGTTTTTATAATTCTAAAAAAGCGTGCATGAATAGTAAACGACAAGTTTTAATTAACAGAGGGAGTAATAATTAGACTCAATATATAAAAAGTGGCAAAAAACTTCTGTTCAGTAACCCCCGGTCAAGATTCTAATCGACTGTCTCTCCATTTTTTTACAGAAAAAGATCAAATGGGAAAAGAAAGAATATAGGTATATGTGTGATAGATAATGATCTACCTTGGGTATATAATTATATAATCTGGTTGTTATGTTATTCCATTCCGGCGACTATAGGATCATCGGTCTACTCTACCTCAATTCACCATTTCGAACCTTATACAGAAGGTTTTTCTGTACCAGCTCCTTCTACCTATACCGCAGTTGAAGCACCTAAAGGAGAATTTGGTGTCTTTCTGTCGCGAACAAACACAACTCCTACACACACCTAGGAGCACCCCTTCCTGCATATTCATACAAGGATCTGGCCAAATAAGGTGATAGCCCTGTAGATTCGTTCCCATGGTTCGATCCTTCCCAGTAAAACGCGGCGTGTTCGAATTCTGATCGCTTTTACGCGAGAAAGGGGGACCACCCTCTAAGCCTAATTAAGTATTCCTCAATGACCGATAGCGTACAAGTACCGGGAGGGAAAGGTGAAAAGAACCCTATTTAGGGAGTGCAATAGAGAACCTGAGATCCGATGCGAACTCTCTGGTGATTAATAAAAAATTCAAAGTACTTTTCTTTCGGTTTCTTGCTAAACCCGCGTTTATATAGAGTCTCCCTTTGGGAAGTTAGAAGAAGGGAAGACTTGTAGGAGAATTTCCGGTTGGTCAAACCAAGAGAGGATTGGGGGTTTTGGGGCGTAAAAAAAAAAGTGGCTTTCTTCTCTTAAGAAATTGAGAGTTTGATCGAGGACACTTCTCCCCATGTGGTTGAGAGCCCTCACAGCCCAGGCACAACGACGCAATTATCAGGGGCGCGCTCTACCGCTGAGCTAATAGCCCGTCGTGCGGGCCCCCAGTGGGAGGCCTCTTGTCAGCCGTTGGGGTACCACTCCTCTTCTCTTGTTCTTTGATGAAGAGCAACAGAAAGACTAAATACCTTTTTCTTTCTTTCTTTTCGACTTCCTTGATCGAACATGTAAGAGAGGTGAATCGCGTTTATAAAAGGGTTTTTTCATTCTGGAAGAATGCTTAAACAAATCAACGATAACTTTTATTACAATGATTTCAAAATGTGATAACCCGAAAACAACGAACAACTATAAACCAATTAGTCTATGCTTAACTATGTACAAAGTGATTGCGAAAATATTGGCGAACAGGATGACATTGCTAATAGGGAAAATAATACACCCAAACTCTGATGCAATTTAATAATAATTAGACTCAATATGAACTTGATCAAGTCTGATAACAACCAATTTTAATGTGAACATAAAAGTACCCGATCAGAATCCAACCAAGGAAACCAAGTGATTCCATTCCAGCTTTATTCCATACGAAAGAATTAACATGATATGATCCAACCCCACCCCGTATTATAAGGGCGTGTTTTCTGAACCTCTTTTTTAAGAGGTGGAGGGGGTGGAAGTGGGTGAAATGGGATGGAGGTAGGGGAAAATCTCCTACCTTTGATAGGGGAGAATCGGGAGATGGAGGAGGTGGAGGATCTAAATGAATGTGGAGGCTAGGTAGCCTAGGTGGAGGGTGAGAAAACACGCCCTAATACTTGCCCTTCACTCACCATGCTTCCTCCCTAATTATCTAACATTATTATTACTTAATTATTATATATGTATTTACTTATTCTTCTTTTAGTAAACTACATTTTAACTTTAATTTGTTGATTGTTGAGAGATGTGAATAAAATCAAAAGAGTCTCACCTCTTTGTTTCATTGTGCCTCTTTTCAGATTCTATTGTATGTTTAGACGGTTTTCGCCTGCCAACTCATAGGCCTCTCGAGAATCAGACTTTGCCTGATCTCGAATTTTTACTTAATAAAAAGAAAAGTCTCACATTGAAAGTTGAACATAACAAGTTTTAGGATGGAATCTCTTTCGGCTTATGAGTTAAGCTACTAACACATGTGCGTCCGTGCACACACGACTCTCATCTCAAGTCCCAATGGACTTTAATTAGTATATTATCAGAGCGATAAAGTCAAACGGTCTAACTCTCGATCCTAGGCTAACTCGAGGGCGTGTTGAGAGATGTGAAGAGACCTAAAAAGGTCCAACATCGAAAGTTGAGAAAAAAACAAGTCTGATATAAACTAGTGGGTTACTTCTCCTATATATTGTCAATTAGTTTATAAGATGAAACCTCACTCGACTTATATATTAGACTACTAGCGTATGTGCATCCCGCGCACCTACGATCTTCCGATCATGAGTCTTAACCGACTTCAATAGTTGCCAAAACAAGAATATATATTATTTTGTTTTATCTCAGTTATAAATTAGTCTAGGATGAATTTGAATTCAACTTTGTTAATAGAAATTAATGAGCTTGAGCCAATTGTTTCAGATAAACAACCGTATATACCTTTCTAAGAGCATCTTCAACAACTACTCTACAAATTCTTTAAAAATAGATAAATAAATATCAAAATCTCTAAATATTTTATACTTTAATTTCAACAGCTTCTCTATTTTACAAATTTCTACATTTATTACATACTATTAATACTAGAGCTGGCAAGTCGGTCGTTCGGGTCAATTCGGGTAAAATTTATGGTCGGGTATTGGTCGGGTCGGGTATTGGTCGGATCGGTTTCGGGTCGGGTTCGATCATAATGAATTTTAGATTGGTCGGATTTCGGGTTAAGTAGGGTCATGCCCATTCGGGTTCGGGTCAAAGTGGGTCGGTCTCGTTCGGGTTTCGAGTCAAGAGGCGAGTCGGTCTCATTTGAGTTTCGAATCAAAATGGGTATAGCGGTATAGTTGGTTTGAGTTTTCGGTCGAATCATATTCGATCCGTTTGGATAATTAGGTTGATTCTGACTCGACCGAATACTCAAATATGTAATTTACTTAAAATAAATGATTTTGACTCGGTTGAATACTCGAATATGTAATTTTGACTTGGTTGAATACACTAATTGTTATTGACTCATCGATTGTCGACCGATTTTCAAAAAAGTCATAATCGAAAATTCGATATTCGGAAAAATCGTCATTTTTTAAACATTTAAACCAATTGATCGGTGCTATAATTAAATCAAATTAATTGTACATTTAGGTTTTAACTTTATTTTAACTAGCAAGTTGCAAATGGGCTTATTTGTGGTTTGACTATATCATTGGTACATATCATTTTCAATGCCCATTTCATTTTTAGCTTTTGGCTTTGGCCTATTAGTTTTTTTCATTATTATTATTAGTTTTTAACAAATCTAGATATAAATAATTAATTCTATCAAAATATAATAATATAGATAAAAATAAAATAAAAACTACAAAATTATTGATTTGGATATAAATAATTCTTTCCGCAAAAAAATAGAATTATTACACTTATATTTATAAAAAGAATTATTCATAACGATAATTATGAAATTTAATAGAATTATTATACTTATATTTATAAAAAGAAGTCCATTTATAAAAACCGAAAACTACTAGAATTAATAGAATTATTAACACTAATAGTCTAATATAATTTTTTAGGTGAAAAAAACCCCTTAAGAGTTAGCTTTATGAAAATTAATATAATTATTAACACTTAGTTATGAAAACCAATAGAAGTATTGTACTTATAAGTTATACCTATAAAAAGAAACACGTTTAAAAAACCGAAATTATAAATAAAACTTATAAATACTTCATCTTCGATGGATTCGAATAAAACTTATAAGTTGTTGCTATTAGGTTGTTGCTATTATGCTATTCTGCTGCTTTCTTTTGTTGCGGGGGTATTGCTGATTGTTGTTGGTTCCGAGAAGGATATTTTGTTGGGTTGCTAGTAGTTGTTGGAATGATATGCTGTTGGGTTGCACGCTATATCATCTGCAACGATTAATGAACTTTTAGCATTTCTGACTCGTAGTACGTATCGATGTTTTGATGTATGGCAGTTGACTTACTTGACTCATTGACTTATCTGCTTATCTATTGATTTTATTTAGGTTCTTATTCATATGATAACAATTAACAAAAATAATTGGTGTTTTATATGTTAAAGTATAATCATAAACTTGTGTTAAAATAAAAAAAAAATTAACATTCAAGTATTTAAATGTTGATGTTAAATAACCATTTCAATTCGGGTCGGGTCGGGTTGAGAGTCAGGTCAGGTTCAAAGTCGGGTCGGGTTTAGAGTCGGGTCGGGTTTGGTTTATCTGTGTTCGGGTCTGTTTCGAGTCGGGTCAGGCTCGGGTCGGGTTCTGTCTCGGGTTCGGGTTATGAATGACTCCAGATTTTCGGTTTTCGGTCGGGTTCGGGTGAGTCGGGTCGGGTAAGATTTTGCCAGCTCTAATTAATACTCTATATTTTAAACAATTGTAATTTTACTTATCCTTCAACTTTATGCAAATTGTGAAACAATTTAATATAACTAGATGAACATGAAATTTAAGTTAACATTTCAGAAAATGTAAACAAGTTTAAGTGAGACAAGAAGTTTGACATTTAAGCTTAACATGAACGTCAAGTAATGTAAGTATAACATTTATGTATAAAATGAGTTCTAACATAACTTAAAACTATATGTTTAAATTAAACATCGAGTTTATTCTAACAAATTAAAACATCCAATTTAATTTAATTATAACAAAAACTCATAATTTATTTTTGTATAAATATAGCAAATGTTGTAGGAGGAAATCAAGTTTAAAATATAAAATATAAATCAAACCAGATTATGCCCACGCAAATGATTATAAGACCTCCTCCCTATGCAGTAGTGGGAAGTCAGGATCGATCCACGAGGAAGCGTGTCAGCGGATCCTAAGTAGCTGTAAATCTCACAGAAAAGCGAACAAAAAGAAAGAAACAAAGACAGAAATAACAAAGCAAAACAGAAGCAAAAGCAAAGACAGAAACTGCTCGATCTCGACTACAGCTACTCGAGATCGACTAAGGACAGCGACGACAGAAACTTAGAATCACAGAAGAAACTCGATCTCGACCAACAGCCAACTCGAGATCGACTAAAACTTATCGAGATCGACAACAAAACAGAAACTTGTAAACGCAACTTTCGAACACAGAATTCAGATTTCCGATGAAATAAATCAATATACTAAATGACTTCCAAAGCCAGGGTATCAACACCAAAATGATAACCATGCAAAGTAACACATAAAGGCATAAAAGATCACGCTTTCCATCAAATAACTTTCGTTATTAACAAATAGGAAGATAGAGGCTTTCGCATAAACCCTAATTGTTACTAACCCTTTTCACATAATTAATCCAAGTTGCATTAAGATCACTTTCGCTTCAATAACACAAACAAGGATCACCTTCAACTCTCGCAAAAGAATCATGCTGATAGGGATAGAAGGCGAATCGTATCAAAAGATTGTAACTTTACCGCATCACCTCACATGGCTACCGCCGGGCTCACCCCGACCCTAGAAGTGGGTGGACTACTCGCTCTTCATTATCAAGAAACTCATCAATAAACAAAAGAAACTAACTTGCATTAAAATAAACCAAAGAGAGCTTACAACGGAACAAGCCAAATCCGCTTTCGCCTTTCCCCCTTGCTCTCCACAAACTCTCTCTCTCTCTCTATGTAACTACTTACTTGTTCTCTCTGAAATTGAATGAATAAAACTCAACCCCTAAGGCTTTATTTATAGCTTTCATTCCCTAGGTATTCTAGGTAAGAAAGTCTATCTATATCTAAACCTAATTATCTAAAGACTTAAAGATAAATAAATGCAATAAAGGAATTAAATCTATAACGGAAATTATATCTAAAATAGCAAAATATCTTCTTGTGTTGATAGGTCTTCTCTCCATAGATAGAACTTGATAGGTGTGGATAGATCTCGGCAATCTTCGGCTCCAAGCAATCCCAATCCAAGTAGGATAGCTCACCACGTAACGCGGCTTCGGACATGGCTCCTCGATCTCGACCAAACTTACTCGAGATCGAGTAACGTGGTCGTCGACTTCGGCTTGGCTGGGCGTCTCGGGTAGCTGGTGCTCGATCAAGCTCGGACAGGCGTTGCTGGGGTCCTCGAGATCGAGTAACTTCCTCGAGATCGAGTAGATTGGTGCTCGGTGTCTCGAGGTCTTCGGCTTCTCGACTTGGCA
The DNA here is from genome assembly GCA_963922045.1 of Persicaria maculosa. Lineage (NCBI taxonomy): Eukaryota > Viridiplantae > Streptophyta > Magnoliopsida > Caryophyllales > Polygonaceae > Persicaria > Persicaria maculosa. Next base: position 41,852,162 of record OY998262.1, on the reverse strand, counting down.
CAACACCTCGACTCTGGGTATGGCATCAGAATGTTGTCGATCTCGACTAGTTTACTCGAGATCGAGTAAGTCTCCGGAGTCGGGTTGTCTCTAGCTCTCAGTTTCTCGATCAGCTCTGCTCGACCAGGTGTGCTCGGACATTCTTTGTCGAGATCAAGTAAATGAACTCGAGATCGAGTAAAGTTGGGCTCCGGCTTGATTCGTCCTGGTTCCGCTGCTTCTTTGACCTTGGACTTCTGTAGTTGATTTTCGAGCTTTTCCAACCTTTCATAGAACTGTTGTAAATTGCCTCGAATTCTTCGAATTTAAACAGAAACTGGTGTAGATTCCATAATTTGGAAAATGAACATAAAATACATAGATTCTGTACTATTCTAGCCCAAATGTATGAAATGTATGCAGAAAACGATATGAAAGCAACTGTAAAACATGGCAGATTCAGCTTACAACAAACACCCCATACTTAAGCTTGCTTGTCCTCGAGCAATACTTTTATTTGTCATTCAGGGGAAGAAATCAAAACTCTCAACATCTTAAATTCATTCTTATATATCCCTGCAGTCAATTACCATCATCGAAAAGGTACTAGTGTCACAAATCCATGCATGTGCAATTAAAAAGCAACATCTACTCACAAAAGGAGGGTTATGCAAAAACATTCATTCGTGACAAAGCATTAATAATCAAGAGGACTTTAATTTAAGCTCAATAAGGGAGTAGATTAGTAAAAGGCTAAAGGTGGGCAATTTCTGGCAATGTGGTGCTAATGATCCGGGGAAATGGAGTATTTCCAAACTGAATTTCTACATTCCTTCTTCCTTTGATTCATCACCTTTCATATTGCTTTTATTCATAATAATGCTTTTACCTCTCTAACCTTAGGACTGCCTTCTCGCGAGTCGCAAACATGGGTGTCATGAATGGCCCCGGATACTTAGTGCGTCGGACTCCTCACATGGTGTCCCATCTCGCCAAACTATTATCTCAGCGAGCAGGGTCGATCTTTGATCGGATTTTCTTTCACTCATTAAATTTTCCATATATTTCAAACAATTTCCTACCAAACTCCATATACGATATATAACAACACAAACACCATATAACATCTCCATAATGTAACATCATTCTCAACATAATCCCCGGATAAGGTAAAGAATGGCTATATTTAGAACATGTGGAGCAATATGAAAATAAGGCATAATATGGCTTTTGTGTAATGCATATAAGCATAGGTAAGGCTTAGGATTATAACAATGAGCATTCTATGGAAATATAAAGTCCTCCATCCTCTTATCATGCAACATGTCAAAAGCAACATCAAATTTTACCTCCTTTCATGGTTTTCAAGAAATAATGCGCTTCATTGTGACTTCCCTTTACTAGACAATTTCATGTTATATCTCTAATGAATCTAATTTTGCATCGTCGAGTTCAATATAAAGCTTCCATGACATTTATCAAAAATTTCAATGGGGGTCATTTTTTCAAATTTTGGAAAACATGCATATAAGCCTATAAATCAAATATGAATTCCAAAATAGCCATGTATAAGCAATTCCAAGAAATAAATTCTAAAAATGCACATATAATGTCAAATATGGCAAATTTGCACAAAGTAAGCCCTTCCCCCACCCCATACTTAAACATTACAGTCTCCTCACTGTATAAAAATAAGGGTAAAGAAAGAAACTCACTAGACAGGTGTGCAGGGCTTCAAAAACATCGATAAAAAATGCCTGGGCCGAGTCCAATTTTAGCTTGCTTCTATCCTTATGGACCTGAAAAATATAGAAGACATATACCCATAATAGAAAAACTAACAGTTCAAAAAACAAAAACAAACAATGTCCAAAAAGTCCAAAAATTAAATGTCTATGTACAAGCTCTAGATTTTATAATCGCTAGGCCGACTTCTCTTTTAAGCTCAAGGTGGCATCTGCAGGGCCCATGTAGCTTGGGATTCAAATAGGACTCCATTCTTGTCCATCAGCTGTAATCCTCCTGAATGGATCTTGTTCACCACAAAGGGTCCCATCCTCTTCTTGTTGAATTTATTATGAAACCAATGATCCTTCGATTTGGAAACATAGAGATTGTCTCCAACTTCCTACTCTTTGGGCTCATCATTGGAAATCCTACATAAGCGCATATACCAAGGCAAACCTCTCCCATGTATAGATAAATCTTTAATGGAAATAGGAGAAGAAAGACCCATACCTTGGCTTACCTTCGCAGAAACGGAATCGGGGACCACAGTGTTTGGTCGATCTAGAGTTATTGTACTCGATCTCGACAAAACTTTAGCTTCTGGTGGTGGAATGCTCGAGGATGCAGGAGCTGGGGAAAGTGGGACTTGTTCAATCTCGACCAACTTGGTCGATCTCGAGGAGTCTTGCCCGTCTGGTGGAATCAGCGTCAAGGAAGGTGAAGTCGATGCAGCGAAGGATTGGTCGATCTCGAGTAACGTACTCGATCTCGAGGAATTTTGCGCTTCAGGTTGGCTGCTCGATGACGCTGGTGCTGGTGGAGGCTTCTGATTTTGGTCGAGATCGACCACAGTCCTCGATATCAAGGAATTCTGGTTGACTACGACCCCATACTTGCATCCTGTCAAGGCATCCGAAAAATAGTTAGTCCAAATTGACGTACCTTGGTTTATGTCGAGTGGATTCTCTGTTTCTTCGTTCAGGATGGCCATGATCTTCTCCACTTGGGCCTCTGTATCCCTCTTTTCCAGCTCTTCAGGAGTCATATTTCTTACTTTAGGCCCCCCACAGGTAATATACCCAGCTGATATAGATTTGACCTCTTCCATTGGACCTGTATGCCTTTCAGTTTTATTAAAAGAATACTCAATTACCTCATCGCTGATGTTGAAAGTGAGCACTCCCTTCCGTATGCTTATGTTGGCATCCACCGTTGCCAAGAAGGGCCTTCCTAGAATAATGGGACAAGCAGGGTCTTCCGCCATATCAATAACTAAGAAATCAGCAGGTACAAAGAATTTACCTACTTGTACTGGTACATTGTCCACCATGCCTGTTGGAATGACCACCGTGTTGTTGGCCATATACAGCTTAGCATCCACAGGCTCTAGGGCACCTATCTTAATCTTGGACCAAATTGTTAAAGGCATTATACTCACACTAGCTCCAAGATCACATAAAGCATTAATTTTATATGGACCAAATCCAATGGTTATAGCAAACTTACCTGGATCTGGCCTCTTCTCAAATATGTCCAAATGGCTGCATTCCTCTGTAATTTCAGCCATTGACCTCTTTTTGCTCAGAGTCCCCTTGAGGAATTTGACGTAGGATGGAATTTCATTAAGAGCTTCTGTGAAGGGAATGGTGACGTTGAGCTTCTGAAGCATCTTGATGAAGCGCTGAAATTTCTTTTCTGTTGGATCCTTTGGAGATTTTGTTGGGAAAGGCAGCTTCTTTTTCTGATTCGGAGCCAGAACAGATGTCGGAGGTGTAGCAGCTTTCTCGATCTCGACTTGATCTTCCTCGATCTCGACCAAGTTCTTCTCGATCTCGACCAGATTTCTCGATGTTGAGTTGTTGTGCTGTGCAGACGAAGGTTGCTCCACTTGTTCCTCAATATCGACTTGTCCTTGCTCGAGATCGACTAAGTGCTGGTCGATATCGACTTGCTGCTGGTCGATGTCGAGTTGTTTCTCAGCTTCTCCGCCCTGCTGCTTTCCGACCTCTGGCTCTTGCAGTTGATGGCCACTTCTGAGTTTCACAGTAGCGATGTGTCCGGTCTTTCCCTAGGGATTTGGTTCTGAAGATCCTGGGAGACTTCCTGACTGTCGGGGGATTCCTGCTGCTAGCTGACTCATCTGTGTTTCCATTGACTTTCTCCAAACATCGATTTCCCCAAGCCTAGAGTTGACACCTTGTATCTGAGTGTAGACTGAGTTGAAGGACTTCTTGGTGTTTGAATGGTTGCTCCGCATCTCGCCAAGGATTGTCTGCAGGTCATCTCTTTTCTGGTCCCTTTCCGGATGTCCTGGAGCTCTGTAGGGTGGAGGGTTCCTAGGGGCACCTTGGTTCCATTGTAGTTGCTGAAACCTTTGGTCCCCCATATAGCGGTTGGGACCCCCTGCGTAAGCTGCCTCTTCGTGGTATTCAGCCAGTCTGACCTGCTCTGTGTGTGGGCACTCAGTAGTGGTGTGCCTATGTGATCCGCATTCGATGCAGGGCCGGTTGACAGACAGATAACTTACTTGTTTGAGGAGCTTCTTATTCTGATCTTGGTAGTACTTCTCCCTTACATCTGGATCAATCTCTTTAGGGGGCTCATAGAGGGGCATGGATGGTGCTGGCCTGACGTAGGGGTTCTCCTCATAGTTGACTGTAGTCCCATACTTGTTGTCATAGTTGGTCAGCTTGTCGAGAGCAGCCCATGAGTATATGTGTTGATTCTGTCCTTTGCAGCCAAGTCCAGAGAATTGAAGAAGATCTCCTGAACGATGCAGGGTTGCTGTCCATGAGTAGGGCAGGATCGTAGCAGATCCTTATAGCGTTCCCATGCCTTTGCTAGCGGCTCTCCAAGCTGCTGTTTGAAAGATGTAATCTTTTGGCGAAGGAGGGCTGTCTTGGCAGGAGGAAAGAATTTATTGAGAAATTCCTGTTTTACTTGAGCCCATGTTGTGAGAGATCGTGGTTTCAGTCCTTCCAACCACTTCAGTGCGGGACCAGCGAGAGACCAACGGAAAGCCTTCATCAGGATGTACTCCAGGGTGGTACCTTCAGCAAGAGTACGACACATGTCAGTAAAGTTTGTAATATGCTGAAGTAGACATTCATTAAATCTACCATGAAATGCATTATGTTTAATTTCTATTAAGAAAGGAGTGCGAATTTTATAGTTATTTTGAGGGATAAGAATAGCCGATTCAGGCACGACGAGTGTCGGGTGCATGTAATCCTCTGCAGTGGTGGGATATTGGGCAAGCTCATCTGCCAAATGCCTCGCACGTTCAGCTTCTTGTTCCCTTCCTGCTCTCTCAGTGGCGAGATCAGCATCCCTGGCGGCTAGATCCCTTGTAAGCCTCTCAATCAGTTGTTCTTGTGTTTCTGCAGCTGCCATGACTCTTTTGAGTTTAGCTTGGATGTGTATAAGGCATTCCGGTTCGTCTAAGGCGTCAAACTCAGGTGTTTGACCAGAACAGCGCATATACCTGTAAAGTACCTCAAAGCAGAAGTGAGATTCAACTACCTAAGGCGCGAATGATTGCTTCCCCGGCAACGGCGCCAATTTGTTGTAGGAGGAAATCAAGTTTAAAATATAAAATATAAATCAAACCAGATTATGCCCACGCAAATGATTACAAGACCTCCTCCCTATGCAATAGTGGGAAGTCAGGATCGATCCACGAGGAAGCGTGTCAGCGGATCCTAAGTAGCTGTAAATCTCACAGAAAAGTGAATAGAAAGACAGAAACAAAGACAGAAATAACAAAGCAAAACAGAAGCAAAAGCAAAGACATAAACTGCTCGATCTCGACTACAACTACTCGAGATCGACTAAAGACATCGACGACAGAAACTTAGAATCACAGAAGAAACTCGATCTCGACAACCAAACTCGATCTCGACCAACAGCCAACTCGAGATCGACTAAAACTTATCGATATCGACAACAAAAGAGAAACTTATAAACGCAACTTTCGAACACAGAATTCAGATTTCCGATGAAATAAATCAATATACTAAATGACTTCCAAAGCCAGGGTATCAACACCAAAATGATAACCATGCAAAGTAACACATAAAGGCATAAAAGATCACGCTTTCCATCAAATAACTTTCGTTATTAACAAATAGGAAGATAGAGGCTTTCGCATAAACCCTAATTGTTACTAACCCTTTTCACATAATTAATCCAAGTTGCATTAAGATCACTTTCGCTTCAATAACACAAACAAGGATCACCTTCAACTCTCGCAAAAGAATCATGCTCATAGGGATAGAAGACGAATCACATCAAAAGATTGTACCTTTACCGCATCACCTCACATGGCTACCGTCGGGCTCACCCCGACCCTAGAAGTGGGTGGACTACTCGCTCTTCATTATCAAGAAACTCATCAATAAACAAAAGAAACTAACTTGCATTAAAATAAACCAAAGAGATCTTACAACCGAACAAGCCAAATCCGCTTTCGCCTTTCCGCCTTGCTCGCCACAAACTCTCTCTCTCTCTCTCTCTCTCTCTCTCTCTCTCTATGTAACTACTTACTTGTTCTCTCTGAAATTGAATGAATAAAACTCAACCCCTAAGGCTTTATTTATAGCTTTCATTCCCTAGCTATTCTAGGTAAGAAAGTCTATCTATATCTAAACCTAATTATCTAAAGACTTAAAGATAAATAAATGCAATAAAGGAATTAAATCTATAAAGGAAATTATATCTAAAATAGCAAAATATCTTCTTGTGTTGATAGGTCTTCTCTCCATAGATAGAACTTGATAGGTGTGGATAGATCTCGGCAATCTTCGGCTCCAAGCAATCCCAATCCGAGTAGGACAGCTCACCGCGTAACGCGGCTTCGGACATGGCTCCTCGATCTCGACCAAACTTACTCGAGATCGAGTAACGTGGTCGTCGACTTCGGCTTGACTAGGCATCTCGGGTAGCTGGTGCTCGATCAAGCTCGGACAGGCGCTGCTGGGGTCCTCGAGATCGAGTAACTTCCTCGAGATCGAGTAGATTGGTGCTCGGTGTCTCGAGGTCTTCGGCTTCTCGACTTGGCACAACTCCTCGACTCCGGGTATGGCATCAGAATGTTGTCGATCTTGACTAGTTTACTCGAGATCGAGTAAGTCTCCGGAGTCGGGTTGTCTCTGGCTCTCAGTTTCTCGATCAGCTCTGCTCGACCAGGTGTGCTCGGAAATTCTTTGTCGAGATCGAGTAGATGAACTCGAGATCGAGTAAAGTTGGGCTCCGGCTTGATTCGTCCTGGTTCCGCTGCTTCTTTGACCTTGGACTTCTGTAGCTGATTTCCGAGATTTTCCAACCTTTCTTAGAACTGTTGTAAATTGCCTCAAATTCTGCGAATTTAAAGAGAAACTGGTGTAGATTCCATAATTTGGCAAATAAACATAAACTACATAGATTCTGTACTATTCTAGCCCAAATGTATGAAATGTATGCAGAAAACGATATGAAAGTAACTGTAAAACATGGCAGATTCAGCTTACAACAGCAAACTTGTCCAATATGGATTCCAATGAATATGCATTGGTATTGTGGAGAATTAAATTTTAGAGTTTTTTACTATCTTCTCAAAATTTAGAGAATTTTTTCTCTCTTCTAAAGTTTCTCTATTTTAGAGATGAGTATAGAAGAACCGTTGGACCTAAAAACCCTTATTTTCTATAAAATTTACAACTTTTTCTAATTTAATTACAAGAGCTATTGGGCCTTTTTTGGTTAGCAATTCAAAATCCCATGAAGCAGAAAATCTCGTAAAGTACAAGAAAATATATATTCGTTTGGTTGGTATTTTCAAAATCTAAAAACTCGGAAATTCAACTTACTAAAAAGTTAAATTCATTTAATTTGGAGGAATTTCCCCTAGATAAGTTCAACTTCCACCCTTTTTAATTTGAAATTCTCAATTCTTCCATTTAATCCTCTAGAATAAAAAATCGGCCAAAACATATTTTCACAATTCTCATGAATTGAACTTTATTGGACTTCAATTCCTATGAGTAAGTTTCCAAGAATTTCAATTCCCACATCAAAGCAAACGAGCCCTTGGAGTTGGTTTTTTTTTTAATTCAGGAAAAAAAATTCAATTTTCTAGACACGCCTAGAGCAACTGAGAGATCGGACAAGTCGATAGATGGACTAACCATCATGTACAAACAGAAGCAAATGACAGAAAAGAAAATACACAAGTAAATGATATAAAAGAAAATGCAGAAAGAAAAGTACATGTCATCCTACATTGTAAAAGCGCGTGCCAATAGAATAAACAATCGACCGACCAGATAGAAGACGGACACAGAGAACTCTAGGGATTACTAGCTAGTGGATACCTCATATTATAGACTTCGTAGAAACATCAAGTGTCGATCACATTTCCACAACATCTCCAAGCATGACAAATCAAACCATCATTCATATGAAGCTTTCACCACCACAAGAACAACAAAGTACAAGAACATGCAAACCCAAACCCTAACAACACCATCACCCATTCAAAACCACAACACCCATCTCAAACCCTCAAGAACGATAACAAGATCGGAAGTGGGCTACTATAAGGGTGAGCCAAAATAGAGACAGATGATACGGGACTGAAAAAGAAAACAAACAACAATGAAGAGGCATAGAGACAACAAAAGCGATTGGAAAAATTAAGAATGATGAATGGCGAAAAGTGGGCTTTTCTCCAGCTGCACCATCCTTAGCTTCTTCATGACTTTCCTTTAAGCTCCAAAGTGCGTCCGATTTATGCGAAATTAAACAAGAACTAGTGCAGATCTCCATAATTGGCAAATAAGCATAAACTACACAGATTCTGTACTATTCTAACCCAAATGTATGAAATGCATACAGAAATCGTTATAAAAGTCAATATAAAACATGATAAATTAGGCGCACAACACTGGCCAAGGAGGGAGCATTTTGGATTATTTCCATCTCGAGTTATATTATTAGCCCTTGAAATTGCTCTAAATATCACTTTCTCGTGATTCGATATAATTCTATTTAATTAATTCGATCTTTTAATAATATATTTAATCTATATTTTAAAGATATATTTAAAAAAGTAGTTTTTATCTTATTAAATTATTTGTTGAAAACCTTTATTACGTACAAACTTGATTAATTTAACTCTTCATGGTTGAAATTAGTTTATATCCACTTTAGGGGATATGAAAATTTTGCTTAATTCAACACTTTATGGTAGAATCAATTTATATATACTTCAAAGGATATGAAAAATAAATCAAAATAACATGTAACAAATAATTGTATACTACCGAGAGATGATTCATAGCATGTATAAGGAACATGTTTGAAATAGATCAAGGTACATAAGGTAAGAATGTTTTAGGTTGCATACCTTTTTCTCTTTGGAGCAACTCGTGCTAATAAACGTGCTATAAACTGGAGAGAATACAGAAAAGAAGCAGAGAGAACAGAGGAGGAATTAGTATGTTTATTGTGGTTTTAAAGCACCCTTTATATAAGAGTTTACAATGGATATTATAGCTTATCCAATATCTCTTAGAGTTTATTCAATAGCAGAAGATAAATACAAATAATCTTATAACATATGGAGGTTTTCGAAATAGTCAAAATGTACCTCTGTTATAATTACTTTATATTATCCTTGAACTAATTATATTATAATTTTATTTTAATTAATTTAAATTAACTGAAAAATCACCATAATAATAATAATAATAATAATAATAATAATAATAATAATAAATTTAGTACTCCCTCCGTAACGCAATAGTTGTCCATTTGGTGGTTTTCACACTTTTTAAGAAAGCTACAATTAGAAAGTAGAATAATTAAAAATTTAGCAAATAAATAATGTGGAAAAAAAATGGACCAATGAAAAAAAAAAGAATAGTATTGGAAGTTGGAGTATTAATAAAATTTCTTGGAAATCAAATACAATTAATGAGATGAATGGATAAAATTAGAAAATTTTGTCATTAATTAGGTTCAAATGGACAAATATTTTGTTACAAGAAAAAGTGGTTAAATGGACAACTATTGCGTTACGGAGGGAGTATGAAATAAGTTAAAAATTAAATAAATTAATTAGATTTGAAATGATAAGAGAAGGCAAAGGGATAAATCGATCGATATCTAACAATTTATCACAGAAATCCTTGAGCATGATTAAGAAAATAAACAATCGAGTATGTCATTGATGATAAGAAGTCTAACTAGTTTTTTTGTGATCATAATTAAGAAGATAAAAAGTGATGAACACCTCCTCTTTCATCATTAATTATTTCATAACAAACCATTGATTAAATATCATTGCTCATCATTTGCATTGTTCTTATATATAATACGGAGTATCAATTTTAGTTTTGCCGCTTGGATTGATCATTTCTACTCATAATTAGTTTCCTTGTCACTTACATTTATTAATATGTAAATATGTTTAATGTTGCTATCATGTATTCATGCATGTATGCCTTATAATTATTTAGTTAGAAACTAATTACATAACAATGACCTTTTTTGATTGATACGTTAATTAATTTCAATTAGTAACACGAATATAATAGTTGAAAATAAATTTAAATTAAATGCAAGAGATTTTCATTTTCATTTTCATTTTCTTTTTAATAAAATTAAATAAAATGGATATAGGTAAGAAAAGGTAATAAATTGACTACTTCACGAACAACCACATCTTGCTGCAATTGCAAGGCATTCGAAGGGAGGGCCGACCATCCCAAAAATTGACACTTCGAAGCCTCAATTCTTCTTTTTTTTTTACAGACCCGTCCACCCTAAAGATACCCTTTCAGTTACTCCGTATTAATGAGAGAAAAATCCCAATTTAAAATTTAAAATTAAAACTGCACGGCTGATTATCTAATTGAAGTACTGTATTAGATGGGTTTGATTTCGGTGCAGGGACTGTACTATCAATTTCGTTTTCTCCTCACAAATTTTAATTTAAGGAAAAAAAAAATTAATTAGGATGAGGTGGGGTCCATAGGAGGGGGTAATCTTTATCACACACCCACTTTTGGATGGTTAGGATTTTTTGAACTTCACCCTACAGTACTTGAGGGGAGCCAAATCCGTATTAGATAGGGGTGATATTTGAGCCGAACGAGCCGAGCTTGACATGTTCAAGCTTTGCTCGAATGGGGAACGAGCCAAGCCGAGCTCGAGCCCAAAAATTATTCGAGCTTTTTTTGGCGCTCAAGCTCGGCTCGCGAGCCCAGTCTTAAACTCGAGCTCGGCTTGTGTAGGCTCGAACAAGCCGAACGAACAAGCCTAAGCTCGTTCGAGCTCGTTAGTTGGGCTCGTTCGAGCTCGTTCAAGCTTGGTTCGTAGATGAAAAGCCTAAACACTTCTATTCTAATCTACATTGCACTTTGATTACTAAGTGCCAAATTAACACAACATTGTCGATCTAATTTTTTTTGATAACTTGCCAATCTGTAACAAATGATTTAACACATGTTTAATACAAAATTGAAGCTTTCCATCGAACAAGATTTCATCCAAACAGTACAAGATCCAACCACTGTGTAATACCAACTCTTAATTCGAAGCAGAATCCAACCGACCCAGTCTGGGACTCGACGCCAGGAATAAACCCTAACGGATCTCGAATCGGAGGGCGTGATTCTCAACTTCTCCGCCTTCTTCAGATCCGCCCCCTTCTCCGACGCTTTCCACCGCCTCTTCTGGATCTCGAACTGGAGGGCTTTCTCTTCTTCTCCTTCTCCGACGCTTGCCGTCGCGGCCTCTGGATCTGGAACTCGAGGGCATGGAAGATGTGGGAAACAAGGGAGAAAAGGAAAGAGGGAGATGTACGAACTTACCGGAAGCCAGCAACTCGTCGCCGCCGGAAGGAGGGAATTGAGAAAGGGGAAGAGCGGAAGCACTGAAGGGGAAGATTGGAAGAGAAACGAACGCAGAATGATTGAGGAGGGAGGCGGCCAGTATATGATACAACCCTAGGGATATTTTTGGAAATTATCATATTCGAGCTTTTGGGCTCGGCTCGGGCTTGATACGAGCTTTAAAAACTGTTCAGGCTCGGCTTGTTTTATGGTTTCGAACGAGCCGAGCTCGAGCTTTCTCGAGCCGAACCCGAGCCGAGCTCGAGCTGCTCGGCTCAGATAACAGCCATAGTATTAGATTATTAGAAAATGTTGGATTTTTATTATACAAAGCAATATTTTGGGATGGGTCATCCACGGATAGACTAGAGTTCGAGAGCGTCCTGACGGACAAGACAATCGATCAATCTCAATATGCACTATTCTAAAAAACCGTCCGCCTAGACCCCTGTTTAAACCCTTGACCTAGCCCCTCGCCAAGGTCGTGTTGATTTGCTGTGAACAATGGATGATATTGATGTTTCTGTTGGAAATACAGATGGGAGAAGGGAGGTACCTAGAGATCATGATTCGCGTGCGAACAAATTCGATCCGTTGTTCCTCGCTAATTCCGATCATCCAGGGATGATACTTGTGGCAACTTCGTTCACTGGATACAATTTTCTTAGTTGGAGTAGGAGCATTACGGACTAAAATGAAATTAGGTTTCGTGAATGGTGGTTGTAAAAGGCCTGATGAAGACTCAGATGATTTTCAGAGATGGCTCCGCAGTGACTACATGGTCACGAGTTGGATCTTGAACTCCATCAATAGTGAAATCGCTGAGAATTTCATGTATGTGCAATCGACACAAGAATTGTGGGACGAGATCAGAGAGCGTTTTGCGGAGCCTAATGCGCCTCTGATCTACCATTTTCACAGGGAGTTGAGCGGAATTAAACAGGAGAATCTGTCCATTGATGTGTACTATGGGAAGCTTAAGAGAGTGTGGGATGAACTTCGGGTGCTCGAGGGATATCCGGTTTGGAGGTGTGGTGTAATGTCTAAGTGTAGTTGTGCTATCCTCAAGAAGTGGCTTGAAAGGGAGGTTGTGGCACATCTGATGCAATTTCTGATGGGGCTTTCAGATGGCTATGACACAATGCGAAGCAATATCTTGTCCATGGATCCTCTGCCTTCGGTGAATAAGGCATACCACATGGTTATGCAAATTGAATGCCAAAAGGAAATCACAGGAGCGAGTAGCTCTAGCAGTTCCATGAGTCATGATGTGCTTGCTGCTGGGAAGAACTTTGGTGGGGGTGGCACTGGGCAGAGCAAAGGAGTAGAGTACAAGAGGGAGTCTAAGAAGGCAAACTTTGATAAGAAGTTTGATCATTGCCATGAGAAAGTCCATGTGAAGGAAACTTGCTTCAAGATAATCGGTTATCTCGACTGGTTCAAAGGACCACGAACCAAAACTGATGGTGATGGCAGCAAGTTTGCAGGCTATAATCGAGAGGTTGAGCAGTTCTTTGACACTCCTTTTTACTTTGAGATGGTGCACAGTAAGGGTGAATCAGACAAGGCTGATGCTCAACCAGATTCCACACTTGTCAATGTTGTGTTTAAGGAAGTTGTCCGGATGATGAAAGGTAAAATGAAGGTTGATGAATGGCCTTCAATAGGAGGTTCAAGTTTCAATTTTGCAGGTAATTTGATTCAACCTTCTACAAATGATAGTTCTCTGACTCAATCATTTGTATGGATTATTGATACGGCCGCTACGAACCACATTGCATTTGATAAGAGTGCTTTTGTGGATCTTAGAAGGCTCAATAAACCGATATTGATAGGGATGCCTGATGGATACACACAAGTTGTGACTCACGTTGGAACAGTGGTTCTTAGCGACAAGTTTAAGCTAACAGATGTGTTGTATCTACCATCCTTCAAGCAAAATTTCATATCGGTTCCAAAGCCACTTGATGATGATTCTCTCATGTTCATATTCTTTGCAAAATTTTTTGTTCTCCAGGACATTTTAACTAAAACTGTGATAGTTGCTGGGAAAAGAAATGGTGGATTGTACAAGTTCACCAGTTTCAAGTGCTTGAGGGATGTTGATGTTGCTGGTTACAGGTCTCCAGTTCGGCTTGGAGATAGCAGTAAGATTTCCCTATTTTCCAATAATGTGCAGACAGCTCATGATCTGCCCTTGTTACATGCTCGACTCGGACATGTTTCTATTTCCAAACTCCAGCGTTTACCTGGTTGTATGTCAGGACGTGATTCCAATTTCGCTTGTGATACTTGTGCACTTGCAAAGTTGCATAAGCTTCCATTTCCCACTAGTTTTGCTCATGCTTCTAGATTGTTTGGTCTTGTGCACATGGACTTATGGGGGACTTACCGGACCCATTCCATATGTGGTGCTCGGTTCTTCCTCACCGTTGTTGATGATCACAACCGAGCCACTTGGACCTTTTTGCTTCGCCAAAAGGACCAAGTGTTCTTATCCAAGGTTTCTTGGCCTTTGTTGAGAATCAGTTTGAAACCACTGTAAAGGTGTTGCGGTTAGACAATGGCACGGAGTTTATGAACCATCGTGTTAAGGATTTGCTGCACGCGAAAGGGATCATCCATCAACGATCAGCTGCTGAAATCCCTCAACAGAACGGTAGAGTCGAGAGAAAGCATCGCCACTTAGTGGAGACTGCTCGGGCATTACGTTTGTATGCTAATTTACCTGTCCAATTGTGGGGAGAATGCATCCTAACAACTACCTACCTCATCAATATTCTTCCCTATTCAGTGCTTCGATGGAAGACACCATATGAGGTATTGTCTCGCAAACCTGCTTCTTACTCTGAGTTGCGAGTCATGGGATGTCAATGTTTTACATTGCTTCCTTCTTCTCTTCGTCACAAGGCAATCGGTTGTAAGTGGGTCTATAAGATGGAAGTAATGGATCACAATCAAACTTGGGCTCTTACCACTTTACCTCCTGGCAAAAAGGCAATCGGTTGTAAGTGGGTCTATAAGATCAAGTTTATACCTTCTGGAGAGGTCGAACATTACAAGGCTCGGCTTGTCGCAAAAGGTTACAATCAAGAGAAAGAAAAGGATTACAAACACACCTTTTCTCCCATGGCAAAGTTTGCTACGGTTAGTACTTTATTGGCTCTTGCAGCGGCCAAATCTTGGGATCTGCAGCAGCTAGACATCAATAACGCCTTCCTCCACATATATCTTGATGAGGAGGTGTATATAACGCCTCCACCCGGGTATAACAAGGCAAAATATGGGCAAGTATGTCTCCTGAAGCGTTCGTTATACGACCTTAAACAGGCAAGCCGACAATGGAACATTGAACTAACTAAGTTTCTAGTGAGACTTGGTTTTGTGCAATCCAAACAAGATTAATTACTCTTTGTTTGTGAAGCAACGGGGTTGCTTGATCGCCTTTGCACTTGTTTACATCGACGATATGTTGCTCACTAGTAGTGACTTCGTTGAAATTGCAAGGACTAAGTCGGCTCTTCGTCACAAATTCACCATTAAAGACTTAGGATTAGCTCGATATTTCCTTAGAATGGAAATCTCAAGGTCCTCTGATGGGTTATGCTTGAATCAATGGAAGTATGTCGTAGATATGCTTACTGACGCTGGGATGTTGGACTGCAAGCCAATTCCCTTCCCTATGCAACGAGGTCTTCATTTGAGCATTGATACAGGAGAGTTACTTGAGGATCTTAAGCGGTACATGAGGTTGATTGGTAAGCTCCTATACGTCACGGTTTCTCGACCTGACATCTCCTTTAGTGTCCAGCTCCTAAGCCAATTTCTGTCTTCACCTCGCCAACCTCATTGGCAGGCTGCAGTTTATTTGTTACGCTACTTGAAAGGGTCTGTCAATTGGTCCCTTTTTTTATCCTAGTTCTTCAGATTTGAAAGTTAAAGGATACTACGATATGCAGATTGGGGAAGCTGCACTTTTTCTTGTCGGTCTGTTACGGGGTATTGCATCTTCCTGGGTGATGCTTTGGTCTCTTGGAAGACCAAGAAGCAGAAGACGATGTCAAAATCATCATCCGAAAGCGAGTATCGTAGTATGTCGACCACAACAAGTGAGTTGGTTTGGCTTGAGGGTTTGCTGCTCAACATTTGGCATTGAATCCCGTTTTTCATGAGCGCACGGAGCATCTTCGGATCGATTGTCATTTCGTGCGCGACATGGTGCAGAGTGGGTTTCTTTATACTATCCATGTCTCTTCTTCCCGTCAATTGGTTGATTTGTTTACCAAACCACTGGGTGCTCAGCAGCATCGATTTCTGTCTCTCAAGCTTGGTCTTGAGGTTGATCCCTCTAGTCCACCTTAAGGGGGGCTATATAGAATATATAATATGGGTGATGATATCTTCACCGCTAATTTGTACTATTTCCACCGCTAATCACCGCATA
Source organism: Persicaria maculosa (assembly GCA_963922045.1). NCBI lineage: Eukaryota > Viridiplantae > Streptophyta > Magnoliopsida > Caryophyllales > Polygonaceae > Persicaria > Persicaria maculosa. The sequence continues at coordinate 41,836,136 of OY998262.1, read as the reverse complement.
GGTATGCGGTGGTCTTAATCCACTTTTTTCCAGACCCACCGCATATACATGCGGTGGATCCGTTGACCGTATACAAACCCACCGCATAGGTATGCGGTGGGTTATGGCGACCGTATACATGCGGTCAGTTTTTAGGCAATTGAAAACGGTTTGTAGAAGTGGTCCAAAACCGTCGTCATAACCCACCGCATAGGTATGCGGTGGGTTATAGCGACGGTTTTGGACCGTTATGGTGACGGTTTTAACTGTTATGGCGACGGTTCAAACCCACCGTATACCTATGCAGTGGGTTATAGCAACGGTTTTGGACTGTTATGACGACGGTTTTAGACCTGTATACTTCTCGACCCACCGCATAGGTATGCGGTGGGATCGTTGACCGTCATTAAACCCACCGCATACCTATGCGGTAATTAGCGGTGAAAATAGTAAAAATTAGCATATAATATATGTAATGAGTGTATTGGTATTGTGCTAGGTGCAATTAGTTAGAACAGTGTTAGGACATCTATAGTGTTCTTGGTTAGGTAGGTTTACACTAGTATAAATACTTGTATTGGGAAACTTCTAAGAGACAGAAATACAACAGAAAATTCCCAAAATGGTTATCTTCCTCCCTTCTTGATCTCCATTGGATCACCTTGAGCTGCATCTAGGAACTCTGATTTGGAGCAATTGCAGATTGTTTACAACATTTTTATTTTTTAACAAAGCAATAAGAATTTTGAATGGATTATTTTATATAGATATATAGATAGAGAGGATTATTGAAATTGAATACCCAGGGAGAAGAAGGAGATGTTTATGATTCCATTCATCTCATGTGACACATACAGCGGGAGGCCACATAAGAACTCTGCCATCATGTTGTTGACAACTCCACCCCTTTAATTTATTACTAACCCGGCCCAAACAAACCCAAAATTTTACTCCAAGCAACCACCACTTTCCCCACACCTTTTACATAAAGCCTCACCGCCCCTGTCCATATATATAGTACTCTGTACTCACTCACTCCCATCGCCCTTCCTAAAATTATATTAACACTTATCCACACTTGATCGATAAGCTAAAGTAGCCGGCCACCATGTTACAAGTGACTACTCTCTTCCTCATACTTGTGTCCGTATCCCATGCCAGTGTCTTAGCGACGGCAGCGGAGGCCATGGGCGACCGAGCCCCCCATGGCCTCACCTACCAAAACCCGTCCGTCGCCATATCCCCTTCTGCTTACGACTTCTTCCACCCCAACAGCAATGCCGCGGCCCACCAACCGGCTGCTGCCGACGCTGATCCTCTGTGCGGCTCCAAGTGCACGGGGTTCCCCCTGGCCAGCACGGCTGCCCAGGTCAGGGCAACGCAGGTGCACCAGCCCACACTGCCTGGCTCGCCGGATAAGACGACGTCGTCTTCGGTGGGTCCCGGGGGGATCGCTGGGATAGTCCTTGGCATTGCCTTTGCTCTGCTGTTGGCCATGGGGGCTTACTACGTCGTCCTCACTCGTCGATCCAACTCCGACAGGGCCATGTCCGCTGCTCAACCTGATGTTTGAAGTAGCTCTGATTCGATCGAAAATGTTATAGGAATTGAAGATCAAGAGCTTATAATATGTAGTGGTGTTTTTAATTCCGCAATCTTTAACTATATAGATCGATAGATGTAGAGTATATGTACAATAATAGAACATGCCATTGCCTGAATCCATTTGATTTTGTCACCTCTTTCATATCAGAGAATCGGTTATGTACTAATGTACTTTATATGATATATTTCACTGGCTCAAAGTCTTCATGAACCCACCGTAAATTTATATATTCTTATCCTTAAAGTTGGTAAGACTTTTAGGGAGCAAAATTCTACGGTGCGCAAGTTAATTTATTCCATTTTTTTTTTTTTTTTTTCCAGTGGATAAGAAGTGGATCGATAAAGTAATTTTGAAACCATTATTTGTTGATGACCATACGCAGAGGTTATTACCAGTACAAAAATTTAAAATTAAAAAAGTCTAGAAAACTAGATATCTTGTTTCTTCATATCTAATTGTTGAGGAATAGCTTAATTTTTTTTATTTTTATTTTTATTTTTTTTTATAAGGAAATAATTCGAGGCCGGACAGGCCCGGACCTCGAGAGGCCGACAAAGTCAGCAGACGGCAAGCCGTCTAAATATACAACATAGTAAAAGAAATACAACATAAAACAACTACCTAATACAACAAAAGAACTACATGAAACAAACCCGAAAACCCCAAACCCTAAGCAAATAAACGGACACAACAACGAGAAGATGGAGACCCGACATGGTGAAGTGGATAGCTGAGAAATAGCTTAATTTCAACTCTTTTTTTTCTTCATATTTAGCATTTCTTTTTAATTAATTTGGGAAAAATCACCTTTTAAAACCCCTTTTAGGAGGGTGTACATTCATTCTTCCATGGTGTCACAGGGAAAGAAGAAGGCATGAATAGTGAAACCACATGGAAAATGATGAGCTCTTGCAATTCTACGAAGAAAAGCAATGTGGCAGCTGGCTGCCTTACCAACCAACCTAATTTGTTTTTCTTAACGTAAATATTCGCAATTATTCGAAGGTCCTCTAGATCCTCAATTCCTCATACACTCCTACCATTAGAGGCAGAGGCAGAGGCAGAGGCAGAAATTTAATCAAGGCATATATTGAAGGGTCGTCCTATTTTCTTCCCTTTATTTTAACAGAACGACACCTTTTGCGCCATCGGAAATAGACTAGTAAAATCAACCTTTGCCGCTGACTAATATGGTTTTGTTGATCAATAATATTAACTAGTATAGTTCCCGCATCATGACGCGATATTTTTAAAATAAAAATTTCATAATAAAATAAATTAATATTATACAACTCAATAGAATATTGGTTTTATATCTTGAATTAAACTTATAAGAACAAACGCATAAGAAGAAGGGCATAATTGGCTCATTCAACATGGACTCAATATATTTTGATAGTTTATGAAAATTTACAAATAGATACATGTTATACATTAATATAATATTTTGAATTAAACCCAATGGTTGTTTCAAATATGAAAATTAATTGTAAAAAGAAAAAATGAAAAAAGAAAATAAAGTGATTGGCTGAAAATGAGAGAATTAAGGTGGATGCGACACATAAGCGAAAACTCTTCTGTTTTAAGAGTTTATATAGATATAGATGGTTGTTTCAAATATGAAAATTAATTGTAAAAAGAAAAAATGAAAAAAGAAAATAAAGTGATTGGCTGAAAATGAGAGAATTAAGGTGGATGCGACACATAAGCGAAAACTCTTCTGTTTTAAGAGTTTATATAGATATAGATATATAGAATATAGATTTTAGCAATATAAAAAAAATATTATGAAATATTAATAAAAGCTAAAATAAAAATCATTACCACAAAAGTATTTTATAATGCTCTGAAAAAAATATTTTTAAAAAATCTCATGCAAAGTATAATACATAAATATAGATTGAATCACTCAGTAATAATAATAATAATATCATTGTAACTTTCTTTAAATGCGATGTGACGTCATAACCAATAGTTATATTCAATGCTTTGAATTAAGCCCAATGGTTACATTTTTTTTCTTTAATGTTTTAAATTAAGCCCAATTGTTAGTAAATATGTTAAGAATAAAAGAAAAAAATGTGATTAGTGTAAAGAGATAAAGAAAAAAGAATAAAAATAATAAATAAAGAAAATAAATAATTAAAAAAAGGGACAAAAAAACATTATTGGTGGAAAAGAGAAGATTAAGGAGAAGTTGACACATAAGCCTAAAGTGTTACTCCCTCCGTCCAAGAATACATGGCCTTTTAGGCCTCGAAATTTTGTCGGAAATACATGGACTTTTAGATGTGTAGGTAGTAATTATTACCTCTAAAGTACATTTTTTTACTTTGTTAAAATAAAGAAAACTCTTGGAAAATTAAAGAAAACTCTTCAACTTCCATAATTTACCTTAATATGGATAATGAAAGGTTTTAACTTTTAACCTTTAGTATACTAATGATGAGGAAAATTAAGAGGTAAAATAGGTTCCTTGATTCGCGTGCCCAAGCCTAAAAGGCAATGTATTTTTGGACGGAGGGAGTATAAATTAAGAGTATATATAGATGGTTACATTTTTTTTCTTTAATGTTTTAAATTAAGCCCAATTGTTAGTAAATATGTTAAGAATAAAAGAAAAAAATGTGATTAGTGTAAAGAGATAAAGAAAAAAGAATAAAAATAATAAATAAAGAAAATAAATAATTAAAAAAGGGACAAAAAAACATGATTGGTGGGTAGAGTGGGTCTCGGTTGGTCGGGGTTGTGGCTGTATCTTCACGACAGCTCCATTGTTCGGGAGGCGCTTCCCTAGTGTTTTGTCTTCATGCTGCAAGGGGATCAAGCCCTCTTATACGTAGTCTCTTCAGCAGTGCTACTTTGGTAGAGTTTGACTTGCCTTCCACTAGCGTCTTCAGATGAAATGTTGGCATCTGGCTCTCCATGGTTTCACTGACGACCACTCTTTTATTCTGCTTCATTCATCTACGTACGATTAGTCGGCTTGTTGGTTTTTGTATTGGTTTTTTTATGGTCTTTGTCTGTGAATGTGTCTGATCTCGAATTTTTACTATATCAATAAAAAGAACAACACCTTTTTTTCCTCGTTAGATAAATTAAACGATATTGCTTTAGTCTATAATGATATTATTTTTGTATAAACATCATTTGAATTATAATGAGTCAACATGTAACTTGTTGGTTGTTAGTTTAATATTATACACATAAGGTCCCCGTGACCTTCTTCTCTTGACAGCTCGTCCTAGTCTTGAACTTTATCACCTAATCTACAAACATGCTCAACAAAACCCACATCAAACAAAACAACAATTTGTTCTTGACAAAACATGATCAGAACATGAAGGTTGCGAAGCCCTCCACAAGACAAGATACAAGATTTACAGTGAAACCATTTTACTACATGTAGGTAGTGCGCATATAATTAATGCGGGATGAAAACCACCACCTCAATTTGTCTTTGGGGATGGGGTCGAATAGGTCTAATTCTTTTATTGATTGGAAAATTAAGACACACTAGTACAACCCGAAACACTGATCGTTAACCACCAATAAAACCCTAAATAAACCTACCCAAACTCAAACCACGACAAACAACCAAAACAACGAAATAAAACCACTAAATGATGAAAGAAAAATAAAACAAACCACACATGGGTCATTGTCCTTGTTCCTCAGAAGCCTCGTTTTCCTAGACAACACATCGACGGTAAGACATCTGTCTTCAACCTCTTCTCTTTTCTTCAACTTCTGCAAAGTCTTTTCATGTGATTTTAGCACCAAGGATGCCCCCTTTTTCTATGGAAATCGATCAGCCGCAACTTATAGTCTTAAACGTGTCTTTCTCTCCAAGGCAAGAACCTCCTCAAACATGGAAACAAATATTTTATCTAACAATAAAATATTTTTAAAATCAATTTATAAAGATATATTCCAAATGAACACTTTCCATTCATAAAGATTTCTCCCACATCTTCCAATTCAAGCATTTATCTAACGTGGATATCTTGTGGAGTCCATCAAAAATTTCGTCAATCTCATCATTCAGCAATCCTGTCTGTGAAAAAGAATCCTCAGATCCTACCTCCACGTACTAGAACTTATCTGTGGGTCTTCGTGACTACCTTCTCAATTTGTCAATCTTTTGACTAAGCACTTAACACAAGATTAACATTGAGAGATTTAACAGCACAAAAACATTCAAATTTTTGATGACCCCTAGGAATTCCTAAGAGCAACCACAATGCCTACACCCAACATAATTTCTTAACTTGAAAAAAAAAGTAAAAAAAAAATCAGAAAATGTCAGGAGAGAGTTTCTTACAGAGAGGAAAAGTTTTTGGAAGAATGTACTCCTCTCACATGGAAAGACACTCTCCTTACATTTCACTGACATCATTATCTAATTTTTTTTTTAATTTAAGACACTCTAATAGGCATGTGCAATGAAGATGCTCTAACAGGGTTATTAGTTCGATTCGATCAAGCTTGGTAGTTTAATATCCAAATCAAGTAATAATATTACCCATTAAGAGATAGACCCTTCCACTAAAAAAACTCCTTGTTGATTAACTCATGATTGTTATTGAAAGTAGTTTTAGATACTTACCAAACCCAAAAATTTTAAAATCTACACACTAATGCAAGAATATTGCAATAGTTAGTGTCACTAAAAGTCATGAGAAAAAACGAAAATTAGTTTGGGTAGATTTGTGCATATTAAAATAGGGGTGATAATGTTTCCACCGCAGATTTTTACTATGTGCACCACAAAAAAAAATCCGGCCTTTTATTTGGAAATTAGTGCGCCTCTAAAGGCGTAGGGTTTTTTTTTTTAAATCGTCATTTCAGGGGCGTGCACAAGCCGGTTGTTTTCCTGTTCATCTACCGTTCGCCTTCTTCTCTGTCGCTCTATCTCCCAGGCGAGCTCCCTTGGCTTGCACGATCGGTGCCCCACCAGAGCTCAACTGATTTTGCGACTCTGAAGTCCCTCTGTCGTCGAAAAAGTAAGTCGGAGAATCTCTTTTTGTGTTTTAAGACCGAATTGACAGGATTTACTTAGGTTTTAGGTTTTGATAGGGCTTCTTTGTGAAATCGGAATTTCGCCATTTAGTCAGGGGGTTTTCCTTTTCATCTGGTTAGGTTTCCGAGTTGCATATGTCGAAGTCAAGATTTTGTCTGTTTGTGTTGCTCCTGTAAAGCGACTTGCAATTATTGTCACACGTGAGGAAGGATTTTATCTGTTTCTTTTTCTTCTTTTGTTGTTTTATGTACTGAAAAACATAAGCTAAAAAGGAATTGAATAGTTTGTAAGGAGAAGGAGTAGCGTTAAGTGGTTGATGTTGATACTTTGATGAGACTAGTACTAATGTATAGCAATAATCAGGCTTTGAATCCATGGCCCATAGCAAGAAGGTTGCAGTGAAGTCTACTCCTACACCGAGTCGGCGCCTCCACGACCATGGTGATCGGAGATGCGTTATTTGCCCGGTTAGAAATCTAATTTCTTATTTTAGTAGTTTGTGCATTCGATGTTTATTGAAGTAAAATTGATTTGGGAAATACGAAATTTAGGATTCCAAAACAAATAATTCTAGTACATGGCCATACTATAAATGCATAAATTGAAAAAGGAATTCCAATGCATAAGTTGAAAAAGAAATTCCATAACAAGTAACCAAGGAAAAACAGTCGATATCTTCATCATACTAGAATATAATATGTTATTTATATCTTATAGTTTTATAAAAGTCAAACAAGGTGGCTACTTTTACAATAAAGCAAAGGCATATGAGTAAATATATACTACTGCTATATAAGCCTATAGCATAAGGCGATCTGTATTCATCACTGGCTAAAGAAATGAAAACTAAACACAAGTTGCTGACATAAATACTACCTGCAAAGTGAGCATGAGTACAAAATATTCTATAATAACCCAATAATTTTTTTAAAAATATAGATTAAAATTAACTATATAGGACATTATTCTCACCAGACTTGGGGTGATTGCTTTCAGTAGTAGATTGAAGTTGGAAACAAGTCACAAGAACCATTTATTAGTGCATAAACTTGTTTTCAATTGTCAAAAAAATGGGTGGGTAAACACTGCATTGGTGTTTATTGAGATGAAATTAATTTGAGGAAATACTAAATATGTGTTGGTTTTTTTTATTGTTTTAATTACTAGATAATAACTCGGACTGATCTTAGACGCCTCAGCATTGGAAAAGACATTTCAAAGGTAAATGTAAATGAATATAATAAGGAAATTAGATATTCAAAATGACCATACATATTATAAGGTTGATTGATGATGTAATGTAGAAACCTCGGGTAGATGGTCGAGTGGTGACACAATCTGCTAGGCGTGCGAATGTTCTTATATAAGGGCAAACACATAGAAGGAGACGCACACGAGAGATAATCGAGGAGACAGATGTTATGGAAGAAGAACTACAGGATGAGAGTGGGGATAAGGACCCATCTATGATGTCTACACCCGAGAATGCTTCCGATCCAGCAGTTTTGCAGTCATCTGAGGTTGTTGAGGAACCCCTGACTTGGTCCTCACTTTTGGAAGGAGAACTTGATGATGTCACATTGGACTTGTCCCAAGAGTTGAGGAGTCTAGGTGACTTGGACCATACATTTGTTCCAGCAAGTGACCCTATACAAGACGATTCAAGGCAGTTGCAGGAAAGTCTAGACATGGTACAAGACCTTTTAGCGGCTCCTCAGTCTTTCACGTTTGAGTCACCGACCATTACTCAACATGAGGTCCTGATTGCAGAGGAGTCAAGTGCCTTATCTGAGTCGGCTGAACAGGTTAACCCGATGGATGAGGAGTCGGCTGAACAGGTTAACCCGATGGATGAGGAGTCGGCTGAACAGGTTAACCCGATGGTTGAGGAGTCGGCTGAACAGGTTAACCCGATCGATGAGGAGTCGCCCCCCCAGCAACCAATCCAAGAGGCTGACGAGGCAGCCTCATTGGTCGAGGATGCAGTCCCAGTGCCCAGGGATGCGGGTCCGGTGGCAGAGGAGGCTGTCCAGGGATCCGAGGATGTAGCACCCGCGGAGGGGTTTCCAGGAGGTCCAAGTAATCTCGGACTCCTTTTGAACTACTCCACACACATCGCTCGGAAGGTTTGGGCAGGCGAGGAGGTATTGAACTTTAGTAATTAGGTTTAAGATTAATTTTGATTTTGAAAATATATATTATGCATTCATCTGAAGTACATTTATAATTTTCCAGAAAACAATGGAAATGATTCTAAAGATCCACCGACGAGGAAAGTGGATTAAGAAATTGGATAAGAAAATTTGTTATGGTCCACGCACATGGTTCGATGAGGCATTTCGCAGTGGGATCACATCTCTTAGAGACCTTCACTGGGATGGGGTAGATCACGTGCTCATCTCTAGTTTGGTAGAAAAATGGCACCCCGATCAACGAATTTTTTCCATTTCGATTGGGGTGAGATTACTATCACATTGCATGATGTTGTGTGTCTATTGGGATTACCAATTGATGGGGACGCCCTTGCTATAAGTTGGGAAGATGCTGACTTGATAGAGAAAATTACAAACATGTTTGGATGGACTGTTGAGGAGCTGGACGATTATCAGAAGTGCGGGGGGATAAAATTAAAAGATTTGGATAAGAAGTTGGCTGAGATGATTGACCAAGATGCGTCGATGGCTCACATCGCCTCCGGTTATTTGATGACTCTGTTGGGTTGCACCTTATTTATCGACAAATCGACCCAACGGGTGAAGCATCATCGACCGATGGGCCTTCTATGTGACCATAGTCGCACAGCTAAGTATGCTTGGGGAACAGGTGTTCTGGCTTGCTTGTACCGCGGATTAGGAGAGGCGTCTCGCTCCGCAGCAGCTGGGATGGATGGATGCACACTACTCCTTCAGGTAACAATTTTTTCTGTGTATTTTTAAGTGATAAATCTGCATAAACATTTCAGGTAATGAGTTTGTAAATATGGTTTAAAACTTGATCGAAATTTTGATTTATTGATCGAAATCTGCACAAACATATCAGATAACAATTTCTAATGTAGATTATAAGTTTAGGTTTTTGTGTTTGTTCTGATTTTAGAATACAATTTTTAGGATATTTTTAAAAAAATAAGTTGTTTTCTACATTAAAAATGAAGCATCCTATTCCATTGCCCCTGAAATTCCATCCAGATAACAGTTACCCAAATATGAAATTCCTTATCTATGTAGAGTTGGATATGGAGCTACTTCCCTGTCTTCCGTGGTCATCTAGTCACAGACACGGTGATGCAGAAAGATGTGAGATACGCAACACGGTATGCATCTCCCTCTACTCCAAAGAGGACTATAGACAGGTTGATGGAGATAAGGAAGCAATTAGATGAGTTTCGAGCAGAAGATGTAAGTAGAATAATTCCTTTCAACAGGTTTACTGGTGTCTTTGCAATAGGTTTATTTAAGAATTGTATGTGCAGGTTGAATGGATGCCATTTGGGGACCTTGATTTCGAGGGAAGTTTTTGCCTCTCAACCTATCGTGGGACGATCCAATTTCTAGGTGAGGAGGAGCCGTATATGCCCGATAGGGTTGTGCGCCAATTCGGTAGAGTTCAAGATGTGCCTGACTTGCCGATCAGACCCACCCACTGCATTCGAAGGGATAAGTTGAAAAGATATGAAGCTATTTTCCATTCGGATAACAACAAGTGGGCTCAAAGGCACCAAAACCTCCATCCTATATTGGAGCTTCCCCGTGTTCACGATCCCTGGGAGGTAGAGGAGGGCTATAGAGATTGGTTCCATCAGCACACACATCCGTGTATTTTACGTACATCAACACCCCATCCACCGCCTCCGCAGCGTGCGTTGAACCTAGAGCGAGTATGTCGTGTTATTTGACGTAGAAAAAAAAATACTACGCTCCTGTATTATTTTCTGCCATTGCTAATGTGAGTGTATTGTGACTTGCAGCGAGTTCAAAGGTTGTTGGGCCAGATACGCGCTTTTGCAAGGAGAGGAGTGGTCATGACGGTGGATGACCAGACGCGAGTGATAAACGACTTTTATGCCTATGGTGGTGATCAATAGACGTAGTATTTGTAGTAGTTATCCCCCATTGAACTTCTGGCTGCCCACTCTGAACATATTGCCACAACATTCTCATATGCAGCCCATTTTGTTATCTGTATCGACAATCTACTACATTCTCTGAACTGATGTCATTAGACATTTTGAAATTTTGTGTGTATATGCCACTGTAATGGTCTTGACATATTTTCCATATACCCAATATGGTGTATAAATAGCAGGTATTATGTCTTTTAATTTATGTATGATCGACCTTGATACTCATATATGCTACTTTTTTAACTTTCATAATAGTGAATGAAAGAAATTCCATGATTGATATTTTACGGTGTTTGTTGTTTTCTTTCTTTTTCATATTAATACATTTCATTCTAATCCTTCTCCTTAAAAAACACACAGATATCCATTCAAAGATTGAAAGCAATTCCATAATTGATATTTAGAGTATACATTCTACTGCATTTAGAGTGCACATATACATTATAAATAGGGAAATGTTGATATTTAGACATGGAAACATCTGAACTTTTCCCAGCTGCATGAAGCTACTGCATTCACATTACGAAGTACAGGATACAAGTACTAGAACAGTAGGGGATGTCGTACTCGATCACGGTAATTTCGATACATTTGTATCCTTGCAAGAAAAGGTTGGTCAAATCCATTCACACTCGGATGATGAAACTTGTGCCACTCAGGTGTTATGGGGGGCATAGGAGCTCCAGGACGCAACCAAACCTGTCAAAAATATGGAAGATGGTTACATGATGTTTACAGAAAATAAACAAACGATACAACATACAGTAGACGATGATTGCGGTTACCGGAACAAAATGGTTACGATTCCCGACGAGCGCTAACGTGTACTCTTTAGTTGGGGGGCTTTCACTATGTGAGGTTGCAATCATCGACAAACATGTGTGAGGTCCGCTCCAAGAAAGAAGAACAACGACCACTTGATACAATGTCGCAAACGCCAAACCGATCATTGGCAACTCCATCTAGTAGCATGGGAGGCATCCTTCCAGGCCCGTGTAGTTGCAATTGTAGATCACTTCATCTAATGGGGTTGCCAAACTTGCCAGTGTGTAAATAGAATAATTCCTTTCAAGCTCTTCTGCTAGAGCCCACCGTATTTGAGTGAAAGCATGTTGCCCGATACCTAGGTGTTCAGCAAGGGCTCGATATCCACAGTGGCCATCTCTTTCGAGATCTGTAACCCGTGAAACATAAGGCATCATGAACTCATCAACATTGTCATGGCCCCAATTGAAATTTTTGTAAATAAGGTCCAGAGGTTGTTGATCTTGACTAGCCACATTCTCCTCGAAGGCCCCCGTGAAACTAACACTTCTCGATGACACCTCACTTCGACCTCGACCACTTCCAGAGCCACTCTGTCCACGACCACGTGACCCACGACCTCTAGAGCCGCTAGATAAGCGCCTATTCTGCGCCTTGAGGAAGTCTGATTGAGTCTTCTCCCAACTCGAACGGATTCTTCCACATGGGTTCTTTCTAGGCCTTCCCTTTGTAGGTTCGTAACTTGGTTCCTTCAATGTTGAAGCACCGGGGTTGGAGGCGTCCGTGTATGCTGTAGTAACTCTCCAAAGGGTGTATTGGTCGAGTTGACCACTCTCATACTTCATCATCATCTCACGAAATTTCACATCGGCTAATGACAATGGGATGTGATCATCCGACCTCTCGATATCAACCCCTTTCCACTCCAACTGTTTCCAGAACTTGTGAATGTGACCGGGCATGATTGGAGTTTTGTTATCGAGACACCATTGGATATCATGTGCGCATGGCAGTCCGTAGCAATCACGCCACCACCTATCAGAACACTCTGGCTCGTGCTTCTTTGCCTTGACCTTGTTTACTATGCTTTCCAAGTGTTCGAAGCAGAGTTTAGAAACTTTCCCAATAAAGCGACTGAATATCTCCTCTTCTTGTATGTCGACTAGAGGCCTAAAACGATCAATCTCCAACGAACCTTTCAATGCGTGAATTTGGTCAAGCATGACAAGGTCGATCGCCTTCACAACTGCATCAAAGCCTCCAATGGTCGAATTTAGGACCTTCTTCAGCACAGCATGCGAACTTTCCACCCTGAGTGTGAAAACTAGAGCGGTGATAGGACGAACTACAAGGCAAACTAATATATTCACCATAATGTTGTGACCAGAATATTTACCTATTTGTAGTCCTTGTACCAAAATGATGTACAGTATCTGTCCAAGCTCTAATGATGCGCTTCTTGTGCTTTTGTAGCCACACACTGTCCAAGTAGCCCATGAGTTGAGGTGTTGCACTCCACTTTCCATACATTCCCCTTCGACGACCCTCATACGTTTCCTCCGTCTTTGAATTGAACAATTCCCAACAGTCATACTTGAACTCCTGCTGTGCTATTAGACATCCAGTATGCTTCAGCGCAGCGTCTTCACATTTTCTACTTATATGCACCCAGCATAAAGTATGTTTCACATTGGGGAATACATTTTCCAATGCATTGATGAGACCCAACTCTCGGCCGGTCACAAACAACTCTGGACATTCATTGTCATATAGGTGCATTAGCTGGGACAGCGCCCAAGAGTAGCTATCTTCATTCTCATTCCGCATGAATGCAAAAGCAATGTTAAAGGTCATCCCTGTGCATGTAAATCCGCCAATCTCCGGCAACGGCATTCCATACCTTCAAAAATAATATAAATTATTCGAAATTGTAACCTGTCCTAATAGCATATATAGTGACATTGCATACACACTAAATGTCTAAATTCACTTACTTGTTCGTCATATAGGTGCTATCTAGGATAACCACATATGGAAACAACTCTAGCAAATGTCTTGATTCCGGATGGGCTAGAAACAAGTCACTCATCACATCTTCATTCCCAGATATCCTCCGTGCGTCGACGTAGTAACCACTATCCGATAGCAACTTGAGGATGTGTTGGGTTACCGACCTAGATCCTCGTGCCTTCTTCCTCATCTTTGCGCGAGCATTATATATATGTCGCCTTGACGTGGGTGTGTTTTCATCTTCCAAAAGGAATCCCATTAAGATCGGCTTTGGCATAGTCCCAGTCTCTGATAGCTTCTTAACTTCCTGATAGCTAGTTTCTGTGAGTCGCCCAGCATACGCATGCCCTTCCAAGTTGTCTGGCAGAGTGTGGGTGTGTATCCCGTGTTGAACATGTAATCTCCACCGCCCTCCATTGATCTCATACCCGTATAAGGCAAACGGACACCCAGAGATCTTACTCCTGGCACGGTGGCGTCTCACGCCACCTTCGTTATTCTTCATTTCAGGTTTTTTCCGCTTTTTACCATACTGCTCGCAAGCGAGCAGAACTCGTCCAAGGCGCCCACCGCCAACACCCCATGACCTCTTTATAGTAAGCACCATATTATACCCGGTTGCCACTTCACGACACTTTTTTATCATAGCTTCACGGTCTGGCCATGTATGATAACCGGAGTCGAAAACACCTGTGAAGTCAGGATAATTCCCTGACCCGTCTGACCCACTAGAGGGAATTGGAATATGATTGGCCTACACAGATAATGCCACCCAATACTTACAAATTGGCGATACAAACAATCTTATTCCTTCTAGTTTATTCAAGATAACCAGATAACTAACTAATTGCTAAAGTTCCCAAATTACTCATTCCATATTCCGTAATCTGAGAAAATTTTCAAAGCTCCTAGAGTCGACGTTACATACTCTATATACCAACTCTCACAAAAATATCAAAAATAGACAAACCTGGGGTGGAACGTAATCTGAGAAAAACGCTGGATGAAGAAATTCTGATGCCCCTCCATCTTCTTCGTCGAATGACATTTTTGTTGTTCAACATATCTGAATTGAAGGTAGCTGGGGGAGAGCTTGTGAAATAAGCTTGCCTGTGTGCGTTTCAAGAAGCGCAGGGTTACGACTCAAGAGTAGCATTCCTATGACTTTTGAGGAGCAACGCTTTGATTTATGAGGAGTACGCCTATGACCAGCGCCGGTCCTATCATTTTGATGGCCCTGGGCGAGAAAAAACTAAGGGCCCCTATTTTACAAAAAAACTTCTTCAACCGTATTAAAAACAAATAGTATCATTTCTTAATTTAAAATGAAACATGTATAATTCTTTAAATCACGTAATATATATAATTGAAATACATACATCAAATAAATATAATATAATATGATTAGGATACATGTTAAAACAATTAATTATAAGTAAGCACTACTCCCTCCGTTAGGCAAAACTTGACGTTTTACTATTCACGCACGTTTTTTTATGAGCTAAAAACTATATAAAATATCTAGTTTTTTTAATAATTTTTTTGACACTTTCGTAGTTATTATTAATAAATACAAACTTGTTAAAAAAAAATTTTAAATGAAAATTTTATATAGTTTTTATCATTCTAAAAAAGTGTGAGTGAATAGTAAACGACAAGTTTTGCCGAACGAAAGGAGTATGAAATAATATTTAATATTTTCAATCGATTAGAATTGAGGGGATTTTGGTAAATTGAGACAGGTGTTTGGACTATCAACTAAGTCAGACATCATTTTGTATTCCGTTATTTAATAATATAATAACAATAACAATAATATAATAATACCAGTAATAAAAAGGCCCACTGATTTCATCTTCTTTTCTTTTCAAATAACTTCTCCCAATACTCCGGTACTATTTTGGTAAATTGGGCTTCCTTTGGACCTTTTATTTTTCATGGAAAATATCTACCCATAATTTTGGGCTTCTAAGTAAGTTATATACCTATAAATTAAATTAACTTTGCGCCCCATTGTGAGTTGGGCCCTGGGCCGTCGCACCTGCTGCCCTGGCCTATGGGCCGGCACTGCCTATGACTACCAATGAGTAAAAACTTCACAAACTTATTACCCTAAACCCTAAACCTAAACCCTAAACCAATAATAACAATACTTTTTATTATATAATTTTTTTATTTTCTTTCAATTATTATTTAGAATGAAGATAATTGGATAAAATTATATAAAAACATATAATAACACTTCATAATATATTCTTTTCATGATATCTTTTCTTAAACGTTTCATAATAACATTAGATAATATTCTATCTAACAATTTCATAATATATTCATTATTAAATCATGACTTATAAATTTTTTGAATTGATAAATTGTGGGGATGAAAGTAATTTATTTTTAAACAAACAATAAATATGTATTGATAAATTTCTTAATCACTAAAATTTCCTCTTTAAAATATTCACCGTAATTAATACTCACCAATACACACATTGCAAATTTATGTATTTTGATTTAAAATAAATTTATTATATAACAAGTAAGATTTCTTTTGTTACAATAGTTTAATGAATATTGGTAAGGATATATGCTTTAAAATGGCTTTGTTGGATTATGCATCAATTGAATGGTTCAAAATGAATAACATTCAACAAGAGATTTGATAAATATGTGAATTATAAATTCAATTGGTTACTAAATCTATGATTAAGGAGTAATTGTCATGTGGCTCAATTAAATAAAATCTTAATAATTAAATAAGTTAATATTATACAATTAAATAAAATATTAGTTGAATATTTTGAATTAAACTTATAAGAACAAACTCCTAAGAGAAGGGTGTAATAAGTTCATTCAAGATGAACTCTATTGTGATAATATATAGACATTTTAACATAGATGTATGTTACATATTAATTTAATATTTTGAATTAAAACCATTTGTTATGTAAAAATAAAAATCAATTGAAAAAGGAAAAATGAGAGGATTAACCTAGATGTGACATATAAGCAAAAACTCTTATGTTTTAAGAGTTTATATAGATATAGATAAATATAGATATAGATAGTTTTATTACTTGCGCCTACATTATTATTTCTATAAATTTTATTTTCTTTATTATAATTGCTCAATTGATACCGATATATTAATAATCTACATTAATCTAGTTAAATATATTTGCACATTTAAATAAAACTAAAATGTTATCATATATGATTCTTTTTAAATATATTCGACAAAAATTTGAATGTTTTCATATATAATTCCTTTTAATTTATGTATTGCAATTCTTTTTATCTTAATTTATTGAGTATATGGTCAATTTTTTTAAAAAATAATTATCCATTTGTACATTATATTTTAAATTATATATTTATAATTAAAATATAAAATACTTACAAATCACATAATTACTTTTACAAAAAGGTTGCTAATTTATTTTCCAAAAATATTAATATGTTGCGCCTCTTGATTCACAATCATGTGACTCAAGAGGAGTAGGGTTGTTTTATTTAAAAAAAAAAAAAACCTGCGCCTCTTGATCCATAGGGCTGTGTCTCAAGAGGGGCAAGGTATCAAAAAATAAAAAAACCCTGCGCCATAGGAATCACATAGCTACGCAATTAGAGGCGCACGAATTATATTTAAAAATTGCTGAACGAAAATTGTGGTGAATATAGTAATTTTTTGGGTGTGAATAACAACCGCTTAAAATAGGTATGCATCAAATCCTAATTAAAGTACGGGAATAGTTTAATGAATATTGGTATGCTCAGACAAGATACACAAGCACCCTCAAAGGAGCTCGGATACTCTGCACAACTCATCCAAGGAAATCTATACAGGAATCTGATGGTATTGTCTATGAAGCCAAAGTATCCCACTCTAATGAGTCTACATCCTGTATGATAAACGACAATCTAGTCTCTTGCACCAGTTCTGACAGAGACCAGTGGAAAGGTATGTCTCTGGTTATTTTTCTCAAAACAAGTCTGCTTATCCCCACCGATTTTCTTTTTAGAATTGGTGTGGGGAGAAGCAAAAACAACCCTTGCACCAACAACAATATCACCAACAAGCATTGTAACCAAACAACTACTCTTGCTACAAGCAAAACCTGCAGCTCAACCAAGATGAAGGAAAACAAAACTGGGAGCTGGAACAGAAGTAGGCATACTATGAACACATGCAGGAATACAAACATGGACAGTGAGACAGGTAATCAGCATCTCTTTACACTTCAATTACAATCTAATGACTATGAGAAAGTATTGGATCATGATCGTGAGCTTCAAATTGGTAACTTTCTCAACAATTTTAAAAATGGTTCCTATGAGCTAAGTAGCATAGCTTTTGTTAACACTTCATGATTAATATCGGCTACTGGAATATCCGGGGCTCTAGGAAGCCTCTCCTTTGGCATGAATTAAACCACCTCAGACATAGTAACAAGCTTGATATCTTAGCTCTTGCTAAACTAAATCGAATGAACCTCCTCTTGATAGCCAACTACACATAGCTGGTTTCCATAAGAACATATTCATCACTTCTGTCGGTGCAAAGGGTGGTCTTTGGATACTGCTAAAAAACACAAGAGCTAACCAAAAGACCATTCTCCTGGAACAGAATAGCAGATACTGTATGCTAAAAACCACCATAAATTCTTTCGACATTGCAATTCTTTTTGTCTATGCGCCTTCTGTTGAACAAGAGAAAACTAGATTTTGGAACAACATCATAGAAGTTACCAACAAACACTGTCTGCCTATTCTTATAATGGGTGATCTGAACGATATCGAGAATGACAGTGAGAAGGTGGGGGTAACACCCCATCTCTTACCAGATTTCGTAGACTTAGACACCTTAAAGAGGAGCTCAATTTATACACTCTCCCTTATACGGGATCCCCCTTCACTTGGAGAAAGCATAAAGATGATAGAGATAATACCTATGAGCGCCTTGATAGAGCACTTGCTCATCAACATATCATCACTAAACTCACAGACCTTCATGTTCAACACCACTCGTTTTCTTTGTCTGATCACTGCCCAATCACACTTCAAATAGGTAACAAACACAATCATAAAGGTGCCCCCTTTTGTTTTGAAATGGCATGGACTGCTAATCCCATCTATGAGAAAATGGTGAAGCAAGTTTGGGAGAATAAACTCATTGGCTCTCATGCATACAAACTTATGAAAAAACAGAAACTTCTTAAGAACAACACAAAAAACTGGTGCAAAACACATTCAAATAATATCTTAAAACAACTCTCTGAAGTGGATAAAATTTTTTTAACACTGCAAGCCAAACTTCCCTGGGGTAGACTATCCAGATGGGATAATCGAAAACTCATGAGCCTAGAAAAGAAAAAGCTTGTCATGCTAGACTACAATTACAGATTCTGGAAGCAAAGAGCTAAGACCAAGCACCTTCAACTGGGCGATAGAAACACAAATTATTACCAGACAATTGTCAAGGTCAAAAACTTCAAAAATCATACATCATCCTTTACTTCCAAAGAGGGAGATAACCTCACTAATCCTGTGGAAATAGCTAACCAAATTACTAAAGAAATGGCTGAGAGATTTATTAAACCAAATTCCTCGAGTATAACTACTGAACATCTACCTCATGATCTCCCAAGAATCACTGAAGAAGAGAATAATTTCCTTCTCTCAAACCCTTCAAATTTAGAAATCAAAAACATAGTTTCTAGTATGGCTATAGACAAAACACCTGGCCCGGATGGCTACCCTCCGGAATTCTTCAGCAAGTACTGGCACATAGTGGGACAATCCGTTTGCAAAACTGTTAAAGCATTTTTCCATTCTGGAACCTTACTTTCTGAGATCAATCAAACTTTCATAGCCCTTATACCCAAAACAGACAATCCTTTAAACATAAACCACTACAGGCCTATTAGCCTGTGCAACACCATTTACAAGATAATCTCTAAACTCATAGCTAATAGAATGAAGAACATACTACCTAGACTCATCAATCCTTTTCAAGGAGCCTTTGTAGAGGGACGATCCATACAGGATAATACGCTAATTGCACATGAAATTTTCCACAGTTTTCACAAACAAAAAGGACCAAAAGGTTGGATGGCACTAAAACTTGACATGGAAAAGGCCTATGACAAGATTAATTGGGATTACATAAAAGCCACACTCACTAAATTTGGTTTTGACTCACGTTGGATTAGATGGGTCATGAGCTGCCTAACCACCACAACTTTCTCAGTTCTTGTTAACATCCGCCCGGGTCCACAATTTAAACCAGAAAGGGGCATTAGACAAGGGGATCCACTGGCACCGTACATTTTCATACTTGTAATGGAGAACCTAGCAGCAGAATTACAAGAGGAAGCAAGATTAGATGATGCCTTGGTTGGAATCAAGATTACTAAAAATGGTACGTTTATTCCTTTCCTGACATTTGCTAATGACACTATAATTTTTGCACCAGCATCCCACAAAAGCATCCACACTATTCGAAACATGCTCAATAGATTCTCTAACCTATCTGGTCTTACTATAAACTACAGTAAGAGCTCTCTCCAAGTTTCTGGAAATGTCAGCCCCTCCCTAGCAAACTCTCTTGCCAATGAAATGCATATTCCGCTCTCTAGAACTTTGGAAAAATACCTGGGTATCCCTCTACTCTACGGACGAATCAAGAATGAGATGTTCCAGGATGCCATACAAAACCTCAATAAACAACTACCCAAATGGAAAGCCTCATCCTTAACCCAGGCTGGTCGTGTAACCCTTATTACTGCAAATCTCAGTTCTAAAACTAACTACCTCATGCAGAATTTCTTACTTCCCAAAGGGGTGCTCCACCAGATTGATCAGGTTAATAAAAATTTCTTTTGGAACAAATTAGAGTCTGAACGTTATAACCCGTTGATAAGTTGGGACAAAATCTGTAAGCCAAAAGACCAAGGTGGTCTTGGCATAAGATTAGCGGAAGATTTAAATATTAGCCTTCAGATGAAACTTTTGTGGAAATTATACACTAATGCTGATAATATTTGGGTTAAAGTCATTACAGAAAAGTATTTTAAAGATCAAAACATAATGACAGCAATCCCTGCTAACCCCTCTTGGCAATTCGGCCGCCTGTTACAGCTTCGTGACAATTTTTTTAAAGGTTTACATTGGATAGTAGGAGATGGGAAAACCATAAATGTCTGGAATGATCCTTGGGTAATAGGTTGTAATCTTAAAAACTATCAACTTTCACATGATCCTAATTTAAAGGTTCACCAGCTTATCAACCAAAATAATACCTGGAACATGCAAATTCTTCAACATCTATTCCCAAATAATATTGTCGCTGAAATCCAAAAAATCAAAATCCCTTCCTGGGCGGCCAATGATAAACTAATCTGGAAACTTAATGCGGATGGTCATTTCACAACCAAATCGGTTAAACAGATTATAAACAATCGACATCAGAATGAAGTAAAAGGAAAATGGATTTGGAAACTCAACCTCCCTCCCCGGATCAAAAACCTTGTTTGGAAAATAGCACAGGATGGAATTGCCACAAAAGAAAGACTAAATCGTTTCTTTAATAGAGTCCCGTCCCAATGCTGCCTCTGCAATGACAAAGATGAAGACAGTGATCATCTTTTCCAACATTGTACCTACACCAAAAGAGTCATAGCGGCTTATGAACAATTACCTGAAAAATCCATAAACTACAATAGTAACCAGATGATTCCAGTGAAAGAAATGCTACAGTCTAAACCTTTGATCCCGAACTTTGAAGATCTTTGTTTTGTCTGGCAATCAATATGGGAAACCAGAAATAATATAATTTTCAGAAATAAAAACATTGACCCTATCTCACAAATTGCGATTCGATCTTATATGCAGGTGGAAAAGACCACCTTGGGCCACCTACAAAATTAATGTAGATGGCTCAGCTATACCTACTGGCTTCTGCCAGGTAGGTGGGATCCTCAGGGATTGTGAAGGAAATGTTATGGATACCTTTCAGCAGCAGGTGGATAGTAGATCAGCTATCCAAACCGAAGCAGCTGCATTTTGCGCAGGTACGAAAATGGCATGGCAAAAAGGCTTACATAGAGTGGTAATTGAAGGTGACTGTTTGGAAGTAATCAAAGCAATCAACGGTAATGCAAGGCCCAGATGGGAGATATACTGGCAAATCGAGCTTATCAAGAAGATGCAATTGGAATTTGAGCACATAGAGTTCAAACATTGTTTTCGTGGAGCCAAGGGAGCAGCAGATTTCATAGCTAGATCTAAAGACATTTGTAATATGGATACGCTCCCTTTGAATAGGGAATTCTGTAACATCATCCGAAAGGATGATCGGATGATCAGGGTTGTGTTCTGCCTTAAGAACCGCCCCCTTTTCGCCTACTTAAAAAAAAAAAAAAAGTACGGGAATAATCTTACGTTTTTAGGAACCGAGTTGTCCAGGGCCTATGTTTAAGCCCATAACTTATATATACTAATCTAGGCCCAGGCGCAGGCCCACTCCTCACCCGTGTAAGCCTATCATTACGACGCCACTGACTCGCAAAATCCAACACCACATCCCGCCGGCGAAGTCATGTCCATCACCTCCCATTTCCGGCGACTTCTTTTCTCCCCAATCTGTGTCCGCTCTTTATCCTCCGCCGCCGCTGCCACCGACCACCACCACAGCCTCCCAGACACCACTTCCCAATCCCAACCCCCACAGCTCCGAAACCCTAAAACCCGAACTCCACTCGAGAAGCAATTCGAAACATGGATAGAAACCCTAGCCCCCGGATTCACCTCCGCCGACGTCGACCACGCCCTCCGTTCCCAATCGGATCCGGACCTCGCCCTCGACATTTTCCGTTGGACCGCTCATCAGCGCCACTACAAGCATGACTCCTCAACCTACCTCACCATGGTCGAGATCGCCGTTAACGGGAAACGAATCGGCCACGCCGAAACTCTGCTCGAGGAAGTCCTCGCTGGCGCCTGCCCTCTCTCCCTCCCTCTCTACAACTCCATCATCAGGTTCTGTTGCTCTCGCAGATTCCTCTTCAAACGAGCGTTTGATTTCTACAAAAAGATGCTGAATTCGCC
The DNA here is from genome assembly GCA_963922045.1 of Persicaria maculosa. Classification (NCBI taxonomy): domain Eukaryota; kingdom Viridiplantae; phylum Streptophyta; class Magnoliopsida; order Caryophyllales; family Polygonaceae; genus Persicaria; species Persicaria maculosa. The sequence goes on along the minus strand of OY998262.1, from coordinate 41,813,522 downwards.
GGATTGTAAGCCCGATTTGGATACTTACACTATGCTTTTCAATGTGCTTCTTAGAAGGTTCAATAAATTGAATGTGAGCTACCTGTATTTGCACGCTGTTAGGTCTTTGACAAAGCAGATGAACTCGGTTGGTGTGATCCCTGATTTGTTCATCTTGAATATGATCATCAAGGCCTATTCCAAGTGTTTGCAAGTTGATCAGGCGATCAGGACTTTCAAGGAGATGGGATTGTATGGCTGCGAACCGAATTCGTATAGTTATGGGTATATTGTGAAGGGTTTGTGTGAGAAGGGGAGGGTGGGTTCTGGCTTAGGGTTTTACAAGGAGATGAGGGGGAAAGAGTTGTTTCCAAGCAGCAGTTGTTTTTTGGTGTTGATTTGTAGCTTGGCCTTGGATGGGAAGGTGGGGGATGCTGTTGAAGTCGTGTTTGATATGGTTGGGAGTGGTAGGTCACCGGATATGCTGACTTATAAGACGGTGTTGGAGGAAATGTGTAGGGCAGGGAAGGGTTTGGAGGCTTTTGAGGTGTTGGAAGAGTTCAGAAAGAGAGATGTGGGGATGAGTGAGAGGACGTATAAGACTCTGTTGGATGAATTGCATTTCATAAGCCGGGAATAGGTGATATTTTGTGGGGATTCTTTGGTTGCTCATTTCCAATTTCGATCAATTGTGTGAAGCTCTGAGATTGGGGGCACTGAATGGATCAATGCTGGTGAATGAAGCCATGAATGGAGAGCTTTTCAAAACTTGACAGTGATTGAGAAGACATTTGAGAAGAAAGATTGAAGTTCGTTATGGTGGGATTTGATGTTGTGATGTGCATTGATCAATTTGGGTGGATCAAGCATCCCTTGCCCAAAAAGCTAGTAGATTAACAGATGAAGAATGCTTTAGGATTTTCCTGTCTTATGCTACATCCATGGGGAGATATGAAACTGAAGAAAGTCCAGTCCTTAATGGCTTAATGTAGTGAGGTGAGAAAGTAGCTTTTTCAATTTTTTTTAATTAGTGTTCGAGGGTATTATGTTTCTTTTTGTTTAGGGAGGAGATGGTGGTCCTAGTTTCCGTAACTTATTTACGAGTCACTAATATAATCTAGGAAAGCACACTCATCTACGTCAGTTTTGGTTACTATTTTGTTGTCTTCCCTACATTGGTTTGGAAGAAACCAGCCAAAATGGACACCATATGACTTGCACGTACATATATAATCTCTGTGTGTTGAATTGATGTGTTGTCACAATGACTTCTGAAATCCCATAAGCGTGATCCCTCAATTTTACATCTTGAATACAATCATCAAGGCGTATTCTAAGTATTTGTGGTTGATCATGCGATTAGGACTTTCGATCAAGGGGATGGGACTGTATGGTCGCTGGATGCCTGGATATGTTGCTGACTTATAAGACAGTGTTGGAGCTTGGAGGAAATGTGTAGGGCCGGGAAGGGTTATGAGACAGTGAGGCTTTTGAGGTTTTGGAAGAGTTGGGGTGGGGAGATGCTTACTTTGTTGGATGAATTGTATTTCATACACCGGTAGCTACAAGTATTGTATCAAGTTTAAGTTGAGTTTTAAGTTGGAAGTTGTATTTGGGCGCTTCTAATGCCAGAAAATTTATCAGTTTCATGGCCAACAGTGTATTGGTTTTGGTTTGAATTCATAAAGATTCTTGTTCCCTATGAGCAGAAGGAGATGATTGAGGATTTCATAGTTTCCCATTGTACATTGTAGTGCAATACTACCTCTGACTGACATTACATGCCATTTCACGATATTGCACACTTGTTAAAACAGTGTCATTAAACTTGCTTCTTTTTTTTTTTTTTTTTTGATAAGATAAGAATTCAGATGCGCACTAGGCGCTATCCGAGAGCATCCTTGCTGATGAGGTCCAGCAGACCTTGATCGCTTAGTAGGTTAGGGGTATTGATACTGCGTCCCAGAAAAGCAATCCTATCGGCGACACAATTACCAGTGCGAAGTATATGTGAAAACAATACTTCCTTAAACCCCTTCAGCATAGAAGTAATATCCGACATGAGAATCTCAATTTCCCAAGGACGGCACTTTCTGTTCTTAAGGTAATTGATGATGATAAGAGAGTCCCCTTCGATGAGGATTTTGTCAAAGTTTAATTCTTTTGCCTTAATAACGGCTAGCCAAAGCGCCCTAGCTTCAGCTACTATAGGGGATGGATGTCCAATTCTTTTGACATCCATTGAAATCAGCTGTTTATCACAATTTCTAATAATGAAGCCACTTGTGCTTTCGCCTTGCAAACTTGCGGATCCATCAAAATTTAGTTTGTACCATCCAGGAGGCGGTGCTTTCCATTTGGTGTTCTTGTTTATGTGTTTTCCTTCCACTCTCTTGTTCCTAGTCTTACATAGTTTTTTGTCGGCCTTTGATTCCTGCCAGTGAGAGTTGGCGGTGATCCAATTTTTCAGAAATAGTTTTGCCCTAATCTGAACTTCATCAACAGAGGGTATTTTTTCCTTTCTGAACAACACCTGATTTCGGACTAACCAGATTGTCCACCAATTTAGCGCAAGACATTGTTTTTCCGCAGTTGATAGGTTATTGGATAAAATTATCATGACTTGTTTGATATCCCGACTTTTATCGATAGCGTTTTGAACCTGCGACTTAACCTTGTTACTAAGTTCTCTGTATAGGAAACTGTATTTACATTCACAGAAAATGTGAATTTCATCCTCCTCATGATGATTACAAATTGGGCAAGAAGACGGAACAGCAACCCCACGCCTAGATAGTCTCGATGCTGTTGGTAAACCATTTTGACCAATTTTCCATAGGAAATTTTTGACCTTCGGGGGGATATCTTGCTTCCATATCCAATAATTATCATCTGGTTTATTATTCCATGATTTTGTGACATAGTTGTACGCACTAGTTGTTGTGAACCACCCATTCTTAGCTGGCTCCCAGTATAACCTATCCTCCATAGTCGATATCGGTATAGGGATGTTTAAAATTTTCTTCACGATCTCATCTGGAAGAACGTTTGCTAATCTTTCCTCTTGCCATTTACCATGTTGTATGTACGAGTCCACCGTTTCTTCTACATCATAGTTATGGGGTTGTTTACAATGTTGTGCCAGATTCTGAAACGGTCCCCATTTATCTTTCCAAAACTTAATAGTCCTCCCGTTGCCCTTTACCCAAACCAGTCCATCTTTGAAGGTCGGGATTAGCTTTCGTAGTTGGAGCCATTGCCAAGATGCTGTACCCTTTGCTTCATAATTAAGTATATGGTTTGCCTTGATGTATTTATGTTGAATGATCCTTACCCAAGTATTGGTTGGTTCAGCCAGTATTTTCCATAGTAGTTTTAATTGTAAAGCTTCATTCATGGGTTTTGATTTTCTCAGACCTACTCCCCCCGCATACTTTGGTTTACAAATTCTATCCCAACTGATAAGGGGTTTATGATTTGGGTCTTTCTTCCAGAAGAAAGATCTATTTATTTTATCTAAATTGTGGTGCATTTTGGGTGGCAGCATAAAGCTTTGCATTACGTATAAGGGTTTAGAGGCTAAGTTTGCATTAATTAACGTTGTCCTCCCCTGCTGTGATAGAGAATCTGCCTTCCATTTAGACAGCTGGTTTCTTGTGTTAGTCATTATATCCTCAAAAGTTTTTTCATTGACTTTCCCATAAGTAATGGGACAACCTAAATATTTATCTAGTTTGACTTGGTTTGATATGCTAAGACAATCTTCAATTTCCGGGATACGGGATCTAGGGATGCCAGGAGTGCATTGAAATGCCGATTTATGGTAATTTACTTTTTGACCAGATAACTGACAGTAATGATCAATTATGTTCCTCACTTTATCGCAAGCAGACATATTGCCCTTAGAAAAAATGATAATGTCGTCAGCAAATGCCAGAAAAGGAATTGTCAGATCATTACGACCAAATGGGAAGCCAATTCCATTACTAGTTAGCTAGGACTCCGCACTCAACTTTCTTGCTAGTACCTCAGCACCTAGGATGAACAGAAATGGCGATAAAGGGTCACCCTGCCGGAGACCGCGCGAAGGATGAAACACCTCAGTAGGGCCATTATTGACTAGAACCGAGAATGAAACAGTCGTGATACATTCCATAATTAGACTAATGAATTTTCCATGGAATCCAAATTTTTTTAGTACGGATTCTGTGAAGTTCCAGTCTACTCGGTCATAAGCTTTCTCCATATCCAGCTTAATTGCTATCCAGCCCTCCTTGCCCTTCCTATTTTTAAAAGAATGAAAGATTTCATGAGCAATGAGGGCATTGTCCTGGATAGCTCTGTCTGACACAAACGCTCCCTGTAAGGGATGGACCAATTTGCCCATTACAGATTTTAGTCTATCTGTTAATATCTTCGAAATGATTTTATAGATGGTTGAACATAAGCTTATAGGTCTATAGTCCGTTGTTTTTGTAGGGTTATTATTTTTTGGTAAGAGAGAAATAAATGTATGGTTTATTTGCCTTAAAATTTCCCCTGAGTGAAAAAACGCCTTAACTGCTCGAGTGATATCTGGACCAACAATATCCCAGAATTCTTTGTAAAATTCCGCTGTGATACCATCCGGGCCGGAAGACTTATTTGAACCTAAGTTAAAGACTGCCGTTTTAACCTCACAGTTTGTTGGTGGAGCTATTAATTTAGAATTTTCCTCGTCAGTGATAGAGGGAGTAATAAACTCCAAAAATTCGTCCATACAATTATTATTGATCGGGGTGTTTGTGAAACACTTAATAAAGTCGTTTTTAATTTCCATTCTAACATTTTCCTCACCTATAATAGATTAATAGATGTTCCTTCCGCAGAAGTAATGCTTCTTATAAATTTTCGGTTCCTCCTTCCTGATGCAACCCTATGGAAATAGGCAGTGTTTGAGTCGGCAAGTTTTAAATGTTTAGATTTCGCCCTCTGACTCCAGTAATCCTTTTGGAATGACAGAAGCCAGTCTTTCTTAACCATCGGTCTTTTTTGTATGTTTGTATCGTGTACCCTATCCGAATTTGTTTGGATTTCCAATAGCTCATTTTCTATTGAAGCTAACTGCCTAAAAATGTTTCCAAACGTAGATTTATTCCATTGTTTAGCTTTTTGTTTCAGAAGCTTTGTCTTGTACATGATTTTATACATGACAGAACCAGGACACTGGGCACGCCATGCCTGTACTACTATATTTCTAAAATCCGATCTGTTGAAACACATATTTTCCATTTTGAATGGTGAAGGCTTTAGTACCATTGTTGATTTTAATTCAATGGTAATCGGGCAGTGATCAGAATCGGAGAATGCACCATTATGTGTACAGAGGTCTGGAAAGGTATCCAGGTAGTTTCCATGTACTAAAACTCTATCAAGCTTTTCGTAAATATTGTCTTCGTCCTCCACCCTTTTCCTCCAAGTGAATTGATTTCCATTGCTTGGGATCTCCGTGAGTGCACATGCATTCATGAATTGACATAATCTGAGACCTCGTGAGGGATGGAACGGGGCTCTGCCAGACTTATCGCTACTTTGGGCAATTTCATTAAAGTCCCCGATAATTAAACAGGGGAGGGTTTGATCACAAGTAAGTGCCGTCAGAAGTTCCCAGAACTGTTCCTTATCTTTTGGTTGTGGCGGCCCATAGACGAAGAAGATTAGCCCGTTAAAATCTTTCTCCGTATTATGGTATTCTAATCCTATAATTCTTGATAGATGGATCTTGACGGAAATTGTTTCGTTTATCAGTGAGTGCTCGTTCCATAACACTCCTATACCACCTGCACGACCATTACCTGGGGACCAGATAGCATTTGAAAATCCACTACATCTCCAAACTGTTTCTGTCGGCACAATTTCAGTTTTTGTTTCTGCTACGGCTAGTATGTTAATATGATCATTTATACGCATTGCTTTTAATCCCGTCCAGAAGTTTCTCTTACCTATTCCGCGGCAATTCCAAAATCTAATCTTCATATATAACCGTTGTTTGGTATATGAGGGCCAAAGATTCCGCCCTCATATAAACAATTGGTACTCCTAAATTGGATCGTGGGTTCTATATTGTGAGAATGGATGCTCATTGGTGTTAGTACGCCCTTATGACCATCAATCGGGTACACCCAGAAGTATTCATAAGCAAGCTGTAATCCCCACATTAGTTTAGACAAGAGTAAGTATTGGGAGAAAAAACTTATGTTATACGGGAGTTGGTACCAAATTCTGAGTAATATTGTAATAATACACTGTTTGGAGCAATTGTGAATGATATCTTCTAACTTTGGATATAAATCATTATACGCTACACTACTTGTTCTCACAACACTCCAGAAGAATGATATGTAAAGGATTATAATTTGAGAAGCCTCACAAATATAGGGAGGCACTTGCACACGTGATATTAGCCATAATACCTTATCATTACAATACCGTTCCATCTTCCAATTACTTACAATGCATAATCTAACCTTAAACAAACAAGCTACATAGGAAAGCTGATACAAAAGGTAGCTTGTACAATGATAGCAATGGTGTATGCATAATCTAGAGATAAACCATAACCCAGGCCGATAGTGCAGTAATCCATTAACACGCTTAAACATGATTATAATAAAACCATTCAAACCCATCATACCCAAAAGAAGACCCGACACAAACGATAATGGTTTCATTATTTTCATGGCAAAGGAGGGCACCAAACCATCAATGAACCCTCCTTTTATCCCTTTCTCAATTGGATTACTCATGCTTACCCCTCTTGTTGCTAGCCCCCATCAGTGTAATGGAAGAACTAGCTGAATCACCTTCCTCGACCTTCATTTTGCGCTTGCCAGACTCAGAGTTTGAAGTCGCCGCCTTGTCAAGCTGCTTGAACTCATGCTCCACTGAAGGAGATGCATTTGGTGTAGTGAACTGCTCTTGTAGAGAGGCAGCAAGCTGCTCAGGCCGGCTAAGATCAGGCAAAGTGAACTCAACAGATGGGGGAATGTCAACAAGCATAGCATCGTAGTCCTCCTGAGTAAACCCAGGATCAGCGAGACCATCCCCAGCAAGCAGCTCATCAATGAACTCATCCTCATCAAACTCTAAATCCTCATCATCGTCGGCTACCCAAAATGAAAGGTCGGGTTGCATTTCAGCTTGTGGAGCAAGGATCACATCATTTTGGGGTGGTATAGCAGTGAGAGGGCAAGCATCAGTAATCACAGGAAGAGGAGAAGGGGGGGCTTCCTCACAGACATCAGCAACATTAGATGCAGAAACATCAGTAGATCTCCCCGAGGAGATTGAAGGCGAAGACTCAGATGACAGCAAAGCATTCTTTCCAAAGCAAGATAGAATTTCCATTTTTGAGTGGCCAAAAGTGGGAGGAGGCAGAACCACAGGCCTCCTAGCTCCCACCCTGACCCATTCACCATCATTAGCTCCTATTGGAGCTTCACCAGATGCATGCTCAGCACCCCCTGGGGGAGGCATAGGAGGTTGAGGACCAGCAGCATTGCAAAGGTTCCTAAAAGGACACTCATCAAAGGTATGTGTAGTAGAACCACAACTACCACAACCAAGAGGGAAGTCCTCAAACCAAATGGGATAGGACTCCACCTCCCCATCTTCATTGACAACAAATACAGATCTTCCAGACACCATGGTAATGTTAATAGACACACACACACCCTTGGATACCTGAACCTGGCACCCTTAGAGTTAAATGCAGCCACCCTTATGACTTTCCCCAATCTGTTTTCCACCACAATATCCTTCAGGATATCATCATGGACATACTTAGTAGGCAATCCTGGAAACCGAATCCACAGGTCGAGAGTCGTGACAGGCTCAGACCAGGGATCAAACTCAAGTCTCCAGGGACGGAGGAGAATCAACTGACCCGATACATGGTAGGGACGGTTGTCCCAAACCATAGTACGATCCTCAGGTAGATCAAATCTCAGTTCAAACCAGTTATTAGCAATTGGTATGAGCTGAAACCCTCCACTAAGAAATTTCCATACATACCTCACTTTCTTTCGAACTTCTTTTGCCTCCATTGGATCACCGATTATTGTGGCAAAGAGGGATGAGAGATGCAGGGCCGAGATGTTTTCCTGCACCCTTCCTTGAAGGGCAATCAGCTTCTCCCTGTTAATCGTCCTCCTCTTGAACTTCTTCTCGGCTCTAGCCTTTCGACTAGCCTCCTGGGCATCCTTGGAGAGGGGGATCTCCTCAGTTTTGTGAACTCAGAGACAAAAGATGAACCAAAAAAAAAACATGCTGGGCTATATACACCCCAAATCATGCACGTCTAGGACGTGTATGGTTAAAAGGAGTTAATTAATTTTTTAAAAACGCTAGTTAGACAGAGGGGTTGTACGTCGTTAAGGACGTGCATTTTTTACCTTTGGATTTGTGGTGTATCTATCAACACCCATAAAAATTACTAGTAATTTGCAACTTTAAAATTTAAATTGATGCGATTGAGCACAGCAGTTAGTATGTTTGTTGATTTTTAGCCTCTTGATCGACACACTAGATATATCTGGTGGACCAAATCATTCTTCTTCTTTTTTTTAAAAAAAAAATTGACATGATTGATTGTGACGATAATTATAGACTTTAAAGGCTAATATTGTTGGGCTAGAAGTCACTTTTCAGCCGCACCCGGAAGCGAATTCGGGTAATAAGAGGACCGACAACAATCAGTCATCAAACTAATAACTAACCGATAATATCCAATCCAGAAACCAAATAACCAAGCAACCACAAACACAGGTAAAAACACAAATATTGACACAAGATTTAAGTGGGAAAAACCCTCTTTAACCAGAGGATAAAAAAACCCACCTTCCGCCCACCAGAGCGACCAATCCACTAATCAATAAACCAATACAAGTGTTTAACAATCCAGTCTCAACCCGAGACAAACAAATATGGAGATCTCAAACACCAATCTAAATACAACCTGGATCTAGAATTGATTTCTTTCCAAAAGCCTAGCTAAACACTTATAATCAGATTAGCTTCCAGAAGGAGAAAATACCTATCAACAAACACCCGTTGTTGACTTGCCGAAGGAAGAAGACAGATAACCAAATCAAGAGACGAAACATCCGCTCAAATCTCCGATCTTTCCTCTCCTTTCTCCCTCCTCTCTCTCTCTCTCTTTTCTTTCTCTCTCCTTTTTCCTTTGGTTTATGGCGGCACTAAGGAGCTCACATTTTTTCTCCCTATCTTGCGCGTGCTCATCAAGCAAAAGGCAAACAAAATGCCTTTTATTTTGCAAAGAAGGCAGCCAAAATAAAAGGCTCCATTTGGGTTGCACTTTCTGGGCCCCAGACCCAACAATCTCCCCCTCCAGCCCAAGGGGAAGACGTTCCTGCTCGTTCTGGTCTCACCTGCATCTCATTCCCGTCTCATCCCCGAGACGCGGTACTGATGCTCGCCAGATGTCACCATCACCCTCTAGCTCTCTCTCCGACCCTCTCATAGTTTCTTCTATCCGTGATGACTTGTCGTGCTCAAATCTGTCACTAGTCATAGCACCTGATGAACTCCACTCTGACACGACTATCCCATCAGCACAATCCTCTGAAGCCAACTCCACACTTGTGCTATCCTCTTCTGACGTCTCAGAAGTTCCGCTAAATCTTGTATGCAGTCCAAACAAATCACGAGTGCTCAAGGTCTCCTTATCAGCAAAAGAAACGAGAGACTTTCTCTTCTGATTCTGTAGCCCCTTCCCACTCAAGCATCCTATAAGCCCTTGCACTAAATCAAGCGAAGCATGACCATGAACCTCTGTCACAACTTCTTTGATTTCTTCCATTTGAGTCATGTACAATGTGCCGCTCAAATTACCTCTAGCAATCACCATTGACCCTTTGCTGAGTTTCCACTTCCTACTTCCAAAGAAGTTATCGTTGCCCTTTTTATCCAAGACTTGAAGAGAGATCAGATTCTTCTGCAAATCCGGTATGTGTCGCACATCTGTTAGTGTCATCATGCAACCCATGTTTGTCATCACACAAACATCTCCCATACCAACTATATCAGACAAGCTTTTGTTCCCCATCTTTGCTTTGCCAAAGCGTCCCACTCGGGACAAAGTAAACGCTTTCCTTCTTGATGTAGCATGGAAGGATGCAGCTCCATCAACAATCCACTCTACACAAGAATCAGGCTCCTCCAAGCATGTGAGAACAACCTGCTCATCATCACTGTCTTGCAGAACTGACGTTGTACCCTTCTGATTTTCCTCTTCATCCCTTTTCTTCTTCCACACATTACAATTCCTTTTCATGTGCCCTTTCTTGCCACAATGATAGCAAACAAAGCTGCCCATAGTCTGAGATCTCCCTCTAGACATGCTCCCTGAAACTGTCACGAGAGCATGTGACGAATCCGTGCCCATTTCCTTCCTCATAGTCTCCTCGTTGCAGAGACTATCCTTCACTGCAGATAAGGACACAACCCCACCCACGACAGAGTTGTTAATCGACACCACTAGAGTCTCCCAACTATCAGACAAAGAGCTCAAGAGCAACAACGCTTGCAACTCATCATCAAGGACTAACTTCATGGTGTTCAACTGATTCACCAAAACTCACTCAGATGCTCTGCAATAGGCTTTCCATCTCTGTACTTGAGATTCACCAGCTTTTTTATCACAAAAGCTTTACTCTAGGCTGATTTCCTTTCATACATATCCTCCAATTTTTTCCACAATACCTGTGCATCTTTCTCGTTGCTTATGTGGTGATAAACACTATTATCCACCCACATTCTGATGGTTCCAACCGCCTTCCTGCGCAGTTTCTTCCAATCATTATCGGAAGTCTTAGCTGGCTTTCTCGATCCCAACTCAACCGGATCAAACAGATTTTTGCAATATAAAACATCCTCCATCTTCGTCTTCCAGATAGAGAAATTTGAAGTTGTTAGCTTTATCATTGTACTCGCAAATTCTTCGGTCTTTTTTCGTCATCTCTACTCCTATTATCTAAAAAAAAAACACAGCCAAAGATCAACGAAAGGCTATGATGCCACTTGTTGGGGCTAGAAACCACTTTCCAACCGCACCCGGAAGTGAATTCGGGTAATAAGAGGACCGACAACAATCAGCCAGCAAATCATTAACCAACCGATAATATCCAATCCAGAAACCAAACAACCAAGCAACCACAAACACAGATAAAAGCACAAATATTGACACAAGATTTACGTGGGAAAAACCTCTCTAACCAGAGGATAAAAAAACCCACCTTCCGCCCACCAGAGTGACCAATCCACTAATCAATAAACCAATACAAGTGTTTAACAATCCAGTCTCAACCCGAGACAAACAAACATGGAGATCTCAAACACCAATCTAAATACAACCTGGATCTAGAATGAATTTCTTTCCAAAAGCCTAGCTACACACTTATAATCAAATTAGATTCCAGAAAGAGAAAATACCTATCAACAAACACCCGTTGTTGACTTGCCGAATGAAGAAGACGGATCACCAAATCAAGAGACGAAACATCCGCTCAAATCTCCTATCTTTCCTCACCTTTCTCCCTCCTCTCTCTCTTTTCTTTCTCTCTCCTTTTTCCTTTTGTTTATGGCGGCACTAAGGAGCTCACATTTCTTCTCCCTATCGTGTGCGTGCTCATCAAGCCAAAGGCAAACAAAATGCCTTTTATTTTGCAAAGAAGGCAGCCAAAATAAAAGGCTTCATTTGGGCTGGATTTTCTGGGCCCTAGGCCCAACAAATATGTCATCTAATATGAGCCGAGATCAATGAGGTAAAGCGACAAGAGAGAGTAGTGAGTGAGTGAGTGAGTGAGTGAGTGAGAGAGATTCTTGAATATGTTTATCTATTGGAATCTCCTTTATGAGCTTTTGTGCAAATAACTAGCATCGTATGGCATACAAGTTTTGGTATACGAATCTTTTGGGTAAGCTAATGCCTTTATTTGCTTTCTACCCTGTGTCAGGATTGTTAAACGCCATTTGGTGCTCATCAAATATTGATCGTTAAGGGGCTGATTTCCAATTTGGATGAATGGAGATGTGATGCAATATGTGGTTTCCATAATGCAACGATATTTTGTATCAAAAATCACCCTTTTGACACCATTGATCTTAGTTTTATAGTCATATATGCAAAAGGTGCGGGGACATGTTGTTGTACTTTGTGATTAAAAACATACCCTATGATACCTGATTCTTCTTTCGATCGGTTTTCAAGAGCCTTACTATGACATAATAACAATTCAAATTGTATGTCCTATATCTTCTTCCATGTACCATCCCAATCAATGGAAATTAATTGAAATTCCTTCGGCATTTTCTTCTTTTTTTGAACAAGGCATTAAAATTAGGACATATTGAGTACGACAATTGGCTGGGATATTATTATGAAGCTTGTTTTCGTCGAATAGTTATGGTGTTCGTGAAAGGGAATCTTTGAGTTTGTTCCAAACACGACACGAGCGAATATGTTCGAAGAACATAGAGGACAATAAAGGAACCACACGAAATTTACGAGGTTCGGATTGATGTGCGCTCAATTTACCGTATTTTCACTTACATCTATTTCGAAATCTGTCCATATTTCATAAATCTGGGTTGGAAAGCATGTGATTTGTGTAGTTTATGTTCATTTGTAAATTATGGAGGTCTACACAAGTTCTTGTTTAATTTCGCAAAAATCGGAAGCATTAACGAGCAATTCGGAAAAGAGGAAAAGAAGCTAAGAGTTCACTCGATTTCTACCTAATAACTCGACATCTACTGACTGACTCGACATTGAGTCAACTTGAAGAACACTCGGAGCCAGAAGATCAAGGCCACTCGATATCGACCACCTGACCCGATATCGAGTGAGGTGCACTCGAAATGAAGAATAACTAGTCCTATACCCGCGCCAATGGCGCGCAATTTAATAGTAAAGTTGTGAATATTAAATAATATAAAAAATTTACCGACAAATAAAGTAAAGTGTAATACGTAGTATGTAAACGGTTGGGAAGATTTCGTAAACGCCTACAAACTGCTCAGACAAGGCAACTACTCTTGTCATAAAGATATAATCATATTGAAATATTCCATAAGTGGATATATATTATGAATTAAACTAACCATTTGAATTTTCGTACATTAAAAAATGGGTAGATGAGTGAAAAAGAAATCAAAAGTATATATATTAGATTAGATATTGGATAGCAAAGTAGATATTGGATAGCAAAGTAGATATTTATATATTTAGGTAATATTGAAAGTGTGTACATGTTATCCTAAAAAGAATATGAATATGAATTACAATTATAATAATTATAAAATCAATTAAGCTATTTTAGGCGATAGTTGACTTACCAAAAGCATATGCTAATTATCATAAAAAAGAAAATTATATTATATCCCCGCGCCATGTCGTGATTTTTATAAATAATAGCTTAGTGATATACAGTATTAAATTAATATTATAAAATAATAGTAAAAGTTTAGATAATTAAATATTTTGAATTAAACCCATTGGTTGAAAAAGCAATTAAAGTAATATATATAGATACATATTACTAATATTAATTTTATGTTTCCTTATTATTAATTTTATGTTTTGAATTAATCACATTAAATGTTTTGAATTAAACTCACCGGTAAGGCTTTTGTTTTAATAATTAATAATATATGGTTGAAAAAGCAATTAAAGTAGTATATATAATTAAATATATATAGATACATATTACTAACATTAATTTTATCTTTCCTTATTATTAATTTTATGTTTTGAATTAATCCCATTGTTTTTTAAGACTACTAAAATTGTAATTTAGGATAAGGTGATTGATTAAAAAGCTTAGGATTAAGGAGAGGTCGCCACGTCATCGGTAAGACTTTTGTTTTAATAGTTAGTAATGTTTTTTAAGACTACTAAAATTGTAATTTAGGATAAGGTGATTGGTTAAAAAGCTTAGGATTAAGGAGAGGTTGCCACGTCATCGGTAAGGCTTTTGTTTTAATAGTTAGTAATAGATGCTCGACATCGAGTGATGCCAGACCGAGTCGAGTGAACCAACATTCGAGATGCACAGGAAGGAGTCGATATCGAGTCCTATGACTCGATATCGAGGGAAGACCACACGACACCCTATACAGAAGACTCGATGTCAAGTGTTGCACAACTCAAAACCAGAACGAGAGGAGTCGATATCGACCCATTTGGTCGATATCGAGTGACATTCCAAAACCGACCCGACGCTGAACGAGTCCTAATCCGAGTGGCATTGCTTACATCTTAAGGAAAGGATCTTTTATCTAGTTTGTAAGACTTTTTATCCTATATGGCTAATTCCATATTTACCTACGGGAATTTATTTGTTTTATTTATTTAAATTTGGAACTTTTATCCTTAGATAGATATAGATAGAAGATAGATAGATGCTCTCCTAGCATAGCTAGGATTGAGCCCTATAAATAAAGCCCTAGGGGGTTGGCTTTTATTCATTATTCATCACACAACTAGTTAGGCAATAGAGTAGAGAGAGAGGGCTGAGTATGAAGAGAGATTGGTTGTACTTCTCGACGTTATTTTCAATTCAAAGTTTAGTTCTTTTCATGTCATCTATGGAGTTTGCAATTATGAAGCGCGAGTAGTTTCCTTATTTCTAGGGTCGGGGTGAGCCCGACTGACGGAAGGGAAATGTCGTTAGGTTTCACCTCGCCAAAGAAATAACCAAAACTAACAAACGAACTAGCAACCTAGTATAGCGGATAAGTAAGGGGTCGAACCCACAGAGAAACAAGTACTTCAATGCAATGTGTATTTATCAATTATGCAAATAAGGATGAGATATGAATGGAAATAGGCTACGAGGAATGCAAATAACTATGATAATGATATGAATAAGAGCAAAGAGAAGATAAATGATAAGAGTGTGGTTTGCCTACAATTCGCAACATTGGTTGATTTTCTTGATCCTTGAGTTGATTGCAACATTATTCCTAAGCCTATGTCGACTTGACTAAAGTTGAAGGATCCGCAGGGATACAACCACCTTATTCAATATCACTAAAGAATAGCATTAAGCACTCAAGTTCTTAGACCAATTGACATATCGATTCAATGCAATTAAGACATAATTGAAACAACCCTAACCGACAGAATCAACATCTAACGATATAGATCAATTGTTATCATCCACTACAAAGGCATAGACATATTACTAAATCAATGACTTTGTTTGCTATCGAGAAACCAACAACAGATTCATAACATAGATGCAATTCCTAACTAGATGGCCAGCCAAGGAGAGGAACACAAATATAATTAATGAAGAACACGATGATAAATCAACTCATAAATAATATAGAAATCAAGTCTCATAATCAACCAACCAAGTCTTGAATCATAGCAAAAGCACAAGAATTCTAGGCATGCATAACGAACCTTGAATCCCTAAACTTAAATCCTCCCATTGTAATGAGTTTATGGGGAATGGAATGAATGGAATTGTACTGCTAAAACCTACTGAAATATGACCTAATATAGCCTTATTTAGTCAGCTAAACCCTAGAATAAGTGAAGATAAAAGTTCCCATAAAGATCCGGATCTGACGAGCACGGTGGGCGCCGTGGAAAAGGCGGCAGGCGCCGTCTGTTCAGATTGACAACATTGATAGACTGAACTTGTAACACACTTTCTGGAGTCATCATTCGTCCGATTGATGCATATGAATAAGCGTTAGACAGCTATTTCCAAGCACTACAATTCTTAAGAAGAACTCAGAGGCTAATTCAAACTTCTCAGAACCTTAAAGATGGGATTTCTCCATGTTCTCAATTTCCGCGCCTGTTCCTTAGCTCTCATTTATCCATTTGTTCCATTCCAACTTTCGAGGCAGGATCTTATAACCTACATATAAACACTAGAAACCGTAGATTCCGCATATTGAATACCAAATGACGAACAATATGAATAAGCTTAATACACATGCAATATGAATACTTAATGCACCTAAGACCTACCTATAATGCCTATATAAAATATGCATTATCACCGGCGATAGCCATGTAAGTTTGTCAAAGGTATGATCTTTTTTATTGCGAATTCATCTTCTATCCCTATTTTGCATAATTCTTCTACGAGAGTAGTAGGTGATCCTTATTTGCAATATTGAAGCAAAAACAATCTTATTATGAATTTGGATTAATTATCAAAAAGGGTAGTAATAATTAGGATTTATGCGAGAGCCTCTATCCACCTATTTTGTTAATAATGAAAGTTATTTGATGAAAAGTTATTCCTTTCATGAATTTGGCATAATACTTATATGATTATCGTTGAGGTAAATTCCCTGACTTTCGAAGTTATTTAGTTTATTGACATTAAATACATCAAACCTACGAATATTTCTGTCCATCTTCTTTATTCATCCTTAATTTCTACGGACGTTTTTTTCCGATAAATTTGGCTATTTTACAGTTTCTGCAAAAGGACTCGATTTCAACCTATCCAGTCGATATCGACCTACCACTGACCTGATATCGAGTCTATACTCGACGTCAACTTGCTTTGTCTGTATTGCAAGAATTGCCCAGATTTTGACTGACTTGACTCGATTTCGACTGAACTGGTCGATATCAAGTGAAGCCCCTACGTCGATTCAGAATGTGATTGCTTGTTGCTTAGGATCCGCTAACATGCTTCCTCGTGGATTCGACCCTGAATACAATACCACTACAGCGGGAGCGATTCTTGTAATTTTATTTGCACGGATTGGAACTCGGTTTGACATTTATATTTCATATTTATTTTACACATGATTTCCCTCCTTAACACGGATACAAAGATCCTACATCCCCCGGGCCTCAAGAGTCGACCCTAAACAATATACCATATGTTATACGTGTAATATGGTTTAGAGATGTTTTGAGCTAATCTTGTTTACGTACAAACCATATAATAAAGACATTATATACAACTTAGACAAATATACATGTTTCTTAACAATTGCCCCGTATATTTTTCTAAGTCCGCTTCAGGTAGACCAACTCCTAGTTTGGATTAGGTAACAGTTCTTCGCCAGCCCTCCTACCTGTTTGAGATCCTCAGCCTCCTTCATCCATGTGAAGGAAGTTCCCACAAAACAAAAAAATTTCTCTGGGCACTATCTTGGTGCCAAAGTCAGCAGGATTATAGTTACCATCTATTTTAACCACATGTGTCACATTATCATCAACTTTTTCTCTAATGAAATGATACCTAACATCTATATGCTTCGTTCTCTCATGATACATGGGATCTCGACGCAAATATAAAGCAGTGATTGTCTATATGCAGCATAGTTGTATAAGTTTTCTTTTCATTCTCTTGTAACAAACCCTGCATCCATATGGCTTCCTTGCAAGCCTCACTAGCTACTATATACTCGGGTTCTATAGAAGACAGAGCAACTATGGTTTGTTACTGAGCTTTCTAAGATATGCAGTTTCCAGCCCAAGTGTATACATAAGATGTAATAGATTTCCTATTATCTTTGTTACTAGCAAAGTCAGAATCCACATATCCATACAACTTATTAACATAGCTATGCTTTGCATAACATAACCTTAGCTTAGCAGTGCCAAACAAGTATTTTAACAGATATTTCATTGCATTCCAATGTTTCTCACTCGGATCAGACATATATCTACTTAGACCACTGATGGAGAAAGCAAGATCGGGACGAGGGCAAATCATACAATACATAACAGAGCTAACAACAACATCAAAAGTAATCTTTTTCATCCTATTAGACTCAGCAGCAGATAAAGCAGTATGATTTTTACTAAGTTCAAGATATGAACCTAAAGAAATAGCATCAGGTGTCACATTCTTAATATGGAACCTTTCTAAAACCTTAAACATATATTCAGTTTGATCCAGCCATAGCTTACCTTTGCTCCTATCTTTGAAAATTTTGATACCAAGAATTCTCTTCGCTGGGCCAAGATCTTTCATATCAAAATGTCAAGCCAATTCATGTCTAATGGAAAAAATATCATATTTAGATCTAGAAATCAGTAATATATCATCCACATATAACATAAAATACAACACATAACCAGTTTTATGACCTTTAAAATATAAGCAAGTATCAAACTTACTCCTCTTAAAGCTCAAACTTCTTCTCATGCAATTGTCAAATTTTATATTCCATTGTCTAGGAGATTGTTTGAGTCCATATATGGATTTCTTAAGCAAGCATGCATAATCAGGTTTGTCCTTACTAACAAAACCTTTTGGATGTCTTATATAAATGATCTCGTTTAAATCTTCATACAAGAAGGCAATTTTTACATCCATTTGTTCCAACTCAAAGTTGTACACAACAGTCATAGCAAGTAACAACCTTAGAGTTTTGTATTTTACAACAGGGGCAAAGATTTCCATATAGTCCTCACCTTCTCTTTGGGTGAACCCCTTGGCAACAAGCCTTGCTTTATACCTAGAGGGCTCATCCTTAGAGTTGCCTTCTTTCAATTTAAACACCCATTTACTGTCTATAAACCTAGCATTATCAGGTTTCTTAGCAAGTATCCAGGTTTTATTTTCATCATGGAATCAATTTCTTCCGACATAGCATTTTTCGAGTCTTTAGCATGAGCACATCTTATTGCTTGTTCATAAATATCACGTGTAAAGTGATCAGCAACTTCATTCATGTCGCAAGCAAACTCAACAATGTTATTGATGTACTTCTTATTTGGAATCTTAGTTCTAGGTGATCTATCCCTAGCCAACTGCCAAGTGGTTAAATCATGCCTTTCTGAGGATGAAATGCTAGAAGAGCCAGCAACACACACAGAAGAAGTAGACATAGTAGCAGGTTCTAAAGACTTGAAATGGGGGGAGGGAGCATTGGAACTACCATGGATAGAACCATTACCATCATTTCCATCATCATCTGAACTGTCAAAAGAAGTATCATCATGTACTTCCCTACCCAATTTGTGAGGTTGCACAGTAGCTGAAGGTGTTGCTCCTGGAGTTTCCTGAGCATCCTCACCAGAGTCCATGCCATCCTCGAGTTCACTATCACCCTCAGAAGTGTCTAAGGCATGGAACTGGGTTGCACCAAACCCTGTGGGTACCTGAAAGGACTTATCAACAGAAGGTATAAAAATATTTTTAAAATGAAACTCATTATGAACAAACACCACATCTCTGCTAACTATGGTTTTATAGGCTCCAAGTTGAATAAAAAGTAATTTATAGCCTTTAGCTCCATTAGAATATCCCAACAAAACACATTTTCGAGGCCTAGGATT
This sequence comes from Persicaria maculosa, assembly GCA_963922045.1. NCBI lineage: Eukaryota > Viridiplantae > Streptophyta > Magnoliopsida > Caryophyllales > Polygonaceae > Persicaria > Persicaria maculosa. Next base: position 41,794,210 of record OY998262.1, on the reverse strand, counting down.
TAGTTTACCATTACTCTTATGAGCATAAACAACACAGCCAAAAGGTATAAGGTGAGTTAGGTCAGTTTTTTTTTTTATCATGCCACATTTCATAAGGAGTTTTAAAATTAATAGTAGAGGAAGGAGACCTATTTGTGAGGTAAGTGATGTGTGCTCATACTACCATGTTTTGCATTTACTTTTACATTGATCTATTTCTATCTGTATTTTATGATTCTGGGTTAGAAATACACGAGAGTTGTGTAGTTTATGTTTATTTGCAATATATGGAGGTCTACACAAGTTTCTGTTTAATTTTGCAGAAATCGGAGATCTTTTCGAGCAAATCAGAGAGGAAGGAAATAGGCTGGACCTTCACTCGATATCTACCCAGACACTCGATATTGACTGGAGCCTTACTCGAAATTGACCAGAATCACTCGACATGACATGAACATCCACTCAAGACTGACTGTGCTCACTCGACCTGTACACTAAACACTCAAGATCGAGTGCCATCACTCGAGACATCACACATGAGTTGATATCAAGTCCTTTCACTCGATATCGAGTGAAGTTCCAGAAGCTTTTGACGCGTTGACGAATCCTAGTCCGAGGGAGATTTCTCGCACATGAAGGAGAAGATCTTTTATCATCTACTTAGTTCTATCCTTATGGGTTGAGGACTCTTTTTACCCTAATGAGATTTTTAGTTTACCTAAATTAGATTTATATCTTTCTATTATTTAGATTTATCCTTGGCTAGCAAGGATTAAGGCCTATAAATAAATCCCTAGGGGTTGAGTTTTATTCATTCAATTCAATTCAAGTTGAGAGATTCAATCCCAAGCAAAGTAGAGAGTTTAGGTATTCAGAGCTTTTAGGGTTTTGGCGTTCTTACGAAAGTTGGAGTGCCGGAATTGTAAAGACTTTAATTTATTTTGTGCAAGTTTATTTCTTTCTATCAATCATGTCTTTCGCTTCGATGAGCATGTAGTCGCCCTTCTTCTAGGGTCGGGGTGAGCCCAACGATAGCCATGCACGCTTGAGGTAAGTTTTGGTATTTATTATGTTTTGATCATCCACTACCTTAATATGTTTATTCTGTTATCGAAAGAAAAGAGATTCATACGCAACCATGCAGTGAGCCCAAAGCGAACTATTCTTTTGCCTTTTACTAAAGAAAAGAGATTCATGTTAACAACATGGATTAAAAACATAAAATTGGTAGATACAATTAGGTTCACTTGTGAGAGTTCGATTTAATTGTTGGAAAAGGCAAAAGCTTGCTCCTTTGATGTGATTACATAACTATCCGCCTTATCTTTTCCTTTGATGTGATTACATAACTATCGTTGTGGTAAACCCTATCTTTTAACGATCTTTTTATATATTTGTTTACTCTCGTTTATTGTCGTTCGTTGGGTCCTCGAAAAACTCAACACCCTTGCTTATTTCTGATCATTCTTCTTTATCCATCATTTTATTCTTCGGATGCACTTTTTTGACACCCAGTTACGCTACTGTTTTTCTGCAGTCGGACCTGACATCGACCCATTTGAGTTGATATCGAGTGCATCTAAGTCGACATCGAGTCTTGCCTACTCGAAATCGAGGTTGTTAGTGTTGTTCTGCATGAACTCACCAGGAATCGACTGACTTGAGTCGATATCGACTGAACTGGTCGATATCGAGTGAAACCCTTGAGTTGAAACAGAACGTGATTACGAGATGCTTAGGATCCACTGACACCCTTCCTCGTAGATCGATCCTGATTCTCTTCCACTACAATGGAAGGAAGTCTTGTATTTATTTGCGTGGGCTAGAATTCGGTTGGATTTATATTTTATATTTATTAGACTCAATTTTCTCCATATCAAATTTTGGCGTCGTTGCCGGGGAAGCGATCATTCGCGCCTTAGGTAGCTGTTTTCACGTTCTTCTTTAGTGCTAATTTTACAGGTGTATGCGACGTTCTGATCGCACACTGACGTTTAAACAATTAGACGAGCCTAAGCGTTATCTTTATATACATTCTAAGCTAAAAAGCATCATGTCGACCGCTGAGACTCAGGCTGAGCTTATCGAGAGGCGTAGGAAGGAGCTATAGGAACAAACCATGAGTATAGCTACGACGAGGGCACGAGTCGCTAAAGAGATGGCATGCGCCGATCGTGAAGAGCAAGCCAGGAGACAAGTCCAGGTTGAGCTCGCCTGATATCCCGTGATGGCTAAGGTCTACATGCATCTGACACTCACCGTGCCCGAATCGGCTATCGTTATCCCTCCTTCTAATTTTGAAATTCGAAAATCCTTTCTTTCTGAAATTAAAAAGCATACTTTTGTAGGAAGAATAAATGAATGCCCTCTAACTAATATAACGATGTTTGTTGACCTGTGTGAAACTATCGCCGATGGAAAAAATCTAGAATATGTCAAACTAAAAACGTTTCGTTGGTCTCTTACAAGGAAGGCATTGCAATGGCTTGAAGGACTAACCCCACGATCACTCACTACATGGACGTCGGTTAAGGATGCGTTCCTCAATAAATTCTTTCCTCATTCTAAAACGGCGATGTTGCGACAGAAGATCACGGCTTTTCCACAAAAGTCTGGGGATACATTGGCGCAGGCATGGGAGCGGTACAAAGAGTTATTGCGATCTTGCCCTACTTATGGACAACCACCCTACGTAATTCAGGAGATTTTCTACAATGCTCTTGGCACACCCAGCAAGGAGCGGATCAACTCATACCCCTCTTATCGATACATTGGGAAAACACCATCGGAGGCTTGGGCAACTATAGAAAGGTTAGTCAACTTCGACAACACTTATGGGACTCTTGTGGCTTCCGATGCGAGGCCAGCCCCATCTATGCCCCTGTATGAGCCCTCCAGAAAGATAGATCCAGACGTCAAGGAGCAATTCTACAAAGATCAAACCAGACAGCTCCAAAAGTAAGTAAAGTTCCTCTTAGCGAACCAACCTTGCATCGAATGCGGCTCCGAGTGGCACATCACCCTTAAGTGCCCACATGCGGAGCAAGTCCACCTCGTGCAGACTCATGAGGAAGCTACCTACACGGGGGGTCCCAGTCGCTATTGGGGAGACCAACGGTTCGATCAACCACAACGGAACCAAGGCAACCCCAGGAACCCCCCACCTTATTGAGCTTCAGGACATCCGGAGAGCGACCAGCGGAAGGATGATCTTCAGACCGTCCTTGATCAGTTACAGTGGACTCAAACAAAGAATGAGTAGTCCACCAGCATCATCTAATTTCATCTCCATAGCCTTACCACGAGGTTTGGACAAATGGATATTTGTAATTAAAAATCGGCTATCGTTATCCCTCCTTCTCATTTTGAAATTCGAAAATCCTTTCTTTATGAAATTAAAAAGCATATTTTTGAAGGAAGAATAAATGAATGCCCTGTAACTAATATAACAATGTTTGTTGACCTGTGTGAAACTATCGCTGATGGAAAAAAATCTAGAATATGTCAAACTAAAAACGTTTCATTGGTCTCTTACAAGGAAGGCATTGCAATGGCTTGAAGGACTAACCCTACGATCACTCACTACATGGATGTCGTTTAAGGATGCGTTCCTCAACAAATTCTTTCCTCATTCTAAAACGGCGATGTTGCGACAGAAGATCACGACTTTTCCACAAAAGTCTAGGGATACATTGGCGCAGGCATGGGAGCAGTACAAAGAGTTATTGCGATCTTGCCCTACTTATGGGCAACCACCCTACGTAATTCAGGAGATTTTCTACAATGCTCTTGGCACACCCAGCAAGGAGCGGATCAACTCATACCCCTCTTATCGATACATTGGGCAAAGGTTAGTCAACTTCGACAACACTTATGGGACTCTTGTGGCTTCCGATGCGAGGCCAGCCCCATCAATGCCCCTGTATGAGCCCTCCAGAAAGATAGATCCAGACGTCAAGGAGCAATTCTACAAAGATCAAACCAGATAGCTCCAAAAGTAAGTAAAGTTCCTCTTAGCTAACCAACCTTGCATCGAATGCGGCTCCGAGTGGCACATCACCCTTGAGTGCCCACATGCGGAGCAAGTCCACCTCGTGCAGACTCACGAGAAAGCTACCTACACGGGGGGTCCCAGTCGCTATTGGGGAGACCAACGGTTCAATCAACCACAACGGAAGCAAGGTAACCCCAGGAACCCCCCACCTTACTGAGCTCCAGGACATCCGGAGAGCGACCAGCGGAAGGATGATCTTCAGACCGTCCTTGATGAGTTACAGTGGACTCAAACAAAGAATGAGTAGTCCACCAACATCATCTAATTTCATCTCCATAGCCTTACCACGAGGTTTGGACGGATGGATATCTGGAAGCGGAACATAGAGACCCAAGTGGGTCCACTAGCGGGATTCCACGACAGTTTGGAAAGCTCCCTAGGCATACAGATCCAAATCCCAAGAGGTAGAACGGACACATCGCCGCTGTACAACTGAGAAGCAGTCACAAACTGCGTAAACCAGAGATCGGAGAAGAGAACGACACCACCGGAAATCCACTCGACATCGACTCAATCCCAGTCGATATCGACCCAATTACAGTCGACAACGAGTCTCCTGCAGCACAACAACCCTCGACGTTGGCTCCTCCAGTCGATATCGAGTCCTCCGCACCACCTTCGAAAGCTGTTTCGGTTTCGAAAACAAAGAAGTCGCTCTCATTTCCCTCAAAGGCCCTGAAAGACCCTACTGAAGGTAAGTTCAGGCGTTTTGTGAAATTGCTTCAGGGCCGTAATGTTACTATCCCTTTTAAAGAAGCTCTGAATAAGATGCTTGAATGTGTCAAATTTCTCAAGGAGATCATCAGCAACAAGCAATCAATGACTGAGATCGCCAGCGAATGTGGTGTAGGAGGAAATCGAGTTCAAAATATTATAATATAAATCAAACCGGATTATGCCCACGCAAATGATTACAAGACTTCCTCCTGATGTAGCAACAGGAAGTCAGGATCGATCCTCGAGGAAGTGTGTCAACGGATCTCATGTAGCTGGCGAATCTCACGAATGGTGATCGACCACAGTAGTACTCGACCTCGACTAGGGGTAGTCGACAGGTGTCAGGCACAGTCGAATTCGAGCAAGCAAGGGTCAATGGTGGTGGTCGATGTCGACTAACTCTCCTCGATGTCGAGTTGGTCTGATCAAAGTCGAGTAAGGTTGGTCGATCTCGAGTACCTGCAGAGACAGAAACGAGAGCGATCTTGCTTGATCGAGAAATCAGTGGTCGACGTCGACTAGAAATAGTCGATGTCGAGTAGAAAACAGTAACGAAACGAATTGCAAACTTCGAAATAAACAATGTAAAAGAAAACTTCCAAAGGAACGAGCTTTCGCCTTTTCCAACAATTAGACAACTTTCTCAAGAAACCCTAATTGTAACTACCAATTTTATGGTTATAATCCAAGTGGTTAACCTGAATCTCTATAAATTAGGTAATAAATATAGAAAAGACAGTGGATGATCAAAACCTAATAAAGGTCGAATCTTTACCTTAAACACGCATGACTATCGTCGGACTCACCCCGACCCTAGAAGTAGGTGGACTACTCGCTCTCATCATAGGGAAAGACACCAATAATAAAAGAAAACTAAATTGCATTAATAAAATAAAGTAAAGCTTACAACCGATCGAAGCCAAATTGCTCTTGCTCTCCAACTCCTCTCGGCCTCCACTCTCTCTCTCTCTCTCTCTCTCTCTCTCTCTCTCTCTCTCTCTCTCTCTCTCTCTCTCTCTCTCTACTCGATCTAACTAATGGCTTGTCTTGGATGATTCTAAAAACCAACCCCTAAAGCCTTATTTATAGTGTTCCATGTAGCTATTCTAGGAAGGAACAACTATATCTAAATCTAAAACTTTATATCTAATAACATAAGATAAAACATAATTGGTAAAGGAAATAAATCTATAAAGGAAACTAGGACTAATGTGGATAAATTCCTCTTGACTTGATTGATCTTGATGTGGATGGATAGAATTCCACATCTCTTGGCTTACAAGTAACTTTATCTTCTCGGCACAACTCAATCTCAGACTCGGACTCGTCTGGATTGTACTCGACATCGAGTAGGTTTACTCGACGTCGACTGGCGTTTTCTTCTTTTGGGTTGCACTCGAGCTCGGGTAGGATTCGGAGTCGATGGGTGTACTCGACGTCGACCAGACTTCTCGACGTCGAATAGGGTTGTCCTGCTCGAGTGCTCCTGCTCGACTTCGTGTGGGTTTCTGGGCTCTGGAGTACTCGACTTCGACTAGATGTGGTCGACGTCGAGTAGAATTGTCAGCTCTCAGCATTCTGCTTTGTTCTTGAAACACAATTTCCCGAGTCCTCGTTCGTCGGATGGACGCATATGAGTATGCGTTGGAAAGCTCTTTTCGAGGGCTACAACTCTCATGAATACATCAAAGCTTGACTCAGAATGATGAATGTCGAAAAGTGGCTTTTTCTCCAGCTGCACCATCCTCAGCTTCTTCATGACTTTCCTTTAAGCTCTAAAGTGCGTCCGATTTCTGCGAAATTAAACAAAAACTAGTGTAAAGTCTATAATTTGGCAAATAAGTGTAAACTACATAGAATCTGTGCTATTCTAACCCAAATGTATGAATGTAAGAAGATGGATTTCCTTGAGAAGATACCTGACCCTGGAAAATTCACCATCACCGTAGGGGACTTGGTCAACACCGCTTCAAAGCACTTAGTGATTTGGGGGCAAGCGTGAGCATCATGCCCTTGATAATCGCGGCTTCAGTACCGGAGAAAGGCCCTGTGGAATCAAGATGGGCTCTATTTGGTCCAAGGTGAAGATCGGCGCATGAGAGTTTGTGTATGCAAGGCTATAAATGGCGAACAACACGGTGGTAATACTTACGGGCATAGTTGAAGATGTCCCTGTTCAAGTTTGTTTCTTTGTCCCTGCAGATTTCCTTGTGATCGAGATGACAGTGGACCGTACTTGCCCTATCATTCTTGGCCGGCCCTTCCTTGCCACTACAGATGCCAACATTAGCGTGAGAAGGGGACTTCTCACTTTCACGATAGGGGATGAGATCATCGAATATTCCTTCAACCCCGACTTGGAAGAGGTAATGGAAATTAAAGTTGTCTATACTCGAATCAATGTTATCTCTTACAATGAACCAACAGGAAGGGCCTTAACACATGAAGAAGCCTTAGCCAAGGCTGAGGCTGAGCTGGAGAAGGAATTACATGCTGCATACACGAGCGAGAAGGAATTCTTTGACAATGCCCTGTCAGCAGAGTTGGAGGATTCACTCGACATCGAGCAGAGTCAGTCGATATCGACTGATCCACTTGATATCGAGTCATCATTTCACTCGATTTTGACTGCTTCTTTAGACAAGGTAAGTACCCATGACTCACTCGACGTCGACTCTATTTACCTGACGTCAACTGCTTTTCTGTCTACAGGTACAACCTCATCAGAAATCGACTCAAGTCACTCAATTTCTAGTCAATCACTCGATATCGACTGATCCCTCGGCCTAGGTATGTACCGATCATTTACTCGATTTTTCTGACTCAACATCGACTAGTTTTCTATAGCAGTACAACCTCGTATCCGATTCAACGTTGATGTTGATGTATTCTTGGCCGACGCCAACTCTTGTAGCTGATTTGGAAGCTTCTGCCATAAGGATTGAGACGGATTACCTAGGGAAAATCATGAAGACGGAGGAAGTAGAGCCCATCTTGATTCCACAGGGCCCTTCTCCGGTGCTGAAGCCGCGATTATCAATGCTTCACTAACCCCGCAAGAAGTATACACGCTAATGGAAGTCCTCCGCACCCATTGGAAGGCTATTGGTTACTCCTTAGAGGACATAAAAGGTATTTCACCCACTACATGTATGCACAGAATCCTCTTAGAGGATGATCACATGGCAACCATCGAGCATCAGCGGAAGCTCAACCCCAACATGAAGGAAGTGGTGAAGAAGGAGATCTTGCGCATGCTGGATGCAGCAATCATCTAAGCTATCTCCGACAGCAAGTGGGTGAGCCCAGTCCATGTGGTTTCCAAGAAGGGTGGAATGACCATCGAAGAGAATGAGAAGAGAGAGCTTGTAACGAAATGAATCACTACTAGTTGGCGAATGTATATAGACTACAGGAAGCTCAACAACGCCACTAAGAAGGATCATTTTCCCCTTCCATTCATTGTCAGGTACTTGAACGCTTAACCGAACATGATTACTTTTGCTACCTGGATGGCTACTCTGGTTTTTGGCAGGTCCCTATTCATCCTGAGGATCAAGAAAAGACTACCTTCACATGTCCTTATGGGACTTTCGCTTATAGGAGGATGTCTTTTGGGCTTTGCAACGCCTCGGCCACCTTCCAAAGGTGCATGATGGCTATCTTCTCCAATGTAATTGAGGACAAAATCGAGGTATTTATGGATGATTTATTTGTTTATGGCACTTCTTTCGATGATTGTCTTGCTAACCTTCGCATGGTACTCGAGAGATGTGAGGAGACAAACTTAGTACTCAACTGGGAAAAGTGTCATTTCATGGTAAGAGAAGGGATCGTGCTAGGACACAAGGTGTCCAAGAAAAGAATTGAGGTTGATAGGGCCACGATAGAGCTAGTGGAGAGATTGCCCCCACCATCATCAATCAAAGAGATAAGAAGCTTCCTAGGTCACGCAGGTTTCTATAGGAGGTTTATTCAAGATTTTTCTAAAATTTCCAAACCTTTAACTAACCTACTTATGAAAGATGTTAAGTTTGAGTTCTCAAGAGATTGTCTTGAAGCCTTCAACAGGTTGAAGGAAGCCCTTATCTCTACCTCTATCATTCAATCTCCGGAATGGTCGCTACCTTTTGAGATCATGTGCGACGCCAGCGATTACGCCGTGGGAGCGGTCCTAGGACAGCGGAGGGACAAGAAGCTTCACACCATCTACTATGCAAGCAAGACTCTTGACGTGGTGCAGGCTAAGTACACCACAATGGAAAAAGAGTTCTTGGTCGTGGTCTTTGCTTTTGACAAATTCCGCTCTTACTTAGTGGGATCTAAGGTTATTGTGTACACTGACCATGCAACTTTTAGGTATTTGATGGCGAAGAAGGATGCCAAACCTAGGCTCCTACGGTGGGTGCTCCTACTTTAGGAGTTCGACGTCGAACTTAAGGACAAGAAGGGCGCGGAGAATTCCGTAGCCAATCATCTCTCCATGCTACCAAAGGGCGTGCTAGAAGAGTCTCGAGATGCCACGCCTATCAATGATTCCCACCCTGACGAGCACTTGATGAAGATAGATTGAGCTGAGAGTTCACTTGACGTCGACCCAGTTCACTCGATGTCGACTAGATAGGTTCCTGCAGGTAAGTTTACTTTTATTCCCATTATTTCACTGCAGTGCCACTTGACATCGATTGACCCCCAGTCGATGTCAAGTCAAGATCACTCGATAGACCACCCGAAGTTGAGTGAAGAAAGAGCAGGGGAATCTCAGTTGATATCGTTTGAAATCACTCGACATCGAGTGGGCTCCAGCACTTGCATAGGTGAGCTTTACGCACGGATTCCGGTGAGGATTTCTTCTTTACCCCTCCCTCTAGTCCTATTCATGATATTCATGTTGTAAAGGGAGCAAAGGTTCCTTGGTAATTGGTATGCGTATTTCGCTAACTATCTTGTAGGAAACGAGATTCGGTCAGGCCTAACCTCGCAGGTTAAGAAAAAGTTCCTCCATGACGTCAAGCAATACTATTGGGATGAGCCCTACTTGTTCAAATAGGGGAAGGACCATATCTTTCGACCTTGTATCACGGAAGAAGAAGTTGAGAGTGTCATTTTCCATTGCCACACTCTCCCTACAGGCGGACATGCCAAAGGCTTCAAAACTGCAGCAAATATACTCCATTGTGGTTTTTATTGGCCTAACCTTTTTAGGGACGTGCAAGATTATGTCACTTCATGCGATTAGTGCCAACGAGTGGGAAATATTACATGGAAGAATGAGACACCGCTCACATATATTTTGGAGGTGGAGCTTTTTTATGTATGGGGTATGAACTTCATGGGACCTTTCCCTGAGCCAAGCCCCTACAAATACATACTTGTGGTGGTCGATCACATCTCTAAATGGGTTGAGGTTGTTGCTACTAGGACCAACGACGTGAAGGTAGTTTCAAATTTTTTTAAGACTAACATATTTCCTCGCTTTGGTGTTCCTAGAGTTCTTATTTCAGATGGTGGCTCGCATTTCATCGAGAGAGGATTTGAGGCTCTTTTGACTAAGTATGGGGTGACGCACAGGATGGCAACACTCTATCATCCTCAAACTAGTGGCCAGATGTAGGGCTCAAATCATCAAATCAAGGCCATCTTGGAAAAAACAGTCTCTCGCTCGAGGAAGGATTGGTCGTCTAAGCTTGACGACGCGCTCTGGGCCTACCAAACAGCCTATAAGACTCCTCTACGGACAACTCTTTACAACTTGGTTTATGGCAAGCCATGCCTGTTACCCGTCGAATTGGAGCACAAGGCGATGTGGGCTCTTAAGGAGCTTAACATGGATCTCGACGAGGCCGGTAAGAAACGTTTCATTGACTTGCAGGAACTTGAGGAGTTGTGGCTAAAGGCATACGAAAATGCCAAAATCTACAAGGAGCACACAAAAAAATATCACGATAGAAAGCTAGTGCCCAAAACATATGAGGTAGTTGACAAAGTTCTATTATCTAATTCTAGAGGTCACTTGTTTCCAGGGAAACTAAGGACGCGATGGAGTGGACCTTTCATGGTTCAATATATCTTCCCTCATGGAGCGGTGGAGTTACTTGGCAACGATGGCACCACCTTTAAGGTAAATGGGCACATGGTCAAGAATTACTTTGACAAGGATGACCCTAAGGAAGAGATCCGTGCTTCCTTGGCGTTGAACTAAGGTCTAAAAAATTAGGTCAAGCTAGCGACTTAAACCCCATCGCTTATGAGAGGCAACCCGCTATTTTTATACTTTTGGTTTTGGCTTTTTGTTTTGAGAACACTTTGTTTTGGAGATCTTGTCTTTATGTGCTAACAAGTTTTAGGTTGTGGAGCATAAGGAATACAATGAGGAAGGAAATGAAGTCTCTGAAGAATCAGTCGATATCGACTCGATCACTCGACGTCGACTGAAGAAGGGTCGATCCCTACAGAAGCACTAGACATCGAGTGAGCCCACTCGATGTCTACTACCAGATGAGCCCTCAACTTCAGTTTCCCACTCGACATAAAAGATTGCAGTCAATATCGAGTGAAAGCCACTCGATATCTACTCCTGGCAATCGATTCCAGCACATGATTTGATTCTTCGACGCGCTATTCAGTCAGTTCTTTCCTTTACCCTTGTTTTATATTGATTTATACAGTGGGGAAACTGTATATTCTAAGTATGGGATGGGGAAAAGGCTTACTTCTATATGATTTATGATTATCTCTTCAATTGCTCTTATACATGGTACTTCATTGGATATGTCTATTCATTTATATGCTTCATGTTTTCATCCAAAGTCTATTTTTATCACCCACATTGAAATTTTTTTATTAGTGTCATGGAAGTTTTTATTGAACTCGACGATGCAAAATTATATTAATTAGAGATATAGAATGAAATTGCCCAGTAAAAGGAAGTCACAATGAAGTGCATTATTTTCTTGAAAACCAGGAAATGAGATAAAATTTGAAGTTGCTTTTGACATATGCATGATAAGAGGACGGAGGACTTTATTTTCCATATATTCTTACCTTATTCCTAGCCTTACCTATGCTTATATGCATCACAAAGCCATATTTATGCCTTATTTCATATTATGCTCCACATGTTCTATAAATTGCCTATTTCTTTACCTTATTACCCATTCGGGGAGTATGTGAGAAATTGATGTCATATTATGGAGATTATTATATGGTCGCGTGTTGTTATCATTATATGGAAGTTTGGAAGGAGAATGATCATATTATTGAAAATTTAATGAGGGAAAGAAAATCTGGTCACCTCAGGAGATAAAGGTTGATCGACCCTGCTCGTTGAGATGTTAGTTCAGCGAGATGGGACACCATGGTGAGGAGTCCGAAGCACTAAGTATCCGGGGCCATTCATGACACCCATGTTTGCGACTCACCAGAAGGCAATGTTGAGGTTAGAGAGGTAAAAGTATCAATAGTGAAAAAAGCAAAGAGTGCATTATGAGAGGACGGGGGATGTGGAAATATCATATGAAGGGAGAAAGTGCATCAAAGAAAAGAAAGCAAAGTTTGAAGTTCTCCTCGGATTTAGCACCACATTGCCCAAATATAGCCCACCACTATACCTTTTACCTTTTCTTCACCATGTGCATAAAAGTCCTCTTGATTATCAATGCTTTGTCGTATGAATTGATTTTTCCAACCCTGCTTTTGTGTGCGATGTTGCTTTTATTCACAAGCATGGATTTGGTGACATAAGTACCTTTGCGAGAATGGTAATTGATTTCAGGGTTATATGAGAATGAATCTATGATGTTAAAAGTTTAGTTTCTTCCCCTGTATGACCATTAAAAGTATTGCTTGAAGACAAGCAAACTTAAGTATGGGGTGTTGATGTGTGCTCATTCTACCATGTTTTGAATTTACTTTTACTTCGATTTCTATCTATATTTTATGCTTCTTGGTTAGAAATACACGAGATTTGCAATATATGGAGATCAACACAAGTTTCTGTTTAATTTTGCAGAAATCGAAGATCTTTTCGAGCAATTCGGAGAAGAATGAAAGAGGCTGGACTTTCACTAGATATCTGCCCAGACACTCGATATTGAGTGGAGCCTCACTTGAAATCGACCAGAATCACTCGACACAACATGAACATCCACTCGAGACCGACTATGCTCACTCAACATGTACACTAAACACTTGCGATCAAGTTCCATCACTCGAGACATCACACAGGAGTCAATATCGAGTCATTTCACTCGATATCGAGTGAAGTTCCACAAGCTTTTGACGCGTTGACGAATCCTAGTCCGAGGGAGATTTCTTGCACATGAAGGAGAAGATCTGTTATAATCTACTTAGTTCTATCCTTATGGGTTGAGGACTCTTTTTACCCTAAAGAGATTTTTACTTTACTTAAATTAGATTTATATCTTTCTTTTATTTAAATTTATGTTATATCTTAGACAGAATTCCTTATCCTTGGCTAGCAAGGATTAAGACCTATAAATAAAGCCCTAGGGGCTGAGTTTTATTCATTCAATTCAATTCAAGTTGAGAGATTCAACCCCAAGCAAAGTAGAGAGTTTAGGTATTCAGATCTTTTAGGGTTTTGGCGTTCTTACGAAAGTTGGAGTGCCGGAATTGTGAAGACTTTAATTTAGTTTTGTGCAAGTTTATTTATTTCCATCAATCATGTCTTTCGCTACAATGAGCGAGTAGTCGCCCTTCTTCTAGAGTCGGGGTGAGCCTGACAATAGCCATGCACGCTTGAGGTAAGTTTTGGTATTCATTATGTTTCGATCATCCACTACCTTTATATGTTTATTCCCTTATCGAAAGAAAAGAGATTCATGTTAACAACTTGGATTATAAACAAAAAATTGGTAGATACAATTAGGTTCACTTGTGAGAGTTCGATCTAATTGTTGGAAAAGGAAAAAGCTTGCTCCTTTGATGTGATTACATAACTATTCGTCTTATCTTATCTTTTTCGTGTTTGGTTATTGTTGTGATTGATATCCATGATTTATGCCATGTTTTTATATTTATTTTAGCTCCTTATTATGTCATTTTATATATTATGGGTTAGAATAATACAGAATCTATGTAGTTTATGCTTATTTGCCAAATTATGGAGTCTACACTAGTTTCTGTTTAATTTCGCAGAAATCGGACGCACTTTGGAGCTTAAAGGAAAGCCAGGAAAAGCTAAGGATAGTGCAGCTGGAAGAAAGCCAACTTTTCGCCATTCATCAATCTGAATCAAGTTCTGATGTCTTCATAAGAGTTGTATCCCTCGAAAAGAGCTTTCCAACACATATTCATATGCATCAGCCGGACAAACGAGGACTCTGGAAAGTGCGTTTTAAGACGGAGCAGAATGCTGAGAACTGAAGAGTGATCGATATCGTCCTGATCCCAGTCGAACTTTCCAGGTTGACTCGAATTAACCAGAAATTACGAAGACAGCTCGATATTGACCAGTGTTGGTCGATATCGACCTGAATCAACTCGATAATCCTGCCAGAGCCAAATCGAGTAAACAGAAGTGAAGCCGACCAGAGCACTTGATATCAACCTACTTTGATCGATATCGACCAACTCCCAGTGACGAACACAGGTCGATTCCTAGTGCTATCCTGATTCCGAGTGAGAAGATATTCCAAGAGAAAATTCCTTGCACATTAAGAATTTAGATATTTTATCTTTTTATCTTTTTATCTATCCTAAGGGTGGAAAATTTAATTACCCTATAGGATTTATCTTGTTTACCTAAATTAGATTTATTTATTTCCAAGTAGAATTATATCCTTAGATTGAAGATAGAGTTTTCTAACCTTGGCTAGCAATGATTAAGGCCTATAAATAAAGCCCATGGGGCTAGTTTTTATTCATTCCAAGCTAGAGAGAGAGAGAGAGAGAGAGAGAGAGAGAGAGAGAGTGGAGGCCGAGAAGAGTAGAGGAGCGAGAGCAATTTGGCTTCGATCGGTTGTAAGCTTTGGTTTATTTTAATGAAAGTAGTTATTTTCCTTTTATTATTGATGAGTTTTGCTATGATGAAGAGCGAGTAGTCTACCTACTTCTAGGGTCGGGGTGAGCCCGACGATAGCCAAGCATGTTTGAGGTAAAGATCCGACCTTTATTATGTTTTGATCATCCACTGCCTTTTATATGTTTATTACCTATTTAATAGAGATTCAGGTTAACAACTTGGATTATAAACATAAAATTGGTAGATACAATTAGGGTTTCTTGAAAGAGTTATCTAATTGTTGGAAAATGCGAAAGCTTGTTCCTTTGATGTGATTCCATGATTATTTCTCTATCTTGCCTTATGCATGTTTGGTTATCGTTGTTGCAAACCCCGATCTTGGAAGTGTTCTTTTACATAGTTTATTTCGAAATTTGTGAACTTTTGCTTTTATTTACGCACTATTACCTCCTCGATTTCGACCAATACTGGTCGATATCGGCTTCTAATACTCGATCCAGCAAGATCGCTGCTTGTTTTTTTTCTACAGGTACAGGTCGAAATCGAGGAGCTGATCGATATCGACTAATACTGGTCGATATCGAGTGCCACTGATCGAAATCGGCTGCCTTCTGCAAAGCTTCCAGAAATCGATTGAAGAGGTCGATATCGACTAACACTGGTCGATATCGAGTGCTTTCCTGAGTTGAAATCTGAGGTGAACTATCTGCTACCTGAGATCCGCTGACTCGCTTCCTCGAGGATCGATCCTGACTTCCTGTTGCTACATAGGGAGGAAGTCTTGTAATCATTTGCGTGGGCACGAATCCGGTTTGATTTATATTATTATGATTTGAACTCGATTTCCTCCTACAACAAATTGGCGTCGTTTTCGGGGAAGCAATCATTCGCGCCTTAGGTAGTTAGATCTCACGTTTTCCTTGAGTTTTTTTTGCAGTGTATGCGTCGTTATGGTCAACCACCTGAGTTTGATGCCTTAGACGACCCGGAACGCCTTATACACATCCACTCTAGATTGAAAAGGATCATGGCGACAGCAGAAACACAAGCTGAGATGATTGAGAGGCTTTAGAGGGAACTAGCAGCCAACAATGTTGCTCTCACCGCTGAGAGAGCCCGCACTGAGCAGGAAGCAGAACTGAGAAGGCAGGCGGAGGCTGAGCTTGCCCAATACCCTTCCACTGCTGAGGATTACATGCACCCAACTTTGTCGTGCCTGAATCGGCTATTCTAGTCCCTCCTAATAACTTTAAAATTCGCATTGTCTTCCTTATTGAAATTAAAAATAATGCTTTTCAAGGAAGATTTAATGAATGCCCTCTCGCTCATATTACTACTTTTTCTGACATGTGCTAAACTCTTGCTGAAGGTACTACTCTTGAATATGTAAAAATGAAAGCTTTCCGTTGGTCCCTTGCAGGTCCATCATTGAAGTTGCTTGAAGGACTACCTGCACGATCCCTCACAACATGGGATGTGGTAAGGAATGCATTTCTTGATAAATTCTTTCCTCCTGCCAAGACAGCGCTCCTATGCCAGAAGATTACAACCTTCAAGCAAAAGCCTGGGGAGCCGCTAGCACGAGCATGGGATCGATACAAGGATCTGCTAGGATCCTGCCCTACTAATGGGCAGCCACCATACGTCATTCAGGGGATTTTCTACAATTCTCTTGATCTGGCCGCCAAGGAAAGGATCAATCAATACACACAATATGAGTATCTGACACAGATACCAACGGAGGCATGGGCTACTATCGAACCACTCACCAACTTCGACATCACATATGGGGCTCCTGCCAACTACGATGAAAACATCTATGCCAGGCCAGCCCCATCCGTGCCCCTCTATGAGCCTTCTAAGTAGATTGATCCAGATGTCAAGGAGCAATACTACAAAGATCAGAATCGCAAGCTCCACAAGCAAGTCAAGTTCCTCTATGTTAACCAACCTTGCATTGAATGTGGCTCACGGGGGACACCACTCCAGAGTGCCCCCATACAGAGCAAGTCAGGGTAGCAAAAACTCATGAGGAGGTAGCTTACGCAAGGGGTCCGAATCGCTATACGGGGGACCAAAAGTTTCACCAACCACAGTGGAACCAAGGTGCCCCTAGGAACCCCCCACCATACAGAGCTCCAGGACATCCAGAGAGGGACTAACGGAAAGATGATCTACAGATGATCCTCGACGAGATGAGGAAGAATCAGGCACAACAACAGCAACCTACAAGCACCATCCAGACTCAACTCCATGACCTCAATACACAACTTGGGGAGATGGATATCTGGAAGAAAAACATGGAGACCCAATTGGGTCAACTCGCACAACAGGTCCCAAGACCATCCGGAAAGCTCCCTTGGCATACAGATCTAAATCCTAAGGGGCAATCCGGACAGGTCGCTGCTGTAAAGCTAAGGAGCGGTCGCGAACTGCATAAACCAGAGATCGGAGAAGCAAACGACGACACTGGAGAATAAGTCGATATCGACCAAGCACCGGTCGATATCGACCAAGCTCAGGTCGATATTGACCCTTTTGCTCTAGTCAACTCGATTCCAACCCCAACAGTCAAAATCGACCAACATGTGGTCGATATCGAGAAGCCACTAGTCGATATCGACTCTTCTGCACCACCTCCGACAGCTGTTCTGGCTCCAAAACCAAAGAAGACGATTCTGCTCCCTTCCAAGGCGCTGAAAGATCCCACTGCAGGTAAGTTTAAACGCTTTGTTAAGATGCTTCAAGAACTAAATGTTTCAATTCCTTTTACAGAAGCTCTTCAGGAGACGCCTGCATATGTCAAGTTCCTTAAGGAAATCCTTAGCAATGTTGTAAGGAGGAAATCGAGACTTGCAATTTAAAATATAAATAAAGTAAAGCAAACCAGATTCCGTCCCTTGCTAATGGTTACAAGACCTCCTCCTGATGCAGCAGCGGGAAGTCAGGATCGATCCTCGAGGAAGCGTGTCAGCGGATCTCAGGTAGTAGCAAATCTCACAAACAGAAAATCAAACAGACAGACAGAAACATCAGAGAAAAGCAGAAAAGAAACAAAAGACAACCAACTTGGTCGATATTGAGTTCTGTCACTCGATATTGAGTAAGAAAATCAACCACAGTGACTCAATATTGACTCAAAACATAAACAGAACACAAGTGCAGAACCTTGGTCGATATCGACTAAAGCAACTCGATATCGACTAAGAAAATCGACAGAAGACAACTCAATATTGACTGCAGAAACTTTGAAAACTCGGAACTTTGTGAAATAAATCAATGAACTAAAATACTTCCAAGATCAGGGTTTTAACACCACGACGATAACCATGTAAAATAACACATAAAGGCATAAAAGATCATGCTTTTCATCAAATAACTTTCGTTATTAACAAATAGGAATATAGAGGCTTTCGCATAAACCCTAATTGTTACTAACCTTTTTCACATAATTAATCCAAGTTGTATTAAAATCACTTTCGCTTCAATAACACATACAAGGATCACCTTCAACTTTCGCAAAATAATCATGCTCATAGGGATAGAAGACGAATTGCATAAAAAGATCAAACCTTTACTACATCACCTCACATGGCTACCGTCGGGCTCACCCCGACCCTAGAAGTGGGTGGACTACTCGCTCTTCATCATGAATAAACTCATCAAAGATTTCAGGAAAATAAATTGCATTAAAAATAAACTAAAAAGAACTTACAACTGATCGAAGCCAAACCCGCTTTCGCAACAACTTCACTCCTCTCGCTACAAGCTCTCTCTCTCTCTCTACTTACTACCTCTTCTCCTTCTCTAGAATTGAATGAATGGAAATTAGCCCCTAACGCTTTATTTATAGGCTTCATTCCCTCTCTAATTAGGAAAGAATTACCTATCTATATCTATATCTATCTATCTAATTTATTAAGATAAAAACATGGAAATAAAGGAAATAAATCAACTAGGAATTATATCTAATTTAGGTAAATATCTTATCCAACTTGATAGCACTTGATAGATCTTGATGGAATTTGCTCTGGAAAATATCTCCATCGGATTCGGGATAGAAACTTAATAAGAAGTCGGTTAAGCTCGGAATTGGCTACTGCAGGTCACTCGATATCGAGTAAGGCAACTCGATATCGACTAGAAATTTCTCCGTCTTCAACTCAGCAACTCAATATCGGCCAACAGGAGTGAAAATCGACTAAGTTTTTACTCG
This sequence comes from Persicaria maculosa, assembly GCA_963922045.1. Classification (NCBI taxonomy): domain Eukaryota; kingdom Viridiplantae; phylum Streptophyta; class Magnoliopsida; order Caryophyllales; family Polygonaceae; genus Persicaria; species Persicaria maculosa. Next base: position 41,775,259 of record OY998262.1, on the reverse strand, counting down.
ATATCGAGTTGAGTTACTCGATATCGACCATCGGCTCTCAGCTCCAGATTTCTTGACTCGATTGCCAGATATTGACTCAGTTTGGCCAACTCGATATCGACTAGGACATGTCGATATTGACTTCTGCTCTTCTTCCTTAGCCGATTCTAGCATATCTGGGTGGAAATTGAGTGGCGTCAACTCGATATTGACTTAGTGAGGTCGATATCGACCTCTGCAGCAGTTTCCAGCATGCTGCTCTGTTCTTTAAATGCACTTTTCTGAGTCCTCGTTCGTCGGATTGACGCATATGAACATGCGTTGGAAAGCTCTTTTCGAGGGCTACAACTATTATGAAGACATCAGAACTTGACTCAGAATTATGAATGCCGAAAATTGGCCTTTTCACCGGCTGCACCATCCTTAGCTTCTTCATGAGTTTTCCTTTAAGCTCCAAAGTGCGTCCGATTTCTGCAAAATTGAACAAAAAATAGTTTAGACTCTATAATTTGGCAATTAAGCATAAACTACATAGATTCTGTATAAATCTAACCCAAATGCATGAAATGCATTTGGGTTAGATATCGATATAAAAGTAGATATACAACATGGCATAAAACATGGACATCAAGCAACAAGCGATCAATCTCAGAAATCGCCGGCGACTGCAAAAGGATGGACTTCCCTGAGAAGAGACCTGACCCTGGTAAGTTTTCTATTACTGTGGGATTTGGACAATATAGATATGAGGCATTGTGTGATCTATGTGCAAGCGTTAGCATCATGCCCTTATCAATCTGGCAAAAGGTGAAGATAGGATCAATAGAGCATGTGGATGCCAAGCTATACATGGCAAACCATACAATGGTAATCCCTACAGGTATGGTCGATAATTTCCCTGTCCAGGTTGGTAAGTTCTATATCCCCGCTGATTTTCTTGTTATAGATTGTGCGGAAGATCCCTACAGGTATGGTCGATAATGTCCCTGTCCAGGTAGAGCTTTCCTAGCTACTGCAGATGCCAACATCAACGTCAAGAAGTGATTGCTCACCTTCACAATAGGTAATGAGGTATTAGATTTCTCTTTTGGCCCTACAAAGGAGGAAATTCCATGGCTGGAGGTAAAGAGCATAAGCAACCATAGTGATGAGCGCACAACAACGGAGGAAAGCGCCAAAAGGTCACTCGACGTCGACAACTCTTACTCGACTTCGAAAACTTCTCCTCGACGTCGAGGAGAGTTACTCAACGTCGACCAATCCCACTCGATGTCGACTTCTCCTGTTGAGCACCAGACTTGCCAAAAGCCTAAGTATGGGGCCATTGTATTCGACGTCGACCACCTGTACTCGACGTCGACCAACCCTCGGCCCAAAGATTTCTGTTTTGGGCACGAAAAGGTAAGTTCAGGTATGATTTCAACCTCTCCTCCGTCCATTAATAAGAATTTTAGAGGAGATAAGGCCCCGTGGAGAGCTAACCTACGCAGGATTAGGACTGGAAAGAGGAAGAAGGAAGGTAGAGGACTCTATGCGAACAACCACTTATCAGCGGAGCTTGCATACTATAATCAGGACCTAGATGATCCAGGAGAAGGGCCATGCACAAAAGGGCCCTACACTGAGGGTTCCTAAGCACAAACGGAGAAGTCGGCCTAGCGACTCAAAAATCTAGAGCATGTACATAAAACTTTCAAAATTTTCTTTTAGGACTTTAAAACTTTTGGTTTTGGTTTTGATTTTGGTTTTTAATACTTCATGTGGAAAGTCTTGTCTTTGTGCGGAAACTAACAATTTTACTGGTCGAAAAAACGGGGATCGAGTGGAAATTTCGAGCTAACCTGGTCGATATCGAGTGATACTACTCGATATCGACCCCTGAGGCGATTTCGACCAGTAGCAGAGAGGACGAAACAGGTCGATTTTAACCAAAAGTACTCGATATCGAGTGCCTAGGTCGATATCGACCAAAGCCCCCAGATTTGGACCATCTAATCACACTTGGAATCTAACGAATTGCGGTCGATATCGAGCACCACCTAGTCGATATCGACTCCTGGCAATCTACTACAGCCCAATTTCGACCCTACAGCGCGTTATTTGGTGAGTTCCTTCCTTTACCCTTGTTTTATATTTATTTATACAGTGAGGACACTGTATATTCTAAGTATGGGGTGGAGGAAAAACTAATTATCATTATTTTATGTTTTATTTTTGCTACTACATAGTAAATTTTGGGTGAATGGTTTAATTTTTGTGCTTAATTGCTAAACTCAAAGTTTGTTTTAGGAGACATATCCCAAAGCTTGTAAATTGTTTAAAGAATAGTATCATGGAAGCTTTAATGGAACTCGACGATGCAAAATTGGATTCATTAGAGATATAGCATGAAATTGCCTAGTAAAAAGAAGTCACAATGAACTACATTATTTTCTTGAAAACCATGAAAGGAGGTAAATTTGATGTTGCTTTTGACATGTTGCATGATAAGAGGATGGAGGACTTTATATTTCCATATAATGCTCATATGTTTATATTCCCTAGCCATACCTATTCTTATGCATCACAAAAGCCATATTATGCCTTATTTCATATATCGCTCCACATATTCTAAATATTGCCATTCTTTACCTTATTTCCTATCCGGGGATTATGTTGAGAATGATGTTACATTATGCCTATGGAAACTGTTATATGGTTGGAGTTTGGCAGGAAAGTTTGAAAAAAAATATATAATTGTTATATGGTTGGAGTTTGGCAGGGAAGTTTGAAAAAAATATATGGAAAATTTATGAGTGAGAAAAAAATCCGGTCACCTCAGGAGATAAAGGTAGATCGACCCTGCTCGCCGAGATAATAGTTCGGCGAGATGGGACACAAAGGTGAGGAGTCCAAAACACTAAGTATCCGGGGCCATTCATGATACCCATGTTTGCGACTCGCGAGAAGGCAGTGATGAGGTTAGAGAGGTAAACGCATAATATTGAAAAAAGCATCGAGCGTAAGAGTGAAAGGTGATGAATCCTATGAAGAAGGAATGTGGAGATTCAATTTGGAAATTACTCCATTTCCCCGGATTATTAGCACCACATTACCAAAAATCGTCTACCTTAAGCCTGTTACCAATCTACTCCTTATTGAGCTTAATTAAAGTCCTCTTGATTTTTAATGATTTGTCACATGAATTGTTTTTGCATAACCCTCCTTTTATGAGTAGATGTTGCTTTTATTGCACATGTATGAATTTGTGGTATTAGTACCTTTTCAATGATGGTAATTGATTGTAAGGTTATATGAGAATGAATCTATGATGCTGAGAGTTTGAATTCTTCCCCTGAATGACCATCCAAGTTATTGCTTGGGGACAAGCAAGCTTAAGTATGGAGTGATTTGATGTCCATGATTTATACCATGTTTTTATATCTATTTTATCTCCTTATTCTGTCATTTTATATATTCTGGGTTAGAATAATATAGAATGTATATAGTTTATGCTTATTTGCCAAATTATGGAGTCTACACTAGTTTCTGTTTAATTTCGCAGAAATCGGATGCACTTTGGAGCTTAAAGGAAAGTCAGGAAGAGCTAAGGATGGTGCAGATGGAGGAAATCTCACTTTTCGCCATTCATCATTCTGAATCAAGATCTGATGTCTTCATAAGAGTTGTAGCCCTCGAAAAGAGCTTTCCAACGCATATTCATATGCGTCAATCGGACAAACGAGGACTCGGGAAAGTGCGTTTCAAGACGGAACAGAATGCTGAGAACTGAAGAGTGGTCGATATCTACCAGACTTGGTCGATATCGACCTGATCCCAGTCAAAATTTCCAGATCGACTCGAATTAACCAGAAATTACGAAGACAGCTCGATATCGACCAGTGTTGGTCGATATCGACCAGAATTGACTCGATAATCCTGCCAGAGCCAAATCGAGTAAACAGAAGTGAAGCCGAGCAGAGCACTCGATATCGACCTACTTTGATCGATATCGACCAACTCCCAGTGATGAACACAGGTCGATTCCGAGTGCTATCCTGATTCCGAGTGTGAAGATATTCCAAGAGAAGATTCCTTGCACATGAAGACTTTAGATATTTTATCTTTTTATCTTTTTATCTATCCTAAGGGTGGAACATTTAATTACCCTATAGGATTTATCTTGTTTACCTAAATTAGATTTATTTATTTCCAAGTAGAATTATATCCTTAGATAGAAGATAGAGTTTCCTTACCTTGGCTAGCAAGGATTAAGGCCTATAAATAAAGCCCATGGGGCTAGTTTTTATTCATTCCAAGCTAGAGAGAACACAAGTAGAGAGAGAGAGAGAGAGAGAGAGTGGAGGCCGAGAGGAGTAGAGGAGCGAGAGCAATTTGGCTTCGATCGGTTGTAAGCTTTTGTTTATTTTAATGCAAGTAGTTAATTTCCTTTTATTATTGATGAGTTTTGCTATGATAAAGAGCGAGTAGTCCACCTACTTCTAGGGTCGGGGTGAGCCCGACGATAGCCAAGCGTGTTTGAGGTAACTATCCGACCTTTATTATGTTTTTATCATCCACTGCCTTTTATATGTTTATTACCTATTTAATAGAGATTCAGGTTAACAACTTGGATTATAAACATAAAATTGGTAGATACAGTTAGGGTTTCTTGAAAGAGTTATCTAATTGTTGGAAAAGGCGAAAGCTTGTTCCTTTGATGTGATTGCATGATTATTTCTCTATCTTGCCTTATGCATGTTTGGTTATCGTTGTTGCAAACCCCGATCTTGAAAGTTTTCTTTTACATAGTTTACTTCGAAATCTGTGAACTTTTGCTTTTATTTACGCACTGTTAACTACTCGATTTTGACCAATACTGGTCTATATCGACTTCTAATACTCGATCCAGTAAGATCGTTGCTTGTTTTTATTTATGTAGGAACTGGTCGATATCGACTTCTAATACTCGATCCCGCAAGATCGCTGCTTGTTTATGTTTCTACAGGTACAGGTCGAAATCGAGGAACTGGTCGATATCGACAAATACTGGTCGATATCGAGTTCCACTGATCGAAATCGGCTGCCTTCTGCAAAGCTTCCAGAAATCGACTGAAGAGGTCGATATCGACTAACACTGGTCGATATCGAGTGCTTCCTTGAGTCGAAATCCGACGTGAACTATCTGCTACCTAATATCCGCTAACTCGCTTCCTCGAGGATCGATCCTGACTTCCTGTTGCTACATCGGGAGGAAGTCTTGTAATCATTTGCGTGGGCACGAATCCAGTTTTATTTATATTATTATATTTTGAACTCGATTTCCTCCTACAACAGTGATAAACCCTGGCTTTGTGATAGGAGGAAACTGTTGATAAAGCATGTTTCTAATAGGAATTATAGATTAATTTAGGCCCATTTCATTGTTCTATAATCATGTTTTAGTGTTAATTAGATTAACGCTCGTTTTATGGGAAAGTTGGGAATCTACGCTATTTCGATGGTTTTATGTAGATTCGTAGGTCCGAGGCAAAGAACATGATGAACGTAGCTAAGAGAGGCTAAGGAAAGACTTTGGAGAGCTTAATGAAGAAGTCTCGAAAAGCATGGAACAAGATAAGGAGCAACGGAGCACAAAATCAAGGTCTAAGAGCGAAAACAAAGGCGAGTCGCGAAAGCTATCCTCCCGGCGAGCTGAACTTATAACGCACTTTTCGGAGGCTTCAGATGTCCGATCAACGCATATGAGCATGCGCTGGAAAGCTCTTTAGAAGATCTAAGTGATGGTATTATGATGGAAATTTGCTGACAGTGAATGGATATCCGTTGCAGTGGATCAAGTCAGCAACATCATGTTTGAACAAGTGCCTGAGCAGAACTCGCTGCCAACGAGTAGAGTCAGCGAGAGCATGTCCAGGAGCTATCACATCTTGTTGACAGTGAGTGGAGCTCTCTACCAGCGAGTCTGGTCAGCCCAAGAGCCAGCGAGCAAGCAATACGAGTCGCTGCCAGCCAAAGGAAGCTCGCTAGCAGCGAATGGAGTTGTTGCAACAAGTGGGTGGTTTCGCCCCAGCGGAAGAACGGTCTCGCTGCTGCGGAAGGTTGGTGTCGCTGGCAGTGAATCTGGTAGCGAGGTGCCGACGAAAATCCAACAGTAGCTCGATCAAGACAACTCGCTATGAGCGGAATTCTTTTCGTTGCCAGCGGAATCTGATGCCGAACTATACATGGAAAGTCTATCTTCTATCTAGTTTGTTTATGAAAATTCTATCTAATTTATCTATCTTTTACCTTGTTTATGCAAGACTTTAGGCTTATAAATAGGATGTTTAGAGTTAGTTTTCTTATGGATTCAAGTAGAGCAATCATCTTTGAAGAGAAGAAGTTTAGGTAAGCCATGTTTGGCTAATTTTATGGTTTTTGCCTACACTTTCGAGACTTGGTTGGTGGTTTGTGAGTTTCTAATATAAGTTATTTTCCCTCTATAATTCTTTCAACTTCTTTGTGTGATATTGATTATGTTATTGATGTTATCTTGATTAGCTACCTTGATAATATTGATTTCACGCTAGGATTTAATACTTTCGTATTTGTGTTATTTCCGTAGTAGCACACATAAGATTGTGGATTCCGTGTTTGAAGCATGATTATGTAGAGAGTTGACATATATATTAAACATTGATTTAACGTGTTTAATTGGTGTTATTTATATGCTCAAGTTCTTGGGACTATTTGCTATCTCTTTGTTAAATCTTGACCGTGTTAGGGTTGCATTGAGGTGTAAGAGATTAATTGGACTGATAGGACTTTTAATCTACGTAAACCAAGATGAGAGAAATTCCTAGGAAACGATAATAACTTCAAAAGGATTCTATGACCAATAAAACCAACCAAAGTCGAGAACTTGTAGGTGGAAACGCTTTTCTTCTATCCTTTATTTGATTTTGTCAGTATTATTTTCTTTTATTTTCATTCATAAAAGTCTTTTCTTTTTATATTGATAAATACACAATATTTAGAAATACTTGATTCTCTTGGGTCCGACCCCTTACTTGCATACTCTACTAGTTTGTTTGTTTGGGATTTATTTTTGACGAGGTAAATCAACGAGCTCCCCTCCGTCAAAATTTGGCGTCGTTGCTGGGGAATCAAGTTTATTTCTTTGTTTTGTGTATTTATTAATATTTATATATATATATATATATATATATATATATATATATATATATATATATATATATATATATATATATATATATATATATATATATATATATATATATATATCTAACCCCGTCTTGGACCTATCTTACGGTTCGCGACACCTCGTTACTAATTATTTGCAATGGAGTTAGAGTTATGGCAAAACCAGGGAGAATACTTTCACCATTATCTTCACGGGGTATCCAAGATGATTTGAAAGAAAAAGTACTTTGTGTTCAAGATGGCATGTTTCCCGAGATACGAGAATTCGCCCAATCTTTGAAAGAGGAAGGCTTTTACGGTTTGGATTGGTCGGAATTATTGGAATCTTTTCCTTTGCGTGGGTGACATGGAAAAGGTGGAAGAAGACTACAAGTTGGCATCCATGCCCTTACCTTTCAAACCAATGGCGGGCGAAATACATGAGGGAAGCCAAGACGCAAGCATCAATGGTTCAGTCAAAGATGGAGAAGAGAGCCCGATGCCCCTTGACATGGAGTCTCATGAGTGAACGCGTGAGAAACCATGTATTTTGGCACCTACCCCACCTATAGAAATCATCTCCAACGCATCTATTGAAGAACCATGTCCGAAACCGATTTTTGTGGCTCTCAAGCAAGGTAATGATATTTTTGACACTTTTGTGGATTTTGGTGAATATATAGATCTTTGGGAGCATTACTTCGACAAGCCACCATCGGAATTGTGTTGGTGGTACTACATACCCTCGGAGACCTTCTTCAACATCACATCATTTGACTTTGGCTTCTTCATATGAGGTGCTCGCCTACCTAGATGGTTTGGACCAGAGTTTGATTTGTTAAAGAGGGCATTGACGATGTCTGAGTGAGTCTTGACAACACGTGGACGAATAAATCGTCAAGTCTATGACAATAAACAAGGACGCTTCTCGGGAGGCAACCCGAGGTAAGGTTTCCTAAATTAGTTATTTCAATTCCTAGCTAGTTAATTAGTTTTCTTGTTTAATAAATTAGAATTCCTTTATATGGTAGATAGATGTTTTCGGATATTTTGCGCTAACCATGCAGGGAAAACAGAAAAAGACCGAAGAATAGATATTATGTGCTAAATTCGTTGCCACCAAATCATTATTCGCTGCCAGGGAGTCCAGCCACCCAGACCACATAGGAGTTGATTTCATTTGCCGACAGCGAACGGAACTCGCTGACAGCGAATAACACTCGCTGCTAGCGAACCAATACTCGCTGACAGCGAATCCAACAGTGATGCCTAGTCTTCGCCCGTTGTCATCGCAATGCATCTTATTCATTCTTCATCATCTTCATTCATCCATGCTCGTTGTTCGCCAGTATTCGTCGTTGTCGTTCTTCATCGTTTTTCTTCCAAGCTTGTCATTATCAATCTTCATCCTCTTCGCCACCAAAACTTTTCCACAATGTGAGTTATTCTTTACCCTCTTTCTCTCATATTTTTATGATTTCTTGTCTTTGATTTTCATTGAGAACAATGAAGAGTTACCATCTATTTTAACCACATGTATCACATTATCATCAACTTTTTCTCAAATGAAATGATACCTAATGTTGAAGGGAGGATATCGAGTTCAAAATATAAGAATATAAATCAAACCAGATCTTGCCCACACAAATAATTACAAGACTTCCTCCCGATGAAGCAACAGGAAGTCACGATCGATCCTCGAGGAAGCGTGTCAGCGGATCTCAGGCAGCGGATATCTCACATCGGATTTCGACCTCAGGGGATTCACTCGATATCGACCAAAGGTAGTCGATATCGACCAAATCCAGTTGATTTCTGAAAGCTTTGCAGAAGGCAGTCAATATCGGCCAAACTCACTCGATATCGACCTGTATGCTCGATATCGACCAAGTCCTCGACTTCGACCTGTACCTGCAGAAACACAAACAAGCAGCGATCTTTCTGGATCGAGAATTAGAAGTCGATATCGACCTGGGGTTGGTCGAAATCGAGTAGAAAGCACAAAACGAAATAAAAGCCAAGTTCGCAGATTTTGAAATAAACAAGTGTAAAAGAGAACTTCCAAGATCAGGGTTTGCAACAACAATAACCAAACATGCATAAGGCAAGATAAAGAAATAATCATGCAATCACATCAAATGATCAAGCTTTCGCCTTTTCCAACAATTAGATAACTCTTTCAAGAAACCCTAATTGTATCTACCAATTTTATGTTTATAATCCAAGTTGTTAACCTGAATCTCTATTAAATAAGTAATAAACATATAAAAGGCAGTGGATGATCAAAACACAATAAAAGTCGAATCTTTACCTCAAACATGCATGGCTATCGTCGAGCTCACCCCGACCCTAGAAGTAGGTGGACTAGTCGCTCTTCATCATAGCAAAACACATCAATAATAAAAAGAAATTAACTACTTGCATTAAAATAAACCAAAGCTTACAACCGATCGAAGCCAAATTGCTCTCGCTCTCCAACTCCTTTCGGCCTTCACTCTCTCTCTCTCTACTTGTGTTCTCTCTAGCTTGGAATGAATAAAAACTAGCCCCATGGGACTTATTTATAGGCCTTAATCCTTTCTAATCAAGGTAAGGAATATCTATCCTCTATTTAAAGATATAATTCTACTTGGAAATAAATAAATCTAATTTAGGTAAACAAGATAAATCCTAAAGGGTAATTAAATGTTCCACCCTTAGGATAGATAAAAATATAGAAAGATAAAAATATCTAAAGTCTTCATGTGCAAGGAATCTTCTCTTGGAATATCTTCTCACTCGAAATAAGGATAGGGCTCGGAATCGACCTGGACTCGCTACTGGAGTTGGTCGATATCGACCAAAGTAGGTCGATATCGAGTCATCTTCTCGGCTTCACTTCTGATTACTCGATATTGGTTTCTGGAGGAATATCGACTTGTATTTTGGTCGATATCGGGTAAGGTTGGTCGATATCGACTTGTTCTTCCTCCGTCTTCGTGTCTGCTGGTCCATGTCGAGTCTGTCTAGGAATATCGACCAGGTTTCAGTCGATATCGAGTTGAGTAGGTCAATATCGACCAGTCTTCAGTATCTTGTTCCGTGCTCAGTTTTGCTCGATGTCAGGCGCTCTTCCGTCAATTTTCGAGCTTCTTCAGTAGACATCAAGTGTATTTCCATTGCTTCTTCGTTTCGCTCTGATTTAGCTCTAAATTCTGCAATATTAAACATAAACTTATGTAGACCTCTATTTCTTGTAAATAAACATAAACTACACAAATTCACTATATTCCCAACTCATAATATAAAAAATCATAAAATAAGGAGCTAAAATAAGTATAAAAACATGGCACAAATCATGGATATCAAATCACCCCATACTTAAGCTTGCTTGTCCCCAAACAATAACTTGGATGGTCATTCAGGGGAAGAATTCAAAACTCTCAACATCATAGATTCATTCTTATATGTCCCTACAATTAATTACCATCATTGAAAAGGTACTAATGTCACAAATTCATGCATGTGCAATAAAAGCAACATCTACTCACAAAAGGAGGGTTATGCAAAAACAATTAACATGACAAAGCATTAATAATCAAGAGGACTTTAATTTAAGCTCAATAAGGAGTAGATTGGTAAAAGGCTTAAGGTGGGCCATTTTTGGCAATGTGGTGGTAATAATCCGGGGAAATGGAGTACTTTCCAAATTGAATTTCCACATTCCTTCTTCATAAGATTCATCACCTTTCACTCTTACGCTCGATGCTTTTATCAATATTATGCTTTTACCTCTCTAACCTCAGCACTTCCTTCTCGCGAGTCACAAACATTGGTGTTATGAATGGCCCCGGATACTTAGTGTTTCGGACTCTGTTGTGAGCCTAATTCGCCATGTTTTACAGTTACTTTTATATCGATTTCTGCATACATTTCATACATTTGGGTTAGAATAATACATAATCTGTGTAGTTTACACTTATTTTCAATATATGGAGGTCTACACAAGTTTTTGTTATATTTCGCAGAAATCGGACGCACTTTGGAGCTTAAAGGAAAACTCGTGAAGAAGCTAAGGATGGTGCAGCCGGAGAAAAGGCCATTTTCGCCATTCATCATTCTGAATCAAGCTTTGATGTCTTCATGAGAGTTGTAGCCCTCGAAAAGAGCTTTCCAACGCATGGTCATATGCGTCAATCTGACAAACGATGACTCGGGAAAGTGCGTTTCAAGAACAGAGCAGGATGCTGAGAAGACTGGTCGATATTGACCAAGCACACTCAATATCGACCAGATTTAGGTTGAAATTCTCCAAATCGACTCAGAGTTGGCTAGAATCGACTAAGGAAGAAAGGAAGAGGTTGATATCGCCTTAACCAAGTCAATATCGAGTGCCCCATATCGAGTCAACGTCCTGGAATCGAGTCAAGAAAGCTGGAGCTGAGACATTCTAGTCAATATCGAGCAACTCAACTCTATATTGAGTACAAATCAAATCGATTTTCATCTCTGGAGCCAATATCGACCAGCTGAAGAGAAACCGAGGAAGCACAGGTCAATATCGACTTAACCAAGTCAATATCGACTGGACCCACGACGGCGGATTCCGAGCTTAACCGACTTCTTGTTAAGTTTCTATCCCGAAGTCAATGGTGATGTTTTCGAGACGAAATTCTATCCACATCTATCAAGAGCTATCAAGACAAAGGAGAAGATATTTTATCTACTTTATATATAGTTCTAGATTTAATTATTTATTCCATTGTTTTATTTTAAGTAAGTAGATATTTAGATATAGATATAGATAAGATCTTCTTTCCTAATTAGAGAGGGAATGAAGCCTATAAATAAAGCCTTAGGGGCTGATTTCTAAGCAATTCGATTTCAGAGAGAGACAATTAGTCACATAGAGAGAGAAGGAGAAGAGGTTGTAAGTTTGAGTTTATTAATGCAAGTTAGTTCTTTTTATCAAAGGTGTCTGCTATTGCGATGAAGAGCGAGTAGTCCACCCACTTCTGGGGCTGGGGTGAGCCCGACGGTGGCCATGTAAGGTGATGCGGTAAAGGTACAATCTTTTTATGCAATTCGTATTCTATCCCTATGAGCATGATTCTTTTGCGAGAGTTGAAGGTGATCCTTGTTTGTATTATTGAAGCGAAAGTGATCTTAATGCAACTTGGATTAATTATGTGAAAAAGGGTTGGTAACAATTAGGGTTTATGCGGAAGCCTCTATCTTCCTATTTGTTAATAACGAAAGTGATTTGATGAAAAACATGATCTTTTATGCCTTTATGTGTTAATTTGCATGGTTATCGTTGTTATGTTGATACCTTGGCTTTGGAAGTCTTTTAGTATATTGATTTATTTCGTTGAAAATCTGAGTTCTGTCTTCGAAGGTTTGCAATTTAAAGTTTCTGTGTTTGCTTTATTTTCTGCTTTTGTTTGTTATTTCTTTCTTTCTTTGTGTCATTCTGCTATTCTGTGAGATTTACAGCTACCTGAGATCCGCTGACACGCTTCCTTGTGGATCGATCCTGACTTCCCACTACTGCATAGGGAGGAGGTCTTGTAATCATTTGCAAGGGACGAAATCTGGTTTGCTGTACTTTATTTATATTTTATTGCAAGTCTCGATTTTCTCCTACAACAAATTGGCGTCGTTGCCGGGGAAGCAATCATTCGCGCCTTAGGTAGTCAGATCTCACTTTTCTCTTGAGTTACTTTGCAGGTATATGCGCCATTCTGGTTGAACACCTGAGTTTGACACCTTAGACGAACCGGAGCGCCTTATACACATCCAAGCTAAGCTGAAAAGAGCCATGGCGCCTGCAGACACATAAGAACAGCTGATTGAGAGGCTTACGAGGGAACTAGATGCCAAAGATACTGCTCTCAACACTGAGAGAGCAGGCAGGCAACAAGAAACTGCGCGAAGGAGGCAATTGGAAGATGAGCTTGCCCAATACCCTACCACTGCAGAGGATTACATGCACCCGACTCTCATCGTGCCTGAATCGGCCATTCTAATCCCTGAAAATAACTATGAAATTCGCACTCCTTTCCTTATTGAAATAAAAAATAATGCTTTCTTTGGTAGATTTAATGAATGCCCTCTTCAGCATATTACAAACTTTACTAACATGTGTCGTACTCTTGTTGAAGGTACTACCTTGGAGTACATCTTAATGAAGGTCTTTCGTTGGTCTCTCGCTGGTCCAGCATTGAAGTGGCTTGAAGGGCTGAAACCACGATCTATACCTCACGACATGGGCTGAAGTGAAGCAGGAATTCCTCAACAAGTTCTTCCCTCCTGCCAAGACAGCACTCCTCCGCCAGAAGATCACAGCTTTCAAACAGAAGCCTGGGGAACCGTTGGCAAAGGCTTGGGAAAGATATAAGGATCTACTGCGATCATGCCCTACACATGGACAGCAACCTTGCGTAGTTCAAGAGATCTTCTTCAATTCTCTGGACTTGGCTACAAAGGATAGAATCAACACATATACTCACTATGAGTATCTGACAATGCCGCCTGCTGACGCATGAGCTGCTCTAGACAAGCTGACCAACTATGACAACAAGTATGGGACTCCAACCAACTATGAAGAGAATCCCTACGCCAGGCCATCACCATCCATGCCCCTCTTTGAGCCCTCTAAAGAGATTGACCCAGATGTCAAGGAGCAGTACTACAAAGATCAGAATCGCAAGCTCCTCAAACAAGTAAAGTATCTTTCTGTCAACCAGCCCTGCATCGAATGTGGATCCCAGCGGCAGACCACTACTAAGTGCCCACACACAGAGCAAGTCAGGCTGGAAGAGTACCATGAAGAGGCAGCTTATGCAAGGGGTCCCAATCGCTATATGGGAGACCAAAGTTTCCAACAACCACAATGGAACCAAGGTGCCCCTAAGAACCCCCCACCCTACAGAGCTCCAGGACATCCGGAAAGGGACTAGAAAAGGGATGATCTACAGACTGTCCTAGAGGAAATCCGGAGGAATCATTCAGACACCAATCAGTCCTTCAACTCAGTCTACACTCAGATTCAAGGTGTCAACTCTAGGCTTGGGGAGATTGATATATGGCGGAAATCAATTGATACACAGATTGGTCAGCTAGCAGCGGGAGTCCCCAAACAGTCAGGTTCGCTCCCTGGATCTTCTGAGCCCAATCCCAAGGGGAAGACCAGACACATCGCAGCCGTAAAGCTTAGGAGCGGACGCAAACTGCACGAAACAGAGATCGGAGAAGCAAAAGACGGCACTGCAGAGGAGGTCGATATTGACCAACACCTAGTCGATATTGACCACCCCCAGGTCAATATCGACCCATCTGCACCAGTGAACCCGAAACCGACTCCAGCAGTCGATTTCGACCAATTACCGGTCAATATCGACCATACTGCAGTCGATATTGAGTCCCCTCCAGTCAATATTGACTCATCTGCAACACCTCCGACATCTGTTCCGGCTCAGAATCAGAAAAAAAAAAGCTGTCTTTCCCAACAAAATCTCCAAAGGATCCAACAGAGAAGAAATTTCAGCGCTTCATCAAGATGATTCAGAAGCTCAATGTCACCATCCCCTTCACAGAAGCTCTCAATGAAATGTCATCCTAAGTCAAATTCCTCAAGGAGATTCTAAGCAAGAAGAGATCAATGGCTGAGATTAGAGAGGAGTGCAGCCACATGGACATACTTGAGAAGAGGCCAGATCCAGGTAAGTTTGCTATAACTATTGGATTTGGTCAATACAAACTTAATACTTTATGTGAGCTTGGAGCCAGTGTGAGTATAATGCCTTTAACAATTTGGTCCAAGATTAAGATAGGTGCCCTAGAGCCTGTGAATGCTAAGCTTTACATGGCCAACACACAGTGGTCATTCCAACAGGCATGGTGGACAGTGTGCCAGTACAAGTAGGTAAGTTCTTTGTCCCTGCTGATTTCTTAGTTATTGATATGCCGGAGGACCCTGCTTGTCCAATTATTCTAGGAAGACCCTTCTTGGCGACGGTGGATGCCAACATAAGCGTAAGGAAGGGAGTGCTCACTTTCAACATCAGCGATGAGGTAATTGAGTATTCCTTTAATAAAACTGAAAGGCATACAAGTCCAATGGAAGAGGTAAAATCTATCTCAGCTGGTTACATCACTTGCGGTGAGCCTAAGGTAAGAAATATGACTCCTAAAGAGATGGAAAAGAGGGATATGGAAGCCCAGGTGGAAAAGATCATGGTCATCCTGAACGAAGAGGCAGAAAATCCAATCGAAATAGACCCAGGTAAGTCGATTTGGACTAACTATTTTTCGGATGCCTTGCCAGGTCTTAAGTATGGGGTCAATATCGACCCGGAGAAGTCGACAGAGCCACAAAGGCACTCAATATCGACTACCACAGGTCAATATCGACCTCCCTATGCCGAGACAGCCCCACCAGATATCGAGCAAAATGACTCAATATCGACCCCCTTTAGTCAATATCGACCTACATCTCCTAAGTCGATTCCTCCTGTTGAGCAGAAGCTAGTCAATATTGACCCAGTCAACTCAATATCGAGTGACCTTACTCAATATCGACTTGACAAAATTGACCCATCTCCCTCCATATCAACTGAGAGTCCACCTGAAGAGCAGCACAACTCGATATCGAGTGACCTAACTCAATATCGACCAGACCCTCAGGAGCTTCTGACATTCGATTCTGCGAAGGTAAGCCAAGGTATGGATCTTTCCTCTCCCATTTCAATTAAAGATCTATCTATACATGGGAGAGGTTTGCCTTGATATGTGCGATTATGTAGGGTTTCCAATAATGAGCCTAAAGAGTATGAAGTTGGAGACAAGCTCTATGTTTCCAAATCAAAGGATCATTGGTTTCCTAACAAATTCAACAAGAAAAAGATGGGGCCATTCGTGGTAAACAAGATCCATTCAGGCGGACTGCAGCTGATGGACAAGAATGGAGTCTTATTTGAAGCCCAAGCTACATGGTCCCTGCAAATGCCACCTTAAGCTCAATGGAGAAAGTCGGCCTAGCGACTATAAAATCTAGAGCTTGTAAATAGACATTTATTTTTGGGACTTTTGGACATTGTTGCTTTTTGTTTGTTTTTGGTTTTTCTATTGTGGGTATATGTCTTCTACATTTTTCAGGTCCATGGGGATAGAAGCAAGCTAAATTCGGACTCGGCCTAGAGCATAGCACTCGATATTATGAAGTCCTGCATGCCTGTCTAGTGAGTTTCTTTCTTTACCCTTGTTTTTATACAGTGAGGACACTGTAATGTTTAAGTATGGGGTGGGGGAAGGGCTTACTTTATGCATATTTAACATATTTGACATTATGTGTGCATATTTAAAGTTTACTCTTTGAATTGCTTATACATAGCTATTTTGGAATTCATTATTGATTTATGTGCTTATATGCATGTTTTCCAAAATTTGAAAAAATGACCCCCAATGAAAAATTTTGATTAATGTCATGGAAGTTTTATTGAACTCGACGATGCAAAATTGGATTCATTAGAGATATAGCATGAAATTGCCTAGTAAAGGGAAGTTACAATGAAATGCATTATTTTCTTGAAAACCATAAAAGGAGGTAAAATTTGATGTTGCTTTTGACATGTTGCATGATAAGAGGATGGAGGATTTTATATTTCCATATATGCTCATATTGTTATATCCTATGCTTATGCATCACAAAAGCCATATTATGCCTTATTTCATATTTTGCTCCACATGATCTAAATATTGCCCATTCTTTACCTTATTTCCTATTCGGGGATTGTGTTAAGAATGATGTTACATTATGGAGATGTTATATGGTTGTTGTATTACTATCATTATTGGAGTTTGGCGGGAATTGTTTGAAATAAATGAAAAATTTAATGAGTGAAAGAAAATCCGATCAAAGACCGACCCTGCTCGCTGAGATAATAGTTTGGCGAGATGGGACACCAGGTGAGGAGTCCAAAGCACTAAGTATCCGGGGCCATTCATGACACTCATGTTTGTGACTTGCGAGAAGGCAGTGCTGAGGTTAGAGAGGTAAAAGCATTATTATTGATAAAAGCATTATGAAAGGTGATGAATCGTATGAAAAAGGAGTGTGGTATGAAAAGTTTGGAAATACTCCATTTCCCCGGATCATTAGCACCACATTGCCAAAAATTGCCCACCTTTAGCCTTTTACCAATCTACTTCTTTATTGAGCTTAAATTTAAGTCCTCTTGATTATTGTTGCTTTGTCACATGAATTGTTTTTGCATTAGCCTCCTTTTGTGAGTAGATGTTGCTTTTTAATTGCACATGCATGGATCTGTGACACTAGTACCTTTTCGAGGATGGTAATTGATTGCAGAGTTATATAAGAATGAATCTAATATGTTGAGAGTTTTGATTCCTTCCCCTGTATGACAAATAAAAGTATTGCTTGAGGACAAGCAAGCTTAAGTATGGGGTGTTTGTTGTGAGCCTAATTCGCCATGTTTTACAGTTACTTTTATATCGATTTCTACATACATTTCATACATTTGGGTTAGAATAATACAGAATCTGTGTAGTTTACACTTATTTGCAATATATGGAGGTCTACACAAGTTTTTGTTATATTTCGCAGAAATCGGACGCACTTTGGAGCTTAAAGGAAAACTCGTGTAGAAGCTAAGGATGGTGCAGCCGGAGAAAAGTCCATTTTTCGCCATTCATCATTCTGAATCAAGCTTTGATGTCTTCATGAGAGTTGTAGCCCTCGGAAAGAGCTTTCCAACGCATGGTCATATGCGTCCATCCGACAAACGATGACTCGGGAAAGTGCGTTTCAAGAACAGAGCAGGATGTTGAGAAGACTGGTCGATATCGACCAAGCACACTCAATATCGACCAGATTTAGGTCGAAATTCTCCAAATCGACTCAGAGTTGGCTAGAATCGACTAAGGAAGAAAGGAAGAGGTCGATATCGACTTAACCAAGTCAATATCGAGTGCCCCATATCGAGTCAACGTCCTGGAATCGAGTCAAGAAAGCTGGAGCTGAGACATGCTAGTCAATATCGAGTAACTCAACTCGATATTGAGTACAAATCAACTCGATTTTCATCTCTGGAGTCAATATCGACCAGCTGAAGAGAAACCGAGTAAGCACAGGTCAATATCGACTTAACCAAGTCAATATCGAATGGACCCACGACGGCGGATTCCGAGCTTAACCGACTTCTTGTTAAGTTTCTATCCCGAAGTCAATGGTGATGTTTTCGAGACGAAATTCTATCCACATCTATCAAGAGCTATCAAGACAAAGGAGAAGATATTTTATCTACTTTATATATAGTTCTAGATTTAATTATTTATTCCATTGTTTTATTTTAAGTAAGTAGATATTTAGATATAGATATAGATAAGATCTTCTTTCCTAATTAGAGAGGGAATGAAGCCTATAAATAAAGCCTTAGGGGCTGATTTCTAAGCAATTCGATTTCAGAGAGAGACAATTAGTCACATAGAGAGAGAAGGAGAAGAGGTTGTAAGTTTGAGTTTATTAATGCAAGTTAGTTCTTTTTATCAAAGGTGTCTGCTATTGCGATGAAGAGCGAGTAGTCCACCCACTTCTGGGGCTGGGGTGAGCCCGACGGTGGCCATGTAAGGTGATGCGGTAAAGGTACAATCTTTTTATGCAATTCGTCTTCTATCCCTATGAGCATGATTCTTTTGCGAGAGTTGAAGGTGATCCTTGTTTGTATTATTGAAGCGAAAGTGATCTTAATGCAACTTGGATTAATTATGTGAAAAAGGGTTAGTAACAATTAGGGTTTATGCGAAAGCCTCTATCTTCCTATTTGTTAATAACGAAAGTTATTTGATGAAAAGCATGATCTTTTATGCCTTTATGTGTTAATTTGCATGGTTATCGTTGTGGTGTTGATAACCTGGCATTGGAAGTCTTTTAGTATATTGATTTATTTCGTTGAAAATCTGAGTTCTGTCTTCGAAGGTTTGCAATTTAAAGTTTCTGTGTTTGCTTTATTTTCCGCTTTCGTTTCTTATTTCTTTCTTTCTTTCTGTCATTCTCCTATTCTGTGAGATTTACAACTACCTGAGATCCGCTGACATGCTTCCTCGTGGATCGATCCTGACTTCCCACTACTGCATAGGGAGGAGGTCTTGTAATCATTTGCAAGGGACGAAATCTGGTTTGCTGTACTTTATTTATATTTTATTGCAAGTCTCGATTTCCTCCTACAACAGACTCCTCACCTGCGTGTCCCATCTCGCTAAACTATTATCTCGGCGAGCAGGGTCGATCTACCGTTATCTCCTGAAGTGATCGGATTTTTTTCTCACTCATTAAATTTTCCATATATTTTAAATTTCCTACCAAACTCCCATAATAATAACAACACAAACACCATATAATAATCTCCACAATGTGACATCATTCTCAACATAATCCCCGGATGTAAAATAATAGTAAAGAATGGTAATATTTAGGATATGTGGAGCAAATATGAAATGAGGCATAATATGGCTTTTGTGATGCACAGGGATAGTATGGCTAGAGAATATAAACATATGAGCATTATATGGAAATATAAAGTCCTCCATCCTCTTATCATGCAACATGTCAAAAGCAATATCAAATTTTACCTCCTTTCATGGTTTTCAAGAAAATAATGCACTTCATTGTGACTTCCCTTTACGAGGCAATTTCATGCTATATCTCTAATGAATCCAATTTTGCATTGTCGAGTTCTATTTAACTTTCATGACATAAATCTTTGAACAATTTACAAGCATGGGGAGATGTCTCATAAAACGAACTTTGAGTTTAGCAATTAGGCAAAAAAATTAAAAATTTACCCAAAATTCACCATGTAAAACCAAAAATAAGAATAAAAACTATAAAATAATGATAATGAGTTTTTCCCCCACCCCATACTTAGAATATACAGTGTCCTCACTGTAAAAATAAAACAAAACAAGGGTAAAGGAAGGAACTCACCAAATAACGCGTTGTAGGGTCGAAATTAAGCTGCAGTAGATGGCCAGAAGTCGATATCGACCGGATGTAGCTCGATATCGACTGCAATTCGCCAGATTTCGCGTATGATCAACTGGTCGAAATTGGGGGTTTTGGTCGATATCGACCAACTCACTCGATATCGAGTAAGTTTGGTTGAAATCGACCTGCTTCGTCTTCTCTGCTCTTGGTCGAAATCGCCTCAGAGGTCGACATCGAGTAGTATCACTCGATATCGACCCGTTTACCTCCAAATTTCCACTCGATCCCCGTTTTTTCGACTTGTAAAATTGGTTAGTTTTCGCACAAAGGCAAGACTTTCCACATGAAGCATTCAAAATTAAAAACAAAACCAAAACCAAAAGTTTTAAAGTCCTAAAAGAATATTTTAAAAGTTTTATGTACATCCTCTAGACTTTAGAGTCGC
Organism: Persicaria maculosa; assembly: GCA_963922045.1. Lineage (NCBI taxonomy): Eukaryota > Viridiplantae > Streptophyta > Magnoliopsida > Caryophyllales > Polygonaceae > Persicaria > Persicaria maculosa. Next base: position 41,754,686 of record OY998262.1, on the reverse strand, counting down.
TAGGCCGACTTCTCCGTTTGTGCTTAGGAACCCTCAATGTAGGGCCCTCTTGTGCCTCACCCTTCTCCTGGATCATCTAGGTTTTGATTGTAGTATGCAAGCTCCGCTGATAAGTTGTTGGTTGCATAATATCTTTTGCCTTCTTTCTTCTTCCTTCCAGTCCTAATCCTGCGCAAGTTAGCTCGCCACGGGGCCTCATCTCCTCTAAAAATCTTATTTTTATTGATGGATGGAGGAGAGGTAGGGATTATACCTGATCTTACCTTTTCGTGCCCAAAACAGCAATCTTTGGGCTCCGGGTTGGTCGACATCGAGCTGACCTGGTCGATATCGAGTGTAGGGACCCCATACTTAGGCTTCTGGCAGGTTCGGAGTTCAACAGAGGAGGTCGATATCGAGCGGGGGTGGTCGATATCGAGTGACGTGGTCGATATCGACCTGGTGCAGTCGATATCGAGCTGTTTCGTGGTGCTTCCCTCCGTTGTTGTGTGCTCGTCCTCGTGGTTGCCTATGCTCTTCACCTCCAGCCATGGAATTTCTTTCTTTGTAGGGCCAAAAGAGAAATCTAAGACCTCATTACCTATTGTGAAGGTGAGCAATTGCTTCTTGACGCTGATGTTGGCATCTGTAGTAGCTAGGAAAGGTCTACCAAGAATAATAGGGCAAGTAGAATCTTTCGCACAATCTATAACAAGAAAATCAGCAGGGATATAGAACTTACCAACCTGGACAGGGACATTATCGACCATACATGTAGAGATTACCACTGTATTGTTTGCCATGTGTAGTTTGGCATCCACAGGCTCTATTGATCCTATCTTCACCTTTTGCCAGATTGATAAGGGCATGATGCTCACGCTTTCTTCTAAATCACACAGTGTCTCATATTTATATTGTCCAAATCCCACAGTAATGGAAAACTTACCAGGGTCAGGTATCTTCTCAGGGAAATCCATCCTTTTGTAGTCGCTGGTGATTTCAGCTATTGATCGCTTGTTGCTAAGGATCTACTTGAGGAATTTGACATATGCAGGCATCTCTTGAAGAGCTTCTGTAAAAGGAATTGAAACATTTAGCTCCGAAAGGGTCTTAACAAAGCATTTAAACATACCTGCAGTGGGATCTTTCAGCGCCTTAGAAGGGAACGGAAGCATCTTCTTTGGTTTTGGAGCCAGAACAGCTGTCGGAGGTGATGCAGAAGAGTCGATATCAATTGGAGGTTGCTCGATATCGACCACATGATGGTCGATATCGACCTGTTGTTGGTCAATTTTGACTGCTGGGGTTGGAATCGAGTTCACTAGTGCAGCTGGGTCAATATCGACCTGAGGTTGGTCGATATCGACCTTTTCTGCAGTGTCGTCGTTTGCTTCTCCGATCTCTGGTTCGTGTAGTTCGCAACCGCTCTTGAGCTTTACAGCAGCGACGTGTCCGAATTGCCCCTTAGGATTTGGATCTGTGTGCCCAGGGAGCTTTCCGGATGGTCGTGGGATCTGTTGCGCGAGTTGACCCAGTTGGATCTCTATGTTCTTCTTCGAGATATCCATCTCCCCAAGTCGTGTATTGAGGCCATGGAGTTGAGTCTGGATGGCGCTTGTAGACTGCTGCTGTTGTGCTTGGTTTCTCCTCATCTAATCGAGGATCATCTATAGATCATCTTTCCGCTGGTCCCTCTCTGGATGTCCTGGAGCTCTGTATGGTGAGGGGTTCCTAGGGCCACCTTGGTTCCACTATGGTTGATGGAACCTCTGATCCCCCATATAGCGATTGGGACCCCCTGCATGTAATCCTCAGCAGTGGTAGGGTATTGGGAAGGCTCAGCCTCTGCCTGCCTCCTCAGTTCAGCTTCTTGCTCAGTGCGTGCTCTCTCATCGGCGAGAGCAGCATTGTTGGTTGCTAGTTCCCTCTGAAGCCTCTCAATCATCTCAGCTTGTGTTTCTGCGGTCGCCATGATCCTTTTCAGTCTAGAGTGGATGTGAATAAGACGTTCCGGGTCGTCTAAGGCGTCAAATTCAGGTGGTTGACCAGAACGGCGCATGCACTGCAAAAAGAAAACTCAAGGAAAACGTGAGATCTAAATACCTGAGGCCACTACTAGAAAACTGCAATTAGACATCTGTTGTCAACAGATGTCTTTCAAAAAGAATTCCGATCTCTATGTGCGTGTAGTAAAAGATCAAAACTTTTCACATCGGTTTTAAGCAGATGTCTTTTCTTGGTTAAAACATCTATTTTATTTTGAATATAGATATAAATCAACCGCTTAATTTTGTTTATAACATGTTCACTTGTTGTTAAACCCTCGTTATTTTTCATTTATAATCTTTTGAAGATGTCCATACCAAGCCAAAGTTTGACATTTACATCACTATTTTTTTTAAAATCAATGTATTAAAGTAAAATAGACATCTTTTTTATTATATTGATTGTTTGTATATTAATTTCATATATATAAATTTTGATTTTATATGGTTTTTAAATAATTTACGACATAAAATATATACATAACTGATGTATTAATATGGTATAGACATCGGTTATTAGATTATTCTTTTGATATATATTAATTTTATATTTATAATACATGATATTATATTATTTTAAAGTAATGCACAATATAGTTTGTGTATATAAACAATGTTGTTATATATTACTATTAACATTAATTTATTTATAAAAAACAGATGTTTTTGTAATATTCAACATCATTTCATATTTTTATAATGATGTTATTGTTATCAACATACATCAATTTATATTATCAGATTTAGGTGCTAGCTCTGCTATTAATCCCCACAGAATTCCAGCATCAAATTACACTGTTGCATCTCTTAAATCCTATACACATGATAAGAAATTACATTTCCCGACCATGTCATTTCCTAGGATGCAAACTAAGAAAAAACTGATGAAACCATCAAATGTCGTGACTGGAGGTGTTGCTCTCCAATGAATTCTAGCTTCATGTAAATAATTCATAGCTGTTGTTTTGATCAAGTTTGCCTGGTAGAAATAAAGAGAAGTACAAGGTCAACACAGTCCATTTAAGCATCAAAAACCTAAGATAAAAAGATCCAAACCGTTAAGCAAAATAGTTGGAAATATTTCTCTTAATTACCTTGGCAAAGGTATATTGCCCAAGAATTTTCTCCTCCGAAGCAGAGAAAGCTGTCACAAAAATCGACGTAATACATAAACGAAACAATACAACATATTGTCGAACAGTAGTCCATAGAAAGCACCAACAAAAGGCCAAGTTCTTGAATTTATGGAACTAAAGAAGCTTATGAACTTGCTCATTTAAATGGTTAGGTAAATGGCAATCAAAGCTTCAAGTTTTGGCTTGTTAGAATTTATTGCAACCCCAACTAACATTACTTTAAATCCTAAACAAGCATCCATGCATCATCAGAAATGGCGAATGCAAAGAGAATGTAAACGCAAATGCAAAGAGAATGTAAACAAAGGACTTAGAAGGTAACCCCTGTAGGCAGTTTGGATCTTAGTGGCAGCCCAATTTTGCATTCCCTTCGTCTTCTGATGTGGTGTTTGGGCGATCCCCGTGAGGCGGACTACCACAGCAGCTGCCCGGGAAGCCGCCAAGGCCACCTCTGCAGCCGCTGCAGTGGGCCAGGCGACGTTGATTGCATGTTTCATATGTTCCTCCTTGGCTTCTTGGATAGTGGATTGTGGTGGTGAATATTCAGGCAGTTGCTTGAGCTTCTTGTTTCAATCAATACAAAAATGGCATTTTTTTTATAATTTCCCAAAGGCTTTCTCCATTAATTATACATTTATATGACAATATATTAATATTCCTTTTTTCCTTTAGTTGTTTAACTTTTCATTTTTTCCTGGCAATGTCCTTGACTCAATAATTTGGAAATATGCTTACAGCAAGCCATATGGTAAAATTAAACTTATAGAATCCAATACTATTTTGGGGACAATTGAAATCTAGATATCACTAAATAAACATTGGTTTTTATGGTGCAAATTAAGCTTTGACATACATAACTCACAAACTTGATTATGTAATTGGATCTAATATATGCAATCGAAAGTTCCCTTTACATACAAGCTAGACAAAATGAAAAATAAATAATGCATGTGCTAGATCGAATATGCATGTATCTATCATAATTTAAAGTTGCCGTTAAGAATGGAAGGTGGGAGGTGCATTTGGATTATATGGGTTGTCTGTTTATCAGCCATGGATAGTGCTGTCAACACTGGTGAGAGGACGTGCCTGCACAAATAGCGCGCATTCAATTAGTATATATGGCTTATAGTTATAGATGGATTAGATAGTCCATCTCCGAGATAAAGCAAAAGTACATTTTTAGTGTTGTTTCTTAACCTTAAGAAGGGTATTGTGATAAGATGAATACTTTCCAACCTAAATAAACCAGGGAGAAGGAATTGAAAATCAAGAACAGGTTAAAGGCAGATGAATATCCTTTTTAAAGGCATCACATCGATCAAATATGATGCAGCATAAAAAATCTCTCTCAACTTAATTACTGCTGCAGATAAATCTTCTTGATGGCACCAATTAAGACGCAGTAAGAGGGCCGAAAACAAAAAAATCACTTCCAAACAAATATATATAAAAGGATCAGGGAAATTAAACAATGGCAGTATAAGACTGATAGGCGAGAGAGTTAGCAGAATAGATTCCTCTATGCCAAAATAAGTTCCAACTCAAGAACAAACATCCCCATTCGAAAGATCCGTATAAAACAAAATAAAACAGTCTGGGGATCCACTCAAAACCGAAGCCAAATCTGAATCCTTAAAAATACATCAAATTGACCAGTGCACCAATTGAAACTCAAAACAGGGTCAATAGCCTATCTACTCAACATATATTGTATCTCTGTCACCACAATTGAACTAATTTAAACATCTTAACCTCAAACAAAGAAATATGAGAATCACATAAGATCCCTTTCAACAAAGAATATAATAGTCTTAAAATTCTCAAAGCTTTTTCCATTGGATTCCATGATTATTAGTTACTGCAACCGGATGCAAAAATGTTTAGCCATATCAATGTTTAGAAGCCATCAATAAAGTATTGTTGTGTGCTATCCTACTACCTGCTTTACCACTTTGTCGGATAACCTTATCAAGATTTCTGAATGAGCCATCAATCACTGTTTTCCAGCACTTCTCCTTAATCAGCACTGCTTTCATCTTTATTTGCCACATTGCAAAATCTGTAGAGCCATCAAATGGCTAGATCTTTACAGAACTTCCTGCCATCACATCAACTTGACACAATCAGTCCTTATCAGAGATATAAATGTAATCAAACAAGGACTTCAGGGATTCTAGACTCACAAAAAACAAGTCAATAATCAGTCAAAGATGCAAATATATTCAAGAACTTAAGCCATGTAACAATTACAACAAGTGTAACTAGTTCAAGGATGGACAAAAGAAAATTTCAGACAAACAACACTCAGCTGTATATACAAGAAGGATACACAACCTGATTCTTGCAATAGAAACAGAATATAAAGAAATCTCAAAACAAGAACTTAATATACAAAGTTCATCAAGAGATAGCACATGAAATTGACCAAATAATATGATTCGCTACTACAAACACTGCAAAAAGGAAACCAAAGAAGGCAACTCACATCGCTTCAAGGATCTTTAGGAAGACGGGTCGCGAGAACCGACATGCACTCTTTCCATTGAAGGATATCAAGACATTTAAGCAAGTTTTGCACCACCTAAGACAGTTTGAAACCAATTTTCATGAGGTTAGTAATATCATAGTTGATGTTTTATTTTGTAGAAATGTCAAAAGAAAAGTTAGGTAGTAATACAATTTGATAAAACTGCTGGATTAGGGAGATGACGTGCAGGGGCTGATTCACTATAAACTGTAGCAGAAATATCAAAAGAAAATTCTGGATTAGGGAGAAGGTTTTCGGAAGTGAGTCGCTAAAGTTGCTGCTTCTGCACAGAAATAGCAGCTGATTCACTATAAACTGTAGCAGCTTCTTCAGCAGAACCTACAAAAATTAACCCGAGCATCTGCTTATTTGAGATTAAGGAAATGTATTCATTTCACCCAGCACTACAGTGGCAAAAAATTGATATTTAGAATAAAACATCGAGATTTGATTAGAAAATGAGTGAACCATCGAAGTGGTATGACAGCTAGAAGATTGATTGCTGCACTTTAACTGTAAGCACTACAAAGGAAACTCATTTACTCGTGTCAATGAGTTTGATCAGTACAACATGTACTGGATGATTCATTTCTAAATTGTCTGCAAATTCAATATCTTTTAATCCATTTTATCATCTCTTGAGATTTTTTTAATTGTTTACCCATAATTTTTGTAGTGGTTTCATAATTACAACTAGTTATCTCCAAATCATAGGTCTTGGTACTAGACCTAAATGCCTTACTTAATCCTTCAGAAAGGATAATGATAGTACCAAAGAACAATCAAATTTAGAGCTACAAGATTAATGTCCTAGAGTTTCATTCATATTCTCAATTATTCATTGCCTCCAACCAAGCACTTAAAATCCACACATTACACATTAATCGCAACACTCATCAAAATTTCAGACTAAGCAGTTCTGAATCACACAACTCACTAACAAGTGAAACTAAAAAACTAACCTCACTTGATAAAAAAAAAAGGTTTTTCTTGGCCATCTCAGTATGCAATACAACCTTTGTTTCGGCGTCAAAAACCATATCCTATCATATGAATCATAAACGAAAAAAATAGCATCCAAAATCAGAAATTGGAAACCATTTAACAAATCTAACCAGGGAGCGGAAAAGGAGAAGGGGAAAACCTGGCGGGCATCTTTGGCGGCGTCAGCATATTCTGCAACTCCCTCTCCTTCATATCAACTGGCAATCCCCACATAAAATTGCCAAAAAAAAGGTCAAAACCCTAAAATTAGCGCAGAAGAAAAGCCAAATCAAACGCTAAATTGAACATAGAAAATTACCGGTGTTGCAGGAGAGATGTTGGCAGTGAAATCGATGGACGGAGGAGGGAACTTTGACAATAGTTACACAAGCGAGGGGGGCACCAAGAGAGGGATTCGGGTGTAGAGAACCAAAAACCAGGTAGATGAGGTGGAGGAGTCCCGTCAAGTGATCGATGGAGGGAGATGACGTTGAGGAGGAGATGAAGAGATGGTGTGAGTGGCAAGCGAATAGGAGGAGATCTCAGATCTAGTAGTGAGAGATGATTGAATGTGAAAATAAACTAGAAACCAAAGGATAATGAAGATGGAAAATGAATAAACCGCGCCCTATAGGTCGGAATCTCGAATACCTTGTCGGCGATTTAGGGTTTCAACCCCCATCCATTTTCGTGATTCTTTTGACAGATGATGGCCGGAGGCGGAAGGAAGCACGTACTGAACGATGGTCACTGGAGCTAGCTACTGGCCGAAGCTTGGATCTGGAGAGAGGAGAAGATGAGTTGGGGGTTCAGTGTGTCGCTCGGATCTGGAGAGAGAGAAGCTGAGTTAGGGCTTCGACAATTCGACCTAATTGAATGTGAAGGGAGAGAGAAGAAGATAGAAATATTTTATGTTATAAATTTTAGGAAAGGTAAAAAGGTTCAGATTTTTTTAAGTGTTACAAAGGTTGTTGTAAAAAGAAACAAAAAAGTCTTTTTTTTATAAGTGTTAACATTACCTCCAAAATTTAAAAGCGCTGGCTCTAATTTTTTTCTAAGTGTTTGGATCCCGCCTTTTTCCCTCATAGCGCGCATTTTGGTTTTTTTTCTAAACTAACAGTTTAACATCTGTCCACATATTTGACCACTGTGTAAAACAGTTTAGACATCACAAAAAAAATTAACGATGTAATAGATGAATTTAACATCTGTTGATTTATTGACAGACTTAAATGACATGATGTCTAATTGCGGTATTCTAGTAGTGGGCGCGAATGATTGCTTCCCCGACAACGGCGCCAATTTGTTGTAGGGAGGAAATCGAGTTCAAAATATAAGAATATAAATCAAACCAGATCTTTCCCGCGCGAATAATTACAAGACTTCCTCCCGATGTAGCAACAGGAAGTCAGGATCGATCCTCGAGGAAGCGAGTCAGCGGATCTCAGGTAGTAGATAGTTCACCTCGGATTTCGACTCAGGGATTCACTCGATATCGACCAAAGGTAGTTGATATCGACCAAATCCAGTCGATTTCTGGAAGCTTTGCAGAAGGCAGTCAATATCGGCCAAACTCACTCGATATCAACTTGTATGCTCGATATCGACCAAGTCCTCGATTTCGACTTGTACCTGCAGAAACACAAACAAGCAGCGATCTTTCTAGATCGAGAATTAGAAGTCGATATCGACCTGGGGTTGGTCGAAATCGAGTAGAAAGCAGAAAATGAAATAAAAGCCAAGTTCGTAGATTTTGAAATAAACAACTATAAAAGAGAACTTCCAAGATCGGGGTTTGCAACAACGATAACCAAACATGCATAAGGCAAGATAAAGAAATAATCATGCAATCACATCAAATGATCAAGCTTTCGCCTTTTCCAACAATTAGTCAACTCTTTCAAGAAACCCTAATTGTATCTATCAATTTTATGTTTATAATCCAAGTTGTTAACCTGAATCTCTATTAAATAGGTAATAAACATATAAAAGGCAGTGGATGATCAAAACACAATAAAAGTCGAATCTTTACCTCAAACATGCATGGCTATCGTCGGGCTCACCCCGACCCTAGAAGTAGGAGGACTACTCGCTCTTCATCATAGCAAAAGACATCAATAATAAAAGGAAATTAACTACTTGCATTAAAATAAATCAAAGCTTACAACCGATCGAAGCCAAATTGCTCTCGCTCTCCAACTCCTTTCGGCCTCCACTCTCTCTCTCTCTCTCTCTCTCTCTCTCTCTCTCTCTCTCTCTCTCTCTCTCTCTCTCTTAGTGGAGGACTACTCGCTCTTCATCATAGCAAAAGACATCAATAATAAAAGGAAATTAACTACTTGCATTAAAATAAATCAAAGCTTACAACCGATCGAAGCCAAATTGCTCTCGCTCTCCAACTCCTTTCGGCCTCCACTCTCTCTCTCTCTCTCTCTCTCTCTCTCTCTCTCTCTCTCTCTCTAGCTTGGATTGAATAAAAACTAGCCCCATGGCTTTATTTATAGGCCTTAATCCTTGCTAATCAAGGTAAGGAATATCTATCCTCTATCTAAAGAGATAATTCTACTTGGAAATAAATAAATCTAATTTAGGTAGACAAGATAAATCTTAAAGGGTAATTAAATGTTCCACCCTTAGGATAGATAGGAAGACAAAATATCTAAAGTCTTCATGTGCAAGGAATCTTCTCTTGGAATATCTTCTCACTCGAAATAAGGATAGGGCTCGGAATTGACCTGGACTCGCTACTGGGAGTTGGTCGATATCGACCAAAGTAGGTCGATATCGAGTCATCTTCTTGGCTTAACTTCTTATTACTAGATATTGGCTTCTGGAGGAATATCGACTTGTATTTTGGTCGATATTGGGTAAGGTTGGTCGATATCGACCTGTGCTTCCTCCGTCTTCGTGTCTGCTGGTCCATTTCGAGTCTGTCTGGGAATATCGACCAGGTTTCAGTCGATATCAAGTTGAATAGGTCGATATCGGCCAGTCTTCAGTGTCTTGTTCCGTGCTCAGCTTTGCTCGATGTCAGGCGCTCTTCCGTCGATTTTCGAGCTCCTTCAATAGACATCAATTGTATTTCCATTGCTTCTTGGTTTCGCTCTGATTTAGCTCCAAATTCTGCAATATTAAACAGAAACTTATGTAGACCTCTATTTCTCGTAAATTAACATAAACTACACAAATTCGCTATATTCCCAACCCAGAATATAAAAAATCATCAAATAAGGAGCTGAAATAAGTGTACAAACATGGCACAAATCATGGACATCACCTAACATCTATATGCTTTGTTCTCTCATGATAGATGGGATCATGACACAAACATAAAGCAGATTGATTGTCTATATGCAGCACAGTTGTATAAGTTTTCTTTTCAATCTCTTGTAACAAACCATGCAGCCATATGACTTCCTTGCAAGCCTCATTAGCTGCTATATACTCAGCTTTTGTAGAAGACAGAGCAACTATGGGTTGTTGTTGAGATTTCCATGATATGTAGTTTCTGGCCCAAGTGTACACATAAGATGTAATAGGTTTGGTTCGATTATTTGCTGTTTTGGTATGTGTTCGATTCGATTTTAACATAATTAAACCGAACCGAACCGAACCAAACCTAGCTAATGCTTTCGGTTTGAAATTTTGAGATTTTCGATTTCGATTTGATTCGGCCCAGCTCAATTAGGTTCCACACCAATGCAAAACGTACCCTACTCTTCTATCCCCTCTCACATACAATCTTCATTTTTTTCTCATCAACAAAACTAATTTAAATAAGAGAAAATTTGCGCCTTCAACGCACATTGTTGGCCAAATTAGAGAACTATACACGTTTTTAGAATATTTTACAAACTGTCCGTTCTAATTTAGATTACCCTAGCCGCTTATCATTATTGTTCTTCTTCCCTCTCACCCAGTTATCCAGATCTGAGAAACCGCCTCTCCGTCTTATCTCTCGTTCTTCGTCATCTTTCAGCGTGCGGTGGCTCCCACCTCTCTCCGACTCTCAGCATGCTTCAAGGAGATGTGTTGTAGTCTCAGATCCGCTTTCTTGTCGCCGCACGATCGCCATTGCCAAGATTCGATGCCACATATCGCATAAACTTCGATCTGGCGGAGGAGAACTTCGATCTGGATCGACGCTGTTGCCGAGATTTGTTGTTGGCCGACGATGCTCTTGGTGGCCATAGCGGAGGAAAACTTTGATCTGGATCGACGCTATTGCCGAGATTCGTCGTTGGCCGACGCTGCTCTCGGTGGCCATGGCGGAGGAAAACTTCGATCTGAATCGAAATTGAGTCCATGGTGGCCGACGCTGATCTCGCCTTCCAATAAGAATGGCATGTGCTGACATGGTTGGTTTCTGTACTCTCCTGCTTCGAAATCGGTCGCGCTACGCTCCGCTGCCTCTTTCAAGTAAGGTTTCTGGTGGTTATTTGGTTTATGTCTAATTTCCCTACAGTGTTTCTTCTTTGGCTTGGATTTGGATCCCAATTTGTGAACAGAGGACGACATTTTTTCTTTGAATTCAACTTCCCTTTCACTTCAATTTCTAAATATTTGCTTGATTTGTTCATAGTCCGCTTCTTTTGACCTCGCCAGGCTGCTCCATTGCTCTCCGTTTCCAGATTTCCATGGAGGAACCGGATCAAGGTGCATGCGGAGGAATCGCCACAGTTTGATTGGAGATTTTCCATGGAAAACGCCATTGCTGACAGCCTATTGAAGGAACTGGATTCAATCAAAGCGTCGATAATGCAGCAGAAACTACAGCAAGAGTCTCATCTTCAACCGTCAGCAACTCTGTGGCCAAAACATGATCTCTTGCGCTCCGCTCTGCTTCCTCCTTCAAGTAAGGTTTATGGTGGTTAATTATTTTGAGGATTCGTCATCCACTAAGCCTGTGATGACATGGTCTGCAATGTCTTCAGGAAGAATGATTTTAGTGGCAGCTGTATACCATCGGCATCTTCCTAGTTTTCAGTCCATGGGAGTAGATTTGAGCAGAAGAGCTTGACAGACGAAGCAGTTTTGAGGAAAAGAAAAGAAACATCTCGGTTGCATCAATAATTTAAGGTGAAATTGTGGTTTTGACTTAAAGTTAGTGCTGCAAAGTATTGTTGCAAATTGAGGTGTTTGCTACATACTTTGATATTTTTGAATGAATTAATTAATAATATGTGTTTCATTTAATGGAAACCTGATTTTTAATTCACAAAATCAGATTGCAATCATTACTGTGTATATATGTTGATTTTTCATTCACACTTGCAACTAGCATTTAGTGCTTTTAGTGGATTGACTATATTATAAACTTACTAGGTCATCAATATGTTGATTTAAGGTTCTTTTAGGATTGACATCGTTTATGTGTGTTGATTGCGGACTGCTGACAGTTGCGTTTTCGTTTATGTGTGCTGACATCGTTTTTAGTTGTATATTTTATGTGTAGGTATATATGTATGCTTGATTCCGTAAAATTTTGTTTTTTTTGGTGTTGACGTCATTTTTATGCGTATTTTTATGTGCTGACATCGTTTTTATGCGTATTTTTTAGTGCTGACATTGTTTTTATGAGTATTTTTAGCACTGGCATCGTTTTTAAACCTATTTTGTTAGCGTTGACATCGTTTTTATGTGTATTTTTTGGTGCTGGCATCGTTTTTATGCGTACTTTTAGTGCTGACATCGTTTTAATGCGTATTTTTTAATGCTGACATCATTTTATGCGTATTTTTTATGTAGGTATATATGTGTGTTGATATCTTTTTGCAATATAAGAGATGGAGGAGGTAGGATGTACAATGATTTTGAGCTATTTGGTGGCATCGACGGACGTCAGCAGAGGAGCCTCTAATGTCACTCGGTGGAACTAGGAGGAAGATGTACAGTGATTTTGAAATTTTATTTAATTACACTTTTGCCTAACTTCTTTATTTATTAAACATTTATGTTTATATTTGTGATTTCTATTATGTTAAATTGTGTTTGCAAAATTAAATATTTCGGTGTCAGCAACGTTATAAAAATTCAATAGCAGCAAATGTTATTGTTAATATTCCCGTCAATAATCGTATATATTTTTTCTTTGAAAGTTTCTCATCAGCAATTGTTTTCTCCGACACCGACGTTAACATAGTTGGCGTCAGCATCGTCGACATCCCCGGTGTTAGCATCGTCGACATCCCTCGCATCAGCGTTGTCGAAGTCTCCGGTGTCAGCAAATTCGATGTACTTGGTGTTGGTGTTAGCAATGCCGACGTCAGCATTTTTGACGTTAGCGACAGCATTGTTGATGCGCGAAAAAAAAAACAACAACAAGCACAGTATGTCCCGCTCAGAGAAGGGTCTGGGGGGCCGAATTGTACGCACCCTTGCCCCGACTAGGTCGAGAGGGTGTTTCCTAGTGACCCAAATAAAAAGACAACAAGGAACGATGATAACACACCTCCACCAAACCGTAAAACATAAAATAAAAGAAAGAAAACGATGAGAAGAATGCGCATGAGAAAGTTGTGCTAGAAGGGAAGGAAGGCATGATGCGACAAACGTTGCACCCGACTAGTGTTCGTCAACCCGGATAGCACTCTTCCACTGCATCGTATCGCGTCTCATCTCCTCAGTAAGTCCCGGCGCGGCTAGGTCATGCCTAATCATTTCACCCCAACTCTTCTTTGGACGCCCTCTGCCCCGACGAATGTCTTTGATAGCGCGCCAAGTTGTCACATCTTCGCACCGGCGCACTTGGATCTCTCCTCTGCACATGTCCATACCATCGTAGTTTCGATTCCCGTAGCTAAGCCTGTATACTAGCCACTCCCATCCTTTCTCGGATAGTCTCATTTCTGATTCTATCGCGCAAGGAGAAACCACACATCCACCTAAGCATCCTCATCTGAGCCACCGCGAGTTTCTTTTCATGTGCCTTAGTTGTCGCCCAACCCTTTCCCCCATATAATAAAGCCGGTCTTACCAGCACTCTGTAGAACTTACCCTTGAGCTTGAGTGGAACTTTTCTATCACACAAGACTCCTGACGCAGCCCTCCACTCCCTTTACGCCTAAACACTTCTACACTTCAAACGGAATCTCGTCAGGTCCCACTGCTCTCCTACTCTTCATTCTGCTGATGACCCCCTTAACTTCCTCGAAAGATATGCGTCTACAATCAGTGACCTCATCAAAGCCCCTACTGTTGAGGGTACCATCTGTTGTTCTACATCCCTCGTTAAGTAACTCAGAGAAGTACCTCTTCCATCTCTGCTGAATCTGTGAGTCATCCACCAGCACTCTACCTGACTCGTCTTTAACACAGCTTGGTCTGTACAAATCTCTACTCTGATGTTCCCTAGCCCGAGCTAGGGAGAAAAGCAATATGTCCCCTCCTTTCTCATCTAAAGCCTTGTACACCTGCTCGAACAGCTTTTCTTTAGCTTTTGCCACAACAGCTTTGGCTTCTTTCTTAGCCCTTTTGTACTCTGCTAGCCAACCCTCTTTTTCAACCTCACTAGAACTGATGACCACTCTTCTGAAAGCCATCTGTTTCGCCCTAACCACCCCCACACACTTCTTCATTCCACCAAGACTCGTTGCCTTTGTACTTGCTGCTCCCTCGAGAGACGCCCAAGACTTCTGAAGCCGCTCCCCGGATGCAATCAGCGACAGATCTCCACATCCAATCTGCATTCTCCCTAACTATCCACGAGCCTCCCCTCTCCGCCGCTGTTAAAGTCTTCCCTCTCAAGAGCGCCCTGTTCTCCTCGTTCAGGCGTCACCATCTGATTTTAGGACTGTGTTTGCTGATTGACCTTTTCCTGCAACCCTTGAACTTCAGCTGTAACATTGGCAAATGGTGTGGGGCAGTCAAACCACCAAATGGGATAGTCTTGCAATCTCTGCCACTAGCGTAAGTAACCAGGTGGTTGTCCCTCTTTGCGAAGAGGGAACTCACAAGGGGGCAGAGGGGGGCACGCAGGAGAGGAGGGGGGACACGCAGGAGGGGGCACAAGGGATCACTACCACAATAAAGCTCAAAAGGTGCGGTTCATGGCAGCGGTTTTGCTAAGGAAGCGGTTCGTTTTGGCGGTTTAGTTTATAGCAGTAGTTGTGGCAGCGGTTTTTCAATCCCAGATCTATTGAGGCGGTTTAAATACCTTTAGAAGCGGTTCATTGAATTAAATCATTACTATATAAAAGCATGGGTTGAACCTTACTGTTCATCAATGCTAATTACTATTTTACCCTTTCAACTCCTTCATATTTATTGAATGATTTAGGGGTGAATTTGGAATTTTCTTGGGCTAGCTGTTTTCCAATTTCCAGTACCTTCACCTCTGCGGCTCTGCCTATACACACCGCCTCTTTCCGCTTCACATCGGCATCTCCGTTCACGCCTCCAGTCTCCAACGCCCTTGGCTTGATCTGTCTTCTTCATCTTCCATCTCACAACGTTGATTTTTCCTTGATCAGACGCCATTAACTGATTCTCCCCTTCCTCTTCATCGGAGTCCTCTCTCCCAAATCCCCTTCCATCAAACTCACTCGATACCTTTCTCTTTCTCTGTGAACCCTAAAAACCTTCATTTTAGCGTCGATCCTCATCCAATTTCAATTATCCGAGAAATCTGGAATGGATCACCAGAGGATGAAGCACCAGCAATAACAACAACAAGAAGCTCTGTTGCAACATGCTACTCTCCTCCAGCAACAGTCTCTCTATCATCCCGGACTCTTGGCTCCTTCGCAGGTTCTTTCCTCTCCCTATCTATTAACGTTAAGCGATTTGTATTCAATTTGTTCGAATTCGCGTTTGATTTTCTATAATAGGTGATCTATGACTTTCGATTAATTTGGGGAACCCAGGGTTCTTCTACGAAGACACACTCACGGTGCTTCGATTGGTGAGAGGTAAGGATGCCTTTAAGGTGTTTGATGAATTGTCAAGTATTGACTTTGTTTTTGTTATTTCTTGAAAATTTAGGTTGGAATAAAATCATATACTCCTTAGGTTTTTCAAGTTTTAGGCACAAGATAGTACTTACGGCTGACTCATCCACAAAACCTACAACATAGTGCTCGTCAGTTGTCAATGCATAAGCATCTGAATTAGGCACTTGCAACACTAACAGATGCAATAGAAGTTAAAAACAAAAAAAATAGCAAAACAGATGCCTTATTTCATAAATCCAATTGGATGGTGGCAAACAAATACCTAAACACTCTAAGTGGAGTTTTTTTCATATGCGTAGCATTTACCATATTGGTCGAGGTTAAGTTGGTCGCTGATTTCCACAAAAACCAAACCTCTCTGGTTGTCTGTCTCTCTTCGTTTTTTGTAGAGTCCAGATAACACCTTATGATTGTCACTGATCTATGAATCAATTGGTTACTTTTGATTTTTTGGGGGGATTTAGGATTCGGACTATCAATTGTTTAATTTCCGATATTTTGGGTCGATGGTTTTATTTGTGTAAGAATTTGGTCATACATGCCTTCAAGGTGTTTGATAAAATGTCAAGCTAAATGTAGTTTACTCTGGTTGTTTTCTGGTGACTTTTAGTTGCACTTAAATCACTTTATTGATGGTTTCGAAAGTTTTTCCATTTATTATATATTGATATGCCTTCTGATGATAAGTTAAGTTATCCACCACGTTCAGTACACATGATATAAATGCAATTGATATGGCAGACTTAAGTGTTGGTGGTGTTATTGTATCAAGGTAATTGAAGTTGAATGGCAATGTGAACCAGCTAAAAGGTTCGCATGTATTGCTTGCATGCAGAGTAAATTTATGGGAACTAACAGGTGCCATAGTTTTGTTGGAATTTCATTTATGAACCAACTATGTGATTTCTGCTGGAGTATGAATTGCTTTAAAGAAAAGAATACAAGGATTGCTAACATATTTGTATCTTTTTATAGGTCCTTTCAGTTGTTGGTCTTCTCCAGGATGACATTGATTGATCCAATGGTGTCTGTCATGAAGGTCAAGAAAGCTCCACTGGACTCATATGTTGATATTGGTGGTTTAGATTTGCAGATACAAGAAATAAGGGAAGCAGCTGAGCTTCCTGATATTAACAGAATAAAAGAGGAGAGCAGAGAGCGAAGAGAACCAATTCTTCAAAAATACAGAACTCAGGAGTTACAAAAAAAGGTCGAGCCCCAGTCTGACACTTCTGCAAAAGGTATTTGATTTCTTTGCTTGCTTTTTCATCTGTTCTTTAGTATGTATAAAGTCAGTTGGCTGGTTGGTTTGATTTTCAGTTAGCATTTTGAGGTATTCCAAAATCAAGTAGGCGTACCTGGGTTCCTTATGTTTGAGATTGATATTTTGCATGTTGTCTTGTTTGCACATGAACCTTCTGATGTTACATAATGTGTTTATAGTTTTTTATGGATAAAGTAGTTGTTTAATTTAACTCAACTTGCATGAAACCGCATTTTATAAGTGAAATTGCATTTAACCACTTGCTATGTGCTTTTAGTAGCAGGTTAACTTCCATACTTATTTCAACCTTATAAAAATGTTTTAGAAAGTATAAAAGTACTGAGCGTTTTGCAATAAAAAAGAACATGATATATGTCTTTGAAGTTTTATAATTTTATTTGTGACATTTCATACCCTTTCACAACGTTGATGATAAAATGAGTTCAGTTGTTTGTTTTTGTAGTTTACACTATTTTCTGGCTCAAAGCGGGATGTTTATTTGGAATTTCCAATTCTTGAATCTAAATTTCCATTTTCTCATGAGTAAGACCTGAAATTTTGATGGCTTATTAAAATCTCTCCAAGCTTTTCACTTCTCAGGGAATTTTCATCATTCTCCTCCATATTTTATTTCGGTTTCTTATTCCAAATTTGTCAACCGCCATGAATTTGTTGCAGATGGATGCGAGTTATTTGGTAGTAAAAGGGTTGAATTTTTTCTATTATCAGCTTTATGAGTCGCCACTTTGGCTTACCAAGTCTTCAATTTCATCTCCATTTTGAATTGTTATGGTAGTCAAATAGTGTGTGTTTTATTGATGAGAACTTTGGAGTTTCGGATGTTTTAGCAAAGATTGAATTTTGTGACAGCCTTGCAAGCTTCCAAACGATAAGAATCTACTCGTGTCCACGCCTACTACACTCAAGTTGATGGGTTTTGATTAAGTGTTTACGAGGCTTCAACTTGAAATGCTTTTTTTTTTGGGTTTGGATTGAGAAAGAACTTATGGGATTTTCAATTTGAGATGAACTTTTTTGGGTTTCTGTTTGGGAACATTAGACCCTTTGAAAGTGGTGGTGAATCTTCTCTTGAGTTCTTCTCACTTAAAACTGATTGTAGCTTATTTGTGGTAAGCAATTCGATCTTATTTGTTCATATTGTTTATATTTGATGGATTCTGAATATGTATTAGTGTTCTGGTATTCCCAATCTGTTGGTTTTATGGTTCTGCATTGGTGGTTCTCATAGAAATTTGTAAATTTTGTTTGTTGCTGGCACTGAACTATAGAGATGGCTTATGCAGTTTGGTTCTCACTTCTCACTCCAAAAAGCACCAGCAACAGCGCCGTAGCAAGGTAGAGAACCACCAATTGAAATCCAGTCATCTTCTTCATCATCGAATTCCAGAAGAAGCCACTGTATCCAAATCGAATTTTAGAGGATCTCTCCTTCACAATCGCTCCTCCGTCAAGCTTTCCAGTCAAAAGGTGGAAATGGTGGGTGGTGTCGGCAGAACGAACAGGTGTCAAATTTTATTATTTTCAGGTCCTACCATGTGCAAAATCCTCAAGTTCATCAATTGGAGATGAAAAAGAATTGTTTCCTCCCGCTGGAACTGATTTAGGACATTGAAAAGACTGAGCTGAATTGGGAAAAGAAGGATGGTCATCAACCTTCGTTTTTTTTTTCATACGAAGGAGGATTAGAACCAGCTCCAGGCTTCCGAGTAATTTGTAAAATCAAAGTATTATTATATTGTAAAATTAAATTCTTCACTAATTTTGGGTTTTTGCATTTGTATTTATACATAATACACTAAATAAATTTTACATTTCAAAAATAGATATACAACTGCACCGACCCCGCGCGCAAGATGCGCGCGGGTGGATAAAAACCTAGTATAAACAAAGGCAGCGGTTCAACAAAAATCCACTAAAATATAACACCTATGGAAGCGGTTTAAGTGATAGCGCGGGCTTACTAATCCCTGACCCGCTCTATTTTCTAAAAAATTTCAAAAACCCGCTAAAATCATATAAAAGGTTTTTTTCCCAACAAAACCCATCGCATGAAGCCCGACACTGATAGTCTAGGTTTAGCTTATAAGAAGCGATTTGGGGGTGGCGCCGCTTGGAGATGACGAATCTTCAAGAGATTGGAAGCCTGGCTAGTGACTAGGGCGTAACAGCAATTCGGGGGAGAAATTCAAATCTTCAAGCATCTCTAGGGTTTCAGGCTTCAAGCAATTTGGGGAAGAAGTCATTTGCCGGTTCGATTTCTCTAAAGCTTCAAATTGGAGGTCTGACTTGTTCGAGGGGAAGCAATACCTCCGGGTTAGTTCATTTCTAAACCCTTTACCGATTCGAAGACTTTATTGATTTGCAGCATCTTCCAAAAGATTCAGAAGTTTTAGTCTAGGGTTTTAATTCCGCCTCCATTGATGCTTCAAACCTAGGTTTAGGGTTCTTTAGTGTAAATCTAGGGCTTTCGATTTTGGTAAAGAATTTTCAATAGAGGGGTTCAATAACTAAGGTTATCAAATACCATTTCATTGTTATAGTTGCTTGTATCTAATCAGTCACGACTTCAATTTTTCGGTGTTTCAAAGCTTCCACCGATTAAAATCCAGCAATCTGGGTGAGAGAAATTTGCTCAAAACTCCAAGTATTCGATTCCAGCAGTTGTTCTAAGCAATCTTTTCGAAGAGGTTTGGGTTTGAGAGATCTGGGTGAGACGAGGTGAGAGAAGCAATCTAGGTGAGAAAAAATATGTGCCTAGGATCAAGTGATCGATTCCAGCAATTGTTTGAAGCTTTAACTAAATCTTTTCTAGAATCAATTAGTTTTCTTATGGCTGATTTTTTCAGCCCATCCATACACCATGGATATTATGGTGCTAGTTCATTAATTGCCTTTAGATTTAAGTCTTAATAAGTTAAATGACATTTCACTTCATGATATGCTTTAAGTTCTTTATCTGACTTATGTAAGCACCCACTTCTTATCATGCCATTAGTGCTGGGCAGAGCAATAGAAGAGGCTCTCAGCTTGATGATGGTGAGTTGCAAGAACAGTTCTGTGAGCACATCTCAGGTAAAACTCTTCAATTTTCGCCCTCGTAGATTTGATTAAGTTTGTAGATAAAATTTGTTGTTGAGTGGTTGATTGATTTTCTTTTGTTGAATCTGAATTTTCATATCATATCAGTATAGCATTACTTCTATTGAATTTGAATTGCTAAATAGGTATGTAAAGAAATTCTCTTCTGTCTGGACATGAATGCTTTTTATTTCACTTATGCGGTTGTTCGTAAATTTTTGGACATGGACATGAATGCTTTTTATTTCGCATATGCTATTATAACTTGCATTACTGATTGAACTCTGCTTTCAGTCAGGATGCATAGACAAGTTATCAAACCATCAAGTAATGCATCCAAAACCTACTCAAAGTAATTTTTTTTATTGCCCTCCTACTTTGATTCATTCTAAATTTCTTGATGGGATATATTTTTCTTTGTAGAATTCTTTTCACTTTTTTTGTGTCCTTTTATCACATACTAAATTTATTTTTGCTCTCAAATTATTCGTAGTTACTTACATTAAAGGCAAGTAAGCACTTCCTTGTGGTTGTTGCGTCTCGGTCTCTCTATCTTACCATCATTCAGGAGCAAGACTAGTGAGAAGAAGCTCAAAAAACTAATATATATAACTTCATATGAAAGCAAGGTTTGGGGACAACTTTCTTCTCTTGTTTTCCCTATTTTTCAAAGAACTTGGTTTGCTCTTATGTCCAACATATTTGATCAGGGAAAAAAATCCTATAGTCTAAGAAATCAGCAAGTGAAGTCTTATACTAGTTAGTTTTTGGTTTGATTGCAATTGTATTAAATTCGATTCTTCATTATCATGCGAAAAAGAAATAAGAACTTTTTCTACTTAAATTCGTTATGCACAGAGTGACATATGATTGCAATTGATAGAAAAGTTGAGATGTTTATAATTTGGATGCTTTTGTAGGTTCAATCAGATGGTGTTTGGATGCATAACTCTGGTTCCGGAAGGGCTCAATTGCAGAGAACCCACAAGCTCTCAAACCGGCCAGTACATTCATACAAGGTATGCTGCTCCTTAAGGTTCTATCCACCGTTGCTGATTTGCATTCAGTATATAAGCTAAATGTGTACAATTTATCAAAAATCTAAAATCCTCAAAATACTAATAAGCATATCATTAGACATCATTATTGAGATTCAAATTCAAAACATTTTTACTATAATCATCTCACTAGAACGGAACATGATGTACATATCCTTTTTTGTTTCCAGCCTCCATCTTCAATTTCTCTGGTTTTAGGTATACAAATAAAAAACTTACAATGTACCAATGCCTACTTAATTTTGATTCTTGACATTCCTTGCCTTATTTTTAGGTATACCAAAAAAAACGGATAATGTACCAATGCCTACTTAATTTTGATTCTTGGCATTTCTTGCCTTATTTTTAGGTATAAAAAAAAACTGACAATGTACCAATTCCTACTTAATTTCGATTCTTGGCATTGCTTGCCTTTAAGATATTTTCAGCAGAGAAGGTTCTTTATCAACACTATTTGTTGTTCAGTTTTATAGTTGATTTTTACCAAAGTAGCACCCATGATTTCCTTAGTGTGAGTGCTGATTTATCATATTATTCATAAATATCAGCATGTGGATGTCGCTATACTTGAGGTTTGTTGGGGGACAGTTTAGAGCAAAAAATGTTCACTTCTCCAGTACATTCAAAAGTGGTTTGTGGTATAACCTTTCTTGATTATGACTGTGTGGAATTCTGGGTTAGTGTTCATTCTAAAACAGTAAAACTAATCTAGTTGGTGGTAATTTTAAATTGGTGTGTATTTTCTCATGAGTAAATGGTCTTTTTCAAAATTAAAAATCAATGTTGCTTTCTATGAAACTACCATTCACTGTATTTTGGAAACTATATAAGAGTCAAGTTGGTTGTAATTTTATCGAGTGCTCATGCTACATCCAAAAGAGATACCTCCTTGACATGATGTTTTTATCTTTATGATGACTTCTATGTACTTGTTGCTCCTTTTTTTCTAACTGCCTTGCATTCCAAACCTCTAAAAGAAGATTGCTTAAATTTCAGTTTAGCTCTTACATATACCTCAATAAGATTAGACTATGGTTTTGACCTTCAATGGCAAGCTTGACACATGAATTTCAAAACTTTGGTTTGTTTTTTAAAAATACCTTTACTTGGAATTATATATGGCTAATATCTAAGTTTTCATGTATGTGCAGGTTGTCTTCGCACAGATTAATCCCGGTATCGAACTACGACTTGTCGTGTTATTATCACTATATTTTGGCTAGTTTACTTGAATTGTCAAATCTTTTGTTTACTAACTTTGTAAGAAAATCCAAGTAATGGATTGATATAAATGTAATGTAACATTACTTTTTGAGTCGATAAAATTGTGGCATTTCTATTCTGTATGTGATTGTTATAATAAATATTCAATAGTTTTTTTTTTATAATTGTAAGTAAATATAAATCAGATATTTAAAATGCAATTAAAAAGCTATAAAATTGATAAATCAAAACCGCTGCCATATTATAGTAAAACCGCTTCGTAAGGTTGTGAGACTAAGTGTATCTTTAGAGGAATAGGCAACGGTCCTTCCTCAATTTTGGCAGCAGTTTATCCCTTAGTTATGAAACCGCTTCCTTAGGTTAAAAATCGCTGCCATAGGGCTAAGGCGACGGCAGCAGAAGGGGCGGTTCAAAACCGCTGCCTTAGACCTTAGGTAGCGGTTATCCTATATATGGTGGCGGTTTTGGGCCGCTGCCAAAACTCTTAATTGTAGTAGTGGATGGACAGTTTTCTAAATTTTACCAAAATGTGTATATTTTTCTAATTTGAATAGTTTTCAAACTGGCTTTAAATAATAGAGATACAGATCCATTTTTAATTTTTTTTTTCATCAACAAAAATAATTTAAATAATAGAGATATAGATCCCTTATAGGTAATGCATGCAAGTATTATAAGTTACTGCACTTAAACTTGCACTTTCTCAGTTTCACCACTATGTAATGGTTTCATATAGGGGTGGGCACGGGACGGAACGGAGGTCGTCCCACGTAATTTTTTGGGGGACGGGACGGGCTTTGTCCCTCAAATAAAAAAATTATTAAAAAACTCAAAATTTTCATATATATATTGCGATTCTAAAAGGCATTATATATATAATTTTTTTATATTTTGCAGTTCTCATATATGTGTACGCATATATACATGTGTACATGTATATAAACACCGATGCAGTGTGTATATATATGGCCTTACAGTGGAGGATGTAGTGTATATATATATGGCTAAATTACAGTATGTAGTATATATATATACACTATATAGTATTACAGTGTGTGTGAAATATATATTACAGTGTGTACGTATGTAATATATATATATACTATAATACATACTCTATATCCTAATATTATATATATAGTATTACATTATTATTATTATTATTATTATTATTATTATTATTATTATTATTATTATTATATGTGTGTGCGGGACGAGACGGGATTTGCGGGATTCCAACGGGTCGTCCCGTGTCCCATCACGTATAATTTTTACCGAACGGGACCGAGATTTGCGGGATTTGTGTTAACCCTGTTTGTGTATTGGTTGGCCAATGGTATATGTTGGTGGTTTCTTAATTTGTTTATCTTTGAGAATCTCTTAAAGTGGTCTCTTCTCTTTTTCTTTAGCAAATTGAGATTAATTTAAATCCATGCAAAACTAATATTTAAATCCATGGATTTTATATTTAAAAAAATAATCTACTTATAAAGAAACCAATGAATTGTTTGATTAAGTCAAGGCAGGCATGGGTCTATCTCATTGCCCCTACAAGCTAGGTGTACTTAATTAATTTACAGATCCATGTGTTTAACAACTAATTTTAATTTTCAAATGCCTAGTTCCATGATGATTGATACGTCCAAATGTGATTTTAAAAAATAGCTATGCAACTTTTGATTAAAATATACTCCGTATTAATTAAATCAGGGGCTAAACATATTATTATTATTATTATATATACCTAAGTGATGGCCTAATCTTAAAGTATAATTGATGAAATGTAATTTTTTTTTTGAAAACTAAATACAACGCAAATCAGGATTTAGGGTCACCACGTCAATATGAACGTAGTGCTCTAAATCCTGATTTATCTGCGATTTCCAATGCCCACTTACACATTGGAAGGAATGTAGTGCTCTAAATCCTGATTTATCCGAATTTTACGGTGGTGTATCTAACAAGGATTATTTTTTTCATGAACCACTTGCACAACCTAACCAACTATTAACCTATAAGAGGATTTGGCTCCCCTAAAGTACTGTAGGGTGAAGTTCAAAAAATCCTAACCATTCAAAAATGAGTGTGTGGTAAAGATTGTTTCCTCCTATGGCCCCACCCTAACCTAATTAATTTTTTCTTTTCTTAAAATTAAAATTTGTGAGGAGAAAACCAAATTGATGGTACAGTACTGCACCGAAATTAAACCCATAAGAATAAGAGTGGGCATATCAATGTTTAAGGTCAACGGTAAACCCTAGAAATTCAAAGACAATAAAGTAAAATAAAGTAATAGTTGAACAATGTATATGGATTGTGATTTGTGGCCCACTGGGGATTAAACCTTGGGTGCACAAAAGGGTCACTTGGCCCTCAAAACAAGCTGTGATAATTTCCAAGGGACAACCACTTAATTGGTCACCTAATTAATTTTGACATGGCTTAATTTAATTCATCAATTACTCATGATTAGAACCGTATATTCCTCTGTATTAAGCATTATCCACGTTTATCTTTTCACACCTTGTATTTTAATCTCCTAAATATAAATGTACGGAGTTTTTTTTAAAAAAGATTAAATGGCGGCCCTATTGAATTAAATAATGATATATGGGATTATCAGATTGATTTGTTCATGTGATGAAGATCATGGAATTGGATCAAATAAGATGCCGTTTGTCTAAATCTGTCAGGATTTGCTTGTTCTACACGTACTTTAATTAATTAATTGTTCAGGAGTTAAATTAATTAATGACACATCGGAACTCAAACGTGTAATGTTATCAAACTTCCTTCTGTAGCAAATTAAGCGTTCGATGTGTCAAATTATATATATATATATATACATACCATGTATGTATACAACCAAAAAAAATCGATCTAGGTTATCAAAAACTTAAAAAAAAAAAAAAAACCCTTCTAATTAAGACAATATACCCCGGCTGGGACTATATGTAAATCATAAGGGCTTTAGGCAAGACGTCGGAATGACTATTGACAAGATAATTTCACCTAAATTACCCCAAGCCCTTTTCATTTTTTCTGAACACATTGCAAAAAGGCCCAAAACTCTCTCTTTCGAATCGAAACCTAAATCTGACGAACGAATTGTTTTGATTGAAAACAGCCTAAAATCGATGAAATTAATCAAAAGATCAATCAATCAACACACGAACGGGTATATCGGTCGCTTTAAGTGATTATCGAATGACAATTTTAAGTCTTCGTTCGAAAAAACCGTCGAAGGAAGAGCTCGGCAGACAGAAATGAGGTTAATGCATAAGCTCGACATATTTATGTGAGGTGAATAAATAAGCTCGGCAAGTTTTTGTGAGGTGAATACGTAACCTCGGTACATAAAAACGAGGTTATGAAGGAGCCTCGTCTACTTTTTAGGAGGTATATAATGACCCCTTTGAAGATCTTATCTAAATCCTCATTGATATAAGCCGAGCTTAATAAACAACCTCGGCCTCTGTTGTTGAGGTGACAAAGGGAGCTCGGCTTCTGTTGGTGAGGTTAAAGAGAGAGCTCGGCTTCTGTTGTTGAGCTTAGTGAGTGAGCTCAGCCAATATTGTTGAGGCTATAAAATAGCCTCCTTGACACGTATTGCATAAATTCATTAAAAGTATATGTGTGATGAATATTGTTATAATGCAAACTCATATGCTTCTAATAATGAGACATACTAAATGACTAAATCAGTTTAGAAAATGTTGTTTTCTCCACTTCTGATTGCAACTCTAAATGAAATAGTAAATTAGTTATTCTTAAGCAGACATGAAACAAATTAATGCATATTTTAATGTTCTATCTTACGGTAATTGTTTCAAGTGCCCACTTCCCACTTATCCTCAACCTAAGGATTAATGGCGTCTCAATTCCTTTCCGTCTTGATCTAGTAAATAAGAAAAATGTAATTATTTGGAGCTACATTACCTGTACTAATCTAAATAACAAGCCATTGGTAGTGACTGTTGTTATGCTATGGAAATCTAATGTATTAGCAATAGAAAAACAACTAGGAATTACATCCACGTTGCATTCACGATGGTTTCATGAACAAAAAATATTGATATATGTCAGTTCGACAAGTAATATTGAAATCTTAAATTACCTCTATTGATGTTACATTCATGACGAATACATCTATCCACTAGTGTTTTGGCCTGTGCTACGCACGGGTCTAAATTTTTTTAATATAAATTATATATAAAATAATATTTTTATGTTATAATTATTAAAGATTTATCGCTAGGGAAAAATATTTTTGAATAAATATATTGAGATTATTTATGATGAACTTTGACCGCTAAATTGTTATCAAATGTATAGTTGTTCGTGCTTCATACTAATATTTATATTTAACACCACAAACATTATACAACCAGCCTTTTTCTTGCTTCTATTTATTCAAATTAATATGATATATTATGATTTCTAATATTAATTTTAAAATGATGAAATTAAATAAATGATTAATGTTAATCTAAAAAGGATATTTCTAACTGATGAGAAAGCATTTAGTGAATGAATTTATTGGGCAAAAAAATCTCTTTTATAAGTTCATTCTTAAAATTTAATATATTGATTTTTTAATTAAAAGTTGATGTTTATGCCAATTTATATGATTATTATGATTTCAAATAAAAATAATATGATTATTATGATTTACAATATTAATTTTAAAATGGTTAATCTAAATAGATATATTGTTATTATTTTTAATCTAAAAGTTTTCCTAATTTTTAAGGATATATTTCGTTAATGCATTTAATTTATTGGGCAAAATGAAATCCTCTTTTATAAGTTATATAGATTTATTCATTTATTTATATTATTATTTATTTTTATTAGGTTAAATTCTAGACTTATCATTATGTAAAAAAATAATCTTTCTAAAAAGCCATATTTTTATTGTTGTGAATCTAAATATTTTAAGCTAACTTTATATGTTATATAGATATATAGATATAGATGTTAAACTGACGGTTATTTTATGAACAAATAATATTGAAATCTAATATTAGTCAATAAAAGTCGCTATCCCATTGGTTCTACCCCTGCACATATTTCACAACATCTAAGGATTTTATGTATGTAAATTTCATTTTCATTTATAACAGCGCCTGAGGGTCCCTTATATAAAGTAGGGGATGTTGTTGAGGTCATTGGAGAAGAAGAGGGATATTTGGGTTCCTTTTACGACGGAGTTATTACACGACTCAAGAAGCTCAACAAAATCTACCGAGCTTATGAAATAGCCTCGGCTTTATTTGGTGAGGTGATGTTGTGAGCTCGGCAAAGTTTGATGAGCTTAACACGTCACCTCGTAATAAGGTTGAATTTACCACAACGGCGCCTACAAAAGCTCGGGATGGTTTTGGAGGGAAAAATAAATGGATTGGGAGGGAAAATTTTGGAGGGAAAAATAGATGGATTGGGAGGGAAAATTTAGGGTTTGGCCGCCAATAAATTCTATATAAGACCTCCATAGTTCTACAAAGTAGTCACAACTCCAAAACATGGCGGAAAAACACAAACAACATATTCGCGACCTTGTTGAAGTTCGAACATTCATGAGGAATTTGATGGAGGAATTCGGCCCATCACTTGTCGCCTCAAACATACGCAAAGGAACGGGGTATCAATATAGCCTCGAGGCGATGTATGAAGAAGAATTAAACCATTACGAGCTAAGCAAGCACCCCAGTCTTCAACAACTGGTTAAAGCGGGCAAACGGGTACTTGCACTTCCAGTTGCGGATTTATGCATCGTTAAAGAAGAAGGTCCCAGAAGATCACCTAGAGGGAAGAAGTCCAAAAATAATTAATATTTATTCTTTCTATTTCAATCGAATGATTAGTTTTATTTATAGGTTGTTCTTCCATGGATGTTAGATTGTAACGAGCATATTATTATCAATAAAAAGTTATATTTCGATCGATATGTTTTGATGGTACATATTAGTGATGATTGTCGGATATCAATACAAATTTGAAAAGGCGATGATTGTCGCTCCCATGACTTTATTGGATCGGCTTTATGATGGATCGTCAATACCCCACGGTCATGATGCTCAACCTGTACAACAAGTATAAATTGTATGATAGATCAATAACTAGGCATTGAAATAAATTTTAACGGAGAAGCTACACTTTAACATTGAACCGATATTTAAACATAACTCACCGTGGCATTTGTCCACAAAAAGCAAGCCACGTGTGCGTCATACGATATCAACAATTCAGGTATCTGTGGCCCGCCAGGTCTTGGTCCATCCAGTTGGGGTACATATCGATCGCGTCGAGGGTTGATCACCACCTTTTGTTTGCCTTTTTCTTTTCGTCTAGCCCTAGCTTCTTCTCTCTCGTTGCTATGTTGCAATGTGTTGTCTTCGGGGAAGCTCGCTTCTGTAGATGACTCAGCATGAGGATTTTCAATTGCTTGAGCCATGGGAGGATTTTGAGGTGCTTGTGACATGACATGAATTTGATTTGCTTGTGATGTGGAAGCCTGGGTGTTCATCCTAGATCTTCGAGCCGAGGCGTTTAGATGTTCACGAGCCCCTCTAACCATCTACATACATAAAAAAAAAATGAATAAATGCCATAAAAAAAAACGAATGATCCAATGCCGATCTAACTAGCATGAATTTGGCAAGGTACTTAAACTACATTTTCTGCAAAATACATCATCAATCAAATATTATTAGAAATATATTTATATTGTGCATGTCCAATTATATATATGTGCATATTTTTTTCTTACAAAATGATATTTTTTTCTTACAAAATGATATTCTTTTAATATTTTTTAAAAAATTTCATTTATATTAAAAGAAAGTATAGATATATATATATATATGTTATTTGATATTTACAATGTAAATAGTTTTTTTTAATTATTAAAAAATACCTTCAATAATTATATGTTACATCTAGGTTTGCATACTAGGGAGCAGATGATCCGAACAAAAGGTATATAGTTTAGTATTAGAAATAAAACATTAAAAACATAATATATATATATATATATATATATATATATATATATATATATATTTCCGGGGGTAACACCCTAGCTCCGCCCATGTGCTTGATTATTTTGAACTGCTCAATACAGAACTGTCAAAAGATCTTCATCAGTGGAAAGGTGGATAAAAAGAACGAAAATAGTATCACATCGTGAAAGAAAGTGATCAATTTTCAACTCTCATATACAAGTTGTACCAAGGATATAACCATATAAGCATTAAAAGTATAAGGAAAAAATTATTGAAGATCATCACTTCTAAAGCTCATGTTTGATTGGACATATGCCAGTTTAACATAAGGCAGACCTATGACCCTCGTTATTAACCGCTTGGCTCGACTGACTCGCCATTAATCCTTAGGTTGAGGATAAGTGGGAAGTGGGCACTTGAAACAATTACCGTAAGATAAAACATTAAAATATGCATTAATTTGTTTCATGTCTGCTTAAGAATAACTAATTTACTATTTCATTTAGAGTTGCAATCAGATGTGGAGAAAACAACATTTTCTAAACTGATTTAGTCATTTAGTATGTCTCATTATTAGAAGCATATGAGTTTGCATTATAACAATATTCATCACACATATACTTTTAATGAATTTATGCAATACGTGTCAAGGAGGCTATTTTATAGCCTCAACAACATTGGCCGAGCTCACTCACTAAGCTCAACAACAGAAGCCGAGCTCTCTCTTTAACCTCAACAACAGAAGCTGAGCCCCCTCCTTCACCTCAACAACAGAGGCCGAGGTTGTTTATTTAGCTCGGCTTATATCAATGAGGATTTAGATAAGATCTTCAAAGGGGTCATTATATACCTCCTAAAAAGTAGACGAGGCTCCTTCATAACCTCGTTTTTATGCACCGAGGTTACGTATCCACCTCACAAAAACTTGCCGAGCTTATTTATTCACCTCACATAAATATGCCGAGCTTATGCATTAACCTCATTTCTGTCTGCCGAGCTCTTCCTTCGACGGTTTTTTCGAACGAAGACTTAAAATTCTCATTCGATAATCACTTAAAGTGACCGATATACCCGTTCGTGTGTTGATTGATTGATCTTTTGATTAATTTCATCGATTTTAGGCTGTTTTCAATCAAAACAATTCGTTCGTCAGATTTAGGTTTCGATTCGGAAGAGAGAGTTTTGAGCTTTTTGCAATGTGTTCAGAAAAAATGAAAAGGACTTGGGGTAATTTAGGTGAAATTATCTTGTCAATAGTCATTCCGACATCTTGCCTCTAGCCTCACTCTATGTAAATTATATGGCACGCAAAAAAAAAGGAAATTTCGCGAGGTAACCCTGAGGTTTCGCGTAATTCGCGTGGTAAACAAGAGTTTCAGAAATTTCGCCTGATAACCCTGGAGTTTCGAAACTTTTTGCGTCGCGCCCAAAACTTTTGTTTTGGTTGAGAAATGGGAGTTTCAACTTTAATTGGGTGGTATTTTATAATATTAAAAAATTGGTAGGTTTTATTAGTAATTAAGTCATACTTCTTATCATCTTGGAACAATAGAACGAAGAACAGTAGAAGACATATCAAAGAGGAGTTGCGAACGCGAGGAAGAAGAGCAACCAGGTGAGACTCCGGCGACGTGTGCGGGCGGTGGCGGTGTTCCCGGCGACGTGTGCGGGCAGTGGCGGTGGCGGTGTCTCCGGTGACGTGTGCGGGCGGTGGCGGTGGCGGTGTATCCGATGACGACGGCTCCGGCCTGGGCGAAGGGAAGAATCAGACCGTGTGACTCGATCTTATCATTGTATATCCGGATTTTCCACATTTATTTTCATCAAATTTGTAGATTTCGATATGCTAATGCAGGATTTTCCACATCTTTTGTTTGAATTGTTCACATCTCATTTCTAAGTTATTGAAAATTTAGGGGTTAGGGTTTCAAAGTTTTGGGGACAGGTCGGAGCCGCTGCACACGTCGCTGGAGACACCTCCGCCGCCACCGGGACCGCCCGCACACGTCGTCGGAGTCTCACCTGATTCATCTTCTTCCTCGCGTCTGCAACTCCTCGTGCTCTTCTTCGTTCTTTGATCAGTGTTCTGCGTTCTCTTTTTGTTCCAAGTTGATAATTACTAATAAAACCCACCAATTTTTTAATATTATAAAATACCACCCTATTAAAATTGAAACTCCCATTTCTCAACCAAAACAAAAGTTTTGGGTGCGATGCAAAAAGTTTCGAAACCTCAGGGTTACCAGGCGAAATATCTGAAACTCGTGTTTACCACGCGAATTACGCGAAACCTCAGGGTTACCTCGCGAAATTTCCGGAAAAAAAAAAAAAAACCCTTCTGATAATGTTGATGTTGTAGTCGTAAAAAAACGTGTGTCATGCAAATTGCATAGCACGCGTTTTTTTTAGTATAGTTCACTAATCAAACTTGTAACTAGCTAGGTTAGAATCTAACCTAGCTGTTAGACGGGTTGGTGAAGGATGTGAGATATATATCGTAAAGTCGAGATAGTATCCTTTTTTTGTGACTGTTGATTTGGCGGTTGTTAGAAAGTTAAGGGCATACGATGAAATCCTTCGGAAAGAATTATTTCGCTTTTACGACTACAACAACAACATTATCAGAATATCCCGTTCCGAGTAGGATTTAGACCTTGGAGAGTCAAGATATATGCCTCTTTTTCAGACTAAGTCGAGAGGATGTTTCTGATTAACCCAATTAAAGACCAATATGTAACAATATAGATAAAATAGATAAAATAAATAAAAATAAAAATAAAGTGTTATGTGATAGGCAAGGTACTACTATAGCATGTTTTACTTTAGTCTCTTAAAATCATGTTTGCGTGCATATATTGGACTTGGGTAATTAAACAACGGTTAAATGATTTGTGGGTAGTACTCATAGGTCTTCAGTTCGAACTTCGAAATGATCGCTCTTTATTTACCAATTCAAGGGTAATTAAACCACGAGAATACAAAATATACAACTATACATGATACATCCGAAATGAATGAGTGGTAACAGTAACCATGCAACCGTACCGGCCAGAGAGTGAATAGAGACGGAGTTATAGCACCAAATACATTAGAGTTGATCCGATGTGTTTTGTTGTCCCAATCCAAAAACGCCCTTCTTGGATTTGAATTGACATGTTATCAAACTAACTAAAGAAGACCAATCATTGTCGACCTTCACATATTGCCAAGGAGAGGATGCCCGGCCCGCCCAATTTTTCACTTTATTCAAAATCAGTGATTTAAATTGGAACGTTGTTTCTATATATCTTATACCCTAACGGTACAGGATAAAATCATAAATAAGAAAAGATATCCTTGAATTTGTAAATAAAGAGCAGTTATATCCGAGTTCGAACTGGGGAAAAGATATCCTACTAAAACTAAAAGATCATAGAAATCTAATATAAAATTTGATTGATAGATTTTAATTAAGGATATATTTTTTTTTAATGGACATTTTATCAAGGGCATAAGATTAAAAAAAAACGGAAATTGAAAATGCTATATGAACTTATATGCACAGATGTAGGCTAGGGTTTATTAGAACTAAATGATGAGACTTAGCT
Organism: Persicaria maculosa; assembly: GCA_963922045.1. NCBI lineage: Eukaryota > Viridiplantae > Streptophyta > Magnoliopsida > Caryophyllales > Polygonaceae > Persicaria > Persicaria maculosa. Next base: position 41,721,822 of record OY998262.1, on the reverse strand, counting down.
TGTATCAAATAATTGCGCTTGACATGAAAAAAGTAACGAACGAATATTTGAGGTGTAAAAGATTTATTATCCGTTCATATGTTTTTTTTTATAAAAAAAAATACAAGTGTAAATTTTTTTGAATATATATACATATTCATCTATTGTTCACCATACCTCCTCTTCTTTTCCTTTTTTTAAGTTTCAAATTTATTTTGGTTTTAAAATTTCAACATGAATGGATCATGGATTATGGATTTGTTTATGTTATGTTAAATTCCGGTGAGTTATGTGACGTGGGGGCCACGCGTCTAAACGCACTATGTGCTAACCAAGTCAAACAACCCCTCAAGTACACCTTTTTCTTTGATACCACATTATATTTAGGTGGACCATATGACGTGGGGGAGCATACGTTTGAGGACATCATGCATGCGTTAACCAAGTCAAGCGCACAATACCAGTGAGATTCCAGTTTCATCATAAAACCAATCGACATTAGGATAAGTAACCCACCAACTTATATACAAGGTTTTGATGTTTTATATTATCAATGTGGGATGTGTATCATTTCACAACTTCCACATGTTATTTTTCAAATAAAATTGAATGGATTTATCATCTGTTTGTATTATTTTTCACAATTTTCGTAATAATCATTAACACGTGTTAAGTTGGGGGCTGGACAAACCTGTGAGGACTGGCTTTTTAGCCCGGTTCACTAGCTTTATAGCCCGGTTATGAATAGAACCGATCTATAAAGTCACAAATTTTAGCTCGGTTCTGAATAAAACCGAGTTATAAAGTCACTATGTAATTTTAAAACATGAGTTCTTTGTTTTTTAGCACGATTTTTAGGCTTGACCAAACTATAAAGTAATGTGTTATTTTAAAAATGGAGTTTTTAGTATGGTTTTTAGGTTGAACCGAGTTGTAAAGTCACCGTGTGATTGAGGTTTTTAGCACAGGTTTCAAATAAACCAAGCTATAAAGTAGTCCTCATGATTTTTACCACAATTTCAGGTTGTCACCGGAGTAAATCCATATATATATATATATATATATTTGTTTAACCTTTTCTTATATTTACGCTTATGAACAAGTAGGGACGATTAATTACACTACTTTGTGAAATTGCATATATTATTTTTCCATGCGTAAATTTCTTTTTTGTGCAAGGCTTTCTTCTATAATAAGTTCAAGTAAATTGTGTAAGTGGATAAATAAAATTACAAAAAAACGCTCTCAAACAAAAAACCCTAGCCGCCACCCATTCACCTTCCTCTTCAACCTTTGGCTCTTCCGGCAACCACTCAGCGGGCGCTTTTGGTGGCCCCTCCGACTGGCTTCCTGGCGTCCTCGTCCCACACCCAATGAGGTTATGTTGTGGTGCGGCGATGGTGTCGCTCAGGCAATCTGCTCCCTGTCGCCGCTCCTCGTCTGATGGGAGTCCGTTCCTTTTGCCTCCCGTCTTCTCCTATCCAACCTCCTCCACCGCCACCGCCGGTTTTGACCTCCCCCTTCTCTCTCTCCCTCTGTCCTGATTAGTCCCCCAACCCCTCCAACCAATTTGTGGCTCCACCTCAAAACTCAACCCACTCAACTCATAACCCTATTTACCCCTCCTATCTCCAGCGGCCATCGTCGCTGTCGGCTACTCTTTCCAATGGCCTAAGCGGTGGCGTCCCACCCCCGGCCTTCCTCCTCCTCAACGACGACCCAGGAGCTCCGGCATGTCAACCCATGTGCGCCGGCTTGCTCGAATCCAAAAAAAACTTGATACCCATGGATACCGACGGAGTTATGGCCTCGTCGGTCCCCCTCCTTCCTCCTCTAATCCATAGCGAACCCGCCAGGTTGCTCATCAGCCTAGAAACCCAAACTCACAAAACCAAAACACCCCGCTCCAATCGGCATTGTCAACATGCAAACCCAAATCTCAAATCTGATTTTATCCCTGGATCCACAAAATTGAATAACTCAAATCTGATTTTATCCCCCATCTCCCTCTTTTCTCAAATTTGATAAACCCTTTCATATTCAAAAACCCACAAAACTGGAAAACACAAAAAACCAGTCGAGGGTGCCCGATTTACGACTTCAGGGTCTAGATACGGCATTCCCACCACCTTAATTCATGACTTTGATTGTACAACTTCAGATCTCAAGTTTTTGAGCCCCGAGTCTTAACATGCAACATTATCGATCCAGATCTGCAACCATTACCACTTCCAAGCTACGGGAACAAACATCAAGAATCGACTCCTCCAATTATTGATCGGAAGAAACAAAGCTTTAAATTTTCTAGGCATTTTTAATTCTAAATTTGTGTAAATGTAATCTTAGAAATTTTTTGTTTTTTTTACTGGCGACCCTCTGCGTAGGGTCTTTCAAGTCATCTGTTGATGGCTTCAAGATCCTTTTGTCGATTTACTTCTTGCCTACTGTAAAAAAAAGTAAATTGTGTAAGTGACCCTAGAATGGCTTATATATATGTATTACATCATTTTTTACTTGACACCGTCTTCATATTTTCATTAAGAAAACCTAATTAAAATACCCCCACCTTTGGGAGTATGGTGTAAAAATATATCATCAATTTTTAAATGTAATAAAAATATCTCGATCTTTGAGGATAGTGGTAATATATTACCACGAGTTTTCTCACAGGTCAAAAATGCTGACAATGCAGCCTACGTGGATTTTTTTTATAATGCAACATGCATGGAAGCCTTTATACAAATTAACACTAAAATTGGGTTTCTTGAATGGTTTCCTTAGGAAAAAAAATAACTGACACCAAAATGACACCCGAAAAAAGAAATTGATTCAACCAAACAACTAATCCGGTCAAAATTGCCTCAAATTAACACAACACGACTATTCCTAACACCAAACCGACAACAACTACAACAACAAAGAGGGAAGAAAATAAAACTTACTCAGCCAATTCCGTGAACAAATCAATGTCACGAGGAAGAAGATGTGAAAGAGAAAACTCAAGATATGCGACCACAAGGGAGGAAGACTGTCATTGAAGAAAAACTATGAGCTGCATAGAAGACCTGAACGACAGTTCAAGAGGCGACCACAGAAGAAGATAGGAGGGAGGAAAAGACGTTGGGTATGAACTCGATCCAACTCTTTATTTTTTTCTTAAGGAAACTGTTCAAGAAAACCCTTTTATAAAAATCCACATAGGCTACCTTTTCAATATTTTTGACCTGTTATAAAACACGTGGTAATATATTACCATTACCCCCTCAATGGTCTGGGTATTTTTATTACACTTGAAAGTTGATGATATATTTTTACCATAACCCAAATGTGGAGTATTTTAATTAGTTTTCTTTTATTAATTAATTCAACAATTTTGTACTCCCTTCGTCTCATAATTTAAATCACGTTGACTTTTGACATTTTTTTTAATGAGTTAAAAACTTTATACGCTAAACCTTACTACCTTAGTTGATAAAAATGATATGCAGTAATCTGATACGGGGTTAGCCGTAGGATGGCCCGATCTTCGACAATCAATACTCTATTTTTTTTGTATGTTTTGTGTTTAGGGAAACAAAAGACACAACTTTTGATGTCGGAAACCAAAGCTCTGATGCCAATTTGATACGAGGTTAGCCGTAGGATGACCCGATCTTCGACAATCAAGACTCAAAGAGAAGAGCGGAAGCAAAAGACTCAAGAACACCAACACAATGACTCGATATTGACAAGAAGAGGAAAACACAACAAATCGATAACAATAACTTGGACTCGAAATCGACTAAAGAAACAGGAATTAGACTTGAAGCAAACAAGAACAATAAAGACATGAAATTGAAAGAACAAGACCGATAGAAGGGTGATTCGAACTAAGGTAGAACGAGATAAAGACCACAGGCCTCCTAAGAGGGTAGGAATCAAGTATCAACGACTACAAAGCCCGCCTCTACAACCTTACACAACCAAGCGGACAACTTGGAGGCACAAGGAAGGGACTTGTGATTACCAGGATCACCAAACTGTCGCGATGTTGATGAACTCAAATCAAACCAAGCAAGATCTATAACCAATTTGCAATCAATGAGCAACGCTTCGAATCGATTGACTTGCACTCTTGTGTTTCACACCAAAAGAGAGAAATTTCAATAAAATTAATGTCCATGTGTTCTACAATGGAAGAATCGGCCTCTTATAACCCTAAGGAGGTTGATTTCTAATAAAAATAAAAGGAATTAATTAAAATACCCCTAAATTACCTAAAATAACTTAAGTAAAGAAGGTCTCTAAAAATAGTACTAATAAAAAGAGTTCCAACACTTAGAATAAATCCCGTCTAAAACAATGACCGCTCAAATAATGTGATTTTCGGCCAAGCTCTGCCCTCGTTCCGACAAGGTATAGCACGATCCAATCCGATAAATACGGACTCCGAACGACTCATTTTACTGACACGTCGAAAAGCTGTCAAACTTCTGAACGAATCTTAAAAACATCAAAATTCCACCTTTGGTCATTTTCCCATAGTGGAGCATTCTTCTTCCTCTTGAGGATGACAACATTCTTACGAGCTCGAATCATATGTCCATCCCCAAATATAGATGTGTCCAAAGGTATCTTGGATGGTCTCGCATCATAATCAATGAGTAACGAATTCATAAACCCCTTCCCATTTTATTATGACATAAGTACACTTCTGAACCAAAAAAAAAAATACTTTATAAAATATTAATTTTTTATAATATACTTTTATTCTTATCACTAAATATAAAATTATAAAAAATTGAAGTCGTTAAAAAAGCGTTAAAAAGTTAAATAAATTAAATTATAAAACGATAGGTTACGGTAAATAAAGCACTTAGAGCATTCCCAAAAACTTCTCCATTTTGGAGAATTTTGGGCTTTTGGAGAATATTGGACTTTTTTTTGATCCAATAATTTTCCTAATCCATTATCCAAAATAAGGATCCATTAATAAAACAGTAGTCTCTTCCCTATCTATGCAGCAAACGGCAAAAAAAAATAAAAAATTGGAGACGCTTTCCCACGTTCTTGAACCTTGAAATTCTGAAAAAACTACTTGAGAGTGGTTGTTCACCCTAGAAAAAAGATACAAGTAGGTTCTGTTTCATCATCTCTCTCCCCCTTTTTTTTTCGGATGCTTGTCTGCTAGGGGTGGAAATGGGTCGAGTGATGGATGGGTGGACCCATTTTTTCACCTGATCCGTCACAAAAAAAATTTCACCCGACCCGCCGGGTGGGTCGGGTGGTTAATCGGGTGAAGGAATTAAAAAAAAAAGAGTCACAAGACCTACCTAAAAATCATTTATATTCAATAATTTTATAAACCATGTCAACGTATGAATCTTACTAAATTAATGAAATACTTATTCATACATTATATCCCTATCCTTAACTTACAAAATTAGTATTAGAAGTTTGATATCAAACTGAATGAGATGAATTTAACTCGGTTACTATACTCAATATAAAAAAATTGGTATAGAAAAACTACGTCTTTAGAAAACAAATTTATGCGTCATTTCTTTAATATCTTGATTTGATAATTTCTTTAATATCTTAATTTGCATTAAGAGGATTATTGTTACGATTCTCATGACAAATTGGGAAAATATGATTCGGTTAATCATGTATTAACGATTCTCATGACAAAGTCGTTGGAAAAAGCCAAATTGTGTACGCTCTATCGGTATATGCAAAACAAATAAAAGAAATTTTATTATTTTAAAAAGACATGGAGTTAAATAATGCAAGTTTTTTTAGACCTTTTTAACAAGAACACATGGAGGTAGAAAAGGAGAAATATGTTAGTCATGTTAAATTATACGTAGTATTATTTATATAGTAGCCTCTTTTTTTTTATAATAATCGGGTGGGCTAACGGGTGGTTAAGCGGGTCGGGTAATGGGTCGGGTGATGGGTGGAAAATATATCACCCATCACCCATTTCACCCGCCCCATCACCCGGATGTTTTCGGGTTTTCACCCTAATAATCGGGTCGGGTGGGTCGAGTGAGTCGGTCACCCACGGGTAATTTCCAGCCCTATTGTCCGCGGCTGTTCTATCTGTGTTAATTCAATTGCACTGTATAATTACCCAGGGTTCAATCATTCATTAAATAATATATTAGGTTAATTATTACGTCAAAAATAAAAAATTAGGTTAATTAATTGATCTTGGCCACTGTTGCGAATCGATGCGAATTGAATATTGTCCATTTGAAATTTAATTACATGGTGTACTTTTTTTTTTTTTTTTTTTTTGATCAGCATTTTTTTTTTTGGTTTATACTTCCTGCAATTGAATGTCAGTGGTGCATTTCCTCAAGCACTCCATGTAATTTATTATGGATTGAAATTAATTTAAAACTAAAAAATTAATTTACAATTCTTCAAAATAGAGAAACTATTAGAATTTGCACAAAAAAATTTTAGAGAAGATGAATTTTAATTCCTCATTTTGATGAAAATTTTGGGAAACTGTTGGGCATGCTCTTACATCAATAAAAAAATATCCCATTTTAACCAAAAACCTAAACGCTCTCTTTGAGCTTTAGCCGCCGACGCCGAGGCAGTTGGCTCTCTAGGGTTGTCGCCGCCACGCACACCCTTACCGCCTTACCGGTCATCACCTTCACCGACTACCCTCCTTCCGTCACCACTTCTTTGGCCAACTTCATTGGTCATCTCTTTCGCCTGCTCCGGCACCGCCTTTTCGACATTAAATGTCTCTTCCGCCTTCCACCAACACTTGGCTTCGCTGCCTTCGTCCTGTTCGCCGCATCGCCACCTCCGATCTAGGCTCCGCGGACGAGTTCGCTGCCTTGTGTTCTGCTTCAGTCACCTTCTTTCGGCAACTTTAATCACCTCTGGTTTGTCGAGGTCTACCGCTTTTAACCTCTTGGTTCGCCAAGACCCTCGTTTTCCCAGCCAATCTTCTGTGGTTGCTAGTTGCAACCCTTTTTCTCTTTTTTGGAAAAAAAAATTAACAAATTAAAAAAGAAGTTTTTCAGTTCGCTTTTTATTCGCTTTTTGTTCGTGTTAGCTTCTTTGTCTCATTTTTATCGCTTCTATTTTGGTTTATCGTTGTGGTAGGCTGCTCACGATCTAGTTATCGTCCTTAAGGGTTGGGATGAGTGCGTGGGAGATTTGTATGGGCAATGGTGTTTTTAGTATGTTTGATGGCAGTACTATTTACAAGATGTTTTTGTGTTTGCGGGTTTTGAGTGGTTGAGTAGGTTGTAGGGTTTGTTGAGAATGTATTAGGGTTCGTTATTGTGAGGATGGTAGTTGTGGTTGTACCAATACAAGGACCCTTGGTTTGGTCTTGCTTTTTGTACTCCTGGCTTTATAGCATTATCTCTAAATTTACCTTTTTAAGCAATGGTTTGGGTTTGTGGGTTGGTGTACAGTGTTGTTTGACGAAACTGGGCAATAAGGTTCCCACTTATGGTGTGACCCAAGGGTCGATCTCCAGGGACCAAGCACCTCATCCACGGACTTCCCTGACCCGCTCCGACAATGTCGGCGCGACCCAACCTGTGTCGTGGACGGCGCGTATCTCGCGGAGTCTCCCTTTAGGTCCCCTTTTATGGAGTTTCGCCGACATTTTTGAGGAAGGGTTCTTTACCTGCCGCGGATTGTAGTCTCAGTCGTAGTTGTCGCGGCCACGAGTTCCTCTTTCGCGACTTAAGGCTTCCGGCAATCAGCTTTCTTCTAGACGTGGTACTTATGTTTGTCCCCCGCGGAGCGATGTGAAGCTCCCTGGTTCCCTTACAATAGCTTCGAAGCTTCTAATCTTCTTCGGTCCATTTTATTTTTATTTCTCTCTTTTGCCAAAAAACCCTCCCACTTACTGTTTGGATCACCCTTTTTATAGTGATTTGGGGTGTGCCTCTGGCCTTGACACTTGTCGTTTTTGGGTTAACACGTGTTCCTCCCGTGGATTGTGGGCATGTAAGACATGTGCCCCTCCCTTTCTTATCCGCGGTTAGATTTGGTATATTCTTTGTTCGCGGGTTTAGCCTTGAGGATGAGAAGTCGGCTAATCTCGGCCGCATGCAGGAAATTAAGGGAATATTTCCTCCGGCTATTTTTCCTTTTTTCTCATTTTCTTTGGATATTTCCAACTGATTTCATCACTATTCTCGTTGTTTTGCAGGTTTCTTGTGAGCGGTGGGTGATTTGGCATGTTCGATGACGTCGTGGACGTGCGATCAACATCTGATGGCTCGTTTGAGTCCACAATCTGAGGTGTCCGCTAGTGTTTCCCAAAGTTCTCTGTGTGCGTTGTCTCTCTGTTCGATTGATTCGTTCGTTTTTTGGCTTATGATTTTTAGTGTAGGATGGCTTGTACGTTTTATTTATATCATTTGCTTCTGTAATTTCCTCTCTGTCACTTGCTTCAATTATTTGCTTCTGTAATTTACTTTCGTTGTACATGATGGTTAGTCCATCTACCGGTCTCTCGGTTTCGTTAGGCTTGTCTAGTGAACCAAATTCTTATCTTGCTTAAAAAAATGTAAGGGAAACACTATCCATAAATAAATAAAGGGAAATTTTGTCTGGTAACCCTCAGGTTAGGGCTATTTCGCGTGGTAAACCTGACTTTCTAATATTTCGTCTGGTAACCCTAGGCTTTTAAAAGTTTTTGCCATGTGCCCATTCTCATAGGTGTGTGTAAAAAAATTTACTTTTTTACAACTTTTGGGTCAAAATAAAAAGAAAAACAAATAGTTGGGGAATGTTTTACAAATTCTTTTAAAGCCCTTATATATGATGTACTGTTCAATCTTCTTCCTCGTATTATTTGGTACCTCCTTTTCAATTAGGTTCCCGCTGCCGCATTCTTGGTAAATTTCACAAACTTTCTTAGTCACAAACCACACTTTCTTAGTCACAAACCACACCAGATCCAAAAATCGCAGATAAGAGGTTTAAAAGAAATCGAAAACATCTAGCAAGGGATATCGAGAAGATGAGGAAAGACGAGCGAGATTCGGAGAAGTCAAACGCCAGATCTGAAATGGAGGTGTTGAGGAAGAAGATTGAACAGTACATAGATCTAAGGGTTTTAAAAGTATTTGTAAAACATTCCCCAACTATTTGTTTTTCTTTTTATTGTGCCCCAAAAGTTGAAAAAAGTAAATTTTTTTACACACTCATATGAGAATGGGCACATGGCAAAAACTTTTAAAAATCTAGGGTTTCCAAGCGAAATATTAAAAGTCGTGTTTACCACGCGAAATAGCCCTAACTTGAGGGTTACCGGGCAAAATTTCTCATAAATAAATCTAGACTTAAGTGTGTCTACGTTCATGGCGGTGGTGTCTAGCTAAGTGTCTATGTTCATAGTCAAAAAAAATGCAAGGGAAACACTAGAACATACCATCATCATCTATTCCTTAATTAATTAGTCTATGTATTGCCTATTAAAGACGTATACTATTGGAACTAAATTGATTATCAATTCAATTGATTACTAATATCATTACTTCGGTATAATATAATATTTTTTTTATAATTTAATACTTATTAATAATAAATATTAATTGATTAAAATATTAATAAAAAAAAGTTATATTTTGATATAGTTTAGAACTAATAAAAATATATGCTACTACAACGGATTATATACGAATTTTAGTGATATCTTCAACCCATTACAAATTACATACAAACTCGAAATCTGCAATAATTGGAATGTACCACACTAGAGATTGATAAAGCTTCATCTAAAAATATTTAGAGAAATGATAAAAAAATAACACTAATCAATATTAATATAAACTTTCGAAATAATTTAAAGATGTACAAACTATTAGTCTATTACACATTGAGTTCTCATTTGGTTGAACACGAAAGTCCAATTATCAAGAATTCAATTCATGTGAATTAAGGTCCCGTCAATTGTACTTCCGGTTAATGGAAAAAAAATATCCACCCCTTATACTTATTATTTTAGAAGCAGGCTTTTTGTAAAAGAATGAGTCACGTGTTCTCTTTGAGCAAAATTAAAAACAAAAACTTTCAACCTTCTCTTCCCCACGTTCTCCCTGCAAGAACTGCTCCCATCTCTCATCTCCTCCTCGCACCGACGATACTTCCTCTCTTCCCAAACAAAAAATTTCAACCCCCCACCTGATGGTTTATAATTATTCTTCCTCTTTAACTCATTGAGTATTTTGGATTTTTGGGGCTTGAATTAGGTTTTGGATTGTTGGGGCTTGAATTGGAAATTGATATGGTCAATTACGCTGCGAGGAAGAGAAGCTGCAAGAGAAGCCACGAGGAAGAGAAGCTGTACTTCAGGGTGTTGATCGGTCGACGTCGGGGCAGATGACGGTGGCGATGGTGGGAGGCGGCTCAGCCGCCTGGCGACTAGGCAACTTGGTACTATCCTTCTTTCCTCTTTCTTCCTTATGGCTTCAATTGATTGAGTATACAATTATATAGTCTAAACAAACAAAGTGATGAACAGAAGGTTAGACAATACTTGCAGACAAGGGAGATCTGAACAACAAATTCTCACAGAGCCAATAAAGGCGGCTCGGGACTAGGACGATTGATGAACAAAAGGTTAGACAATGACGTTGATGGCGAGTAAAGACTTAGAGACGATGCTGGAACTTCATAAGTAAGTGTATTATATATTTTAAGCTATAGAAATTAGGTTTTGGGTGATTGAATTTGGGAATTCACAAGTATGTGCTCAATTCAAAAAATCAATTTTTTTTTAAAATCAGGGATTTCAGGCAAGAAGTTAGGGTTTTGTTTTTTAGTTTGCAGGTTGGGGAAACATGATGATAGTAAATTCAGTGAGGGTTAAACTGATGAGCAAAAGTTCTTTCACGGCTGGAGGGAGGTACCCTCTCTAAGGTATGTATTTGATATTTCAAAGTTCATATCTTTAGTACCACGGATGGCGGGAGGTAGTCACAAATTCACAATAGATTGGAAAGTTATAAAATAAACTTTAAAACACCAAAGTTGTTGGACACTCTGAAACCTTGCTCGATCCAAGGGGCAGAATAAGGTAATCTTCTTCCTAACTCTACATCTATTTAATTTATTTGTATTTACAATTGGGTATTAGTTGGTTTTGTTGATTCTTTATTTCTCTGCCGCTTTTAGTTCAATTGAAGGGCTTTTACTCCAGTTTGATTTATAGGTTTGATTATCATAGGAAAGGCCTTATGTAGTTATGTTGCTCTGAATAGAAGGAGAATGCTTCAAAGAGTTTGCAGGAGTTGATGCCTTGAGAAAAATTTCCAGGGATATAATTATGTTGATCCATCAAAAAAATTGATTCTTGATAGAGAGCTATAATGACTTATGAGATGCTCACTTTGTTTGTTGGGGAAAGGGATCACTGCTGCTCTTGTGAATGAACTTGTGAGTTGTGGTTCCTATAAGCTTTCTTTATCCTTCCATTTATAACTGTTGAATATTACCCAGATTAATCGAAGTAGAACGTACTTGCTACTGATTTTGATTGCTGAGAAACAAAAAAAAAACTAATCTTATTGTTTTGGAAGGCAAAAAAAGGTTGGAAATTTAGTAAATCATGTTGTTGTATACATAATTTGCATTCATTGTCTTTTTCTTTCATTCTGTAGATTGATTGAAGATGATTAACCCAAAATGCATAAAGCAAGCCATACTAATACAATGTCTATGTTGAGTTGTGTTGGTTGATTGTTGTTCTTATAACCATACTTATTTCATGGCGTAACTGTTAGATCTGTTTAACACATGCCATTGCTTTTGTTATGGCCATATTTTTTTTCATGCCCGTGTTGTGAAATATGCTGAGTAAAAGTCTTTAGTTTGTTGTGAAGGACGGAATTGTTATGGATCATGTGTATTTGTAATTCAATGTAGCTTGCATCTTAATTAACATAGTTTCATATAGTTTGGGAGTTTGATATAGTTTGGGTCGAGTTGTTATTTTTCATTACTGTTGTTATGACCATACTTTGTTTCATGGCGTTGCTGTTAAATCTATTGAACACATGCATTTATTATTTTCCAACAGTGATTGTGTGTTTTATGGTACATATTTAGATATTGTTTTAGTCCACTGAATTTGGAAGCTAATATTTCGTTTTTGTTATATACTATGCAGTAATTTATACAATAGAGTTCCAGAAACGTGGCTTACCACATGCTCATATTGTATTGTTTCTCCACCCTGACGATAAGTTATCAACGGTTGACGATATCGATCGCACTATTACTGCTGAGTTACCTGATCCTTTGGCTGACCCGGAGTTGTTTGCGGTTGTTCGGGATCGAATGATGCATGGCCCTTGTGGTACGGCTAAACCCAATTCGCGTTGCATGAAAGCTGGAAATGTGGTAAATTCTTTCCTAAGAAGTATGTCTCGTCTACACATTTTGATTCGGATGGATTCCCGCATTATAGAAGGCGAGATGATGGCATTGTTGTGGAGAAAAATGGAGTCTTTCTTGATAATAGATATGTTGTGCCTTATAACTGAGATCTTTTGATACTATATAGGGCCCACATTAATGTTGAAGCATGCAATCAGACAAGATCGATTAAATATTTGTTCAAATATATCAACAAAAGGGCCTGATAGGATCACTACGGGATTTTATCGACCGCGTAATAGAGATGAAAATGTGGATGAGATCAAAAAGTTTTATGATTGTAGGTATGTTTCTCCATGTGAGGCGGTATGGCGGCTCTTTAGGTTTGTTATTCATTACCGAACACCATCGGTTGAGAGGTTAACGTTTCACTTGCCTGGTGAACATAGTGTTGTATTTGAGGATCATGGTGCAGATAATATTGGAACGAAATGGAAGTAGCCTTCGTCGATTTTCTTCGATGTCATTTCCTAAGGAGTCTATGGTTGGTGAGTGCAACAACAAATTGATACAAGAGGAACGTAATTACGATCGAGCGCGGTTGGCTGCAGATCACTCTCAGCTTGTATCCATAATGACGGTGGAGCAACGAATTGTATATGACAAGATCTTATCCGTTGTGCAGAACAACACCGGTGGTGTTTTCTTTTTATATGGATACGGTGGCACGGGAAAGACGTTTGTATGGAGAGCATTGTGTTCCGCGTTGCGTTCCCAAGGTGAAATCGTTATTGTTGTTGCATCAAGTGGCATTGCTTCATTATTAATTCCTGGTGGCCGTACTGCACATTCACGATTTGCTATTCTGTTGAATATTACCGAGGATTCGACATGTGGAATTAAAGCCGGTAGTCAATTGGCTGAATTATTGCAAGTCGCGAAGCTCATTATTTGGGATGAAGCGCCTATGACAAAGAAATACTGTTTTGAAGCCGTTGATCGTTCATTGCATGACGTGCTTCAATCGTCTAATCCGCTTAGTATGGAGCGCCCATTTGGAGGCAAAGTGATTGTGTTTGGTGGTGATTTTAGGCAGATATTGCCTGTTGTTTCTCGGGGAACAAGGCACGATATTGTTGGTGCCACAATAAACTCTTCATACCTATGGGAGCATTGTCAGGTTAGTACGTCGTTATTCTTTTAGAGCTGAATTATTTTATAATGAGTTATCATATTTAGCAATATCTGACTAAAGTTCATTATTTAAATATACTCCGCAAAATATATTATTATGGCCATATTTTCTTTCATGGCATGCCAGTTAGGCGTGGCCACGGGTCGGACCCGCCGGGTCGACGGGTTCGACCCGCCGGGTCAAGGGTCAGGGTTGGCCGACCCGAACCCTAACCCGTAAATCTCACGGGTTGACGGGTTCGGGTCGACCCGTTGACCCGGCGGGTTACATTATTTTAAAAAAAAAATCTTTTTTTTTTTTAAAAATGACTATTAAAATAAATAAATAAATAATATGTAAAGATTTTCTCTTCACAACACATTTTATCACTTTGATATGAAGTGTTAAAAATGTAGGAAGATTATATCTCCATATTAATTCTTTCATCCACAAAAATTTCATTGTGTGATGTAAGAGAAAAAAATATGAGAATATATTTCTCAAACTTCATTTCCAACTTAGTTTCTAATGTAGGAAATGTAGGAAACAAGTGAAGTGGAAGAAATGTGGTAGTATGATACATATATATAGCCCCATGCCTTCTCATTCTAACTCCATATTTTCGATGTGGGACAAAGCCTTTGTCCCACATTGGAAATGAGGAGAATGAAGGAAGGCTTCCAAGTCTATAAAAGGAGAAGGATGGGGTTTATTTGTCTTACATTGCACATTGCATATTAGTTTATGTATTATTGTGAGTTATTTTAACAATAACTTACATAATTTACATAATATTATAAATTTATTTTATTAAAAATAAATTTTTCAAAAAAAAAATATTTTTAAAAAGCGGGTTGACCCGGCGGGTCGACCCGCCGGGTCACGGGTCACGGATTCCCCGACCCTAACCCTAACCCGCTACCCGTCCCCACCCGCCAACCCGTCAACCCGGACCCGACGGGTCAACAACCCGGCGGGTCACGGGTTGACCCGTAACCCGTGGCCACGCCTAATACCAGTGAAGTGTGCTGGACAAACTTGGTATTTCTTTTATCTATGATGTTTTTCACTTGTGTATGTCTAACTTAGCTTTTCTCTCCGTATTTTATAATATGTATTAATATATGTAAAATATGGTACAAACTGTGGTTTCCTATCTTTGACACATATAAGTGTTGCTATTTTTATGATTATGTGGCTTGAAAATGATCAATTTGTTACTGTTAGTTTAGTTGATTTGGTGTAATTGGTGCCCTTTCATCATTATATTTCAATATGTAATTATATTTCAATACGCAATATGACTTGTGCCTGATTAACATAACGTTATAAGTGCTCACATTATCGAGGAATATGAGACTGGCAAATAGTTGTTCAAGTGCTGATCATAGTGAACTCAAAAAGTTTGCAGACTGGATTCTAGATATTGAGGATGGTAATATAGGTGACAGTGATGAAGGAGATGCAACAATACAAATTCCTCCTTATTTATTGTTGAATGTCATCAATGATCCTATTTCTACTATTGTTCATGCAACATATCATCAACTTCTTCAGAATTTGAACAATCCGCCATATTTTAAGGAGAGAGCCATTCTAGCACCAACGCATGTGATCGTTGATGATGTTAATGAGTATATGCTTCATTTGATGCCTGGGGAGGAGAAAATTTATTTGAGTGCTGATGGCATATGTAGATCTGATGCACGTGCAGGATTTAATGCCTCCGTATATTCATCTGACTATTTGCATAGCATTCGCTCTTCCGGACTTTCTAATCATGTGTTGAAGCTGAAGGTTGGTGTACCGATAATGTTGCTTCACAATATAGACCAATCTTCCGGTTTGTGTAATGGAACCAAATTGATGATCACGCGTTTGGGAACGAGAATAATAGAAGCACAGATCATTAGTGGTCGAAATATTGGGGAGAAAGTTGCCATTCCCCGGATGGTGCTCAGCCTTTCCGATTCAACACTTCCTTTCAAGTTTCAGCGTAGACAGTTTCCGATTATCCTTTCATTTGGGATGCCTATAAATAAAAGTCAAGGTCAATCCCTATCGCATGTGGGGTTGTATCTTCCGAAGCCCGTATTCACTCATGGTCAACTGTATGTTGCCTTATCTAGAGTCACAAGCATTCAAGGGTTAAAGGTCTTACTTATAGACAAATATGGGAAGAGTGTGATGGAAACAAAGAATGTTGTCTACAAAGAAGTTCTACAAAACATATGATCCTTCCTTACTTATATGGTAAGTGTTTATATAAAAGTGTTTATTTGATATTTTTCTTCCTTCTTGTGTGTGCATATATAGAATGTGCAGTATATATTAGCATTTGAATACGCTTTGTGTTTGGCAGGACTTTCCGACTTCACTTGTGTGAGATATTGTTTTTGCAGTCATACTTAGTGCAGAATGGTGCATCTGGGTATGTCAAATGTCATTGTGATTTGTTACCGTAACACCACGTTTGTAACTTAACATATATACTATGGGACTTTTGTTTATATATATGTGCATTACGTGTTATGAGATATTGGGTGTAATAAACTCATCGTTCTGTACGTTTAATGATATAATTTTCATTTGTCCTCTTATCAATTATGAGACTTTTGTTTTTGATTGTAAATGTTATTGTATTATAAGAGGGGTTGTAATTGATAGCAGGACAACAATTCAAATCAAATAAAATATATTCATAGTATGTGGGAATACTAAAGCGGTAAATTTCAATACAAATACTCACCCGTACAAGGTACGGGAAAAGTACTAGTTTAGTTAGATTTTAACTGATAAGAAATTCAAATGGTAGAAGTGGTAATTTTGTACACAAAAGGGTGTAAGTTCAACTTACCTAATTTCTTTAGGTAAGTGAAATTCCCCATTTCATAGGAATTGAAATTCCTGATAATTCAAGTTCTTGAGATAATTTAAGTTCTTGAGATGTCTGTTGTCATCTTGGATTTTGAATTATTTTCTTTTTAAAAAGAAAAACGAAAAGAAAAAGAATGAGGGGTAACATTAACCAACCGTACCGACGGCCAGAGATTGAATTGAGACGGACTTATAGCACCAAATACATTAGAGTTCATCCGATGTGTTTTGCTGTCCCAATCCAAAAACGCCCTAGGTTTTGGCATGTTACCAAACTAACTAAAGGAAGACCAATCATTGTCGACCTTCACTATCTCGCCAATTAAGGGAGAGGCTGCCCTGCCCAATTTGTCACTTTATTCAAAATCATTGATTTACGGCACCTCAAACCCTGCACATCGAAATTGACGTGCAGGGTTAAAATGTGTTAATTAATTTTTTAAAAGTGCTAATTAGTGAGAAAGGGTTACACGTTGAAAAGGACGTGCATTTCTAATGAAAGATTTGCGTTGTATCTAACAACACCCTTGATTTAAATTGGAAATGTTATATGAACGAGTTGAGAGGCAATATGATCTTAGGATTATTTGAACTAAATTTGAACTAAATGGAGACACTTGTATTAAATAATTGCGCTTAACATGAAAAAAAAACCGAACGAATCCTTGATCTATTCAATATATGTAATAGATTTATTATCCGTACATTCACATGTTTTTTTTTAAAAAAACAAGTTTAAATTTTTTACTATATTATGCTTCTTCTTCTTCCTTTTTTTTTTAAAGTTTCAACTTTAGTTTGGTTTTAAAATTTCAACATGAACAGATCATGGATCTATTTGTACACTTGATGACATAATGCCTTAAGGCCGATCAACCCATTAAACCAGAAATCCGGACTGCACCGCTTTGATACTACGTACGTTAGATTCAAGTGGGTCATATGACATGGGGGGTCACACGTCTGAACACATCATGCGCTAACCAAGCCGAGCATACAAGACCAGTGAGGTTCCAGTTCCATTCTAAAACCAATTGACATTAGGATGAGTAATTAACTCACCAACTTATATGCAAGACTTTGATTTTTTATATTATCAATGTGGGACGTGTATCATTTCACATCTTCCACATGCTATTTTTCAAATAAAACTGAACGGATTTATCATCTATTTGTATTATTTTAAAAAAAATTCGTAATAATTATTGAACACGTGTTAAATTAGGGGACAAACGAATCATAGATCTATTCCTTATATATATATGTCTTACAACATTTGTTACTTGACAACGTCTTCATATTTTTATTAATTGACTCAACAATCGGTACTTCTTTCGTCTCATAATTTAAGTCATATTGACTTTTGACATATTTTTTAATGAGTTAAAAACTTTATAAGTTAAACCTTACTAGCTTAGTTAATAAGAATAACATGTAGTAATCAATAAGTGATGAATTCATAAACCCCTTCCCCTATTGTAACGACATAAGTACACTTATTGTAGAAGGATGTAATGGGCTCGGGCTTTCAGCCCACAAAGCTATTAGGACTGATGATTAGGTTAGCTCGGGTGGTTAGTTAGCTTAAGATATTTTGTTTAGAGTTCGTTACAGCTTAGTTGCTAGTTGTAGATGCTCTATAAATTGTAGTCTCCAAACTCTCTTTCCTCACGATTATAATAACATTGAGAAAATTTCCAAATTACTCTCCAGAGTCTGCATGGTATCAGAGCCATTGATGTTTGAGATATGAGATTTGCGAAAATCAGTTGGTTCACAGATTTCGGTTTGATCTTGTGTGACGCTTGAAGTTGAGGTTGTTCGCTACCTGGATCTGCAATTATGGAACAAACGAACGAGAGACGAGATCATGATCTTCAAATTGGTGACAAGAACCGACTTGGAGAAATATAATTATGAGTCAAGGAGATGAGATTTACAATCCTCTGTTTCTCTTAGGATCTGATCATCCTAGGATGCAATTGGTGGCGATGAAGTTCAATGGATCCAACTTCTCCTGGAGCCATGGGATTCGCATGGCCCTAGGGGCAAAGATGAAACTGGGATTCATCACATGTGCGTGTATGAAACCACGTACTTGATGATGTTGATGAACTTGAAAAATGGACTAGGGCAAATTATATGGTTATGTGTTGGATGATTAATTCCATGACACTTGAGGTAGCCGAAAATTTCATGTATGTTGAATCTGCTAAGGAACTTTGGTATGAGATTTCTGAACGTTTTTCGAAATCTAATTCACAATTGATCTATCAATTGCGTCGCAAGCTGAGTAACATTAGGTAGGAAAATGCTAATGTCGCTACCTATTTTGGCAAACTAAAGAAGATCTGGGATGAATTGGTGATTCTTGAAGGGGTGATTAATTGCGAATGTGGAGCACTCACTCAGTTCAGGTGTACTATAATCAAGAGAATGCTTGATAGAGAGGCTAAGGCTAAGCTAATGCGGTTTCTCATGGGCTTGGCTGATGCCTTTGAGTGTTATCCATGGATCCTTTGCCGAGTGTTAATAAAGCTTTTCATATGGTTCTTCAGATAGAGAGACAAAAAGAGATCACTGCAGGAATGAATGCTATGCTAGAGTCTAGTGCTATGAGTGTGAATAGAGGGTTTCAGCAGCGACAAGGTGAGATGTCTAAGTATGAACTGGATGAGAGAGAGAGAGAGAGAGACGCATGAAGTATGATATGAAGTGTACCTACTGTAGAGCAAAGGAACATCTGAAGGAGGAGTGCTTTAAACTCATAGGTTATCCAAATTGGTATATGAGACCTAGGGATGGAGAGAAAGACAAACCTGCTCAAGGGATGAATTTTATTGCTCAGTTTGAAGAGATGGCTAGCAAGGATAATCCTCTTGATTGTGAGTCCACCAATTGAAAGGTAAGTCTTGAGATTATTGCTACAGTTTATCAAGAAGTGATGCGGATGATTAAGGCAAATGTACTATGGACTACAATGACAATGATATGAACCAAGCAGTTGTTCTAGAGTATTTACATTATTGTCATTTACTTTAAGTACTCGGTTCTTCACTACGCATTATGTCTGTACTAATTGAACCAATTAAATTGATAATCGGTAACTAATATAATTGCTTGGGTATAATTTAATACTTATTAATAATAAATATTATGGTTCGTTTGGTTGGAAGTTCAAAATTGCAGGAAATAAGAGTCAATATATGTGTTTGGTATGTTTTTTTAAACTGGAAAAACTCAGGAATTTCAATTCCCATAAAAGGGTAAAATTTAACTTACCATGAAGTGGGTAAGTAAGATCTACTTCCTCCATTCTCCATTTTCAAATCTCTTATAAATTAATTTATTTTTTTATAAACAAAATCTCCAATTTGCCCATATAGATATTGATTTTAAACAAAAAGCAAAAGATTATAAGAGTAATTTTGAATAAATTACTATGAAAATTCATGTTTAACCAAACAAAACACATGAATTAAATTTATGGGAAATTATTACAACCAAACGTATTTTTACATATTTTATGAAGTAGAATTCATGGGACTTACATATCCTGTGAAGTTACTTCATGAGAAGTCCACTTTTCACATTTAACCAAACGAGGCCATAATTGATCAAAATATTAATAAAAGAGTAATATATTGATATAGTTTAGAACTAATTAAAATATATGCTACAAAAAACGGAGTATATACAATTTTAGTGATTTTTCAACTCATTACAAATTACATACAATCTCGAAATCTGCAATAATTGGAATGTACCACACTCTAGTGATTGATAAAGATTCATCTAAAAATATTTAGAGAAATGACCAAAAATACCATTTTTCCAAAATAGTGTATACGCACTATATAATTTTCAAAATTCTTACCCCATCCGTCTCAAAATTTAAGTCGTTTTAAGATTTTCTTACAAGTTTTAATAAAAACATTCACCCGTCAATTAATATCATCATTGTATTAACTTTTTCATAAATTTTATTGTTTTTTAATATTAACTATATTTTTTAACCAATCAAAACTCTTAAAAAAATTAACAACACACAAATCGATACAAATCATTACTATTTTTTACCGAGAAAATCTAAAATAACATCTATTTTAATAGAAGAATAAAGATCTAAAATGATCCAAATTTCCAAAAAGATGGAGTATTGTAATTTTATTTTTTATACTGAGTATCATTTTTCCAAAATATTTATAACAATTTTTCTAAATTGAGCAGCTTGAGAATTTGTAGTTATCACATCCACATTGGTAGATGGTGGTACCCTCTGGTGCCCCATCTGCCATGCCCAGCTGCTCTCCTTAAGGGCCAACCCATCCCCTACGTGCCACCCCACGCCCTTCCCTAAGAGCCATCCCTCCCTTTCAATCCTAGCCGTCCATCTTATCCTCCCTCCTCCCCAACCACCGTCGGATATCCGTCCTCTCATTTCTCCCCACGGGCATATCCCTTTTCCTTAATTCCCCTCCCTAAATCTATATTGTATATTGTGATAATTAAATCCCATTTTAATTCACAATTAACACTGTTTTTTCTTCCCCCTTATCCGAATATTCTCCTTTAAATCCTCTCTTTTCTCTCTCCCTTATAAGAACTCATCCTCCCTCCTCTCACATTCAAAGCGCTTCAAACTGTTTTCCTCTTCTTTCAATCAATGGCGATGTATGTCAGGTCCAGGAGATTGACCGAGCCTTTCAACGAGAAGGTCAGGGAGAGGATCTTTGGCTTCGGATCCCGCATCAGCAATGCCGGCAGCACCAGCGGTAGCGAGCACGACGCTTGCACCGATCTCGCCTCTTCTTCCTCCTTATCATCAACCTCCTCGACTTGTTCTGCTTCTCCGTGCCTCTCGTACCTCGTCCAGAACTTTCTAGAAAACGCCGACGGCGTTGAGTCCTCCGGTGCCGGAGATCCGTCTTCGGCGAGAGATGCCGCCGATTCGGAGGACGAGTACATCGCCTCCGATCCGACGGTCTTGATTCGTGATAAGATCAATCCGATTGTACGAAGTAATGAAGATAGGTTCCGTACCGATTTGCTCGTGCACGTTTCCCAAGCGGTGGAGGCGTTCGCTCTCTTCAGGGAGAATCACTCGGTGTTTAACCGCAACGTGATGGCTTATCTCCGCCAGATCGGGTATAATGCCGGAGTCTGCAAGACGAAGTGGCAGGCCACTCCTGGCGGCGGCCTCGCTGCCGGAAGCTACGAGTTTATCGATGTTGTACGATCATCGCCGTCACGTGATGCCTTTTCTCAAGATCCAGACTCCAGATACATAATCGATCTCGACTTCTTCGATCAGTTCGAGATCGCGAGGGCGACGGAGTGCTACCAGCGGTTGCTCGGCGCGTTGCCGAGAGTGTTCGTAGGGAAGTGCGACGATCTGAAGAGGATCGTTAGACTGATGGCCGATGAGACGCGGCGGTCGATGAAGATGAACGGGATGAGCCTCTCGCCTTGGAGGAAAAACCGTTACATGCAAGCGAAGTGGCTCGGTCCGTACCGCAGGACGGTGAACCAGCTAGCTATGTCCTCCACCGCCTCTCACCAAGCGGCGATGAGCGGATCGGCGGTGAAATGCAGATCAGTTGGATTCTTCACATCCGCCGTGATCGCTCCGCCGACGACGCGTACGAGATAAGATAATTTAATCGGGGAAAGAGGAGTCAGATTTGAATAATCAGAAATAGATTTTGTTAGATAAATGAAAACGTGAGTTGTTAAATATGGCCTTGTCGCTTTGTATTTTTTAATTTTAATTTTATATACTATCATAAAATAAAATAGATTTGTTTGGAGCTCTATTTTCTTTGGATGCGGAGAAAGGACATCGTTTATGGTCGAAGTAGGCGGCGTTCGACGGTGTTGTTGGTGATTGGTGGCAGTGGTGGTGGTGGTGATGCGGCGGAGAGAGTTATGTTAGTCATTGGGGGCTTGAATCACGTGGGATGCAGATGTAGCTTTCAATCGGTAGGGTCGCGATATCAGCCGAACAAGTGTCATATTTCAATCAACGGAGGTGTAAGATTTTAAAGTATGTGGATAAGGGGTATTATATTAATAATATGGGAAATGGGAATATGTTCAGTAAAAAAAAATGTAGATAATGTTAGTATTAATATAATACTACAAAGATTATATAATGAGAGAGAGAGAGAGAGAGAGAGAGAAAATGAGAAATAAAAGAGTTGGGGTGGGGTTGTGCAGGTGTCAGGAGGTGACATGGATGTGGATAAAGGCATTAAAGAAATTACTAGGTGAATGGAAAGAGAAAGGGAAAGGTGGGACCCTACAGGGAGACAAGTGTCTTATTGTGAGAGAAGGTTAAGTTGGCAAGAATTCAAACTACGTGTGCGTTTGATATGTAAATAAAAAAGTTTATGAATTTTAATTATTGGATTTTTTTTTGTTACGGTAGACAAAAATTAGGTGGTTCCTATCGGAGGAGGATACCACCCTGATCATCCTTTCGGATGATATTACATAATTCCATATTAAAAGGGATGTTTGAAATAGTACAAATGTATGTAAATCTAGCTATGAAATCTGTAACTATGAAGCAGTGTTTGAATTCAATGCTTTCAAATTCCATTTGCAATTTCTTGATAAGCTCGAATTGCTGCAATATCTCCCATCTGGTCTTGGTACTGTCATTAAGGGTCTTCACCACCTTCAAGCAGCCCCCTTCAATTATGACTCATCTTAATATTCTAGATAAGGCCAGTTTTACACCTGCACAAAAGTCATATGCTTCTATTTGGATAGCGGATCCACTGTCAATCTGTTGTTGAAAAATATCAAGCACACGTCCTTCACATTCCCTAAGAATCCCACCCACTTGGCAAATGCTCATGGGTTTAGCTGAGCCATCTACATTAATTTTATAGGTGGCCCTTGCGGCTATTTCCACTTTACATTCGATCTCCGACTTCCTCCTTTTCTGTTTTTTTTCAGGGGGGTAGTTGTTGAGGCATACCGCCATTTTGTAATTGTTGTGAGTATTCTTATGGCTACTTGTAAGGTTGGATCAAGTTTTTTATTTTTTAAAGATTGTGTTATTTCTAACTTCCGAAATTGCTTGCCAAATAAAACAAAGTTCTTCAAAGCTGGTTGTGCTGACTTCCATTTGGAGGACATCCTCTATTATTGTATTAGGATCGATGCTTAATATTATAGATTTGTTCGTTAATTATTTGTTCATTATTAGATATGACACCCTTAGTGAAAGGGCAATGGAGAAGAAGATGATTATTGTCTTCATCCTCCTCATTACAGAGGCAACACTGGACTGGGACTCTGTTAAGATATCGATTTAGCCTTTCTTTTGTGGCTAATCTATCTTGAGAAATTTTCCAAACAAGTTTTTTTATCCAAGGGGGGAGATTTAACTTCCAGATCCGATCATAAGCGGTTGTGTATGTCAGTGTAGGGATGTTTGTCATTTATTTTACCGATTTTGTTGTAAACTGGCCATTCGGATTAAGTTTCCAAATGAGTTTGTCTGGTGTGTTCCAATTAGGAATTTTAATGGCAATGATGAGTTGGATAATGTTGTTTGGAAATAGGTGCTTAAGAAGTTGCTGACGAAACCCGTTTTTAAGAATCCAGTGTTGGTGGATTCCGGGATCAAGTGGGGCGCGGGCGAGCTCAGACGATCGGGCTTACCTGAGACGCGCGACGAGGCTACTGTTGGCGTACCCAAACCTGTGCCGATTCGAACTCAAGCCATCCGCGGACCACCGTCCTCCCAGGGCTTCATCAAACGTCGGCTCCCGCTGGGCGAGATCAATCCCGCTCGGGAGGGCTCTTCGAGCCATCCGAAAACCAACCCCGAGTCTCAAGGTCTTGACCCATATTTATAGAGCAAGCTCATGACCTCTTATTGACAAGTTTCCTAAGGTACATGACAAATGTCATGTTGTTCGGGACATGTGTCCTTAAGGTGGACACTTATATATAACAAACCTTAGGTGGAATAATCCATCATTTGGTTGATACATTATAATTATCCTAAAAGCGGGTTTATTTATATAGCGGGAACCCGATTATTTATTTATGATAAAATACATATTTATTTATTATTTGGTGTTTCGTCACAGCTCCTCGGACCTTAGTTAAGATGAGTCTTAGCTAGGGTTCGATTCAAACGAGACAATATATGTATTTGTACTTTATCTTCCTTCGGAAGAGTAATTGATATATAAGACTTTTGGTGTAATGTTTTAACTAAGTTTGTTTGGTCGGGGCTGTACCCAACACATTAGTGGGTTGCCTACGTATCTCTTGGAAAGAGAATCAAGCCTTTCGTAGTTCAATCAGAAAGCCCTCGGCGGATGAGAGTCCCGACGTTGAGGGACTTTATTTTATACACATTCAGAGTTTATCTTCGCGAGCTTACCAGCTACGATCGGAGGCCCTCCGCGAGCGATAGCTCCAGCGTCGAGGGACTTAGTTTATACTCGTTAGGAGTTTATCTCCGTGAGCTCACCAGCTACGATCGGAGGCCCTCCGCGAGCGATAGCTCCAGCGTCGAGGGACTTAGTTTATACTCGTTAGGACTTTATCTCCGCGAGCTCACCAGCTACGATTGGAGGCCCTCCGCGAGCGATAGCTGCAGCGTTTGAGGGACTTAGTTTATACTCGTTAAGAGTTTATCTCCGCGAACTTACCAGCTACGATCGGAGGCCCTCCACGAGCGATAGCTCCAGCGTCGAGGGACTTAGTTTATACTCGTTAGGAGTTTATCTCCGCGAGCTCACCAGCTACGATCGGAGGCCCTCCGCGAGTGATAGCTCCAGCGTTTGAGGGACTTAGTTTATACTCGTTAAGAGTTTATCTCCGCGAACTCACCAGCTACGATCGGAGGCCCTCCGCGAGCATAGCTCAAGCGTTGAGGGACTTAGTTTATACTCATTAAGAGTTTATCTCCGCGAGCTTACCAGCTACGATCGGAGGCCCTCCGCGAGCGATAGCTCCAGCGTCGAGGGACTTAGTTTATACTCGTTAGGAGTTTATCTCCGCGAGCTCACCAGCTACGATCGGAGACCCTCCGCGAGTGATAGCTCCAGCGTTTGAGGGACTTAGTTTATACTCGCTAAGAGTTTATCTCCGCGAACTCACCAGCTAGGATCGGAGGCCCTCCGCGAGCATAGCTCAAGCTTTGAGGGACTTAGTTTATACTCATTAAGAGTTTATCTCCGCGAGCTTACCAGCTACGATCGGAGGCCCTCCGCGAGCGATAGATCCAGCGTCGAGGGACTTAGTTTATACTCGTTAGGAGTTTATCTCCGCGAGCTCACCAGCTACGATCGGAGGCCCTCCGCGAGCGATAGCTCCAGCGTTTGAAGGACTTAGTTTATACTCGTTAAGAGTTTATCTCCGCGAGCTTACCAGCTACGATCGGAGGCCCTCCGTGAGCATAGCTCCAGCGTTTGAGGGACTTAATTAAATCTTCAATCCGGGAGGTGAGCTCTATCGGATGCCCGACGCGGAGCAAGCTCCAGCGTAATGGGACTTAATAAAATATTCGATCAGGGAGGCAAGCTCTACGACCGGATGCCCGACGCGAAGCAAGATCACGCGTAATGTGACTTAATAAAATATTCGATTCGGGAGGCAAGCTCTACGACCGGATGCCCGAAGCGGAGCAAGATCACGCGTAATGGGACTTAATAAAATATTCGATCCGGGAGGCAAGCTCTACGACCGGATGCCCGAAGCTGAGCAAGATCACGCGTGATGGGATTTAATAAAATATTCGATCCGGGAGGCAATCTCTACGACCGGATGCCCGACGCGGAGCAAGATCACGCGTAATGGGACTTAATAAAATATTCGATCCGGGAGGCAAGCTCTACGACCGGATGCCCGACGCGGAGCAAGATCACGCGTAATGGGACTTAATAAAATATCAACTCCGAGATTGCAGGTTCGATGGGAGGCCCGACACGGAGCCGAACTCCAGCGTCCTAGGACTTAATATAAAATATCATCTCCGAGAATGCAGATTCGATTGGAGGCCCGATGTGGAGCCAAGCTCTAGCGTCCTAGGACTTAATATAAAATATCATCTCCGAGAATGCAGATTCGATCGGAGGCCCGACGCGGAGCCAAGCTCTAGCGTCCTAGGACTTAGTATAAAATATCATCTCCGAGAATGCAGATTCGATCGGAGGCCCGACGCGGAGCCAAGCTCCAGCGTCCTAGGACTTAGTATAAAATATCATCTCCGAGAATGCAGATTCGATCGGAGGCCCGACGCGGAGCCAAGCTCCAGCGTCCTAGGACTTAGTATAAAATATCATCTCCGAGAATGCAAATTCGATCGGAGGCCCGACGCGGAGCCAAGCTCCAGCGTCCTAGGACTTAATATAAAATATCATATCCGAGAATGCATATTCGATCGGAGGCCCGACGCGGAGCCAAGCTCCAGCGTCCTAGGACTTAATATAAAATATCATCTCCGAGAATGCATATTCGATCGGAGGCCTGACGCGGAGCCAAGCTCCAGCGTCCTAGGACTTAGTATAAAATATCATCTCCGAGAATGCAGATTCGATCGGAGGCCCGACGCAGAGCCAAGCTCCAGCGTCCTAGGACTTAGTATAAAATATCATCTCCGAGAATGCAGATTCGATCGGAGGCCCGACGCGGAGCCAAGCTCCAGCGTCCTAGGACTTAGTATAAAATATCATGTCCGAGAATGCAAATTCGATCGGAGGCCCGACGCGGAGCCAAGCTCCAGCGTCCTAGGACTTAATATAAAATATCATCTCCGAGAATGCAGATTCGATCGGAGGCCCGACACGGAGCCAAGCTCCAGCGTCCTAGGACTTATTATAAATTATCATCTCCGAGAATGCACATTCGATCGGAGGCCCGACGCGGAGCCAAGCTCCAGCGTCCTAGGACTTAATATAAAATATCATCTCCGAGAATGCATATTCGATCGGAGGCCCGACGCGGAGCCAAGCTCCAGCGTCCTAGGACTTAATATAAAATATCATCTCCGAGAAGGCAGATTCGATCGGAGGCCCGACGCGGAGCCAATCTCTAGCGTCCTAGGACTTAGTATAAAATATCATCTCCGAGAATGCAGATTCGATTGGAGGCCCGATGCGGAGCCAGGCTCCAGCGTCCTAGGACTTAGTATAAAATATCATCTCCGAGAATGCAGATTCGATTGGAAGCCCGACGCGGAGCCAAGCTCCAGCGTCCTAGGACTTAGTATAAAATATCATCTCCGAGAATGCAGATTCGATCGGAGGCCCAACGCGGAGCAAAGCTCCAACGTCCTAGGACTTATTATAAATTATCATCTCCGAGAATGCACATTCGATCGGAGGCCCGACGCGGAGCCAAGCTCCAGCGTCCTAGGACTTAATATAAAATATCATCTCCGAGAATGCATATTCGATCGGAGGCCCGATGCGGAGCCAAGCTCCAGCGTCCTAGGACTTAATATAAAATATCATCTCCGAGAATGCAGATTCGATCGGAGGCCCGACGCGGAGCCAAGCTCCAGCGTCCTAGGACTTAGTATAAAATATCATCTCCGAGAATGCAGATTCGATCGGAGGCCCGACGCGGAGCCAAGCTCCAGCGTCCTAGGACTTAGTATAAAATATCATCTCCGAGAATGCAAATTCGATCGGAGGCCCGACGCGGAGCCAAGCTCCAGCGTCCTAGGACTTAATATAAAATATCATATCCGAGAATGCATATTAGATCGGAGGCCCGACGCGGAGCCAAGCTCCAGCGTCCTAGGACTTAATATAAAATATCATCTCCGAGAATGCAGATTCGATCGGAGGCCCAACGCGGAGCCAAGCTCCAGCGTCCTAGGACTTATTATAAATTATCATCTCCGAGAATGCACATTCGATCGGAGGCCCGACGCGGAGCCAAGCTCCAGCGTCCTAGGACTTAATATAAAATATCATCTCCGAGAATGCAGATTCGATCGGAGGCCCGACGCGGAGCCAAGCTCCAACGTCCTAGGACTTAGTATAAAATATCATCTCCGAGAATGCAGATTCGATCGGAGGCCCGACGCGGAGCCAAGCTCCAGCGTCCTAGGACTTAGTATAAAATATCATCTCCGAGAATGCAGATTCGATCGGAGGCCCGACGCGGAGCCAAGCTCCAGCGTCCTAGGACTTAGTATAAAATATCATCTCCGAGAATGCAGATTCGATTGGAGGCCTGATGCGGAGCCAGGCTCCAGCGTCCTAGGACTTAGTATAAAATATCATCTCCGAGAATGCAGATTCGATTGGAGGCCCGACGCGGAGCCAAGCTCCAGCGTCCTAGGACTTAGTATAAAATATCATCTCTGAGAATGCAAATTCGATCGGAGGCCCGACGCGGAGCCAAGCTCCAGCGTCCTAGGACTTAGTATAAAATATCATCTCCGTGAATGCAGATTCGATCGGAGGCCCGACGCGGAGCCAAGCACCAGCGTCCTAGGACTTAGTATAAAATATCATCTCCGAGAATGCAGATTCGATCGGAGGCCCAACGCGGAGCCAAGCTCCAGCGTCCTAGGACTTATTATAAATTATCATCTCCGAGAATGCACATTCGATCGGAGGCCCGACGCGGAGCCAAGCTCCAGCGTCCTAGGACTTAATATAAAATATCATCTCCGAGAATGCATATTCGATCGGAGGCCCGACGCGGAGCCAAGCTCCCGCGTCCTAGGACTTAGTATAAAATATCATCTCCGAGAATGCAAATTCGATCGGAGGCCCGACGCGGAGCCAAGCTCCAGCGTCCTAGGACTTAGTATAAAATATCATCTCCGAGAATGCAGATTCGATCGGAGGCCCGACGCGGAGCCAAGCTCAAACGTCCTAGGACTTAGTATAAAATATCATCTCCGAGAATGAAAATTCGATCGGAGGCCCGACGCGGAGCCAAGCTCCAGCGTCCTAGGACTTAATGTAAAATATCATCTCCGAGAATGCAAATTCGATCGGAGGCCCGACGCGGAGCCAAGCTCCAGCGTCCTAGGACTTAGTATAAAATATCATCTCCGAGAATGCAAATTCGATCGGAGGTCCGACGCGGAGCCAAGCTCCAGCGTCCTAAGACTTAATATAAAATATCATTTCCGAGAATGCAGATTCGATCGGAGGCCCGACGCGGAGCCAAGCTCCAGCGTCCTAGGACTTAATATAAAATATCATCTCCGAGAATGCAGATTTGATCGGAGGCCCAACGCGGAGCCAAGCTCCAGCGTCCTAGGACTTAATATAAATTATCATCTCCGAGAATGCAAATTCGATCGGAGGCCCGACGCGGAGCCAAGCTCCAGCGTCCTAGGACTTAATATAAAATATCATCTCCGAGAATGCAGATTCGATCGGAGGCCCGACACGGAGCCAAGCTCCAGCGTCCTAGGACTTAATATAAATTATCATCTCCGAGAATGCAGATTCGATCGGAGGCCCGACGTGGAGCCAAGCTCCAGCGTCCTAGGACTTAGTATAAAATATCATCTCCGAGAATGCAGATTCGATTGGAGGCCCGACGCGGAGCCAAGCTCCAGCGTCCTAGGACTTAGTATAAAATATCATCTCCGAGAATGCAGATTCGATCGGAGGCCCGACGCGGAGCCAAGCTCAAGCGTCCTAGGACTTAGTATAAAATATCATCTCCGAGAATGCAAATTCGATCGGAGGCCTGACGCGGAGCCAAGCTCCAGCGTCCTAGGACTTAGTATAAAATATCATCTCCGAGAATGCAGATTCGATCGGAGGCCCGACGCGGAGCCAAGCTCCAGCGTCCTAGGACTTAGTATAAAATATCATCTCCGAGAATGCAAATTCGATCGGAGGCCCGACGTGGAGCCAAGCTCCAGCGTCCTAAGACTTAATATAAAATATCATTTCCGAGAATGCAGATTCGATCGGAGGCCCGACGCGGAGCCAAGCTCCAGCGTCCTAGGACTTAATATAAAATATCATCTCCGAGAATGCAGATTCGATCGGAGGCCCAACGCGGAGCCAAGCTCCAGCGTCTTAGGACTTAATATAAATTATCATCTCCGAGAATGCAAATTCGATCGGAGGCCCGACGCGGAGCCAAGCTCCAGCGTCCTAGGACTTAATATAAAATATCATCTCCAAGAATGCAGATTCGATCGGAGGCCCGACGCGGAGCCAAGCTCCAGCGTCCTAGGACTTAATATAAATTATCATCTCCGAGAATGCAGATTCGATCGGAGGCCCGACGTGGAGCCAAGCTCCAGCGTCCTAGGACTTAGTATAAAATATCATCTCCGAGAATGCAGATTCGATTGGAGGCCCGACGCGGAGCCAAGCTCCAGCGTCCTAGGACTTAGTATAAAATATCATCTCCGAGAATGCAGATTCGATCGGAGGCCCGACGCTGAGCCAAGCTCCAGCGTCCTAGGACTTAATGTAAAATATCATCTCCGAGAATGCAAATTCGATCGGAGGCCCGACGCGGAGCCAAGCTCCAGCGTCCTAGGACTTAGTATAAAATATAATCTCCGAGAATGCAAATTCGATCGGAGGCCCGACCCGGAGCCAAGCTCCAACGTCCTAGGACTTAATATAAAATATCATTTCCGTGAATGCAGATTCAATCGGAGGCCCGACGTGGAGCCAAGCTCCAGCGTCCTTGGACTTATATAAAACCTCCTGCCTCAAACAGTTAGAAATTATATATGCAGTTGCCTTTCCTTACTAAAAGATTTGAACCCGAAACAAATACCAATTGTGGCTGTTTGTTCATTCCACAGTTCAAACAATAATCACATCAAAGAAATAAATTGACTTTATATGGCAATACATGATGAATAATGGTGACCTGTGAATGTATATGTACACAAACGGAACTGGTATCTCTTAGTCAACGGTTTTTATAGGAGGATAGTTCATTGCATAGCTATCTTTTACATGTCTTATTCATGTATGTATATATATACTTGCCGATTAGACCAAATTCAAATCTGAATCAACAAGCTAAATGTAAAGGCCCGGATTTTTAAATAATAAATTTCAACAAATAATATAAAATGGATCTAAGTCGGAAAAAAAAAATAATAATAATAAAAAAATAATTCAGATATTTTAAGAAAAACTCGTCTTTAAATTACTAAATCGAAATTGAAACTCTTAAAGCTAATTCCGGCCCAATTTTTAACTGTGAAGGACAATTCTATCG
Organism: Persicaria maculosa; assembly: GCA_963922045.1. Taxonomy (NCBI): domain Eukaryota; kingdom Viridiplantae; phylum Streptophyta; class Magnoliopsida; order Caryophyllales; family Polygonaceae; genus Persicaria; species Persicaria maculosa. Next base: position 41,690,231 of record OY998262.1, on the reverse strand, counting down.
TTTTGCCTCGAGATTTGAAATAAACTTTGGGATGTCGATATCTTCATAATTTTGAAGCGTTATTTTAATAGAGTCGGATTTTGGTTCGAGCGAACGGGTTTCAAGATATTTTATTCCGGGTATTCAAACTTTACCTTCGGGACCACGATTTTGTCTTATTTCACCAATTCTTATCTAATTCCAACTGATCTCAAGGTTGTATAATTGTGGCAAAATCTTATCACCTTGTTCTCAAGATGTACACTTTCTTTTGGGCAAAATGCCAAACACTCTGCATCTCCCTTTGACCGATCGACAACAAGCAACACACCCCATCACCGCTTCTGTTCCTCTGTACTGCCAATCTACAACCCCCCCCCCCCCCCCATCACCGATTCTTGCCTTTTGTTCTTGATTTTCAAGCCAAGCCACTACCATTGCAGCAACCCCCATCACAGATTCTTCCCGATTCCGATCGCCAGCACCATCTGAGCACCCCTTGTGAGCGCTGGCAGCCCCACCCTCACCTACGTTTTCCGAGCTGGGCACCTCCGCCTTTCTCCGAGTAGCAGATTCGCCGCTCTCCCACCCTCTTCCTTCGAGTTCGAGCAGCAAAAACTTCCTCCGACAGATCGAAGCCGGAGTCGACCGCCGCCGGAGACACCATCATCACCGCCTCTGTTCGTTTTGAAAGCGGTAATCCCTTTCGATCCTTCCTTCCTCGTCTCGAATCCGTGTTCAAAGGTTCTCCTATCTTTCTTGCGTTCCCAGAATTCAGAAGGTTGAGGAGCATCGCCGACGCCGCCACCGCAAGCCCCTCTTTCCTCTCCTGTTCTCGCAATCCAAAGTCGGTAAACCTTGATCTCGTATTTTTGATTTGAAATTCCCCTAAAAACGCACCTTTATTCACCCATTCCTTCGTCCTAGGCCAAGACGACACGGATTCCCTGTCACCGGAACTCAGATTGGACCCGACGAGCGTTTTCAGACGGAAATTCGAATCCCTGGGTGAGCTTCTTCTTCTTTCTCCTTCTGATTTGCTTGAGTGTCCTTGTGTTGATTGGAGTCGGGGGAAAACTTGTGGGGTAGTCGGGATGGGAGAACTTCGCCGGCGGGCCTGAGCCCTTCTTCCTCCTTCCGTTTTCCGAGCGCTGGGAGCTCTGTCAGAGCTTGAGGGAGAGCTTCTTCTTTTCTTTGTCTTGGGTTGGGCCGGGTTGTTCTTCATTTCTGATTCCTTGGGCCTTTGGGGGGTGTTTTAAGTTTGGTTATATTATTTTGCAAATTGTGTTAAGTATATTATTGATGTTTATATTTATTGCTAGTTGATTGATAAATAATTAATACTAGTATTACATTATGAGATTTGTGAGATATATAGATATACTTTCTGAAAATTGAATATATATTATAAATTGTTTTAAAAGTAGTATTGTTTGGAGTATGTTATTTAAAAAAAATGTGATTTTGAAAATAAACATGCCGGAATCGTTTTAATAATATGATTTTGGAAAATTGGTTAAAGATTTAATGATAAATGTCGGAATTTGGCCAAGTATGATTTGAGAAATTATTTTGAATATGAGTTGACTTAATTTGGGATTTAAGAGCTGGAAAATGTGGTTGGTACGATTTTATCAATGGTATTGATTGGAAGAATGATTTTGGTTGATGTTGATCATATCGGAAAGGTTTTGGAAAACGGTTTCACTATCGATTGGTTTTGAGTATGTTGAGAACTTGGATTTCGTGCGTATGAATGTTGGTCCGGTGGCTTATGGAAATGGCTTGATGATAGGTGTGTACTACCTTTGGATTGCTTTGGACTTGCATTTGGGCCCTTGCTTGTGTTATCTTGCTGTTCTGCATTTTCAGGTAAGTTCCCTAGGGGACTTACTCAGGTTGGACATTCATGCCTGTTGTTGCATTTTATGTTAGGTGTTGCATACGCATAAAAGCATGCCATGTAGTATCCTGTTTAGGTTGCACTAATTGAATGAGCATCTGCTTACTTATTGCGTTTGAAACAGAACGGCCGTTATCTGTGATAGTCCTAGAGTCTTTGCTAGGGTCATAGGGTAGCCCAGCCTCATCGGGTACCCTGAATCAATCGAGTCATGAACTTCCTTATATTATGAGATGCCTGCGGGCTTTATTGTGGAGCGGGTTAGGCATGCGTGCCGCCCGATTATGATGGAATGCATTCACGAGCTGGCCAGTCTCCGCCCTATCGGAAGGGGGTGGAGGTAGGAGAGGGATATGCCATTTGGCATTGTCTTTAGCCCTTTACAATATTTCTGCACATTATTACACCTAGGAGCATGCTAGTGTGTTTGACTTTCGTACTGCATTAGAGCATCTTTATTAGGTATAGCACATACTATGTGGCCTCAGCGAGGACTGCCGGTCCCGCATGAGTGGCTCGATCTGACTCCTTTCCCCGTTCTTTTTTTTTTTGAGGTATTTTCTACAGATATTGTTTGCTCCTTGCTTCTGTGACGGGGTTTCCTTTTGGCGAATTGAAGAACATGGCTAATTCTCTAACTTGGTATAAATGGTAACCATACGCTTACGTTTTGGTTTTGACCCGGCTCTGCCGTGACATTTTGTATCTTAACTTTGCTTCCGCTTTATTTTCGTTTGAATTGGATTTCGCGACACAGTCTTAGGACATGTTAAGGGTACCCAACGGCCCTTCGATGTTTTAAGGGTTTGAAATCCCTGTTTCCACTAATCTTAAAATGAGTTTGAAACCTCGACCCGTACCTGGATTGCAAGATCCGAACAAGGGGTTTTATCCCTTGAAACGTAACCCGGAAATCATAATTCTGGGCCGTTACACTAAAATCCCAAGAAATCAGTAGGTGCCTCCGTTATTCATATTCATGACAGTGGCTTGCTTATTGCTATCTGCATTTATAAACTTTGGAATCTTATAATTAAGATAGACCAAGCGGAAGAATTACCTTAATTAGATCACCTCTTAGGATTGGCAGGCTTGCTTCGTGCCTGCGTCAGAGATGGTCACGTCGACAAAGAACCTTGACGGAATCCCAAGTGGCGGTCCCGATCTCTTAGATGTTCGACTTCCCGATTACCCAAAGTATGACACCTTATAATAATCTAGAAACAGATTTAATTCTCTCTATATATATGCAGCGGTTGGAAGAAACAAGTGCAGTCACCTTGACCGGTTCAAATTTGGATAAGCAAGTATGCTCATGTACCTTCTTGAGAATAGGTGAACTAGAAACTAGTTTTGCCTTTTAGATATGGGGGTGCATGTATATATTTGAGAGTGGATCTCGGTTATCCCAATTTCCCAAACATCATCCGGTGCCTATGGCTCGACCAGGAGTAGACAGGCGCAAGAGCCGTCCGCGGACAAAGCCGAGATTAGACTGTGTTTGAGGCGGTCGCTCATTCATCATTGGAATTGAGGAAACCCCTCTATCTGAGAAAGATGGATGCAAAGCGAGACCCCACTAAGAACTCAATTTGAAAGCTGATGATTGACACTAAGAAATTGCTCAAATCGATTAGAAACTCGGAACGCGGATGGGGAATCCAAAGGATGATGATCATTACCAAGAAACCAAAGAAAGAAAGAAAGGGCCTAAGGGAATGCAACCGCGGACAACAGCAATGAGGGGAGGAAAATTGCCTCCGTTCGACACCATTAGAGACCCAAATCACAGACAAGATTATATGGTAGAAGGATTAGTGGTAAAGGAAGGCATCTGCTGGCGCGTTGTGCGTCCGTGATAAGATCAGGCGAAGATAGGGAGACCAATTAGGTGATAAAGTTACCCGATGGTCGAATGCAGGTATTAGGCCAACCGGAAAGCCTGACGCTGGCTGATGGATTGTGTCGCGGTTGCCTCACGTACGTGGTGCTCATTGCGATGTGCTAGGACCCTCATTGTCGCTCGAGTCCAGCCGCGCGCTACAACCTATCTGCGGCTATCTTATTTATACCCGCTTGCGTCACGAAAGTAACGGTGAATTCTTATCTTTCCGCGGACACGAGCAGTCTTCACAACTTACTTTTAGGGCTATTTGAAACGGCGCAGGTCCTAACTATTCCAAACGGTTTACATTCGGAACAAGACTACCAACACTCATATCAAACTTTTACTTACTTTGCCCATTCTTTCATCAGTTTAAATATATATAAATACTTGTTGATCTACTTTAAACAAAAGCAAGAGATGGGCATGCAAACATACCCCAAAATGCAAAAAACATAGAAAAAGACCTTTCTTCTTCAAATGAATTCTCTCGGCCTCAAGATCATTCTCAGTGGATTCCAAAATTCATCCATAACTAACATGAGCACATGCATTCATATACATATGCGTATGTGCAACCAGAGTAGAATGTTCATATTTCGCTTTGTTATTTATTTAAAGCTCCAAACGAAATAAACCCAAAATTGAAGCAAGAAAAGCGGATCTTCTACTTCAATTCTATATTACCTCTTAGCGTGAGAAATCCCCACGGACGGCGCCAATGACGAAACCCGTTTTTAAGAATCCCGTGTTGGTGGATTCCGGGATCAAGTGGGGTGCGGGCGAGCTCAGACGATCGGGCTTACCTGAGACGCACGACGAGGCTACTGTCGGCGTACCCAAACCTATGCCGATCCGACTCAAGCCATCCGCGGACCACCGTCCTCCCAGGGCTTCATCAAACGTCGGCTCCCGCTGGGCGAGATCAATCCCGCTCGGGAGGGCTCTTCGAGCCATCCGAAAACCGACCCCGAGTCTCAAGGTCTTGACCCATATTTATAGAGCAAGCTCATGACCTCTTATTGACAAGTTTCCTAAGGTACATGACAAATGTCATGTTGTTCGGGACATGTGTCCTTAAGGTGGACACTTATATATAACAAACCTTAGGTGGAATAATCCATCATTTGGTTGATACATTATAATTATCCTAAAAGCGGGTTTATTTATATAGCGGGAACCCGATTATTTATTTATGATAAAATACATATTTATTTATTATTTGGTGTTTCGTCAGTTGCAGATTCTATTTTTTATGTTGTGTGAATAGTTGATTTACGTTGAGCTTGGGGTCATGTTGTGCTTGGAAATTCTTGAGTGTGTGTCCCTAGACCCAAGGGTCTCTCCAAACATTGATTGACTCTCCGTTTCCAATGATCCAGTGTAGACCTTGGTTGAATTTTTCACGCAATTGTAAGAGTCGTCCAAATTGCCAGGAAGGATTTGGCGGTGTTACTTCCATAAGGCTTTCCTTTTGAAGATATTTTTCTTTAATCACTTTTACCCAGATGTTGTCATGGCATGTGTGTAGTTTCCATAACAGTCTCATCTGAAGACTGATATTCATGTCTTCTGCAAGTCTGAGGCCTACACCCCCTAGCTCTTTCGGTTTGTAGATTTTCTCACAGCTTATAAGCTGTGTATATTTTTTCGATTTGAGTTTGTTCCAAAAGAAATTTCTATTAATTATTGGAAATTTCAATTATGATTTACTGCTCTAACTGTGTCGAAAAACATATATATTAGTTACTATTTAGTTATACTATTTTAGGATAATTAAAAGTATGTAAATATTTATTTTATATATAATTTTTATAATTTCGTACTTATTAATAGAAACTATGAAATTATTAAACCAATTGTAAAAGAATAAATATTTGATGTAATTTTTTTTTCTAAAAAATATACGTAAATAATAAATAATATATTTTTTAAAAAGTTACGGAGTATGAGGTTGGATTAATTTTACTTTCTCTATATAAAAATGGTATGTATGTCAAATATCATTGACCAATTTATATCAAGAGTTTGGAGGTACAACCTTGAGCAGCAGCGTTTTCCTTGAAAATGTAAATATATAGATGTGGTGGGAGATAACCAAGTTACAAAAAGATAAGACTATACCAAAGGTCTTATGTAAGAAAAACAAGCAGGGAACATATATCTAAAATGTTCCCCGAAACACCTCTAGCTACCCAAAAAATATAATCCACCCAAGGGAGCCCTAGGCGGCTCCTCTCTACTTCTCTATACTTTTCTATACCACGCTTTCCATTTCAAGAGAGTATATTTTTGTTTCTGTTTCATATTTTCGCCTATTTTTTATTTTGTATATTAGTTTAAAGAGTTAAAAAGTATATAAATATTTTTTTAATATAATTTAATACTTATATAATAGATTTTAATTCCTTAAACTCCGTATATAAAAGTAAAAAATCTTATATTTAAGATAAGAGCGAGCATTGTTATTTGTTTGTCAAGAGTATATATATAAATTCTTGAAATTTATTATCAGAAATTATATTTACCTTGTACTAAAATCAGCTCTCGTCTTACTATATATTACATTTCATTTGGTTAGTCAATTAAAAACCCAGGAAGTTAAAAAATCCAGGAAGTAGGATATATTCCCGTGTTTGAATTGGTTGACAAAATGATACAGGAATTCAACTTTTCAGGAATTTCAATTCCTTCAAATCGTAGGAAGTTCACTTACCTAGGGGGAACTAGGTAAGCTCAACTTCCACCCTTTTTTTAATGTGAATTTATTTATTTTCCTATTTATATTACTAAAAACAAAAATTCAACCAAACAACTTTTTTCAATTAATGGGAAGTGCATTTCACGGGAATTCAATTCATAGGAAGTAAGTTCCCGAGAATTGTACTTCCCGCATTCAACCAAACGAGCCCTTAGTCAACCTATTGATAATATTTGTGTTCTCCTTGTTCGTGTTTTCGAATATTTCCCTATGTTACAATAATACTCCTTCCGTTAATTAAAACTTGTCGTTTTCGAAAGTAAATCTTGTTAAGAAAAACTTGTTATTTTAGGTATTTTGTCACCTAATTTACGAAATTGCCTTTGTACTGATTAGATAGTTGTTAGTTGTAGTTTCTGATAAAACAAAAAAATAGAGTAATAATTAGATATATAAATGTATTTTTGTTTGTTTTCTTAATCTTGTGTAGATTTCTAAAATGACAAGTTTTAATTAATATATCGAGGGAGTATTTTGTAACTCAAATCTCCTAAATTTTTATTTTATTTTATTTTATTTTCAGATAATCAAATCTCTAATTGGTATTAAATTTTAATGTTTAACCAAATAAAATGTGATAATTGAATTCATGATAACTAGTATGAGGCCAGTGCCTTAGGCTCGGGTTAGTTAAAATTTATCAATATATTTAAATTCAATAATATATTTATTAGTGGTAAATTTAACTATATATTATAGATGATAAATTAGAGAATATAAAAATAATTTTTAAAAATAATAAAATAAAGAAATAAATAATAAATAATTATGATTTAAAAAAACCTAAGATTTATATATGATTTTATACTTGAGTAATAAGGTCATGGGGTGGTCGGTTAGCTGTCAAGATGTGACAGTTATAACAATAAAGTGACGATTACAATAACATGCAGTGAGTAGATAGAGAGGAAGGTATTTTAAGGATACGGGATGAGAGTGCAACCGGTCACACCCAGGTATGCATATTCCTGTCCTCTTTGAACTAGACGTACAAATCAATAACATCTCTAGGTTTCGAGCTAACCAAACACGAACTATGGGCGTGGATATCCTTTAGTTCCGATGGATCAATACCAGGGTTCGATTGATTCTCAGTTGAGTGACCTGTTGTGAATAGAGTTTCGAAAATCACACCCAAATTAATTGAAGGACTTGCATGTGATCCAATGGATTGAAAATTAATCTGTCCTTTTACAGTATTAATTAGATAGGGCTGATCTGATGATCCATCGACATGCGATTAGTTCAAACTTACACATCTGTCGGAATTGTTTTTGCAAATTTCTTCTTTAAATATACGGTCGATTAGTTTAGTACGTGCCATATATTTATCTATGTTATCTTAATAGTTTAGATATTTTGGGGTTTAATCATTCAAAATATTGTTAATCACTTCACTGAACTTAATTGGAGCTTCTTACTTATCACATAAATTAAAATAAGGTGCGTTGTTGACCTTGAATGAATAGAACCACAAAAATATCAAGGTACGTTAATCTTTACGTACATACACTACGCCACTGTGCACTTCAGGTGACGGAACAAAACCCGTCGCCTGAAAGGGTTTTTGGTCACTGGAACATTCCAGTGACGACTATTCCGTCACCTGAAGGGTCGTCACATGGTCCTCGTCATCTGAGTTAGTCAGTGACAACCCTATGTATAGTCGTCACCTGAATCGTTTCAAGTGACGAACTAAAGAGACGTCACTTATCATTGACCCAAGTGCCATAACATTAAAGTGACTAGTTTTTTTCCGTCACTTGATTGTTCTAGCGATCAAAAAATATGGCTGTTTTTTGTCACCTAAGTAAATATTGGTATTTTTTTTATATATATTTGTTAATCTTTGTCCGTCACTAGAGCACGTATATAAAAAATATATATATATATATATATATTTTTTAATTCTCCTTTTACCCTGGTACAATCTACATAAAACCAAACTTGTATCTTGCATACAAGTACAACATGCATAAATTTGCACAAAATCAAACTTGCATACAATTTGCACAACCAAACCTACATACTTACTATTTTGTCCAATAGTTTCCAAAACAACCAATAGTTTCCAAACATAACTAAACTAAAACCTGCATACATACTCACTAGTACACACAATGTGCACAAGCAATATCACATTTCCTAAACTAAAACCTGCATACTTCCTATTTTGTCCAAAAGGTGCACAAGCAAGCCCAAACTGTGCACAACACCTACATACTAAAATCTGTATACTTTAGCTTGTCCAAACACTACTAGAATTTTATCATTTAACATCGGGTAATAACCGATGTCTTTCAAAAAAAAATCGATGTCTATGTGGGTGATGTAAAAAGTCAAAACTTTTTAACATCGGGTAATAGCCGATGTCTTTGTATGTTATAACATCAGTTATATTTTTAAATCCAATGTCTTTGATATGTTATAACATCGGTTATAAAATATACCCGATGGTATAACATACAAAGACATTGGCTATTTCCCGATGTTAAAAAGTTTTGACTTTTTACATCACTAACATAGACATCGATTTTTTTTTAAAGACATCAGCTATTACCCGATGTTAAATGGCGTATTTGTAGTTTTTTTTTTATTATCGTAGCCTATGCGGGATTTGAACCCACATCTTTGTGTTTAAACACAACACTCTACCATTTGAGCTAATAGGCTTTAAATTAGATAAAATGTTCTTACATAATAGCAAAAAGAACATGATTTAGATTCATAACAAATAGCAAGAAACAAAACACTAAAAATATAAGTTTAGACAAATGTAAACCACATGATTATATGCCTAGTTAACTAACATGCTGTAATGAACACAAACATGCTGGAAAATACATCATTTCAACGAAAAGGATCCATATATGAATGAGCAGATCAAGGGTGTCCAATGTATCTAAGCACTGAATTACAAAGTTTCCAATCATGTATCTCATAAGCGGACCAAGAATGTTAGCATTGATTATCACTTCATTAGAGAGCTGGTTCAACAGGGCTTCATAGTTACTACTAATGTTTCCACTCTTCTTCAAATTGCTGATGTTATGACAAAGGCGCTTGGTGCTCATCAACATCATGTTTTGTGTTCCGAGCTTGGACTTGCGCTTCCATCCACATGTCCAGCTTGAGGGGGTATGTAGAGTAACATCACACAACCAGCTGGAAGGGTAGTTTGGTCATTTTGGGTGTTTAGAAGTTTGTTGCGAAGTTTGTTAGAACTGTAGCCGGGCATAAGATAGTATAAATAGGTGTTTCTGTACTTAGAACAAATTAATTCTTGATTTCTGTAATTTTTCCTTTCATTCTCAATATGAGAGTTGGTTAGCTGCTTTCATTTTCTGTGTTTTTCGTTCTTGATTCCTTCTACAAAAGAAGAATATATGCTCAATTGTAAGTTGATAATTAATATTAATAAAGAACTTACTTTCGAATTAATTTTATATCTCGGAAAAAAAAAACTTACTTTCAAGTTAATTTTATATCTCGGAAAAAAAACTTACTTTCAAGTTAATTTTATATCTGGGGAAAAAACTCGTAATAAATAAACGTATTTATCTGTTAATAGTATTTTCCAAACATATATAGTCAATCGTGTGAGTAACCTTAGCGTGTGTTTGGCAACTAGCTTTTAAGAGCTTCCAAGAGGTTCTGGAGGTGGAAAGAAAAAAAAGCTCTTGACCATGGTGTTTGGCAACGACTTCTATAGGGGTTGTGGGAGGTTTAGCTGTCTTTTCTGAGCTTAAATTTTCTGAAAATGAAACCTTGGGGTGAGAAGCTTCGGGAGGTTATTTTCGGGGGTGGTGAAAGTTGTTCCAATTTGCCCTTCCAACGGATCTGAAATTGTAGGTTGTGTTCAACCTCCTCGTCGATGCTCCCTCTCACCTTCAAACTCCCTTCTTCCATGGTTGTTGTCCTCAAGCCGAAGCAGTGGCTCCCTCACAACCTGATTGATTTTCCCCCTTGTATAATCGCTTTCCCCCAAGCCGAAGCAGGGTTGTTGTCCTCAAGCCGAAGCAGGGTTCTTGAGTTTGGTTTCTTCGATGTTCTTTTTCCATTAACATTCTGCTAATCTCATGATCTGTGCATTCCAAATTTCCATAGGCTGATTGCAGGCCAAAACATTTTTTGTATTCGCGAAACGGTTTGACGCACAAATTGGCTTGAGATCTTTCATGTTTTGGTGATTATGGAGAGGAATTGAATGCTTCCGGTTCAAATTGGCTTGAAAGGCATTACAGTAAGAAATGGGATGTGTTGACAAGGGCATTTATGAAGGGCATTTTGGACTTTTTCACCACAATAACCATTTATAATTTATAAACCTTGCAACCATCAAACACCATTCATTTTTTTTACAAGGTTATTTTAAAAAAAAATATCCACCTCCCGCGCCTCCTTAATACCCAAAATAAACTCCATTTCTTAAAAAGACCAAACCCCTAAAAGTAAAACACCTCCCATTTGCTAAACATGCGCTTAACCTCATAAATGGTTTATGGCAATATTTTTTTACAGAAATAAACTAGAGAAATTATGCATTAAAATTTTAAATGCATTTGTATTTGTAAAACCACATATTAATGGAATATTAAAAGTTCTCTTATATTAATTTCATTACTCAAAATGGTACATGAAAAAATATTCAATAAAAAACTCTATACAAATATTAATTTCATTAATTTGTTCATTAGTTCCGAGAGAATATCCTAATCATTGATAAGATCACGAAGTTAGGATACTCCGATCATTTCATCTAATTCCCTACTTATGTTGTGTTTCTAAATATCGTCTAAAAGGAGATACAAGGTAAGGATTTGAAAGGCGTCAAACTGAGTTGATCCACCTTTCAACGACATCCCTTCTAACGAGGAAAAGAAGAGATGTGACACTTTATCTACCATCTGGTTAAGTTCGTGGAAAATATGTGTGCAGACCGACCACTTAAATCGACGAAGTAGATGCAGAATGTTTATGATGGTTATCTCAATCTCCACTTACTAGTGAGGGAAATAATGACTGTAAATTGTCTCCCTCGATCATGATACATCACATACCCTACTAAAAGGACTCCTCTTGCTGTCCTTAACCACATCCTTACCCTATATATAAAAAAATCAATACTCCGTATAACTTTCAATAAAATATAAGTGATTGAGTAAATATTAAATTCATTGCACTAATGTTTTTTTTGGTACCCTTTAATCAATTTAATTATAATTTTTTGACACTTCGGAAAATAATTGATCATTTCCTAAATATATGTCATGTGCTATAAATTATAACCGCTTTTCTAAAATTTCTCTGAAATGAAAAATAAAAAAATATATATTTTTTTCAAATTATTTTTCTTCAACCTTAACAACTTTCGCATTTGAAGAAGCATTTAATTTTAAATAATATTGTAAATTTGGAAAACCTTTTTATTTTATTTTGTTTTGTAATTTCTCTGTTTTGAGGAATGAAATCACTTCATTTTTATTTTTTATTTATATGTTTTGAGGAATTATATGGAATCTGTCATATTTTTTTTAATTCTTCATAACCCTCAAAGAGTTCATTTGGATGGCTAGTTATTATGATTTGTAATGTACAATTCTGCATTATAATATATTTTAAAATTATTCTTTATAAGTTTTAATAATTGGCCATCCAAACATACCCTTGGAGGAGGGGAAAAAATGAAGGCAGTACTTCACTTGGTTCTTCACTCGGTGGTATTTGCAAAACTAATCCAAATACCCGGATCCCTTTACACCTCATATCCCCTATCTAAACAAATTGCAAAAAATAACCCTCCCCTTCAAAATCCCCCGTTACCTCACCTGTTGTAGAGAGAGAGAGAGAGAGAGAGAGTCTGCAGAGGAGAGAGAGTCTGCAGATGTGAGAGAGAGGGAGGACAGGATCTCGTCACTCATCCAAAACACTTTCTCTCTATGCCTCTCCTCACCTCTTTCCATCGAAGAGCTCCATTGAAGAGCTTATTTATTCTTTGATTTCTTTGTTTTCTATCTCTCTGCCTTTGAGGGTGACGGGATCTCCATGGAAGCTCGAATTCGTCATGCACCGCTGGTGTGAACCGCCGCCGGAGCACCGCTTTGGTGCATTCATCCTTCACCGTTGTGATGGCTTTTCCAGGTCAATTCAAGGCGAGTGGAGGCCGGATTTGGAGTAGAGGAGATGGAATCGAATTGGAGGAGCCCTCACAGAGGCTTGAGGAACTGCTTTGTTTTTTTATTGATGAATGAACAATATATCAACTTTCCACTATATGGTTTATTACTAGACACTCTTTGGTACTCTACTGGACATCTAATGATTTCCTACTAAACCCCCTATGATTGTTTCCTATCTTGCGTGTTGTTCAATGTTTCCCTGATTCTAGTGCCGCCCTCTCCCCTAAGCCCAGACGGTAAAAAAAGATAGGACAGAGGGGATAAGACAGAGACAGAGATAGAGGGGGAAGAGTGACGGTAAGGGGGAATTAATATAATTTGAATTAAATCTTAAGTTTTAGAGAAAACCCATCGAAACATTAATATAATTTGAATTAAATCATAAGTTTTAGAGAAAACCCATCGAAGAAGAAGCAAGTGAAAAAGAAAAGTAAAGTTGCAGAGGAGAGACAGAGATCAGTGAGGATAGGACAGAGAGAGATGGAAGAGTGACAGTGAGGGGACATTAATATAATTTGAATTAAATCTTAAGTTTCACATAAAAACTATCGAAGAAGAAGCAATTGGGTGGGGGTTTATTTGCAGGTTGACATGTAAGCAGTTAGTTTTAACTGGACATCCAAAGCAAAACGACATGACTCATATTAGAATCGACTGGACATGAGTTATCGGAGAAACAGATTCACCATCGACTTCAAATAGAAAATGGGTAAATTTGCTTCAGATTTGAGGGAGACACCTCTCGCATAACTTTTATCGAAAGCAAACTTGCCCATTTTCTATCCGAAGTCGATGGAGAATCTGTTTCTCCAATAACTCTTGTCCAGTCGATTCCAATATGTGTCATGTCGTTTTGCTTTGGGTGTCCAGTTAAAACTAACTGCTTACACATCAACCTGCAAATAAACCCCCGCCCGATTGCTTCTTCTTCGAAGTGAAACAGCAACAGTAAAGTCGCAGAGGAGAGAGGATTCTTACATCTCTCGCTGTCCTATCTTCACTGATCTCTCTCTCTCGTCTGCAACTTTACTTTTTTTTTCACACACACACACGCTCTCTCTCCTCTGCAGGTTTTCTCTCTCAATTGCAGACTTTCTTTTACTTTTTTTTTCTCTCTCTCTCCCTCTCTCTCTCACCCTTTCTGATTTTTGTCACGTGTCAATCACTGGAAACTCAAATGCCCCCCCACCTGCTAGCGGGAGAACTTTTTACCAAATATCCGGTTTGATCTAATTTAAAACCGGGTTGGGTTAACCTTGCAAATAAACCGATTTTTTGGGTTATTTTGTGCATTTCCCTCTAAATTATTTTAGCCTTTATTTTTTCTTAAAATATATACAAATTATATTCATATTTCAAACATCTATCTCTATGTATTTATAAAATTTTATTTTAAAAAATCATGTTTTAAAACTTTTTGAAATTATACTACGTATTTTGTAAAATATCATGTTTTTCATTTTTTTAATACATGATTTTTCGAGAGAAAAGTTTGTAAACATATAAAATAAATGGTTAAAATATGAATACAATTTTTTATAATTTCTTAAAGATAAAATAAAGACTAACATATTATTTTTTTGATAAAAAAAAAGTATAAGTTTTGATGGTGTCAAATTTTACTGATCCACCACCCAATTGCGTCTTTCCTAACAAGTGAAGTAGGAGATCTCTATTGATTATTGTGTTGTCTTTTTACAAGTTTTTGTATATATGCACTGAGGACCCTCTACAACACTTGGTGTATCATCATAAAATTATTTAGCTTAAATATTTTTTTTTAAAATTTAAAAATTACATTTATATTCCAAACAAGTATCCTTATATGTTTAAAATTTTAACTTGAAAAAACCATGCTTTAAAAACTTTTAAAAATTAAAAAGATGATTTTTTACAAAATATTTTAAAAAAAATTAACATGATTTCCCGAAATTATTTGGTATAAATTTAACGGTCTTTCTATATATGCCCTAAGGGCATATATATGATAAGAACCTAAACTGGAAAAGACTCCCTAATAAAAAAAAATTATCGCCCCTATAGAATCTAATTAAAAAAAAAGTTAAAATAATTGAAATTTGAAATATAATTCTAAATTTAGACTCATATCCTATGCCCAAAAATCGTAAATTTAAAACTAAAATAATTTTAAGATGAAGCAAGTGATGCGCTAAGGAAGAGTATCACTATTTCCAACCGTGGTTTTGGTGTCCCAATTGCCCTGTGTTACTGTATCGCTTGCTTTTTCTTGATTTTGATACATTTATTTCTCCTTTATTCTATATATATATTCACTTCCAATTTGATCAACTAAAAAGATTTATTTCAGTTTCTGGATCTACCAAACCACTACTAATAAATACCAGATGAGATGCCATAGCGCTGCCTAGCTGGTATAGCTATCACCATTAATCACCAGTAGTGAGTTTGGTTTGGTGCACCTATTGCTATTTTGCTATTGGAAGGGTGAAAGTGGATGAACAATTCAAACACCCTTTACTCTTATTGGTCTCTATTTTGACGTTTTGTCCCAATCAACAACATACAGAGTATCTCTCAATCTATATATGTACCACTTGGCAACACCATTGAACATGGATCCAGGAGACAATATGATATTATCAAAATCATTTCATAACATTATCAACTTTATGCCAAAGTTAAATCAACCTCTTTGTTCAATGTGCTTGTTCCACTTAATTATATATAGATCGAGTTTATTATTTATATTGATATATACTAACATTGATTTATCATAACTCATACAAAAATCTTCAAGCATCAAGGTATCCCAAGGCATTATCCCAATACAGTATCTTGTTGGCATCAAAACTATCAAAACAGTAATATGCTATTTGATCCCATAAAGTCCACAACCTCCCTAATTTCCATATGTTTCAATTCAACCCATTACCCATATTTTTATTTTAAATAATACTAGTATATATTTTGAGGAGGAACCTAGTAGCATATTCTAGGAATGTTTACTGGTTAATGTTTACAAACAATTTACAAAACGTCATGTCAAAAGAAAACATTTTTAAAAATATATGTCTTTCATTTCCACCCATGTTTAGTTCTTCTTATATCATTGGAAAATCTAATCTATTTTACTTTCAACTTGTGATTTGCAACTATTAAACTTGGATCATGAATTAAGGTAGTGATGGATTTTAGATCCTCCACTTAGAGGATCTTTTTTTTTAACGGAGAAAATTTAGAAGGCGGGAACACCTAACCAAGAGCATCCTTATAGATAAGAGACAATAATTAAGTTCCTCCAAGCAAGTCATTCCTTCCGAGGAGATATTGATATGTTTCTCTCTAACTCCCTTCTTATGACTTGGAATTTTAGATCTATCCAATTTCATCACGTGTTTAGACAGGCCAACGGTGTCGCTGACCGCCTCACTCACTTAGGCCTTGAATTTTCTAATTCTAATCCGCATGATGATGTTTGAAGCGAAGAAATGATCAACAATGGAGGAAGCAAAACATTCTTGAATTTGGAAGAAAAATCTATCAACCAACTCAGTTTGTTACATGAGGAGAAGCTCCTTATTTATACAAACAAGCAACGAAGGAGGGGATGTGTAACTACCTTCTAACAATAATTTGAAGTCACTCAAATAACCAAAATACCCTGTTAACTATAACATTTATACTACTCTACATGATGTCATTTTATTGTCCCTCATCCGTAAGGATGCTCTTGATTAGGTGTTATAGCCTTCCAAATTTTTTCCGTTTCAAAAATAAAATAAAAAACCTCCACTTAGAAATGATGAACTTTTCAAATCAACCTAAAAATTATTTGATACAACGAATTTTTAATACTTTGAAAGTATTCATATTAATACACACTAAGGTTCTTTATTATGCTTCATAAGATGCAATTACTCGTAAGCTTTCAGAGATTTCATTGTATAATACCCTTTCAGATATTGAAAGTATTCATTGTATAAGAACCAAAACTTGTGAACCATGCTTCCATGAAACCGTTTCATAATGGACCCATGGTTCACAAGTTTTCGAGATGAATTCCAATTCGCGATATATAATGGATGTGTATCAAATCAGTATTGAGTATGTTCCCATTACAAAAAAGCCATTGTCCTTAAATAAAGCATTGTCAATTATGCGCATTCTTTAATCTTTATCATTGTTGGTTTCATTCACCACCGGCCAAAACACTCCAAGATATTGGATATATTCACAGTCCAAATGGAAAGAAGCAAAATGATTTAATCCAAATGGATAGCTAAGGTTATGGCCTTTTCTTGAAATTAGATGTACCCCAAACCAGGCCGGATCCTCTAAACCCCTCCCCCTACTACCTTTTCTACTCTACTATTTTATTTTTTTGGATATTTATTTAATTTAAAAAATTATATTTATATTTCTAACATATATTTTTATATATTTGTAAAATTTTATTTAAAAAGTCATGTTTTAAATTTTTTAATAGTTATATCTTGTAAAATATTTGCTTTTTAATTTTAAAAATTGTAAAATATAGGTTTTTAAAATTAAATTTTATAAATATATAAAAATAGATATTAGTAATGTAAATATAATTTTTAAATTTTTTTAAGATTAAATAAGTGTTAAAATATTTTTGTGTTGCAGGGAGCATGAGATCTCCACTGACCCCAAAGAATACAAAAACACAAATGCAGTGGCAAAGCACCCCAAATGCGGTGAAAATCGTCTAGTCCAACGTCGTAGTCCATTTTTATGATCCCTTTAATTTCATTGGCCGATAAGCATTAAAATAAATTATAAGGTACAAACACTTAAATAAGAAAATCATTACAAATTTCAATTTAGCCAATGAGATAATTTGGACTACGGTATGGACCACCATTGCGGACTAGACGATCCTCGTTGCCCCCAATGGCATTCAGTAGAATCAGTACACACATGTGGATGACTTTCAATCTCGGGCGCCATATTTATCGAGTTGATCATGGTAGTATTCATGGTTTACGAAAATCTCTCATTTAAGTAAAAGAAACGTCGTTAATCCATACTTCCTCGAGAGATGACTCCTACCCTTGTTGGTTTTATGTTCTCGTCTCAACGGCATCAAGACACCGTGTTAATCTCTTGACTTTCTCGTATTATCAGTATTCGTAGCCTATCCCCAGTCTTCCTCAATTTCTACACAGGGAAAGCTTATTAGTGTTGTGATTGGTTGTGTCCGAGTCTCTCTTCTTTTGTTTCGTTTTGTATAGAATCCTTTGTTGTATCATAGTAACCGTTTTTTGGCCTCTCGATTCACCGACAAGTTATCTATTACCTATTGGATTGAATCGCTTTCTTTTTTCAAAAAGAAAAAAGTACACATATTTGGCAATTTTGTAAGCACAACAAAAATCCACTAAGATGTCTACCAATACCAAGTAACTCTTAAATCCTAATGCAACAGATCCTCCTTAAAAACCAGTCTTACCAGCATTACAACCTCGCACATTTTATCCATCTCACTGTCAAACTCACTGAATGCTGGTTCACTACAAGTTTTCGTAAACAAATAAAAATCGATATTATTATACAGGATCGTTCATTACCCAAAAGAGGTCGGATGAACTTGAATAGGCCTTTATTATCGAACACGAAAATCTATCAAGTATGGGGCACAATGGGATATTACTTTGACAGATCGAGCTGCGCTGTTTAAACAAGTTTTATATACTAACCTCGGGATTCAGAAGATCATGTCCTCATCCTTTTGTAGAGAGGCCTTCTCAGAATCCTGATCCTCCGCAAATTGCTTGGCTGCCACAGTCGAGCGCTGGCTTTGGCTCGACATTTTGACTCTCTACCTGTATTAAAGACAACGGGAATTAATTACTCCAATGTCATAATAAGAATATGTGCCAAATTCAACGAGTCCATAAACAGAATTGTGGTTAAAACGTCACCTCTTGATAAGATGATGGCCGCAAATTCTAGTCCTGTTGAATGATAGCTTCTTAGAGTCGTTTACGAGTTATGAATTCCTTTCCCTGTCTTCGCCCACAGTTTCATTGCAGGGAATCTGATGTTGGAGATGAAATCTTGTCAAATGAAAGCTTCAGATCAAGCAGCAAGTCAGTTGAAGCTTTCCATAGTCTCCCTGCGAGCTTCGAGTCGTATGACAACGAAGAGGAACTTATAGTATTGCCTTTGCCGCCGAAAAAATATACTCCAGATGTCCCCTGGAGAGAACATGAACAAAGATATGAGAGCAGTTATGCTCGTACAAAGACTAATGAAATTCCTCATCCTTCTTCTTGTGTAGCTCTCAGTGTTTCCATGTATGCATCATTTACGATGTTCGTTTTAATTAGTGATTTCTTATATATTTGATGCATAGATTACCTATACAGACAGATCATGTAGCTAAACCACTTACTGGAGGAGCAAGGGCTGCATCCAAAATTGAGCCAACCCCATCCTCAGGATACCGCAACAGCCCTAAAAGCTTCAACACGACATATGCAAGCTGTGAAGTGCAATAAGGCATCTCTCGCATGATGTTGGTTTTTACGACTCCAGGGTCTGCTGCTCTGGGAACGGGGAAGCAGAAACAAGGTTAAAATACAACAAGAATACATAGAGAGAGGGGGAAAAAAAACAAGAAAAGGTGGTTTATCTATAAATGTTCATACAGATTATATCACCTATAAACCAGAAAGTTAGTAAAGAGTCACTGGAGAGTGGAGATGCAAAACTGAAGAGCCAAAAGGAAAGTGCATAACACAAGTCAAATGTAAATGAAACCTACATGACAGACACGTGGCTAGTTCCCTCCTTCGAGCTAAATTGCCGATGAAGCTCATAGCTGAAGAGTAGAAGGCACACTGTAGACAGCAAGGTATGCTACCATTAGCTAGTTCACTTGAACCAAAATGTGGTGCCAATGAAGTTCTGCTCGATTAATTTGTCTTACATTTAGAGTATTCGTATAAACGGGCAAATGGATATGATCGAGATGTAGAAAAAGGTGTTCCAGTAACAAACTCCTTGTCAACCTGCATATCACTCACTGAAGCAAGCCGTTATGTATTTAGAAAAGGCTAGGCTCTGCTCTGACAGCTTGAGCGGGAAGATCCAACCAAAGAAATTCTTGGCAAGAATGCCAACCATGGAATTAGGCATGAATGTAACAACCAACATGAAGCAACATCCATACCATTTCGATGGGTAAAAGATGTAACATTAACAACTCGAGCTGGAACACGGCTGCTCATCAGCAAGGGCATTAAAAGATTAGTCAAACAGAATGCACCAACATAATTTGTAGCCATCATCCTGAAAAGGAAAAAAAAATAGACAGGGCACTGAACAAACAAGCATAACATCTGCGGTCAATAGCGTGCATTTTCCAAAGGGCGAGTTAGTATGAAGCGAGTGAAGAGAAATGAGTATAGCGAAATGTGATATACTGATAATCATATAAGTGGGAAAAATAAACATCAATTAAAGAGGAATGGGACTTCTGTGTCCATGAAATACTGACTAGAAAGGCCAGATGGGGTTTCACAAAATCATAATCACAACAATATCATGTGGAATTATGGACAGTTCATAGGAAAAAGAAAGGATTATTACTCATCAAGACCATCAGCTGTGCTCCTGTATGTTGTGGCGAGAATACCAACATTGTTGATCAACAACTGCACTGATCGATCCATATCCATGTCGACCAGCCATTGCTCAAAGGAGACTTTGAACTTCAAAATAGACGAAAACGATGACAGGTCTGCCTCAAAAGCTTTAACCAAGGCATTTTCATTTCCCTTAACGATTTCCACGACAGTCTAACACACATCCAAAGGGCACACCCAAATAAATTTTGAGGCAACTTATGAAAGACTATAATAAGATCCATATTTGGTGAGATGTACCTTTGAAAGCAAATGGTTTGATCTTCCAACTGAAAAATCATGCAAACTTCACCTCGTAAGCGACACAAGTTTGAGCTCAAGGCAGTCAAATTCAGAAAGCAAATATTGATTCAAAACCGCAAACTTGGTTCATTCTTAGTATTATACAAACCATCTACAAGTCGGAACTATCTCAAACTCGGTATATACTGGAACGCCATTGTTTAAAGTCTACAAAGAGAAAGACAAGAAATATGATGAATCAACCTACCTAAAACCACAAAGAAACCCTCCCTAGAAAGAGCATGAGCTGCTGCAGCACCCAAACCAGAAGTAGCCTAACAACAACAATAAAAACAACAACAACAAAAGTAAATTCAATGAGATCAAGAGGGGAAAAAAAAAATTCTGTAACAGGAACAGAACATGATAATTACACCAGTGACGATGCAAATAGGTCTCTGAACACCAGCAGTAGCGCTGGTAAAGAAGTAGGATTTGGAACGAGAATACGATTTTGACTTTTTCTGGCCGATTAGGGCTCCGAAACACAGTCGGCAGTATGAGGAGATGAGGGAAAGTGTCCAGAACACCGCCATCCTCCAGAATTCGGGTGTAATAACGAACCGCACGGTTCTCAACAGCTCTTCCATTGATCGAACTCTGCAACATATCCAATAGAACACCATGATGATTCAAGAGTCGTTTTAAACGGGCGAATCAATTGAAGTCTAAATCTGAAACATTTATCAATTTTAATCAATTCGAAGCGAGATTCACATACTGAATAGATCAATCTGGCGATAATGGCCATCTGATTTGTGAGTGTACTCGATAAATTACTTAATATTTTTTCCGGTGTCAAAAACAACAGATTTCATCAACCATGGAATGTCTAATAACACCAACCAATTAAGCAGCTCGAGATGCGAAATCAATTGGAAAAATCAAGAAACGAAGAACACCATCGAAAAAGCATGAGCGCGAAAATAAGGATCAAAAAATAAAAATTGAAACTTTTTCATACCACTAAACAGCAGCAACGGCAAAGCTCTTAGCCTATGGTTTAATTCTAAGTGTTTTGGGGTAAATGTGTGGATAAGCTTTTGATTGAAATGGAGATTTGGACCTTAACCCAAATCTCTGATCTCATAAGCTCATGGGTTTTGAGCCCACTCGAATGAAACCCTAAATTCAAATGAGAGAGTTGTTAGGGTTATTGTGCATTGTTCTTGTCTCCTATGGTGATTTCTAGGGTTTAATCTCCTAGCTGCTTAGTGAATGTTGAACGAGTTCCCTTCCATCCAAACACATTGATTGAAACACTTGAGCTGAGAGATTGGTAGCTTCGTTGCCCTTCTGATCCTAGTCTTGGTGATTGGTGTCCTCGTTGAGGCTAATCGATCGTCATTTTACTTTCTCTCATTTGTTATTCGATTTGGTTGTAAAACGCTTTCTCGTTTCAAACTCTTGAGCTCTTCATTGTTCTTTGTGTTTGTGATTGTAAACCCACTTCAGAAAATATGGAAAGTTTGTGGAAGATTGCCAGCCGGTGGAGACGTCGATGGTAGCACCGGGACAGTAGATCACGAAAATTGAATCGAATTAGTCTAGATACTTGGCTTAAATGGTTGGGTATGTGTACATATGAAACGGGTTGATATTTTCACCGCTAATTTAAAATTGAATCGAATTCGTATGGATACTTGGCTTAAATGGTTGGGTGTGTGTACATATGAAACGGGTTGATATTTTCACCGCTAACTTTTACTATATATCTTCACCGCTAATTATCGCACTATGCTGTAGTGAGTTAATGACGGATATCCGAATCCACCGCTGTATGGTGCAGTGGTTGGGACGTATGAAATTACAGTCCACTGCACCAAGTTACGGTAGCTTATTCTTTAAAGCGAAAACGTAAGCAAATAATTTTTTATTACCACGTACCGTACTGATACCTATCGGCAGTGGCGGATCCACGCGGGGGCTGAAGCCCCCCGCTATCCTCTGTTAGTTCAGTAATATATATATAAAATAAGTAGTCTCAAATCATTAAGATAGCATGGCTCAGTGGTAAGACACGGGATGACATGAGCATTCTAAATGGGGTGAACAAAAAAACTCAGGTTCGAATCCCCTACTCCCCTTTTTTTTTTTTGACGCAAGATAATAATTAGGTCGGGTCGGCCGCAGCAGAGGCCCTTCCTAGCGCATCCTTCCGGACAAGAACTCGCAGTTCTGGATCATCCTCACAGCAAACGTCGGCAGGGGAGACATAGGCACTACGAGCAAGGTAGTCAGCCACAACGTTCGATTCCCTGAAAATATGACGAATAGCAACATAAGTAAAGGACGAGATATCAGACAATATATCAGCTTGTAGCATCTCTATTGTCCAGGGGCATTTCCAATCCCCCAGTAGAGTTTTTATCACTAATAGGTTGTCTCCTTCGATCAGAAGTGTAGAAAGTTGCAACTCCTTTGCCCGTAACAAACCCATTCTGAGGGCGAGATTTTCGGCATAAATCACCGAGATATTTGTGCAAACAGATCTGTCAGTAGAGACAACAAAACCAGCAGAGTCACGGATGACAAAACCATAAGATGAGTTGCCACTTGGGAGTACCGAACCATCAAAGTTGAGCTTATAACAATTTGGTGGGGGTTTATCCCATTTCCCAGACCGATCCAGAGCCCTGGCTTTCGTAGCACTCCCCCTAATAGCCTGGTTGAGCGGGCCGCTGTGAATGCGATGTTTGGGGATCAACGGTCGAGTCGGATCATCGTCTAAAAGCTTTGATTGTTCCCAACAATGACTAGTAGTGCTGTGAAACAACAATATTTCATTGATAGTTACCTTTTTAGTATGATCGAAGACGAGCTGGTTTCTAAAGAACCACATGGCCCACCAAGCTGAGGCTAAAACGGCAAAAGTGTTGGTCCCAATTGCACATTTTATAGCAGTAAGTGGAAACATATTTCCCATGACAACAGAAGCAGTAATAAGCCTCGGAATGTGGATACGTAAAGCTCTGAGCAAGGCAGTAGCCATAGGACATCGAAGGAACAGGTGATCATTCGATTCATTTGTATTGCCACAGAAAACACAACCAGCAGGTACAGCCACGTGCGACTTCTGTAATCTGGTTTTAGTCGGAAGACCATCCCGGGAGATTTTCCAGAGAAAGTGTCGAACCTTAGGGGGCACATCGAGACTCCATATCCAATCGCAATCGAAATCCGACGACCCGTTGTTTACAGATAGGAAAGAGTTGGCAGAGGCGGTTGAGAACCAGCCATTTTTGCTAGGGCCCCAATACAGACGATCCGTGATTGGGTTACTTGGTA
Organism: Persicaria maculosa; assembly: GCA_963922045.1. Taxonomy (NCBI): domain Eukaryota; kingdom Viridiplantae; phylum Streptophyta; class Magnoliopsida; order Caryophyllales; family Polygonaceae; genus Persicaria; species Persicaria maculosa. Next base: position 41,666,299 of record OY998262.1, on the reverse strand, counting down.
GGGTTAAACCCATAATGTGGTTGATATCATCCTGTCTCAGAACATTTTTTAAAGAGTCATTTATAACTATTTTGTTCCACTGGCGGTTGGTGATGAAGTGAGCCACCGAAACACCCTTGAGGGTAACCGGGATGGGACTCAGTGTTTTGGAACTCAACGGCTTCTCGAAAGCCCAGTTATGGGACCAGAAATCAATTGTTTCCCCATTTCCAACCCGCCACTGTAGAGCCGGGAAGAACTGAGGTCTGATGGACATAAGGCGGGACCATTGCCAAGAGGTATTACCCTTTTTGTTATAACTGGAAAGGTCGTGCCCTTTAAGGTATTTTTGGGAGATGACTCGAACCCAGATGTTGTCTGGTTCAGCAATTATTTTCCAAAGAAGCTTCATCTGAAGAGCTATATTCATAGACTCCGCCTTATGAATCCCCAAACCACCTTTCATTGTGTCCGAGCAGATTTTGTCCCAACTAATCAGCGGTGGAGCTTTAGAGGTTTTATTCCAAAAAAATTGTCTATACACTTTGTCAAGTTCATGAAGAACATGAGAAGGTAGCAGGAAGGCTTGCATAAGAAAAATCGGTTTGGCACTCAAATTTGCTTTGATAAGCACCCGTCGCCCTTCGGCAGAAAGATTCGAGGCTTTCCATTTTGTGAGCTGGTTTTTGGTCTTAAGAACCACATCAGCGAAAGTGTCTCTATTTGTCCTACCGTTAACGACAGGGTAGCCTAAATATTTGTCAAAATTGTTAGCCTGGGGAATACCAAGTACTGCAATAGTAGATGCTATGGTGGTAGCAGTTGTGTTAGGAGACGCTTGGAAGCTGGATTTATGCAGATTCACCTTTTGTCCCGAGATTAAACAGTATCTGTCTAAAATGGACAGTACAGAGGTACATGCCGATTGGGAGGCTTTACAGAAAATAAGAATATCATCAGCAAACGCTAAAAAGGGAACCTTGATACCCGGACGATCGAACGTGATACTCAGGTCCTTACTAACTAGCCCTTTGTTATGCAGTGTACGTGCTAAAACCTCAGAGGCTAGGATAAAGAGAAAAGGGGAGAGGGGATCTCCTTGTCTTAAACCTCTAGTGGGTTGAAATACTGTGGTTGGTTCATCATTAACGAGGACCGAGTAGGATACAATTGAAAACATTCTTTTATTCTGTTAATAAACAGGTCATTGAAACCATACTTAGATAAAACTTGGAACAGAAACGACCATTCGATGCGATCGTATGCCTTTTCCATATCTAATTTAAGAGCAACCATGCCCATTTTGCCTTTCTTCATCCGAAACGAATGCAAAGCTTCATGAGCAATCAGAATATTGTCCTGGATAGATCTCCCTTTTGTGAAAGCACCCTGGAGGGGGTGTATAAGTTTGTCAAAAATCTTGGTTAACCGTGCTGAAATTACTTTAGCTATGATTTTATAGATTGTAGAGCATAAACTGATAGGTCTGTAGTGGTTTACTGCAGTCGGGTCATCGCATTTCGGTAGCAGCGTAATGAAAGTATGGTTTGTCTGACGCAGTAGCCTACCACTGGTGAAGAAAGCTTTGACGGCTTTTGTAACAGAAGGGCCCACTGTAGGCTAGAACTTTTGGTAGAAACCAGCTGGGAAGCCATCAGGGCCCGGAGCCTTATCCGGGCTCATAGAAAATACAGCCGCTTTTATCTCATTATTTGTAACAGGAGCAGAGAGCATGTCGTTATCTGCTTGTGAAACTAAGGATGAGATGACCGCTAGGTCTGGAGACAGATCCGAAACAGGGTTCAAAGTCGCGGACAAATTCTTGTTGGATTGTGTGGAAGTCAGCTGTGGACTCCCCTTCGGGAAGTAGGATAGACTTAATCATTTTCCTGCCTCTTTTTGCAGTAGCGATCTTATGGAAATAGCCTGAATTGGAGTCATTAAGTTTGGTATGTTTAACTTTAGCCCGCTGGCTCCAATAGCGACGATGAAAGTCGAGCATGCGTTCTCTTTTGTTGAGTAATTATTTTAGGATTTGGACTTCCTGATTGTTGTAATTTGAGATAAGAGATGTCTGTAAACTAAGGAGCTTTTGATCCGTTACTAGAATTTGGTTATGAATATTGCGTACTGTATTCTTGTGCCAGGTTCTAGAAAGTTTTTTAAGAACTTTTGCCTTCTGAAGCAATTTAAACATCAAAGAACCTTGTGGGTTTGCTCTCCAAGCTTACGAGACTAAGTTTCTGTAATCAGCCCTTGAGGTCCAAGCCAATTTGAACTTAAATGGCCTATTCTTAGGCTGAATGTTGTGATGAAAATCTATGGAGATCGGAGCATGATCAGATCTAGTAAAGGGATGGATCTGTATACGCAGTGAGTCAAAAATGGTAAACATGTCCGTGTGGATTAGTAGGCGATCAAGTTTTTCCAGACAAACAACCACATCTTTCGATTTCCTTTGCCAGGTAAACTGACCCCCACTAGATGGTACTTCTAGTAGTGATAGTTTGTTCTTTAAATCTAGTAAATGCGTGAAGCGTGACGTTGAAGGATAGACTCCTCCAAGTTTATCAGCTGGGGTAGCTATTTCGTTAAGGTCTCCCATAATGCACAAGGGAATAACAAGTGCCTGTATATAACGGGAGATCGTATCCCAGAAGGCTGGTTTGCGCCGCTCATCCGGTGGGGCATAGACCACAAGAACAGCAAAGCAGCGCTTAGTAGCGTAGTCCGAGTAGTTAAAATGAATAAATCGGTGTTGAACCGAAATAAGTTCAATGGATCCTTGTGAGGCAGGGATATCTTTCCACAGAAGACAGATACCCCCCGAAAAGCCAATCGCTGGATCAAAAGCAACATTCGAGAAACCACACTTACGCAGTGTGCTTTCGGGAGGAACCTTATCAGTCTTAGTTTCTAAAAGAGCTAAAACGTTGATATTATTATTTTGACAGAAAGTATCAACATTTGTCCAGAAATTACGGCTCCGGATGCCGAGGGAGTTCCAGGTACAGATATTCATAAAAACCTTCTAAGGCGAACAGTTTGTACTAATCTAGGACCGACGTGCTCTGTCTTCAAAAAAGGAACCTTAAGAGAGATGGTTTGGTTGGAGTAAATGATTTGTACAAATTCAGTTGTGATTCGAAAAGACGAGTGGGAGGAAGCTTTGGAAGGGATACTTCGAATAGAATATATGTTCATGACAGTATCAATTGTTATTTTAGACTTTAAGTAGGGTATTGGTTTGCCGATCTGGCTTAGTACGTAGCTCGTGGTGGGAGCCAGATGGTCATGTGTGGCCCTTAGAGATGAGTTGCTTAAAACGAGGGGGGAAGTCCCAGTATCTGTCGACCTGTCAGTGTTCAACTTGAATAAACCAATTTCGTAAGCGAGCTTACATCTCGGTTGAATTGTTTGGAAACTCTGGATAAGAGTGATTTGTTCTGTTAAGACCCATTTATGAATTTTGTTGAATAAAAGGTTGGGTTCTCCAAAGCAGTTAGAGTAAACCACGCAGAACACAAAAAGGAAGGCAACGAACTAGTCACATCCTTTTATAACTTTGGGTGTGCCTTGTAAGCCAGGTTTTGGACTAATAAGTAATCGTTGAAGGGTGAACATGTCCGGTAAGGACAAAGGTCTGAGCATGTCCGGTAAGGACAATACACTTTGCAAAGCAAGCGCATTTATAGTCGGATAAACATATTTTAAGTTACACACTAAATAAAGAACAAACCAATGTTTAGTTGTAACAAAAAAAAGACAATGTTTATGGTGGTTAAAGATTACAAGGGAATCCAAATAAACCCAGTTCAGGGCACACAGTGGACTCCCCTCTTTTTTTTGAAAACAACAGCGAGCAGCTTTCCTTTTTTTTTTTTGCCTTTTTTTTTAACCTCAATAGGCAATAGCTGTTGCCTTTCTTTAAGATTTGGATTAATTACTATAATAAGCAACTTAAGGATATGAAGATTTAGGGTTTTGATTTTGAAATCAAATTTGTAAAATTAGGTTTGAGAATCAATTTTGTGAATTAAATTGAATTTGTGGATTGGATTTGTGATTTGAGTGATTATTTATCAGTTTTGCAAGCAAGTAAGAAAATTGAAATACATATTGAAAATTCTTCAAAAAATTCAGAACAACCTCTTTACAAAATCCCAAATTAAATTGTGAGCAATTTCTAAAAAGCTTAATCCCTCCGAACACTAACAAATTAATTTCAAGAGGCTTCAGAAGCAATAAATATCCGTTAATTGACCCTGAACTTCTTCACATTAGATTCAAGAATTTAGAATTTTGGTTGTGATTGATGAAACTCAATTCTAAAAATATATTCTAAATACAAAGTAATTTGACTTAACCTAAACATAACCTTAGTTGTAATTAAATTGAAATTCAGAAGTCCACCAAACTAAGGTGAGTATCTTGTTACTTAATTTGTAACCAACAAACTAATTCAGTATATGTCTATTTACGTTCAAGGTACAAAAATGGCTCTACAAAATTTGATTTTTGATATTATCATTGATCTCGATTCGCAACTTGTCATAAGTGTTTTTCAGCCCCCCCTTACCGAAAATCCTAGATCTGCCACTGCCTATCGGTATGCAATTTTTCCTACCACGTACCAACCGAAAGTGTCGGTAACCGAAATGGTTGGTACCGAAATAGGTCGGTTACCGAACGTCGGTACCGTGGTAACCAACAACACAAATTTCAATCATCATTTATGTTTTATAATATGTGGTAACCGACGGTACCAATGGTACCGATGGCGTTTTTTCTAGAAAACTAAGTTGGTACCATCGGTACCGATGGTACCAACTTAGTTTTTACGAAACTGTTCGTATAAGAGTGTCGGATACCCGCCACTAACTGTGTCGTGTTCGGATCGGGAGTTTTGATGTTAACGGTTTGGGGTATCAGACATTGTTAACCGTGTCATGTCAAATATGCGATTATGTATACCCCTAATGATTGTCGGTGTTGAAGTCTCGGTGTGGTCTCGAACGGTTGGGAGAGCCGGGTTGTACTGAAAGAAGTGAAAGCTACGTTCCATACATGGATAAGGGTCCACGGGTGAGACTTAAGTTGTGACGCTTTCCCCAACATAAATAACAATGATGAATGGGCTAGGCTCAGTTGGGCCAAGTAGGAGCGATGAAAATTTGAATGTTTACATGTAGGGCACTTCGTATAGAAGCACACCAATTGCTTCTTTTTCTTAGTATGGGTTGACAAAAAGAAGCTTAAACTCTTAGAGCCAAGATTGAAAATCCGAATGTTTTACATGTAGGCACTCCACTTGCTAACTGATAACACTCTGTGTAGTGATGAACCAATAATTAAAGTATTTTGTGATGTTTTAAAATCTAAATTTTTTATTCCGATGAACGGTTGAGACATTTAAATGATCGAGTATATCAACCAACAGATATATGATATAAGGGGTGAGCATATTCGGGTATCTGACACGAATCAGATAATCGTGTCGAATACCCAAAACCGTTTAGCCCAAAATCTTCGAACCGCGTATGAACCGTTTACAGCCGGGTATCCGACATGGTAAACTAATCGGATCCATGTCAGATAACTCGAACCATCTTTTTTTTTTGCTGTTGCGTTCTTGTGTGGCTTTGTGGGTTACTGTAAGTGTATTGTACACAGTCAAACACATACAACTTGATTTATGAATAACCGATGAAGTGGATTCGACTAACATAACCATCCAAAAACAATTTACAACAAGATTTTAAGTCCTATAATTTACATATTTGAAAAATCCTTAGTGTTAGAATGGAAATTAAATTGAGACTAAAGAAGAAGAGATGGATGAGTGAAGAATCTCCTTGTCGGCCCAAGCAATCTCGTCGAAGATGTAAAGATCTTGCTAGATCTAAATTGGAAAGTGGAGATCCGAAGTGGATCAAGCAACCTCCTTACCTATATAGATGGAGAAAGACAAAAGAGAACCACCGGAGTTGGAAAGATCGGATCTGAATCGGAGACGTGAGTGAAGGGACCCCTGGTCGGATAGTCGGATCTAAGCTTGAAAGAGATCTTAAGGGAGGGATTTGAACTCGGATCTATGCACATATTGGCCAATATCCTTGTGCTTCCCTTGAACCAACTAAGCTAACAAAGTTTATTGTTACTTGAGGGATCTTATTTGTACTAGTATTATACTACTAGATCTAATTTTTTTTTTAAAAAAAATTAATCGGTTCGTGTCGAGTATCCGACAATGTGATATTCCCGAACCGAACACGAACCATTTACAACCGTGTTTTCTCGGTCCGTGTCATTTTCGTGTCGTGTCTTTTCAGTTTTGTGTTTTTTTGTGTTGTGTTTTCGTGTCGGGGTTTTATGCACACCCCTACTATATCTAGGGGAAGACTGTACTAGGAAGTGTCACAATATGTATTACTCCAAGTCTTCAACCATTCCTTTTTTTTTTATTAAGTAATAATTTGAGCTCAGATATACTTGAAACTCGAGAGACCGACGAGTCGGCAAACGTAGAACCGTCGAACATACGAAACCGAAATACAGAAGAAAAAAAGAAGAAAAAAGGCACAATCGCCACGCAACGAGCACTTAGAGATGCAAGATTTCATTATACGGGAAAGATTTCACAAAATTAAATTATTTTAGCTTTTAAAAAAATTAATTTTTTATCATCGATGCTATGTTTGGTAGGAAATTTTTCTCAATTTCTTCCAATGACATAGGATCGAAAAATTGTTGATTATATTCACATATAATTAAGGTTTTCTGTTTAAATTACAAGAAGATTTATATGCTTTTATTTTTCTTTTAAAACAACAATGCATTAAAAAATCACTGGTGTTTTCATTGAAAGTGTAAAGATATTGTAGAAAAGTGACTCAAATTTAAAAACAGTTGAAATCGAAAAATTGTGTAAAATAAATGTTGAAAGATTATGGAATAATATAAACATTGTATGAGACAAAAAAAAAATTTATTTGTAAAAAATGGAGTTTATTTAGTTGTTATTAGGAGTATTATGGTAATTTCAAACCAAATAAATAGCAAAAAAGCTTGTTGCTTTAGTTTTTTTTAACTCAAAATTTTAACCATAATTAGATTATTTTGGTTCTCTAAACACAGGTAAAAATGGTTAAAATTTTAAACAGTTTAATTCTACTCTTTTTTTAGTTGTTTATTTTGCATCCATACCCAACCATTATCATGTACTTATCATAATCTCCCCCAAATCTTTGTAATCATTTTGTTTTAGATTAATGTTTGAACTTTTAAACCATGGAATTGATAAAACATCAAAGCAACAACTAGCTTTGCAAGGAGCCTCAAGGGTAAAGAAGAAAGTCACAAAAAGGTAGTACTAATATAAAATGTGTTCAAAGCAGGCGTGCTTGCTTTTCATGTTTTACAGTATAGAATTTGCTTTGTCTTATTTAAATACTTAAATTACTAGTAGTACTGTATTTTCGTATGTAAAGTTGTTGAAATTTGCTTCTTCAAAACATAATCATTTTACATAGCAAAATGAAATGGAAATTGGAAATGGCGTGTTGTTTGTTGCATTGCATTTATGCAGTTGAGATTTGAGAATGAGACAATGGAATCTCTTTCAATGGAAAGGGACCCAATCTTCATCAAATCAGGCCTCACTGTTGAGTGTTGATCTCTCTCTCCCTCACCTGCAAACACACACTGCAAAATAAAATGTCACTCACATCGTCACCCGACACAGAGTGTCTATCTCAGTCAACACTCCCCCACTCATCACCTTTCCCCAAATCAATTTAAAAATAAAACCCTCTCCCCATTCACAGTCACTACTTGCACTCTCCCAAGCTCTTGCAATGGCGGTCATGAAACCCTTATGCCTCCTCCTCTTGCTCCACTCACTCTCCACTTGTTCCTCCACAGACGTTGAGCTTCTCTTGGACAAAATCAAGCCAGCTTTGCAGGGCGCCATTACAGGAGGCGGAGATTCAGAAAGCATCTTGCTTTCCACATGGAATGCAAGCACCCCCCTTTGTCAATGGAGGGGCCTCAAATGGGTCTTCTCCAACGGCTCTTCTCTCACCTGTGATTCCATTTCATCTCCTCATTGGTCTAATCTCACTCTCTTCCAGGACCCAGCTCTCCACATCCTCTCTATCCAGCTCCCATCGGCTAATCTCTCCGGTTCTTTGCCCAGAGAAATTGGTGAGTTCTCTGCACTCCAAACCCTCTATCTGAGTGTTAATTCCCTTTCTGGGTCAGTTCCTTTGGAGCTAGGTTACAGTTCTTCACTTACTGATGTTGATTTAGGGCAAAATTTGTTAACTGGGTCTTTGTCCCCTTCAATTTGGAATCTTTGTGATCGCCTTGTTTCTCTTAGGCTCCATGGAAACTCCCTAACTGGGTCTTTGCCTGATCCTGCATTGCCCAACTCTACCTGTGATAATCTGAAGGTTCTTGATTTTGGGGATAATAAGTTTTCTGGAGGGTTTCCTGAATTTGTAACTAGGTTTAAGGGCATTGAGGAGCTTGATCTTAGTCATAATGTGCTTAGTGGGAGTGTTCCCATGAGTGTGACTGAGCTGAAGCTTGAGAAGTTGGACTTATCTTACAATAACCTTAGTGGGTTGCTGCCAAATTTTGAAGGGAGTAAGTTTGGTGTGGAGGCCTTTGAAGGGAACAGCCCTGGTTTATGTGGGTACCCTTTGGGGAGTTGCAATGGAGGTTCCGGTTTGAGTCCCGGGGCGATTGCTGGGATTGTTATTGGTTTGATGACTGGGGTGGTGGTTTCGGCTTCGTTATTGATTGGGTATTTACAAAACAAGAGGAGGGTCAGTGGAGAGGTTGAAGATGCAATGGAGGATGATTATGAAGAGGATGAGTTTGGTGATGATGTAGGAGGTGAAGGGAAACTTGTTGTGTTCCAGGGAGGGGAGAATTTGACATTAGATGATGTTTTGAATGCTACGGGGCAGGTTGTTGAGAAAACCTGCTACGGAACCTCTTACAAGGCCAAGCTAGCAGACGGAGGGACCATTGCATTGAGATTGTTGAGGGAAGGGAGTTGCAAGGATAGGAGCTTGTGTTTACCTGCTATAAGGCAGTTAGGACGTATTCGGCACGAGAATTTAGTTCCCTTGAGAGCTTTTTATCAAGGTAAGAGAGGAGAGAAGCTGCTCATTTATGATCACCTCCCACACAGGACACTGGACGAGCTTCTACATGGTGAGTTCATCTTCTAAGTTCTATTTAGTTGCTGTGGTTTATATATTTCTGTTATGCTCGTAATTGAGTTGTTTATGTGTATATTGTATTTCTTGGAGCCTGCTTTTCCAAACCAAATGTCGACCAATTGAAGCTGAATGAGTTGAACCTTGGCTGTAAAAATTACCAAAAACTTTGCTATTAGCTATTCGTAAGTGATGATTCACGTGTTTTTTCAATTCATTGGTTGAAGCTCGTAAGTAGTAACATATCCTTGTGTCCTTTGTTAATGACAATTAGTTACCATGTTAAGCTGTTGAAATTCTGATGTTCTCATATCATGACTTTGTGATGGCAATGTATTTAATCAAAACCAGAAACCAAGGCTGGCAAACCGGTGCTGAACTGGGCAAGAAGACACAAAATTGCGCTGTGTATTGCCCGTGGACTCGCGTACCTTCACACAGGACTCGAGATACCGATAATTCATGGGAATGTCAGGTCCAAAAATGTGCTTGTTGATGACTTCTTTGTGGCGAGGCTTGCTGAAACTGGACTGGACAAGCTGATGATCCCTGATGTAGCTGATGAAGTGTTGGCCCAAGCGAAGTCAGATGGGTACAAGGCTCCGGAGCTCCAGAAGATGAAGAGCTGCAATCCGTGGACAGACGCTTACGCATTTGGCATATTGCTTCTGGAGATATTGATAGGCAAGAAGCCTGGGAAAGAGAGCAGAAGCCGCGATTTCTTGGATTTACCCTCCATGGTGAAAGCAGCTGTTCTAGAGGAAACAACTATGGAGGTTTTCGGCGTTGAGGTGTTGAAGGGAATAAGGAGTCCAATGGAAGATGGGTTGGTTCAGGCACTGAAGCTTGCAATGGGGTGCTGTGCTCCGGTGCCTGCAGTTAGGCCTACGATGGATGAAGTCGTGAAACAGTTGGAGGAAAACAGACCAAGGAACAGGTCTGCTTTGTACAGCCCAACTGAAACAAGAAGTGGGACAATTACTCCTTTTTGATCTTCTATTGATCTGTTTAGTTGCGAGTTTATGGATTAGCCGTTCTTTATGTTTCAACACTTGAACTTGGTTTCACCTTAGATAGTTGGCTGTGATTTCAAGTAATATGAACTTGCCTTTTTTTGTCAGCATGATTGCTATCTGTGTCGTAGGCGATATTCACTGTCCTTTTTGTCAGCAAGATGATAGATAGAGATGTATCAAGCCAAATTGCAGTGTTCTATAGTAGCAAGTAAGGTAAAAAAATCTTGCATTTTAGTGGATATGATTCAATGTTTACATCAATGATGCTGCAGCTTCATCTCCTATGTCTTTAAATTAGAGCAAAAGTGTAGAGATATGAATCAGGTGAAAGGGATGAAGTAGCAACGATGAACGATCAGATGGGTTGAGAGGAGCAACCAAGAAGAGATGAAGTGAACAACGCTTCCAAGCGCGCTCCATTAGCAATCAAAAAACAGATTCTTTCGAATGAAGCGGTGGAGGTTGAGCAAATCAAAACAATGGCTGGATTCGGTGAGGCAGATGAAGAAAAATATACAGCTTTCATTACTTGGAAATATGAGGTTTTGCATCGGGAAAGCTTAGCATGGATGGCCACGACGACATCTAAGAGTACCGGCACCTGAGGTCAAATATCCGACCAAGGACGAGGACTTGGCTGCTAGGCTTGACGCTTTAGCGTAGCTGGATCCCGAATTACTCCCTGATGGTGTGAAGTAGGCTCCATTCAGCATAAGATCTCCATTTGATCTCCAATTCCATCCCTTCCAAGCTGGCTCGTTTGTTACCCTCTTAGTCACCTCCTTCGCGAAGGGGTTGGCTGGGGCAAGGTATCTGTTCCCCTCGCTGTTAATCGTGGGGCTTGCACTTCCACCGATTGCATACATCTCCCAGTGCGTGTAGTCGTTGTTTACGATCCATGTCTGCACCTGCAATTCAGCCTATCTTGGTAAGTATATATAAGTTGCCAAAAAAACAAGAAGAGTGAAACAGCGAAACGTTTCTTTACCTTGGCATTCGCTGGATAAGACCCTCGCCGAAATGGTTGTAGGCGATGGTGACCTGCATCACCTTATCCTTGACATAGGAGTCACTGTGGCCGAGCAACATAACCTCATTGTGGTGAGTGAAGTAGTTGTTGGAAACGGTGATGGCGGTGGAACCCATGACAGCATCAACGAGGCCATCAGCGCACTTGGCAAGCGAATTGTGATCAATCCAAAGGTGGCTAGAGCCGAAGATGGAGATGCCATCGCCGTCAGCCATGGTCCTCCATCCGTAATGGGTAGGGGAGCTCCTGACCATGGCATTCCCAGTGGGGATGCAGTCATGGATGTTGAGGCCATGGATGATGATGTTGGTAACAAACTGGATGGTAATGCAGGCGCCATTGGCGATATGGACGCTGACACCGCGGCCATCGATGGTCTTGAAGCTGTTCATGATCAGCTCTTGCTTCAAGGTGATAACCATGTCCCTCTTGAAGACGATCCAAAGCGGCTCGTCCTGGATGACGGCGTGGCGGAGGGTCCCAGGCTTGGGGTTGACGGCGTCGTTGTCACTCGGGTCAGTGACCACGTAGTACCTCCCATTGCGGCCGCCAATGGCGTTGCGACCAAAGCCGATAGCGCAGTCAGCGAGGCGCTTGCGGTTCTTGTGCCAGTTGGGGTCACACCTCCAGCAGTCGTCGATCGGATTGCCCGTCCCGCAGGAGAAGTAGCCTAGTCCCCTCCTGGCGGTACTGTTGTTGATGCTCCTGAAAGTAAACCAAATAGAATAAATGTGAGGAGGGAGAGTGTCGGTGGAGTGGAATCACAGTCACAGAGAGTATGGTGATGGAATTTATGAAGGAAGGGGGTAATGGGTCAAATTGAATAGTCGGGAAATGTCAGTTTCAGATTCACATAAAACTCCAATCTGAAATAGGACGGGCTGACAATAGCCGGTGAGGAGTACATGAGTACCCTCTGTTTTCATTTTTGTATATTTATTACCTTTTTCAAGTGCGTAAATGTGAACCTACTCAAACATGCTCCTCCGTCGAAAAATATATACTGTATTACTTAATTTGACTATTTCATATCTTTTCTGAATCTATACATTTTATAAAATATTTTTTTATAAGTTTAAAATATATTAGATTATTAATTTTTTTTTGGTTCAAAGGTAGCCACTTCAAACTCGTGACCTATTGATCACTACATGTCTAAGCTAGTAAGACTTTACAATAATAGATTATTAATTGATGTGTGTAAAAAGAGTGGAGTCTAATTGTACCATGAATTGATAAGTACCCAAATTTTTAAGAATTGTCAAAATTACTTTCTCAGAGTTTTGGTAGGAAATACTACTCCCTCTGTCTCGAAATAGATGTCATTTTAACTCTTTAGTTTTGTATCAAAATAGATGTCGTTTTAGGTTTATAGTGGGTAATAAAATTAATGAAAAAGTTAGTGGAATGATAATATTGATTGATGAATGAGTGTTTTTATTAAAATTTGTGCATAAGGCTAAAATGACTTAAATTTTGAGACGGAGGGAGTATTATGTAGTCATTATGGATATGCTAAAAATACTGTTTTAATTTGGTACTTGCGAGAGATGTTTGTGATAATTGAATTGAAAGAGGAGGGAATCACTGAATCAGTTTCATATGGAAGACGATCTTGGATTTGGGAACACTTGACAGGGAAGCGAGTCATGTGAGTTACCTTTGTTTCTACTCATATTATTTTTTATACGGAGTATTATTTTAATTGTAACTTGGGGGCCAATAAATTAATGAGCGATATTTAGGAGAGAGTATCAAACTATCAATGTATCATATGCATGAATTTCAGACACAACTGTATCTATATATTATATGACGAAACAAATTAAATTTCTAGGAAACGAATGAATAATAAATCCAATGGCAGTCTTATTAATTTTTTTTTTAACAAAAAAAAAAAATGAATAAAAGATGTGCGGATCTCGTGGCCAAGGCATGTGGCGTTATTATGTATGACAGATGATCGAAGAGGGTACGGAACGGAGATGTTCTCTCCAGAGCTTTAACGCGCCATTGCTGATTAGTGATTAATTCATTTCTAATGGAATTTAATTAATATTAATAATATATTACCAAATAGTTGGATTTATGGAGGGTTTGGTAATTCTCTCATGCAGTGTTTTGTTTGAGGTGTTTGTGTCATGTGAACCCATTCAAGTCTCACCTTCCTCTACCCACACTTATTCTAACTTAATTACATATATATATTCCATATTACCTAATTTCATAAAAATAATAAATTAAATAAACATGTACATGTATATGTATATATAGCTTTATATAATTAGTACTTACTCATGAACTTCCATTACAATGTGTTCAGGATCACTCATTGCTTCTTTGTTTTGCAATTCAACTTCCTCAGCTCTGCACAAATTAATTAGTATCCCTGTTAAAAAGGGAATAATAATAATAATAATAATACAAATATCTTTGAAATAATACAGAAGAGGAAATGATCTTTTTTGCTGATTTATATCCTAATATAAATAAATAGAAATGGAAACAGCATCAACCGGTGCCAAAAATACCGCGGATTGGGATTTGTTCCCACCATAACAGAAAAATTGGGAGTCGTTAAAAAGAAAAGGGAAAATAAAAATGTTATGATTCGAATCAGAACCAATGAAACTAAAAACTGCAGAAATGAGTAATCAGAATCAGTAGCTGCAAGTCGATCACCTTTTCGCCATTGACGAGTTATTGAGGCTCTGCAGCTGTTCCTCGACCCTACAAATCAATCAAGAAGCGGGAAATTTTCACGGATCAGCCAATCAAAATGCAAGCTGATGAACTTGAATTGATCGAAAGGTTTCACCGGGAAATAAATGTATCTAGCTAGTAAAAACTCCGAATTCGATTCGGTTAAAATTGAAAGGCGTGCGAGTGTTGATACCTGAGCTTCACTTGTTCGTCGATTTGATCCTTTCCGGCAGCGGCAAAGGCAAAGAGGAGCGGGATCAAGAATGAAGAAAGAGCGATGAATCGCAGAAAATCCGCCATGCTTAGTATCTCTGTGTGTGTGTTTTTTTAATTTTGGGGGGAGAGTTGGGAGAAAGGAAGATCAAGTGCGGCGTTATATAAAGAACAGAGGAGGGGCGAATCTTATGGTTATGGAAATGGGCTTGAAGGCGGTCTTAGTTCGTTGAAACGGCCGTAATTACGGATGTGATACGATTACTCCCTTTTTTTTTTTAAAGAATAATATGAGAGATGCTTGTGTTTACATTTTTATGGATAGTATTTTTTTTTTTTTTTTTTTTTGAATAGGTAAAATTTCGGTTGGATGAAACCTAACCGATAGCATCCCGACAGATGAGATCATTAAGATCGTTATTTGATGTCAAGACCGCCCCATTAACAGGGCGGCCAAGGTGTGCAACCTTGTCAGCCGTCCTGTTACCCTCTCGGGGCACATGCGAGTAGACCACGGTTTGGACAGTAGTTAATTGCCGTTTAATATCTCCCATCAATAATTCTATTTCCCAAGGGCAAAAGCTGTTGAATTTTAGGTTGTCGATTATCGTTAATGAATCCCCTTCAATAACCAGTTTAGTGTGATTGAGCTGTTTAGCCGCTTGAACACATTTTTATGGATAGTATTATTGGGCACACATGGGTGGGGGATACGGAGATGAATCGGTAATTTTTATTTAACTAGTGTAATATCTGAGATTTTGATTTATTTCAAATTCAACATTATTATATATATCTATATAATACTATCATTAGTAGAAAATGCGATTATAACTTGCTATATGAGTTTTTTTTTTTTTAATTTATAAATTAGTTGGAAAGATCGAGATACAATATAATTTTTTTAAATGATTTAATAAGGTAAAGTAGTAATAAAACTCAAACACACCACCTATTATAATTTGAAATACATATATAATTATTATCATTAGGATAAAACTAAAAAGGAAAATATAACCTGTCATATAATGATTTAAAAAATCATAAACACATGATTGTGCGAATACTTTTGAAGTTATGTAGATATACATAACTTATTCATTATTTTCATGGGAAAGATGGCTAGAAAGATGGCAAAATCTGGCCCGACCCTAGAAATCCGACCAATTCTCTTGAACCTAGACCCGAAAATCTGGAGTCATCCGTAACTCGAACTCGAGACCGAGACCGAGCTCGACCCGAATCTGAGTCGACTCGAAATAAACCCGAACACAGACAAAACGACCCGACCCAAACCCGATCCGACTCTCAATCCGACTCGACATTCAGAATGATAGTATCCAAAATTGTGGTCCTAATAAATATATAATATTATTGATATAAATTAAATGTATAAAGAAAGCCATGATATTAATGAAATAATGATATAAAAGACCACACACAATGATAATATCTAAAAATGCGGTCCGATGTATCAATGTACATAATCTTTTTTATGAAAAAAGGAAATAATTATATTTGAAATAGATCACAAATTGATATAAGGATATCAATTTAAATAATCTTCGTATGAAAAATAGGAAACAAATATATGTCAAATAGGAAACAAAGAATTTCAGCAATAATATTGACCAATAAGAAAATACCATTTGAATAAAAAATTCAACTTTAATTGTGGGTGTGACATGTTAGCAAAATGCTAGCAGAATTAGTAATATTAATAGATAGTATACAAAATTGTGGTCCTAATAAATATATAATATTATTGATATAAATTAAATGTATAAAAAACCATGATATTAATGAAATAATGATATAAAAGACCACACACAATGATAATATCCCGATGTATAAAGTACATAATCTTTTTTATGAAAAAAAGGAAATAATTATATTTGAAATAGATCACAAATTGATATAAGGATATCAATTTAAATAATCTTCGTATGAAAAATAGAAAACAAATATATGTCAAATAGGAAACAAATAATTCCAGCAATAATATTGACCAATAAGAAAATACCATTTGAATAAAAAATTCAACTTTAATTGTAGACGTGACATGTCAGCAAAATGCTAGTATAATTAGTAATATTAATAGACAGTATCCAAAATTGTGGTCCTAATAAATATATAATATTATTGATATAAATTAAATGTATAAAGAAAGTCATGATATTAATGAAATAATGATATAAAAGACCACACACAATGATAATATCTAAAAATGTGGTCCGATGTATCAATGTACATAATCTTTTTTATGAAAAAAAGGAAATAATTATATTTGAAATAGATCACAGATTGATATAAGGATATCAATTGAAATAATCTTCGTATGAAAAATAGGAAACAAATATATGTCAAAGAGGAAACAAATAATTTCAGCAATAATATTGACCAATAAGAAAATACCATTTGAATAAAAAATTCAACTTTAATTGTGGGTGTGACTCGTCAGCAAAATGCTAGTAGAATTAGTAATATTAATAGATAGATAGATAGATAATATATAGAGGGAATTAAAGGAAATAACCCTTGCCCCGGTTTGCTTTGCACGCCTAACCCACTAACCGTTTCTAATTGCAAGGGTTAGACCCCCCTCCCTTTAAAAAATTGCAAGGCAGCCGGTTAAATAAGGGAGTTGAAACCGGTGGTTGGAAGTAATTAAAGAAGGGAGAGAGCGTGGGAGGGAGGAGGAGAGAGAGGACAGTTTTAAAAACCTGTCACTTGCAACTGTGTAAAACAGAGAGGAGGGAGGGGAAAAGGCACGAAACCGCCATTCTTGATACGAGAAAGGAGAAGAAGAAGGCCAAGGAAGAAGACGAACCTGGGAGCAAGGAGAAGAAGCCGGCGGGTTGCAAGCCAGTAAACCCGACAACTTGTAGAAGACGACCCTGACACCGTTTAGAAGAGAGCGACCGACGGTTTTCAAGTAAGTAAACCCTAACTCTACCGATTTAGTACTGATTGCAGAAATTGAAAGGATGAGGGACCAATTGAAGAACCTAATTTGTTCGTCATGGTTTGCAATTGGATGAAAGAACAGGTGGAATATCCGCCCCTGTCATGTGGGATGTAACCGGCGTCAAGTATGAAAACAATGGGTGGAAATGTGGGAACGGGGGGTGTTCGAGTCGGGGAGAGAAGGGAAGTACCATTGCGGTGATGATGTGGTAAAGGCCTTGAATGGGAAAGCAAATTAGGGGAAATCGATACATGTATTATGTGAATTTTTGGGAAATTGGTGAAATTGGGGAAAATGTGGGAATTGGGGAAAATGGTGAGATTGGGGAAATTGGATAGATTTTTATAGATAGAGGGAAATCGGGGTGAAATACCCCAAATTATTTTTGGGATATTTCTTATTTTTATTTAATTAAATAAATCTATATTATATTCAAACTATAGTATATATCTTGTGAATTTGGTCATTTAATAAATTCACATAAGATATATGGTATGAATTAGAATAATTAAATTATTCTAGAGAGAAATAATATATGATGAATTTAATTACAAAAATCCTCTAAATACCCTTATTATTTAATTTATGAAATTAAATTAAATAATATTCATCCCGCTAAAGTGGAGAAATATATCAGCTATTTCCGTCTTTATCCACTTCTTTTATTTATTTTCCTTAAAATCTATCTTGTATCTAACTTAATTCATCCATATAGATACACGTTGAATGTTAGGGTTTTTCCGCAAAATCACACCCGCCTCTCCTAATTCAACCCGGCCAGCCTCCTAATTCAACCCGGCCAGTGCCACACCATCACCTTCTTCTTCTTTACTCCAGTGAATTCCGTGACATCCCCACCGTCCAACCACCAATCGCCGGCGACCCGAGTCGCGAGCCGCCTTCACACTTTCACAGCCCTTCACCGCCAAGAACCACTGCAGTGCAGCCTTGCCCGGAGACGCGCCCCCCGTGACAGCCGGCCACCATTGCCTCCCCTGTTGCCTCCGGCCACCATAGCACGAGCGCCGCCTCCCGTGTCACCGCCGAGCCACCGCTGAAGCCCACGCTGTCGGGGGTAGCCATCACCGCCGGAGGAAAGCTTCCTCTTCTGGGTACGTGAAGTTCGGTTGAAATCAATCTGAGATTTCATTCTCTTTCATGAAAATTACAGAAATTCTCCCCTCATTTAGGATGTTCTCGTTTCTGGCCCTAATTTAATTATTTATTAAGTTAGGCGGCCAATATTTCTAAACTATTCGATTCTTGCCCGTTTAAGCGACACCAAGCAATCTCGAAGCACCCACGCCGGATCCCGCTTCCCGAGGAATTCATATTGGTATAGATATTTAACTTTATAGAATTAATTCAATTTCAAATTGAGTTAAGTAAAGTTAATTGTATAAACTATCAATATTAATATTCCTTTTTCCGTTGGATTCATTAGGTGTTAAAATTTCGCCTTGTTGTCGTCAGCGGATCATCGAAGGTTAAGGCAAGTGATTTCGTTCAACGCCCTTTGCGTGTTTCGTGATTCTTTTGATGAGCCTTTTTAATTCTTCCGTGTCGAATGCGGCCCTGTGGCCAATTTCCTTGCCAATTTCGATAAATTGCATACTCGTCTGCTTGATGTAATTTATCTTTTTAATCATAAATTGGCATGAGTTAAATTAATGGGCAATTATTAAATGAATTATAGTGATATGCAGTTTAAATGTGATTGTTTGTTTATAACACGAGATAAGTAAATGTTGCCCATTTTCTTCTTCCTAAAGTGCATGATATTCTGCTTGTTCTTTCATGCAAACTAGTGGCATGTGATAGTAAGACCCTTTAAATTATCCATGCTTGTCCCTGTTTGATTTAATGTCGTTATTATGATCATCTAGTATAAATTGTTTATATATGATAAGATAGGCACCATGTGATGCTTAGTTGTGATATGTTAAAATGCGCACCACGTGATGCGAGTGGCTTTATGCCTTTGGCAAGTTATGCAGTAGACTGACTTGCAGGTTGTGGTTCGTTAAGCCACCACCTTACAAGGTTTCATGAAACACCATCCCGGAATGCATTCTCTGCGGGGTGATAAAACAACGATCTGATGTAGGTCGTGGTCCTTGTTAAAGGCCCGACCGGTACCACGTAGTATCATTATTATTATCATTATCTTTATTATCGACTGTTAAATAGGTGATCATTTCAGTTATTATACTTATCTGTATCAAGTATAACTCCTTTTCTTATCTAGTGATCGATCATTATGATCATCCGAGTCATGTGTGAATTTTTACCTTCTTATCCAGTTTCCACTTTAAATATTCGTGTCTTTCCCTTAACCTATGACATACCGTTTTATGGTCACTGTAAGGTTAAAGTCTGAACATTTTCCCTATCATTTGCTAGTCTTAATTGTACTAACCATCCTATTTATTGGATGGCTGGTGTCCTTCGTTCTCACGAAACACCAGACCATAT
Organism: Persicaria maculosa; assembly: GCA_963922045.1. Classification (NCBI taxonomy): domain Eukaryota; kingdom Viridiplantae; phylum Streptophyta; class Magnoliopsida; order Caryophyllales; family Polygonaceae; genus Persicaria; species Persicaria maculosa. The sequence goes on along the minus strand of OY998262.1, from coordinate 41,646,685 downwards.
TCCACAGGTCTAGTGCAAGCAGCGGAGCAGGAGAGAGTTGAAGAGCAGGCTATCATTTATTGAATATTTTACTACAAGTTTTGAACCTCTAAAAGTTTCCGCATCGCTACTTTAATTTCAGCTATTTTGGAAGTTGTTCATACTTTATGGTTTTGTTACTTTTATGTTATTATGATCGGATATTTTAAACTAGGATATTTAATTTACTTCCGCCTATTTTATTGTATTTAAATTATCATCTTGTTTATGGGAGCATGGTTGCATGTCCCTATAAGCCTCAGGTGAATTCAAAGACATTAAAGTCCACGGATTCACTGGCGCTGCAACACTCCTTTGGGATTCAAAAAGGGGGTGTTACAGAAGGTGGTATCAGAGCCAGATTTTAAAACGTTTTCATTCAGATTTTAAAATAATTTCTAAAGTGAATTTCAAAGGTTTTTATCAAAACTAAGTTCTATCTACAAAAAGTAAGTAGTTTTGGAAATGATTTTAAAATAATTGTCCGATAGTCCTGCTCACGCTCCTGCTCCTGCCATAAACTAAGCTTATATTATTTATTCTGGTTCTAAATCTCGCTTTCTGGATTATCTCGCTCAAGTACTGATGACTCCTCGCCTCCTCGATAAGATGTCTAATGTTCGCAAGACCTCAGGACCGCACGTCACGGGTTACCCCCAATGCATTGACCTCACCAACAACTCTGACACTGCGTCTGACTCCAGCACAGAGGTGACGGTCGTGGAAAAAGCTACAGTTGAGCTATCCAAGGGGAAGAATGTCCTAGTCGACCCTCCTAAAGGAGCTGCAGCCACATAATATGACAAGAAGCTCATCCGCGAGTGGTACAAGGAACATAATTTGGGAACTCCTTGGTTTTACAGCGAGGAAAAGGCAGTAGAGGGAAAGAGAGCCATGCCAGCTCTTTTGGATGACAATAGGAGAAAGTAACTCCAGGACCTCGTTCGAGTGTAAGGTATGAAACCATCCCAAAGTCTTAGTGAAGAGGAGCCAAAGAATAGAACCTTTTCGGAAATCCTAGCTGATGGAAAAGCATACCAGGATTTATAGGCAAGAAGAGCGAGGTAGAGACTCCGCGTGAGGGAGACCGGGGAAATATACAAGAATAAGGAACGGGTTGTGAATGAGCTGGAAAAGCACTGTGATCAGGCTAGAGATGAGATCAAAAGGAGATGTGTGAGCATGATGAGTCAGAGAGAGATGCAACATCACAAAAGCATAGCTCTGGAGTGGACAAACTCGTCGAGTTGTATGTCTTTTCAAAAGACGACAAGGATTAAGATCTCATCAGCAGTACCAGCAGAATACCCAGATTCCTGCAGGTTCACAACCGACTGTGATCAACGAGAAGAATGTCGTCGGGCCATCTCAGCAAGGTCCGCGACTATATGAAATGCGTAGTCTGGATGACACTACTTCTTCAATGGCTCAAGATGTACGTTATCTATCGCCGAGCTGAGCCAATCAATATTCTTTTTTATTCAGGTGCTTCTCATTCTTCTATAGCCGAGCAATCTGTTGAAAGACTCGGATTAGAATCTGTGACTCCAGATGATTCCTTTATTGTGAAATTCCTTTATGGGGGATAGAGTTCGAGGTAGGAAAATTCCATTCCGCTTCCCCATCGCGATAAGTGGCGATGAGTACCTTGTCGATCTTTTCTGCTTTCGATCCTTTCTTAGGACGTCATTCTCGGTATGAATTGGCTTACTCGCCATGGTACAATCATTGATTATGGACGTAGAATCGTGACCATTTCGTCGGACGGTAGGGTTGTGTGCAGACTTCGTGGGCGCATCCCCTTTGGGGATGGCAGTGTTATTAATGTAATGCTGGCAGCCAAATTGTTACGTCAAGGTTGTGCCAGATTCTTATGCTATCTGCAGGATTAGCCGTCCGACCCGGTCCCTATCTCCGACATTCTATAGTTCGGGAATTCCATTATGTTTTTCCCGACAAGATTCCTGGTTTACCTCCAAAGTAGTTCATAGAGTTTACCATCGACTTAGAGCTAGGAACCGCTCCTATTTCCAAAGCCTCGTATCGCATGGCTCCAGTGGAGATGCAAGAATTAAAGAGTCAGCTTAAAGAGTTGTTAGAGAAGAGCTATATTCAACCCAGTGCGTCACCTTGGGGTGCTCCGGTGTTGTTTGTGAAGAAGAAAGACGGCTCTTTCCGTCTGTATATTGATTATCGGGAGCTGAACAAGGTGACTATCAAGAACAAGTATCCGCTGCCACACATCGATGACTTGTTAGATCAGCTTCAGGGAGCAAAGGTATTCTCCAACATTGACCTTCGATCTAGTTACCATCAACTCCGAGTTCATGACAAGAATATTCCAAAGACTGCTTTCAGGACACGTTATGTGCACTATGAGTTCTTGGTGATGCCCTTTGGCTTAACAAATGCCCCAACAGTATTTATGAATCTGATGGACCATTGTTTGCACCAGTATTTGGACAAGTTCGTCGTAGTCTTCATCGACGACATTTTGATCTACTCGCCGAGTGAGGAGGCTCACTCCAAACACTTGAGAACTATTTTGATGACACTGCAAAAGCATCGGTTGTACGCCAAGTTGTGTAAGTGTGACTTTTGGATGAAGTAGGTGGCATTCCTAGGCCACATCATTTCAGAGAAAGGGGTGATGTTCGACCCCCAGAAGATAGTAGCTGTAGAGAAGTGGAATCCGCCAAAGAACGTTAAGGAGATCCGGAGTTTTTTGGGACTAGCAGGGTACTACAAGAGGTTTGTGGAAGGGTTTCCAAATTGGCCCAACAACTGACCTTATTTCTGTTCAATTCCCAGAAATTCGTCTGGAATTACAAGTGTGAAGCGAGCTTTCAGGAGCTCAAGAAACGGTTAACCACAGCACCTATTTTGACACTCCTTAAGGAGTCAAAGGATTACGTGATTTACAGTGATGCTTCCAAGCAAGGTTTGGCTTGTGATGCAAGATGGGAAGGTGATAACCTATGCATCACGACAATTGAAGCCGTATGAGAAGAACTACGCACTGCATGATCTGAAACCAGATGCTGGGGTATTTGCTCTAAAAACCTGACGCCATTATCTGTATGGAATTCGTTTCCAGATATACACCGACCACAAACGCCTCAAGTATGTGTTCACCCAGAAGGAGTTGAACATGAGAAAGAGATGTTGACTACATGGATCCGACTGAGATCGCTCAGCGGTACCTCAAATCCGATTTCGTCATCGATTTCGCCGCATGCCTCCCTCTTCCTCAGGAAAGTTGATTCCTTTTTAACCTTCTCTGCCGTCACATTTCATCAATTCCTAACCAATGAATCTCAATTGGATTAATGCAGATGATTGCGTGGATCGTGATCCCAGTTCAATTGGGATGTTCGCGGAGGCCTTCACTAGTGGTGTTGGTTCCTCCATGTTCACCACTAAGTACCTCTACTGTCTTTGGTTCGGGTTGAAGAATTTGAGGTAACATAGATCCGATCAGATTCAGACCTAATAACCCTGCTCCTTCGTGCTTTGATTCGATTCCACCAATGCAGCTCTTATGGACAGTATCTGCAGACCACCACCTTCCTCGGCGAGACCTTGTTCACCTGCTGTATATGACGTATTGGAGGACTGTTCTTATTCTGTCTTGATTGGCAATGTGCAGGTATGATGCCATTCTAAGAAACGATAAATTGTCATGTCGAATACTTGTTTCAAGTAGCTATATTGAATATGATTGTCTCTCTTATTGGCAAAGACTTACTTGCAATCTCTAACGGTGAGAATCGAAGAATGGAGGATTAAGAAACGATAAATTGTCATGTCTATGATGTGGAAAATATTGATGGGGTGTTGTTTTTGATTTGAGCTTGTAGGGCCTATTTAGAGACAAATCTGTGAATATCCTAATACACTAATATTAGACAAAAAATGAGAAAGGAACTGATGTACTTTGAGAGATGACAAATTGCAGCTTCCAAACCTTAAGAATTCAAGACTACAAACCCTTATCAACCAAAGATAAGTAGTTGAGACATAAATTTGGAAGTGGTTTGAGGTGTTAATGATCCTTACCAATTATCCTTTATGTTGTGGAAGGGGTTTGAGGTGTTAATCATGCAGTTGTTGGTTGGTTGTGTTACTTTGATTGCTTAGTTCATGGTGCAGAAGTATAGAAACAAAACCAGGAAGGGCTTGCATCAGTGCATCAAATACTATTGCTCCCATGATTCCAATCAACTTTTACTTAACTCTATATCAGTTCTAAGATGTCATTCAGGTTTTGTTTCATAAGTGCTTAAGATAGTTATTTGGTTTTATTTTAAATGGGAAATTTGATTTTTTAGCCTCATAACAGCTTGAAGCTGTCATTCAGGTTTTTTTGGTGCAGGTTCTATTGATGAAGAGGAAGAGAAATTTATAAAAAGAGATGATGTGGTCATAGACTTGGAAGCAACTTTGGAAGATCTATATATACATGAGAGGTTCATTGAAGGTATGAATTAGACTATGTTTTATCTAAGATTTGGTTCAATGTTAGTTTTAAGCTATCATGTTTTCTTTTAATTTAGTTTCCTACTTGTTTTCTCTTTATTTCCATCGTTTGGTGTTGTGTCTGGATTACATTTGACACGTTATCATCACTTTGTGAGTTTGTAATTTGTAGTTTAGTTTTGTGTCCATAAGCAAAATTAGAAAAGGTGGGATAAAATGGCAAAATCAGGAATGGCATCATCAAGTTTATATTATGTGAGGATATAATTTGAAGGCCATGTTGAGTTTATAGGAAAAGATGTTTGTTTTTGGTATCAAGTTTTGGTTTCACATCTTTGTGATATTTGGGACCTTTTGGGTAGCTTGATAGGGGAATGATAGGGTTGATAAAGCACCCGTTTGACTGTTGATCCATATTTTATGATGAAAATCCAAGTAAACAAAAACGGAATTGTCATGGTGGTTATACAATCCAAAATGACAGAAGAAAGTATTGCTAGATAATTCATATCATATGTACTGCCTAGGCTATTTCAGATTTTGGAATTGATAGAAAGATGCTGACATATGTAAGTTCATTTGCTTTTGAGTTTGTATGTTATTTTATTTTGCGTTCTGTGGATATTTACTTCTTTGTTTCATGTGTAATTGTCATGGTGGTTACATCGCTTGGGAATGGTGATGGCATTCCCGGGATTGATCCCAACCTGCTTGGCGAGTGGCTACAGCAGCACAACGCAGAGGCATTTTGGCGGCGTCCTGATCTGACCCCCAACCCTCCCGTAGCACACTGTTGTCACCTTCGCCTTCACGTCCACAGCAGCCCCCATGCACGGGCTGAGGATGGCTGCAACGGAGCTCACCGGAGTGGCCCCGCACTCCCCTGCAGGTTCTGATTGTGGGACCAGAGTACCAGAGAGTTGCCTGCTACCAACAGTTATTTAAATTGTGGTTAATTGGGAGATTAATTGTAGCTCCATTTGTGCTTGTATATATGTAGTTAATTACTTCTCTTTTAATATGTGCTTGTATATATTGCAATGGAAGAAGGTATTGCTAAGTAATTCATATCATTAACTTTGTCATCAATTTCTTCTCTTTTAAAGCATCTTTTAAAGCATTAGTTAAGAGGATGATGAGAAGCAGGAAAAAGTCGTGTCATCAAATTGTCAAATTGTATATATTGTAATGAAGTTTAATCATATTTTATGCCCTTGTGTCATCAATTATATAAAAAATGTAATAAACATGTCACCCTTGTGTCATCGATATACAATTGATTAAATTAAAAAAAAAAAGCGGTATCAAACGATTTAATTAAAAAAATGGCATCAAATAATTACATTAGAAAAATGGCATCAAAACACTGTTTGAAAAAGTTGCATCACATTAAAGAAAAAAAATGTCATCAAAACATTACCTTGAAAAAATATGGCATCACTGTAAAAAAATATCATCAAAAAATTGATATAAAAAAGTGTCATCAGTAGTTAACGGTAAAAAAAATGGCATCAATGGTCAAGGTGACATCACAGTAAACAAAAAAATGTCATCAAGATTTGAAAAAAGTGGCATTAAAAAAGTGTCATCAATCAATTTTATTAGAAAAGAGACATCAAAGCGAAAATAAAATGTAATAAAAAATGGAATCAAAACGACAAAAAAATTGCATCACAAAATATATCACCATAAAAAAAAAAAAAATCTGAAGGAGTTGGTCAACGTTGACCGGTCAATGGTCAAACAGTTGACCATTGATCATTTGGGAAGGATGCTAGCTTACCTAATTAAATTAGTTTGGGTGCTAATCAACTAATAAAATGTTCAAAATAGGCTAGTTAGCAAAAACACCCTAATTTAAATGTATTAGTCTTTTTTTTTTCGTTATATAAAGATTTTGATGTGTTTGTTCTCTGGTCGACCATCACCCAATGAATCCTGTTGGATGTAAATGAGAAGATCAATCTTGGAGAGGCGATAGTATAGCATTGATCTAAAAGAGGCACGCAATGTAATTCGCGCATCTGTTGACTTCACTGAAGATATGAGAGATTCTTATCACCACAAACTATTGTAGATCGAGCAACTATAGTAGATCGAGGTGAATATCAGTGATATGGATTTAAAAGACATGACAAGATTTGAGTATATTGATCACCGATTTTCCTTTAGTCAGAATATGCGATAGTCCCTGCTCTCACGCCTTCAAAAGACCAAACTTGAGAACCAAAACTTTTGACATCAGTGCACTCTTCTGGCCAAACTGAGTAAAATATAGTATTACTTAATTATGATAAATAAGAGTAAAGGTCATTTTAGTTTAAAAAATTATTCAGATTTTATTGTCAATAAATTAATAAATAATTATATAATAATATATTTGTTATTTTAGAGTTAAAAAAATGAACTGCCTATACAATATTTGGAAATTCAAATTATATTAAAATTTATTTTCTTATTTTATTTATGTATCTTAAATGTATACTACCTACAACAAAAAGTAGTGTATATAAGAATTAAATTAATATAAATAAATTTGAAAGATAAATAAGTCTTCTATTTATTTTTCTGAAAGTATGAAAAGTTAGTTAAAAATAGGCATGCTTGTAGTTATATTTTGATTTATTATAGTTCACTTTTTGTTATGAGATATTGCAGTATTCCTCTATTATTCTTTTTGCTTTTGTGCAGGCGGAGACCCAACCTCTAGTAAAAATAATAATATCATCTGTGAATGACAGAAGGAACGCAAAGGCCATTCAAACCAAAATTGAAGTCAATACCCCTATTGAGAATGCCACTTTCTAGGGATAATTTCCTTGCAAGAAGTGTTCTGCTCCAAGAGGAAAGGAGAAATAGGGTCTCCTTGCCTGAGGCCCTTCGAGGGTTTAAAAATTTTTGACGAATCATTATTAACTAGTACGGAGAAAGAGATAGAGGTGATACATTCCATGACCCAGTTGACAAAGATTGGATGCAAACCAAACTTCTTGAGAATTGCTTTCGAGAAACACAGTCAACTCTACCTCTTCTTTCTCCGGCTCGGCTTCCCCCATATAAGGCACCACACCAGCCCTCCGAAAAGTCTTCAAACCACACAGGGTTAGAATCAACCAATCTACACTCATTTATCACATATAGTCTCTTCTCAAAGTCCCGAGTGAGATCCTCTGTCACGCATACCCTTGGATAGCAAAATATCGCCCTCTTAGCGTTAAATGCAGCCACCCTAATGACTTTGTCGAGGTCATTCTTCTCGGTAATAGTGGTGAGCACGGAATCACTCACATACTTAGACAGCAGGCTAGGGAACCGAAACTAAAGATCCAAAGTGAAAACTAGACCTGGGCAAACGCGGGATGGCCCGCCCGGCCCGGCCCCACTCGCCCGCTAATATGGACAGGCATGGATAGGGAAAAAAGCCTATGCGGGCTGCTAAGCCCGGCCCGCGCCCGCAGCGGGTACGGGATTGGGAAGACCAATGTACCCGTTGCGGGCCGCTAGACCCGGAACGGGTATCCGCTATTTTTTTATTAAAATAATAAAATATATATTATATATATTTTTGAAATTACAATGTATATAAATATATTACTGTGAATTTTTTATCAGTATATATACATACTACGTATACTATAGTGTGTATATACCTATATATACTAATGTGTATACAAATATATGTAGATAGGGTATATATACTCCGTATATTACAGTGTATGTATGTATACATGAGATTATTTAAGTGATTTTGAATTTAAAAAAATATCTATTGCAGAGTATATATATAGACATATATTAATGTGTATACAAACTAGGGGTTCCCGCAAATCCCGTCCCGTCCCGCATCCCGTCCCGATCCCGGTGGAATTTAGAGAAAAAAATTTCAATCCCGTCCCGATCCCGTCCCGCAAAAATTACGCGGGACGGGACACGGGACGGAGAGTTTGAATCCCGCAAATCCCGTCCCGTCCTGCATATATATAAAATTATATATATTTATATATTTTAATTAAAATTAATAGAAATATATAAGAATATATATATTATACCTTAACATTTATTTAAACCCAAAATTTAAAATTTAAAGTAATAATAAAAACACTCAATATATAAGAAAGAACTTACTGATTTTTTATGTAATGAGATTTTCATTTTTTCCTACTACCTACTGATTCTTTGAGTTGCTAGTTGCTACTGTATTTTCATTTTTGGATTCAATTTGTTGCTACTATCTTTACTGATTTGTTTTTTTATGTAATGGGATTATTAAGTTATTATGCATGACTTTAATTTGCACCTTTCTCCTTGTTATTTTTGGATTGTATTTTATTCATTTTTTACGAGGGACGAATCCCATCCCGTCCCGTCCCGTGAGGGATAAGACCCTGCGGGATTTGAAAAAATATATTCAATCCCGTCCCGATCCCGTCTCGCAAAAAAGACGCGGGACGGGACGCGGGATTACCCCAATCCCGTCCTGTCCAGTCCCATGCCCACCCCTAATACAAACACATATAAATATATTAATGTATATATCAGTACTGTATATATACATATGTTACTGCGGGTTCCCGCAGGTAGCTCGCACCCGCAATTCCGGACGGGCTTGGACACAACATTCAACCCGTTAAGCGGGCTTAGCCCGGCCCGCGCCCGCAACACCGGGATAAAATCTTGGGTAAAACCCGTCCCAAGCCCGGCCCGCGCCCGCATTTGCCCGAGTCTAGTGAAAACCGGTCTACACCAAGGGTTAAAGTTGAGGCGCCAAGGGCGAAGAAGCATCAATTGCCCATCTATATCGAAGGGTCTTGATACGGGGTTAGCCGTAGGATGACCCGATCTTCGACAATCAAACAAGAAATAACAAGAACGGAAGCAAAGACTCGATGAACAAGAATAAAGACTCGAAATTAAAAGCAAGACAGAACCGATAAGGACTGAATCGAACTAAAATAGAACGAGGCAAAGACCCCAGGCCTCCTAAGAGGGTAGGAACCAAATACCAACGACTATAAAGCCCGCCTCTACAACCTTACACAACCAAGCGGACAACTTGGAGGCACAAGAAGGGGACTTGTTATTACCAGGATCACCAAGCTCTCGCGGGGTTGACGAACTCAAAGCAAAACAAGTTAGATCAAGAACCAATTTGCAATCGATGAGCAACGCTACGAATCGATTGACTTTCTCACAGGCGTGTTTCACACAAACTGTATTTTTCTATTTCAAAGAGGCGTAAGTTCTCTACAATGGAAAAGGCCGGTTAATATAACCCTAAACAAAGACTATTTTCTAATAAAAATAAATAAAAATAATTATTTAAAATATCCCTAAAATGACTTAATTAATCAAGGTTCTAATTAACACATGAAATAACAACTTAAGAGATTTCAAGCCGGCACCATTCAGCGCCCAACAGGCCACTCGCGCACGCCCGCGCGCCTGGACGCCTGCACCCGCGCGACCTCCTGCACGCCCGCGCACGTTGCTGTTGGCTTCATGTGCTTCGCTGCTGGCTTCCGGCGTTGACAATTTGGGTTCCAATGCACATGTATGCCGTCATCGGTGGCTCCGGGAGTTGAACCGCACTCGAGAACAGAGAATGACTCACAAAGAGGAATGAGTCGCGTTGAAGCTTCTTAGCTCGAGCTCTCGTCATCGGTCCATCTTCGAGTATGATCGGCGCGTCCGGAGATGTAGATGATGGTCCCGCTTCAGGTCTCCCATTCCAAACTTGGTCACGATTTGCAAGGAGATCAAAACAAAGCTCGAACCAATTGTTAGCCACCAAAATCGACTGAAAGCCTCCGCCAAGAAATTTCCAGTCGAACTTGAATTTATTTTTCCGAATATCCTTTGCCTCTATATCATCAATGTACATAAATTATGTAAATATGATAAACTAGTGTGTCTCGTCCTGTGCACGTAAATATATTAATAAAATATTGTAAAACTACCTATCTTGTTTATAAAAGAAAAATGTATTAATAATATGACAAAAATAATAAATTTGAATTACAATGAGAGAAGTATATATTAATAAAGATCAAATTGTGTGGGAAATATAAAATAAAAATTAATCTAGATATAAATAAGTTGTTCTATCAAAAAACAATATCGATATATATAAAGTTTCTCTCTCCTAAGAGAGAGAAACTCTCTCTTGTGAACCCTCTATTGTGAATCTGTTCTTCCTCCATCTTCCCTTTGTGAACAAATGAACAAATTCTGGTGATAGTGTGGTAAGCCTTTGTCGATCCCGTTTTATAGTAATCCCTTCCACCTCTCCTTCCATATGTACCTTGGCCGGGTCCCTCGAGTGCTTCCGGTTGGAGAACTTCCGGGCTTCCGCCGTCGGCGATCCTAGCTAGCGTCTCTGTCGACTATCTTCGTCGATGCCGCTGTTGCTCTCTTCTCTTTGTCGATTTTGGCGCTCTCCTTGTGTCGAATTGGGATTTGGTTGGGATGGGTCTCAATTCCTTTTCCAAATCTCCTGGTGTGGTGGTGGTCTCTCCCACCGTCTTCCTCTTCTACCGTAGCCCCCCTCCCATATGTGCAGTCTTGGGTCTCAATTCAGTCGATTTGCCCTTTGTCTCCCACTCCCTCGCCAATATTTAACCTTCTTCCCTCCGACTCCGATTTGGCGTTCTGGGTTGGGGTTCCGGTGTGAGGTGTTGGGTTCGCTCTTTCGCCTCCTTCCTACCGCCATCTTCGTCTTTGTCCAGTGACGTCTGTTGGGTAACGTTTTCAGGTCCCATCTCCGATTGCTCTACTGCGCATCGCCCTCTCTCCCTTGGTCCTTCGGGCCCAACCTTCGGGTCCTTTGGGCCCAAGGTTGTGGTCCTTTGGGCCCAAGCTTCGGGTCCTTCGGGACCAAGCTTTGGTTCCTTCGGGCCAAAGGACGAGGTTATGGCTTTTTTAAAGTCTAAATTTAATTTTAAAGAAGCTTGCAATAACATGTAAACCGACCCGAAAGGGTAGTCTAAATCCCGAAAAGACTTGATAAAATCCCGAAAGGGTCTTGACAAATCCTCGAAAGGGCTTGCAGGTGCGCTCTCTACGAGGATGGCTCACGACTGGTTTTCTGGTAGTTCCTGGTGGTTATGATCTGAGTTGAGGCTCGTACGTCTCGTGTCGGGTCTGACCGAGGTCGTGGCGGTGTGTATCATGGTGACTCCGTTTTTTCCGGATATTTCCTTGGAGGTTCGTCTTCATCGCCCACAAGGGGACTAGTGATGTACTGCTGGCCAGCAGTGTTATCTCTTGATGGCGCTTGGCTCCGTTCTGCCTTCGATGTCCTCAACTTTTATGGATTAGGCTCGTCTGTTCTTCTAGTGACTGTTTGTTTGTCGTCTTTGTGTTGCACCTTTTATTATTAGGATTGTATGTTTGACGGTTCGCCCTGTCGACTATGTTGGCCTCTCGATGAGCTTGGTCCGTCTGACCATCGAATTCTTACCTGATAAAAAAAATATCGATATATATAAATAAAATAACAGCTATGGAATAATTAATTTCGAAAAAAATAATTATTTCCACAAAAAAAATAATCTACATATAAATAAAATTACATCTATTAAATATTTATCTATTAATATTTTTGGTAAGTATAGGTATGCATTAATAATTTTAATTTATATTTTTTATCAATTAACTAGAATATATGTAGATAAATTGTGGCTTATGATAACTTTCTATAAATTATGACAATATATTATTTAATATTTTTTTGGCATGATTTTTTTCCATAGATATCAACGTAAGATGCTACTGATGTACTCGTCATATCCAAGAGGAGGACAGATTCATCATAATTGGACCACTAGCCCCGTCGACTCCTCTGTTGCTTCGCCTTCAATCTCTGTTTGATGTCGCACTTCCTGCTTGAAGAATCGCGACCATGAACTCGATCAACGTTGTAGTCTAGTGCTTTGTGAGCTTACATGGCATTCGGCTACAACCACATCTTATTCTTCAATGAGGACATCTCGTTCTTCGACGGCGTGCAAATCAGAGGCTGCATTTTGGTCGGCGAGGAGAGGATTCGGATTTGAGAGGTGGATTTGAGGATGACAAAGTCAGGGGGGAGGTGGTTGGATGTGGAGAGGTGGATTAGCAGAGGCTGTGAAGGATGGTTTGGGAGCACAAGAGAGGGAGGGGAGCATGGGGTTTGGTATGCGGGAAAGAGAAAGGGAACAATGGACGGGATCAGAGGCGGAGCTAGGGGGTCCTAGGGGGTCACGTGACCCCCCATTCATCCGACAAATTACCTAGGTGTATCCTCCTCGTCGATAGCTTCGTTTTGATATATAATACGCCCTAATCCGACATCTGAGTAAAAAATTATGAATGTTTGAAAATTACAGCAGTATTAATCACTTTAGTTTTATTTCAATATACTATAATACTTTAATATTTCACTTAAATTGAGAATTATATATTATAATTCATCTCGAGAGCTTCGAAACCATAGGTTATATTACTTATTTTGAGAATATGGTATGAAGTTACGTAAGTTTAAATTTTTTATATCTAGTTATATATTATTACATGTTAATAATGCAATGTTTATTTATTGCGTTTTATATCTTTATTGTTCGTTTTTTATCCTTATTTTCGTTTTATATATTTGTAGTATTTTCGAAACCATAGGTTGACACTAGTTTGTACTATCGAACATATTGTGTTTTACGATTTTTTTCTCGATCTTATTGTCGACTACTATGGTTACCCCCGTTCAAAACTTTCTGGCTCCGTCCCTGGACAGGATGAACTTTTTTGCAAAATAAATCGTACCTATGCATACTTTATTAATTAAAGCGGATTAAATGGACTATGGAACAAATTTTCTAAAAAAATTATCTTTTAAAATTCCAAATACCAAATTGTACGAAGGAGTATATATTAGGGGAATTTGCTAAAATAACCCATTTGGGTGAAACTGAAACCCTTGCACGGATAACCCCATCCGGAAAAAATTTGTAGAATTCCGGATATCCGGTTTTTCGGTTCAACCGGTAGCAGGTTAGTGGGGGAGACTGGATAGTGTAAGTTTGACAGCTGGACAATTGAGAGAGGGAGAGAGAGAGACGGAAAAGCGAGGAAAGAGAGAGAGAGAGAGAGAGAGAGAGAGAGAGAGAGAGAGAGAGTCTGTGTGAGAGAGAGAGGGAGAAAATCCTGAGCAATATTGACAAGACAGATAGAGAGAGGGAGAGAGATGGAGCAGTTGGCTACAGTAAAAAGGAGGGAGCCAATTGTTCCCGCCCAGGGATGGCGCCAAAAAAAAAAAGGGAAAAGGGAGGGAGGAAGGGGAGGGTATATAAGCTTTGAAGAATTTCTGAGTGAAATCATTAGTCCTCATTAATGAATTGCAGGGGAAATGGAACTTGAAGAAGGGGAATGACCGACGTGGGATTTGAAGAAAGAGGGTAGGTGTCCAATGATGTGTGGTCTATATAATGAGATCAGAGAAATTCTGGGCGTCACTTTTATTCACAAAATCTGAAGAAAGAGAGAGAACCAATTGAAGAAGAAGCAAGTGGGCCTGGGTTCAGTAAACGGTTTACTTGTACGAAGCCACTTTTCACTGGACAGTTAAGTCGTACCCACTGGACACGTGTTGGAAGTTACTGGACATTGCTCTGGTCGGACATAAAATGGGTAAGTGTTGTCTCTATGTATGGTAAGTGTTGTTCATATGTAATTACTGCAGTACAAATTAATTTCTGTCTCCCTATGTAATGCAACAGGGGAAAAATCATCAGTTTGTATCACTGTATTGTTTGGAGGATGGTGGGCGTGTGAAGGCGGCACTTGGGTCTTCACGGGAACAAGGAGCCAGAAAGCCATGCTGGTGGACAAAAGGATTGACTATGTAAATCTGAAGAAACAGGTGATTGACAAGTTTAATGTCGATGGAAGGAGGAATGATGTGGAGCTCACATATGTAAAGCCAAAGAAGGAAGGGTCCAGGCCGTTTGCTATAGGGGATGACAAAGACTTGGAGGCCTACAAGTTTGTAAACGGGCTGTCCGGAGAACGAAATTGGCCTATCGACCTCAATGTCTCCCTGCGACGCAAGGTTGGTGGAGACGTGCCCAAAGCACAAGGATCGACAACGGATGACTCAGACGGTGGTGGTTTATCTCCTGCAGGCTTGGAGGATGTTGTAGTGCCGTTAACTGGTCCGCCCGTGACCCAAGAAGATCACCTAAATACAGATCTCCCCTTGGGGCTTCACGGAGAAGACGAAGATTTGGGAGAAAAAATTATCGAGGTAAACCAAAAGGATGTCCAGTTGGAATCATCGGATGTCCAGTTAACCCAAACAGCCATCCAGTTAAAAGAGACTTCTGACCAGTTAGGGATAAGTGAGGAGTTGGAGTTGGAGTTTGCGAAGAGGGAAAAGAATGCCGACGCAGTTAAACGTGGGAAGCAGGTCATATATGTCAGCAGTGACATGGAAGATGGAGCCATTGACCTTGGTAGCTCCTCCGACGAGGATGATGCAATCCCAAAAGTGGTTAAACCTGAACACGGTAGTTCTGGTCCGATGAAGTCTTGGTCATGGGATTATGAGGCGAAGCGAGCGGTGAGGAAAGTCGAGGAAGCATACGAAAGACGAAAATGGAAGTCGACCACTTCTCCGAAGCCTGCTGAAAGTGAACTAATGGTGGCGGGGAACCCATTGGATCCCAGCAAGTGCGGTATTAAGCTTCGGGAGGGACAAACGTTTCGGAGGAAGGAGGATGTGCAGGACCTCGTAGCGTGTGCGGGTCTGACTCGCTTGATGACGCCCAAAAGATAACGGGGTTAAAGAAGCAGCTAAGGGTTTTTGAAAGGTCAACGATGATAAGCTCCAGAAGAAAAACATAACGACCTTCGGTCCGCGGACGGGGAATGCCCGCACAAATAATACAAGTGGCGTGCGAAGGGACAAGTGGCATTCATGCCGCCTATCCAAGTGTTCTTTTTCCTTTGAACACCTGGCACCCCAACACCGACAAGTTTCCGAAAGAGGGGAACATCTCCTCGGCCCGACAAACGAAGTAATGCAGTATAAAAAGCCGAAATGAATGATAGAAAAAGGACTTTTTGGGAAATAAGAGAGAGAGGGAACGCTGGTTCTAAGAGAGAGCGAGAAAGGAAACAGCCACGACGAGGTCAACATCTTGACTCATCCTAAAACCCCGTGTCCGCGGACGCCTCTAGAGTGAAGAGCAGCGTAATCAAAGCTAAACAGGTAGTAAGGCATCCATCCCGGGGGCGGGACAACACGTGAAACTGTTTTCTCCTCAACTTTTACTGTATCAACCGGCGTATCCTCTCAGCCATTGGGTCATTTGATGAACCCAGATAAATAAAGATGCGAGTCTTCTCGAAAGACTCGGCGGCACAAGTCATGGGACCCCCACACCTCAGGGGGCCCCCATGGAAGGGTAAGACCGTCTGCATGTTCCTTTAGGGTATGCGGCTCAGGTAAGAGTCCTTCTCTCCCTGGTTTAGCCACCCTCCCCCCCTCCCCCCCCCCCCCCCCCCCGGGGCGGCTGACTGGGGTAAAGAGGGCTTCAGGTAAGCCCGTAATACTCACTTTCAATAAAAGGAAGTCGCTAGCATACCCCTCCATGGAGATGTGGAGGGAAAATATACTTTTTCTCGTCTGGTTTCGTCACTGGCTCCGTCTGTGGGAACACTCTCACCCTGAGAGGTTCCCGAATTTAAATATTAACATACTATTCACAACGTTATTTTTAGCTAATGCCTTTTGTGTAAATAGGCGGAAAAAATGAGCGAAAGCATGGGAGGAGCTTCTCCCGGGATGATGAGTCAGGACCACGGAGGACCCCAGGGGTCCGAGTTGCCAGTAAATTCTCCGGGTCAGTTCAGCGCACCGGAGGTTCCGATCGTCTCGTGATACGTCCCACCGCAAATGGCTCAAGGCTACTTTATACCAGAGGAGCATTATGTACCCCCTCAAAACCTGGGACAAGGTCTTTTTTATGGATACGACAGGTATCCCCCGTTCCAACAGGGGAACCCTTTCCAATTTTTTCCCCAGAATGTGTATGGGGGCACCTATCAAGATCAGTTTCAGCCCAGATTCTCCGATGATTTTGGAACACACTATCATGGTGAAGGCAGACACGCATCCAAGCATCACAGGGGAGAGCATTCATCTGATATATCCACGTCCACCCGAACAGGTTCACCCCGTGAGAACGAGAGGAAGGTAGATCTCGTCCCTTCAGTGTTTACCCTCGAGGTCTGCCTGGCACCCGTACCCAAGCGATGGAGAGACACCAATCTGATGAAGTATGATGGCACTACTGACCCTGATGACCACATGTGTCACTTCACGACCGCCATGGGGATCAACGAGTACAATGATGCAATGTTATGCCGAACTTTCCCATCAACTCTGACTGGCATCGCGTTGACTTGGTTCACTAACCTACCGCAGAACTCGATCGCAAGTTTCCTCCAGCTCTCCCAGGTCTTCAAGTCTCATTTTGGAAGCTCGCGATCTAGAAAAAAGACCATGTTAGATCTCAACTCGATCAGGCAGGGGCAAAATGAGACTCTGGGACAATTCTTCACCCGCTTCACCTCTGTGGTGGTTCAGATCCCCAACTTTAATCACGAATCCGCAGTTATAATCCTAATGGGGAACCTCGCGGATGGAAGTTTCAAGACTCGGCTTTTCAGAAAAAAGCCCAAGGACTATGATACCCTAAAAAACTTGGTGTCTGCCCAGATTGAGGCAGAAGAAGCCGCGGCCTCTAGCTCGAGGGCCAATTAGGGCTCACGGGGTCTTCTGGGGAAGATAGCGGGCAAGTTCCGAAAAGACAAAGGAGGAGTAAAGCAGAGAAGAAATTACTCCGCGGGCGGAATGCCCGCGTCCCGACAGGACGAGGTCCATTACAACCACGAAAGGGAGAGACCGGACGCAGGATATCAAGGCTATGACCGAGAAGCGCGCAATCACAGGGAGCCGGTCCCTCCGGCCAGGAGAAATGAGCATCGCGACAACCCTCAACGTCACCAGCAAGCTCAGAATCACAATGATCGGAGGTACGCGGATGACAGAAGAAGTCACCACCAAGGCTCTCGATTTGAGAGCCCTCAGGGGAGGAATGAGCAACAGCGATATCCCCCGGTGAACCGGGGCCGAGGGAGGGGACGTTGGTGGAGGGGAGGTCGAAGAGGGCAGGGTCAGCCTGCGCAAGTGTCGGTCAATCAGGCTCCACGCCGCGAGGACCGCCCGGAGGGATCGCGGGTCAACCGAATCCCAGAACCAGAGGGTTTCATCGACACACTTGCAGGAGGACCGTCGATTTCAGGAATTAGTCGGCAAGAGAGGATGAACTATGAAAGAGAGGCTAGATATCCCCCGTCAACTGCGAGTCAGAGAATCGCCTTGCAACCACACCCGGAAATAATCTTCACTTCAACCGACGCGGAGCAGGTCCGCATGCCCCACGCAGACCCACTGGTGATCCATGCGCAGATCGCCACAAAAACAGTGAAGAGGGTTTTCATCGACACAGGGTCGTCAGTAGACATACTCTCGTGGGAAGCTTTCTCCCAGTTAGGCGTGTCCGCAACAGCCTTGAGACCTTATCACGGCACCTTGATTACCTTTTCAGGAGATGAAGTGCAGGTGGCGGGCACAATTGAGCTCACAGTAGTCTTAGGCACCCCCCCTCTCCGAAGGATGGAGAACATCACCTTCACGGTGGTCCGAATTCCAACCACCTACAACGCGCTCTTGGGGAGGGTTTCCCTTTATAAATTCCAGATGGTTGTGGCCATATACCATTTCAAAGCCAAGTTTCCAGTCTCCGGGGGAGAAACGAGGGAGGTGTGCGGCCAGCAACCAGAGAGTCGGAGTTGTTATGTGACCTCTTTAAAGAAAAAGAAGGAGGTCATGTGTCTCGAAGAAACTGCTCAGAGCCGGGCCGAGAATGCCGAGAGAGACTTTTTACCTCAGAATGAAGCGACAAGGATAACCAACGAGGTTGTATCAGAAGCAGAGCTTGAGGTTCGGCCTTCCGAAAGGGAGATCCCGACCGCGGATCCAAGAACCGTCCACCAGCCGTTTTCCAGTACCGAGGAGAGAATTTACATGGGCCAAGCCCTCGGAGCGGGGGAAAAGGAACGGGTCTTAGAAATTATCCGGCAGTCGCGGGACGTGTTCACTTGGTCCCCGAAAGATCTGTTAGGTGTCCCCACTTCCATCGCAATCCATACCCTTAGGTAGGCGTGGCCACGGGTTACGGGTCAACCCGTGACCCGCCGGGTCGTTGACCCGCCGGGTACGGGTTGGCGGGTAGGGGCGGGTAGCGGGTTAGGGTTAGGGTCGGGAGTTTAGTGACCCGTGACCCGCCGGGTTGACCCGGCGGGTCGACCTATTTTAAAAAAAAGTCGTTGGAAGGTGGGGCCCATAGGTCGAAGCTATTTTTTTAAAAAAAATATAGTCGTTGTAACGGCTAGTAGACTCGGGGCTATAAATACCCGACTCCTTCTATCACAAATCCCATCCAATCCATCAATCACCTATCATTCTATCAATTTGATTTTCATAAGCTCGTACGTTGTAATCATGTCCGGTGACAACCTCAAAGAGGCGTTGTTTAAAGATCACTACGATAAGGCGGATGTGCAAGCCGATCGATCATTCGTAGCCGTTTGTCGTCATTGTGATAAAAGGTACAAGATGCGGAATAACCTTGGCCATGGTAATTTGAAGTCTCACATCACCAACAAGCACCCCGAGAAGATTAAGAACGATGGCGCTTCGGGCTCGAGTGGAACGAGTGGTGGTAAAAACTAGTCTATTATTCCTATAATCCTATGTCCTACGTCTTAATAATAAGTAGTGAGTATTGTAGTAATGTAGTAAGTTTATGTTTTACGTTTTTATGTTATGTTATGTGAATCGGTGAATGTGAGTCGTGATTTGTAAACGTGTATTCGTCTTTCGGTTTACAATAAACTTGTGTTTGAATGATTCAAAGAATATTGTTTTATAAGATAATATTTTTACTAATTACCTAACAACTTCGAAAAAATTACCTAAACATTATATATTACATTTAAAATGTTCAAAAAATAAAAATCTACATAAAATATATTGGAAGCTTAAGATATAAATTTAATTCAAAGTTAAGCTAGTTAACTAGTAGCCAAACACCACCCAAGTGCAAATTAAAAAAAAAAAATTTGAATCGGACCCAACGGCCATATTTCAAACGGTCGACCGTTGGACCCGCCGGGTCGAACGTTGAACCCGGCGGGTCGACCGTTGCCCAACGTTCGGAATGGAGGGAAAGGGCTCGGTTTGGCTCTATAAATAGCCCCTTTCCCTCCCAATTCCAACCCACACCTCACTCATCTCCTCTAATCTCATCTCAATCTCTCTAATCGCTCTATAATCGCTCTCTAATCGCTCGATCTTGTCTCTCGTAATCTCCTAAGTCTCTTCAATTTAAAATGTCGGGTTTCATCAACCGAGTTACCAACCGAGTTACTAGGGGTCGCAAGAGTGTTAGTGGAGCCCCATCTTCATCGACCCCGAGTGTCGGAGGAGGCGGGTCGAACCCGGCGGCGGCACCAAGCCTTCGTCGAAGTGCATCGGTCTCGGCGGCGAGCGGATCCCGACGTCGTCGAGATGATGCTCTACTCGCCGACCACGTCGACGAGATCGAGGAGGAGGAGGAGGAGGCCGAGCTCGAGGCCGAGGGGACCCCCACCCCCCAAGCCGGAACTCCGACGATTCCGACCCAAGAGTCGGGGTTCCCCGCCGAAAGAACTCCGGCCGATGGCGACCCTATTACTACGGCGGAAGTTCGAGCCGCTACTTTCATGTATTGGTTCACGAAGGGTCCTAGGGAGCCGGCTTGGGAGGAATCGAGTTGCGCCGCCAAGTGCAACTTTTGCTCCACGGTCTACAAGCACAAGAAGGGAGGCGGATATGGGAACTACGGTCGACATATCCGCTCGAAGCATCCCGAGAAGCTCGGCCTTGCCAAAGGGCAAACTCAACTAACCGGGTACGCATCTTCTTCCTCTCAACCCCCTGGTTTATGGTCTTATGATTATCGTAGTTGTCATGATCAATATGCGGAAATGATAGCGGCCGAGGGTTTAGCTTATAGTTTTTCACAACGTTTATGTTTCAATGAATTTATTACGCAAAATGTTCAACCTGCATGGCAAGGTATTAGTCGAAACACGGTTAAGAGGAAAATACTTAGACGGTATATCACCCGTAAAAATGAATTAATCGAATATTTTCAAAAAAACCATGATTTACACGTTTCGATTTGTAGTGACATTTGGACCGACCATTGGCAACATCACTCATACATGGGTGTTACTTGCCATTGGGTTGATCAACGTTTTCAATTGCACAAACGTGTTTTAGCTTTTCGAGTTTTCGACGAAGCACACACGGCACGAAACATAGCAGGTGTCCTTTTAACGGTTTTACAAGAATATAGATTAACTAAAAGAGTGTTTAGTATCGGTTTTGACAACGCTTCTGCCAACACCGCATCTATCCCCGATTTAATCCAAAACTGTCAGCCCGCGATAGGCGGCAAGTTTTTCCACATCCGTTGCGCCCCTCACATTTTAAACTTATGTGTTCAAGATGGTTTATTATATTTACAAAGTGTTATTGAACCAATTCGATTTGTTTTGCGGGCACTTTGGCGAAGCAAACAACTTCGCCAGCAATGGAACGCTTATTGTCGTAGCCACCAAACCCGCCCAAAAACGTTCCCCAAGGACGTTTGCACTCGGTGGAACTCCACTTACACAATGATTTACGATTCAATCGCTTACAAGGAACTTCTTTCCGGTTTTGTAACACTACACATCCCGGACTCACACATATTTGCCGATGTGTGGACTCAGGCCCGGGACGTTGTGGAGGTTTTCAAAGTTTTTTACGATGCAACTCGTACGTTTTCCCACGTTTACATGCCTACATTAAACATTTTTTGTTTTGTTGCAATGAACGTAGCAATAGCCCTTCAAGACGGGATTAACACGCCTTCCATTTCTCAAGCAACTATGGAGATGCGGCAGAAATGGATCGCATATTACAAATTTATACCCGACATTTTCCTCGTAGCGTGTTGTTTCGACCCTAGATATAAATTAAACGGAGTTCAATTGTTTTTAGAAAACTATTATCCGACTTTAGGAATTGTGGATGATCCTGATTGCAATGTTACAATTATTGTTGCTAGAGTTAGAGGATTGTTAGAACAATTATATACTGAATATTAGACGGGCGATAGAGCGCCCTCCGGTCGTCCTCCAGTGCCTTCCAGTTCAAGCGGGTCACGAACCAGCATCACCGGTAGAACTAAGGCACTTGCCCGAGATATCTTTGGGTCGAAGAGGTCGAGATCTTCGTCGAGCCCCCACTCGGAGCTCGACGAATATTTGTCCACTAACTTTGATTTTCTCAGCGATGAAGAGGAAGATTTCGATGTCCTTGAGTGGTGGAGCCGTCCCGAAAGACAAAGATTCCCGACGTTGCAGGTAATCGCCCGACAAATACTTGGGGCACCTTGCTCCACCGTAGCCGTCGAGCAGCTTTTCAGCCGCGGAGGTCAGATTCTTTCGGAGAAGAGATCAAGGTTGCTTCCCGAGAACCTCGAAGCCCAAGTTTGCCTTGCAGATTGGAAGAAGGCGGAGATGCGGATGCAGAAGAACAACTTGGGGACTGATTCCGAGGATGATGACGGAATAGAGACAGAGTCCGTTGGGAGCTCCATTGATGGCGCGGTCACAGATGGCTCAGGCGGTGGAGGAGGATCCGACGATCAAGAAGACTAGAAGAGGAGGTAACCGGGTCGGGGTTTAGACATACAGGTAAAAAACTACGTGGGCTTTGATTCCTCACCCCCGGGAGGATACGTAGGCAGTCGGGAAACCGATTCAAGCTCTTCTTCCTTCCCCCCCAACACTCCCTAATACAAAAATTGTACAACTTTTTTGTAATTTGTAAAACTTATAAAGTTATAAGTTGTAGACTTTTAGTTTTGAAAATTATAAGATGTAATATTACATATTGTATTTTGTACATAAAGATTAAAGAGTCAAGTTATGATTTGTGAACACGAAAGGATATTTGTCAAACACATAGGCGTTCAATTCCCGTTCCCTTTCTCGACAAATTCGATCCGACAATTCAGATTCCGAGTCCGAAACAAGTGCAAACCCGGCCAACCCGGGTTCCAACTCGTCGGGTCGACCCGGCGGGTCAGACCCGGCGGGTTAACCCGTCGACCCGATGACCCGCCGGGTGACCCGAACCCGTCAACCCGTCTAAATCTCGGGTTAGGGTTCGGGTCGCCTTCCCCCGACCCTTGACCCGGCGGGTCGAACCCGTCGACCCGCCGAGTCTGACCCGTGGCCACGCCTACCCTCAGGATCCGTCATGACGCACGGCCAGTGGCCCAAAAGAAAAGAAAGATGGCCCCGGAGAAGTCTCGGGCAGCGAAAGAGGAGGTAGATAAGTTGCTCGATGCCGGTTTCATTGAAGAAGCTGAGGACTCAGATTGGCTCTCGAATGTGGTCCTCGTTAAGAAAGCAAACGGAAAATGGAGGATGTGTGTCGATTTCTCAGATCTAAACAAGGCTTGCCCTAAAGATAGTTACCCGCTGCCTTCGATAGACGAGTTAGTGGACATAACTGCCGGGAACAAAGCTCTGAGTTTTTTAGACGCCTACTCCGGGTATAACCAGATTAAACTAGACCCACTAGACCAAAGGACTACCACATTCATCACTAATCAGGGAATTTTCCGTTACAAGGTCATGCCCTTTGGTTTAAGGAATGCCGGAGCCACGTTCCAGAGGACAGTGGACAAAATATTTCGCGATCAGCTGCCCCGGAATGTGTCCATTTACGTGGACGACATTGTAGTAAGGAGCCAGAAAGCAGAAAATCACGCCGCAGATCTGCAGGAGACTTTTGATTCGCTGAGACGAGGGGGGTTGAATTTGAATGCTGAAAAGTGCGTCTTCGGAGTTGATTCCGGGAAATTTCTAGGTTTCATGGTCAGCCAGAGAGGAATAGACGTGAACCCGGCAAAGATAGCAGCAATACAGGAGTTGCGTCCCCCACGGACTATCAAAGAAGTACAGTCGTTAACGGTGCAGTCAACTACCTGGGACGCTTCTGCTCCTGCCTGGCGGATAAGTCCCTGCCTTTCTTCGCGCTGTTGAAGAAGAAGGGGCCGATACAGTGGACACCGGAACTCCAGCAAGCATTCGATGATTTAAAAGTCTTTTTGCAGTATTTGCCAACTCTTCAGCAGCCACAAAAGACTGAGAACTTACAGATTTACCTCGCGGTTAAAACAACCACCATCAGCGTAGTTCTCACTAGGGAAGGGCGATACCCGATCTATTATGTGAGCAGAGTGTTACAGGACGCTGAAACTAGATATGAGCCGGTCGAGAAGGTAATCCTCTGTTTGATATTCGCGGCCAGGAGGCTACGTCCATATTTCCAAGATCATCGGATCGAAGTCTTGACAGATCTACCATTGAGGCAGATTCTTCACTCCCCAGACTTCTCAGGACGAATGACGAAGTGGTCCATCGAGCTCTCAGAGTTCGAGGTAGCGTACATTCCGCTTAAAGCGGCGTTAGCTCAGGTTTTGGCCGATTTCATCTGCGAAACCAGTTTTGAAAAAGAAGACGGCGACTCCCAGAAGGTTTGGTTGATAAAAGTTGATGGAGCCGTCAACGCGGATGGATGCGGAGCAGGGATCGTGCTAACCACCCCTGGGGGGGACCAGTTCTGTTTCGCTCACCAGCTAAGCTTCCCGACCACCAACAACGAGGCCGAGTATGAAGCCTTGATAGCAGGGCTAGAGTTAGCCCTGGCCCGTGGGGCTCGGGCCGTCACCGTGTATACCGATTCCGAGATTGTCGCCAGGCAGGCGGACGGAGAATACGAGGCCAAGACGGGATTGTTGCCAGATTATCTGCGAAAGGTGAATGCTCTAAGGAGGCTTTCCTGTACTTTACCATCGAGTCCATCCCTAGAGAGGACAATGAACAAGCCGATTTGTTGGCCCGAGTGGGGGCTGCCATGCCGTCAAACGTAGAGAGAAAATTTGATTTTGAAAGAAGGGACCGGCGAAGGCTGTTACAGGAAGTATATTTCGTCCAAACGGAAGGAACCGATGATTGGAGAACGCCAATTACTGAGTATCTAGGGAAGGGGATTCTTCCACCAGAAACAACGGAGGCCAAGAAGTTGACGGGCAGAGCGGCCCGATTCGTGATTCGCGAAGGAAGACTATACAACAAAGGTTTCAACTTCCCAGATTTGTTGTGTGTATCCAACCAGGAAGGACGGATCATTGCAGAGGAATTGCATGCCGGGGTCTGCGCTCATCACCAAGGGCTTTGTCTTCCAAGGTTTTAAGGTTGGGATACTATTGGCCCACGATTAGGGCGGACGTACAGAACTTTGTGCGCAGTTGTGAAGCTTGTCAGAAACACGGAAACCTGTAGAATGTACCCGCCGAGCCGCTTCAAAACATCTTTGGGGCCTGTCCTTTCGCCTTATGGGGAATGGACATTCTGGGCCCTTTTCCCACGGCACCCGGACAGCTCAAATATGTCCTAGTCCTGGTGGACTATTTCACCAAGTGGGTAGAAGCGGAGGCGATGGGCTTGATCACCGCGGAGAAGGTCAGGAAATTCTTGTGGAAAAATCTAGTGTGCCGGTTCGGAGTCCCTGAAGCCATCATCACCGACCATGGGACGCAGTTCGATTGTGAAAACATCCGAGATTTCTGCGAGGGCCTCGGAATAAAATTGAAATTCTCATCAGTAGCTCACCCTCAAACGAACGGACAAGCGGAGACTACAAATCGCCAAATCTTGGAAGGTATTAAGAAGAAGCTGGGGAAAACTTCCAAAGGCCGGTGGGCGGAACTTCTCCCTTTGGTACTCTGGTCATATCGTACTTCACCAAAGACTCCAACCAGGGAGTCGCCCTTTTCCTTGGTATTTGGGATAGACGCGGTCATCCCAGTTGAGCGTCTGATTCCTTCTACCCGAGTCCTAGCCTACGAGTCCAAGGCCAATGACGAAGCTCTGGAGGTCGAGATGTACCTTCGGGAGGAAAGGAGGATGGTCGCCAAAATTAATGCCCGGGAGTACAAAAGGAAAACCCAAAGGCACAGGGACCAGCATCTCCAGGAGCGACGATTTGAGAAGGGAGACCTGGTCCTCCGTCTGGCCCTGGCAGGAGGAAAGGTAGACGCCAAATGGGAAGGGCCCTATGTAGTCGTCGAACGCATACAGGTTACAAACCCTCGAAGGTGTTGTCCTTCGGAAGACGTGGAATGCAGAACACTTGAAGAAATACTACGTGTAATCTCTAAGTTCTTTCAAAGTTTATCTAAGTCACCCCCGCTACCAGTAAATAAATCAAAGCGGTTAGTGGGTGCTTTATGAATCTTTTTACAGTTTCTAATCCCATGATGCTGGAGCTTGCTCCGCGTCGGAAATCTGGTGGACGCCCTGAGCTCCCGGATCAGTTTCTAATCCTATGACGCTGGAGCTTGCTCCGCGTCGGAAATCTGGTGGACGCCCTGAGCTCCCAGATCAGTTTCTAATCCTATGACGCTGGAGCTTGCTCTGCGTCTGAAATCTGGTGGACGCCTTGAGCTCCCAGATCAGTTTCTAATCTTATGACGCTGGAGCTTGCTCCACGTCGGAAATCTGGTGGACGCCCTGAGCTCCCAGATCAGTTTATAATCCTATGACGCTGGAGATTGCTCCGCGTCTGAAATCTGGTGGACGCCTTGAGCTCCCAGATCAGTTTCTAATCTTATGACGCTAGAGCTTGCTCCGCGTCGGAAATCTGGTGGACGCATCGAGATCCCAGATCAACCCTTGGTCATGCGACGCTGGAGCTTGCTCCGCGTCGGACATCTGGTGGACGCTTTAGGTCCCCAGATTGACCCCAATCCTATTACGGCGGAATTCGGTCCGCGATGGATTTTGGAACATACATAAGGCACCCGAGTTGACCATTAGTCTAGTAAAATTTCGGCTTAAAGCATGCCAGTGATACAATCAATAACCTGAAGTTGGGGACTCAAACTTGGGACCCAATCAAACCTCACCCAAAAAGTTGGGCTGCTGACATTCAAAGAAGGGTACACCCGAGGTAACAAGAAACACACAGAAGGCCCAGAAGGGCTAAATCGAGCAAGAAAGACATGGCAGTTCACAGAAACGCAGGACCCAGAAAGGCTGAATCAAGGAGTGTCCCGGGGACGATCCGAAACCAAACGAGTTCGGTCAGCACACGGACGAGCTCCATTGGGCGGAGGACCTTCAGGATGAGGCTCTCGCCACTCAGCATCGACCTCTTCACCATCCGCGAACAGGATATGAACCTCGAACCGAGCGTTCCCTTTGTGCAGAAAAGTGATGGTGGACCCTATGTCGACCCCATAAGTACAGGCAAAATGGTTCCAACCCTGCCCCAAGAAGGGTACACGGTAATCACCCCGGTACACCGTTACGGGGAAATCCCGTAGGATCCTTGACGATAGCAGGACACGCCCGGGGAGATCCGGGACGTACTCAATTTCAAAACGGGCAGGCAGCCGCTGCTCAAACACACCAGATAAAAGAAGAAAGATCAGTTAACAAGGGAAGTTAGCAAAAATATTGAAATCATGACTACGACATACCAAGTGATACATCTGTTCCGGGAAGTCCAGTGAACGGAAAAAGGTCCAAGTCGTTGGGCTTGGGGATGACATCTTATGGAGGATCTTTCTCACAGAGACGAAAGGATGAGGAGAACCCGATTTTTAAAGGGGATCCTCAAGGATCACGGGCGGCACAGGAGCCACCTCGGTAAGCCAAAAGACTGAAAAGGAGACCAGGGCGAAACCCGAGGACAGCCAGAGCATCACTGTCCCAGGCCAAGCATGGCGGACAGATGTACGTCGAATGGGACGCTACATGCAGACCACAGCCTGCAACCACGAGGAATCCGACGCCCAAATCAAGGCCCGTGGCTCCAATCTTGGGATATAAAGACCCGTGAGCATAGCTTTTCTCTCCGGGGGCGACCAAATCAAGGCCGTGGCTCCAATCTTGGGATATAAAGACTAGGCCCTGGCGACTCGAGGAATCCGACGCCCCCCGACGACAACGATGAATCCCGGGGCACCACCCAGGACGTTCTGTCGCGTCATCATGAAGGAGGAACAGCTTCATACACTCCGCCTCCCACTCGTGTACGTTTTAATAGACGAAGACACACAAGCACAAGCCCGGCTTTGGTCCCGCTCCAATCAGGAACATGAGGTGAAGGTTGAAAGGGATAGCGACGGTCTTTTCTAGTTAACCCAGGGTTGGAACCACTTCGTTCAAGCGAACCGAGTTACGGTGGGGTCTGCTTTGATCTTTGCTTACATGGGGGATTCCATCTTTGAAGTCAATGTAATCAACCCCGACAGCGAGGAAATCTAGAGACAAAAGATTTTTAGATCCATATCCTCTGTAATCCGCACCCTCCCTCTGTTCCAATGTTCAGGTGTCAAGGGAGTCGGGTCTGAGAAAAACCTTGTTCTTGTTACCATCAATGAATAATAAAGGACCTCTTTCATATTTTTAGAACGAATGGAGGTTACGAAAACGCAATCGCTTTCCCCAGAGACAGCCGTAAACGCATATAATTCACAACTGTTGAAACCACCAAGAGCGGCCCGACGCCACTCCCTTAAACCACCAAAATGGAATAAACGGTTTCATACGAGGTTTTCGTGGTCGATCAAAAGACCCAAACCACAAAGACCTCCCTTCGTGTCCTATCAGCAATTCAAGGAAGGATCCTCACCCGCCTCTTTTGAGAGGAGCACTCTTCATTCAAGACCGCTCCAAGCTGCGTCGAAGACCCTTCACGGTCGGAAGCCGAACTATTCTGCACCCCATGCAGAGGTTTTTCCTCCTACAGGAACACGGGAAGCGGGTTCAGAGTTTCTCCCAAACACGTGGTTCCCCTTCGAAATGAAAGAAGAAGACGTGGGTTGCTAGGGACTCCTACGTGTAGCGAGGGTCGCCACTCTCAACCACCACTTGGCCACAGACAGTCTCAACGGGCGAAGCACCATAATAGAGGGGAAGGAAAGCGGCGGAATCAATTCCTTTCACAGTCGAAAACACCCTCCCCCATCGGAGAAAACTTCGACATGGGCTCCGAAAATACCCGAGCATTCTACCGTTTTGTCACCAAGGAGGAGCACTTGCATGCGTTACAACTACCCAAGATGTATGAGCAGCTCGGGGAGGCGGTGCATCAGCTCGTTTACCTGTGGTCAACCACTTGTCAGGATTTCGAAGTCGACGTGGAGAGAGACGTGAACGGAACGTTCTGGTTCACTAAGGGGTGGCCGGACTTCATTTTCTCCAATCGAGTAGTCCTGGGCTGTTCGCTTCTCTTCGTCTACGAGGGGGAGTCCCATTTCGAGGTGCATGTGTCCTACCCAGATCCGACCAACAACCACCAAAAGAAGTTAGGCCCGACAAGCGTGGGCTCGCCCAAGTCCAAAGCCCATCAGAAGCCCCCAAGAGCTCCTAAGGGCGCCAAGGAGCCAAAACCTAAAAAGTAAGCCCGCAAGTACCGATGTACCGGAGAACGAATAAAAGTTTTCCCTTTTTCTTCTCGGTTTAGAAAAGAAATCAATAAAGCTGTTTTTCCTTTACTGACCAATTTTCCTTCCCGAGAAACTTGGGAAGGGACGATTCGGAGAAGATACTCATTAAATAAAAGAAAAAACCGAACAGACGAGGGGACAGTAGCTCGCAGTTTCTCTATAAAAACTAGGGACCGGATAATCCCTCAAGACACACTCTCCATCAAGAAATATACAAACCAAAACAGTCCTGGAGAGAACATGGCAGCAGGCGGAGGCCGCTCAAGGGATTTCCTCCGATGGATCTAGAATGCGTCTTTTTTACAAAGAACGGTAACGCCCCTCTGAAAACTCCCCGATTAAACGTTCTCGTTTTCTACTTACGATTAATCGTTTCCTCCAAACAAACAACAGCCCCTGCCGGAGTTCTTCGAAGAAGAATATAGGCTTTTCGGCGTTGAGAGGATCATCCTAACTAATGGACTGGGAAGGAGAGGCACACGCGTCTTAGTAGAAAGAGACGAAGCAGGGGTGCTCTGGCTCACCCAAGGGTGGAGAGCATTCACCAGATCCAGGAATGTTCACGTGGGGGGGGGGGGGGGGCGTCATATTCAAGTATCTGGGCGACGCACGCTTCAGGGCCACCTACGTGCCTTCAGGGGAAAACACTTCCGAAGGTGAGAGTAGCGGCGATTCTCCGTAAGGAAAGAGTGCTCTGTGCTAAATGTTTAGATTATCAAGCAAAAAGAAGCCTGTAATAAATAAGAGCGTTGAATGGAAAATGTTAAAACGACCGAGCGTCGGGGTTTCCGAAATCTTTTTCGCTAACACCAAAACGATATTGAAAAAATCGCTATTAATAAAAACCGCGAACCAGGTTCCCCTAACACAGGCCATCCGCGGGACCAGGGGCAAAACCCATTTCCAAAAAACAACCGCGGATTAAGTTTCCCATCACCAGCTTTCCAGCACGTTTGTTTAAAACGTGTGGAAAGGTTTGTTCAAAGCATAAAAACCAGACGAACGCAATCCTAAAAGAAACATAAACAAAGTACCAAGGTTTGTCTAAAACATAAAACCACCCGAGACAGCTGGAACGAATGTCTACAGTCCATCACCAAAAAAATCCACTTGATCGTCATCCACCAGACCCTAGTCTTCCCGATCCTCACTAGGAGAGAACGGCTGAAGAGGAACTCCCGGGTTCTCCTCGGAATTTTTCACACACTGGTGTATCCCAGCCTTCATCCCAATATAAAAGCAATCCTTGTACCGGTTTTGGATGAAATCTTGCCCAGCTTCTTCGTTCAGCCACTCGGGGACTGCACTTTTCATGAAATCCAGACCAGACGGAGTCTTCAGCCAGTCGTCCACCAACTTGGTACGGTTGTGCGGAACGTCCAACCAAGACAGAACGATATCACCATCTGTACGGGACTTATATCGTTCCAACTCAATCGCACGACGGTTGGCCTCCACGACCGCCTTACCCCTCGCCTCGTTGGCCGCCAGCAGCTGGTCCTCAAACTCCTTTTTGTGGGTTTCGAACCCTTGCTTCTGGGTTTCAAACTCCTTCCTCTGGTTTTCAAAGTCAGTTCGCAGCGCAGCCATTGCCTGTTGAGAAGATTCAAGTTGAGCACGCAGCATCTCCGCGTCCTCCACCAGTTTACTGTTTTTTGCTTTCTCGGCGGATATAATCTCGTCCCTCTCTTTCACCCGCGAACGAAGAGATTCGACCTCCTTTTTCGGCGTCTCAACCTCCGAGAGTTTCCCTTCCAACTGCTCCAGCCTCCCTTCAAGCTCGTGGGCATGTTGGCCCAGGCGAAGATACCTGCCCCAGCCGCTGTGGGTGAAAACGTGACCCTAGCCGCAGAAAATACTATGAGAATACAAGATGCTGTCAATAGTAAAAAATGTGAAAGAAATGGCGCACGATGCACTTACCCAATTGCACCAGCGCTCTTGCTCTAATGTAAACTACTCGTCGGTCAGATGGTCCAGATACCGTAGCTCTGCTTTCCCTAGTTCCGGGGGAAAAGCCAACTGTTCAAGAGTATCGAAGTGGAAGTCGGGCATCCGGTACGCGGGCCGACCATTAGCGTCAACGTGAAAAGCTGGAACATCCCAGCTCACGCCTTCCCACGCCGGGTATGACCGCACTTTCTTCTTCTTCGGCAGCGATTTAGAAGTCTCCGCGTCACCAGGGGAGATGACTCGACGCTCTGCAGGGGAAACCATAGATAAGGGCTGGGTCTCGGCGACCGGGGAAGAATCAATCAGTATGATGGGAGGCTCGGGTTCCGCCAGAGCAGCTGGAGGAGGGGAAGTCGCGGTGATAGTTTTTTCTTTCGCCACCGCTTTCCCCTTAGTCTTCGGAGCAGAGGTCTTGGGGCGTTTCAAGGCCCTTGTCACGTCGGACGGGATTTTCCTTTTAGAAGAAGAAGGGGGGGCCGAAGACATTTTAGCCGCATCCACCATGGTTTTCAGCTCGGCAGCACCTGGACAAAACCGCACAAAATCAAAGATGATTAGAAAAACGAACCTAGAAACCACTAGGGATTAAACAGAAGCCAGGGCAACCCCTGAATTTAGCTACAACCTATGCGCGGATGAGGAAGACTTAAGCCAGCCATTTCCAGCCGAAGGGGGGAAACCATATCTTTCCATGACGGCTTCGTTCCCACAGCAAACTTCCGCTCAATCTCCTTAAGGTCAGAAACCGCGTTCTTTTTCATCCGCATGTACAAACGCGGCTCAGTGCGAAAATTCAAAACCTTACGCGAAGGATCTCTAACCAGAAACCATTTATGCCGCCATTCCGGTTTGCTGGTGTTCCGATCCACAATAGGGACACTGAGTTTGGCCTGATAAAGGCTTTTGTGAATGCCCCCATGACCCAAGATAAACATATTGCTCAAGAGCCCGAGAGAAGGTTGGACCCCGATCTCCAGACATCGCATCACAAAGGAAGTCAAGAAAAGCCAATTGTTCGGTACCAGCTGGGCCGGGCTCAAGCCACATGCCTTCAAGTAACGTTTGAACAGATTAGGCAAAGGGAGACGAAATCCTTGTACCAGACTCTCGATATACACCACCAAATAACCCGGATAAGCATCCAGGCTTCCTCCCCCTTCGGCCGGCAAACACAACACAACCCCTTCTGGTCAGGGAAAGACGCGAGCGATTACTTTCAGATCGTCCACCGTAGTGAACGTTCCCCCTCCGCGGTTCTGGGCATTCGGAGGAGCTATGGGGATCACCCGCTGAGGAGAAACTTCAGGAATTGGGCCCGCAGCAGAAGGCTGAAAGTCTCCCCTAAAGGGACAAGTCGCCAACACGTTTTCATTATACAAAACCAGCCGGAACTCTCCCAGCACTGACGACAAACGGCATTCCTTTGGCATAAAGACGGGGCCAGAAGGCAGGCCAGTACGAGTATCCCACTCTTTGTAGGAGTGTTGGGACTCCGGCGACTCCAATATCGAGTCTGATTCTGATGATGAAGCCCCAACGCCTGACCGCGAAGAAGCTGAGTCGATCGGGGAAGAATCCTCTCCACGATCGCGGCTCGGGGAAGCGTAAAAGGTAGGATCCTCGAGATCTTTGGGCCGCCTGAAGGTGACATCCTCGGGAACTTCAATTTCACCCATCCGGAGTTTTCCCCCTGGGCGTCGGGAGGAAGGGGGCCTAACCAAAGCCTGGACACTCCCCGAACTGCTCGAAGGGGTTGACATGATGAAAGTAGCAGGGCCAATAAAGAAAGAATTAAAGGGAAGGGATGCCTAAGGACCAGCCGCGACCAATGCAAACCCAGATAATTTCCCGCACATCGACCACGGCCCAAGAGAAGAAAAGGGAAAGAAGAGAAAACTAAGATCAAAAACGAAACCTAAAGTCGCGGAAAGAAAAGAAGAGAGAAGTCAAGATTTACCTTGAGGAGGTCCCAGTTGGAAGGCTGTAAAAAACGGAGAATGGTAAAAATGAGAGAGGACTCAAAACTCCTATTTATAGGCGCCACAATCTAAGACGTTTCGCCTTCCTCCTCACGACACGTGTCGAAAGCATGGGCCCCGTCAATCAAAACTAATGGGCCAAACCGTTACCGGCCCAACAAAACCTCTATGGGCCCCTGAAAAGCCCAGTTATTTCATCTCCCTTATCTTTTCGCCTTGAAAGAAATTACCTCCTGCGGAGGGAGTTTTCGAACCGCGGTAGAGCCTAACCGGCTCCCCCACGGCCCGAGGAGCTGTGATGACGCCCAAAAGATAACGGGGTTAAAGAAGCAGCTAAGGGTTTTTGAAAGGTCAACGATTATAAGCTCCAGAAGAAAAACATAACGACCTTCGGTCCGCGGACGGGGAATGCCCGCACAAATAATACAAGTGGCGTACGAAGGGACAGGTGGCATTCATGCCGCCTATCCAAGTGTTCTTTTTCCTTTGAACACCTGGCACCCCAGCACCGACAAGTGTCCGAAAGAGGGGAACATCTCCTCGGCCCGACAAACGAAGTAATGCAGTATAAAAAGCCGAAATGAATGATAGAAAAAGGACTTTTTGGGAAATAAGAGAGAGGGAACGCTGGTTCTAAGAGAGAGCGAGAAAGGAAACAGCCACGACGAGGTCAACATCTTGACTCATCCTAAAACCCCGTGTCCGCGGACGCCTCTAGAGTGAAGAGCAGCGCAATCAAAGCTAAACAGGTAGTAAGGCATCCATCCCGGAGGCGGGACAACACGTGAAACTGTTTTCTCCTCAACTTTTACTGTATCAACCGGCGTATCCTCTCAGCCATTGGGTCATTTGATGAACCCAGATAAATAAAGATGCGAGTCTTCTCGAAAGACTCGGCGGCACCAGTCATGGGACCCCCACACCTCAGGGGGCCCCCATGGAAGGGTAAGACCGTCTGCATGTTCCTTTAGGGTATGCGGCTCAGGTAAGAGTCCTTCTCTCCCTGGTTTAGCCACCCTCCCCCCCCCCCCCCCCCGGGGCGGCTGACTGGGGTAAAGAGGGCTTCAGGTAAGCCCGTAATACTCACTTTCAATAAAAGGCAGTCGCTAGCATACCCCTCCATGGAGATGTGGAGGGAAAATATACTTTTTCTCGTCTGGTTTCGTCATCGCTGCTTCACGACGAAGGTGAAGAAGTCAACGACGACCTTGTATGTTGTAGGGTGCGCTGCTCCCAAGTGCAAGTGGTCATGTCGGGCTTCGACTTACAAGGGAACGGGGTTATGGAAGATCCGAAAGCTTGTGGACGAGCACACGTGCTCGCTGAACGTGGCAGTCACACAAAAATGCAGTGCGTCATACACGCAGCTGGGGCGGCGCATTGTCGAAAGGTATGTGACCCAATACGCAAAACTTAACTGGACTCTTGCATAAATTCCACTGGACATATAGATATATAAACTGGACACACAACAATAGTAACTGGACAACAACCTATATACACTGACCATACGTTAATTAAAACTAGACACACAACTATCTTAACTGGACACACAACTATCTTAACTGGACACACAACTATCTTAACTGGACATACTTGTTTGTGAATGGGCACGTGCAGTTTCGGACGGTCAAAGAAGCGCCTCGATCCAGACCAAGTACAGAGGATGATGAAGTCGCAGCTAGGGGTCACATGCAGCTACTGGAAGGCGCACCGAGCCGGGTTGAGTGCGAGGGACAACGTGTACGGAACGGACGAGGAAAGCTATCGGAGCATGTACTCGTACATGTACATGCTGGAGCAGGTCAACCTGGGACGTACACGAGGATAGAACGCGACACGGAGGGGCGATTCAAGTATGCGTTTGTGAGTCTTGGAGCGTGGCGTAGGGCTATCCCCTACCTACGGAAGATCAGTCCTTCCTTAAATGGAACATGACGCTCATTTACTATAAACATGACGCCCATACTAATACGACATGACATATGTTGGAATAGACATGACACATCTAACGCCTCAAGATGTTTATTCTCCAGGTTATATCAGTGGACGGGAGCTTCTTGAAGGGGAAATTTCGAGGGTGCTTGCTATTTGCTACTGCACAAGACGCTGACCACCACATTTACCCCGTCGGCTTCGGCATGGTTGACGGCGAGAATGATGGGTCTTGGGGGTTCTTCTTAAGGTAGATGTTGCGTGTCGTTAAAGACACGACTGATCTAGTGTGGGTATCTGACCGCCACATGAGCATCCTGAAGGGCATACGGGATAGCTACATATTCGCGAAGCACGGCATATGCACATATCACTTATTTCAAAACGTATGTTTCCAGTTCAAGTGCGGGGGCTTGCAAGAAGAGTTCATGACGATGTGTAAAGCTTACACGTACGAGGAGTTCCAGGGGTTGTACGCAGAGTTCTGTGCACGGGTTCCCAAAGCGGGCCAATATCTGAAGGAGGCCGGGTTCAGCAACTGGGCAAGGGCTTTCTACGCTGGGAATAGGTACAACATCGCAACCACTAATAACTCCGAGTGCTTGAACTCGGTGTTCAAATATCCTAGGGATTTGCCGCTAACAGCCCTTGTAGATGCCATCCTTGAGACCGTCGGCACGTGGTTCGCCAAACATAGGAAGACAAGCGGCGAGCAGGGGAAAGTCGTAAGCGACTGGGTTGGTAACGCCATCAAAGCAAACTTCGTGCAGTCCCTTTCCATGGTCGTCAGACAGCTGAGTCCTCATGAGTTCGAGGTACGCAAGGGAACCTCCACCTGGCTTGTAAACCTAACAGGACGTTTATGCACCTGCAGATGCTTCAACGTCGACCAGTACCCATGCGCGCACACAATGGCAGCATCCCAATTGCACGGGACGGATGTGTACTCGCTCGTCAACGACTTGTACAAGGTAGACGCGTGGCGTGCGTGCTACAAGGACGTGATCTACCCAGTCCCATCGCGAGAGACTTGGAGGGTACCCGAGGCAATCGCCAATGAGACTTGCCTCCCCCCACTTATCAAGGTACGCCCTGGCAGGCCGAAGACATCTAGGTACCCGTCTCATTGGAAAGGAAGTTCTCGAAAAGGCGCCGCACCTAGTAACCGGCCGCCCCATACTTGGTCGATCATAAGGATATGACAGGACGGGTACATATTTTGACATGACATATAATAGGTAAGACATGACGGGCACATATTTTGACATGACATATTATGGGTAAGACATGCCAGTAGGTATTTCACACGTTTTGTAATTAGGGCTCACTTATTCGGAAACGTTATCACTCCCCTTTTACATTGAAGTATGAACTTTGCCCGTGTTTTGTTATTAAGGCTTGTTGGGCCTGGGTGCAGCTATTTCAGTTTATACACGACATGCAGTTATATTAACTTGCCAGGTGATATTTTGGACAAGACATGTTTTAATTGTGCATTTTCACTGGAAATGCAGACGACGTAAATATATAAGTATCAACCATCGTACGACCTACATGATAATAGAGTTTCAAAAACATCGTACGACCTGTGTCGTGGGTGCTTCTGACTCGGAGATGGTTGACATGGCCCCAGGCCCTTTGGCCACAGTCTTAGACCCCTCAGCTGATACCTCATCCTCATTAGCCCGGTCCTTCTACATGACAGCAAAAGATTTTTGACATGACAACTAAGAAACTTCACATGACACTGGGCGGCAGATGGCTTACCTCAGCGGTTGTGACTTTAGTGGTGGCTGCTAATGGCTCAGCACCGGTGCTATCACTCTGACCCTTTTCCTTCAACATTTCATCACCCTACGCAAATATGCGAATGAACTTAGTGTCGGCACCATAACCAACACTCACATCGCTGAACGACAGGGATGACTTACCTGTGTGGTGGGTGTTTCTTTGGGGGGTTCTTGTGGATCGGCATCCTTCTCCATTTCGGTCTCCCCATGGACTGGTCCCTTACTCTTACCCATCTCCTTCAGATTATGAGTTCGTGTCACCGTCATTCACAAAACTGACATCACGGTTTCAGTTAGAGTACTTACCTCAGAGGCTGTCTTATTGGTTTCATCTCCAACTACATCAGTACCCGATTTCTGGCCCATTTCCTTAACAATTTCCTCACCCTAAGCAAATATGGGAAAGGTATGTTACCATGACGCCTGTATTGTTATACATGACGCCTATATTGTTATACAGGACGGTTATGGATACTGACATGACAAATTGAACATCTTATCTCCTTCGACTGCAACTCAACATCTTCGGTTTCCTCACCATAAGTTCCATGCCCATGCCTGTCCTGCGAGTGTGCCACCTCGTCATCGCCTCGCTTCTTCCCCCTCACCTCCCTTCTCAGCTCCTGCATGGCCGCCTCAACCCTTTCCATCCCCTGCTGGAGCTTGCGCTCAACAGCCCGGTAGAGGAACTCGTGGGTTCGTTCGTAGCACATTCGCCCCCATGGGTAACGCAAGAACGCCTCAGTGTCAGACACCATGTTTACAACCCACCCGTGAATAAAGTTGCGGGGTTCCTTCGCAAAGAGCACCGCCTCCACCAGCAGTATGAGCGCGAACTTAAAGCGCTTGGCGGCGGAACGCTCGGACTTGATTGCCACTTTGTACTCCGTCTCAAAGTCCTCCATCCTCATCTTCTCCACCCCTAAGAAATCTAAGCAGCCATCCTTGTCCGTCTCAGTGTCCACGGTCCGCAGCACGTTTGACGAGCACTTCAGTCCGGTCACTAGCGCGAACTCCGCGATGGAGAACCGGACTATGGACCCCTGGATCATGTACCAGGTTTCATTCTCCTTTTTCGACCGCAGCTGCCGCTGCAGGACGTAGTGGACTAGCTGTGCTGAGAACTCAACTTTGGCACCGAGCCTTGCAATGCCGCCAAACTGGCTTTCACACAGACGCTTCCAGTCTGAGGCGCTCAGGTACTGGTCTAGCTTTGAAAGGACCTGGGGCCTAGCGTATTGATTGCACCTACACTTGAAATGCTTTTCCTCGGGGACTGCATATGTCGCCATTGTTTGATACCCTGCAGGTTGGGGAGCAATACTTTAGCATTCTTCAAACATTTGCACATTTTCATCACAACAGTCACAATGCACATGACCATAAGTTCATTTAACATGTCATATGACCATTTTAACATGTCATGTGACCATTTTAACATGACAGACACCAAATCTTACCCTATACTTATCACAAATGACAGTAAATTTCTAGCCTCACCATACCTTACCCTATACTTATCATCTGAGCATTGTAACCATTTTATAGCTTCCACAAAATATACGTCGCGCAATTTTGCATTTAAACATGACAGAAAACCTATTAAACATGCCCTATACTTATCATCTTGCGAACATTAGACATCTTATCGAGGAGGCGAGGAGTCATCAGTACTTGAGCGAGATAATCCAGAAAGCGAGATTTAGAACCAGAATAAATAATATAAGCTTAGTTTATGGCAGGAGCAGGAGCGTGAGCAGGACTATCGGACAATTATTTTAAAATCATTTCCAAAACTACTTACTTTTTGTAGATAGAACTTAGTTTTGATAAAAACCTTTGAAATTCACTTTAGAAATTATTTTAAAATCTGAATGAAAACGTTTTAAAATCTGGCTCTGATACCACCTTCTGTAACACC
The DNA here is from genome assembly GCA_963922045.1 of Persicaria maculosa. NCBI lineage: Eukaryota > Viridiplantae > Streptophyta > Magnoliopsida > Caryophyllales > Polygonaceae > Persicaria > Persicaria maculosa. The sequence goes on along the minus strand of OY998262.1, from coordinate 41,607,885 downwards.
CCCTTTTTGAATCCCAAAGGAGTGTTGCAGCGCCAGTGAATCCGTGGACTTTAATGTCTTTGAATTCACCTGAGGCTTATAGGGACATGCAACCATGCTCCCATAAACAAGATGATAATTTTAATACAATAAAATAGGCGGAAGTAAATTAAATATCCTAGTTTAAAATATCCGATCATAATAACATAAAAGTAACAAAACCATAAAGTATGAACAACTTCCAAAATAGCTGAAATTAAAGTAGCGATGCGGAAACTTTTAGAGGTTCAAAACTTGTAGTAAAATATTCAATAAATGATAGCCTGCTCTTCAACTCTCTCCTGCTCCGCTGCTTGCACTAGACCTGTGGAATATGGTCTGGTGTTTCGTGAGAACGAAGGACACCAGCCATCCAATAAATAGGATGGTTAGTACAATTAAGACTAGCAAATGATAGGGAAAATGTTCAGACTTTAACCTTACAGTGACCATAAAACGGTATGTCATAGGTTAAGGGAAAGACACGAATATTTAAAGTGGAAACTGGATAAGAAGGTAAAAATTCACACATGACTCGGATGATCATAATGATCGATCACTAGATAAGAAAAGGAGTTATACTTGATACAGATAAGTATAATAACTGAAATGATCACCTATTTAACAGTCGATAATAAAGATAATGATAATAATAATGATACTACGTGGTACCGGTCGGGCCTTTAACAAGGACCACGACCTACATCAGATCGTTGTTTTATCACCCCGCAGAGAATGCATTCCGGGATGGTGTTTCATGAAACCTTGTAAGGCGGTGGCTTAACGAACCACAACCTGCAAGTCAGTCTACTGCATAACTTGCCAAAGGCATAAAGCCACTCGCATCACGTGGTGCGCATTTTAACATATCACAACTAAGCATCACATGGTGCCTATCTTATCATATATAAACAATTTATACTAGATGATCATAATAACGACATTAAATCAAACAGGGACAAGCATGGATAATTTAAAGGGTCTTACTATCACATGCCACTAGCTTGCATGAAAGAACAAGCAGAATATCATGCACTTTAGGAAGAAGAAAATGGGCAACATTTACTTATCTCGTGTTATAAACAAACAATCACATTTAAACTGCATATCACTATAATTCATTTAATAATTGCCCATTAATTTAACTCATGCCAATTTATGATTAAAAAGATAAATTACATCAAGCAGATGGGTATGCAATTTATCGAAATTGGCAAGGAAATTGGCCACAGGGCCGCATTCGACACGGAAGAATTAAAAAGGCTCATCAAAAGAATCACGAAACACGCAAAGGGCGTTGAACGAAATCACTTGCCTTAACCTTCAATGATCCGCTGACGACAACAAGGCGAAATTTTAACACCTAATGAATCCAACGGAAAAAGGAATATTAATATTGGTAGTTTATACAATTAACTTTACTTAACTCAATTTGAAATTGAATTAATTCTATAAAGTTAAATATCTATACCAATATGAATTCCTCGGGAAGCGGGATCCGACGTGGGTGCTTCGAGATTGCTTGGTGTCGCTGAAACGGGCAAGAATCGAATAGTTTAGAAATATTGGCCGCCTAACTTAATAAATAATTAAATTAGGTCCAGAAACGAGAATATCCTAAATGAGGGGAGAATTTATGTGATTTTCATGAAAGAGATTGAAATCTCAGATTGATTTCAACCGAACTTCACGTACCCAGAAGAGGAAGCTTTCCTCCGGCGGTGATGGCTACCCCCGACGGCGTGGGCTTCGGCGGTGGCTCGGCGGTGACACGGGAGGCGGCGCTCGTGCTGTGGTGGCCGGAGGCAACAGGGGCGACAATGGTGGTCGGCTGTCACGGGGGGCGCGTCTCCGGGCAAGGCTACACTGCAGTGGTTCTTGGCGGTGAAGGGCTGTGAAAGTCTGAAGGCGGCTCGCGACTCGGATCGCCGGCGATTGGTGGTTGGACGGTGGGGATGTCACGGAATTCACTGGAGTAAAGAAGAAGAAGGTGATGGTGTGGCACTGGCCGGGTTGAATTAGGAGGCTGGTCGGGTTGAATCAGGAGAGGCGGGTGTGATTTTGTGGAAAAACCCTAACATTCGACGTGTATCTATATGGGTGAATTAGGTTAGATACAAGATAGATTTTAAGGAAAATAAATAAAAGAAGTGGATAAAGACGGAAATAGCTGATATATTTCTCCACTTTAGCGGGATGAATATTGTTTAATTTAATTTCATAAATTAAATAATAAGGGTATTTAGAGGATTTTTGTAATTAAATTCATCATATATTATTTCTCTCTAGAATAATTTAATTATTCTAATTCATACCATATATCTTATGTGAATTTATTAAATGACCAAATTCACAAGATATATACTATAGTTTGAATATAATATAGATTTATTTAATTAAATAAAAATAAGAAATATCCAAAAAATAATTTTGGGTATTTCATACCTCCCCACTAAAAATAAGTTTCGTCCCGAAACTTAGAAAAGAAACGAGAAATGAATTGAAGATAGGATAGTAACCTCGTAATAGATCAGAGGATATAGATTGATCAAAGTAGAGCCACGGTGTAAATAACAATGGTTCCCGAATAGGTAGAATGTAAGCATGCTTCGGTTAATGAAGTTACCGAATACGTCAGCGATGAGAAATACATCTAAAGTAACTCATTGCTTTCCGAACTCCTAAATGCAAAGCTTGAAATTTTCAATCCTATGAAAATAGCGTATCTCTATAGCTATAAATATCTAAAATAAAGATAATAAAATTTTGAGAGACATCTTTTATGGGATAAGTGAACTCGCACCCCATAAGAAACAGGGTTAACTAGCTTGTCATTGGCTTTCGTCTCAGCCCCATCTGGCTTCCTTTTCCAGGTCGTCAAATGGCCCGGGTGGCTTTGAAGGCAACCATTGAGACAAAACTAGCCAGCCTTATTCATATGAGATGAGTGGTGGTTCTTCGTCTTCTGGTGTATCGACATGAACGTTGTCCAGTTATTCAGCACATGCATCCTTGCGTCCTTGTCTTCCTCATAAACATAAATCGTGTATAACTATATTTAAAACCACTATTCTCAAGCTTGTTACCAATGAGAGTTCGGTTGCTCGATCATGGAAAGGAGAGATGAGATATATAACCCATGATCGTTTAATGATAACGAGATTTAGGAAAGTGAACATACCTACATAAAGAGTTACTAATTACCCTCATGAAGAATCTTATGTATTACACTATGACATATTGATCATTAATCACTGACTTCACATTCAGGTATTATTCCTGCTTACACAGAAGTGAAACAGATGAGTCTTTCTAGAATCTATAGGGAGCACTTCCCGACTCTTTTTCGATGTCTATAAAAACATGGGTTGACCAGCTTGGTACGGAATCAGAAGTATCAATATACTACAGCTTACTGTATAACATGAGAGGGGTATTAGTAGGGAAGTGTTCATAGGTTATATGGTATTCAATATTACCAATTTGCACACCAATTCCCCACTTTAACTCGAACTTGTAAGTTTGTAAAGATGAATCCAAAACATTAACTAAAGAAACTATGACAAAAGGTATCTGCCAAGCTTCCCTTATTTATTAATATTCGAAGAAATGAGGTAATGGAATCACTATGCGACCCGCGCTAAGTAGAAAACAACTGAGGAAAGTGTTTCCTCATTTCTTCTTCAATTTCACAAGTCATCTCCTTAGTCCCGTGCTTTGACCAAAGCACCTAGACAAGCGGAACTACCTTGGTTCAAAGTTGCTTCTCTTATCGCTCTAGAATATGCACCGGTTCTTCCTCATAGGTTCTGATGGGGTGGACCTCAATGTCCTCATAGCTCAAAATATGAGTTGGATCAATCACGTACTTCCGTAGCAATGATACATGGAAGACGTCATGTACTGGATGAGCTAACGGAGGCAGAGCAAGGCGGTAGGCAACATTGTCTACACATTGCAAAATCTCAAATGGGCCGACATATCGAGGGTTTAACTTCCCTCGCTTTCCGAACCGAAAGACTCCCTTCGTGGGTGACACTTTCACGAACACCTTGTCGCCCACCTCAAAGTTGACCTCTCTACGCCAAGGGTCGGCATAAGACTTTTGGTGACTCTGAGCGGTCAACATTCGTTGCCTGATCATCGCAACTTCTTTAGCTGTCTTCTCTAACAGCTCCGGACCTATATGGATGGCATCGGTCGCATCATTCCAACGCACTGTCGATTGACACTTCCGTTCATAGAGGGCTTCAAAAGGAGCCATCTTTATGGATGAATGTCAGCTGTTGTTGTAGGTGAACTCAATCAGACTCAAACTGCTTTACCAATCGGTCGGTCTATCCAGGACACAAGCTCGTAGCATATCCTCTAGTGTCTGGATGATCCTATCTGACTGACCATCTGTCTGAGGGTGAAAAGCAATACTGAAATTCAACTGTGTACCAAGTCCCTCATGCAGCTTCTTCTAGAACTCTGAGATGAATCGTCCATCACGATCAGAGACAATGGACGATGAAACACCGTGAAGGCAGACTATGTGCTGAAGGTATAATTCAGCTAGCTTTGCCAGTTTCCAGTTAGATTGAATAGAAATGAAGCGTTCACATTTGGTGAGTCGATCAATAATCACCCAAATGGCATCCTTCTGCCCCTGACCTTAGGGAGCCCCATAACGAAATCCATCGAGATTTGTTCCCACTTCCATCTAGGTACTGGAAGTGGTTGGAGCTTCCCACTAGGTCTCTGGTGCTCAACCTTGACCTGCTGACATACCAAGCATCTGACCACATGCTCGGTCACTTCATTCTTCATTCCAGACCCCCAGTAATTCAGTCTCAGATCCTTATACATCTTACTAGCTCCAGGATGCACCGAATAGTCGGTTGCATGAGCTTACTGAAGGATGGTCTTTCGGATCTCAGAGACGTTGGGGACGCATATGCGGTTCCCAAATCATATAGATCTATCATCCCTCACGACAAAGCCTGGGGATTTACCATCAAAGAAGTCAAAAGTGATGTGTAGTAACACAACATCCTCTGCCTGCTTTGCCTTTATCTCCTCTAGCAGATATGACTGAACCTTCATCATACACAACTGTCCTTGGTTCCTTTCAAACCAAACTTCAACATCTAACTTGAGCATATTCATTTGCAGAATAGGACTTGCTGTCAAACAGCTAATGATAGCCCCAAGCTGAGATTTGCAGCTCAAAGCACCGGCTATGACATTAGCCTTCCCAGGATGATAGAGAAGCTCAATGTCATAGTCTTTGATCAGCATTCGCCCCTCCCGAAAACCCTAGAGCTCGGGGAGTCGAAGGCGGTACGGAATTTCATGGCGATGTGGAAGACGTAGAAGAGAACGACGATTGTTCGCCGGGCGGTGACGGATATGAGGACCTGCTTGTCGTATTTGAGGCAGACGGTCTCCATGGCGGACGGGAGGAAGAAGTAGAGGGGATCGATGAAGAGCGCGACAACGGAGGTGATGAGGAAGATGTAGTTCCACTGCATCACGATCTCAGAGTTGGGATCGAGGATCTGGTACCGCCATAGGAGGTACCAGTGGAAGCTGTGGTCGTTGGAGGAGGCGGTGAAGGTGGAGAGCGGGTGAGAGAGGCGGTGAAGGTGGAGAGCGGGTGAGAGAGGCGGCGACGGACTCCGCCATAGGGTATACGAGGAAGAACTTAAGAGGAAGGAGGTTACGGAACTAAAAAATATTAAAGTGGTGCTAGAACGCCTAATAAAAAATTGAGAGATGTTAATTACCTAATCAAATTAGCAAATGGTGATATTCTACCAAAATTTCCCTTTAAATTAATCAAAAGAGCGAGGAAAAAGGATGACAATAATATACTGCCACGTAATCACGTGCATAATATGGTGAACTTGCCGTACAAGCATGTGCCATGGTATTTGTATAAGAAAGGTTATGGTGGGGGTAAAGTGGACACTTGCATACAAAATCTACAATGATTTTTCCTGTAACCTAATAATCCTATTTTATAGGATTTATTTATAAATTAAATAGAAATTTTTTATAATAAATAAAAGAATATATGAGTTTTAATTTATTCAATTCAAACAATGACACAAAGTACCAAAAATACAATACAGGTCAACAAAGACAAATACACCACAAACAAACTAAAGGACGAGACTGATACTAGCAAGGGCGAACGAACTTAGAACTGGGACAAAGTGAGCAATTTCTTCTGATAATTGGTAGAGGCAACACAGGTAGGGATGGCAATGGGGCGGGGACTCCCCGATCCCCGCGGGGAATCCCCGCTGCGGGGACGGGGAAATTAAATGGGGACGGGGACGGGGATGGGGGCCAAACTGATTCCTCGCGCGGGAACGGGGATGGGGACGGGGATAGTAGTCCCCAACCCGATCCCCGCCCCGCCCCGCCCCCGTTGGGGAACCCCGCGGGGATCCCCGATGGGGAGTATGAAATCCCCGTTTTTATTTACATCTTACCTAATTTTAAATAATTTTGTTTTTATTTTTAAACTTTTACCTTATAATTTACATTTATGAGATATTATATCTAATATTTATATCATATTTTTTACATAACTTTAATAATATCTTATAGTTTTTTATTAAATGAGGCAAACCATAAAACTTATGGGGAACCCGACGGGGAAACCCGCGGGGAATGCAAACGGGGAAAATTACGCGGGGACGGGGATTCCCCGATGGGGACGGGGACCCGACGGGGATGGGGACGGGGGGCATTTTTGATCCCCGAACGGGGACGGGGGGACTTTTTACAAACGGGGATGGGGACGGGGAGGGTACTCCCCGCCCCGAACCCGCCCCGTTGCCATCCCTAAACACAGGGCATCTCTGGGGAACAAATGTGGAGACCTCAGATTTGGACTCGATCGTCAGTAGTCATCAGATCTCGATCACGTCCACGACCTCTCGCACGACGGCAAAAAAAAGATCACTGAGCTCAAATTAAAATTAAAATGACAAAGTATTGACTTTTTTCTTAGTCTACGTCTTCACCTGGCTAGTTATAGGTTTGCTTCGATTCGTCCAGTTGTAGAGTACGTGTTGCCTATTATATCGCGCATTTCTTTGATTTTCTGTTGTTTCTTCGATGGTTTTTCATCTGCGACTTGTCGGTCTTTCGAGATTTAGACACGTCTGATATCGAATTCTTACTTTATCAAAAAAAAATGACACAAAGGGTGTCGTTTGATCGAGCTGATCGTGTAAGTGTCTGTGATCTCCGAAGACCGCCGATCTAGGTGGAGGAAACATCGTGTGATCCACACTTCCTCAGGGATTGTCCATGGTCTATCGTGGATTTCTGCTTTTCGTCTCCTCGGCGGTGAGTATTATGTTATTGTAATGAGAATGAAAGTAGAGAAGGAAAGACGCAGAGATTTACATAGTTCAGCAACAATGCGTTACCTATGTCCATGAGCAGAAAACCAAATTTGCATTAGAGGAAGCGAAAACAAATTAGGGTTATAAGGGGTTGACGTTTAATGAGTATATGTAGAGACTAATGAAACCCTAAACAGACAATTAATGAATCGAAAGCCCAAAATAGACAGAAGACAGACAGACGATAGTCCCGCGATACGTCGCCGGTCAATAATGATTCAAGGCACATTAACACGTATCAACATCAGCCTTTTCATGTGCTCACTGTTCGCATTCTCCCGCCGAGTCTTTTATCCTCTCTCAGTTGGTTTTCTTCTTAGTTCATAGTTTTTTAGAGTGGGTTTCCTCATTTTATTTTGGTTGATTAGTTCATTATTTGTGGGTTGCTATAACATGATAGTCTGTTCGTATGACGCTCTTTGCAGCCTCTCAATTTATCAAACTTTTGCCTGGTATGTCGTTTGCCCAAAAAAAATTAAATTGTTCTTGCCCTTGTTTGTTCCACCATAGATCTTATTTTATCTAATTCTTGTAAAAAAAATTTAAAACAATAAGCATTATAGTATTTTTTTTCACAATAAAATCTTTTCCAATTTACTTTTCCAGGTTATTAAGATCGTTTTGCTGCTGAAATTTCATTTATTGAAAATTTAATTAATGCTTTTCATTCATGTATTATTAGACTTCATATATATGTGCTAAAAAAAAAAGACTTCATATATATATATTTTGAAAGACATATTTGGTTTAAAAACGTAATTAATGGGACGATTTGATATTGTATTTTTAGCAAATTTGGTGGTAAGAAAGATGAAAAATATCTTATTCAGTTACATTTCCACGGAGACATTAGAAGACATTTTATGAGGTTTTTTTTGGATAAAAATTCAAACAAACATATATATTTTTAACAAATAATTTTTCTATTCATCTTGTTTTTCTAGTGTTAACCATTAGCTAACAAAAATAATCTTTCCTTCTCACTCTCATCCACTAATCTATATGAACTACCTTATTAGTTACAATTTAATTTAACATGAAATTTCCATAACTACCCTTTTTTTTTTTAAACCGGAAAAAATTTGACTGTTGACCTAGTCAACTAGCCAAGAGCATCCTTACGGATGATACTGCGCAGGACAGCGTCAGGGGGAGAGGTCAAGCCAGAGAAACTAAAATCTAGATGAGATAGTCGATCAGCGGCTTGATTGCCTTCCCTGAATACATGTGAGACCTCAACTTCTGGAATCATATTTAGCGCGCATAGAGAGTCGGATAGAAGTATCTCTATTTCGCCACTACAAGACATACCTGCCTTGAGGCTATTGATAATACTAAGATTATCACCTTCAATGCAGATACGTGAGATTTTTAATTCAACAGCTTTGAGAACGTCTTTCCATAAGCCAAAACACTCAGATCCAATTGCGGAAGCGAGTGGGGAGGAGCCAGATTCTACATACCTTGTACTACCCTGACAATCCCTTATAATGAATCCATAAGTTCCTAGATTGTCAGAAGAAAAGCCTCCATCAAAATTTAGTTTGTACCAGTTTTCTCTGGGTTTTCTCCATTTTGTGACTCTTTTCCTACTCTTTGCTGGTTTAAGCATTTTGTTTCCTGTATCTTTGTCCATGCTTAAGTCATTAATTTTTGCTTTTTCCCAGTTAGTTAATTGTTCTTTTATAAATACTGCTATAGTTTTTGGGTTGGCTTTGATCTTGTCAAAAAGGGTCTTGTTTCTGAAATACCATAAGCACCACCAGACAGTGGCTAGAAATGAGAGTTCTGATTTGCTTAAAGAAGCATGGAGAGCGTTCAGTATTTCGGTTATGTTATAAGTGGTATCGTACGCTCTTTGGAGGGCATTGTTGATTTTAGGGAATAGATGTTGTAGTGCAATTGATGTTATTGGGCATTGGAATAATAAATGGTTGATATCCTCGAAATTCATTCCACATGAGGGGCAGTCAGTGGGTATACCCACACCACGGCTGGCTAGTTTAGCGGATGTTGGTAGACCATTTTTGGAGACGCGCCACAAGAAATCTTTGATTTTTGGGGACGCATCCAGATTCCATATCCAAGGGAGCTCCGAAGCTGTATGGTTTTTTGTTTTGTTTATAAGTTCTATGGCCGACGCTGTTGTGAACCACCCATTATTACTGGGGGCCCAGTATAGCCGATCTTGCTGGATGTGTTTCGGGATTGGCGCTTGTGTTATGCTTGTCAATATTTCTCTGCTGATCTGGCCATTTAAGGTGTTCTGTAGTTTAGTTATGTCCCAGGTTTGAGTTTCCAGAATAAAGTTTCCAACTAAGAGGTTCGTATCAATTGAATCTGCTGTTGTAGCTTGTGCCAATAATGGGGTGTCCCCCGTCCACTGATCTTTCCAGAAATTTATGGATTTTCCATTAGCTATTCCCCATCGTAGCCCAGTTTTAAAGAATGGGATGAGGGAAGTCCGTTTTGACCATTGCCATGATACATTTCCTTTTTTCTCATAATTGAGAATTTGTGTATCTTTTAGGTATTTTTGGGTTACAAGTTTAACCCATGGGTTCTCTGGCTCCGCAAGTAATTTCCATAGGAGTTTGAGTTGGAGTGCTTTGTTCATGTCTTTTGATAGGCGAAGACCTAGGCCCCCATTAGATCGAGATTTACAAACTTCAAACCAGTTAATAAGGGGCTTGTGTTTAGGACCTTTGTTCCATAAGAAGGTCCTATTGATCCTATCTAGTTCTTTATGTATATGTGATGGGAGAAGGAAGCACTGCATTATATGTAAGGGTTTAGCAGAAAGATTGGATTTGATAAGTGTGCATCTTCCTGCTTGCGAAAGATTGTTTGCTGTCCATTTTGTTAGCTGAGCTCTGCTAGATTTTGTGACATCTTCGAAGGTTGAATTAGAGACTTTGCCAGTAATGACCGGACATCCTAGGTAGTTCCCCAAGTTAGTTGTGTAAGGAATCTGGAGTTCATTCTTTATTGTATTTTTTGTTGCATTCTTCACATTTTGTGTAGTGTAGAAAGCAGACTTATGATAGTTTATACGTTGGCCCGAATGGTAGCAGAAATTGCGGGTGATGGCATTGATTTGGTCACAGGGTGTTTTGGTGGCAGATGCAAAGATGATTATATCGTCTGCAAAGGCCAGAAAAGGTATCTTAAAGCAGGATCGTTTAATTGAGATTCCAAGATGACTACGTTGCTGGTTCATTTCGGATTGTAGTCCTCGGGCAAGAACTTCAGAGACTAGAAGAAATAGGTATGGTGACAACGGGTCTCCCTGTCGAAGTCCCTTTGATGGGTTGAATAGATTGGTTGGTTCGTTGTTGACAAGAACCGAGTAGGATACGGTCGTAATGCATTCTTTAATCCAACAACAGAATTTGTTGCAGAACCCGAATTTCTCCAGAATGCTAAGCAGAAACTCCCAACGAACCATGTCAAAGGCCTTTTCCATGTCTAGTTTAACTGCCATCCAACCAGATTTCCCTTTTTTGTGTTGAAATGAGTGAAATATTTCATTGGCTATCAGGATGTTATCTTGGATTGACCGCCTAGCGATGAAAGCACTCTGTAGCGGATGAATAAGTTTTGGCAAGATTTGTTTTAGCCTATTCGCTAGTATTTTGGATATAATTTTGTATATGGTTGAACAGAGGCTTATGGGCCTAAAGTTGTTCGTAGTTTGTGGGTTATCACATTTGGGAATTAGTGCGATAAAGGTGTGGTTGATTTGTTTGAGGATTTTCCCACTCATAAAGAATCCCTTGCTGGCTTTTATGACAGAAGGACCAACAATGTGCCAGTAGGTGCGGAAGAAACCCGCAGGATAGCCATCCGGGCCCGGAGATTTGTCTCTTGCAAGAGAAAAGAAGGCACATTTGACTTCTGAATTCGAGATTGGTTGAGTTAGCCAGTCATTGTCAGTTATGGATAATGCGGGTGATATGTTGTCCAAGAGGTTACAAGAGCCCTGGGGCTGGGGAGTGAGCGAGTATCGCTCTTCGAAGGCTTTCTTGATTTCATCTCGAATTACCGTAACTGAGTCTAAGGCAGTTCCATCCTTGGTGATAAGGCTTTTTATTATATTTCTGTTTCTCCGTCCTGTGGCGACACGATGGAAGTATTTAGAATTAGTATCCAGATTTTTAATGTGGATTCTTTTTGCTCTCTGTCCCCAATATGTCTTTTGAAAGTTTATTAAGTTGTTATATTTGTTTAGAAGACGGTGATGCCTTCTCTCTATATTTTTATCATACTTTGTGAGCAATTGTGTTTGTAGTCGTAACATTTCTGATTCAGTGGTAGCAATCTGTGAGAACACGTTTCCAAATGTTTTCTTGCTCCAGGCTTTACTTTTCTTTTTAAGCTCTTGGAGACGTTTGATAAGTTTGAAGAGATGTGAACCCGGGCGATTTAACCGCCAGGCTTGCTGTACAATCTTCTCGTATTCTTTGTGTTTTGTCCAGGCTAGTTCGAACTTGAAGGGTTGCATTATTGGAATTTCATTAGGCAAAAGCTCAAGGGTTATTTGAGAGTGATCTGATGTTGTGAACGCATGATTCTTGGTGGTTAGGTGCGGGAGGATAGCATATATGTTTTTATGAACCAGAAATCGGTCTAGTTTTTCATAAGTGTTATTTTCAGCATATGAGCTTTTGCGCCAAGTGAATTGGTTCCCTGTTGTTGGGAGATCTATTAAATCATGTTTTAGTATGAAGTCGGTGAGTCTAGAGCACCTAGCCATTGTAGGGGTTGCCCCTCCAGACTTGTCAGTAGGACATAGAATATCGTTTAGATCACCAGCTATAATGCATGGATAGGTGCTGGCTTGAATTAGTGAAGATATTTCATCCCAAAAAGCTAATTTTTGGTGTTGGTGAGGTGGTGCATAGACGAATAGTATTGCAAATGTTATGTTTTGGTTAGCACTATGGTATTCAGATAGGATATATCTGTCACCTGACGCTGTAACTGTAAAAGTATCTTTATTTAGGTGAGATGATTTCCATAACTACCCTATTAATTTCAACATCCGCTCTCATTTCATCCTGGTAAAAAAAAACCAAAAACATAACACCGCCACTACCACAATCAGCTTGCACCCGCCACCATCATCGGTCCATCACCACTACCATCAATTTCCGAGGAACAACCGAGATTTAACAATCTCAACCCCAACTAAAAATTTTGGAGAAAAAAAAATCAATCTATGGGTAATCTCCACCAATGTTAACAAAATTAATCAACAAAATAAAGGGATGATCTCCCACAAACTCTAATTCAAGGGAAAATCTCCCACCAACTACCCGTCTACACTCGCCGACTGCCATGGTGGCTTGGCCTGGTGGTCGACAACACTGGATTCTAACCAACCACCACCATTACAAATATTCATCAACAAGACAACCTCGACCCTTCTGAAATTGAACCAACTCTACCTCACTCCGATTTTTTAAAAAAGGAAAAACCCATAAATCTAATAGAGAGAATTGAGGCTCAGTGGCTCTGTCGGTTTTTTTCTCCTCTCCGAGGCTGACCGTTTCGAATTGGGGCTCGCCGGTCCATTTTCGTCCGAATCGGCCGACTCTCACTACTGGTGCTGCTCTCCCTAATACCCCCGACCCCTACATCGCAATTTGCGCTTGGACCTATCTCAGAATCGCTTAGAAGTTAGAACCACCGCTTGAAATTCTGTGGGTGCTCCTCCGTAGTTGTTCGTCGTCATCAGCTTCTTCTCCGGGGATCCGACTCCACAACGACGACCCTTATCTTCCTGGCCAACCCGCTCTCTTCTCCGTCACCTCCGGTCGTGGGCGATCTCCAATTGTCGCCGTCGTCTAGATCCACCATAATCTATTCTTTTAGCCCCTTCTACGGGCTTCTTTTAGTTATGTTGCCGCCGGCTCACCACCTTACTCCCCCTCCTCAGTCGCCTCCGTCCTTGGCTTATTCGCTGGTCGCCGATTTCGATCGAGCGACACTTATACCTCCTCTTCGCCCCTGGTGTTCTTCGGCTGAATATTTGCTCTTTCCCCTACTCCCACCTCTTGTTCGGGTCCAAGTATTTCCTCCTTGGGGCCCAAGGATGTTGGTTTTGGTGGAATATCAAAACTGCATTAAAATCTCAAATTCCTAATTTTCTCTTACATCTATATCAAATCATAAACCAAAAATTTTCATATTTAAAAATATTTCAATATATATATATATATAAATATATTTTTTTCATACCGACTTAACACTACAAAAATAAAGAAATTTATCACGCTACCTAGCTTCAGCATGAGCGTTCCGTAGCAATTGATACCCAATTGCCACCAATGGTAGCTTCGGCAAGGGTTGTCGTAGCTATTTGGTCGATTTTGCCACCCCTAACAGTAACGACAGAGTTTGCCGTAGTCATTTGGTTGATTTTTCCACCCTTAATGGTAACGACAAGGTGTGCCGTAGCCATTGATTTGGTTTACATGTAATGTAACTCTCGCTCACCCAAACCCTATAACCACACATATCGCCCCCTCATCTCAAAAACTAGATCTCGCCCTCTCTCTCAGCCTCCACTCCCTATCTTAGATCCGGATCTCGCCGTCGCCAGTCGCTAGTCGCCAATCGCCGTCTATAGATTTGGATCTCGCTGGTTGACGGCGTTGCTCTTGGTCACTCGTCGTCATCCTTCGCTCACCCCTTATCGCTCATGATCGCTCATCGTCATCCTCTTATCACCCTTCGTTGGTCCTCGACTCCTCGTCCTGGTTTCAGGTATTTGTCTTTCTCCCTCTCTCGAAGCCTCCAGTCCGGATCTCATATCTGAAAATCGCCCTCTCATGCAACCTTTACTCTCAGATCTGGAGCTCGTTGTCACCAGTCGAAGCCTCTCTAGATTTGGATCTCACCGGTCGACAATGTCGCCCTCTCTCCTAATCCCAATCTCGCACGTTTCTAAAAAGATTTCGAGACGATTTCTGTATTTTCCGTGGTTTCGGGGGAGAAGACACTGCTAGATGTTAGAACGGAAAGTGGGATCCTTGCTATCTGGTCGGCGCAAGGAAGGTGTACGTCGTGGAGACGACTAAGATGTACGACCATGCTTGGGAGCTCGTCAAGGCGAATGCACTCGAAGGGGTTGTGGAGATCCTACACTGTCGAGTTCTCTGGCTTCTTGCTCTACAAGGAGCTTGGGAGGAGGCTCAATGTGAGTTTTTTTTTTAAATTGCTTAGTATTGTTGGCTTGATGTGTGAATTTGTGTTGAATTTAGTTGGTTTATGATAGTTTGATTCACTTCATTGATGATGTTGAATTCATATTTCAAATCTAGGTAATTGAATGTGACAGTGTCAGTGATTGATAGTTTAGGTGAAAGGATTGCAAAAAAAAAAGGCTTTGATTAGTTTAGGGAAATTGAGAATTTATGGGGAAATCATGGATTTTTCACAACATCCTTTATACATGATGGTGGAATAAGCAACTTAGTTTTGGGTTATGCACACTATGGTATGGTAGCTGTTGCTCGGTGGATTGCAAAGTGTAGCACCCCCTGTCTCATCAGAGCTCTCAATGATCATCCAGCCTACAAAATTAAAGTAAATATTGATCTATTGAACTACTACCGTATTTCCATTTTTTTTGAAACTTTATAGTATTTGATCGGTCTAAAACCAACACCCCGCAAGCGTACGGTGTCAATTGTAGTAATCGAGTGTCGAATCTCAGGGACCGTGTGAATATCAATTGCAGAACCTCAACTAGTTTACTAAGCCAAATAGAAGAAGTGATTTTTGACGGAATGAGAAAATAAGAAGAAGAAAAATAACAAATTGCAAGTTTTTGAATATATGATGGAAAACATTCCAGAGTCAGGGTCCACCACAACAATGCATATTCAATAGACTATATAACTTTCATGCATGAACAAATTGAAAAGAGATATTTGAAGGTAAACTATCTAAATTCATTATCGCTCCGCCTACGCATGTTGCAATAACTATGTCCCTTTCAATTAATTACCACTCAGCTTGCGCTTGTTGCAGATTAATCAATCAAATTGAACTCATTAAGCATTTAGACCCTAGAGAGCAAATCGATCAAACAATCGCAGGCGCGATCCGCATAATCAATTCAAACCTAGGTTTTCTACGATAGTTTATTATCCTCAAGAGAATTAAATAGATTACTCATAAATCGATCAAACAATCGCAGGCGCGATCCGCATAACAACTTTATCTATATATCCAATCTCAATTCGCAGCCGGCGCATGTTGAACATCAAAAGGATTCCAATCAATCATAGAATTAATCGGATTAAGTACTCATGGATCAAATCAAACAAATAATAAATTCATTCAGGCAATCATCACGCACATGTCTATCTCAGCATAGTTGGGATCACCCCGACCCCAGAACAAGGAAATTAGCCAGACATAGATTCAGACACAATCAAAGAATTCATGATGAAAGAATATAAGACTAGATTAACAAAACGTATTATTGAATCCAGCAAACAAACCTTCAAGGAGAAATATCTGAAAAAGTCTAAAACTCCAATGTCTGCCACTAGTTTCTGACGTCAAAAATTGGATCCCCCTTTAATCTAACCCTAATTCTCTATATATATTTCTAAAAAAGATCTGAAAATAATCCTAAAATAATAATAAAATATTCCAAAAAGTCGTCCAACAATAGATAAAAGCTGATAAAAAATCCCGAAGTAGTAATGCGGAAAGGAAAGTATCGAGTCGATACTTCAGAGTATCGAGTCGATATGTAGCTACTGTAAAGAAATCTGGCTCGGAATGTGAAGGTATCGAGTCGATACATGTAATTATCGAGTTGATATGTGAAAGTTCCGGGTCGATACTTTGACTCAGCGTCAGCTTCTTGGCTCAATTTCTCCATTTTCTAGGCCGAATTTGCAAAAGTGCTCAACATGAAAGTTGTAGGTATTTGAATCAGCTTTCCAACAAGCTATAGAAAGTCTCAATCCGAATTTTGTGGAGCTCAAACGACTCATTTTACTGAGACGTCGCCAAGCAGGAATTGTCCGAAATATGTCGGTTCGACAATGGGCTCTTCTTAGCTTGATTTCTAGCACTTGAGACCACTATGCAAGACTCTTTCGGCGTCCATGAACATCTCAAACTTGCCTTCAATGAATCTTATTCCATCATGATTCCAAATTGACATCGAACAAGCTTCAAATCCCCTGAAAACAAATGGAACACGAGTGTAGACATCTATTCTAGAAAATAAACCAAAAACCTATATAAAAGACATGCAAACCATATAAAAATTACTTAAAAATGACTATAAACTATTACCTATAGTATGTAGAATATGATGATATCAGTATTCAACTTGGAAAGTTGGTTTTTGCTAGTATTTAATGCAATAATTTTGGACCTTTTTGATGTTACTTAACTCGTTCAAAATATTTGTCACAAAATATTGATGTTTCTCTCTGTACTGTGTGTTCATATATGATGGGTAACCTAGTTAAACATACATGGAATTGTTAATTAGGATATATATTTCCTATGTGATCCATGTTTGTATATAAAATACAACTTTGATTAGAAAGATATGCATCTGTGTTCAAGGACAAAAGTTAAAATGTTCTCATTTCTGGAGTTAGTGATCTTATTTATTATAATACTAACTTTCTGATGCCTTTGTTTCTTTTATGACGATCTTGCCAAGGTAATGGACAAAGTCTTTACTTGTTAGTGCAAGAATCTCTATATGTTTACTGCATTTCTCATAGACTACTTTCAATTGCGGTTGAACGTTCCTACCATGTAGGTTGAACGTTCATTTTTTGTTTGTTTCATTTGTATGGAGGTCCTTGGTTTCTCGGAAAAGAAGTGGTTGGCTTGCTGACTGCGTGAATCTGAAGTGTGATTCTTCATTAATAAATGAATTTAGTTGTTGATAGTTGTTGTTGGTGTTGGTGTTATTCATGGTGAGATTCACTTTACTTTATTAGTTGAAAGTACGTTTACCAACCAATTGTGCCGACTTTCTTATGTTTATTCTGATTATGTGTATTCTATAATCCATGGGGATGGCAGATACCGGTCACATCGGATAGCGAATTCTTTGTGTTTACTAGTCTGGAATCTGGATGTAATCTTGTTTCTTTTTGATGATTTTTTTCAGGTAATCTGTGTCTTTTTTATGATTAAGATGTGGGTGTCTTACAAAATTTTATAAATTTTATGCATTGTTTTTATGATATCTGATGAATGTAAAGGCCTTGCTGTATCAGGGAGCAAACATGGTGCCACCTATTAAAACCGCATCAAAGACCAATGTGAAGGTGATCCACACACGTTTAACATACCCACCTCGATCTGAATGAAATAATACTGTCATCCTAGACCCGTAGATCAATTGGTGCCACCTATTGATGCTGGTGAGGGTTCATGTTGTTGTTCATAAATATGCGATACCAAGATCTTTTTATTGTTATTGACTGATGTTGTAATTCAAATGTGCAGCTAAAGCTGCTAGTGTGAAGCAGATTGTTTTAGTGGGATCTATGGGAGGAACACAACCTGTTAATTCTCTGAACAAACTAGGAAATGGAATTATACTGGTATTTTTCTTCATTCTCTATTGACATTGTACACGTTTGTATATGAAACAAGCATTTTAAAGAAAGCACATGTTTCATAGGATAATAAATTTATTTGGGAGAATGGGAAGGAGATGTATAAGTATACACTATATATAAAGCACGTGTTTCATTTCAATCTCCTATTTTTAGAATTATTACTTTAATTTGGCCTGCAAAGTTGATCCTCCACATTCTCCATTATTTTAGTTGTTGAATTTGTGATTTAAGTTTTATTATTATTAAGTAAGAATGAGATGCTTGCTTCTGGTAGGTTCCATCAGGTTGACTTATCCTTGCTCATCCATTTTTCTCCTCCAAAAATGTCTCTACAACTAGAGCTTTTACATCCAAAGTTTCAGACTTGCATTTTGAAGAACCATGGATAAGGATAAAGAAGAAAATTATAGATCTTGCCATTCCCATGTGTCAAAGTAGAATTGTTTCAGTATCATATTTAGGCTATATGGCTACTTGTTGACATATTATGTGTATTTATTGTATATAAATTATGTATTTTTGACATTTTATTTTGTATATAAATTTTGTATAATTAATGAAATTGTATTATATAGGTAATTGTGGTTTTTTTTTAAAAAAAAAATTATTGAACTTTTTAGCCCGGGTCTAAAGAATCTGGGCTAAAAAGCAATATATTTTTTTTTAATTTTACCCCACACTTCAGCTACGACAGCTAGCTGTCGCTAATTTTCTTGCTACGGTTGTTTGCCGAAGCTACAAAGTTTTGCCACCCCCCAATTCGCCACCCCTCCCATTTGCCGTAGCTAAACCGAAGCTAGATGCCTTTTGCCACCCCTTGACAGCCTTTTGCCACGACTTTTTGCCAAGTCTTCTCAAATGACTCACTCACTGCTAACCCTATTATCCGTTTCTTTTGATTCTGGTTTTAGTACGTTGTCCTTCATAGTGGTATCGTTTATTGGGTTCGGCTATGTTTAGTTCCAGATGAAGTTGTAGTCTCGGACGCCCTGCTGTTCGAATTGACCGTGACGTTGTTCGTGATTCTCGAAGATCCCTCATATATCCAGTTGAGGGGAACGTCGTTGATACACACTTCCCCATATGACGCCTTTTCCACTGATGGGTTTCCGCCTCTGTCTCCTCGGCGTCGAGACGTCTTGTCTGTCCATCGACTTTCCCATGTTCTCGGCATTCGCAGCCTCCGCTCGGTGTACTTCGACGACTTCTCTGTTGGTCTCCTTTGCCGTGATCTTTTGTATTCGGGTTATCTCATTGTATATTTTTAGTTCTGGTTATATCACGACGATTAGTCCGTCTGCCGATTCATCTCGGCCTCTCGTCTTTCCAGATTTCTGGTGTTGTCTGGGATTTCGAATTCGTTTCTTCTCAAAAAAACAAAAATCCGCTCTAGTTCAAAAAAAAATATTTTTTTTTTCTGTACTGCATTTCAGTGGGCCTATTGGACTCAATCATACGGGCCGGTTATGCCCGATTAAAGTGATAGTGGGCCATTCCTCTACACAGTTAATTGGAGATGGGTATTTATCAGGTGAAACGCACAGTCGCACACCCTGATCCGTCATTTCTATATTTGCCGCCACGTTACGGCTGTTACGTACACCTTCCCCACTGGTACTGGTAGCCTGTAATGCCGTAAACCGGGTTCTCTTACTTCGAATCGAATCGAATCGAAGCTTCACACTCTGTACTCTCTCAATTTCGGTTTCCATAAAATCCCAAAATGGCCGAATTTTGCATCACATTTTCACTTCATTTTTTCTCTCTCTTCCCTCACTCGTCTCCTACCTCACGAATCCCTCACTCTAAAATATCTTCTCTTTCTCTTTCTACTTGTTTTGCGAGATTCAGCTGCAAGTCAATCGCAGCAACCTCACCAGGTACGTACCAAACCCTCGTTAATTGCAAGCAGCTGTCTTCTTCCTCTTCTTTTTTTGACTTCAATTTTGTGTCTTATGAAAAATTCCAGCTTTATTTGTTGATGTGGTGATGAGATTTGGTTTAGTATTCGGATTTAATTGTCATCTATGCTCGAATGCGGCAATCCCTGTTTGTTGATATGTAAATCCGGTGGTTGTGTGGGAAGATTGTTGGTTTTCATGGGGATTTAGCCTTAGGGTTAGGGTTAGGGTTTGGGTTTTGGTTTGCCAGTCTCCGAATTTGAAGTCAATTTGGGGGAATTGATCATCTTTTCTTCAGAGAAACCAGAATCCCATGCCTCCGACAGCTATTTGGTTTATTTTATCATATTATATAATATGTGATTAGCATTGTATTTACCTGCTTGAATAAGCTCCCATGCCCCCAAATTGTTGTTTGAATTCAGCTTCTGGCTGTTGGTAGATTAGTTTGTTTCAAGTTACTTGGATTTTTCGGAAGTCACTCTTTTATTTTCACTCTCTTCAGTGTGTCCAAGATGATGGCTAGCATAAAACAAAGCGTACAGACTGATTCAGGTATTTGTGCTCTGCTCAAGGAATGCGATGAAGCTTTGTGCCCCATCTGCATGGAACACCCACATAATGCAGTTCTTCTGGTCTGTAGCTCACATGGGAAGGGGTGCAGGCCTTACATTTGTGATACTAGTTACAGGCATTCGAATTGTCTGGATCGATACAGAAAAGTGAAGATCGATTGCGATGCTTCTCCTGTTGACCAGCAGGATCCTAATAACACTCCAGAAAGGTCAGAAAGGCTCAGTGGGGACGATATAGTTGAAGTCTCGCAGGGTCACTATCCGATGGGAAGAAGCTCCACGGATCCAGTTCAAAATGATAATCATGATGTCCAGCTTGAAGAATTGGAAGTAGCTGATTTTGAGGCTTCAGTGGATGGAACTGAAAAAGTGAATCTTAAATGCCCGTTTTGCAGAGGAGATGTGCAAGGTTGGAAGATTGTGGACGAGGCACGGAAGCTTCTCAACATGAAAACTCGAAGTTGCTCTAGCGATTCTTGTCAATATGTTGGCAATTATCAAGAATTGCGAAGACATGCCAGAAGTATCCACCCCTCTGATCGCCCGGCTGAGATTGAACCATCAAGGCAACAAGCTTGGAGACGCTCAGAGGTCCAGTGGCAGCATGATGACGTTGTTACTGCCATTCGCTCAGCCATGCCAGGTGCTATAGGGATGGGAGATTACATTCTTGAAAACGAGGACAATGATAGTAACACAACCGAGAGAGGGAGCTCACCAATTTGGACAACTTACTTCCTATCTCGGATGCTTGCTGAATCAAGGCGTCGCTCAGTTGGGACTTGGTCAAGGCACAGGAGAGCTTCATTTAGGGAGCGGTATCTCGAAATGTTGGGTTTGGGATTGGCAGATGAAAGTGATGATGACATTCATTCTGAAGTTGATGCAAGCAATGTCAACAATGAGGAGTCTTCACTGCCCAGAAGGCGTCGTAATGAGGCTGATGTAATTGATGTTGATGAAAGGCAAGAGAATGAATATAGGCGCGTGTATCTCAATCTGTTGGGTTTGGGAGATGAAAGGGATGATCCCAGTCATTTCAATGTCAACCATAATGATCCTTCTCTTCGCAGAAGGCGTGATGAGGTTGATGTAATCAACATTGACGATGATAATGAAATTTTGCCAATCCAAAGACGCCGCCGTTTGGCCCAGGTGGCGCAAAACAGGAATGAACAATGATGGATTAGTCCAGGACATGCAATCTGGTAAAAAGTTCAAACCAAAGAGTTTTTTTTTTTTTATCCATCCGCATTGCTGGTGATGAAACTCAGTGATGCTTCTGCTCACCCACATGCTGTTTTATGGCCTGTTATCTTGTGAACCTCATACAGGCAGTCTGCAATAAGAGCATGATTGAGGCCTTGTTTGGTTCTCTCTTCCTAGGAGTAAAACACCAGCTTATGCTAATATGAATAGCTCAGCTAGTGGTATTGTTTAGAATCTGTAGTGTCAATGCAAGGTTTCCAGTTAGTTTCGCTTGGTGCCATAGATGATGTTTCTTTGGCGATCAGTGTCAAAGTCATTGGACACCAGGTAGAGCTTTTCTTGATGAATTAAACTTCAAAATCCAGATGGAGAAGACTGCCTATCTTCGGTCTGCTGATCTTTCAAGTTTAGTATTGGAATTCTTATATGCTTTCATCAGATGCCTCCAAAGAGACCTGGTATGGTTGGACTAGAACTTGAATCATCTTTCTTTTTATCTTTCTAATGGACAAATTATGAATTTGAAAGGACCCGTTTTTGTTTAGAATTGTTAAAAGCATTATTTGACATGACAGAAGGGTATGAATGAGCAAAGTGAGCATTTTTAGTACTGTCAAGTTCAATAACCATGAGATAACTACTTATATTATGATAAAGTATAGTTCTTTATATAATACTCTATACTTTGAAGATCAAGAAACAACTAGGTTTAGCCGTTTAGGTTCATGTAGCATCTATAATCTTCTTTTAATGCAATTCATTTAATGTGATTGGTTCAGAGCCACCTGAATTTGGTGACCTACCCAAATGCGTAGTATCAAAAGAAGTCCATACATGGGTTTATGGGTGTCCTTCATTCATCCTCTCTAGTCTCTACCTCTTCCCATTAATTCTCCCAAAGGGTCACAATCCTAACATTCTCAGAATGTCTAAAATCCATCTTTACCGTCCAGGTGAGACCACGTCTGCGCCATGTCAAAGGATGGCGCAGAGAGTGACACGTCACTCACCATCACACTCACGTTGGGTCTCTTTCAAAATTAAGGGAAAAGAAAAAGATTTTTTGATAGGGAACGGTCAGTGAAGCTCACACACAAGTAGAAATGCAAGGCCTCAGGATTTCCTCCATCCAACTATACAATTAAAAAAAAAAGATTAGTGAGTTTTTGTAACCCTTAAGTTTAAATTATACTTCCTCTTCCAATTAAAAAATGTCAATGCTCAATTACAACACGTCAATTTAGCCTTTTATATGTACAGTACTACCGTATTTTTTAATGAGACTAACTAATGTTTATATCTTATTATACCTTTATCTATCTATAACTCTACTTTTTACTTGTTTGAAAGTTTCAAAGGCAATTTATGTAAAGTAAATACGAAAATATATAAAATGACCGTATATTCTTGTCAATTGTCATGATGTGATATTATCTATATATTGAATCACTGATATTGAATTCACTTTCTGTATGGTGAGCTGTGGTTATGTGAGTCTGAAAACCATCTTATTTCATAACTATACATAACTGAACAACTGAATCACTGATATTTAATTCACTTTCAGTGTGATTGGACAAGGTTCTAAGGTTGTAACTTGCTACTACTTTTCATGAACCCCAAATTTGGCATTATTAAAGCCCTCCTAAAATGGCTAATGGCCCCTCCAGATTGTATTTTGAGTAAAGCACACATTAACCCATTACCCATGAACACTAAAATTAAATTCCCAGCAAGTGCCAACGAGTGTATGGTTTATAAAATTGCCACCAAGGCCACCAAAATATTGCATTGATCTTCCCCACAGCTTCTACATTGCTCACCCTTTA
Organism: Persicaria maculosa; assembly: GCA_963922045.1. Lineage (NCBI taxonomy): Eukaryota > Viridiplantae > Streptophyta > Magnoliopsida > Caryophyllales > Polygonaceae > Persicaria > Persicaria maculosa. The sequence goes on along the minus strand of OY998262.1, from coordinate 41,584,322 downwards.
TGCCATCCTAAGTGTATATATAGATAGAATACCCCAACTTTATATGAAGAATCATAAGCCTGCCAACCAGACCCATTTGGGAAAAGAAAAAAAGGAAACATCATTTCAGGTTTCAAACTAAAACTTGAAAGTTGTCTTCTTCTGTGGTTTAGCTTAGGACCAAACATTTGACAGGAACCTTGTGCATACAGACAGCACAGGTAGATCTTCCTTATTTTCCCGTTTTGACCAAGCGCTTAAAAGACATCTAGGGAGACCCTTCACTTGGTATAAAAGCTATGCAGGTGAGCTTCTTTGTAATTTATTGCTAGCAAGTCTTATTACCTTCCCTTTTATCTTTACTAATTTTCTCACGGTTGTAGAAGAAAACCTTTCTAATGCTTATAAATCATCTATGCAAAAGCAGGTTCTTCAACGGTTCTTCAAGGTAATTCAACAGAAACAGTCTGTAAACACTGCCAACAGGAAGGAAATTGCTTATCATGGTAAGCCATTTTAAGAATACTAAACGTCAGTCTTTTATGGGCTTCAAATGATCATCACATCTCACATGAGTTATGGCTTTCCATTTTTGTTCGTTGGTTATCAGCTGGAGAAGAGGAGAAGATAACCTCTACCAATCAAACAGGCCGCAGGAGATCTAGGAAAGGCGAGCGGATAGACTTGGACTGCAAGGACTTGAACAGGCACTTGGCGGCACTTCTTAGAAGGGAAAACTTGCGAGCTTGCTTCTCCAGCACGTTATACATGTACTCAGTGAAGATAAAGAAGGAAGACATTGTTCGAGGGCTGGCCAGAACCAAAAGTGGTCATAACAAGTCAGGATATGCAGATCAATCAGCTTCTTCACATCATGTCGGAAACAAAGTACTGCCAGTAAGCGACACTTCACCCACATCATCAACCCGAAGACTCAAGCAGACTGAAAAGAGAGGAAAATCCAAGGGAGTGTCTAAGATGAAGGAGCTCATGAGATGGTCTGCAGCCACCAAGTCACAGAAAGGCGTGAAACACACTGGAAGAAAGGTGTGCATACAAGGAATTACATGAGGTTCTATTAAGTACACTAATTGATCGACATATACATGTATATATTACTGATTGTGTTTTAGTTTCAGGTTTCGCATTTTAGTGTGAAGGGATTGCCTAGTGGTGATCGCGAGCCAATAACCGAATCTCCAAAGATCAGTTTCCAATTGTCCACTATCTCAGGATCTCCGGCGCCTTGTTCTCTGAACTCTGATAGATTGGATCAGTGTCATTGGTGCACTAAGGAAGGAAACTGGATCACCACAGATGACGAATGTAAGCATCGATCATACTTGGAAAATATTTTTGAAATTGTTAAGGGCTAAAGTACATAGCTTTAATTTAGGGTCCTATAATCCAAAAGTTCAAGACTTTAAGGATATTTTCAAGTATATTTCATTTGTATTTGATTTAGTGATATGCCCTTTTCCCATGATTTTGTTTTGGACTAATACAAGTCTATTTATCTGTTGGATGTACAGTTGTGGTGCTTGAGCTCTGAGGAAGACAAATCAAAGTGCCTGGGTAGCTAGATTTCTTTGCTACTTTGATGTTGTTTGTATGTATGTATTTATGCAAATGCAAATGCAAATGCAAATGTTTTAGAATACTCGAAGAACAAAGCCAAAAGCAGGAGATCGAAACTCATAAACTGGTGCTTTCAAGTCTTCATAAAATGTAGTGCAAATATATCTTTGTACAAGTGTATTTTTGAAAAAAAAAATATAATGAAATGTGAATTGTTGCAATTCATGGGCCTATATAAATATACTAAGGATAGGAGAAAAACATCACGGATAAACGTTCTAGAGAGAGGGGCTTTCCCCTCTCTCTAGAATCCGGCCCCAAGCCCCATGTAGAACATAGGCTTCAAATCTCACTTTGTAATCCCTATTTTGGTGTAAATTAGTCTTATGACTCTCATTACTCGCGTCGTACGCCCTTTTTTTTTAGTTTTATAAAGTTGTAAGGTTGTTTTGTTAATAAATTATATTTTATTTTATTAATTTGTTTGAAATATTTTTTATTAAATTTTATGCTTGAAATATTTTAGTAAAACTTTCATTCAATCGTAAAATAAATTAAAGTAAAATTATGTTCGTTGAAATTTAATATACAAACTAAGAGGTTAATTTCACTTATATGTCGTTTTCTCGTGTAGTTTAATCCCTTTTAACCAAATCAATTAATAATTTCATATCTTTTATCCAACTTATTTGACCAAATCTATCTAAAATTATTAGAAAATATATCAAATCGCCGACTACAATGGTGGCTTTTGTGGGGTGCACGGCGAAAAGAGCATTTTTTTACCTCATCCGCAATAGGGCCTTAAGAGCTCCTGGTTGTCCTCCTCCAATACAATAGGCTCGATTCCTTGAGTAGCCGCATCGGGATGTGCTTTTACATTAGATTGGAATAGATTTTGGAAATAGGTTAGTGCGACTCTCTCCTTGCCTTCATGAGTACTCGTTTCCACCCCTTCATCATCCACAAGTTTCCAAACTCTATTCCGTCTCCTCCTTCCTTCCGCTTTCTTATTGAAAAACGACGTATTCTGATCCCCACATTTGAATTCATTTGCTCTTGATCTTTGGAACTATATCATCTCCTCCCTATCCATCAACTCCCCCTCCTCCCTCTCAAGCTCCCTCCTCTCCCTCACCAAGTCCCCCGTCATACCGTCCCTCTCCAACTCCCTCAGTCTTCTCCTTACATTCGACAATTTCTTCCGGACGTTTCCAAGTCCATTCCTATCCCAATCTCTGAGAACTGTTGCACACCTAGCTATTTTGCCGCTCATCCCCTCATCAACCTGGGAGGTACCCGGGTTCAACCACCCATTCTGAATGACTTCCAAGCAATCCTCACTTGTCAGCCACATTGCTTCAAATCTAAATGGTTTCGCCCTTCGTTGCCCCTCATCATGTGGCAGCCCCTCAAATGAGATAAGAATTGGCTTATGGTCCAAATTACACCTTTTCAGATGATTCACCTGCACGTTCGAATACATATCCAACAACCTCTCATTTGCACAACACATATCCAGGCGTTCCTGAATGAACGCGGACTTCTCCCTTGCATTATCCCATGTATAACGGGTCCTATAGAACGGAACCTCTCTCAGATAAGAATACTCGATAGTCTCCCTGAACTGTTATAGGTGATCAAAATCAGGTAAATTGCCTCCATCTTTATCTGTCAACATTGACACCATGTTGAAATCCCCCATGCACACCCACGCAGCCCCACCGTTATCCTCATGCAGCCTGCGCATTAGTCCCAATGTGTGCTTCTTATTCTTATGTTCTGGCCACCCATAGATGTCCGTGACTCGCCAAATACTTCCTCCTCCTCCTCCCCAGGGCTGTTCTGTTAGGATTTGAGGCCTTGTGCAACTTACCTGTTGAGGCCTTGTGCATTCTATCTTTTTAAATCCCAACTTAGTGATTTCTAAGGTCGAAAGGTTCAAAGCAATAACAAAAAAAAAATTATGATCATCTAAGAAATTAAAAAATAAAAACTGACAAAATAATATAGTTAAAATTTGAGATTACCTATCGAAATCGTTGAGCTTGAAGATATTGATTACCTAATCAATATCATTGATTTATCATTCACTTATATCGAATTATTACCTAATCAAAAAAATTAAACAATGATTACTTAATTCCCACTACAAGGCATTAATGCTTATTTTATGAAATATTGATTTATCATTCACTTATATCTTTTAAACCACGTTGTGCTTGACATAACAGTAGCAATGTCATACCGACACATGCCTATTTACCACTCATCTGGGTAAAATGTATCATTTTGATAATATTCAAAATGAACTTTTCATGAAAAGCTTATAGAGCAAGACGTAACGAGTCTTGACCTGTTATGATCACGTACATTCACACACACACACACACGCACTCACGCTTAACACTTCTTTTGTTACTAGATTAGTAACACACATGTGTCACATTATAAGGATTCTTAGATGAACCCGTGTACCTTCCCACCATATAAATTTATCTCGTTAACTGCCGGCACTAATTTATACGTATGTTCAGCTCACATAACAATAAAGATTAGGTATAAAAATCAATCAAAGTCCACACCTGAAAAGTATATTACTGGCTTGAATAGATAAGGAACGAACAAAGATTGCAAGAATATAATATATTAAAACTCACTAGCTTGAACAGAGAAGAAATGAACAAAAATTGCAAGAATAAATAGACTTTGCAAATTATTTTCAACGGATAGATATACTTGATAATTAACAACTGGCACAGTTTAAAAGAAAGACATTGAGTCTTTTAAGAAGAGCAAATGAGACGAAGCCACTTGCCTTGGTTATAAACCCGAAGTTTGCGAATATAAAAGATTAGGATTAACCAAAATATTTAATCCCTCCTGAAGACGTAGGGTACCGATTGACTTCACCAAATATATATCCAGGCGCATCCAACCACGTCGTACGTAGCAAACAAACAATAATTTAATTAGTTTATATCCAATAATTTTACACTTAAACTTCGGCAGAGTCTCCCTTTAAAATAATCCTTAATTAATCCGATAAAACATATACCGTTCACTTCCTGGTAATCATTTGTCCAACACTATTTTTTAAATGCTCGGGCAATATTAGGACTTGCAAAGTTAATTTAGGATTTCCTATCATAAATTTAATTGGGCATTATAATGACTTAGGAATGCCATATAATCCAAAATAATTGGCCATTATCTCGACTTTAAAAAAATACCTATTTTATCCAATGCTATAACGTCTTAAGAAATACCCAAATTTCTTGATAACAACGGGCATCATAACGGCTAATAAGGAAATACCTCGAATTATATACGGGTATTATAATGATATAAAATATCCAATATTTTTTAAATGAGAGAAATTTTACCAGTGGGATAATGTCGGATCGCCCCAAAATATAAAGACTGAATAATAATCAACATCACTCGGGATCGAGATGGTATAGTGGTATTTACGGTGAAATAGCGATCTCTTTAGCTATTTTTGCCGATTGCCAAATAATACCATCTCCTTTTAAACTGAAGATAGAGCTGGCGATTCCTGATCCGACCCGAGAAACCCGACCGACTCACCCGAACCGAAACCCGACCGAACGCGAAATTTTGGCGTTAGGCATAACCCGAACCCGAAACCGAGCCCGACCGATGTTGACCCGAAACCCGAAGTGAGCTGAATACAGACAAATCCGACTCAACCCGGACCCGACCCGAATTCCAACCCAACCCGACTCCCAACCCGACCCGAATATCCTTAATATATATATATATATATATATATATATATATATATATATATATATATATATATATATATATTATACATTTATACTATAAAACAAAACAAAAAATTATTGTAATTTATTATCGAGCTATTGATAGTTAATGTTATTTCGAAACAAAATAAAATTTTCATTGATCAAAATGAAAACTTAAAACCATTAGTGCATAAAGTGTATTCCCTCTCAATAAATTTCATTTCTTCCCTCCTAAAATTTGATTCTCTCTCAATAAATTTCATTCCTTCCCTCTTCCAATTTCCTCCCTTCTATATTTTTCTCCCTTCCCTCCTCAAATTTATAAATTTTATTCCTTCCCTCCTCAAATTTCATCCCTCCTATATTTTCTCCCTTCCCTCCTCAATTTTGATTCCCTCTCGGTAAATTTCATTCCTTCCCTCCTCAAATTTGATTCCCTCTCAATAAATTTCATTCATTCCCTCCTCAAATTTCATTCCCTCTCAATAAATTTTCATTCCCTCTTTTTTTTTTGATAAACATTCCCTCTTATTTTCATTTCCTCATAGTTTATGAAATTTCTTTTGTAATGAATAATCTAATTAACAAAAATAAAATTTGACGAGACAAAAATAAAATTTTACTTATGTAATAATCTATTTAACAAAAATAAAGTCTTCGATCAAATCATTTGTAATGAATAAAATATAAAATCATAACTTTATTTAGACGTAAAAGATAATAATTTGTAATCAACAAAATATGAAATTATGAATTATGAATATATGATAGTTTTATAAGTTGTATTCGTAATTTCATATTACCTTGTTTTTCAAGATTTGATGAGGGATGAAGGGAATACTTTAAATGCATCGAATATTCGAATCAATCGAATATTATAATTCATCGAATAATCGGAAATGAATTTATATATGAGGATTAAGGTAATCTTGTTTAGTTATTTTCATATAGGCAAAAATTGGTTTACTTTATCAGTATTTAAGATTAACTCACAAAAAAGTCGATTTACTAGATTACCCAAAACTCCAAAAGTCATCAACTCATAGTATATTCATATAGATTGATATAAATCATTACTCGTTTGTTCATTTAATGATGAATGATCGACTTTAATTCAAAATTCTCATTTCTCACTAATAAAAGATGAGTACAATGAGCATATTATAACTTGAATCATATACAAAGTATAACACATTAAAGGAGAAGGATGGAAAACCCTCCCAAAGAAACCCAAAAACATAAACCTAGCCGCCGCCGTCGTACCTCCAAATCTCAGCCTAATTCGCCTACCAGATTGAAGCCCCTTCTCAAACAAAATCACAAGATCAAAAATCCAAACTCAATCTCTAAGAGAGGGGAAGAAGATCTGAAAGTCATCCGAAACAAAACTAAAAAAGAAGACAGGAAAAGAGGGAAAAAATGGAAATGGAGATGGAAATTAGGGGATCGCTTCTACACCTTCCTCGTGTACCTCCTCTTGAGCGGTTCTCACGGCGGATGCAGTAGACTCGACGGCACCTAATCTGGCTCCTGGCGGCTTGGTTCATGGGGCGAAGGTCCTTGGGGATGTTCGTTTATTCTCTCTCGCCTCGATCCTCCTCGACTTGGTCCATGTCTCCTCCCCCGAGCTCTTCTCCGGTGGCGGTGTCTCCTCAGAACGGCCGCTCAGCCGGGTCATCTGCGCCTCTCCCCCGGGTTGCAGATGGCTCTCCCCAGGTGGCCTTCCGGCAGCCTATGCCGACTGCCATGATTGACTCCTTTCTCTGCTGGCGATCGGAAGAGAAACACAATCAATCCTTCAGCAACTCAAACTCCTTTCAACCCTTCTCAAAAATTGGAAATTTGTGATTATAAAACCAAATATTCAAAACCCAAAACTCCGCGCAAACCCTTTTACTTAACCTCTTATTATGTCAAATTTTCTGGAATCAAAATCTCCTATTTTCAGGCTCAAACTCTAGCATGCAATAGGAACAATCAACACATCAACCGAAAGTTGGCACCTTCGGTGCTTACTAATGACAAGGCTCATATCCTTGCATGCAACCGGAGCTTTAGATGCAGCAGCCCAAATTCAGGCTTTCTTCAGCAACCATTAAGGGAGATTCTTGCTTCTGCTGGCTGGCCCTTCAAAAATGAGACAAAGTCGCAATCCCATTACAATTACGAAGGACCCCAAGGCTTCAGGACAGGTAAGTCTACTTATAATCCTCCCATTTCTCTACAATTAAATTTCTATCCTCTTAAACATACTGTTAGTTTCTGCTTGTTCTCCTGGAATTCTAGAAACTGGCATGAGTCTGGTTTCAAGATCTGCATGACTAATATGCTTGGTAGCATTAAACCTATTAGTTTGCAGGGTTCTCAAAAACCAATCTCTTTTTTATACAACATTTCCCCTTTTAACACAATCGAAACAACTATTTTTAAACCCCTTGGGAAAAATCTCAATATAGATTACACTAAAGTCAACCCCTGTTCCCATGATGTCCAAAATCTTTTGATGATGACTAGGAATGGTGGCTCTCTTAACCTCTATTTCATTCTCAATTCTAAATCTGATGTTGTGATTCATGCTACTATAATCAAGCATATCACCTTGATCTATTTTTGTAAATTGCAAATTTTTATAGGAGCCAACTGTCATGTCTTTATGAATTTACCTTGCAATCACATCTATCTCTACTATTGGTGTGTATTATGTCCTTTCTTTCCCTATGAGTTTCCTAAACAGATAGGAAACGCAAGTAACATAGAAGGAAATTAGAGGATTTCTCCAACTACTATCGGTAGAATAGAGAACACGGTGAAGATGACTCTGATGACAGATCCTAGCAGCTGCAGCATCGTGCAAACTAAAGGTATGCTTCCTACTAGAACTCCAACAAAATTTTGGTTGAGCCCCATTTCTTTACCCTCGGGTGAAGTGGTGGCAAACCACCCCAACCTTACTCAATCCAAACCTTTAATCATAAACATTTCCTCAAGTATCAAATAGTTGTATGCTTAGATCAAACGAGGTTACAAAGACTCTGTCAAGTTCAGCAAATCAAAACAGCTTCCAATGGTTCTACAATAGCAAAGATTAATCTTCACTGGTATGGATGGAAGCTTGCTCCTATGCATACTATGGACTTCAAGTCTAAATATCAAATCTGTAGCAGCCTAATAGGCAAAAACAAAAATTACAGTTATGATTAAGATAGGATACTGGAATGTTAGGGGGTCTAGACGTCCCCTTCTTCTCCAAGAAATCAACCAACTCAGATGTAACAATAGCCTAGATATATTAGCCATCTCTGAAACAAAAAAAAGAAGACGCACATACTGATGATCAAATAAGAAATACAGGTTTTAATCAAGCTTTATCAATAAGTTCAGTTGGTCACAAGGGTGGCATCTGGATCTTATATAAAAACAGCCTTATCCTTAATAAAATGCAATGTCTTGAATCTGGTAACGGATTTTACATGATTCAAGTAACTATTGGCAGCTTCACATTAGTATTACTCTTCATCTATGCGCCCTCAGTAGAACATGAAAAGGATGAATTTTGGCATGAAATTTTCACAGTGGTAAACAAACACAAACTTCCGGTCTTAATCATTGGAGATCTAAATGACATAGAGAAGGATACAGAAAAGATTGGAGGTAACAATCTAGCTTTATCGAGATTTAGAAGGATACTAAATATCAAACAAGAGCTTTAACCTATACACTCTCCCTTATATTGGCTCCACATTCACTTGGAGGAAAAGTAACTCAACCACAAACAACACTTATGAGAGATTAGATAGAGTCCTAGCTCAACAAGAGATTGTCACTAAATTCAGCAATCTAAAAGTTCAACACCACTCCTTTTCCTCCTCTGACCATTGCCCAATTACACTATCACTTGGTACAAAGGACCAGAAAAAAGTATCACCATTTAGATTTGAGATGGCTTGGTCCTTACAACCAAAAATGAAGGATATAGTTACAAAAGTATGGCATAATAAATTTCATGGGTCTCAACCCTATAATTTTTTGAAAAAACAACAATTACTAAAAAAGAATATCAAAAAATGGTCCAAGAATCAAAATAATAATATTCAAAAACAACTGCAAAAAATAGAACCCGAAATTCTACACTTACAGAAGCTACTCCCCTGGGGCTCCCTAACACCAAGCCAAGAAGTAAAACTAGCTAATCTAGAAAATAAAAAGAAAAAAATGCTAGAATTTAATTATAAATTTTGGAAGAAGAGAGCAAGAATTAAACATATACACCTAACAGATAAAAACACAAAATATTTTCAAATCAATGCAAAAATAAAAAACTTTAAGAGAACAATGAACTCATTTACAACCAACCAAGGTCAGATCATAACTGATCAGCAAGAGATAACAGATCAAATCACTCAGGAAATGGCCGAAAGGTTTATTGGGAAACAACAAGAAAAAATTACAACAGAGGCAATCAGGAATATCCAACCACAAATCACCTTAGAGGAAAATCAACAACTTATAAAAAAACCCAACAAACACAGAAATTAAAAATACACTAATTAGCATGGCAGAAGATAAGTCCCCGGGTTCTGATGGATTCCCGCCAGAATTCTATCTACATTACTGGAGTATTGTGGGTACTTCCTTCTGCAAAACAATTAAAGCTTTTTTCCACTCAGGTAGCATCCTAAAACAAATCAATCAGAGTTTTATTACCTTAATTCCTAAAGTAGAAGACCCACAAAATATCAATAACTATAGACCTATAAGTCTCTGTAATACGATATACAAAGTAATAGCAAAAAATTTAGCAAATAGAATTAAACCAATTCTTCCGAAAATAATAAGCCCCTTTCAAGGTGCTTTTGTAGAAGGAAGATCGATACAAGATAATACATTAATTGCCCATGAAGTATTTCATACATTTAGTAAACAAAAAGGAAAAAAAGGATGGATGGCATTAAAGCTAGACATGGAAAAAGCATATGATAAGATTAATTGGTCATATATAGAAGCAGTTCTAAAAAAGATTGGTTTCCATCCAATATGGATCAACTGGACAATGAAATGCATTACTACCACCACATTTTTCGTACTAGTTAACAATTCGGCGGGTGAGCAATTCAATCCAAATAGAGGAATCATACAAGGTGACCCTTTAGCCCCTTACATATTTGTAATAGTAATGGAAAATCTAGCAAGAGAGTTACACCATGAGGCAATGAAGGAAGATGCCTTAGTGGGTATCAAATTAACTAAGCAAGGAACACCGATACCATTCCTCACATTTGCAGATGATACCATAATTTTCTCAAAAGCATCTCACATGAGCTTGCATACTATTCAAAACTTGCTAAACAACTTTGCTAACACATCTGGATTAACCATAAAAATATAATAAAAGCTCTATCCAATTCTAAAAAAATATCAACCCAACATTAGCTACATCCCTTGCTTCTCAAATGGGTATTCCCATATCTAAAACTATTGAGAAATATTTAGGAATCCCTCTTGTCAATGGCAGGGTGAAAAACTGCGTCTTCGAAGATGCACTCCAAAATTTAAAGAAACAACTCTCTAAGTGGAAATCCTCCTCCATATCCCAAGCAGGAAGAACCATTTTAATCCAATCTAATCTCAGCTCAAAGACAGATTATCTAATGCAGAATTTTTTACTACCAAAAGGAATATTTAACCAAATAGATCAAATTAACAAGAATTTCTTCTGGAACAAATTACAATCTGAAAGATATACGCCGCTAATAAGCTGGGACTCAATATGTCAACAAAAAAATGAAGGAGGACTAGGAATCAGAAAAGCAGAATCCTTAAACGAAGGTTAGCAGATGAAACTTCTTTGGAAAATTTATACAAACCAAAACAGTATATGGGTAAAGATCATAAAGGAAAAAATACTTACAGACCACGGATATAAATGAAAGGGATACTCAAAATACATCCTGGCAATTTGGGAGACTTTTATCTTTAAGAAAAAAATTCAATTTAGGGCTCTAATGGCTTATTGGCAATGGAGAACAAATAAATGTATGGAGAGACCCATGGCTTGATAGAGTCAGTTTAAACCAATATCAACGATTGGAAGATCCAAACCTCAAAGTTTCCCATCTGATAAATAATCAGAAGCAATGGAATTTAACACTACTACAGAGAATATTCCCAAATCATATTATTGATCAAATAACACAAATTAAAATACCCATTTGGGACACCAGTGACAAATTAGTCTGAAAATTTGAAAAGGACGGTAGATTCTCAACTAAATCTACTTTGCTTATCAACCATAATACTAATAGCAGAAAACATGGAAGGTTGTCAAATGGATCTGGAAACTTGATTTACCTCCAAGGATTAAGAATCTCATATGGAAGATAATGATTGATAGTTTATCTACCACCCAAAGATTAAATAAACACTACAATAGAGTTCCAGCACAATGCTCACTTTGTAATAGTGAAGATTAAAATGCTACACATTTATTTATCAATTGTAGCTTTGCCGGAAAAATTATCCAAAACTATGAACATGCATGTGGCAAAAAACTACTTCTTGTAGAAGATTATAATGAAGATATTATTGACATCCTTCATTAAAAAAAAATGAATAAATCAACAATAAAAGAATTAGGCTTTATATGGCAAACAATTTGGGACACCAGAAATAATGTTATCTTTTAAAAATAAAAATCCCAACTCAGCAATCAATCTAGCTTTTGAAGTAATCTCAAATATAAAATGCTGGAACTCGGAAACGGAGGTGGAAAATAAATCAACCACACGAATCACTAATAGAAATAATATTACGTGGACTAAACCTCCGAGCAATATCTATAAAATTAATATAGATGGCTCGGTTAAGCCCACAGGCTCTTGCCAAGTGAGAGTTGTCATTCGTGACTTGGAGAGCGGTTTACTAGATGTATTCTTTCAAAATACATCAAGAGGTTCGATTTTACAGACAGAGGCAGAAGCAATCATTGTAGGCATGCAGCAGGCAACAAGTAGAGGAATCCGGAAGGCTATCATTGAAAGTGATAATGAGACTATCATCAAGGCAATAAACAAGGAAATCAATACTCCATGGGAAGTCATCCATCAAGTTGAGAAGATCATGATTATGGCTCAAGTGTTCGAGTTTATACAATTTAGACATTGTTATAGAGAAGTCAACCATGTAGCTGACTTCATAGCTAGAAAAGGTATTGATTGTATTAGATCTACATCTCCTCTTACTAAGGAGTTGTACTCCATCATCCTTAGGGATGATCCTGGTTGTTTGTAACGGTACTCGTAGCAAACTCCAACTGTTTGCATACAGTAAAAAAAAAAAACTTGAATCATATACATAGTGAAATTTCTTTTGAAAACTATTTTTTGAAAGATACAAATAACAATCACATAAATAACGTGAATTATCTTGTAGATAGGGAATCAAGTATGATTTTGATAACAATATATTGCCAAATTTCAATGAAATTAATGATGAATAGAATGAGTTTAGTTAGATTATATATTGAATCATATTTAATTTTGCTAAAAATACTTTTTGAAATACATAAATAACACGAATTACATATTCAATTTAATAAAATTGATTACCTGAAAGTCCAGAACGAACATGATTCAACAAATTCAACCCAAAAAATTCAAATTTTGAAACAAACGTAGACCCGCTTTTACTTGAAACCTGAATGAGACCGATCCAAGTACCGACCCGAAACCCGAACGAGACCGACCCGATTTTGACCGAAAACCCGAATGGGTCCAACCCGATTTTGACCGAAACCCGACCAATCTGAATTTCATTTTGACCGAATCCGACCCGACCCGACCCGACCAAGCCCGGCACAGAAATTTTGACCGAGTTGACTCGACTCATCAGTGACCCCATTTAAATGTGATTGACCCGAACCCAACCGGATGACCTGAATTGCCAGCTCTAACGGAAGAAATCCTTGTAATCCAAGGAATTCCATGCCAATCTAAATGTAAACGTGGCAACTAATTCTCTTTTGTCCCATTTTATATGATACTTACGAAAAACAGCCCAAAGTTTCTAAATTTATATATTTTATCCTCCTTAAATATATATTCCAACAATCTTTCACTCGACCACTTTGGAATATTTTACCAACTTATTCTTAGACATGTCTTAAATATCCAATAAATTTTATAGCCTCTTTACTTAACCTTTGACATGTTAGCGGATCTTCCCTAAATCCCACTATATTCCAAACTTGATAAGACTTCGTAAAATTTTACCTTAAAACTTCATCTCCGACGTTTTATTAATTTACACAATCCCTTAAAAGGGAAAAATACAATCGGGGTATTTCAATATTAGGATTTTTTTTCTTTTCTCTATATTCTTTGTGAGTTTATGAATTGTGACGACAATAAAAAAAGAAAAAAAAATCGAACTGTTGTAATTTTTTAGGGAAAAAAATCGGAACGATGGCTGGGCCTAAAAAAATTGGAATGGGTTGCTTCCTGCTGGCTGTTGTTTTCAAAAAGAAAAAAAATCCAAATTTTGTTGCTAGAGAGATTCAAACTCCCTCCCTAACCGGTACCATCGGCGTCTCTTTACCAACTCCTCTACCGCGCCAACTTTATTCACTCTCCAATTTATATATACATATATATTATAATACCTATACAAGGCCCCCAAAATTTTGAGGCCCTGTGCGATTGCACTATCCGCACACCCCATGGGCCGGCCCTGCTCCTCCCGTCACAAGTCCATCAATGTGATGGTTCGTGTACGAATGGATTCCGAGCGCACACTTCGCTCTCCATAACAATGCTAAGCCACCAGACTTTCCAACACTCTCCACCACAAACATGTTCTCAAAACTTAATCTCCTTCTAGCCGTCTCCATCCTAGTTCTATTGCTTTTAGTTTCCATCAAGAATAGAACTGTGGGGTCCTCCCTACTCACCATTTAGGTAAGCTTATCAACTGCTTGGGTCGTCCCCAATCCCGACAGTTGTAGCTGATGCTTTTCATTGCTGTCGGCGGGGGACTCCGTCCTCGGCCGCTAGTATGGTCAAATATGTGATGCTCACCTCCCTCTTCCTGTGCTTCCCATCTTCCACAAGCTCTGGCCCCTTCCTCAGCTCCTCTCCCTCCCCTATGATCCCATCTGACCCCTCTTTTCTATTACTTCCCACCACTGCAGTATTTATCGGCGATGTCCAGCTCACCCCTCCCCCTTCTCTGGCTGCCCGTTTCCATCCCTTCTGACCCCTCCTTTGGTGCATGATTCTATATTTACTTTTCCAGAAATCATAATGTCATCAGCAAAAGATAGAAAAGGGATTCTAGTCCCTGGCCTAATGGTATCGAAACCTATCATTTTCCTTGACTCGACGCATGTTTACTTAATTTTCGTGCTAGTACTTCTGCTCCGATGATGAATAGGTGCGGAGAAATGGGGTCTCCGATCCCTGTCCGAGTCCTCTCTCAGGTCTAAAAATATCTGTTGGGTAATCATTTACACCAACATTAAAAAAGAGACAATTGTCACACATTCTTCAATCCACGAAAAAAGTGGGCATTAAATCCGAATTTCGCTAGTACTCTGAATAAGAAGTCCCAATCAACTATGTCAAATGCTTTTTCCATGTTAAGTTTAATTGTTATCCATCATTCTTTCTCTTTCCTTCCTCTCAGTGAGTGGAAGATTTTATGCGCAATGAGTACATTATCCTGGATAGCCCTGTCAAACACAAGCGCTCCATAGAGTGGATGGATAATTTTTCCCTAGTATTTTCTTTAGTCTATCGGCTATTATCTTTACAATGATCTTGTAACGACCCAGAATTATGATTTCCGAATTACGTTTCAAGGGATAAAACCCCTTGTTCGGATCTTGCAATCCAGGTACGGGTCGAGGTTTCAAACTCATTTTAAGATTAATAAAAAGAGGGATTTCAAACCCTAAACACCTCGAAGGGCCGTTGGATACCCTTAACCTGTCCTATGACTATGTCGCGAAATCCATTTCAACGGGAGTAAAGCGGAAGCAAAGTAAAGACACAAGTGCCATGGCAGAGCCGGGTCAAAACCAAATCATGAGTGAGTAATTACCATTTTACTAAGTTAAAGTGTTAGCCAGATTCTTCGATTCGCCAAAAGGAAACCCCGTCATACAGACATCGAGCATTCAAAATCTGCTGAAAATACCTTAAAAAAAAGAACGGGAAAAGGAGTCAGATCGAGCCACTCATGCGGGACCGGCAGTCCTCGCTGAGGCCACATAGTATGTGCTATACCTAATAAAGATGCTCTAATGCAGTACGAAAGTCAAAGACACTAACATGCTCCTAGTCATAATAATGTGTAAAAATACTGTAAAGGGCCCAAGATAATGCCAAGTGGCATATCCCTCTCCTACCTCCACCCCCTTCCGATAGGGCAGAGACTGGCCAGCTCGTGAATGCATTCCATCATAATCGGGCGGCACGCATGCCTAACCCGCTCCACAATAAAGCCCGTAGGCATCTCATAATATAGGGAAGTTCATGACTCGATTGACTCAGGGTACCCGATGAGGCTGGGCTACCCTATGACCCTAGCAAAAGACTCTAGGACTATCACAGATAACGGCCGTTCTGTTTCAAACGCATAAAGTAAGCAGATGCTCATTCAATTAGTGCAACCTAACATGATACTACATGGCATGCTTTTATGCATATGCAACACCTAACATAAAATGCAACAACAGGCATGAATGTCCAACCTGAGTAAGCCCCCTAGGGAACTTACCTGAAATGTCGAACAGCAAAAGATAATGCAAGCAAGGGCCCAAATGCAAGTCCAACACAATCCAACCGCAATACACACCTATCATCAAGTCATTTCCATAAGCTACTGAACCAACATTCTCACACACACGAACCCGAGTTCTCAATGTCTTCCAAACCAAACGACGGTAAAACCATTTTTCAAAACCCCTTCCGAAACATCAACCAAAAGCATTTACTTCCAATCAACCCCAGTGATAAAATCGTATCAACCATATTTTTTTCAGACTCTTAAATCTCAAGTTAAGTCAACTCATTTTCAAACAATTTCTCAAATCATACTTGGTCAGATTCCGACATTAATCATTTAAATCCTTAACCAATTTCTCAAGTCATACTATTAAAACGATTCTGGCATGTTTATTTTCAAAATCATTATATAAATAAATTCTGACATTTAGTTACAAAACAACTCTATTCTCACAACCATATTTATAAATCGAAACCCACAAGTCGTTTCAATGTCTAAAATCACAAATTTAAAACATCACTAAATACATATTTCAATTAATAACACTTTTAAATAATTTCATAATATAAAACAATTTCATAATTTTATTTTCTTAAAAACAGATTTATCATAACAACATTAATAGTAATCATATGCAATTACCATCATATATATAATGTAACATAATAAAATGACCAAAAGACAATATAAGGGGAAAGCACAACTCAGCAGGCCCAAAACTCAGACCCGAGCCCAAAGGAGAAGCCCAACCCGGAATGGTTGACCCGAAACCCAGAGAAAAGAAGGAAAGAAAGGAACACTCTCCTGATCCGGATCCGAGGCCCGTATCCAAAAATTAGGCCCAACTCTCAACCCATCCCTTTCCCATTAATGAACCGAACCGGATTAATAATTATTATGGCTGAACCGGACCAAAAATAAAACAAATCTACTGAACCCATCTCCTTCCCCAAAAACACAAACCCAGAGCTTTGCACAACTGACGGACGAAAGCGGAAGCAAAGAAGGAAGATGAAGGCCAGATCTCCGGCGGCCCTTCAACCCAAAACCATCCCCAAATCAACCGGAGCCATATTCCGGCCAATACCCACACCGAAAGGATGAAACACGCACAAAAAGAAGGGGAGAGAAGAAGGAGACTCACAACGCGATTCCGAGAGAAGCTCCGGCTCCAATGGCGGTTTCCGACTATGAGGGCGCGATAGAAGCTTCGATCGAGTCCTATAAGAGTAGGTATGGAGTTAAAGATGGGTCTTTAGGCGTTTAGGATTGAAACGAAGAGAAATCGACAACCGACCTTGCAAATCGGAACGGGGACGGATGCGGCTCGCGTCTTGGCTCCGGCGGTCGACAACTGGGCTCCGACGAGGCTCCTGGAGGCTCAACGGAGTCTGGGCTGCCGCTGGCTCGGCAATGGCGACAGGAGATGGAAGGAAAGGTGGTGGCCGGAAAAACAGATGGGCTCGGTGCAAATGGCTTGGCGTTCTCCTCGGCAAGGTGGGTTGAGGAGGCAGGGACCTCGACTTGGATGTGCGGCGCAAGCAGGGCTCCTCTCTCGGCTTAGCTTGCTCGGAATCAGGGAGGAAAAACAAGAAGATGAGGTCGCTGCTATGGAGGTGGAGAGAGGGAGGCGATGATGGTGGTTCTGGCGTGTCGGGGTCAAGCAGCGAGCCTTGAGAGGGGGGGTGGTTTTCCTGGCAAAACACAGGGAAAGAGAGAATGGAATAAGAGGTATTGTTTGTGGTGGGTGAGGTGTAAGGACAAGATCAATTTCAATTTGATGAGGGGATTTGGAGCTACTGGAAGTCTGATTCTTGGGTGCATAGCTTTGTCCTCTTTGCCTATTTCTGGAGCACAGATGAGGTTGCAGCTCTTTTGGAATCAAAAGGTATAGGGGAGGCGTGCTGCAAATCTGAAAACAACTAGGGAGGTGCACAGTTGGACAAAAGGGTGAGCTTTTATTTCGAAGAAATTGAAGGTAGGAAGGAAAAGAACTTAAGATGGTCCCAAAACTCCAAACGTCAAATACCCGAAACATAAATCTGAAACCCGCTCACTCGACCTTATCTCGACGCGTTTAAAATACTCCTCAATTTTTCAAATCCGAATTTCATAAATGAAATCTGAACATATATTTTTTTTTCAATTTTCGGTATATAAAAGCAGAGTATAACATATTTTAAATTTCCAATTAAATAATGTCAGAACTCGTTTTGAAATATTTAGAATAAAACCAATAGCTCAAGGACGAAAATTTCAAACCTCCCAAATCTTAGAAATCGGAATGATTATAAATCACTATTTTAATAATTTAATATTTTAAAATTTTCAGGTCTTTACATCACCCACCTCTAAAAACAAGTCTCGTCCCCGAGACTAAAATCACTCTAAAACAAGGGGATGAAGTTTTAAATTGGTGAGTCCAAGGATCATGCCATTGATTCTGTAAGCATCTCATAGGGGCTCGTATGAGATCTTCACAGCACCCTTGACTTGATCATAACATTCCCAATTGGTCGTAGCAAGTATGTGATATGGGCACCTATCACACCCTTACCCCGACCTTTCGGTCACATTATAACTCGAAAAGCAATCATAGCGTCTCTACTGGGTCTTAGCAAGCATTCTATATGCGCCCCTATAAAATGCTTGTATCCACTTCGCGAGGCGTTATAATATATGCCCGGGTGTGAAAATTCTCAAAAAGGGATTCCGCAATTGGAAAAGATTGGCATCGAAACCGTTGAAATCCTCGATAACGTTTATTCTTTAAAATCCAAGTTACTTCCTTTCAAAACCGCTCAAAATCTTCAAATCCGACGTTTAATCAAGCAACTTTACCCCAAAACAAGTCAAATCCTTTCAAATCAAGATTTCGTCAAAATCTTCCCACAACCAAATCATTTCCTCACATATCAATCAATCAAATTCAGAAGGTAGGAGGTGGAATCATCCACCTCTAAGGGCTAACCCCATATTCTCTTCCTAGTTTCCGGAATCAAATCAACATATCAGTCTCAATTCAAGCAAGATGCACAAGCCATAAGCAATGCATATCCACATAACCAATCAATCATCAACGAGTACATCATATGACAAGTCTCAACCCTATGCCAGCACACTGCCACAAGATCACATCAACGTTTCTACATCGTACTAAATGTCATAATATGCATCTATGCCAAAATCATAACACACATCTCGATATCGAATCAAGGTCATAACAGGTACATCCTCATCATAAAGTCAACGAATCAAACCCATTGTCATCACATCAACACAACAAATCATGTTATTAAGATTCCGCGAAAAGGGGAGGTCAAATGGTATATCAGTCATCGAATGTCAGCATTTTTACCAAACATCATCTTAACTCATCACAAAGCCATATAACGATCATTTAGAAATCTGGTATTATCATCTCATATATACAAATCATGATCATACTTCAAGTCATATTCATCAATTGCATAATCAATAATCATGCTTGTCAACCATATAGTACACATCATGCTTACTACCACATAATAAATCATCATGCCTCCATATAATAGCACATCATTATCCCACAGTTCATACTCATCATTACTTCATATATCATATCACAACACGTCCTAACATGCTTCTAAACCAATATAACAGGATATCAAAGTATTAATATATCATGGTAACACTTGTCGCTACCAACTAGATTTGAATATTGCATATCAACATGTAATTCCATATCAGGTTATCATGGTTGTTATCTAACATAATGCTAGCAGATATAAATAAATCACAAAATCAAGAAAATTCCTCACATCATACCAGTCAAAATAAAACACAATCCCCACTCACCCATCTCCACTCTCAAGCCAAGATTAATCCTCTTCTAGACTCAACAACACTAACTCCGACAAAATCCCCTGAAGAAATCCCAATTCATTTCGATACTCCAATCTCACCCCTCATTTCATCAACCACTCCCACACACCATCCACCTCTAAGAACCCAACTCCTATATCTAACTTCACACTCGAGAACCCTCTCATACTATATCCTCAATACTCTCAAAAGTCATTCCCCACACTTCATATACTACTCAAGACATCACAAGCATCATACCCTGCTAACCACATGGATCCCTCTCTCGCGTCTTGCCTCGTAATACCATCGATCATCCTAACCGCCTAGAATTCTTTTACCACTCATCAACCACTTCACAAGAGAACCCTCACTCACAAGTTCAAAGAAGAAGCAATCATGGACATTATTACACATAAGGACCACATCATATCAACTAGCATTTATATCAATAGCATCATTAGTTCAGCATTAAACATTGCAACTGCGTCGATAAATCTCAATTTACCGTCATGCTCAATCATTATTACAAATCATCATATATGCACATAATCAAGTCAAGCTAGCAAGTTCATCATAACCTTATCTAATAGACAGTTCAGGTTTCTCATCATTTGCAGTTCACATTATATAGGTAACGAATTTAGATCATTCTTAGCAACTCAAGCATCAACGCATCAAGACATCATGTACATTAGAACTGTAAGGCACCGAATCATATCGTCGTAAACAACAGACAATCAGACAACAATTATTACCAAGTGAGCACATCAACACATAAATGTCACCATCAAAGCAGTGCAACATGGTTATCAACATATTTAGAAAGGTTAGCAATTCAAACGGAGGACACTCCCGCCTGCAAGTCATATCGTCCTCGATAGCCGCAATCCTCGAAACATACCTGTCCCACCAACACCTTCGATCATGAGGCTTGTGGGTTATGGGCCCACGCTTCCGCCACACTGCTCTATCGCTATGCAACTTCCTTTCTCTTTCAAGCAGTCGCTCACCCAATGTATCGCGCATAACTCCAAGTTAGCAAGGATAGGGGAGTGAAAAGAGCGGAAAACCCAATGTTCCTTCCGGAATCAAACATAGACTAAGGCTAAGAACGACAAGACTAAAGACAAGACTTCGACCCGGGAATAGCAACGATTCCCTTATGAAAGTCTATTGGATTATAATTGCGACAAGTAACACAAAGTTATCATGGAGCATATCAATTACAATAACCCATACTAACATGTACCTATCTCAAGGGGAACAACATGCGTATTCATTCCAAAAGACACAATCAAGTTCTACATTGATGCATGTGAGACTAGCTAACAGTTTATTATTCCAAGAAAGCAGAGATGCCTACTAATTTCAAGTAAGGGTCATGCGGGGTTTAACGAGGATGGCAAGTATCATGTATATGAAAAATGAACGAGCATGGTATACACGTCACAAATGAGATCGAATATAGCATGGCGAGGTATATCATAATAATCAAACTAAACTCCATATGAGGATACATGAGGGCGGCATAGTAATCATCACATCTAACAACAAGGATCATATAATAAGTTGAGAATGACACGTAATCATATGACGGGATACATTTAGAAAGCATGGGTCATTCATGATACTAGAGATACATGATGCGATACAAGCATAGTCAAGAGTCATTAAGAGGAATTCAACATAATATTCACGAAACATGAGGCATCATCAAAAGTAACAAGAAGAACATCATGGACGATAGATTATAATCGTGCCAAGAACGAACCATCATAAAGCACATATATGGTACAATAGTCATCACATCATAGAACAAGTACAACAAGTGATCCTTTTAGTGAGTTATATTGGTAATCATAAGCCTTACCAGACACTACTAGCACTTATCAAACATTAACACAATCAAGGTAACTCGACTAAATCCATTCTAACATTCATGCATCATGCGTATGCGAAATCATGATATAGCGTGGTGTGTGATCATGCGAGGTGTCCAGTCATATGTTCATGCAAACACGAGAGAATATCATAGGGTAATAGGGAAATACCACCGAGCGATAACATGTAAGCATGCTAGGATTTACCATCACGAAAAGCAAGTCGATCATCGAATTCAGCATCAGTCTAATCAGGATGAGTAAAACACTTTAAGTAGAGGGAAGAATCACACTATCAAGGACCTAGCCCGGGAGAGAATTAGCAATATTGTAGGCAAGATATAAGCTCACACCAGTCACAACCAAGGGTCCTACACGACACTAATAGCTCAACATAACATGCTATACATATAAACATTTAATTGATGATTACAACGGTACGCAAGAAATCAATCGCTCATATTCCGACGATATAGAAGCATGGGGGCAAGTGCAGCGGTGTATAATACGAACCTAGTAATGGGACAATATAGCTAGAATACGGGGACATGAGTTCAAATCAACACATAACAGGATAAAGCATGCATTCATCAAGACTCAATTATACCACATACTCTCCATCCAAAGCACGTAATCATACACCAATATTAACTTGCAAGATCATCAACAATAGTCAATCTAACGAATGCAAAATAGATGGGCATGCTACAGATTCTCGTCACAAAGGAGTAATAAGCATTGACACGTTATCATCCATCATGCTAAGGCCGATCATGTACAAGCATTCATATAGGGAGGGTTTGATCACACTATCATGAACCTAATCCAGGAGGAAGTAACGATCATGCGTGTTCATATCATATGGTTCATACTAACAATCAATCATACGATCAGTAGGCCAAGTAGACAGACTATAACAACAAACAGTCATGATATAAGGCAAGACACAATACGAGACTTGAGCAATATAATCAATCACATATGTAATAGCATCAGCAGTCTATACTAATGGTCATTCGTAAGGTATATGCAGGAGGCTATTAGATCGTGTCATGCAACTCAGAGAGAGTCATCATTACAACCGTACAGGGATCCCTAAGGGCAACCATTGACTTTTCCCAACCGACTCATCACCCCTCTTTCCCGTGGGACTTTGGTACGACTCTTTGTGGTAAGAAAATAAAGGTTGACCATCATATGAATCAAGAAAGACAACCCCATGACACCTTACTTTTGACTCAAAATGCCATCAAGAACCACCTTCTAATACTCACTCAGAGAACCTTCATATCCATACATGATTCCGACATAATGTGTTTACCAACCCGATTTTCCCCGTGGGAGACACTGATATCCGGGAGAAAGACTCGATAAGATCCTCAAGGGTTTAGCAACGTGGAACGGGCTATCACACATAACTGGGTTGACCATACAGAAAAAAGGGTACTCCCACTATTCCGTTTTCACAGATCAGTCAATACACATTTAATTGTTAGGCATACAAAATCAGCTCTCTAGCATGGCAAGCATTCAACACAGAATCAGTTAATAACACTCACAATGATCTCATTTGAGTCTCCCAACCCATCTGTAAAGAACAAGCTGATATTTGCCTACCCATTCCCAACTACATCCAATAGGGATGGTCTAACGCCTTTCTACCCACTCGGTCCCTCTTTAGTCGGTTTTTCTCTTTTACAACAAGCCAAGTTCGTTACTTAGTCCGATATGGGTTAGGCATCTTAAGTTCATTTTGCCCTTTTAAATTCTTTTCAAAAGTCCTTGAAATTTGTGGGCGATTTTCAAAACATACACTCGACCCTTGTGTACCCGAATTGCACAACCTCAGCTCTGATACCATCTTTGTAACGGCCCAGAATTATGATTTCCGGGTTACGTTTCAAGGGATAAAACCCCTTGTTCGGATCTTGCAATCCAGGTACGGGTCGAGGTTTCAAACTCATTTTAAGATTAATAAAAAGAGGGATTTCAAACCCTAAACACCTCGAAGGGTCGTTGGATACCCTTAACCTGTCTTATGACTATGTCGCGAAATCCATTTCAACGAGAGTAAAGCGGAAGCAAAGTAAAGACACAAGTGCCACGGCAGAGCCGGGTCAAAACCAAATCATGAGTGAGTAATTACCATTTTACTAAGTTAAAGTGTTAGCCAGATTCTTCGATTCGCCAAAAGGAAACCCCGTCATACAGACATCGAGCATTCAAAATCTGCTGAAAATACCTTAAAAAAAAAGAACGGGGAAAGGAGTCAGATCGAGCCACTCATGCGGGACCGGCAGTCCTCGCTGAGGCCACATAGTATGTGCTATACCTAATAAAGATGCTCTAATGCAGTACGAAAGTCAAACACACTAACATGCTCCTAGTCATAATAATGTGTAAAAATACTGTAAAGGGCCCAAGACAATGCCAAGTGGCATATCCCTCTCCTACCTCCACCCCCTTCCGATAGGGCGGAGACTGGCCAGCTCGTGAATGCATTCCATCATAATCGGGCGGCACGCATGCCTAACCCGCTCCACAATAAAGCCCGCAGGCATCTCAAAATATAGGGAAGTTCATGACTCGATTGACTCAGGGTACCCGATGAGGCTGGGCTACCCTATGACCCTAGCAAAAGACTCTAGGACTATCACAGATAACGGCCGTTCTGTTTCAAACGCATAAAGTAAGCAGATGCTCATTCAATTAGTGCAACCTAACAGGATACTACATGGCATGCTTTTATGCATATGCAACACCTAACATAAAATGCAACAACAGGCATGAATGTCCAACCTGAGTAAGCCCCCTAGGGAACTTACCTCAAATGCCGAACAGCAAAAGATAATGCAAGCAAGGGCCCAAATGCAAGTCCAACACAATCCAACCGCAATACACACCTATCATCAAGTCATTTCCATAAGCTACTGAACCAACATTCTCACACACACGAACCCGAGTTCTCAATGTCTTCCAAACCAAACGACGGTAAAACCATTTTTCAAAACCCCTTCCGAAACATCAACCAAAAGCATTTACTTCCAATCAACCCCAGTGATACAATCGTATCAACCATATTTTTTTCAGACTCTTAAATCTCAAGTTAAGTCAACTCATTTTCAAACAATTTCTCAAATCATACTTGGTCAGATTCCGACATTAATCATTTAAATCCTTAACCAATTTCTCAAGTCATACTATTAAAACGATTCCGGCATGTTTATTTTCAAAATCATTATATAAATAAATTCTGACATTTAGTTACAAAACAACTCTATTCTCACAACCATATTTATAAATCGAAACCCACAAGTCGTTTCAATGTCTAAAATCACAAATTTAAAACATCACTAAATACATATTTCAATTAATAACACTTTTAAATAATTTCATAATATAAAACAATTTCATAATTTTATTTTCTTAAAAACAGATTTATCATAACAACATTAATAGTAAACATATGCAATTACCATCATATATATAATGTAACATAATAAAATGACCAAAAGACAATATAAGGGGAAAGCACAACTCAGCAGGCCCAAAACTCAGACCCGAGCCCAAAGGAGAAGCCCAACCCGGAATGGTTGACCCGAAATCCAGAGAAAAGAAGGAAAGAAAGGAACACTCTCCTGATCCGGATCCGAGGCCCGTATCCAAAAATTAGGCCCAACTCTCAACCCATCCCTTTCCCATTAATGAACCGAACCGGATTAATAATTATTATGGCTGAACCGGACCAAAAATAAAACAAATCTACTGAACCCATCTCCTTCCCCAAAAACACAAACCCAGAGCTTTGCACAACTGACGGACGAAAGCGGAAGCAAAGAAGGAAGATGAAGGTCAGATCTCCGGCGGCCCTTCAACCCAAAACCATCCCCAAATCAACCGGAGCCATATTCCGGCCAATACCCACACCGAAAGGATGAAACACGCACAGAAAGAAGGGGAGAGAAGAAGGAGACTCACAACGCGATTCCGAGAGAAGCTCCGGCTCCAATGGCGGTTTCCGACTGTGAGGGCGCGATAGAAGCTTCGATCGAGTCCTATAAGAGTAGGTATGGAGTTAAATATGGGTCTTTAGGCGTTTAGGATTGAAACGAAGAGAAATCGACAACCGACCTTGCAAATCGGAACGGGGACGGATGCGGCTCGCGTCTTGGCTCCGGCGGTCGACAACTGGGCTCCGACGAGGCTCCTGGAGGCTCAACGGAGTCTGGGCTGCCGCTGGCTCGGCAATGGCGACAGGAGATGGAAGGAAAGGTGGTGGCCGGAAAAACAGAGGGGCTCGGTGCAAATGGCTTGGCATTCTCCTCGGCAAGGTGGGTTGAGGAGGCAGGGACCTCGGCTCGGATGTGCGACGCAAGCAGGGCTCCTCTCTCGGCTTAGCTTGCTCGGAATCAGGGAGGAAAAACAAGAAGGTGAGGTCGCTGCTATGGAGGTGGAGAGAGGGAGGCGATGATGGTGGTTCTGGCGTGTCGGGGTCAAGCAGCGAGCCTTGAGAGGGGGGGTGGTTTTCCTGGCAAAACACAGGGAAAGAGAGAATGGAATAAGAGGTATTGTTTGTGGTGGGTGAGGTGTAAGGACAAGATCAATTTCAATTTGATGAGGGGATTTGGAGCTACTGGAAGTCTTATTCTTGGGTGCATAGCTTTGTCCTCTTCGCCTATTTCTGGAGCACAGATGAGGTTGTAGCTCTTTTGGAATCAAAAGGTATAGGGGAGGCGTGCTGCAAATCTGAAAACAACTAGGGAGGTGCACAGTTGGACAAAAGGGTGAGCTTTTATTTCGAAGAAATTGAAGGTAGGAAGGAAAAGAACTTAAGATGGTCCCAAAACTCCAAACGTCACATACCCGGAACATAAATCTGAAACCCGCTCACTCGACCTTATCCCGACACGTTTAAAATACTCCTCAATTTTTCAAATCCGAATTTCATAAATGAAATCTGAACATTTTTTTTTTCAATTTTCGGTATATAAAAGCAGAGTATAACATATTTTAAATTTCCAATTAAATAATGTCAGAACTCGTTTTGAAATATTTAGAATAAAACCAATAGCTCAAGGACGAAAATTCCAAACCTCCCAAATCTTAGAAATCGGAATGATTATAAATCACTATTTTAATAATTTAATATTTTAAAATTTCCCGGTCTTTACAGATCTTGTATATCGTGAAGCATAAGCTGATTGGTTTGTAGTGGTTTGTGGTGATGGGGTTTTCACATTTTGGTATTAGTGACATGAAAGTATGATTTATTTCATTTAGCATTTTTTTCTGATTCAAAGAATCCTTTTATCTCTTTTATAACATCGTTTTCCACAATGTCTCAATATGTCTAGTAGAATTCGGCTATCATTCCATCGGGTCCTGACAATTTGTTTTTACCAATTGCAAATGTGGCTCGCTTAATTTCACTATTTGATATTGTTTTAGTAAGCATTTCATTGTCCTCCTCTGTGATTTCTGTAATTAGGTCAAAGTATTCATTTTATTGTCTCATATCAATGTTTTCCGTTTTGAATCTTCGTTAGAACTCATTTTTTATTTCTACTGGTATATTTTCCTCTTCGATGATGCTTGTACCTACCATTGTTCGTATTTCCTTAATGAGTTTCCTATTTCTTCTCCCTGTTGTAATATATATTTTTATGAAAATATCCCAAGTTTGTATCACTTTGTTGTAGGTGTTTTGTTTTTGCTCTTTTGTTCCAATATATCTTATGATATTCGATTATTTTTCTCTTTTCTTTAAAAACCTTTCTTGGCATGACCTGACACGGTCAACTTAGTTTCCCGAGGGTTGTCGTTGGATTTGAAGTAATTGTTCATCAACTTGTTTTAGTTGTCTGAAAATATGCTCAAATGTCGTTTTATTCCATTATTCATAGAGTTAATTTTTTTTCGTGCTTTTATCATTTGAGTCAATCTAAACATATGTGATCCTATAGTGTTTATTCTCCATGCTTATTCAACGATGTTTGTATACTTCCGTCTGATCATCCAAACCTTTTCTAATATGAAAGGCTTTGCTTTTGCAGTTGTCGCTTAAAATAGAGCTCGATTGAAATCAAGCCGTAGTAATTGTTTTTTTATTTTTATTTAAAAAAAAAACTAATGAGCATGTGATTTGTACCGGTCTCAACTAAACTCATAAGTCATACTGAAAAAGAGAAAAGTCCAGTGAAACGCTCCCAAATAAAAACTCCCACATAAAACCCTAGCCGCCAACCCCAACAACTCATGCAGATCGTCGCCGCCCTTGGTGGGCTCTCTCGGCGGCCGGACCTCCTGGTGGCGACGACCCTCACGTCTTCGCCGGTGTGGTCTCTTCCCTCGTCGACCTCCTGGTTGCTTGCATGGCAGCCTCATCTCCAACCGCCGCCGCCTCCATCCCTGAAGTCTCTGTCGGCCTGAGCGGCTCCGCCCTTGGCCTCCATCTCCAACCGGAACCCGCCCAGCTCACGCCGTTGCCGCTGTCCCCGGTGTCCGTCGGCCATGCCTCCGGCGATTCTCCGTCTAAAAAGCTTCCTCCACCGGCATCCTCTTCCTCTGTCGAGCCTTCCGTTGACGTCCCCTCCATCCCGGTGCCTCCCACCCCGCTCCTCCCCTGCTAAGCTTCAATCCCAGTCATCGATGATCCTCGCCGACAACCTCGCCTCCTCGGCCCTGGTGGCTGACGTCGCCATCCGTCGTCGGCTCTTTCTCTCCTTGCTCCCCAAATTTCAGATCTGATTCTCAAACCTGCCTATAATCCTTCACAAGTCAAAATTAACCTCAACCTTTAATACAAATCCAAAATTTCAACCAAAATCTCAACAGATACCACGGATAAGCAAAACCCTCACCTTTATAAGCCAAAACTTCCATGTCTACCGCTCCCTCTCCTTGGATGCAAGCCGTCTACGTTGAAGAACCAGCAGTTTTATTTTCTAGTTTCTTTTCTTTTTATTTTTCTGTTTTTTTTCTTTTCTTTGGTTTGCCGACCCTCTGCGTAGGGTCTAACAAGTCATTTTCGAATGGCTTCAAGATCGCATGTCGATCTACTCCTTACCTACTGCATAAAACTACCTTGAATAGGTAAATAAAGAGCGGTCATTCCACTCCAATCCCTCCCCTCCCAATCCCTTTCCATTTACAACATTTCTACTTTTGACCGTTTTCATTCCGTTTTATTGTCCCCTAGATCTTCTACTTCATTTATTGCTTTACTTAATGTAACATAAAATTATTTTTATTTTTATTTTATCTTATAAAAATTATAAATATGATATTTACATTTCAACCATTTATTTTTATATGTTACCCGCTTTTTTTCTTGAAAATTCATGTATTAAAAACATTTAAAATTTTAAAAGATAATATTTTATAAAATATCATTTTAAAAGATTTTAAAACATGATTTTTTTCAAAATAAAATCTTATAAATATATAAAGATAGAAGTTTGGAATATAAATATAATTTTTATGATTGTTTTTAAGATAAAATAAAGATAGAATAAAATAATTTCATGTTATACCGATTGAAGCATCAAATATCAATAATTTTCAAATTAATGTGAAATAAATTTGAATAAACATCTAACTTTCAATTGTGCTATTTTGTGTGAGAATATAAATCTAGGCATGTTTTTCTAATTTGTTCCTTTTCGTAAAATCACATACCTCTACTTTTGAGTTAATAAGAGGTCCTTAGTTTGACCCCTAGCTTCTTCACCTCTTTGGGTGAAAAATCAGGGTTCACCTTGTTTCTTAACATTGGGTTTAGTCGGTCGGCACAAGTCGATTTACCTAGAATATCACTCTTGTCGAATGAGTCACGTGCTCGAGTTTATAAAGACGGGTTACCCTCGTTATAAAAATAAAACATATACTTTTTATCATTAAGGTTGAATTATATAACTTATATAACTACTACTTATTATTTGTGAATCATGTTGGAACTTCATAATCTAAGGAAATTACAAAATAAAATATTATGTTTCTTAAATATATATATCAATGTACTACGAAGTATAAATTACGGAGTATTAAAATGTGAGTAATACGGAGTAGTTCCTAGCTTACATTCAACCTATCCTTTATACCATAGGTTCGATCAGAAAACATTTATTTGATAAATATCAATGTACTATAAATTACTGCTATGTTCGATTAGTACAATAATCATTAAAAATATATAAACAAAGCCTCAAATGAAAACAATTATTTAAATAATTTCGTCAAATTAATTAAATTATTTATAACTATTTGTCCATATATCTATGGATTTTGTGTCTCTTGTTTCACAACTATTTGTTCATCTATTGATATTTTTAACCTCTAAAAGTACCCGACTATCGGATATTTAAAATTATTCCTTTAAAAAAATACTAATAATTACTCCATCCATTTAAAAATTACAGGAGCGTTTTTTTACTCTTCATTAATTATCCATAATCCTTAACTATCAATAACATTTGATAAAACCGTGAAAAAACAATCATTCTCATGTCTTAATGTTTAAAAAAAACTTAAAAAGAATCGTATTACCAACAAAAAATTTAAACTTAAAAAGGTTACAATAGTTTTTTAATGGAGGGAGTGGAATGACTATTTGGATAAAGAGGGTAATCCACATTTGGTGTTAATCTCGGTCAGTAAAAGCCACACACCAGATAAATCGGTTTGTCAATCGGCTAGACCTAGTGGTAAGAAACAAGATAAACCTTGATTTCTTAAAAAAAAAACGAAGGCGGAAATCAAATTCTAGACCTCCTATTAACCCCTCATTTCTTATCGATATCTATTTTTATTTTTGGTGAAAGTGGAATGAGTATCTGTTTTTTTGAGGGTAGAAGTAGAATGACGATCTATAAAAAGATGATAATATTTGCACCCTTAAAATTTACTATATGCACCACACTTGCACCTCTTGAGTTATAGACGTGTGACTCAAGAGGGGCACGACGTTTTTAAAAAAATAGAATATGTAGTGTACTCCATATATAGTACTCCCTCCGTTTCAAAATAAAAGTCGTTTCAAAATATTCGACAATGTAAACACCCTCACAATTCAAAACATGGAAAATATGACAAGACAAACAATCACAAATTGGGAAAAAACGAAACATTTGGATGAACCAAACATTAATGTTTTCACCAAAAGAACAGAAACTAGAAAGAAACGACACATGCGGTGGAACAAACCACCTGAAGGTACATTCAAAATAAATTTCGACGGTAGTTACAACTACTCTGGCTCTTCTGGTGTAGGTTTCATCATTCGCGACCACACAGGCTCCCTGATTGCCTGAAGTGGGAGACAACTTACTCTCAGGTCGCCACTTATGACTGAGGCTATGAGACTTCTTTTGGGCATACAGAAGACAAAGGAGTTGGGTCTGTCCAATATTCACATTGAAGGTGACAACCTAACGGTGATCAACGCAATCAAGGGGTGCTGGTCCTGTCCATGGGAAATAGAGATGCTCACGACAGACATTCTCATGCTTCTCCGGTCCTTCAACCATGTTGATCTCTCGCACTGCTTCCGGGAGATTAACAGATGCGCCAACCACATCTCTCGCCTCTCCGAGTCTGCTGCCGGCCTAGATGTTCAGATAGATAGACATCTTTGTATTCTCATCCGCAAGGATGCTCTTGGATGGTGGTCTAGTAGGGACTAGCCCCATCCAAATCCTTACTTGTATAAAAAAAAGTCGTTTGACTTTTTTCACGTTTTTAAAGAAGGTAAAACTCTATAAAATATTATTTTTAATTAAATTTTTTTTCATTAATTGATACGTACTAGTAATAAGTATCAATTTCTAAAAAAAGTCTGATTAAAAAAATAATATTTTATAAATTTTTTACCTTTTAAAAAAACGTGAAAAAAGTTGAGAAAAAATTTGTGGGGTAAAACTGGCACCCTATAAAATATAGTGAAAATTTGAGAGAATATACTTTTTTCAAGTTTTTTTTGGGTAGGTATACCCTCTACTTTTTCTTTTTACTATCTATACCTTTTTAGGGTGGTTTTTACCGAAATACCCTTAAACTAATAATTTTTCTTTTTAGAATTAAAAGAATGAATAGATATTGATAAGATTTGCGTAGGGTTTGTCGAAGGCGACGCTACTTCACCCATCAGTTCTACGCTTTGAAAAGGGAAGACTCTACTTCATCTATCAATTAGTCCGTCCGTAATCTTGTGAATCGTTTAGGATTGAAGGTAATTCTTGTACTATGCTATTTTCTTTCATCGATCGATCGACATAGTTCATTGGTATTTCAATAGGGGACTCCATGGAAGCCAAACCACTTGAATTGTAGGCGGGTTCTTCTCTATTTGAGTGACTAGCGCCAACATGTACCTTGGTCGCTACTACAACACATATCGGTATATTCCATGCCACATTGGCCATTTTGCTGAGTAAGAAAAATGCCTCCAGATCTTCGTTACAATTCAGATCACAGGGATTCAATGAAGGGTGAGTCACATTCAAATGTGTGAGCTTTATCTCAAATTCATTTGTATCGACCTTGAATCTATCAACAATTGTTTCTAGCAGGTCTTCATAACATGTACCTAACTTCAAAATAATTGCTTTCGATTCTTTCACTTCATTGAATTTCCAACTACCATCATCTACTTCCCAAGCACCGCCGTAGTACACCGTGAGAACAATTGCATCCATTCTTGCAAGCAAAAACCGATCACAATAAATTATTATATCTACAATTAAATTCCAAGCTCATAATTCTTGTAGTCCACTAATATTCATCGTAAAAAAAACACCCTTCATGTAACTACTATAATTGTAACTGATATTAGTTTTCCCTGGTTACAATTACTATATCTAGTTGTAACCCTACTTGTAATAATTATTGTCCCAATATTAGAACTAATTCGTTTATGTGGGTTGATTCTTGCAATTAATTACTTGTACCTATTTTACAATGTCACTAACCTAATTGTTAAGGTTGTAATAGGTTACACGATAGAGTCTAACTAAATAATTGTAACCTAAATAACCACGATAGATTGTAACCACTTAATTGTACCTGTCATTGTAATAAATATTGTAACTAATTTGTTGGCGCTTGTAGGCAATTTTATTCTTGTAATTAACTAATTGTATCGAGTTTATATCGTAACTAACCTCATTGATAGGGTTTTTTATAGGTTACAATAATTACATTCCAAAAGATTATCAACAAGATGCACGTACATACTACCAAGATAGATTTGCAAAATAGCATATGATTTTCTGCGTTAGGATTTCATCAGGCACCAAAATACACAAAATATGTAGTTGATGATTACCAACAGTGCTTATTTTCACATAATCGGACTCAAACTTCTATCGATTACGGCACTAGGTCTTCTATCGATTACGGCTAATCGATCAGTTACAATTAAATTTCACCCAGTGTAATATTACGGATAGCAATCTAGTAATAATCTCAAATACCAATGAACTATACGGCAAGAATTATAGAACAAAAACATAACCACATACCTTCAATCTTGAAGCACCAAAATAAATTGATGGTTGAGAATAACGTAGTGAGCGATTGTTAAGAAGACCGTAACTACTTATAATCAACTTGGGAAGAAGGAGTCAGTTACACGTGATTTAAGGAAGATATCTCTAGGGGCAAATCAGTCATAAAAATAGAAAAGGTACAATTAACAAAACAAAACTTCCATTGGTATAATTACCCATTAAAAAATTGAAAATAGTATATTAACCTAATTATCCCTAAAATATAACCGTTCAATGTTTCCTAATAAAGGTAGTTGACTTTTTGGCGCTACGTGTATGGTGTTTGTTGTTTGTATCCCCTCGAGGAATCCAACTAACCACCTTGTTGACTGATCGATTGACATTTCAGAGACCCCAAAACGCCCAATTTCTCTCCCCCCTTCCCCCAATTTCATCCCCCTTCTATGGCGATGGAATTGGACCTATCAGACCCGCTCTCCCAGTCGACCTGGGATCCCCTCGGCCCCGACCTCACCGAGCACATCCTCTCCCACCTCCCGATCCGCTCTATCGTCCTCGCCGCCGCCGCCTGCAAGCCCTGGCGCTCCCTCGCCTCCTCCCCCTCCTTCTCCTCCCGCGTCTCCGCCTCCAAGAAGCCCTGGTTCTTCCTCTACGGCCTCAACAACGTCTTCCCCAAGAACAACCAGGCCTTCGCCTTCGATCCCGAGTCCCACGACTGGCTCCGTCTCCCTCCCTCTCTCATCCCCGCCCCTTCCTCCCAGGAGCAGTCCTTCATCGGCTCCGGCGGCTTCTTCTTGTCCACCAGCCCTTCCTCTTCCGCTAGCTTCTGCTTTTCCCCGATCCTCAAGTGCTCCTGGAAGCACACCTCGCCTTTGAGGTTCTCCCGCTGTAATCCCGTCGTCGGCGCCTTCGTTGATGCCGATGGCGCTCAGAGATTCATCGTCGTCGGCGGTGTCAGGTATGAACCCTAATTTCACCAGATCGTCTCTCACGATGGACTTTTATTTCAGATCTGATGGGGAAATTGCCGAATTTGATGCAGAATTTCGATTCATTTCGCCTAATTGCAAAATTGATATATAATTGTTGAAATTTCCAATGCTTGAATCGGATCGATGTTGAGGAATTGGAGTGGAGCCAGTGTTTGTGAATTGATATCATGTAATCTGGATGGTACTTGATTAGGTTCATTGGCGGATTGGTCGACATCGAAGATCGATTGGCAGTCGAGATCCACGACCCGAAATTGGACACATGGGAGCTCTGCCCTCCTCTCCCACCTGCATTCACGCCAGGAAATTCATCCCATTCGCTATCATCAGCCTTGTTCAAGGGCAAGTTCTACATATTCGGCATCTACTCGTGTTTCATCTCAGCCTTTGATCTCATCCGGCGTTCTTGGACCGAAGTCCAGACCCTTAGGCCTCCTGGAGTGCTATCATCCTTCCTGATCGCGTGCCAGGACCAGCTGGTTCTCGCCGGCCTCTGCAACAGCCCTCCAAGAGGCCCATCTGTCATCCTCTGGAGAGTCGACGAGACAACCATGGAGTTCAGCGAGATTGCTGTCATGCCCCAGGAGTTGTTGTACTGCTTGTTTGATAAGGAGGAGGATGACAGGTTTGCGAGCTTGAAGTGTCTAGGGCTTGGGAACTTGATCTATGTATTCAATGAGGAGCACCACAAGCGCTACCCGGCTTGTGTTTGCGAGATCAGCAGCAGCAGCTTGAATGGGCATAATAGGTGCAACTGGAGAAAGGTTCCCCCTCTGCCTATGCCTGTGAATAGCTTCCATAAGGTGATCAGCTTCTGCTCATCCATCTCGCTCGCAGACATTCTCCAAAATAGAGACGGACAATAACAAGGAGGTTCGGGAGACTGGTTTCGTTGGATCTCTACCTCTCAAGTGACGATCTCGTGATGGTAAGCTTGATATTAAGTTTGCCAGTGTATTGTAATTCTTCAAGTGTTTATGTATGTACTATAATACCGTATATACTATGGTACTGTGTATTGTATAATGCAAACCACATCGATTTGTAGCATAGCCCTTAAGATGGAATTAGTGATGTTGAGCTCAATAGCTACAGATTGAGGTTTAACCAAAGAACTTGTAATGATGAGTTCCTACTAAATCCTGATTCCTATGCAAGTAAAAACTCTGTAATTTCTGCAAATACTTCAATGTTATGATCGTTGTTGATAGTGCATTTTACTGTATTGTATTTGGGTGATCTTTCTTCCCTTCGACATGGTCTCACTCGGGTTCGTCTTAATGTACGAAAACCTTGCAGCCATATCCTTTGTTGTTTTTATTCATTAAATTTCGTTCTTTTTTATGTCTTAAAATTGCTCTCTCTCTCTCATCTCACTTTACTGACTTTTGCTGGGAGTCATGTTGTTACAGTTGAACGGCCACTTTCAAATGTTATATCCTATATGATATGCATCTTCCATCTTCAATTAATGAATTTATTAGATGCAATTTAAAAACATAAAAATTTCCTGCAGCTTCTACCAGAATAGAATAGAACAGATATAACATGTGTGCTGAAAGAACAAGAGGAAGGCTCCCAGTGCATAGTCAAAGAGATCAGTCGTTGAAAGAACGAAGCAATAATATGCCAGTTGCACCAGTGGCATGAAGGTATAAGCAACGAAATGAGAACTCAAACTCATTACTCATAAAAAACCAACATTGCTTGTAGAGTTGCATGTATAAAAAGAAGAAGGGCTCAACAAGTACTCAACTCAAGTGTCTGGCGATAATGACGAGAGAGAGAGAGAGAGAGAGAGAGAGAGAGAGAGAGAGAGAGAGAGAGAGAGAGAGAGAGAGACCTATACACACTGTCTTGCATTAACAAAAATACCTATATAGATGTGGGAAATAGAAGTGGAAAAGGGGGTTGCAACTGCATAATACAAAACCAAGATTCCAAGAGACCAAAACACAAGCTCGCAGGATCAGTGACCGCATTTGAAGCCACCACAGGCTGAAAGAACTATTATGAGGATCAAGGCAACAATGATACCGAGAACTATCAGCTTTATCTTCATGTTTTGCAACCACATCCTCCTCCTAATCTGAGTTCCTTGCGTTCTGAAATCTTGCGCCTGCCACATCATAGCACAATTTTTTATACTGAAGCTCAGGAAATTAAACTGTAACAACTGTTCCATTTAGTAGTTTGGGGAAGGTATGCATGCTCACCTGAGAGTGAAGGTTGTCTGTTTTATCAACCAGAAGCTCGATCTTTTCACCACGGTCTAGGACCTGGAAATATAACATACTTTATCATAATTCACGCAAAAACTAAATGTTCAATTTTCGTGGCAGGGAAGGTAAACAATCAGCATCATACACTTTTCTCTGAATTCTAAACTACTTTGCCTAAGACTTACTCATTACCTTTTCAATGTTTTCCATCATTACTCCTTTAACTTCAGTAACCTGGGCCTTCACCTTTGCAATCTTGCTGATTTCTTCTGGATGCTCGACGCAGTACTGCATGTGCTCCTTAAGCTTAGGCCTAATGGTCAACAGAAGATTGTATCAGAGCATCATTACACAAGCAAGAGAAGCACACACCAATCTGGCAGTAGACTTACCCAAACTCCTTGCTGAGGCCAAGAGCAGAAGCTGTTGTAGCTTTTCCTCCTTCATATCTTTTGGCAAAATCATCCTTAATTCGCTCCAGGAAAGCAATGGGAACCTGCCTGCCAAGAGATTCCACTGCGACAACGCAGTAAACTGCAAGTTTGGGAAGAATGCTAATCGGCTCAGGGTAAGAGAGATTAAAGAAAGGGGGCAAAAAGAAAAGAAAATGATTGTCAGTTGAAATTCTGCAAACAGATGTTCCAAAAAGAACTGACAATATAAAAAAAAGCAGTCAAGGTTAATGAGTAATCACCTTCATCATTACTGTATAATCTTACATAAACACCATCAAATCCATTAGATGAACCTAAAATAAGTAACCTATACACTAGGAGGTATAGACTAATTATCTTAATCCAATGTGACACTTGTGTGTGTCCTCTAACTAAAATTCCCAATCAATTCCATCATAATAAACACACACTGTGACTCAAGGGGGCAACATAAAAGAAAAACAAGTCTGAAAGGACCAAATGAGGTAAAAGAGATTCAGGATATCCTTAATATCACTTTCAGTTTATTTCAGTTTAAATTGTTCAAGATGTTTACAAGCTTTGTAAGGAACAATGCTGAAAATGGTAGAGATTGTGTATGAGAGAATCCATGGATGAATACATAAAGTAAGATCCAAAGTTCATACTGCATTGGAATTCTGTTCCCCCCCCCCCCAAAAAAAAAAAAAACACTCTCCACTCCCAACTATTCATGAATTCCGAATCTGATGAAAATGTCATGCACAGTGGTTACTCCATGAACGAGTGATCACCAAAACCAAGATCCGAACTGAGACCTGTCTAACACTAGTCCCGGCTGCACTAAAAGCAAGCAATTGCTCTTGGTTCGATGAAATCGGAAAAGGAACACAAAATGACATCTTTTACAGATAATTTTGCACTGGTGTAAGAAGCGGTATCAAGTCTAGATCATGTCATAGATCAACCACAAGCGCATACAGGAGACAGAGCCGCTAATAGAAAACGAGAAAGCAAACATCGATCTAAGCAAGGAAACAAAGGGAATAGAGAGAGAGTGGGGGTACCGAAGCCATTATCGACGAGGTAGTTGAAGGTGTGATCGTCGCAGGTGTAAGTGAACTTGTTGCTGGAGGAAGGGAGTTTCTGGAGGCACTGAACGGCGATGGAGGTGAAGTTGCCGGTGAACTCCGTGTACTCCGCCAAAACCACCGTACCGCGCGCCACGAAGCTGTAGATCAGCGATTGCTGTCCCATCTCCTTCCTCTTCTCTTCACAATCACACCAGAAAGAGAGTGAAGGGAAAGCGATAAAGGAAACCACAACACAACGCAGTTGAGAGAGAGAGAGAGAGAGGGGGGGGGGGGAACAGAAGTGCCGATTGCTTGCTTTTTGATTCGAGGGTGGGAGAGAGAGAGAGGGGAAGGGGTTTTCTTTTGCTTTTACACTCTTTTATTTTTGAGTAAATTACATTAAACCTCCCTAGAATATGATATTTTTCACAAAATATCTATAATTATGAAATTATTTAAAAAAACTACTTTTGTTTATTTTCAAAGAATCTGTCGTGATGTGAAGGATGATTTGTCCCACATCAAAAAACACCGGGACCTAAACCTTGTATATAAATCGATGGACTACCTCTCATATTTTCAATTTGTTTTAGGATGAAATCTTACTAGTCTAGTAGCTTTGTGTTCTCGGCCACATGATACGCTCGGACGTGTACACCTCATGTTATATTGTCCAAAGGAATTTATCAGAATCACTCGTAGTTAACTCTTACTAATTTAGGTGATAAGTATAAAGTATAATATTTAATTTATTTATAAATATTTTATTAATACAATATATTTTACGATAATGCTTAATACCATAAATAAAGCAATATTTTGATATTTTTGTTATAAGCATTTGTAACACATTAAGGTGGGGTTGAGTAATTCTATGGGAAAAATCAAATCTATTGACAATTTTTTATAACTTTGTAATGCATGGCCCCATATGGATGTGTGTTATGAAAAATCCTATTTTTTAAGGTGGGTATCTGCAATTTACATATTGTGAATATTTTAATATTTCAAATGTAAAAGTTGGAATTTTATTGGTAGAGGTGTAAATGTTTGTTCCGATAGGTGCCGACCGACTATCGAAAGATGGGATTGGGAAGGTGATTTGCTTCGAGGAGAAGCAAATTGTTTTATGGAAAATTAGTTTGCTCCATCATACTTGGTAGAGCTGGTTAAAAATTATCATGAAAATCGAACCAACATAATTGGTTATTGGTTACCAATATAATTGGTTCGGTATACCAAACCAAGTTCCAAAACTTGGTACGATAATGGTAATGAGAATGTAAAAGTTGGTATTACCATTATCAAGCAATTTCAAATTGATTGGTACGATAATACCAATCAATTCCTACCAAACCAATTATATCTAGTTTTATTTTTATTTTTTTAATTTATTTTGTAATTGTTTTATGTTTTTAACTTTTGTTTTTAATTTTTTAACTTTTTTTTTTAGAAAATGTTTTTAATCAAGGGAGAAATACTAACTTGACCTCGATTAAGACGAAAACCTATACCTTTAATCAGAATAATACCTTCATACTACTATGTTGCTTTTGCTTTAGTGTTTAAACACTTTGTAATAACTTTAAAGTTTTATGTTGCTTTCATCCTCAAATATAATCGGATCGGACGAAAACCTAAGCATTGGAATAATTTATACGTTTTAATTAAGTTGTATTATATTTGCATTTTTTTTCTCAACACTCGAAAGTTGGGAAATTACCATTACCAACACGTACCAACCAACTTAATTGGTAACCAATTAAGTTGGTACAACCCTTTCGGTGGTTGGTAATGGTAGGGATTTTACGATTACCAATTCAAATTCATTGGTGCATGGTAAACGAAAAAATGAATTGGTAATGTACCAATTCCACCCCTAATACTAGGGGTGTGTTTGTACTTTGAATTCTAATATACGGAGTAAGTTTTTTTTATTAGGTAAAAATTCGAGTTAAGGTTAATCTGAAGCTCAATGGCCGAGCAGGTCGGCAGTCGATAAATCGTCAATACAAATAATACATAATAACACAAGTCATCAGACAAGAAAGAAAAATGTGATCAACCCATACAAAACATTAGCTAACGGAGAGGTCGATGGAGAGCTAAGATGCGTCACCAGTGCCAAGGAAGTGGGAGAGTGCAAAGACTCAAGACAGTACCCCAGTCGAAGAGGGTGACTCCTGAGGATGTGTGGATCACCGACGTTGGCCCTACCTAGATGAAGGATTTTCGAAGACCACGAACATAATCCACAATCCGTTCTCGGTCAAACAGGACGCCCGATACTGCAACCCAACACAAAGCAACTGCATCCACATTGAAGCACCGACCCGAAGCCAGAAGATGGACAGAGACGAGCTAAAACGGGAAAATCTATCAGCCGTCAGAAATGTGAAAGGAGCTCCCGAAACCAACAAGCATGTTCGGGGAGCATAATTATTCAATATATTATTTTCCAATCCTAACCGGAATTTAGAATACACTGGTACAAAGTGTATACTATAAGATGCCACATAGACAACAGTTTCTATAAAAAATGTGTCTATGTTTAAAAAAATAGAGATATTTAGGACGGACAACGGTTATAAATTTAATCGTTGTCTTTGGGTGTGTTTGTATTTATAAAGACAACGAGCATTTAAAAAATGGTTGTTATATATACAGAAGATTTCTCAAAGAAAACGGTTCATAAAACCGTTGTGTAAGGCCGATTAGAATCGTTGTCTATTAGATTATAAAGACAAAGAATATTTAAAAAACCGTTGTTATATATAGAAGACGTCTCAAAGATAACGGTTATTAAAACCGTTGTCTAAGGCTGAATAAAATCGCGTTTAGTAAGTTGAAAAGACAACAAATATTTAAAAAATCGTTGTTATATATACAGAAGATTTCTCAAAGAAAACGGTTCATAAAACCGTTGTGTAAGACCCATTAGAATCGTTGTCTATTATGTTATAAAGACAACGAATATTTAAAAAAACCGTTGTTATATATATAGAAGACGTCTCAAAGAAAACGGTTATTAAAATCGTTGTCTAAGGCTCAATAAAATCGGCTTTTAGCAAGTTTAAACTACAACAGATATTTAAAGAACCGATGTTATATATACAAAAGACTTCTCAAAGAAAACGGTTTATAAAACCGTTGTGTAAGACCGATTAGAATCGTTGTCTATTACGTTATAAAGACAACGAATATTT
The DNA here is from genome assembly GCA_963922045.1 of Persicaria maculosa. Lineage (NCBI taxonomy): Eukaryota > Viridiplantae > Streptophyta > Magnoliopsida > Caryophyllales > Polygonaceae > Persicaria > Persicaria maculosa. The sequence continues at coordinate 41,543,074 of OY998262.1, read as the reverse complement.
AAAAAAACGTTTTTATATATATAGAAGACATCTCAAAGAAAACGGTTATTAAAACCGTTGTCGATCTAAGGCTCAATAAAATCGTGTTTAGCAAGTTGAAAAGACAATGAGTATTTAAAGAACCGTTGTTATACATACAAAAGACTTCTCAAATAATATGGTTCATAAAACCGTTGTTTAAGGTCAATTAAAATCGTTGTCTATTGCATTATAAAGACAAGGAATATTTTAAAAAAAATTGTTATACATATAAAAGACGTTTCAAAGAAAACGGTTATTAAAACCGTTGTCGAAGGCTGAATAAAATCGCATTTATTAAGTTGAAAAGATAACATGTATTTAAAGAACCGTTGTTTCTTAAAAAAGATGGTTTATATGACCGTTGTTTAAGGTCGATTAAAATCGTTGTCTATTACGTTATAAATGAAGATGTCCGACGTTCGTACGGTCTGCCCTCGATCGATTATCAGCTCTCCATGTTTCGGTGCAGGCAATTTGGTGCAAATCCCGCTCCAAGGGGGACTTTTCAGTGAAACAGGACTCACTATATAGCGATAGGACAAATTCAAGCCATTGAATCTACTAAAATCAAGGGCCTATAAATTGTGTTTAAAAAAGCACACGCTTAAACATGTAGCCACCAACTAATAATGGATACATGTTTAAGCGTGTGCTTTTTAACTTAAATGTGAATACATGTTTAAGCGTGTGCTTTTAACTTAAATGTGAATATGTAACGACTTAAATATGTAACTTAAATGTTTAAGCGTGTTTAAACATATAAACACGCTTAAACATGTAACTACCTAGTATTCACATTTAACTTAAATGTGAATATTAGTTGGTTAAACGCTAAAACAAGTAACCACCAACTATTATTCACAAAAAATGGTAATATTCATATTTAATGACCTACTTATTCAAATCCAAATTATTAAATATTCTAATTTTACAAACTAATAAAAAAATTACTATTGTATATTGTTATTCAAAGTTAAGGACACGGTTACACCAATTAGTATTCATATTTAATGTTAAATATGAATAATGGTGGGTACACGCTTAAGGTAGTTTTTTTTTTTGGATTTAATCTCACTGAAAAGTTTCTCTCTCTCTCTCTCTCTCTCTCTCTCTCTATATATATATATATATATATATATATTTATATAGGGGAGATATCTAATGAAAAGTGACATTTCGGTAAGAAGATGAGAAGTAAGCCTTATACCCCTTAGATTAATTTTTTTTTTATATGGATATAGGGGACATATCGAATGAGAAATATATCAATGTTTTTTTTAAAAAAAAAATTTTACGCTATTTATCTAGATGGTGATTTAAGGTTCATTTTAGGGTTTTTATGCTAATTTAAATTAGTTTTTTCATTCATCATCTAAAAAAATAGCATAAAAATCATTTAAAAAAAACATTGATATATTTATCATTAGATATGTCCCCTATATCCATATAAAAAAAAATTTAATCTAAAGGGTATAAGGCTTACTACTCATCTTCTCACCCAAATGTCACTTCTCATTAGATATCCCCTATATATATATATATATATATATATAGAGAGAGAGAGAGAGAGAGAGAGAGAGAGAGAGAGAGAGAATACGGATCAAATGTTAACAACTCTTACGGTGTTAAATGTTAATAAATCAATATTCGGTAAAATTTATCAAATATTCATCACAATCACTCAAGTATTCATCAAAGCTTTTCGACAACATTTAAGAGATTCATTTCAATTAATAATTATTGCCAATTAAAAAATATTATCACCCAAAAAACTCAAACCCTTGCGCGTGTATCCACCTCCAATCTCGTAATTGTGTTACTGTGATGAATATTTCTTAAATGTTGCCGAATATTGATGAATATTTGGGAAATTGTGAATAATTGAGTGATTGTGATGAATAGTTGATTAAATTTAACAAAAGCTTTGATGAATAATTGAGTGACTGTGATGAATAATTGATAAATTTTGCCGAATATTGATTTATTAACATTTAACACCGTAAGAGTTGTTAACACATGACCCAACCTCTATATATATATATATATATATATATATATATATATATATATATATATATATATATATATATATTGAGAATGTGATAAAATTTCTCCATTTAAGCATGAAGCTTGATCATAAAAGAAATTGGACCTTGCAAGTTTAAAGATGAAGCCCAATACATGTCAATCAAGAGGCTCAATACATAAGGGCCAAATCTGAGCCGAAATTAGTAACTTCCTTAGATTGCAGTTAAAAAAAACTACATCAAATGCAGTTAAGAAAAAAAATACATAAAGGGTGGGTTATCAATATCAATATATCAATCTATAATACTAAAACAGAGACATGAAGGTCTTATGTGGTGGGCTCTTACGCGATTCGCTTATGTATCGTTCCCTGATGCAATCTGACCGGGTTTTTTTACATGTCGATTAATGATGGTCCAATAAATTCAAGCCACGTCAATAAGTGATCTAATTATTTTTTTTGATGACGAGGAACCCACCTTTGGCGGTAAACCCCGAGCACGTGACCCAGCCAGCAAGAGCCACGTACCAGGTAAACCGGCTTGCGCCAACCGGCTCGGCCCATTGGTAGGGAGCAAGGCAAATCTTGGATGAAAATCCCAAGGAAAGGGGCGGAGGCAGGGTACGGTAACCACCAAAATGGTGATTACCACGTACCAACCACCAATGAGTGGTACACAAATTTCCATATCACGTACCAACCACAAATCGTGATTACCACATATATGGTAACCACGACTTGTGGTTACCATCGGTACATTACCATGGTTACCATGCTATAATTTTGTTTGTATTTTTTAAAAACCCGTTGGCTACCGTCTAGTAGTCATCAAAGTTATCGAATGAAAAAATATGGTTACAAAAAATAATATGATTATCACCTGTTAAAAGTTCAAATAAACCAAATTCACAACAAAAAGTACAAATCAATTCAAACAAATCAAGTTCAAAGTCTTCAAACAAACCAAGTTCAATTGTTCAAACATTCAAAATGATCCTGCAAGTTCAAACATAACGAGTTCAAACTTCAAAGTCTTCAAACATTCAAAATTTTCCTACTGTCTCTATGTTTCTAGTAGAAATAGTAGATATGATCAATTTAGGTTAAAAACAAAACACAAAATATAAAGTAAAAACTTAAAATTAAAAACATAAAACTTAAAGGTAAAAACAATAATAATTAAATAATTAATATATATATATATATATATATATATATATATATATATATATATATATATATATATATATATACACACTCGGTAATCGTGGTAACCATGGTATTCAGATTTCATTAACATTACCGTACCACCTTCACATGGTTACCACCACGATGGTTACCGCCATGTTGGTTACCACAAGTGTGGTTATCAACATAGTCGGTTTGTGGTTGGTATGGTAATTTTTGTACCATTTGCCAACCCTAATTTTTTCTAGGTGTCATTCTATGTGTCCAAATTAATTGATGACTAATTAATTATTGTCAATATAAATATTCAACTTCATATCTCAAGTAGTTATAAAATCTATCATTTTGCCTTTAGTTATTTTATCTTTAGTCGTCAAGATTAGTTATATTAGCTGAGCATTATATCTAATGATAAAATTTATTTTTGAATAAACGATTGCTGGATTAGTTTATCTCTTAAATAATTAATTTAAGATTTCTTTATTTTTCTTCAATTTGAGAAGGCAATAGATTTCTTTATTTTTCTTCGATCCTAAATACCCTACCACTACAACGAGGGGCTTCTTGTAATTTATTTGCGTAGGCTAGGAATTCGGTTTGATATTTATATTTCATATTTATTTCATAACTCGAAATCCCTCCTAACATATGCCTTCTCCAAATCAATGAAAATCATGTGTAGATTTTTCTTCTGTTTCCTGTATTTCTCCACCAAGCGCCTCATCAAATGAATAGCCTCTGTAGTTGACATTCCTGGCATAAACGTGGAGATTGTTTGCTAACAAAAAAAATGGGCCCAATAAAAATAAAATTGAAATTGAGCTAAAGCCCCTTGGCTTGTGGCAAACAAAAAAAGATAGCTTTACTCGGCCATACTTCCGAGGAGGTGGCACTAGCAATAGCAACAGCTCCGTCTCTTGCTACCATGGTGGGGGTATAGTGAGCACCGAACAACACCCCGGTTAAATCTCTCCTCTGAAAGCCCAAATCTCTCCTCGGAGAGCCCAAGTCTCGGCTTCGGCCACCCCACTCTCGCTTCGGCCACTCAACCCGGCCGCCGACCGCCATTGATTCACTGTGGCTCCGCCATATCAAAGCTCCGGTGGATTACCGGTTACAAATCGAAATCTGACAATCTCTAAGTCCTTTTCTTCCGATTCTGGGTATGTTCCTTCCAAAATCGGTTTGGGGCTTTTGTTCTCAAGCGCCTCCTCCCCCCTTTTTGCTGACATTTGTTCTGGATGGCCGACCTCCTCCAATCTTTGCGATTGGGTTTCCTTTCCTCCCCGCAGTTTTCGTCATCGGGCTGGGTTGGTATACCTACTCCTCTTTTCCGATGTCGGTTCACTTCCACAACTCCATTCCTCTCCTCTCTCCTCCCCTGGGCTAACCCCCTGTCGGTCTTCGGGTTCGGGGCGCCCTCCGGGGTTCCTCTCGCACTATCCCCCCAATTTCGCCCATAGGTGTGGTTTTCGGCTTCGATCTCGGCGTTTCCATCATCTGTTCTCCGTTTTGATGTCACCGCCTTCCTTCTCCTCACCCATGGCACGCTTCCTCCGCTGCCGCCCCTCCCTCCTCGTTTGTATGACGGGGTTTTTTCGGTCGGCATCGCCTCCGCTGTCGTGATTCTTCTTCCGGTGTTTGTTCCCACTTTGTCGGGGTCTGGCTTCACCGGCTAGTCCTCCTCCGGGCTCTTGGTCTGGTGGTGCTGCCGGCCTCGCCGATCGCCGCTGGCTACTGTCGCTTGGTTGATTTCCGTGTCAGTTATCTCCGATAGTCTGGACGGCCTTCCTCCTTCTTGGATAGTCCCTACTGCTTTCTTGGGTCCAAGGAGGCCCACAATCTCCTCTTTGGGCCCAAGCTTTATGTCTTGGGCCTAAAGCTGGCCCAAAAGTATTAAGTAATAAATAAAAATAAATTTTATAATAAATAATACTATTATATATTTATAACTCTAATAAATAATTCCCGGTTGAGTTTGTCATTTCTCGCTTGGATTTATGGTGCTTTCGGGGCAGGCGGAGTGGAGCTTTACTTTTGGCGTGGCTGTACTTTCTTCTCCGTTTGATGGGGATCTGGCTACTCGAAGTCGGGACAGACTGGGGTCGTGGTAGTGTGTATCGAGGCGTATCCTTTTCCCGAAAAGTTGTTTCCTTGGAGGTCCGTCTTCACTACCCACATGTGACTCTTGATGTACCGCAGGCCTGCGGTGCTCCTTCTGGGTAGTGCTTGGCTTCGTTCGTCGTTTAGATCCTCGTCTCGTTCGGCTTAGTTGTGTTTAGTTTCGCCTTTTAGAGTGTTTCTTGCCTGTATTTTGCACCACCGTTGTATTTTTTGTTTGTTTGTGACGGTTTTCCGTCCGCCGACTTGTCGGCCATCGAGATTCAAGCATATCTGACCTCGAATTTTTACTTAATAAAAAAAAAGATAGCTTTAATTTTGTTCTCTTCAAAGAACACAATTTGCAGTGAACCACGTACATATGCTTGGCATATCTGAAGAAATTTATTTAATTACGAAATAGACCCACTAAAATATACTAAGATTATAATTGCCATAAATTAGAAATTGGGTTTAACAAAATCATAAAGTTAAACTCGCAAAATTTTGTTGGCAGTTTATTCTAGTGAACTGATCTCAAAATTGACTTCTAAACCAAAACGAAGTTAAAGCCCTTAATCAAATTTCCCCAAATTCAAATCGTTCTAAAAAGAACTACGTGAAAACTTGATGCTTTTTTATGAGCTGCGTAGGAATTCCATTGTTAAAATCCAATATTAATGTATATTGGACTCAGTCATCCATCCTAAATAAAATTAAATTTGTTCTTAAAAGAACTACAGGTGATTTGATCCCGTTCAAAATAGGTACGTAGGACACCCGACATAAAGTTCAAGCTCGTTGGGTTCAATCACCAAACCCAAAAAAACAAATTAGTTCAAACACTCTGAACTATGTAAGGCTTGATTCTCTTCCAAGAGATACGTAGGCAACCCGTCAAAATTCGGATGCAGTCCAAATCACCAAAATCACTTAAGTCTTGGTGTCGATATGACTTCGAATCAAGAGGATAATCAAAAAGGGTCGAACTTAAATTTTAAAACATAAATAAAATATATTTTACAATTATTCGCACATTTTTTTCAACAAACGGGGTCTAATTGCCAATTTTGTCATAGTTAATGTGGATCGTTCTACCTTCCCAATCACGAATGATGTGGACAATTAAGTTGTCATTGTTATTAAGTATAGACCCATCGAAGTTTAATTTAAACGTACCAACAATGGTTTTCTCTACTTATCAGCTTTTGTCGTTGTCTTAGTTGTGTGTGATTGGTAGCATTATCCTTTCAAGTACATTGAATGTCATCCTCATTCTCATGTATGTAGGTTTTCTTCCAATTTTCCAAGTGAGTTTCGATGATGTGTCTAACAGATTCCTGGTTCGAAATGAGTTCATTTTTGAAGATTGTTTGATTTTTGATGTACCATAGAGTTCACCAGGTAACCGCTAGTTTCTCCTTTTCATATTTTGTAAGAGTGCTTTCAATTAATGACAAGATAGGAGTTAAATCTCTCGAATCTGCAATCAAGTTCATTATAGCCTGATTTGTACCCACGAACAATGGGAGATGGAAACTAAAAAACTGGCATTCCGCAAAAAGGCGTGTTTCATCTTCAATGACATTGTTACAGATTAAACAAGTTGTTGGTAATGAGACCCCTTTTTGGGATAGACGGGTAGCCGTTGGGATACCCTTCTGCCCTAGTTTCCATAGGAAGTTCTTAATTTTTGGTGTTATGTCAATTTTCCAAGTTCATGAATTATTATCCTCATTCTGACTATTATTTTTAGTGATTAGTTTGTAGGCGCTAACTGTTGTAAACCATCCCTCCCTATCTGGCCACCAATATAGTCTGCCATCAAATGTATTTTTAGGAAGGGGGATATCCAATATTTCTCTTGCTATACTTTGTGAGGTTGTGTTATACAATTTTTCCTCCCACCATTTTCCTCCTAATATATAGTTGCTCACTGTTTCATTATGATCTTGCATGGTAGGACAGTCATCCTTTTTTATTCTTTGTTTTTTTTTAACCGGAAAGAATTTGAAAGATTGACATTGCAATCTAACCAAGAGCATCCCTGAGGATGATACTATGAAAAACAACATCAGTAGGGGGAGTACAACAGGGGAAGATGTAGCCTAAATGTGAAAGTCGGTCTGTTGCATGATTTCCTTCCCTAAAGATGTGGGAGAACTCAAATTTCGAGAAATGGAGGAGAGATAATAGAGAGTCGGATAATAGAATCTCAATCTCGCCTGAGCACGAAATATCCGTCTTAAGACTATCAATTATACTAAGATTGTCACCTTTTATGCAAATAAATTTGATATTAAGTTCAATCGCCTTTAATAAGCCTTTCTACAAGTTGTACTCTTCTGCGTCAATGATGGACAAGAAAGGCGAGATAACAACTTCCGAGAAAAGGACTTGGCAGGGCCGGCCCTAGGGTTCTAGGGCCCCCTACGGAGAGGAGCACTCCATCACCATCTTCGACCCTTCACCGGTGGCAAATCGAGAGGCTTTTGCTTGGCGATTCCGACGGCGAGTGTAAGAGATGAACAACGGCGGCGAGGCGGAGGCGCACGGAGAGAGGAATCCATCGGTGCCAGAACTTGGATCTCCGGCGGCGAGCACAGGTGGCCGGCGCCGCTTCCGCCACCTACCAGAGGCATGGGCAGGTGGCCGCCGCTTCTTCGCTCAAAATCGCCGACGATTTTTCTGCAACAAACAAAGGGTTTTTTTTTTAATATTTTTTAGTGTATCTTGAAAAAATAATAATCCACTGAATAATATCTTAAATGTCATTTAATATATGCGTTAAATCGATCGATTCAACTGAATAATCCCCAAATTTTAAACATTCATGACGAGTATGCAATTATTCATATCTACTGTGTACCTCAAAAAATTAATAATTTCACTGAATAATACACCAATTATCGTTCAATGTACGCGTTAAAATAACCGATTCAACCGAATAATTTGCTTCAGTGTACCTTGTAAAAATAATAATTTCACTGAATAATCCCTCAATTATTATTCAATGTACGCGTTAAATCGATCGATTCAACCGAATAATTCTAAAAATTTACTTATTCACTACGTTTATGCAATTATTTATCGCTTCTGTGTACCTTGTAAAAATAAGTATTCGAATGAATAATCTCCCAATTATTAATCAGATTATTCAGTTATGCAATTATTAATCAGATTAGTCGGCGAAATGTGGAGCATTATTCGGTAGGATATGAGACAAATTATTCATTGGAATTGATAATTTTTTATCAAAACTGAATGAAAAAAATAACATAATATTATTCGATGGAATGTAAAACATTATTCGGTGGAATTGTCAAATTTTTAAAATTGATTTAGATAGGTAATAACAAAAAATTATCAAATCTTTATAACATTATTTAAAATTGCCAATTTTTTTTTGACGAAAAAATTGATCTACAATTATTTAAGGGGATCTAAAATTTGGCAATTTTAAGGGGATATATACCTTTTATTTTTGACGAAAAAATTGATCTTTATAACATTATTTAAAACATTATACCTTTTATTTTTGGATCTACAATTATTTAAAATTGCCAAATTTTTTTGACGAAAAAATTTAAGGGGATATATATATATATATATATATATATATATAGAGAGAGAGAGAGAGAGAGAGAGAGAGAGAGAGAGAGAGAGGATGGATCAAATGTTTACAAGTCTTAACATGTTTTGTGTTAACAAATAATGACCGTTGGATGAATGAAGATGGAAGGCCAGGATTAATCAATGATTTTCTGGATTTATTTTTAATTAAAAAGGGGGACCCACATGGATTTACACCCCACTTTCACAAGGCTTGAGCGTGTAATGCACAACCCACTTTCAAAAGCCAGTAACTGACGTTTGGATTGGGATGCGGTTTTGATTTTTTTTTTCCAATTTACACAGATTTCATTTTTTGAAAATATATTTGGAAGATCGTGATCAAATATTCTGGTATGCAAAATTTTTGAAAGTCTGTGAAGTTTTCATCCAAGCGGACGGACGGTGAAGAAGAGGAAGAAGCAAATATTCGATGTTGGAAAGCAAGTATTCGATGTTGGAAAGCAAGTATTCGTTTGTAACTATGCAATTGTTGGTGCTGAGGGTGGTTGTCGAATGCAAAAACACATGGTCTTAGAATTCATTATCATCAACCTTGGCAATTTTTGGTGCGGAGAACTTAATAACCAAAATTGAACTATTCGATGTTGGAAAGAAAGTATTCATCAAAGTTTAGGATTCATTATCATCAATCCCGGCAATATTCATCACAAATTCCCAATTATTCATCAATGTTCGACATAATTTAAGACATATTCAGTATTTGTCAACATTCAAGCAACATTCATCAAACTCTCACAATTATTCTTCACATAGTCATCAAAGTTTTTTATCTTCCTAATTTTCCAAGTTGTCATAAACATTCGGCAAAACTTATCAAACATTAATCATTTTCACTCAATTATTCATTAAAACCATGAATACATACAACAATTATTCATCACAAATAAGAAATATTCATCACAGTAACACAATTATTCATCACAGACAAGAAATATTCATCTCAGTAATACAATTATTCATCATTTTCACTCAATTATTCAACACAATTTCCCAATTATTCATCAATTTTCGCCAAAATTTAAGAAATATTCATCACAATAACACAATTATTCATCACAGACAAGAATCCTCTCAACAATGACTCAAATTTCTAAAAATTTTATATCAACACAACAAAGTCGCTGCGCACTCGGGAGAGAGAGGTCATGGTGGCCGGAGGTCCTCGGCGGGATGGCTCAAAGTCGTTGAGTACTCGGGAGGGGTAGTCGATCGGATCTACTGGGTTGGGATGAGGGATTCAAGAGAACCACTCCTTCCAATCGGTGTCTTCGCATCCGCCTCCGACCGCCGGAAGGGACGGAGAGGTCCGATGCTCGCTCTCGCTCCTCCGATCGCCCCCACTTCTCTACAGCCGGAAGGGACAAAGAGGTATGATGCTCGCTCTCGCTCCTCCGATCGCCCCCAATTCTCTTTCTCTCTCCTCTTTGGTTGAAGAAGCGTGACGATGTGAGGGGTAGGGTTTGAAGGGTTTGAAATCACGCGCATATGTTAAGGGGTGATCGTGTGTTTTTTCCATTTTAATTTACAATTAATCTAAATTGCTGAATAATCTCATCCATTCATTTGCACTAAATCAATGGCCTATATTTGTTAACACAAAACACATTAAGGGTTGTTAACACTAGACCTAACCTCTCTCTCTCTCTCTCTCTCTCTCTCTCTCTCTCTCTCTCTCTCTCTATATATATATATATATATATATATATATAGGGTGTGGTTCTGGTGTTCACAACCCTTAGGATGTACCTTGTACACAAATATTAGCCATTGATCTTAGTGGATCGAAGGGCCTAGATTACGCCATGTGTCCGGGTGATTTTAAAAACAAAAACAAAAACTCCATTTTCAACCCAAATTGTGTAGAGTGAGGCGCGTGATAAAGAGGCAAATTAAAACCCTATGAGACTAGTCGTCTTCCTCACCGTGAAACCCAAAATCTACATCCGTCTCCATTCAAGGTGGTCCTTCATCCTTACCCCATCCTCGAAGCACTGACGGCGACGAAGCTCCTGTACGCGGCGATTGTTGTAAGTTGTGTAACTCTCCGGCCCTCTGGATGGTAGATCGATTCTGTGTCTGGAGACCGGCGGCGACACGAACTGAAGAGGAGGGAAGTCCAATCGGTCGCGCAACCAGTCGAATCGAACTGGGTGGTCGATTCCGACCACGGACTGAGTGAAGTTGGTTTTTCGGCATTGATTTGTGCCTCCTCTCTCTTGACTGGGATCTGGCAGATCTTTTGGTGGTGGTGAGGCGGTGTGTGGTGGTGGCGGCGGTTTCGGATTCGCGAAGGCGGGTGATCAGAGGCGGTGGAGAAGATCAGAGGCGGTCTCCTGTGCACTAATTTGTTACAAATTCAAGAACCAAGATCGGAGATTCGGAGGTTTTTTTTTATAAGGAAATAATTCGAGGCCGGACAGGCCCGGACCTCGAGAGGCCGACAAAGTCGGCAGACGGCAAGCTGTCTAAACATACAACATAGCAAAAGAAATACAGCAGAAAACAAACACCTAATACAACAAAAGGACTACACAAAATAAACCCGGAAAACCCCAAACCCTAAGCGAACAAGCGGAGGACACAGCAACGAGAAGATGGAGACCCGACGTGGTGAAGTGGATAGCGAGCGCATGGGACAGCACAGCTGACACGATGTCTCGCCGTCGGAAAGACGGAAAGCAGAAATCCACGTAGGGCAAAGACGACACCTGGGGAAGTGTGGATCACACGACGTTCCCTCCACCTAGATGAAGGATCTTCGGAGACCACGAACACCACCAACACGATCACTTCGATCAACCAGGGCCGCAAAACTGCTCCTCAACCAAAACTAACCACGAACCAACAAACAGAACTCCAACTAGCCCGAGAAAATGAAGCACGACCGCGAGAGGGCAAATAGCGCAAGAGGATTCCAGATGTTATAGGAGAACTGTCACCACATGTATTTTGGTTTCTCATTAGCCCCTATAAGGTTTATACTTCCCTCGTCCTAGGGTTTTCCTTTGATTACAATGTCTATGACATTTTTTTCATAGTGGTGACTGTGTCTATAATCCTATTTTTATTTTGGTTACAACGTCTATAGGGTTTCCTTCGATTACAGTGTCTATTACCTTTTTTTCATAGTGGTGACAGTCTCTATGACCCGGTTTTTATAGTGGTGACAATGGCTATTATCTTGTTTTCATAGTGGTGACAGTGTCTACGACTCTCTTACCATTCATATATTGAAGGAGAACTGTCCACCTAATGTCTTTTGGCTTCTCATTAGCCCTTTTAGGGTTTGTGATTACCTTGTCCTAGGGTTTTCTATTTGGTGACAGCAATCATCTCTTAACGACGTACTGTACTTAACATTTTAGGGTTTAGGGTTTAGGATTTAGGGTTTAGGGCCTTGGCCCTAAACCCTAAAGACTTAACCCTAAACCCTAAACCATACTGTACATCACATGTTCTTTTGGCTTCTCATTAGCCCTTTTAGGGTTTGGGCTTCCCTTTTCCTAGGGTTTTCCTTTGATTACAGTGGCTATGAACCTTTTTTAATAGTGGTGACAGTGTCTACAAAGCTGTTTTTATTTTGGTTACATCATCTATAGGGTTTTCCTTTTGATTACAGTGTCTATGACTTTGTTTTTATAGTGGTGACAGTGGCTATGACACTGTTTTTATTTTGATTACAGTGTCTATGACCCTCTTACCCATTCATGTATTACCCCGTTCATGTATTTTGACTTCTCATAGGCCCTAAAGGGTTTGTGTCTCCCTTTGTCCTAGGGTTTTCTTTTGATTACAGTGTCTATTATCCCGTTTTTATAGTGGTGACAGTGTCTATGACTCTGTTTTAATAATAATGGCAACGTCTATATGATTTTTCTTTGGTTACCGTGTCTATGACCCTGTTTTTATAGTGGTGACAGTGTCTTTGACCCTATTTTTATTTTGATTACAGCGTCTGTGACTCTCTTACCCATTCATATATTAGAGCAGAACTGTCACCACATTTATTTTGTCTTCTCATTAGCCCCTATAGGGGTTGTGCTTCCTTTATCATATGATTTCTCTTTGATTACAGTGTCTATGATAATGTTTTTATAGTGGTGACAATATCTATGACTTTATTTTTATTATGGTGACAACAGTAGTTACATTTTTTTATTTTTTTTAAGGCGAAAATGCATAAAACCACCCTTTATTCACCTTTGTTTGCAATTAACCACCCCTTATTAAAAAATTTTCACATAACCACCCTTTATTCACCTTTGTTTGCAATTAACCACCCCTTATAACAAATTGATTGCAATTAACCACCCATCCTCCCATTTTTCTATAAATTCAACTTAAAAGTAAAAGACGAAAATGCCCCCAAATTTGGTCATTTCGGGTTTCGCGTAAAACGGGTCCCGTGTAGATCCGAGTTGACTTGAACTCGAGTTTAACCCGATTTCGGGTCAAATCGGGTCGATTTCGGGTTTGTCAATTTCTATTTTTTAAATTAAAAAAATCACGATTTGGTAATTTTGTGATAATTTTAAAATCCTAAAATTAAAGACGTGGTTCCTAAGTTCTAGCTCTTGTAATTATATACTATATTTGATCTAAAATATTTGATTTTTACAATTTCTTGTAATTTTTAATAAAATTTATAAAATATCAAATTTTTAAATAATTTTTTAAAAATAAATAATTTAATGCAATTAGTATTAAGCATAGAATTTTTTTAATATTTTAATGTTTTTATCTTCTTAAAAATCAAATATTATCGATCGGAGAGAGTATTATACAATACAAATAAATATAAAAGTTGATTTGAAAATGAAAGATCAAGTGATTGTAATTATAAAATGTAATAAATTGGAATCTCCATAAAAAAAATTAATCATATATAATTATAAATCAATCGGGTTAATCGGTTCACCAGATCAATTGGGTCAATCGGGTCACCGGGTCTAAACCCAGATGACCTGAAAAATTACCCGGTTTTCGAGTTCGGGTAGGAAAAAAATTTTGGGTCAAAATTTTCGGCTCTTGACCAAAAAATTTCGGGTCATTCGGGTCAGGTCGACTGGTTCGGATTGTGTTCTGACAGGTCTACTATCAAGCATTGCCAAAGGAGGGTGCAAATAAAGCGTCAATGACCGAAAGAGGTATGACTACATCTGACCTACTAGCAGAGGTGGGAATAACTTGCATACATTAATGGTAATTTTGTATAAATAATTGTAAAGGCCCGGATTTTCAAATATTAATTTTTGGAAAAAGAGAATTTAAAAATGAATTTAAAGTGAATTCCGGCCCAATTTTTAATTTTAAAGAGATCGAATCCGTCTTTTATTTCGTCCGGGATTCGAAAATTCATGCCGTCAGCGATATCATATTCAATATTAAATATTTAATCAATCGAGAGAGCGGAATTTAAAATATCAATTGTCGGAAATTCACATTCCCGACTCGGGACCCCAATTCCGTCACCTTCTCCCATTCTTATCCATTCCATGTCATCCCTCTCATTTGGGTAAAATTCTATCTCTCCTTTCACTCCCTCCCTTCTTTGAGACAACTCTAATGGAAAAAACAAACAACAAATCCTCCATTCAAAAAAAAAAATCAGATCTTTGACCACACATTTTACCCACACAAACACAAAGAAACAAACACACCCTAAGCTCACACCTCTCCCCCTTGTTGCCGTGAGCGGACCTCCTCCTTTGCTGCACCACGTCTCGCCACCACCATCTCCGTCACCACCCCTCAGCCACCGGCAGCCACCACAACTCCTCCTCCCCTTCTTGAGCTGCCGCCACCAGCACCACCCCGAGGGCACTCCCAGCGCCGAGCAGCAGCCCTGAGCGCTCCCGAGCGTCTCCCGGTCGCCCCGCCTCTGCATCTCCGAGGGCCCTGAGCACCTCCAGCATCCATCTCCATCCCCAGAAGCCAGAAGACGCCGAGGAAGGATCTCTTGCCGACCGCCGGAGCCAAATCGCGAAGCTCTCCTCTGTCCCCGTTCGAGGTCTGTTTTCGGTTTTCTCGTCAATTTCGATGCCAATCCTCCCCAATCGCATTTGTACTCATCTCTCGCCATTCCTAGGCTCTCAATCGAACCCCCATCTCGAGCTATCGCAGCCAGAGCGCCGCCATTGCAGCCGGAGTTTCCTCGGAGTTGGAATCGTGCCGCGCTCGGTAATCCCTCTTTTAATCCCTCCCTTGTGTGCGCGTTTCATTCTTTCGGTGTGGATCTTGGTCGGTTTTGTGCGTCGGTCGGGTGGGAAAGAAATCTGGGTCGGAAGGGCTGCCGGAGACCTGGGTTCCTCTTCCTCCTTCTTCTTTCTTTCTTCCGTCGATCCTGGCGAAGGGGGAGGACAGGTCCGGTTTTCTTTTCCTTTTCCTTATTTTTGGGTCCGGTTTTCTGTTTTAAAAATGGGTTCGGTTCAGCTTTATTCTCTTCCTGTGAACCGGTTCAGTTTAAAATGGAGATGGGTTGGTTTATTGGATCCGAAAATGGAAGGAATGGGTTTTGGGCCTATTTTGATTGGACCCGGTTTTCATTCGGTTTTGGGCTGCTTGATCCGGTTTTGTTGTTTTGGGCTTTGTTGGGTTGAGTCTTGTTATTACATTGTGTTATTAAATGTTTTATGGTTATATTAATATATATGTGTGATGTGTCATTATATATTATCCTGTTTTATGGAAATTATAAATTTCTGAAATTATTCTATAATATGAAATTATTTTAGAAAGTGATATTATTTGAATGTGTATTGTGTGATATTTAAATATGTGACTTAAGAATTTTAAAATGAATTATTGGCTTGATCTTATAATTATGACTTGTTGATTTTGACTTATAAATAAGGTTGTGGTGATGGATTTATTTTGGAAATATTTATCGTTGTCTTAAATTACTTGAAACATTAAAGTCAAGGTTTTTGAAATAAAATGCCGGAATTATTTCTATAGTATGATTTTGAGAAAGTGGTTTTAAGGTTTAAATGTTAAATGTCGGAATTTGGCCAAGTATGATTTGAGAAATTATTTTGGATATGAGTTGACTTAATTAGGGATTTAAGAGTTGGAAAATATGGTTGGTACGATTTTATCAATGGGGTTGATTGGAAGTAAATGATTTTTGGTTAATGTTGATCGTAGCGGAAAGGTTTTGGAAAATAGTTTTATCACCGTTTGGTTTTGGGTATATTGAGAACTTGGGAATCGTGTGTATGAATGTTGGTCCGGTAGCTTATGGAAATGGCTTGATGATAGGTGCGTATTGCTTTTGGATTACTTTGGACTTGCATATGGGCCCTTGCTTGTGTTATCTTGCTGTTCTGCATCTTCAGGTAAGTTCCCTAGGGGGCTTACTCAGGTTGGACATTCATGCCTGTTGTTGCATTTTATGTTAGGTGTTGCATATGCATAAAAGCATGCCATGTAGTATCATGTTAGGTTGCACTAATTGATTGAGCATCTGTTTACTTTGTGCGTTTGAAACAGAACGGCCGTTATCTGTGATAGTCCTAGAGTCTTTGCTAGGGTCATAGGGTAGCCCAGCCTCATCGGGTACCCTGAGTCAATCGAGTCATGACTTCCTTATATTATGCCTGCGGGCTTTATTGTGGAGCGGGTTAGGCATGCGTGCCGCCCTATTATGAATGAATGCATTCACGAGCTGGCCAGTCTCCACCTATCGGAAGGGGTGGAGGTAGGAGAGGGATATGCCGTTGGCATTGTCTTGGGCCCTTTACAGTATTTCTGCACATTATTATGAATTAGGAGCATGCTAGTGTGTTTGACTTTCGTATTGCATTAGAGCATCTTTATTAGGTATAGCACATACTATGTGGCCTCAGCGAGGACTGCTGGTCCCGCATGAGTGGCTCGATCTGACTCCTTTCCCCGTTCTTCTTTTAAAGGTATTTCTGCAGATCTTGCTTGCTCCATGCTTATGTGACGGGAAACCCTTGGGCGAATCAAAGAACCTGACTAATATTCTAACTTGGCAAATGGTAATCACTTGTTTATGATTTGGTTTCGACCCGATTCTGTTGTGACATTGTATCTTAACTTTGTTTCCGCTTTATTTCATTTGAATTGGATTTCACGACATAGTCTTAGGACATGTTAAGGGTACCCAACGGCCCTTCGATGTTTTTAGGGTTTGAAATCCCCCTTTATTATTGACCTTAAAATTGAATTTGAAACCTCGACCCGTACCTGGATTGCAAGATCCGAACAAGGGGTTTTATCCCTTGAAACGTAACCCGGAAATCATAATTCTGGGCCTTTACAAAGGGGTATCAGAGCTGAGGTTGTGCAATTCAGGTACAAAAGGGTCGAGTGTATGTTTTGGAAAACCGCCCATGAATTTCAAATGACTTGAAAGTGTTTTAAAAAGGGCAAAATGAACTTAAGATGCCTAACTGAAATTGGACTAAGTAATGAACTCGGCGTGTAATAAAAGAGGAAAACCGACCAAACGGGGACACGAGTGGGTAGTAAAGGCGCTAGACCACCCCTATTGGGTATAGCTGGGAACGGTAGGCAAAATACTAGCTTGCTCTTTACAGATGGGTCTGGAAGTTTGCAAGGAGATTGTTATGAGTGTTATTAACTGATTCTATGCTGAGTGCTTGCTATGCTAGAGATTTGATTTGGATGCCCTAACAATGAAATGTGTACTGACTTGACTGTGCAAACGGGATAGCGGGAGTACCTTTATTTCTATATGGTGTCCAGCTTGTGTGAAACAGCCCTTCAACTATGTTCTATCGAGTCTTCCTCCCAGATGTCAGTGTCTTCCACGGGGAATCGGGTCGGTAAACACATTGTGTCGGAACATGTATGAATATAAAGGTGGTTTGAGTGAGTATTGGAAGGTAGTTCTTGATGTCATTTTGAGTCGAGAGTAAGGTGTTTATGAGGCTGTCTTTCTTGATTTTTACGATGATTAACCAGTGTTTTCCTACCACAAGAGTCGTACCAAAGTTCCACGGGAAAGAGAAGTGATGAGTCGGTTGGGAAAAGTCAAATGTTGCCCTTAGAGATCTCTGTCCGGTTGTAATTGTGACTCTCTCTGAACTGCATAACATGATTTTGTAATCTTTGGCATGTACCCTGTGAATGCCCATTGGTAAAAAGCTACTCATGTTGTTGCATCTATGATTGGTTACCTTGCTTAGGTCTTGTGTTATGTCTTGGCTTCTACCATGATTATATGTTGTCATAGCATGTATACTTGGCCTATTGATCGTAGGATTGAATGGATGTGTGAGCTGCATGAAATGAATCTGCATGATTTTACTCTACTAGGTTCATGATAGTGTGATCGTTAAATTTTGATACCCTGATGAAGCAAGTTCTTATTTGATACGTGCTACAACTTGATGTCACCATGCCTTATATGGTACGTAAATTCCAGTACATGTATTGTGATGATCCTTAATGTAAATTCGTGATTGTATAGCATTCTGTATCCATGCTAGTCACATTGTTAGGTCTCGTGTTGCATCTCGCTTTCTGTCATGATTATGTTTGGTTTCGCGTGTCTAATTGACCTGTTGTAATGATCGTACTACTGGTTGGTTAAAAACATGACTGGCATGATATGGGTCTATATGAATGTTGCCTTCCGTGAATTAGGTCCATGATAGTGTGGTAAGCTCTTCTTTGTACGAATGCCCCGTAAGATGATCTCATCGGCATTTTAGTTAGTGCTGCCCTTGGCCTTGCTTGATTAAATTAGTAGTTCCATCTGTGGCCATGCTATCGAAGTAATATCTTGATATATGCGTGTCTCGTTTAGTATTATTAAATTGGAACGCTTGCCCCATGCTTCTACATCGTCGGATATGAGTGATTGGTTCCTTGCCTACCGTCGTAATTATCAATTAAGTGTTAATATGTATAACATGTTATGTCGATCCATTAGTATCATGTAGGATCCTCGATTGTGACTTGTGCGAACTTGTATCTAGCCTACGTTGTTGCTGATTCCCTCTCGAGCTAGGTCCCTGATAGTGTGATCCTTCCCTCTTCCTATCATCTTGAAATGTCTTACTCATGCAAATTGGATTGGAGTTGAATTCGATGTTCGATTGCTTTCAGTGATGGTTTATCATAGCATGCCCGCGTGTTATCACTCGATAGTGTTTCCCTATTACTCTAGGATATCCTCTTGTGCTTGCATAAATGTATGACTTGACACCTCGCGTGATCACACACCACACTATGTCATGGTTTCGCATACGCATGATGCATGAATGTTAGGACGGATTTAGTCGAGTTACCTCGATTGTGTTCATGTTCGATATGTGCTAGTAGTATCCTGTAGGGCTTATGATTTCTAATATGACTTGCTAAATGATTACGTGTTGTACCTATTCTATGATGTGATAACTATTGTACATTTATATGTTTACTATGATGGTTCGTTCTTAGCATGATTATAATCTATTGTCCATGATGTCCTTCTTGTTACTTTTGATGATGCCCATGTTTCGCGAACATCCTGTTAACCCCCTTTTTAATGACTCTTGACTGTGCTTGTATCACATCATATGTTGCCAGTATCATGTAGGACATGTGCTTTCTAAATGTATCTCGTCGTATGATTATGTGCCAAGCTTGACCTATTATATGACCAGTGTGTTAAGATGATATAGTGATTATGATGCTCTTATATGTTCTCGTATGATACTTAATCTGCTTGCTACGATATACCACGTCATGCTATGTTTGAACTCAATTGTTGATGTGTGCACCATGCTCGTGCATTGTCCATATAAATGATATATTGTCATCCTCACTAAATATCGCATGACTTTGAATCTTGCATGATCATTACTGGTTCAGCATATCTTGCTTGAAATTGTTAGGCATCTCTGTTTCCATGGAATAATAGACTGTTAACTTGTCTTGCACGCATCCGTGTAGGACTCGATTGTGTCTTTGGAATGAATACACATGTTCATTTCCCTTGAGATAGGTACATGTTAGTGTGGGTTAGTGAAATTGATATGCTCCATGATGAATTCGTGTTACTTGTCGCGATTATAACCTAATAGACTTTCATAAGGGCATTGTTGTTATTCTCGGGTCAGAGTCTAGTCCCTAGTCTTGTCATCCTTAGCTTTATTCGTGGTTGTTTCCGAAAGGAACATCGGGTTGATCACTCTTGCCACTCCCCTATCTCTGCTAACTTAGACTCCTCCGCGATACTTGGACGGGCACCCGCATGGGAAAGAGAACAGAAGGTGGGATAACGATAGAGCAGCATAGTAGAAGTGTAGGCCTATAACCCACGGGCCTCAGGATCAATGATGTCGGCGGAACAAGCACGTGTTGAGGATTGCGGTTACTAAGTGCGATATGACTTGCGAGCAAGAGTGTCCTTCGTTAGAATTGATAATCCTTCTAAAATTGTCGATGACGATATTGCACTGACCAGACGATGAGATTTATGTGTTGATGTGCTGACTCGGTGATGATTGTTGCCTAATTGTTTGTCGTCCATGATGATATGATTTGATGAATTATAGATCTCATGTACCATGATGTCTTGACGTGCTGCTACTTTAAGTTGTTAAGCATGATTTGAATTCCTTTGGCCGTAAAATGTGAACTACATATGTTAAGAAGCATGAATTGTATCGGATAAGGTTATAATGCAACATGATAGCTTGACTTCATTATGTTCATATATGATGGTTGCAATGATTATTGAGCATGATGGCAAACTGAGACTTGTTGAACTCATGATGTTATGTTTATAACTGCTAGTTGACATGTTGTAGACCTTATGTTTGATGATTTTCATTATTGCTTCTTCCTTAAACCTGTGAGTGAGGTCATTGGTAGCGTGGTAGAAGAGTGGTGAAAGAGCTTGAGTGATTAGGATGACCAGGGATGTTATGAGATAAGTCGCAAGAGAGATGTAGGCTTAGGAGAGACAGAGTGAGTCTTGGGATTTATGAGAGGCAATGCTTGGGTGATTCTATTAAGCTTTTGGGTAAATCTTCGGTGGGGGTATGGTTAGCTGGGCATGATGTTTGAGATGTCTTGTGAAGTGTGAGAGTGTAAGAAATGACCCTTGAGAGTATTTAGTACATAGTATAAGGGGGCACTCGGGCGTGAGGTTAGAGATAGGAGCGAGTTCTTAGAGGTGGATGGTGCGAGGTAGTGCTTGGTGGAATGAGAGGCGAGATTGGAGTATCAGAATGAATTGAGATTTCTTTAGGGAATTTTGTCTGCGTTGATGTTGGTGAGTCTAGAAGAAGGTTGGTCTTGGCTTGGGAATTGGAAGCGAGCGAGCGGGAATTGCGTTTTGTTTGAGTGGTGATGATGTCACGATCTTCTTGCTTATGTGATTTCTTAATATATATGCTGGTATAATGTTAGATAGCAACCATGATGAAGCTAATCCAGAATGATATTACATGTTGTTATGCAATATTGGAATCTAGTTGGTAGTGACAAATGTTATCATGATATATTGCTGCTCTGCTATGTTGATTTAGAAGCATGATAGGATGTGTTGTGATATGATACATGAGATAATGCTGTGTTATTATATGGTTGGCAAGCATGATTATTGGTATATTAAATGATGAATATGACTCAGAGCATGAATATGACTCGTATATGTATGAGGTAATAGTGTATGTCTGCCTAATGACTAAATGATCGTTATATGGTGTTGTGACGAGTTGAGATGATATCTGGAGAGCATGTTAACATTTTGATGTTGATATACTGCTTGATCTTCCCTTTTGTTGAATCTTACTAGCATGACCTTGTTGGTATTGATGTGATTATAATTAGTTTTGTTTCATTGACTTATGATGACATTCCGATGTGGCTAACCTTGCAAATACAAATGTTTGATGTGATAAATCTGTTATGATAATGCTGGATAGAAATTGGATAGGATGATTATGTGAATTTATGCGCTAAATGAGATCCCTTGTTGTGACTGACCCTACTATGATTGCGGTGTTGATATGCGATATTGAGATACCTTTTACGATTTATGGTGTGATGTCGAGACGTTGTTATGATTTTGATATGTTGTTGAGATACACATTATAACCTTTAGTATGATTTGGAGATGCTTGATGTGACTTTGTGGCACTGTGTGGGTACATGGTTGAGACTTGTCGTATGATGTGTTGGTTGGAGATTGATTGGTTTAAGCTATTATGCATTGTTATGGCGTATGAATCTTGTTTGAATGGAGATTGATGAATTTGATTTGATTATGGAAACTAGGAAGAGAATATGGGATTAGCCCTTAGAGGTGGATGATTCCACCTCCTGATTTCTGAATTTGATTAATTGTCATGCGGTAAACTGATTTGGTTTTGGAGGATTTGACGAAATTTTGATCGAAATGATTTTACTTGTTTTGGTGTAAAGTTGCTTGGTTAAACGTCTTATTTGAAGATTTCGAGCGGTTTAAAAATGAATTACTTGAAAATTTAAAGAATAAACGTTACCGAGAATTTCAACGATTTTGAGACCAATCTTTTCCAATTGCGGAATCTCTTTAGAAACTTTTTTTAAACCCGGGCAACTCTATGATACTTCACGAAGTGGATACAAGCATTCTATGAGGGCGCTTGTAGGGTACTTGCTAAGACCTAGTGATGACATTGTAGAACTTTTAGAGTTGTGATACTTCCGAAAAGTCGAAGCGAGTATGTGATAGGGGCGCTTATCGCATACTTGTCAAGGCCAATTGGAGATGTCACGACCGTGACTAGAATGTTGTAAGAATCCCGGAAGACGCAACCGAGACGATTACAAGATCCTTGGACACGGTCTTTGGACTCATCAATTTCAAACTTCATCCCCTACTTGTATATTTTAGTCTCGGGGACGAGACTTGTTTTTAGAGGTGGATGATGTAAAGGCCCGGATTTTCAAATATTAATTTTTGGAAAAAGAGAATTTAAAAATGAATTTAAAGTGAATTCCGGCCCAATTTTTAATTTTAAAGAGATCGAATCCGTCTTTTATTTCGTCCGGGATTCGAAAATTCATGCCGTCAGCGATATCATATTCAATATTAAATATTTAATCAATCGAGAGAGCGGAATTTAAAATATCAATTGTCGGAAATTCACATTCCCGACTCGGGACCCCAATTCCGTCACCTTCTCCCATTCTTATCCATTCCATGTCATCCCTCTCATTTGGGTAAAATTCTATCTCTCCTTTCACTCCCTCCCTTCTTTGAGACAACTCTAATGGAAAAAACAAACAACAAATCCTCCATTCAAAAAAAAAAATCAGATCTTTGACCACACATTTTACCCACACAAACACAAAGAAACAAACACACCTTAAGCTCACACCTCTCCCCCTTGTTGCCGTGAGCGGACCTCCTCCTTTGCTGCACCACGTCTCGCCACCACCATCTCCGTCACCACCCCTCAGCCACCGGCAGCCACCACAACTCCTCCTCCTCTTCTTGAGCTGCCGCCACCAGCACCACCCCGAGGGCACTCCCAGCGCCGAGCAGCAGCCCTGAGCGCTCCCGAGCGTCTCCCGGTCGCCCCGCCTCTGCATCTCCGAGGGCCCTGAGCACCTCCAGCATCCATCTCCATCCCCAGAAGCCAGAAGACGCCGAGGAAGGATCTCTTGCCGACCGCCGGAGCCAAATCGCGAAGCTCTCCTCTGTCCCCGTTCGAGGTCTGTTTTCGGTTTTCTCGTCAATTTCGTTGCCAATCCTCCCCAATCGCATTTGTACTCATCTCTCGCCATTCCTAGGCTCTCAATCGAACCCCCATCTCGAGCTATCGCAGCCAGAGCGCCGCCATTGCAGCCGGAGTTTCCTCGGAGTCGGAATCGTGCCGCGCTCGGTAATCCCTCTTTTAATCCCTCCCTTGTGTGCGCGTTTCATTCTTTCGGTGTGGATCTTGGTCGGTTTTGTGCGTCGGTCGGGTGGGAAAGAAATCTGGGTCGGAAGGGCTGCCGGAGACCTGGGTTCCTCTTCCTCCTTCTTCTTTCTTTCTTCCGTCGATCCTGGCGAAGGGGGAGGACAGGTCCGGTTTTCTTTTCCTTTTCCTTATTTTTGGGTCCGGTTTTCTGTTTTAAAAATGGGTTCGGTTCAGCTTTATTCTCTTCCTGTGAACCGGTTCAGTTTAAAATGGAGATGGGTTGGTTTATTGGATCCGAAAATGGAAGGAATGGGTTTTGGGCCTATTTTGATTGGACCCGGTTTTCATTCGGTTTTGGGCTGCTTGATCCGGTTTTGTTGTTTTGGGCTTTGTTGGGTTGAGTCTTGTTATTACATTGTGTTATTAAATGTTTTATGGTTATATTAATATATATGTGTGATGTGTCATTATATATTATCCTGTTTTATGGAAATTATAAATTTCTGAAATTATTCTATAATATGAAATTATTTTAGAAAGTGATATTATTTGAATGTGTATTGTGTGATATTTAAATATGTGACTTAAGAATTTTAAAATGAATTATTGGCTTGATCTTATAATTATGACTTGTTGATTTTGACTTATAAATAAGGTTGTGGTGATGGATTTATTTTGGAAATATTTATCGTTGTCTTAAATTACTTGAAACATTAAAGTCAAGGTTTTTGAAATAAAATGCCGGAATTATTTCTATAGTATGATTTTGAGAAAGTGGTTTTAAGGTTTAAATGTTAAATGTCGGAATTTGGCCAAGTATGATTTGAGAAATTATTTTGGATATGAGTTGACTTAATTAGGGATTTAAGAGTTGGAAAATATGGTTGGTACGATTTTATCAATGGGGTTGATTGGAAGTAAATGATTTTTGGTTAATGTTGATCGTAGCGGAAAGGTTTTGGAAAATAGTTTTATCACCGTTTGGTTTTGGGTATATTGAGAACTTGGGAATCGTGTGTATGAATGTTGGTCCGGTAGCTTATGGAAATGGCTTGATGATAGGTGCGTATTGCTTTTGGATTACTTTGGACTTGCATATGGGCCCTTGCTTGTGTTATCTTGCTGTTCTGCATCTTCAGGTAAGTTCCCTAGGGGGCTTACTCAGGTTGGACATTCATGCCTGTTGTTGCATTTTATGTTAGGTGTTGCATATGCATAAAAGCATGCCATGTAGTATCATGTTAGGTTGCACTAATTGATTGAGCATCTGTTTACTTTGTGCGTTTGAAACAGAACGGCCGTTATCTGTGATAGTCCTAGAGTCTTTGCTAGGGTCATAGGGTAGCCCAGCCTCATCGGGTACCCTGAGTCAATCGAGTCATGACTTCCTTATATTATGCCTGCGGGCTTTATTGTGGAGCGGGTTAGGCATGCGTGCCGCCCTATTATGAATGAATGCATTCACGAGCTGGCCAGTCTCCACCTATCGGAAGGGGTGGAGGTAGGAGAGGGATATGCCGTTGGCATTGTCTTGGGCCCTTTACAGTATTTCTGCACATTATTATGAATTAGGAGCATGCTAGTGTGTTTGACTTTCGTATTGCATTAGAGCATCTTTATTAGGTATAGCACATACTATGTGGCCTCAGCGAGGACTACCGGTCCCGCATGAGTGGCTCGATCTGACTCCTTTCCCCGTTCTTCTTTTAAAGGTATTTCTGCAGATCTTGCTTGCTCCATGCTTATGTGACGGGAAACCCTTGGGCGAATCAAAGAACCTGACTAATATTCTAACTTGGCAAATGGTAATCACTTGTTTATGATTTGGTTTCGACCCGATTCTGTTGTGACATTGTATCTTAACTTTGTTTCCGCTTTATTTCATTTGAATTGGATTTCACGACATAGTCTTAGGACATGTTAAGGGTACCCAACGGCCCTTCGATGTTTTTAGGGTTTGAAATCCCCTTTTATTATTGACCTTAAAATTGAATTTGAAACCTCGACCCGTACCTGGATTGTAAGATCCGAACAAGGGGTTTTATCCCTTGAAACGTAACCCGGAAATCATAATTCTGGGCCGTTACAATAATAATAAATAAAAACTGTAAAACGAAATTTGGGTGCATTTTCGTCTTTTACTTTTAAGTTGAATTTAATAGAAGTTTAATTTAAAGAAAAATGGGAGGATGGGTGGTTACTTGCAAACAATTTGTTATAAGGGGTGGTTAAGTGAAATTTTTTGAATAAGGGGTGGTTAATTGCAAACAAAGGTGAATAAAGGGTGGTTAAGTGAAAATTTTTGAATAAGGGGTGGTTAATTGCAAACAAAGGTGTATAAAGGGTGGTTTTATGCATTTTTGCCTTTTTTTAATTATGGTGACACAACTTTAAAAAAATCTAGAAAACTAGAAATTAGAAATTAGAGAAGAATTGTCATCACATGTACTTTGACTTCTCATTAGCCCCTATGGGGTTTGTGCTTCCCATTTTCTCGGGTTTTCCTTTGATTACAGTGTCTATGAACCTTTTTTCTTAGTGGTGACAGTGTCTATAAAGCTGTTTTTATTTTGGTTACAACGTATATAGGGTTTTCTTTTTTATTACAGTGTCTATGACTTTGTTTTTATAGTGGTGACAGTGGCTATGACACTGTTTTTATTTTGATTACAGTGTCTATGACCCTCTTACCCATTCATGTATTAGATGAGACTGTCACCACATTTATTTTGGCTTCTCATTTGCCCCTATAAGATTTTCTTTTGATTACAGTGTTTATGACCACGTTTTTATAGTGGTGACAGTATCTATGACTTTATTTTTATCATGGTGACAATATAATAGTTACATTTTTAATTTTTTAACGGAGATTATGCGAGTTAGAACAACTTCTATAATTGCGGGATAATTTCTGAAATTTTAGAAATTAACACAGGGGCATATTTTATTAAAAAAAAAGACAGTCTGGGAGGTTTGGCATAATTCTTCTTCTTCTTCCCCCATCTCGAGCAGCTTCAACAGTGATTTTCGCCGATCTTCCGACGGCTCGTTCTCCTTACACAGAGCTTCGTTTGACGCGTATGACCTATCAAACTGATGAGTGCAATCTCTACTTCAGCATCGTTGTGTTTATTATGTCGAAGAATGATCTAACACATCGAGACGAGTGCTTGAACAGGGGCTGCTAAGCGGTTGTTTCACGAAGCTCCAAGGTGTCCGACAATGGCGGTTAGCGATTTTGTATAAATTTGAGAGGGGTTTTTGCACGAAAACCATCCTTGAGAGATGTAGAACGTGATTGAGTGGGGAGAAGGCTTGGATTTAGGGTCGAACGTGATTTAGGGTGCACGAGGAGCTTCGATTCGGCCTTCAATGGAGGAGGGCTCGGTTGGGAGGGCGGAGATGGCGGAGGAGGCGGAGGGAGGCCGGAGACGACGTGAATGCAGGGAGGTCGGAGGGAGGCCGCTCGGTGCTGGTGGCTGCAGGGAGGCCGCACAGATCTGGGCACTTGGGGAAGAAGGAAAGAAAAAAAAAGGATTATAACATAGGGGTATAATTGGAAATTGTGGACATTTACCTAATATTGTAACCCTTGTGTCCTATGACTTAATATTTGTTTCCAAAATGGCCGCTTAACAAAAAAGCCCTAGATAGATTTATAAGCATTTAATATGTGCAATTAATTGGGCTTCACCCAACTTTATATATAGATGGGTGTTTATAAGTAGATAAAATTAAATCACATACAAATATATATTTAAAAAAAATAAAAATAAAAAATTTGATGCTAGAAATTGTTTTTTTTTAAATAACACCCCATACACATGGCATCAAGTCATTGGCTAGTGTATGTATCCCTTCCCTGTGCTTTTGTGTTGAACAGTGGCCAAGCATTTGCCACTTCGTTGCAATGGGTTGCCGCACATACAAGAACACTATTGGAGTGCCGCTTCACCCTATTCATTTTTTTAATATTTTTTTTGACAACGTGGACTCTAAGAACACCCAAGTGTCGCTCCAATGTGTATGACCTAACCTTCATTTCAAGTATCCATTATTTTTTTTTATATTTTGCACATAAACTAAACACATTTTTTGAAAATTCCAATACAACTCAACCCACATGTAATCTTGATTCCATATCTAATTGGTACGAAGTTCCATTTCTAAATTTCACATAACTAAACCTACATTTCAACACATTTTTTTTCTAAACCTACATTCCATATCTAAATTTCACATAACTAAACTAACATTTTATCCTGATTCCATTTATAATTGCATTCAAAATTCCATCTCTAAATTGTACATAACTAAACCTACATTTTATCTTGATTCCATTTATAATTGCATTCAAAATTCCATATCTAAATTTAACATAACTCAACCTACATTTCATCACATTTTTTTTTATCTAAACCTACATTCCATATCTAAATTTCTCACAACCCACATTTAATCTTGATTTCATAACATTAAAATCTAGACCTATAATAACATAAAATTAACATTAAAATCTCGACATACCGCCGCTGCGGCTTGAGCTCGAGGATCGTTCAGCGGGGGTTGAGGTGGAGGCTCCTGCTGCTTTTCGTGGTCCCTCGATCCACCAAGGAGCCAGAATGGGCGAGGAATCCGCCATTTCACCATGTCTCCTTCGAAGCTCTCTTGACGACAATTAAACCCGGGCTCTCGACGACGCTCTTGCACCTCGCTTATGAAGGTAAGTAGAGTGTGAGTAGTGTGTGTAGTGCAAGGGTGGGTGTGGCTATTTATATCCGACCGGCAACCCCTATGCCGATTTGGGCATTCGGTATAGGCTCAGACGACGGGACGTAAAGCTTCCATATTCGCTGCCAGATTCCCTGACGGTCAGACGATGGGACGTGCCGACCTGGGCATTCGGCATCGGCTCAAACGATGGGACATGCGTCAGTGGATGAGATTTGGGCATTCGGTATAAATTTTATAAAGATTTTCTTCCATATATTTTAATCCATTTTCACTAAAATATTCAAAATTCTCTTTTTTTAAAAAAAATTTAATAAAACTGATTGATAAATCAAAATATCGATTTCATAACAAAAAAAATTAAACTAAATTGAATGTTTATCACCTAAAATTTTATGATTTTTATTAGATATTTGCTAACTCTATTTTTATTTTTAATAATACTAAAACAGAAACGAATGATACACATGACGGCCTCACATTAAAAATGTCATATGGCACCATATGCTAATGCCACAACCCCATTAACTTCAAAATTTCCATTGGTTTATAATTATTTGTGGGGCCCATTTTAATAATTATCAAATAAATAATTAAATTTCTCAAGTTACAAATTTGATAAAGATTTTCTTCCAGATATTTTAATCCATTTTCACTAAAATTAATCCATTTTCACTAAAATATTTGAAATTTACTTTTAAAAAAAAATTAATACTGTATAACTTATTGAAAAATCAAAATATCAGTTTGATAACAAAAAAATCTAAACTAAATCAAATGCTTATCACCTATCTATGTGTTTTATCATGAATATTAATCAGTATTCAAATCTATTTTATTACTACAAAAATTGGTGATTAACTGAATATAAAGCTATGCTTAGAATTCAAATGAAAGATGTATAATATTGCTCAATAAAATCCGATTTCAAATTTGATTAAATAAGATGCTACAAAATATTAATCAGTAATCAAATCTATTTTAGTACTAAAAAATGTGGTGATTGGATGAATATAAAGCTATGCTTAGAATTCAAATGAAAAATGTATAATGTTGCTAAATAAAATCTCATTTCAAATTTGATTAAATAAGATTCTAAAAATGATGATTTTATTCAATCAACTAATACTTAACAGGAATCATTTACATACTCCTAATATATAAATTTTAAAAACAAAAATTATTCATTATTCAGTATATATATATATATATATATATATATTATTGTTTTGCCTTTATTTTGGATAGTTGAAATGAACTTGAATTAATTTAATTTAAGATGGAGTTTAAACAGATAATTAGCCACATATAAAATCTAGATTGTTTTCATAGAGTTAATGAATGTAGAAAAAAATTTATTACTCTAAATATGAAAATTTGATTTATTCGTAGGATGATTGGTATTTCTTTAATTGGATGGATGTTGGATGGTCCAATCAAAATAATTAAAATTTAAGTTGTTTAGTCGTTATTGTGATTCTATATTATTACATCAATATATCTTCTCCGACATTTTTATGTGCTTTCATCCCAGAGTGCTTAAAATTTCATACACCTAGCATTTGTCAAATGTGTAGTCCACCTAACATAGTATTTGGTTCTACCTTTTCAGCTTATTACGACAATAAATATTTGTTTAATGTAACCAATGAAGTTTCTAAAAAACAATCAGAAGGCGGAAAAAAATTAAACACTCTCCATATTAGTGCATGCAACTATTTCTATCTAAAAAGATGAGACATTGGCGTTTTGCCACATGTATTATATATTGTTATAATAAAATTATTTTTTCCAAATTAACATTATTTGGCTATATCATTTTCATATCATTATATTATTATAATATATCTAATATCTAATATAAATATAAAATGATAATAGCTTTTAAGCAAGATAATATATTTTGCAAATCCCGTGCGTAACGCACGGGTACTATGCTAGTACATATATAAAGCAATGTACTGATGTCGAAATTATATGTGCATTAATATATATATAGAGACAGTAGTCCGGGTGTACGCGGATCAAGGCGATACGAACCTCCGTAATTTGGAAGATCGGGGAGCTGCGGTTATCCACGGTGTCGATGCACACAAGATGAACAACCACCGTAAGCTTCAATACAAGCGTTTCAATCGCATCGTCTTCAACTTCCCACACGCAGGTGGTGATTCCAACGCTGGAATCTGGGAGTGCTCCACCTGGTACATTGAGTAAGTATATATTCCGATTTCAGGGATGTTAATATATTTGAAGCAATGTTTTAACAAGTTTGTGTTCAATGGGTGGAGTATATGTTAGATGTCACCAAAGGGTTGTAAGGGGGTTCTTTAAGGCGGCGAAGCACATGCTGGCGGAGGGAGGTGAAATACATATCACCCACAAGACGACGCATCCGTACGTATAGCAGGTGGGATGTAGTCGGATTGGCGGAGAATGAAGGCTGATGCTGAAGAGGGAGGAGGAGTTCAACAGGTGGGATTATCCGGGGTACATCAACAAGAAAGCGTACGGAAGCAAATGGAAACGTTTCGTGTGGGCGAGTGTTCTACCTTCATGTTCTGCTCCAGATCATGAAATATTGAAATGTACTTGTGTAATTGCTTTTGTTGCCATGGGATTTTGGTATTTTGGGATGTTGTTTTGTTTTCCTGTGTTTTAGGCCAGTGGAGGTAGTCATGGAAAATGCTACTGTAATTAGCCAAGTACTTGATTTGAAGCTATCCCTCTCGATGAAGTATCCCACATCAGAAATTGGATATATTGATATTCCCTTCAAAAATGCACAAAATCCTTTGATGGAATGTCGAGCTCAGTAACGCGGGCTTGTGACCCAAGTGGGGACATTAAGGTGATGGGACCCAAAGGCTTTGGTTTAGCTAGGTTGGGGTCTGTGGTGGCATATGCTGGCTCGCCCTCTCCAAAGTAGGGAGCTGACTCAGCTGAGCCATGTTGGCCTGGGCCTTAGATTCTAGGGTCACATGGTGTCATTAAAGTGGAGGGCGTTAGGCTGCCGGGAGTGGCCGAACCACTTCCCGCTCTTGTCAGTGGAAGGACAACGAGCTGGTGCCACCCAGATCCTCCACTAGTGGCCTGGCTACCACCTTCAATGGACCATCTGAGCCATGTTGGGGTCTGTGGTGGCATATGCTGGCTCCCCCTCTCCAAAGTAGGGAGCTGACTCAGCTGAGCCATGTTGGCCTGGGCCTTAGATTCTAGGGTCACATGGTGTCATTAAAGTGGAGGGCGTTAGGCTGCCGGGAGTGGCCGAACCACTTCCCGCTAAGAGTCAGTGGAAGGACAACGAGCTGGTGCCACCCAGATCCTCCACTAGTGGCCTGGCTACCACCTTCAATGGACCATCTGAGCCATGTTGGGGTCTGTGGTGGCATATGCTGGCTCGCCCTCTCCAAAGTAGGGAGCTGACTCAGCTGAGCCATGTTGGCCTGGGCCTTAGATTCTAGGGTCACATGGTGTCATTAAAGTGGAGGGCGTTAGGCTGCCGGGAGTGGCCGAACCACTTCCCGCTCTTGTCAGTGGAAGGACAACGAGCTGGTGCCACCCAGATCCTCCACTAGTGGCCTGGCTACCACCTTCAATGGACCATCATTTTTTTTTATTCCTTCAATAGCTCTAATCAATTACTCTAATCACCAACAGATGGAAGTAGGGTTGACATGGTACGGTAACCACCAAAAAATGGTGATTACCACGTACCAACCACAAACTGGTGGTACGTAAATTTTTATACCACGTACCAACCACAAGTCGTGGTTACCGCATATGTGGTAACCACGACATGTGGTTACCGTCGGTATATTACCATGGTTACTAAGCTGTAATTCTGTTTGTATTTTTTTGAAACCCCTTGACTACCTGCCGGTAATCATCAAACATATTGAACTAAAAAATATGATTACAAAAAATAATATGGTTACCACCTATTAAAAGTTCAAATAAATCAAGCTTACAACCTAAAGTACAAATCAATTCAAACCAACCAAGTTCAAAGTCTTGAAACAAACCAAGTTCAATTGTTCAAACATTTAAAATGTAAGTAAAATTTCAAACAAAACAAGTTCAAATTCTTCAAGCATTCAAAATGTTTCTAGTAGAAAAAATAGAAAGGACCAATTTAGGTCAAAATCAAAACACAAAGTATAAATTAAAAACTTAAAACTTAAAGGTAATAAAAATAAAACATTAAATAAAGAAATTAATATATATACTTGGTAACCATGGTATTCATATTTAATTACCATTACCGTACCACCTTCACGTGGTTACCACCAAGATGGTTACCACCATGTTGGTTACCACAAGTGTGGTTACCAACATAGTTGGTTTGTGGTTGGTATGTGGTTGGTATGGTAATTTTCGTACCATTTGCCAGCCCTAGATGGAAGAAGACGTGTAAGAGCACCCACAATGGTTAATTATACCATGTGAGTGTCTTCCCTTAAAAAAAATAAATAAATAAATTATTTTCAGAATTTGTCAGTCCAATTCAGAGTAATAATTGCAGGAGTGTGTTAAATTAAGAGGGAAGTTTCTTCTTCCAAAATTTTTTACTGACTTAAAACACCCGTTCTCTGACTTTTTCTGATTTTTTTTAATTTTCTTTTTTTTTTATTTTAAGTTAAGATACTTTATGGGTGTTTTATGGGTGTTGGGGTTGTGGATGCCCTAAGGAATGCAAACTAGGAGTAGAGTAGGTTCATCCTTACACTATGCCATCATTTACCTTCTTCCGAGATCTAAATCCTTTCACACAAAACACAAATCAACTCTCTAAAATTTTGACATTTTATCTCCCGTGGAAGTATTAAGGATAGTGATTCTCTGATTATTGGTGTTTTCCAACATGCGATCTAAAGTGAATCAGTGTTACAAACAGAAGTAATAATCTTATGCATTGGAATCAATACTGTAATCGGGGAAAGGGATTAGAAACCTTATTGTCGAAGGTGATAGTCTCGGTGTGATCTCCACCATTAACAGCGTACAGAACCAAAATACCATAGGAGATCCTCAAAACGGTCGAAGAGATCAAGATGCTTGGAAGAAACTTCAATAACATTAAATAATTCTCTATGATAAGGCAAAATATCGTTCATTTCATCCTCGAATCGATTCTTCTTTTTGTTTTTCAAAGGAATGCTCTTATGTGGCCTTGAACGATGTACTAATCCTTTGAATCCGGTCCCATCGGGTATCATTCCCCCCAAAACAACGTTTTTTTAGGCCTTTCAACCAATCGATACATCCCCGGAGAGCCGCTTTTGCTTAAACCTGAGCAATTTCTTGAAAACTCGCTTCGGATATTAAACTTTGAGTATTCAAAGAAGCTCTTGTTATTCCCAACAAGACGACTCGGTAAGAGATCGCCTCTTCCAAAGCACACCCTGTCTGTTTCGCTCGCAACAATCCAACCAGCTCGCCTGGTTAAAAAAAACATTAGACATTTTATCTTCTAAAACCAAGACTTTTGATGATATTTTACGTACAATAATAATTTCTATATGCCTATTATGGATTTGTACCCATTGGGATCGATAAACCTTTTGGATCGTATTACCCAAAGAGATACAACTTTGCATTATAGTTAGCTCAGCGCTAATTAGGAACCCCCACGGATATCCAAGTACCAATCCTCCTTTCTAGATTCGTCGATGTTGACTCAAACGAATGAACTTCTAAGACTTGTTCCACCTTTGGAAGGCCTTGTGTTATATCACTCCACCTCGATTTTTCATATATAAATGTAACTACTGTATCTCCTTCGTAAATGATTTCCCCACAATGGCCATGAGCTCTTAAGAATGAAGATATTATACAAAATGTGAATATTCCACCAAAACGATATTTAATTTCACTACTAAAATAGTTTGATATAGGGACGACCATTAGGAATAGATTCAAGGACAAATGGTCGTCCCTAATCATATCAGGGACGAATTTAGAGATGAATCGGTTATTTGTCCCTAAACATAGCGATGGTAAATAGCAACGACACATAGCGACAAATTTAGGGATGAATTTTAAATTAACCCCCAATTCCTTTTCTATTACCAACAACTTTCGATACAATTTAGAATGCCCCCAATAGTAACCATAATTGTGACGCCTGATATCCATCCTTATTTTTGTCCCTATATCCGCGCCTATAACCATCACAAAACATATACCTATTCTGGTCTTTATGTTCGTCGCAACATTCATCTCTACTTTTGCCCTGAAGTCACCCCAACTATTGCCTCTAAATTTGTCCCCAACTTCATCTCTATATTTGTACCTAAATTTGTTCCTGTATCCGTCTCTATATTAGTCCCCTAATTCGTCCCTATATCGCCTATATTTGTCGCTAAACATATCCCTAAAGTCGTCTCTATATTCATCTGTATTTGGTCCCAAACTCATCCGTTTATTCATCTCCATATTTATCCCTAAATTTGTTTCTATATTTGTCTATCTTAATCCCTAATGCAGTCCGCTTTCCATCCGTAAATCCATTCCAAATCTTTTTCATTCGTAAATAAATATTCAATTGTCAATGAAAATTGAATTTATAAACCAATCAAATAATTCTTAGTAAACCAACAAAAAGTATTGAATTAGTAGAAACATTAGACAAATCTTAATCAAATGGTTTAGCCAACAATTAATCTCTAATGCATATATATATAACAAATGTTTCTAAAGAAAAGCTAAGAAGATTGCTTAACAAAGTTGATAATTGTTTTTTGAAGATTTTGATCTCATGCATCATTATTGAGTCTTGTCTCAGTTCGGATAGCTTCAGTAGATTTCTCTACATAATCCTCCATGTTGGTAGTATTCGCCAAGTCACATCTTTCCTTGTTTCTTCTTGGTTTTCCTGCACAATTGTCATTTTTTCATTCAAGCTTGCCAATCCATGTGTAATTTGTGCCTTCAATGATGATAGTTGAGTCATTATGTTCTCTCTCACAGACTCAGAAACTTCAGAAAGGGAGGCACCTCACTATCCGGAGTCTCTTGTGTTGCTTGTTCGAGCAATGTATCATAATTTTTCTATAAAACAAAAAACAATAAGATTTACTCTCTTTTCAAAAGTGAGATGAAAAAATTAACAATGAGCAAGTATAAAAGAGGATGATTAATCATATAAAAAAGCACACTTCAAGCGTAGAAAGAAGAAAAAAAAAACTTCTGTGTGTACAGTATGACAGATAAATGCCCATTTAACGAGGGAACATAGAGAGAGGCTGTTGTTTGCAATGTGCCGGCTGGAGATCTAGGTAATGTAGGTGTTGTGTGTGTGCTAGGACTGAACTCATAGCTAAGATAAATAGCATGACATCAAAGGGGGTAAAAGGGTTATACATGAGGACACGGATGCACAACAACAACAGGTGGGGATGGTGGAAAAGGCGGGCATTAAACATGTTGTGTTGGTGGGTGTTACACTAGAGGGGTTCACCTACGTGAAATCAAGGGGAAAATGCAAAGAGAACAGAATTCAAATATGAGTGATTTCAAGTTCAAGTTGCAATTTCGGCATTTCAATAAGCACAATTGAGAATTTGAGAGAAATCAAACAAATCTTGTGCTGATCGAATCAAAATAGAAAACGTGCTAGATCGACAAACGATCAACATAAATTTCTAAAATTGAACCCTAAAATCAATTGATGCAATCAATTTTAAGAAATTGCCACAAATTTCAAAATTTGTTTAATAACAAAGCATAAAGCACAAACAAACCTGGATGAATGAGCGATATGACGAGCCGTTAGTAAAGAGGAGTCAAAGATGAATCGAAATCAAGATGAGGAACGGAGAGATCGAACGGGCTGGTGGAGAGGCGATTTCGGATATATATATATATATATATATATATATATATATATATATATATATATATATATATATATATATATATATATATATATATATGGGTCGCCAAATGAAGATTTTCGGCTGCGCAGATGACTTCCGACTAGCAGAGCCGGTTTTAGAGACGGCGACATCGCCAGACGCCAGAGGATGAAGCCATGAAGGTAAGCGGGGAGAACTGAGAAGAAGATATATGGAGTGCCGTATTGTTAGATAGATGCCAAATTAATAGGGATTTTGATTTTGATTATTTGGAATAGGTGATAAAAAATGGTTTAAATTATTACAACTCCCTCCTTAATATTTCAATTTTTTTTTTTTTGTTATAGTAATCTTATCATCTACTAGTACTCAGTATATAATGTGTATATGTATCAACGAAAATATAAAAAATAATATTATTTATTTTAAAGTAAATACAAAAGGTGGAAATACTTTTTAATCATAGTGCGACATATTACAATCTATTATCTATTATCTTCTATTATCTATTATTATTATTATTATTATTATTATTATTATTATTATTATTATTATTATTATTATTATTATTATTATTATATATAATAAAGAAGAAGTGACGGCTTCTCCTTAATCGTAGTCGTATGAATCAATCACAAAATTTTGAAATAATCAATATATGTATAAGATAAATTTGTATTCTAACTCTATTTAATTAATATATCTATAAACTAGTGTAGATCCCGTCCTGTGTACGGGGAATGCGTTAATCTAAATATAAATTATTTTATCCTCCAAAAAATAATATAAATATAAATAAAATTAGTTCGACGGGATATATATAATCTAAATATCTTTTAATTAGTTTCTCTCAAAATATAAATAAAATTCACATTTATAAGGTACTACGTAAAAGTTTTTTTCTTCTAATCTATGGTTAATTAAATCTCATGTAATTTAATTAGATAGTTGATTTTTAAAAATATTTTAATATTCTTTTTTATTAAATATTTAGTATATATTTATTATATTAATTTACGAAAATATCTATGTACGGATGGATTGTGGCTACATATATGGCTATATAATATTTTAATTATTTATTTTGTCCTCAAAAAATAATATAGATAGATATAAAATAGCAATTATTAAATGATTGATTTTGATATAAATAATTCTTTCCACCAAAAAATAATCTAAATATAAATAAAATAGCACCTATCAAATATTACATATATATCTATTAATATTTTTGGTAAGTATGACTATGAAAATTAGTTTTTATTAATAATCTTTATTATTACTACTACTACGTACGTTTGATTATATTGATATAGTTTTTTCCTTATATAATATTTACTCTTTTATAAGATATTCCATCTATCCAATTATATGTGTTAATGGTAAAATAAAATAATTATTTTTATTAGATTTCCTTTTTGACGGGAGAAAGCTTTGTGAGATGCATTCACGCGATGCCACGTATGCAGATGCACTCACGCGCCGCCACGTAGGCATCAACGCATCGGTTTTAGTATATGTATATAGATGCATAAGATAAAATTTGACCCAATTTGATTAAATATGAATATATTTTTAGAAGATATTTACTAATTTTAAAGACTATTGATATAAGATAAGATAAGATTTTACCTATTTTCGCTATATATGAACATATTTTTAGAAGATAATAACTTTATCAATATATTATGAGATCATATTAATTAAATAAATTTATCAATAACTTAATCAATATGAACATATTTTTAGAAGATAAAATTTTTTGACAAAATTGAAATAATACTTAGCATTGTCATACTAATTACATAACTTTATCAATATGAAGAAGATAAAATATTTTGGGTAAATTGTAATAATACTTAGCCGCGTGTAAATATTATCAACTCATGGAATTCAATTTTTGTTAATTTATTTTTCCCAATTATTTCAGATATGGATATAATTTTGAAAGAATTTATGGAAGATCTATCGCCTTTGCGGATAAAGAAATAAATTTTTTCTATCTTGAAGGTATTGATATATTTATGAGATATATTTTTGGATTTTATACACATATAAAAATGGATAGATTTTTAGATTTTGATCTATATATAGTTTAGATTGTTAATGTTATTAATTTCACAAACGTTGACGTATTCTCCCTTCTTTTTGGTGTTGTTATTTAAGGTTATTTATGACTTTGTTTATGATTTCCTTGGTAGTTTTTTGAAATAACACCTTGATTGGTTACAAGGTATGTTATTTTTGTTTTTCCACTCATATATACTAACTTTTCATATGTTGTTTCATATGTGGTCAATAAAGTATAAATTCATTCAGATTTGAGAAATTAGCTTTTCATACATTGTTTTCGTTAGATATAAATATATTTTTACAAGATTTAACGGTATAATTACAAAACTACTAAATCAAACAAACCTTTGGCTTCGATTTTTTCGGGTATGGGACATGTCTCCACTTAATCAATTTTATTAAATAATCAATTCGTTTGTACCTATAAAAATTAAATAATCAATTTTATTATCTAAAATTTAATCTTTAGTTTATTTTAGAATTGTATATAGCATTAGAAGAATGGGTAATAATAATACTTTTTTAATTAAAAAAAATTAAAGAATATATATGTATATGTTATAATAATTTCTTTTCATTATATCTTAATTATGTAACAGTTAAGAAGTACTAAAGAAAATTAATTAGCTGATTAAACGAGTATTAATATCAAATTTATTTAAATTAAAAAAACTGCACACGGTGCGAGTACTAAACTAGTTATAATTATTATTTAAGTTTATAAAATAAGAATAACGGTTGAAAACTTAGTTGGGAAACAAATGCATAAAAAATATATTAAAAAATAGATATTAAAAAATTAAGATGCATATCATAAGTCGATGCATAGAAAAATATTTTTTTTGGATAGAATGAATTGTTTATATATAGGTTGATTTTTATTTTATACTTTCCGTACAATTTGGTTGTCATTAGTTTAATTCTCATATTGGAATACAGAGTTATTGTTTTTTTTTATATAGGTTTTTGTTGTATAAATAATATATTCTCGTGCACGTGACGGGACACGCACTAGTAAGAGTATAAACTAACTAACCAATGTTTATCCACTTTCTTATAGTAAATGCTAGCTCACTCATTTTTGGTTTTATAAAAAAAGTATATTTTTATACAGTTTTTACCTTCTTAAGAAACATGTTAAAAAAACCAAACGACTTATATTTTGAGACGGATAGAGTATATAATATCAATATTATTTAGGTTTACTCTTATTTATTAAGTGAAGTTGTATTTCTTAGTTAGATATGGATTAATATCATGTATAATATGAAAAATTGACTGAAATATATTTTCATATGTTAAGATTATGTGATATATATAGATTTAGAAAAATTGAAAAAAAATTAACTAAAATATCTAAGAATAATACGATGTCATATTAAGGTAAGTGAAGGGTTTACTTATAATTAATATATATATATATATATATATATATAAGAAATATTTAATTGACATTAATACAATATTATAAATAATTTAGATAAATTTTAATAAGTAAAAATAAAAATAATATAAACATAAATAATTTTGTCTACCAAAAAATAACATAGATATAAATAAAATTAGTTTGATAGATTTTATATAATCCAAATAACTTTTATTTAAATTCTCTCAATATAAATAAAGTTCACATTTATAAGGTAAAGTTTTTTTTCCTAATCTAACATTAATTGAATCTCATGTAATTTAATAGATAACTAATTTTTAAAAATATTTTAATATTCTTTTTTATTAAATATATAGTATATATTCATTACGTTAGTTCACTAAAATATATATGCATGGATGAATGTGACTACATATCATGGCTACATAATATTTTAATAATTATTTTAAAATATAGTACTATCTATTAGAGGCGGATTCAAGGATGGGTTCAGGAACGAATTCGGGTGCGGATTCAGGGATGGATTCAGGGACGAATTCAAGGACAGATTTGGGGACGAATTCAGAGCCGGATTAGGGAACGGATCTGGAGGCGCGTTTAGATACGAATTTAGAAACGAATTCGAAGACAGATTCAGGGACAAAATTGTAAAGACCGAATATATTATAATATTACTTCATTGATTAGATATATTATTATTTTATTAATTTGTAAAAATGGTAGAAAACTCGTTCCCGAGCACATGTTTCGATTTTAATGTCGTTCCGGCGTTGTGTGAAATATTGGATTTTGTCGGATTCTATTCCGCCTTTGAGCTTCGAAATTAAGGATTTCAATTGATTTTGACCATTTGAAATAAATGTAAGCTTTGATCAGAATTTATTTATTTCGGAACGTCGGATTAGCGGGTTTTGAGTTTTGGGTTTCGGGACTTAAATTTGTTATTCAAGGGCCCACCCTTTCCCCTTATTTTCTTTTCCCTTTTTCTTCTTCCCCCCACCCCTCTCTCTCCTCTCTGCAGCAGCCCGGAGCCGTTGGGATGGACTGCTGCCCTTGCCTCCTCCCCACGTTGTCTGCTACAGCTCAGTAGCTCACTACCTTCACACCCCCCCCCCCTACACCTTGCAATTGAGATTGGTCCCCCCCTCCCACAGTCCCACCTTCCTCTCCCCACTGCCTTCTTTGTTGGAAATCAGGCTGCACAAGCCGCACCAACACACCCTCATACCCATTCGATTCACCCCTCCATCTCTCCCTATATAAAAGACATTACAACCCTAAAATTTCCTACCACAAACCCACAAAAACCCTCATAGGAACTCCCTTCTGCCTCCCATTTTTTTTGCTCTGCAAGGAACCCTGAAAGTTGCCCCTTTTATCCCAATTTCATTGCCTCCTTCATCCGCCCAATTCCTCTCGCTCTTGTTCCATCACCCACCACCAGTTAGCCGGCACTGCATCTCACCAGTCCGAGGTGTCCAGAGAGAGAGCTCGGAGTCCATCGGAGCCGCCATTGTCGCCGGAGGCTGCTCTCTCAACTTCGCCGCCTCTGTTTTCGTCCAAGAGAGCGGTAAAACTTTCAATTTCTTTCCTTCACTCCAAATCATCGAGGCTGCTCGTTATTCACCTTTATCCTTCCTTCCTAGGCCGAGGAAAATCATTCAGACCTCAACGGAGCCCCGTCGGAGCTACGAGACGCCTTATTCTCGCCCCTGTTCGAATCGAGACGGTAACTTTCGATCCTTTGTTTCTTGGCGTACATCAGTATAAAGGCACGCCTTTACATCCTTCTCATCATCCTAGGTCCGTTTCCAGCCTTCTCCTCCCCGTCGTTGCAGCCAGATTCCGCTCGGACCATCTTCGCCGGAGTTCTCCTGTTCCGCTCGGTAAATCTCTCTT
This sequence comes from Persicaria maculosa, assembly GCA_963922045.1. Lineage (NCBI taxonomy): Eukaryota > Viridiplantae > Streptophyta > Magnoliopsida > Caryophyllales > Polygonaceae > Persicaria > Persicaria maculosa. Next base: position 41,501,275 of record OY998262.1, on the reverse strand, counting down.
CTCCTCCTCCTTCTTGCTCGCACTTACTATCTGATGGATGGGTTGAGGTCGGAATCATGAGTCGGTCGGGGTGGGAGAGTATGAGTCGGAAGAGGTGACCGTCGGCAGGCCGAGCTCCTCTTTCTTTTCCTTCCGTTCTCCGTCGTCGTCATTCGACATCTCGTGTTTCAGCTATGTTCTTTGAGGAAGAAGAATTCTGGGCTTTTGGGCCTATTGCTCCGTATCCAAGTCTCTCTTCCGGACCCCTTTTTATTCCTTCCGGGTTGGGCTGTGTTTTAATTAATGGGTCTTATCGTTATTATATATGTTATATGCTTAGACCTAGACCTTAGTTGATTGGTTATTATTTTAACGTTGTTATTTATTATAATTCGGACTATGGAATCATTTCTGAAATTGTTTATAGTATGTCGTTATTTTAAAAATGGTGTTTTGAGGATAGGTGTTATATTATGATTTAAAAATGTGATTTTGAGAATTTGTTAAAGATCTAAATGATTAATGTCAAGATTTGACTACGTATGATTTGAGGAATTGTTTTGAATATGAGTTGACTTAATTTGGGATTTAAGAGTTTGGAAATATGGTTGGTACGATTTTATCAACGGGTTTGATTGGAATGATGATTTTTTTTGGTTGATGTTGATCGTATCGGAAAGGTTTTGGAAAATGTTTTACCATCGATTGGTTTTGAGGATATTGAGAACTTGGGTTTGTATGTGTGAGAATGTTGGTTCAGTAGCTTATGGGAATGGCTTGATGATAGGTGTGTATTGCGGTTGGATTGCTTTTGGACTTGCATTTGGGCCCTTGCTTGTATTATCCTGCTGTTCTGCATCTTCAGGTAAGTTCCCTAGGGGGCTTACTCAGGTTGGACATTCATGCCTGTTGTTGCATTTTATGTTAGGTGTTGCATATGCATAAAAGCATGCCATGTAGTATCCTGTTTAGGTTGCATTAATTGAATGAGCATCTGCTTACTTTACGCGTTTGAAACAGAACGGCCGTTATCTGTGATAGTCCTAGAGTCTTTCCTAGGGTCATAGGGTAGCCCAGCCTCATCGGGTGCCCTGAGTAATCGAGTCATTGTTACTATAGCCCAACACCATCGGGCAGGATTGGTTACTTTATGATGATTCCGTGGTCCGTGCACCACCACGATGAATTGCTATGCTATAGCACCGGCTGGCCAGGCTCTGCACTAACGGGAAGGGGTGCAGAGGTAGGAGAGGGATATGCCATTTGGCATTGTATTGGGCCTTTACAGCATTTCTGTGCATTTTTATACCTAGGAGCATGCTAGTGTGTTTAACTTTTGTGTTGCATTAGAGCATCTTTATTAGGTATAGCACATACTATGTGGCCTCAGCGAGGACTGCCGGTCCCGCATGAGTGGCTCGATCTGACTCCTTTCCCCGTTCTTTTTAAAGGTATTTTCTGCAGATTTTGAGTGCTCGGTGTTTATATGATGGGGTTTCCTTTTGCGAATCGAAGAATCTGGCTAATACCCTAACTCAGTAAAAATGCTAATCACCCGTTCATTGATTTTGTTTTGACCCGGCTCTGCCGTGGCACCTGTATCTTTACTTTGCTTCCGCTTTAATTCCGTTTGAAATAAATTCCGCGACATAGTCTTAGGACAGGTTAAGGGTACCGAACGGCCCTTCGAGGTTTCTAGGGTTTGAAATCCCTCTTTCCACTAATCTTAAAATGAGTTTGAAACCTCGACCCGTACCTGGATTGCAAGATCCGAACAAGGGGTTTCATCCCTTGAAACGTAACCCGGAAATCATAATTCTGGGCCGTTACAAATTTGGTATCAGAGCCAGGTTTGTGCAATTCGGGTACACAAGGGTCGAGTGTATGTTTTGAAAATCGCCCACAAATTTCAAGGACTTTTCAAAAGGATTTAAAGGGGGCAAAATGAACTTAAGATGCCTAACACAAATCGGACTAAGTAACGAACTTGACTTGTTAAAAGAGAAAAAAAACGACCAAAGGGGAACGAGTGGGTAGAAAGGCGTTAATACCATCCCTATTGGATGTAGTCGGGAACGGGTAGGTAAAATACGAGCTTGCTCTTTACAGGGGGTTCTGAAGACTCCAAGGGGATTGCACCAAGGTGGTTGGAGTGGCAAGTTAGGTAGGATCGCGAGGTTTTGCCCCTCCGATCAGTCGCTCCTCGAAGAGCGACATTAGGTAGCTTGATGTGTTTTCTTTTTCCCTATATACCAATTGGGCCTGAGGGCGATCTTCCCTGAAGGAGATCATTAATTTTCTCTGTATGCTTCTTTGCTGGGTGTTAATTGAACCTCGATTATGCAGCAGTATGGTTGATGCACGACGTGGGGCAGTTGGGCGTGGGGGCCCGGCGCGTAGAGGGCGGGGACGACCTCGACGAGTTGAGACTGATACTGTAGATGGTGGGGCCCAGGGCCCCGGAGACACTGAGATCCCGACTCCTCAGCCGGAGGAGGTTCTGCGACAGATGGACCGAGCGACCTTGATCGAGATGTTGAGAGGATTGGTCGGAGACCCTCCACCAGAGCCTCAGATTCCCGATGGACAGCCAGTGGAGCCGGTCAGAGAGATTCCCGTCGGCCAGCCGGCAGGGCCAGACGTCGTCGCCACGCGCCCTGAGAAGCGCGTCGACTGGGTTCGAGCATTGAGCCATTGCAACCCGCCGCACTTTTTAGGAGGACCCGGAGAGGATATAGAGGCTTGGTTGCAGCAGATTGACAGCATACTTGACCTCATCGGCGCCCCCGTCTCCGAGCGGCAGCGACTTTCCGCGGGTCTTCTCAGAGAGGACGCTCTCCTACGCTGGCTCGCCTGTAAGGACGAGCGGACGCAGTGGACTTATGACGAGTTTCATACCCTGCTACTTCGAGAGTTTCGTCCGCCAGGGACACAGGAGATGAGAGAGGTTACCTTCATGCGTGCTGCCTACGACCCCTCCCGCACGGTTTCTGAGATCATCTGTCAGTTCAAGAGGGAGCTGGTCCATTGTGCTCGCCTCTGCCCCACCGACGAGAGCCGCATCCGCATGCTGTCTATGAGGTTGCCGTCGGACGTTCTCCTACATGCATCGAGCCTGGGACCTGTGCCCTTTGACCGCTTCCTGGAGGTCGTTCAGATGTACGCTCAGCAGAAGATCCTCACAGAGACTGTCTATGCCCCCTCTCGCCCTGAGGCGAAGAGGTCGAGACCGGCTGATCCTAGAGGAGATGGGAGATCACATGGAGCGTTTCGAGGAGGATTCAGAGGAGACTTGCCGAGGGCTCCGACGTCTTTCGCACCGCCAGCAGTCAGCAGAGACGTTAGCGTCCGGAGCGTCACTTGCTTTGGATGTTCTGAGCCAGGTCACTACCAGTGGGACTGTCCGAGTCGCTCCATCAGATGCTACTCATGCGGAGATATGGGACACAGAGCAGCCCGCTGTCCCCAGGGTGGTAGGACCCCACCGGCACCGTCAGCACAGAGATTCCCCGCCGCTCCTCAGCCCCCACCCCTAGCTTATCCCCAGGGGCAGGGGAGGGGTGGTGTGTCATCCGGAGGTCGATCAGGAGGTCGAGGCCGAGGTTCAGCTGGGAGAGGCCGTGGATCGTCCGGATATGATTCTGGTAGAGGATCATCGTCAGCCGGGCCGTCTGGGTCAGGCTATGGGAGAGGACAGACGTCTGGAGGTTCTGGTTCTGCGTTGCCCCCACCGCCCCGCGTGTTCCAGATGAGGGGAGACGATCGGTCTGCTCCGAGTGCCTCAGGTACTATACTTTTTCATGGTGCTTGCTTGTCTATTCTGTTCGATACGGGTGCTACCCACTGCTTTATAGCAGAGTCGTGCGTCGCTAGGCTGAGCCTGAGATGCACGAGAGGTCCGACCTATCTTGTGGGTATGCCAGACGGGGTTAGGGCTAGGACGTGTCGAGAGATCTTAGGATGCCCCGTCCGTATAGGTGAGCGTGAGTGGCCCGCCGACCTCATCGTTTTGGGACTGCAGACCTATGATGTGATTCTTGGGATGGATTTCATGGATCACTACGGGGCGATCATCAACCTGCGGACGAGGACTGTGTCTATCTTGGCCGAGGATGGTTCGGAGCACCAGGTTTGGGGTAGCGACCCCAAGAGGAATGGGGCGATGATCAGCGCCGTCAGAGCTGCGAGATTGCTCGATCAGGGTTGCATGGGATTCTGGTGTTATGCCCTAGAGGTGGATAGAGATCGACCCAGCATCTCCGACGTGCCGATAGTTCGTGACTTCGCCGATGTCTTTCCAGATGATCTTCCGGGATTGCCACCGCCGAGAGAGATCGACTTTGCGATCGAGCTAGAGCCGGGCACCAGGCCCATCTCCCGAGTACCCTATCGGATGGCGCCGACTGAGATGGCAGAGTTGAAGGCGCAGTTAGAGGAGCTGACAAGGAAGGGGTACATTCGTCCGAGTGCATCACCATGGGGAGCTCCGGTGCTGTTCGTGAAGAAGAAGGATGGTTCGCTAAGACTGTGCATCGATTACCGCGAGCTGAACCGGGCGACAGTGAAGAACCGTTACCCGCTTCCGAGGATCGACGACTTGATGGATCAGCTACATGGTGTCGTGGTGTTCTCGAAAATTGATCTGAGGTCTGGATACCATCAGCTTCGAGTTCGTGCTGAGGATATTCCGAAGACCGCTTTCCGGACACGCTATGGGCATTATGAGTTTGTGGTCATGCCGTTTGGGTTGACCAACGCCCCCGCCGCTTTTATGGAGCTTATGAACAGGGTGTTCATAGACTATCTTGACCGGTTCGTGGTCGTCTTCATTGATGACATCCTCATCTATTCGCGGAGTCGAGAGGAGCACGAGGAGCACTTGAGGATTGTTCTGGAGATGTTGAGGAGGCATCAGCTGTACGGGAAGTACAGCAAGTGTGACTTCTGGATTCCTGAGGTAACCTTCTTAGGCCATGTGATTTCTGCCGCTGGAGTCGCCGTAGATCCGGCAAAGATTGACGCTATCATTGCTTGGGAGGTGCCCAAGAATGTACGAGATATTCGCTCCTTCTTGGGACTAGCCAGCTACTACCGCCGCTTTGTCCGGGATTTCTCGAGGATCGCCCGACCGATGACCCAGCTGACTCGGAAGGACGTTCCCTTTGTTTGGAGCGAGGAGTGTCAGGCTAGTTTTGAGCTTCTGAAAGAGAGGCTGACGACCGCACCAGTACTAGCATTACCAGATGGGACTGAGGACTTCGTGATCTACACCGACGCTTCCAGAGCTGGATTGGGTTGCGTTCTGCACCAGAGGGATCGGGTTATCGCCTATGCTTCTCGCCAGCTGAAGCCCGGGGAGGAGACCTACCCGACTCATGATTTGGAGTTGGCTGCAGTTATTCATGCTCTGAAGATCTGGAGACATTACCTTTATGGCACCTCGTGCAAGGTGATGACGGATCATAAGAGCCTGAAGTATATCTTCACACAGAAGGAGCTCAACATGAGACAGAGGCGCTGGTTGGAGCTCCTGAAGGACTACGATCTGGATATCGTTTATCATCCAGGGAAGGCCAATGTGGTGGCCGACGCACTCAGCCGGAAGACTCATCAGGAGGCGGCTGTGGCTCGGCTGACAGCACTTCGGGGCTTGCAGGCAGAGCTGATGTCATGTGGCATAGAGGTGTGGATCCAGAGAGAGCGCGGCCAGCTATCCTTCTTAGAGATTCAGTCAGATCTGACAGAGGAGATTCGTAGAGAGCAGGCAGAGTGCCCCGAGGTAGCAGCCTTGCGAGAGCGGATGGTCCAGGGACGGGCTGGTGAGCTTGCAGAGAGACCAGACGGGTTGCTGACCTTTCAGAGGAGGATTGTGGTGCCGTCTACCGCAGATTTGAGGCAGAAGATTATGCAGGAGGCCCACACTAGTCCTTATTCTGTCCATCCAGGGACGAATAAGATGTACCAGGACTTGAGGAAGTCCTATTGGTGGCAGAGGATGCGAGCAGACATCACAGGGTTCGTCGCTAGATGTCAGGTTTGTCAGCAGGTCAGGATCGAGCATCAGAGGCCATGTGGGCTTGTGCGATCGCTTCCAGTTCCTGAGTGGAAGTGGACAGACATCTCCATGGACTTCGTCACTGGGCTGAGGAGAGACATCCGAGGTTTCGATGCCATCTGGGTGGTGGTCGACAGATTGACCAAGTCGGCTCACTTCATAGCCATTCAGGAGACTTGGCCCGTCGCGAGATTAGCAGATTCGTTTATCATGCACATTGTGAGACTCCACGGAGTTCCAGAGCGAATAGTTTCAGACCGAGATGGCCGGTTCACGTCAAGGTTTTGGCGACAGGTTCATGAGGCATTGGGGAGTCGATTACATTTCAGTACAGCTTACCACCCACAAACAGACGGTCAGAGTGAGCGGACGATCCAGACCTTGGAGGATCTCTTGAGATGTTGTGTACTAGAGTGGGGCGATCGTTGGGTCAGATATCTGCCACTAGTGGAGTTCTCCTACAACAACAGCTATCACTCGTCGATCGGGATGGCCCCATATGAGGCACTCTATGGGCGGCGATGCAAATCGCCAGTATGTTGGGATGAGCCGGCCGACACCACGGCTTCGTTACCTGAGGTGGTCAGAGAGACAGTTGATCAGATTGGGCGCATTCGAGAGCACATGAGAGTCTCCCAGGACAGACAGAAGAAGTATGCAGACCGTCGTCGGACAGAGCTCGAGTTTGAGGTAGGAGCCCATGTTTGGCTTCGAGTGTCACCGACCAGGGGCGTTCCTCGATTCGGCATGAAGGGCAAGCTAAGCCCTAGGTTTGTGGGACCTTTTGAGATCCTTGAGAAGGTCGGCGAGGTCGCTTACCGGTTAGCCCTACCACCATCGTTGGCCGGCGTGCACGATGTGTTCCATGTGTCTCAGTTGCGGCAGTATATCTCTGACCCTAGTCATGTCCTAGATTATTCCGACCTTCATATTGAGCCTGACCACACGTACATAGAGACCCCGGTTCGAGTACTTGACCGTCGAGTCAAGAAGTTGAGGACCAAGGAGGTACCTCTTCTTCTTATCCAGTGGTCTAGGAGGGGCCCTGACGAGGCCACTTGGGAGGCTGAGGATAGCTTGAGAGCGAGTTACGGGAGTGTTGTAGACGAGCTTTTGAGCTCTTACGTCGAGCCGAGCGTTGACCTGACCTTGACCTCGTGAGCTTAGTGGTGAGTCTAGTGGTCTTTTATTTTGGGATGGATGGGTGCCTCTATGATGATGTGCTTATGATTGCTTATTTTGTGTGCAGACTCTATGCTGAGGTGACGCTGGAGATCGGTTCTCCCGGCTTGTGTGATGATGTGATCGATGATGTTCGTTGATACTTTTGGTAGTATATATGTTGCGATGACTTATGACTTTTAGCATGTTGAGACTTATTGTCCTTTTGGTACTTGAGCCTTGTTGGCATGTTATGTTTATGCTTATGTTAGACGGTTATGAAATGACGATGGTTTGAGACAATGATGAGATGTTGAGACTTGCCATGTGGGAGATGGCTTATGGTATTATGCTTATATTTGAGTAGATGAGACTTTTGGTTACGATACTTGTTGAGTTATGAATGATGAGTGAATAACTTGGAACCTAGGAAGGAAATATGGGATTAGCCCTTAGAGGTGGATGATTCCACCTCTCGAGATCTGGCCTTGGTTGATTAATATTGGCTTTAAAGATTGAACGGTTTTATAAAGGGTTAACTTGGATTTTAGGGAGTAAGCACTATCGAGAATTTCAAGGATTCCAAGTCCAACCTTTTTATTACAACACTTTATTGAACTTTCAGAATTGGATTTTTTTTTTTTGTTTTTTGTTTTTTTTTGTTTTTTTTTTTGTTGTTGTTACGATGCTTTTAAGTTATGATATAACCAAGAAGTCGAGGTAAGGATGTGATAGGGGCCCATATCTCATACTTACTACGACCAATTGGGAATGTCATGGTCATGACAAAGATACTGTGAGGGCCTTATAGGTGCACTTATGAGGTTCTTACGGGGTCTATGGCGCGATCCTCGGACTCACTGGTTTTTCCTTCCTCTCCTTGGCTTTAGAATGATTTTAGTCTCGGGGACGAGACTTGATTTTAGAGGTGGATGAATGTAAAGACCGAATATATTATAATATTACTTCATTGATTAGATATATTATTATTTTATTAATTTGTAAAAATGGTAGAAAACTCGTTCCCGAGCACATGTTTCGATTTTAAAGTTGTTCCGGCGTTGTGTGAAATATTGGATTTTGTCGGATTCTATTCCGCCTTTGAGCTTCGAAATTAAGGATTTCAATTGATTTTGACCATTTGAAATAAATGTAAGCTTTGATCAGAATTTATTTATTTCGGAACGTCGGATTAGCGGGTTTTGAGTTTTGGGTTTCGGGACTTAAATTTGTTATTCAAGGGCCCACCCTTTCCCCTTATTTTCTTTTCCCTTTTTCTTCTTCCCCCCACCCCTCTCTCTCCTCTCTGCAGCAGCCCGGAGCCGTTGGGATGGACTGCTGCCCTTGCCTCCTCCCCACGTTGTCTGCTACAGCTCAGTAGCTCACTACCTTCACACCCCCCCCCCCTACACCTTGCAATTGAGATTGGTCCCCCCCTCCCACAGTCCCACCTTCCTCTCCCCACTGCCTTCTTTGTTGGAAATCAGGCTGCACAAGCCGCACCAACACACCCTCATACCCATTCGATTCACCCCTCCATCTCTCCCTATATAAAAGACATTACAACCCTAAAATTTCCTACCACAAACCCACAAAAACCCTCATAGGAACTCCCTTCTGCCTCCCATTTTTTTTGCTCTGCAAGGAACCCTGAAAGTTGCCCCTTTTATCCCAATTTCATTGCCTCCTTCATCCGCCCAATTCCTCTCGCTCTTGTTCCATCACCCACCACCAGTTAGCCGGCACTGCATCTCACCAGTCCGAGGTGTCCAGAGAGAGAGCTCGGAGTCCATCGGAGCCGCCATTGTCGCCGGAGGCTGCTCTCTCAACTTCGCCGCCTCTGTTTTCGTCCAAGAGAGCGGTAAAACTTTCAATTTCTTTCCTTCACTCCAAATCATCGAGGCTGCTCGTTATTCACCTTTATCCTTCCTTCCTAGGCCGAGGAAAATCATTCAGACCTCAACGGAGCCCCGTCGGAGCTACGAGACGCCTTATTCTCGCCCCTGTTCGAATCGAGACGGTAACTTTCGATCCTTTGTTTCTTGGCGTACATCAGTATAAAGGCACGCCTTTACATCCTTCTCATCATCCTAGGTCCGTTTCCAGCCTTCTCCTCCCCGTCGTTGCAGCCAGATTCCGCTCGGACCATCTTCGCCGGAGTTCTCCTGTTCCGCTCGGTAAATCTCTCTTCTCCTCCTCCTTCTTGCTCGCACTTACTATCTGATGGATGGGTTGAGGTCGGAATCATGAGTCGGTCGGGGTGGGAGAGTATGAGTCGGAAGAGGTGACCGTCGGCAGGCCGAGCTCCTCTTTCTTTTCCTTCCGTTCTCCGTCGTCGTCATTCGACATCTCGTGTTTCAGCTATGTTCTTTGAGGAAGAAGAATTCTGGGCTTTTGGGCCTATTGCTCCGTATCCAAGTCTCTCTTCCGGACCCCTTTTTATTCCTTCCGGGTTGGGCTGTGTTTTAATTAATGGGTCTTATCGTTATTATATATGTTATATGCTTAGACCTAGACCTTAGTTGATTGGTTATTATTTTAACGTTGTTATTTATTATAATTCGGACTATGGAATCATTTCTGAAATTGTTTATAGTATGTCGTTATTTTAAAAATGGTGTTTTGAGGATAGGTGTTATATTATGATTTAAAAATGTGATTTTGAGAATTTGTTAAAGATCTAAATGATTAATGTCAAGATTTGACTACGTATGATTTGAGGAATTGTTTTGAATATGAGTTGACTTAATTTGGGATTTAAGAGTTTGGAAATATGGTTGGTACGATTTTATCAACGGGTTTGATTGGAATGATGATTTTTTTTGGTTGATGTTGATCGTATCGGAAAGGTTTTGGAAAATGTTTTACCATCGATTGGTTTTGAGGATATTGAGAACTTGGGTTTGTATGTGTGAGAATGTTGGTTCAGTAGCTTATGGGAATGGCTTGATGATAGGTGTGTATTGCGGTTGGATTGCTTTTGGACTTGCATTTGGGCCCTTGCTTGTATTATCCTGCTGTTCTGCATCTTCAGGTAAGTTCCCTAGGGGGCTTACTCAGGTTGGACATTCATGCCTGTTGTTGCATTTTATGTTAGGTGTTGCATATGCATAAAAGCATGCCATGTAGTATCCTGTTTAGGTTGCATTAATTGAATGAGCATCTGCTTACTTTACGCGTTTGAAACAGAACGGCCGTTATCTGTGATAGTCCTAGAGTCTTTCCTAGGGTCATAGGGTAGCCCAGCCTCATCGGGTGCCCTGAGTAATCGAGTCATTGTTACTATAGCCCAACACCATCGGGCAGGATTGGTTACTTTATGATGATTCCGTGGTCCGTGCACCACCACGATGAATTGCTATGCTATAGCACCGGCTGGCCAGGCTCTGCACTAACGGGAAGGGGTGCAGAGGTAGGAGAGGGATATGCCATTTGGCATTGTATTGGGCCTTTACAGCATTTCTGTGCATTTTTATACCTAGGAGCATGCTAGTGTGTTTAACTTTTGTGTTGCATTAGAGCATCTTTATTAGGTATAGCACATACTATGTGGCCTCAGCGAGGACTGCCGGTCCCGCATGAGTGGCTCGATCTGACTCCTTTCCCCGTTCTTTTTAAAGGTATTTTCTGCAGATTTTGAGTGCTCGGTGTTTATATGATGGGGTTTCCTTTTGCGAATCGAAGAATCTGGCTAATACCCTAACTCAGTAAAAATGCTAATCACCCGTTCATTGATTTTGTTTTGACCCGGCTCTGCCGTGGCACCTGTATCTTTACTTTGCTTCCGCTTTAATTCCGTTTGAAATAAATTCCGCGACATAGTCTTAGGACAGGTTAAGGGTACCCAACGGCCCTTCGAGGTTTCTAGGGTTTGAAATCCCTCTTTCCACTAATCTTAAAATGAGTTTGAAACCTCGACCCGTACCTGGATTGCAAGATCCGAACAAGGGGTTTCATCCCTTGAAACGTAACCCGGAAATCATAATTCTGGGCCGTTACAAAAATCGGGGATGGAATCGGGATTGGCTTTAGTAACACCAACTTAAGGTCGTGACTATTCACCAACAAATATTGTAACACTTTTTTATTTTGTTAATGAGTTTGCGTCGAATGCTCATTCATCCCTATATTCATCCGTAATTAGAGAGGAATGTAAGCGCACATTTCAATTCGTCTCTATATACAAGCGGAATATAAATTGGTTGCTATATCTGTTGCTATATAGAGTCAAAGATAGAGACGACATTTCACCATGTTCCAATTAGGTATGGATTTAGGAACCTATAATGGGATATTGCAATTAGTAACAAAATTACTGACGCTAAGCTAATTTGTTTCAAATTTAGCATCGATTATGACATTTTGTTCCAAAATTTATCCCTAATAGAGACAAAATTAGCTACAAGTGAAATCCGTCTCTAATATTCGTCCCTATATCAAACTATGTTAGTAGTGTTTGAGACGGATGGAGTACATACAGAGGGATATGGATCCTCTAGTCCACTTTGATGGTCCCTTTAGTGATCCACAAAATTATTAAGGATAGTGATGCTCTGATTATTGGTGTTTTTCAACATGCGATCTAAAGTGAATCGGTGTTACAAACAGAAGTAATAATCTTATGCATTGGAATCAATACTGTAATTGGGAAAGGGATTAGAAACCTTATTGTCGAAGGTGATAGTCTCGGTATGATCTCCACCATTAACAACGTACAGAACCACAATACCATAGGAGATCCTCAAAACGGTCGAAGAGATCGAGATGCTTGGAAGAAACTTCAACAACATTAAATAATTCTCTATGATAAAGCAAAATATCGTTCATTTCATCCTCGAATCGATTCTTCTATTTGTTTTTCAAAGGAATGCTCTTATGTGTTGTCCTGAACGGTGTACTAATCCTTTGAATCTGGTCCCATCGTGTATCATTCCCCCCAAAACAACGTTTTTTTAGGCCTTTCAACCAATCGATACATCCCCGGAGAGCCGCTTTTGCTTAACCCTGAGCAATTTCTTGAAAACTCGCTTCGGATATTAAACTTTGAGTATTCAAAGAAGCTCTTGTTATTCCCAACAAGACGACTCGGTAAGAGATCGCCTCTTCCAAAGCACGCCCTGTCTGTTTCGCTCGCAACAATCCAACCAGCTCGCTTGGTTAAAAAAAACATTAGACATTTTATCTTCTAAAACCAAGACTTTTGATGATATTTTACGTACAATAATAATTTCTATATGCCTATTATGGATTTGTACCCATTGGGATCGATAAACCTTTTGGATCGTATTACCCAAAGAGATACAACTTTGCATTATAGTTAGCTCAGCGCTAATTAGGAACCCCCACGGATATCCAAGTACCAATCCTCCTTTCTAGATTCGTCGATGTTGACTCAAACGAATGAACTTCTAAGACTTGTTCCACCTTTGGAAGGCCTTGCGTTATATCACTCCACCTCGATTTTTCATATATAAATGTAACTACTGTATCTCCTTCGTAAATGATTTCCCCACAATGGCCATGAGCTCTTAAGAATGAAGATATTATACAAAATGTGAATATTCCACCAAAACGATATTTAATTTGAGACGGATGGAGTACATACAGAGGGATATGGATCCTCTAGTCCACTTTGATGGTCCCTTTAGTTATCCACAAAATTATTTCGGGTATAAATAAACATGGAATTTTTTTTAATATTTTTAGATTTAATACCCTTATATTGGTATGTTTATAAAATTTTATTACGAAAATTCATGTTTTAAAAATATAAATAATTAAAATAACGATTATTTTATAAACCAATTTTTATTATCTTTTTAAAACATGATTTTTCATGATAAAATTTTATAATATCATAAGGGTAAAAAATCTAAAAATACTTTTTAAAAAAAAATTCTCAATATTTATTTATACCCGAAATAATTTTGTGGACCACTAAAGTAACTGTTAGGTGGACTAGAGGATCCCGCTCCCATACGGAGTAGTAAACTATAGGGAGTACTTTAGGGTTGTAGACTTGATTGAAATGGTGTTCTTCAACGAGAGTCGCATTAAGCATTACAGCAACCGCCATAAGATCTTGCTCGTCGACGAAGGCAATTTCGCCTTCGCAACCTCCTTAGCTATGCCTTTGCCTCCGCTACTATAACCTCGCTGCCACATCTCTTGACTCCCGAGGTACTCCGGATCATGGCTTTATATATTCTAGGCTTCTATATAAATATATGAATGTGGTGTGTGGTGGTTCAATTTTCAGATTCCGGGTGTATTCGGATCAAGGAGAAACCAACTTGCGTCTTTTGGAGGATCGCGGGGCTGTCGTATCCACCAAGTGGACGCTTATAGAATGAACCATCACCCTGAGCTTCAGCACCAGCTCTTTGATCGGATCATCTTCAACTTCCCCATGCCGGTTGTGGTTACAATGCCAGTGTCAATGAATGCGAAACATGTTATATTGAGCAAGTATTCACTATTCAGGCATTGTTTATGTTGTGTTGAATTGTTGACAAGTTTGTGATCAATGTCAGATGTCACCAAAGGGTAGTAAGTGGCTTCTATAACGCGGTGAAGCACATGCTTACCGAGGGGGGCGAAATCCACATTACTCACAAGATGGCACATCCGTATAGCAGATGGAATGTTGTTGAATTGGCGGAGAGGGCAGGGTTGGTGCTGAAGAGAGAGGCGGAGTTCCACAGGGCGGATTATCCGAGATACATCAATAAGAAGGCATACAGCGCGATACCGAATAGGACCTTTCATGTTGGCCAGTGTTCTACCTTCATGTTCTGCACCAGATCATGAAATGTACTTGTGTAATTGCTGCTATGTGATTTGCTGTTTTGATCTCACTGTGTCTTTTGTTCTACTGTGTTTTCAGCCATGGATGTAATCATGTACAATGCAAATTAACTAAGCACTTGACTCGCAGCTTCAAGAACTGTTTGGGAAAATATCCCACATCGGAGATGTAAAGACAGAATATTCCCCTTCATAAATGCACAAATCCCTATAACAGCTGTCGAGCTAGGTAACGCGGGCTTGTGACCCATGTGGGGACACTAAGGTGATGGATTATGGTCTTGGTTAGCCTAGCCGGATCTGTTGTTGGGTTACACTGGCTCGCCCTCTCCAAGGCGGGAGTTGAGTCATGTGGCTTCGGTGAAAGCCTGGGTCACATGGTTCCTACAGTGGAGGGCACTGCGTAAGGCTGGCTTCACAGAGCAGCGACAACCTCCCGCTCTTGTCAGTGGAAGGATAAACGAGCTGGTGCCACTCGGATTCATTTTAGTGCTCCGGTTGGCCTGTCCTTCTGGACCATCATCTTTTTGCCAGAATGGCATGTCATGTTGCATGGTCCAAGAGAGTAACCATGCGAGTGTATCTTAGACCTTGTCTTGAATCATCAGCTGAAATGGCAATGATTCTGTTAACCACCATCAATATCCTGGAGCAAGCAATAGATACCATGGAAACGGATCTTCATAAAGAAACTAAAGCATGATTTATAAGAATCATCCGTTCAAGTTACAAGACAATCAAAGACAAAATTGTCAAAACTTCAACCGAAACAAAAAGGCCTTAATGCAGCAGCACTTGCTGCACCACCCCATCCACCGTATGATTTCATCCCCACACCAACCAACATTCGTCTAAAAAGATAAGCTCGAAATGCTTCTTTCAAACCTTAATAATCACTCATCTTCCCCGTCAACTTTCATAGAAGATCCTTGACGGTAATCAATCTTAAAATCATACGAATCACTGTCTTCGTCGTCTTCCATAGCATCCTCTGAAGTGGCCCCCTTGTTTGCTTTTTTCCTTCTCTTTTTATCCAATTTCTTCGTCAACTTGTTTTGCCGAGTCGTATCTGATTTCCCATCAGCATTAGCCGTCTTCACTTCTTCGGTTTCCATTGGTTCGTCCTCACCCTCCTCTTCATTTTGAACAGCTTCTTCACCCTGCTTGCAAGCACAAAAAGTAATTTAGGCTGCTGTTAACACAAGGAACTGCAATAAGAACTAGAGCTTATTCAACTTTTAACTTTTCTCCACACGAAAAAACACTTGGAACTTTTGAGTCATATGCCACATTTTCATAAAACTATGTTTTGCAAAGGGAAAGTTGGCAAACCTTAAGCATCTGCTCGTCAAAACGAACAGGGGGGTTTGAAGGAACTTCAACAGGTTGGAGATCATCAATAGATTTTAGGCTTTCAATATATGCAGTTTCAGTCCCATAGACTGCATCGACATTGAACTCCTCCCCAAGATCTGAAACAATCTTAGTCTCCTCCAGAAGCTCCCCTTGGTTTCTAGTAGGAGGCACAGTGTAATATGGGATCTTACCTAAAAAGGAACACGGCACGACAAAATGTTAGTTAACACTTGCATCGGAGGCTATTCTTATTAAAGAAGTAATTCAAAATAGATTGTGGCTTATCAACCCAGTGACTTGTACCTTCATTCCAATCGTGCAACACTATTTTTGCAGTGGCATCAACATCAACCACACCGCCCTTTTTAAGCTTTCCCTTAACAGTGGCTGTCTTCTGAAGAAAGTCATCAACTGAATCGAACGAGGGAATCTTATACAGAGTCACCAATAACTTTTGAGGGCAAAGCCTTAGTATCTCTTTCACTGAAAGGTTCAAAGTACAGAAGAATCAGCATGATGTTGTACAACATACTTGATACAAGATCACTACAGCAAAACAACACTAGGGCAGTGCAACAAATTAAGTAGCTTCATTGTATAAGGGTATACAAGATTTACCAGGAGTGATAGGATCCTCCAGCTTCTCAATTCTTTTGCAGTTTCTAAGCGCTACGGACGCATCACTCTGCTCAGATGGAAGCAAAACAACACCAGGACAGTCCAACAAATTAACATTTTTGTCCAAATGCACTTCCTGAATAGCTCTTGTCAAGCCAGGAGTAGAACCAGCTTTGGCAACATGAGATCTCTTCAGACTATTAATGAGGCTACTCTTGCCTACATTTGGTAATCCTACAATCCCAATAGTGATTGTCTTCTTGATCTGCAGAAGAGCAAAATCAAAAATAATATCAACTCAATCAGCCAGTCGACAAGTTGCTCCAAAAATTACTGAAAATGCTTAAACTATTGGATATTGCTTAGCATACATCGTGACTCCTTGAGTAGTTTTTCAGTAACTTGATAAGTGTTTCAGCTCCAAGACAATCACTAGTCTGGAGAATATTGCTTGGTGTGGCTGCCTTTGAAGACTTCCACCCCAAGTTTGACTTCTGCTTCTGAGTGCTGCACTTAAAAGCAATAGTCGGTAATTCTTCACGAAGGTACTTGAGCCACTTCTCAACAACTTCACGGGGTACAAGATCTAGAATCAAAGCAATAATCTCATCAGGGGCGAGAACAAAGTAATAAGAGTATATTTGCTTGATGCAAATGTTTAAAATAAATGTCCAGAACAGACAAGGGGAAAAAAGGGTTTTAGTGTGTACTAAGATATTAAAATCTTTTAATGCAACATGAGACGGGATACCTATTTCATCTTTTTTGTAGCCAAGCGATTTGCAGCATTAGCAACCAAGCAAAAAATATTGAGGATTACTATCCTCGCTTAAGATAAATCATCTATAGTTGAGTTTAATTTAAATGAGAACCTAAAAATAAATTATTCTTTGTGTTAAATTTTGTTTGGCAAGAAGGGGTTTAATAGGTCAGTGGAGGTTTGAAAGAAATACTTACCAATCTTGTTTAACACCAACACAAGTTTCTTGTCAGGAATGGATGTAACCATCTTTTCCATGTCAGGACAACGGCTACCAAGTGGATCTCTAGCATCGAGAACTTCCAATATGACATCTGATTGCTCAATAACTTTTACAAGATCCTTGTAAAAAGCCCTGTCAGAATTATCTGCATCAATGTCAAAGATTATTATTAGACCCAGCCAACCAGTAGGAAGTGCTTTAAGACTCATATGACGCTTGGGATCAGTGGAATCAGATGAATACGCCTACAATTGCATTGGCAAGGTAATTTCAATCGTACCAAGAAGAAAGAACAAAAAAAAAAAAAAAATACAGAAGTCAACAAGCTGGAGATTTTGAAAGTAGCACAAGGATTTTTCAACAACTTACCTCTACTTGTTCCAGCCCCACTAACATTAGTGTCCATGTTTTCTTCACCACCATGTGCATCTTCATCACCGACTTCATTGGTTCCAAGCAACCCTAACTTTCTCTGCTTGGCCTATAAGATGGAGTTTTAATCAATCAGCAGAAGATAAAATATTTAAGATACCATCTTTACAATAAAACTGATAATAAACAACACAAGAATTGGATACACATTTGATATAGAAGCAATGTATCCGAGACATAACAAGCAGCTGCTGAAGGCCCTGATATTACACTAGGTTTCGTTTGAATCACAGCCTAAAATTTTCATCTGACTCTACAGTCTGACACCACAATAAACATCACCAAGAACCAAATTTCATTGGTAGCAGAGAGTTACCTAACTAAATAAAAATAATCAAGCAGATCAGTCCACTGAAAAACAGCAAATTACCCACCAATTGCTCATAAACGCCTGTCCTTTCCCCAACAAACCATTCTAAAACCTCCAATACAAACCAACAGGTCCTCAAAAAGCTTATATCAAACGAATTAACCAACTGTTAAACAAACTAAGCAAGTATTCACAAACCTCGAGCATCAATGGCAGCTAATGAACAAACTAACTGCAATATTAAGCAACAATTGTAAAGGAACTTGAAATCAAAACAGGCATTCATTACGGAAGAGACAAAATTAGGAAATACCCTCTCTTTGCGGGCGGCTTTCTTCAGCTCGATCTCTTCGAGGGCGCGAGCACGTCGAGCTTCGAGGGACTTGAGCTCCTGTTCCTTGAAAGGCCAGTCATTGGGGATGCCAGGGTCCTTCTCGACCTTAGTCCTCTTGTGAAGGCCGAGCTTCTTGGCCTCCTTTTCCTTCTTCTTGTGATGCTGCTTCACCCTCTTTATGATCTTGTACTTCTTCTTCAGCGAAACTCGCTTACTCTTGCTCTCTGCAGTCAATCCCAATCCAAACCAAACCAAAATCAAATTCTGAAATAAGAAAGGATTAATATCAATTCAATTGCTGCGGTTTGGCTTACTCTTGCTCTTCTTCACCATCTTCGATTATCGGAAAAGAGAGAAGAGAACAGATTTTGGAAATGGCGGTAGTGTTGTTGTTCGAGCAAGGCGGTAGGGTTTTAGTTCCACAGGGGGAGAGGGAAGGGGAAACCATATAATTTCTGTACAGGTAAACCGGGCCGATGAGTTTGGGTTAAAGGGCCGGACTCGGATCCTACAATTTCGATTTTCGACGGCCCATCATGACTTGGATCGGCCCTGTAATTTAGATATTGATCGGCTCTCTCCATGTGTCTCGACCGTACCCAAGTCTGGATTAGAGGTAGAGATGGAAATCAACTCGCCAATATTCAATTCACATGATCATCCATTCATCAAATATGAATAAAAATCTGAACTGTAAGATCACGAGATTGATGTAAAGTCCCTATTGAGGATTTTCATTCATTGATAAACATATATATAGGTTACAAAGGTATTGGGCCTTAAAGCCCACTATACAATATAAGACCTATGTAATCAATCAAACCCCCGCAGTCGAAACGGGAGGTGTCCTTACAGTGAGACTGGACCGAAAATCAATGAACAACTGTCGAGGTAAACCCTTGGTGAATATATCAGCGTACTGATAGGTGGACGGGACATGTAAAACACGGACATGTCCAATGGCAACCTTGTCCCGGACGAAGTGGAGATCGAGCTCAATGTGCTTCGTGTGTTGATACTGGACTGGGTTGCTAGCCAGATAGACGGCGGAGACGTTGTCAGTGTAGACTAGAGTGGCCTTCTGAAGAGGGCAACGGAGCTCAAGAAGGAGATTGCGGAGCCAAGAGCACTCGGAGACAACGTTGGCGACACCCTTGTATTCGGCCTCAGCGCTGGAGCGAGACACGACAGACTGACGCTTGCCCGACCACGACACAAGGGTGTCGTTGAGGAAGACACAATAACCAGACGTGGAGCGACGCGTGTTAGGACAACCACCCCAATCCGCATCAGTGTAAGCAACTAGGTCAAGCTTAGAGGAAGGAGTGATTGTGGTGCCGAGCTCGAGTGTGCCGCTAATGTACCGAATGATCCGCTTTAAGGCATGAAAGTGGGGTTCCTTGGGTGCATGTATGAACAAGCAGATCTGCTGAACGGCGTAACTGATATTAGGTCTGGTGAAGGTGAGATACTGAAGAGCACCAACAAGGCTCCTGTACAATGTCGGATCATCAACCAAAGGACCAGAATGAGAGCTGAGCTTGTTGGATGTATCGACAGGGTGGCGACAGGATTGCAGTTGCTCATCTTAACCTGAGCAACAATCTCAGCAGCATACTTACTTTGTGAGAGAAATAGCTCAGACGCATGCCGCTGAACATCAACTCCCAAGAAGTAAGACAATTGACCCAAATCTGACATGGCAAACTCAGCACTCCGCTGGGAAATAATCGACGTCCGAAGAGCATCAGAGGAGGCGGTGAGAATGATGTCGTCCACATACAGTAACAGAAATGCCATGTCTGAGCCTCTGCGATAGATGAACAGGGACGAATCTGAGCGGCTGCCAATGAAACCCAAGCGGAGCAGATGAGAAGCAAAGCGCTAGAACCAAGCTCGTGGAGCCTGTTTAAGACCATATAGAGAGCGCTTCAGGAGACAGACGTGCTTGGGACGATCAACATCAGCAAACCCCGGCGGCTTAAACATGTAGACTGTCTCATTCAGATGACCATGCAGAAAAGCGTTCTTGACATCCAGCTGATGAATGGCCCAGTTGCATGACAGAGCTAAGCTCAACACCACTCGGATAGTGGCAGGCTTGACCACGGGGCTGAAGGTCTCATCACAATCAATACCTACATGCTGAGATCGACCGTTGACCACAAGACATGCTTTGTAGCGCTCCAACGTCCCACCAGAGCGGAACTTGTGACGGAAGAGCCACATACAGCGAACGACGTTCGCCGCTGGAGGGCGAGGGACAAGAACCCAAGTACCATTCTTTGTAAGGGCCCTGTATTCGTCGAGCATAGCCGCCTGCCAATTCGGGTCGAGGAGGGCTGTTTTATGGGAGGTGGGAATGGGGGAAAGGGAGGACGGAGAGGAGGCAAGGGGAGATGGGGAGTCAGAAGTGACGGACGCAGGGGTATGGGGGGGCTGTGAGGCGACGGGTATTGCTGCGGCCGCAGCAAGCCCGCTGCGCATTGCATGGCTGCGGCCGCGGCATGATGCGGCGGCCGCCGCCAGTAGGTTTGGCGTTGGGCAGGGTGGGGTGTTTTGATGGGTTGCGGCCGCAGCATCGGCATAACAGTCGGGGGAGGGGCGGGCATATCAGATGGGAGGTTTTGGACGGCGGGACGATGGGTGGTGGTCATGGAGACGATCTGACGGGGTCGGAAGACACCGGAGACGCTGCGGGTGTGTGGCCTAGTGGGAGGGGGAGGTGGTGGTGGCAGCGGGGGAGAGGCAGGAGCACCGGGAGAGCTTTGGGGAAGAAGGAAGTGAGGGAACGATGACTCTGACTCAGACTGAGACACAGGAGGTGTAGAAGAGGGGAGGGGAGGAGAAGCAAAGGGAAAGCGAGACTCATCAAATGTGACATGATGAGAAACAATGAGCTTATGGGTCTTGATATCGAGGCAGAGGTAACCGCGATGATTATCAGACGGATAGCCTAGGAAGACACAAGGAGTGGAGTGCGGGTGAAGTTTGTGTGGGGCGGTGGAGGAATGGTTTGGGAAGCACAAGCACCCAAAGGTACGAAGGTGATCATACCTAGGCAAAGTGTAATAGAGGGCCTGACCTGGCGAGCGATGTTGAAGGGTGGTAGATGGGAGAATGTTTAGAAGATAACAGGTGGTGGATAAGGCGTGAGGCCAATAGGAAAGGGGAATAGATGCGTGAAAGAGGAGAGAGCGCATCATGTTGGTTATGGTTCTGATGATTCGTTTGGCCTTGCCATTCTGCTGGGAGGTATAGGGGCAAGACAACCGAAAGAAGATCCCATTTGTGGCAAAGAAAGAGTGAAAGTCTTTGTTGTCAAATTCACGGCCATTGTCGCATTGGAAACATTAGATGGATATGTGAAACTGTGTTTTGATGTAGGTATGAAATCTGACAAAGACAGGAAACACTTGGGACTTGAAATGCAACGGGAAGACCCATAGGTAATGAGTGTAATCATCAAGAAACAAGAGGTTGTACTTGTGACCCTCCTTGCTAGGCACAGGAGAGGTCCAAATGTCACTATGAATGATATCAAAGGGAGCAAAGGTAGAGGTCAAAGACCGTTGGAACGGCAATCTGGAATGTTTGCCTAGTTGCCAGGAAGAGCATAAGCCAGAGCGTGGGTCTTTAGTACATGTGACAAGACTCTGAGAACGGAGGACATCTAGAACGGCAGCACTGGGATGGCCCAGGCGTGCATGTCACAGGCTGGACGACGATGTCGAGAGGGCGACCGAGCAGGACTGACTGGACGCAGGAGGTGGTGTGACAGGGTAGAGCTCCCCGGTGCTGTTACATCTCATGCGAGTAACCCTCGTAGTAAGATCGTTCACAGAGAAACCATAGGGATCAAATGCAAGGGAAACGTTGTTGTCAGTAGTGAACCGACGGACAGAGATAAGGTTTTTGACAATATTTGGGGCAATGAGGACATCGTTGAGGTGTAGTGGGTGGGTTGGGGTCTGTAATTTGGCGTGGCCAATCCCCGAAGTAGCAAGGCGACCCCCATTTCCGACGATAATAAAGTATGCAGGGCCCTTAAAAGAAATAGATGAGAGGTTACCTGAGGATCGTCATGTGGGAGGTGGCACCAGTGTCCATGTACCAAGAAGTGTTTGAAGACGTCGGCTGCATAGAGGAGAAGGCGCGATGCCCAGCCGGCGGAACATAGCCTTGAGCAAACGATGTCAGATAGGCATGAGGACCGGCATGTCTCAAGGCAGGAGAGCCGGAGTGTAGCCAAAGAGGGTCGAAGCCAGGCACCGAGGACCATCGAGGGGCGGTGGGCGAAAAAGGAGGGTCGCGACTGATGCGGCGGCCGCCGCAGACGTCGATGCCGCGGCCGCAGCAGATGAGGTCCGACATTTTTTTTTTTTAGAATTGGGATCGACGGGTATTGGTAGGTTAGGGTTACAGAGACTGGTGGTGGGTGAAGGGGAGATACCCGGCGGGCTGGTGGCTCGGATCTGGCGGATCTGGACAGCAGGTGGCCGGATCCGTGGTAGTGAGGCCGGAACTGGGAGATGCGAAACGCTGGTGGCGAAGGGGAAGCGCTGGTGGCTCGGTGATGCCGGATCTGTAGGTGTGGCGGCCGGATCTGGAAGAGGAGGTGGGTGGCGGCGGTTGTTGCGAGAAGGAAAGAGGAGAGGGTGCAGGTTCTGCTCTGTAGGCAGCGACGGGAGTGATGGCCGACGAGCAGGAGAGGACTAGAGCGAGAAGGAGAGAGCAAAGGGAGAGAAGATGGCGGCTCGTGTAGGCCGGATCTGGTGGGCGAGGGAGATAGAGGAAGGAGATGACCGGCGTTGTGTAGGAGACGACACCGGCGACGGTAAGAGGAGGGGTGGGGTGGGAGGATCAAATTAGGGTTTCGTGAGGAAGAAAAGGCTGTGATACATGTAAGATCACGAGATTGATGTAAAGTTCCCCTTGAGGGTTTCCATTCATTGATAAACATATATATAGGTTACAGAGGTATTGGGCCTTAAAGCCCACTATACAATATAAGACTTATGTAATCTATCATGAATAAATAAATGAATTAATAGAGGATCGATAGGATCAGATATGGATGGAGAGATGTCCAAGTCACCCCCGATTCATTAAACTTGTTTATTATAGGTAAATTGATTCAAATTTTTACACTCGTTGTTTATTGTATTCATCTTGATATGGACTTTTAAGCTTCTTTTTTTTGGTGCATTTTAAGCTTCTTTCTTATTAAAGCATTTTGTGTAAATGGATGGGTATTTGAATATAATATTATAAATTTTTTTTTAAGGGTAAATTTTTAATGTAATTTTATTTAAAATTTCAAAGTTACAGTAGACATATACATCAAATTGTCTAACCGCATATTTCACCCGATCTATCTAATAACCCGAAGATGTTGCAGGAGGGGATTGGATATATAGAAGAAAGGTTTGGTGGATAGATCGGGTAGAGCAAAATCATTAATGGATCGGATGGTGGAATAGATATATCCACAAATAATCCGATTTATTTTCATCTCTTAAACAATCAGTAGACTATATTGTTGGACCCGGTTTATGAGTTTTTGTCTTAGATGGGCTTAGCTTTGTATTTTGGCTATAAATAAGACATCTAGTTATAACAAGGTAGACATTAACAACACTTACGAAAGACTAGATAGAGTTCTGGCACATCAATCTGTAGTCACTAAGTTCAGTAGCCTTAAAGTTCAACACCATCCTTTCTCGTCCTCTAACCACTGTCTTATAACTCTATAAATAGGAACAACAAACTCATCAAAAGGTTCACCATTCAGGTTTGAAATGGCTTGGACCTACGACCCCAACTATGAACAACTGCTCAAAAAAGTCTGGAGCAATAAGCTTAATGGCTCCTTCAGCTATAATTGATTAAGAAATAGGAGCTCCTCAAAGAATAACACAAAGGAATGGTGTAAACATAAAACGAACAACATCCAAAAACAATTGACCAAAGTTGAAGAAGATATTAGAAAATTCCAAATGATGCTTCTCAGGGGAACTATCTCGCTAAATGACATAATGAGACTTGAAAGATTAGAAAATAAAAAATACAAATTGTTAGATTTCAACTATAAATTTTGGAAACAGAGGGCCAGAATTAAACATATCCAACTTTCGGACAAAACCACAAAATATTTTCAAACCACTGCAAAGATTAGAAATTTTAAAAAGAGAACTCTTTCCTTTACAACAAAAAATGGAACTGTATTAACTAATCAATCGTGCATTGCAAACCAGATTACATTGGAAATGGCTGATAGATTTATCTCTGATCAGCAACAAAAAATTAAGTCAGAAGATATTAAATATATTCAGTCTCAAATCTCTTACTTGGATAATGAAAAACTAATAAAATCTCCCACGAATGCTGAAATCAGAAAAGTTATGTTCAGCATGGCAGAAGACAAATCCCCTGGGCTAGATGGATACCCCCCCCCCCCCCCCCGAATTCTATACCAAATATTGGAACATAGTTGGACACTCAGTCTGCAAAGCGATAAAATCTTTTTTCCATTCTGGAAATCTCCTTAGGGAGATAAACCAAACCTTTATAACTCTTATCCCGAAAACAGAAAACCCCACTAATATTAATCACTATAGACCCATTAGTCTTTGTAACATTATTTACAAAGTAATCACAAAAATTCTGGCAAATAAACTTAAGACGATTCTCCCTCGCCTCGTTAGCCCCTTTCAGGGCGCTTTTGTGGAAGGTAGATCATAAAGGAAGAACACCTTTATAGCCTATGAAATATTCCACAACTTTCATAAACAAAAAGGTAAACAGGGTTGGATGGCTCTAAAATTAGATATGGAAAAAGCCTATGATAAAATTAATTGGTCTTACATTGAAGCTGTACTAACTAAATTTGGTTTCCACCCCAAATGGATTTAGTGGGTAATGGCTTGCCTAACAACCCCAACATTTTCTGTATTAATAAATAATACCCCGGGGACACAGTTTAAACCTAACAGAGGAATAAGACAAGGAGATCCTTTAGCTCCTCACATTTTTGTCTTAGTAATGGAAAACTTAGCCAGAGATCTTCATCAAGAGGCTCTGCTTGATGATGCTCTAGTAGGCATCAAACTGGAAAAAAAACGCCACACCCATACCTTTTCTAACATTCGCAGATGACACGATCATTTTTACTAAAGCGGCTCATACAAGTATTAACACGATTCAAAATATGATAAATGCATTCTCCAACTTATCAGGATTAATCATTAACTATAATAAAAGCTCAATCCAATTCTTTGCCAATGTTAAACTAAATCTAGCTGCTTCCCTGGCCCAACATATGAGGATCCCGATCTCCAAATCCATTGAAAAATATCTAGGAATCCCTCTTATAAATGGAAGGATGAAAAATTGTGTCTTTGAAGAAGCTTTGCAAAACCTTAAAAAACAATTGTCCAAATGGAAAGCCTCAACCCTTTCTCAAGCAGGTCGCGCAACTCTCATTCAAGCAAATTTAAGTTCCAAATCAAATTATCTTATGCAAAACTTCCTCCTTCCCAAAGGAATTCTCAACACTACAAAAAAGAATTCCTTTTGCTACCCAAGTTAGTAACGACGAGGATTTGCCGTGGCGAATGGTTGGTTTTTGCCACTGCTTTGCTACGGGAAGGGGGTTGCCGTTGCTACACTCCAAAAAAAAATCAATTAGCTACCCCATATTCCGATGGCTTTGATATGCCGTAGCCATTGCCGTTGCTAAGCTAGTACTCCGTATAGTTTTTCTTTTTTAAAAAAAATAATAATTACGTAAGGAGATGAGGCGCCACTCATCTAAACCTAGCGGGATTCTAGAAGAGGCGCCGCTAGAGCTGGCAAAACCCGACCCGAACCCGAAAACCCGACCCAATCCGCCCGAAACCGATCAACCGAATCCCCGAAAATTTGTTAACGTACATTAACCGAAAACCGACCCGACCCAACCCATTTAAACCCGATACCCAAACTACCCGAAACCCAAATCAACCGAAACCCGAATCACCCGAAACCCGAATCACCCGAAGCCCGAATCACCCGAAGCCCGAATCACCCGAAGCCCGATAACACCCGAACCCGAAGTAACCGAAATTGAAAAATATCACTAAAAATTGATAGAATAACCCCATTTAAAACAAATAAATAAATAAATACTATAAATAGTTCTTTAAACGATCGCCCTTTGCTCCGATCACTTCAAAATCTTCTCCTGTACTCTTTTATCCATCCTACACCTTGCAGTTCAGTAGACAGTAGTTCACATCCCATAATGTAAATAACAAAACTAAAAACATTCATTCATTTAATTCTTGACCATTGACATTAGATCCAGCCAATTTACTGTAAGTAGATTAGTATGTACATGTTAATGTTTAATTAGATAATACAAAATGAAAGCATAGTCCCAAGTCCCAACTCATGCCAAAAACCAAAATCTTGATCTTCATCAACACGAGGAGTCACCATACTGAGCGTTCTACCGCCATATCAATATGCTTCAAAGTTTTAATTACCTGGAAATAGTAGGTAATTATTGAGTAATGTAAAGTTAAAATAAATAGTAAATAAATAAAACACATGGAATAAATAATTCTAATCACAATATTTATACCTACGGTGCCATCATTCCATACATCAAAAAACAGTAGGGCCTTCATCTCCTAATCTTCACCAAAATATACCTAAAACGATATGCAAATGCAATCCATATAAACACACATTTTCCTGTGGAAAAAATCAGTAAC
This sequence comes from Persicaria maculosa, assembly GCA_963922045.1. Classification (NCBI taxonomy): domain Eukaryota; kingdom Viridiplantae; phylum Streptophyta; class Magnoliopsida; order Caryophyllales; family Polygonaceae; genus Persicaria; species Persicaria maculosa. Next base: position 41,474,481 of record OY998262.1, on the reverse strand, counting down.
TTTAGCCTGTAAGTTCATCAATTTACTACTATATATATGTTCACATTATGCTAAGAATCATAAATAATAAATAGTTTCAATCATGAGAAAGTATATATATATTTAAAGGGCACATTAAACTAACTTAGAAATACCATTTGTAATCACATTTCCTCATGTTCAGATTCATATACAATGTCATTTGACGTCTTCACCGCAACACCCTCTTCTCTGAAATCTAAACAAAACAAAGGACAAAAAAAGTTCAAATTATAAATAGAAACTAAGATCTTTTAGAGAGGATTCAAAATTACTTCATGAATAATAAATCATATACAACTTAATGAATGTTACATACCATCATAACCAGTCAACCAATGTTTAGTTGTAGCCAAAAACTCGACATGTTTGGGCAACAAGGAGCTTCTCCATTTGTTTAAAATTCTTCCACCCATGCTAAATGTTGATTCCGAAGCAACGGTGGATATGGGAATGGCTAAAATATCTCTAGCCATGGAAGCAAGAACTGGAAAGCGAGGAGCATTCAATTTCCAATATTCCAATACATCCACTTTAGCTGAAATCGCTTCCAACTTCTCACTCAAGTACAAATCAATTTCTGAAGCACATTCTTGGCTAGAAGAAGCAAATTCCTGTAATAAATCATGATATGTTTTAACAACACATATAAATATATAATACATATAGAGTTATATTTATAATTATCAAATAAATTTAGACATACCTCAATACCATCTAATTGACCATATACTTCATCCGTCATCTTTTCTCTCCACTTTGGAACACCAACAGATTGATCATATTCATATTCTTTATAAAGCTTATTAAACTTGCTTCTGATTTCATTAGCTTGCTTATCCCCTTCCTTTTCTCCATGAACTTTAAGCAAAGCAAATTTCACAAATTGCAACTTGTAACGTGGATCAAAAATCACACCAAATGCATGCACAACGACATAATCATCCCAATATTTCTTAAACTTTTCAAACATCCTAAAAGCTATAGGACTAATGTCAGAGTCACCTAAGAGTATTGCACTTTGCAACCGGGAGTGTATTTTCCAAACTTGCGGAAAGTATAAATTTGAAGTCGGATAATCACTCCCTGAGAAGAACTTTGTAATTTCATAAAATGGCTCCAACAAACTGCAGATTTTCTCAACTTTAGCCCACTCAATATAAGTTAAAGCATATTCAGAACCACCTTCAACACTAGCAAAATAATAATTCAACACATTCTTGTATTTCAAGGCTTTGTCAAGCATAATATAAGTTGAATTCCATCTAGTAGCCACATCCAACCATAATCCAGCAGAAATAGTCACCTCAAGCTTCTTAGCACACTCCTCAAACATCATGATTCTTCGTTCTGATCCATCTATGTATTTAATACCCTCTCTAACTTTTGAAACACAATCATCAATCCCATCTAAACCAGCTTTTACTATAAGATTCAAAATATGAGCACTACAACGGACATGTGAGTGGTCACCTTGACCCGATGAATCCTTTAGAACCCCTTTCTTCAGATTAGCTATCATTGTACCATTGTTACTTGCATTATCTAGTGTCAAAGAAAAAATCTTCTTCTCAATCCCCCATTCTAACACCACATTAGTAACCATTACAGATAATTCAAAACCACCATGTGGAGGGGGGTAGTGACGAAAACAAAGCAACTTACTCATCATTTTCCAATTCTCATCAATATAATGTGCAGTGACACACAAATAGCCTCTTTGAGTACATGCTGTCCACAAATTAGATGTGAGACATATCCTTCCTAGAAGTCTGTTAAACACATTTTTAATCTTTTCTTTCAATTCACAATTCAACTGCAAACAGACTTTCTTTATTGTATTTCTTGATACGAATTTGACATCATCATTCAAATATTTATGCAATTTCCTATTCCCCTCATGCTCAACCCAAGAAAAACAATATCCATGCCTTAAAATAGCCTCAGCTACTAATTGACGATACATTGCTTGATCTACTTTTTCCATACTTGAATCTCCAACCAAATTCAATTTCTTATACTCAGCACAAGCCTTTAAATGCCTAGAAAAATTTGAAGTCCCAGCTCGTGAAGCCGCAGCATACTTGGAAATTTTACAATATTTGCAAGTACCTATTAGCTTTCCTTCACTGTTAGCCTTGACTGAGAAGTGTTTCCAAACATCAGACCTTCTTCGCTTTCCTAAAGCATGGGGTACACCAACATCTTCGACGTTGCTAGCTCTCACTTCTTCGGTGATTTCGACTTCTGTATTGGAGAGTGTATGATCAAAACCTAGATCATTCGTATAGTTTAATATTTCAACAAAATAACAAATAATACTTACCGCCATTAACAGTTTGGCAACCAAGATCATCAAACTCATCTTCTTGTTCCATGACTATTTCTAGAAGGGCATGCAAAAGAGATCGAGGAGTGACTGGGAAACGGGAATGAAGGACGAGAGAGATCAATCGCCAAGGAGTGTAAGGTGGGAGATGGAGGAAGAAGAGCAATCGCGTGGTCTACTGGTCCCGCAGCCGCAGAATCGCCTCAAGGCCCTCAATCCATACCGTAGCCATTTAGAAGTGAAAAGAGGTGAGATACTGAGAATTGAGATTTGAGAATGGTTTTGAGTTTTGACTCTTAACTCTTAAGAATTAGGGATTTATTTCTTTTTTTTCATTTTTTCATCAATTTTCCTCAACTTTTACATATTTCCTTCCATTTTGGCGGGAAAGATTTCACGTTTTCCCTCCATCTTTGACTTGGGTTGGGCTCACTAGTCACTCCTCACCTCATAGAGTCATAGGCTAATGGAGTACAATTTAAATTTAATAGATCTAATTTATGTGAACTCATGTGAAGTCATAACTCATAAGTGATAGTTATATCTTACTAATATATACTAGTATTTGCTTTATTATTTAATCGATATTTGTCTAATAAAGAGTACATAATAAAACGAAAGATATTTATTTTATTTATTATTTGAAAATATAAAAGTATCTAAATCATAATAAAATATTATATATTTATTTTTTTGTGGTAATTAAATGTTATTAATTTAAATTTTACCCCATAATATGTAAAATATTATATTATTAGTTAATGAATAATTTTTTTTGGTGAAAAGGATATTCATTGTATAACTAAATAACCTAAAATATATTAAATAAATATCGTAGTTAGTTGTTTAGTTGTTATAATAGTAATTAGAAAAGGGTTTGATTAAAATATAGATATTATAATAATTTATTAATAATTGAGGTAGATAGATAAAATGACACGTGGATAAAATGTGTGGGGGTCATTAACTGATATGACTAAAACTCTAAAAGATTTACTAAATTATTAATTGACGTATTTAAAAGAGATGAGGTCATATTGTACCGTGATTCTAAGCATAAGTAGATTCGACCAAAGCGGCAAAGCCCGATATATAAGAATTTAGGCCTCTATTTTAGTACTATATATATAGATAGATATCTAATACAATTTAATAGATATAGCAAGAAATGATTAAAAAAACAATCAAAGTTAATGAATTTATTACAAATGATAAAAAAAAAAATGGGACAAGAACAAAATAACTAGGGAACTAAGAAACCATCTAGATCAAGACATATTTGACAAAATAACAAGCATTCCAATTCCAAGCAATAACATCACAGATAGACTCTACTGGAGACCAAGCCCATATGGCTTGTTCTTTACTAAATCATCTGTTAACTACCTCCAATTCTCCACAAAAGAAAAGGTCACACCAAATCTGACCTTAATTGGATCTGGAGACTGGGACTTAGATTGCACCCCGAGAATCAAACACTTCTTATGGAGAGCCTCTCAAGGAGGAACATCGACAAAAGGAAAACTACAAGAACGTCGAATTGCAGTTCCTATGCAATGCGAGTTCTGTAACCATCAAAAAGAAGATTTTTTTCCACTTATTCATGGAATGCAACTCTGTCAAGAATATTATCCAAAGAGTATACGGTAAAATCTTCGAAGTCGTTGATAAATGGGATCCAAATGTGAGAGACGACCTTTCCATTATGAGAAGTATGTGGCAAACTATCAGAATAAAGCGGCCGTGTAAGTTGGAAGCAATTTGGTGGAGCATTTGGTACTTTAAAAATCAATATTGACTCGTTTGGTTGACAATTAAAAAACCAATGAAATAGAGGTAATATATGTATTTAATAGGTTTTTTTTGTCACGGAAAAACTCAGAAAATTGAATTTCTTAGAATTTAAATTCCTCAATTTTAAAGAAAGTTTACGTAACTAGTCCCCTTGGGTAAGTTTCACTTTGATCCTTTCCTTTTTAATTGAAAATTTCTACTTCTCTTATTTTTAATTCTTGGTAATCTAAAATCTACCCATACACATTTTTTCAATTCTAATAATTTATAATTTATGAGTATTGAACTACTAAGAAGACTAAAGAAATTAACTTCCCAATAATTATAATTTATATTTTTAACTAAATGAGTCCTTACTATTATTGTATGATCAAATCTGATCCAATTTAATAACTCTTATTTATATAAATTCATGTGATCGCATCCACGCAGACTTATACATGCAAATCTAAGGGAATCATAAATCTTACTGATTTATAAGCTCGTATTATATGAACTTTATAATCAGCACATATATAAATCAAATCTCTTGACCCGCTATTCATGTGGCCATATAGAGTCATCCAAAGTCACCGTTGAATGGTGGTATTCAATCAAAATTTTGAATAAATAAGGTTGTAATGTACTCCCGCATTTATAAATATATAACTTTTACTAATTTTGCATATTTTCTTAAAATAATACAAAATATATATAAAATATGTCATGAGTCATGATCAAAATAAACAAATTCAAATAAGGAATTGCTATTAATAAAAAAATTCAAAATAATCAAAATTTTAGAAACTGAAATAACCAAAATCCGAGACAACCGAAACCCGAAACAACCGAAACCCGACTTAACTGAAATCCGAGACAACCGAAACCCGAATAACCGAAACCCGGACAACCGAAACCCGAATCTGACCCAACCGGAATGAAGGCATTACCCGAAACCGAAATGACCCGAAACCCGAATACCCGAACCCGAACCGACCCGCCCGATTGACACCTCTAGGCGCCGCTCAGTTCTCTCAGACCTCTCTCCTTGCTTTGCTTCGCCGCTCAACCTGGCACTCCCATCGCCAAGATCGAGCTTCAAGCTGCCCATCCATGGCTTCCTTCCCCCTTCTCCACTTCTTCCCGCTCACTCTCATTCGAGACCTAGCCTCTTCCATTCTCAACCGAAATCTAAAATCTCCTCTCCTCATTCCCATTGCTCTCTCTATCATTTTTAGACCGGAACCTAGGCAACAATGGAGCAAGAAGCCGTCTATTACCGCAAATTGTGGCGTCAAAGAGTCGAAGCTGCAGATCTGTCCTTGTCGGTGACAACCCGTCCGCCAGCACCCAAGGCCCATGCTTCCCAGAGGCACTACTCACATTCATCACCCTCCCCCTTACAGGACCGAATATCACGCCCTTGTTAGATTTGTGAGTTATATGGCTCAAAAGCATTGCTATCACTATTTATCTGAATGAGTTAACCAAATTTTCGTGGTTGTGAGTTTAGATTTAGGGTTTTATCTGATTTGGTTGTGTTAGGGTTTTATTCCTCCTTTTTAATTGCTTTTTTGGATGTGCACAGAGATGGTGGAAAGGAGAGTGGAGGTTGTGGCGAGGTTGACAACCCTAGAAGAAAAGTAGTTGCGGTGCCACTGGTCTCAATCGCCGTTTACTGTTGCGTGTTTGTTGGATTTGATTTTCTTCCTCATTGTCTCCAAGTCTCGACTTTTTTTATTCAGGTATGAGGTATGTCCTATGTCCAATTCTTTCTAAATTTCATCCTAGAACCTGTATTTGTGTTGTATTCATAAGAAAATGACTTTTGAGTGAAATTGTCTGTATTTCAGTGTTGATGTTAGGTTCTTCTGGGTGTCTATACGGACCCTGGTAGAACATTGAAAGTACTTGCTTTCATTGCTAGAAATGAGATGTTGTTTGTTCAAAATAAAATAAAAATGTGTGTTATTGACTGAAGTGGCCAGAAGTTTGTGCTTTATATAAAAATGATGGCTTGATAAGTAACTTTATAAATAGAGTTTAATCAATTTTGTAGGTAAGAGATAATCAAATATGGGCTATATAGCAATAAGAAAGAAAACTGGTTCATGATTCATGAAGTCCTTTGAGTTTTGAGTTTATGGTAGATGAACTGTAAGTACTGTGAATCTAATTTTGAGTTTGTGTTTGATTATGGTCTTTAAGTTGTCCAGAGAATTCACACATTGGTTCTTGTTCCTCAACAACATCCATGGAGTGGAGCCGATTGCCTATTTGATATTCTTGAAAGTATATTTGATGAATTGTAAGTACTTTGAATCTACTTTTGAGTTTGTGTTTGATTATTGTAAGTTGTCTAGAGAATTCAAACATTCGATATCTAGAAAGTTGTTTTGACCTTTACTCTATAGTAAAATTGGACTTGTTCTATTTAATTGTTGAAATATCTCCTGAACACATTTCTTTTTGTTTGTAGTTTGATGGAAAGTTTTGCTTCTTAATTCTTCATCCACCCGTGATGCCTCAAATGGTTAGGAGTTAGCAAGTGAGCTTTGGTCTCCACCTGGTTAGGTTGTTTTGTCTCTTCAATTCTGATTTTCGATGAGTTATCATACTTATCTTGTTACTTGAACTTTTTGCCTCATATGGCAGCCCTTCTAAATTCTCTCTCTGTCCATCTCTACAAGAAAGAAAACTAAAATCTTGAAACACAAAAGTGTCAATCACTCCTCCTGATGGTTCAAGTTTCCCTTTTATCAAAGTAATAAGATTTTTTCAACTTGAAATTCCATGTGTGATGGGTATTATTATGTCAATGCTTACTAGCAGCCTTTTGGTCTGAATAAGATATTGTTTACTTCACATAGGACAAGCATAGTAAGAGAGTACAACACTCATTCATATGGTAGGCTATCACCCTTGCGTTATCTGTTGTCAAGATATTTTCTGCTTGTCCATTCTTTAATTTAAGAGCCTTCTCTTTTTTTAGTACACCTATGAATGTTCTGCCAATATGAGAAGTTAATTTTCATTGAGCTAGTTTTCCGATGGATTGCCCCACAATAAAGGACAAAATAAGGAGGATAATTCAATTCCAGCTTTGATATTTTATTTGTCTCCATAAATTTGATATTTTGCAAACTCTATTTTAGTATTTTTGTTAATAGACATGTTTATAGGTTATACAAAGTTGTTATTGTTGCTTTTGTGTTGTTTCTATAATGTAATTCTTTGGAGATTATATTTTCTCTTTTTTTTTCTTTAACTTTATGTTCATTCTTCTACTTTTCTAAATCCCATCACCTATTAGTTAATATTTTCCATTGTCATCGGTCTAATATGCGTATTGACTTTATCTTTTCCTTTAAGATGTACATGGTAATCTGAAGGATCTCAAAATTATGGAGAGTCATATGATCATCCATTTGTTTCTACTTTGTTGTGATTCTATGAAGATATAAAGTTAAGCGCTAGAAGAAAATCTGATTTCTTATTTATGTTCCCTAATATCAAAAGGTCTGATGCATGAATTTTCTTGATTATGTGGTGCAGCATTGTACATATGGACGCTTGCACATGGTTACTAAGACTGACATTGTAAGTGATGATGTTTAGATTCGGTTTTAACATTATTTATTTAAAAAAATATAATGCGCTTATAAAATATCAAGGTCAAGTATCATCTTGAAAAGGTCTGTTACTTTTTCCTTCAAAATCAATATATATACATCAAATTATAAGCAAAAATCCATCAAACTAACCTTGTAGTTGCACCTGCACTAATCCACTGTTCTTCCATTTTTAAGGAAGGTATCAAAAATCATTGAGATAGTAAGAGCACATGATATTGTATTTGCTCTTGCTCAATCTGGCATCTGTTCAGCTTTTAGTAGAGGCCAGTACTATGGATTTTCATCTCAGTTTTACAGTCTATGTTGCATGTATTCTGCTAAGGAAGAATAGCTAACCGGTTGGAAATTTTCTCAATTGTAGAGACAAATCAAAGAATATGTTTTCTCACCTTTTTTAAAGGAAGCTAGCTATAAAAAATCATTGAGATAGTAGAAAGCCTTAGACAGTCACCTTGTCTATAAAAAGATGTGTCGGCTAGCTAGTTTTCTCACCTTTTTTTAGCCTCTTATTTGAGACCAAAGACCTTTTTTATGCTCTTGCAAGTTAGTTTTGATGTCAGTGATTACAGATATTTACAGATATTACAGCTTCAAGGATCTTGGCAGGGGTGAGTGAGTGGAAGTTCTAGCTATTCCTAGTTCCAGCCAACACTCTATCTTCCAACGGAAAGTTCTAAATCTTGAACCGGTGATAAATTTGGCAAGGTCTCCTTCTTATACACTTGTTTACTAAATGTGAATGCTGATCATAGGGACATTTTATATTATTTGATTTCTCTGTCCAGATTACAGTCACTTTTTATACATGCATTTTACATAATTCTCAACTCTTGCTCTCGCTTTCTTTATATATTAGGTGTGTGCAACGCATTGTGCAAGCTACGTCAAGTGTTCATCTCAAAGTGAGTCAATTGGAGATGGAGTATTCTTACTATCGGATGAGGAAGACATCCGGTCTAGCTAAGAGCTTAAGCTTAGCATGTAAATACATGTTTTTGGTAATCCGAATCATCACATGTATGTTACATACTCGAGGATTATTCAATCTTATGGTGTATACAAGTTGATGTTAATGAGTTGAGTGCATTTCGGATTGTGAAATTTTGTATATCGTAATGTAATGACATGTGATTCAACTTGGTATTCAGTTAGAAAGGTGTTTGAATGTTTATACCCCGATCTGGCAAGAGAAAACATACAGGTGCATATAATCGGCAAATTTCAACAATGGCGACGGCAAAAATGCCGTCGCAAAAAGATATTTGGTTCTGGATTAAAAATGGCGGAAAAAGGGTGGGAATAATTTGCGACGGTAAGTGGGGGTCGCAAAATATAGCCACAAACTTAGGGGTAATTTGTACCGTCGCAGAGCCGTCGCAATCACTATTTGCTACCCTAGGGCTAGCTACCCTTGATTTCCCGTCGCATAGCCGTCACAAATACTTTTTTGCGACGATAATCCTACTTTTTGCGACGGTTTTTAGCCGTTTCTAATTCCATTTTTTTTTTGTGGTGCAATCAGATGGATCAAATTAACAAGCACTTCTTCTGGAATAAACTCCAATCTGAAAGATACACTCCTCTAATTAGCTGGGAAAAGATTTGCAGACCTAAACACGTAGGTGGACTAGGAATCAGAAAGTCAGAAGAATTTAACGAAAGCCTCCAAATGAAACTTCTTTGGAACATTCACACGGACAAAGATAATATTTGGGTCAAAATAATTCGTGAAAAATACTTAGAAAATGAAAACATTAATAAAATTGCAACAAATAATCCTTCTTGGCAATTTGGTAGGCTTTTATCACTTAGAAAAAAAATTAATAAAGGACTTCTTTGGATAGTTGGAAATGGCAACTCGATCAATGTATGGGATGATCCTTGGATCCAAGATCAACCATTGGAAAATTACAGAAATGACATGAATCCGAACATGACGGTAAATCAATTAATGACTGGACAAAAGCAATGGAATTTGCATACCCTTAAGACCTTATTCCCAAGCTTCATTACTCAAAAAATTCTACAAATCCCGATCCCGGATTGGGATACCCCTGACAAACTGATTTGGAAATTAAATTCGGATGGATCCTTTACAACCAAATCAACTAAAAAACTCCCAACCCAAAATGTACAAAATAAGGAAGACCTTAAATGGATTTGGAAATTATCAATCCCCCCAAGAATTAAAAATCTAATTTGGAAAATTATGGTAGATGGTCTCCCAACCAAACAACATCTTAACAAATACATTAATAGAGTACCCCTCATTTGCTGTATTTGTGAAAACCAAGATGAAGACGCTAACCATCTATTTCTTCACTGTAAATATGCCAAAGAATTAATTAATCAGTTTGAAAGAAATATGGGTCACAAATGCACAACCCAAGGAAATCAAAATTTGAATATTTTTGATATTCTTCTAGACAGAAATAAAAACTTAACTATTCAAAACCTTGGATTTATCTGGCAAGCAATCTGGAATGCTAGGAATGAATTAATTTTTAAAAATAAAAGACTACCCAACTCCCCTGTCCTTTTACACCAAATTATGGACAACATAAATAATTGGAAGCATGAAGACAAAGAAAATTAGGATACAAAAAACATCAAAAACAACACAACTAATAGAAGAAGTAGGAACGCAAAATGGAGGAAACCAGAAGGAGCTATCTACAAGATTAATGTAGATGGCTCTGTTAGCTCCACAGGCTCTTGCCTATTCTCTTAATAGGCGGCAAAAATAGGAAAGGGGTCGGGTGGAGGGAGTCATCAGAGGCTCTAATTGCAATATTATTGATATTTTTTATCAGGAAACTGGGAAAGGTACAGTTCTCCAGACTGAAGCCAAAGCTGTCTGCCTAGGTCTCCAACATGCAGCTCTGAAAGGTCTTACGAATATCATCATGGAAGGAGACAATCAAGTCCTATTCAAGGCAATTAGAGAGGAAGCAAGCACTAACTGGGAAATTATTCGCCAAATGGAGAAGATCAAGGAACTATCAAAACTCTTTGAAATGATAGAATTCAGGCACTGCTACAGAGAAGCCAATAGAGTAGCTGATTACATAGCAAGAAATGGTATCACTAGTAATAGTTTGAGTATTCCTTCTAACAAGGAATTGTATTCCATCATCCTTCAGGATGATCATGGAGGAGTTCTGCGCTAGCCGCTGAACCCTTCTACTTATTTCCCACTGTAAAAAAAACATCTAGTTATAACTACTTTCGTTGATTCAGTTGGAATAAAAAAACAAATTGGTCGTCTCCTTCATTCTCTCTGTATTTTGAGAACTCCATCAATGGAGGTTTGGCGTGTTTATTCCAACTGATAACATGGTATCAGGCTAGACAAATTTCGTATTCAGAGGCGGATCCTCTTTAGGGTCGGGGGTGGCAATCGCCTCCCCCCCAAATCAAAAATAAAATTTAACATGCATATTCCTCTCGTCGATAGCTTCGATTTGATATATTATATGCTCAATTATGATATCTGAGCAAAAAGTTATAAGGGTTTCAATTTTCAGGACTGAACATATGTAAATTATTCCCTACGTCTTTTACCAAACTAATATACTTTTATTGTAATTATCATTTGTAACAATTCATGCCTTAATAATATAGTTATACCCGAGAACTCGAAGCTTAGAGGGGTTTAATTTTACATACAATTTTTTTATTGTAGTTTTTTTCGCCCTCTCAATCAACAATTTCAGGATCCGACAATATTCGTTTTCCTTTTCTCCGCTTCAAGACTTCTTGTTGTTTCCGCTATTTCTCACTTCAAATGGATCAACAATTGAATCACGATCGTCTTGCTTTGGAATCCAACGCCATTGATCCAAGCAACGAGCTCTATCTGCATCATTCGGATCATCCGAATTACGTCCTCTTGAAAGATGGAGCTCTATATCAAATCCTCTTGAAAGATGGAGTTGAGTCCAGTGGCGACCACAGGACTCCCCGAAAGGTGGGGTGAAGCCAAATTTAATTAAAAGTGTGTTCTTAAAACCAAATTTAACTAAAGCAACATGCTTTTCTTTAAAATCGTTCTCGTTTATATTTTTTTAAATATTTAACCCGGTTTACGAGAAAAACGTGCTTAAAAATTAAAATGAACACGGTTTAATTTGCACAGTGTGTTCCCAAAACCAAATTTAATTAAAAACAACACGTTTTTCTTTAAAGCCGTTCTCGTTTATTTTTTAAAAAATATTTAAACCGGTTTACGAGAAAAGCATGCTTAAAAAAATTAAAATAAACACGGTTCAATTTGCAAAGTGTGTTCTTAAAACCAAATTTAACTAAATTGTGGAGGAGTTAGATGTGTATACGATCCCTTGTACTGGTAGTCCAATAACGTGGAGGAAGAGTCAAAATCCTATTGATAATATCTATGAGCGATTGGATAGAGTAATTGTACATACAGATATCTTAACACATTTCCCTAATTTATCAGTACACAATCATCCTTTTACGACTTCAGATCATTCCTTAATGTCTATGTCCATAGAAAGTACGAAAATTAGGGCTGGTTCACCGTTTAAATTTGAAATGTCTTGGACTAGTAATGATAACTATAACAGACTAGTTAAATCAACTTGGAAGAATAAGCTTCATGGGTCGTTTATGTTTACACTTCTACAAAAACAGAAACTACTTTAAAAAAATACAAAGATCTGGTGTAAGTCTCACCCTAATAATAATTTCCGACAGATAAAAGATATTGAAGATCAGCTTATGTTACTTCAAAAACAAAAAATTAGTGGGAATTCAAATGATACCATAAATGTTAGGCGTAATAGGTTCTTAAGTAAACGTGAGACACTTATGGACTTTAATAATACCTTCTGGAAACAACGAGCAAAATCAAATTTTTTAAGATTTGGAGATAAAAATACTAAATATTACCAATCAGTATCTAAAATAAGAAATTCTAAAAATATCACTCGTAATTTTACAAATAAAGATGGTTTAGTGATTGAGGATGAGGATCAAATTAGAGATGAAATTACGACTGAATTGGCTCAAAGATTTATTTCTAATAACGCACCGGTTAGTAGTAATCCATATTTCCTAAATTTAATTGATCAGACCATTACTGAATCTGAAAATAGAATTTTGACACAACATGTTTCAGATGAAGAAATTAAGGATACCCTTTTCTCAATGACAGATGATAAGTCTCCAGGTCCTGATGGTTTTCCACCAGAGTTCTATAAAAAATATTGGGATATTGTCGATAAATTAGTTTGCAAAGCTGTTAAATCTTTTTTTTCATTCTGGCGTGCTACTCAATGAAGTAAATTCAACCTTCATTGCACTTATTCCTAAAATTGATGCGCCTAGTAATATCAACCATTACCGTCCGATTAGTCTGTGCAATACTATTTATAAGGTTATTTCGAAAAATTTGGCTAATCGTTTGAAGCCTATATTACCACGTATTATTAATCCTTTTCAAGGAGCTTTTGTACAAGGTAGAAATATTCAAGATAATATACTAATAGCTCATGAGGTTTTCCACTCTTTTCATAACAAAAAAGGTAAAGCTGGGTGGATGACTTTAAAGTTAGATATGGAGAAAGCTTATGACAAAATAAGCTGGAGTTTTATTCGCATCATTCTAAATAAATTTGGTTTTGATTCTAGATGGACTGATTGGGTTATGACATGCCTAACTAAAACTAGCTTTTCAGTTTTAGTTAATAATTTGTCGGGCCATACATTTCATACTCATAGGGGAATTCGACAAGGAGATCCTCTTGCACCATATATTTTTGTATTGGTTATGGAACTATTAGGGAGAATGTTGCAACAAAAATCTTTGGAATATGACCCTTTGGTTGGAATCAAACTTACAAATAATAGTGATCCTATTCCATTTCTTTCCTTTGCAGATGAGACCCTAATTTTTGGACGAGCTGATGATTTAAGTCTGCATATGATTAGAAATCTTCTAAATACTTTCTCCAATATGTCTGGATTAACTATAAATCATAATAAAAGTTCTTTACAAGTTTCTAAAAATATTCCTGTCAGTAAAGCCCAATCCCTTGCTCAACAGCTAAATATTCCAGTTACGAAGTCTATGGAAAAATACCTAGGTATTCCACTTATTAGTGGTAGGGTTAGTAATGTCTTGTTTGATGAAGCGATTAATAGTCTTAAAAAGCAGCTGTCCAAGTGGAAATCTAACGCTCTCTCTCAAGCTGGTAGATCGGTACTAATTCAGGCAAATTTAAATTCTAAAACAAATTATTTAATGCAATCATTTCTTCTTCCAAAAGGAGTTCTACAAAAAATTGATCAGATCAACAAAAATTTCTTTTGGAATAAAATTCAATCTGATAACTATCATCCTCTAATTAGCTGGGAACATCTGTGCACTCCTAAAAAAGATGGTGGGTTAGGTTTTAAATCGGCTAAGCAAATTAATATTGGCATGCAAATGAAACTTCTGTGGAGAATCATAGCTGATCCATATAATATTTGGTCTAAGGTAATTACGAATAAATATCTCTCGACAGAATCTCTTATGGAAAGAGGTACATCCAAAACTTCTTGGCAATTTGGTAGGCTTCTTAATATTAGGGATCTTTTCTCTAAAGGATTGCTCTGGTTAGTTGGTAATGGGAAAACCATTAATGTATGGTCTGACATTTGGGTAGATGCGCAATATCTTCATAGGTTTCGGAATGATCGTGATCCTGATTTAAAAGTATGCGATTTATTTACAAATACCAACTCTTGGGATACTAATAAGTTAAATTCTATCTTTGCTTCTCATATAGTTCAAGCAATTACTAATATCCATATTCATGTAACTGATATTCCAGACAAGTTAATTTGGATTTACAGTAATAATGAAAATTTTTCTGTTAAATCCACTTCCCCGCTTTACAAAACTAGGAATACGACAAAAATTCCAGCAGATTGGATTTGGAAACTTAATATCCCTCCGAATATTAAAAATTTTATTTGGAAAATTTTCTTGGATATCCTGCCCACAACTGTCTGGTTAAATAGATATATAAATAGAGTTCCTAGTACTTGTTCTCTTTGTAATTCTGATATTGAAGATACAAATCATTTATTGTTTAATTGTCAATTTACAAAATCCCTTATTCAAAATCTGGGTGTTAAGTTGAACAAATGTTTCATTATGCCAAATTTAACAAGTGATGTTCAAGAGAATATTCTAAATACTAGGGCTCTTAATCTAGATTTTACAGATTTATGTCATTTATGGCATTCAATTTGGGAGCTCGGAAATAGAATTATTTTCCGCAATACTTCTGATACAGGTATGATTTATGCGTTAACTCAAGCTATTGATAATATCTCTTGTTGGAATAAAGGTCAGATTAAAACGAAATTACCTAAACGTGCTAGGCCTCCTGATAAAATGACGTGGAAATGTCCTCCAATAGATGTAGTTAAGATCAATGTTGACGATTTGGTGAAAAGTGATACTCAACCACATGTTGGTTGTGTTGTAAGGAATAATGATGGTCAGGTTATTCGGATACATAAATGTAATGTTAGGATGGGTTCTGTCATTTTGGCAGAAGCTCTTGTTGTTTATACAGGTATAAGATTGGCAGCGGAGATGGGGATCCGTAAATTGATACTTGAGAGTGATTGTGCGATCATCATCGACGCTATCAATCATGCGAACAATAGTCCATTGGAGGTCACTCAAATTGTCCAAGAGATCCTTTCTTTTAGAAGAGATTTTGAGAGCATCAGTTTTCAACATTGTTATAGAGAGGTCAATGGTGCAGCTGATTTTATTGTCAAATCTCACTTAAATTGTAATTTTATTTTGAGCACTTATTGTGAGTTCCAGAACATCATCTTGCGAGATGATCATGGATGTCGTTAGTACATCTAAATTTTTGTCTACTGTAAAAAAATAAAATTAAATAAACAAATAAATAAAAATATTATTGAAAAAGTGTTAGTACGTGCACATATATGTTAAATATTATAAGCTTTCCCATCCACCATTTCTGCAATATCGTTTGCATCTTTCTCTATAATACATGGAGTATCAAAGAGTCTTTTATGCATGCATGTTTTCAACATCCATGCCTTACATACATTTTTTTTTTTAAAAAAAATAGACGAATCTATTTACTAGCTAGATAATGGGGCACCATTGACTAAATTATACTTTTCTATTGTAAGCTTTTTACCAAAAAAAATTGAAGAGAAACAAAAAAATATAGAAAAAAATCACGACGAATTAAAAGAAATGATTAAATGTATAATTTAAACATAAATAAGATATTTTTTTAATGAAATAGTTGATATAAACAAAAAAATATAGAGAGAAATCAATTGAAGAAAATATTGATCATTTCACATTGAATTGAATATAAAATTATAAAATTATTTATTTATGTCATGAGGTTTGTTTTAATCTACTAAGTAAAGCATGTCATTTTAGCATTTTGTATAATTAAATTTTAAAAAGAATAACAAATATAACATTATACTCTCATTTATTAATCACTATATTTTTTTCACTTTCTAAAAAACTACGGCTAAACACAAAATAATTGTATAAAATAGACACCAAAATAATAAAATAATTAAATTGACATGTTACTTAACAAAGAATAATACACCATAAAATAACATATTTTACTTAGTAAATGATTATACTTCATTTCCTCCCTCTGTTTTGATTGTTTAAGAAAGCTATTCTTTTCCTAGACACACCTATATTACAAAGTTTGTTGTTTTCATTCTAAAATAAATTGACCATAAAAATAACTTGGAATATATTTATCATATATTTACAAACAATATTAGATAATTTTGTTGATTTTGGTAAATAGAGAGCGATCATTCGGGAGTTTGAACTAGGGACCTTTAGATACTAAGTACTTTTTAGTTGAACCGGCCCATTCCGAAAGGAGATAAATTATCATCATGCAATTGCAAACATATATCAAAGATAATACGGAAGATAATATGAGATAAATTATCATTTCACATGCATATCTCATGCAAACATGTATCACTAACACTAGCACTTGAACTTTCGATGGCGATGGCGCGTTGATAGATTACATAGGTCTTAATATTGTATAGTGGGCTAAAAGCCCATTAAGGCCCAATACCTTTGTAACCTATATATATGTTATATCAATAATCAATGAATGGAAACCCTCAAGGAGGACTTTACATCAATTATATCATTCTACATGGTATCACAGCCTTTTCTTCCTCACGGAATTCTAATCTGATCCTCCCGCCTCCCCTCTTCTCTTACCGGCAACCTACCGCCGTCTACTTCTTCTTCCTCGCTTCTCTCCGCATCAAAATCAATTCCACATCGCACCACCTCCCAATTCGCCTTCCGCCGTGAGTAGCCCCGCTGACCAGCACCGCCGGCATCCCACGTCTCCCCTGCACAACCGCCGACGACGTGTGCCACGAGCCACCATAGCCTCCCTTCGTCTTCGATTGTTGCCGCTAGCCAAGACCGAGCCCCGCTGCTTGCCTCCGATCGCCGCTGCTTTCCCTCCGATCGTCGCCAACCACCGCCCAAGTCGAGACCAGCCCGGAGACCGCCGACTGCCGCGCCGTCACCCTGGCGCCCTCGCCGTCTCCTCTCTGCCTCGGCCAGTTCTAACGAAGAAGAAAGCTTCGTTTTTTAATTTTTTTTTGTTAATCTCTTTTGAAGTTATTGCAAACAGGTCTTGTGTTTTACTATTTTTCGTTTCTGGCCCTGAGTTAATTATTTATGAACTTAGGTGGCCAAAAAAAAAAATGCACCGGTACTCTCCCCCTCGACATGCCGGTCCTCACGCCTGTCTGGCATCGCCTGATCCAGGCTATGTTCCGCCAGCTATGCATCACGCCTTCTCCTCTACGCAGCCGACATCTTCAGACTCTTCTTGGTACATGGACACTGGTGCCACCTCCCACATGACGAACTCCTCAGGTAACCTCTCATCTATTTCTTTTAAGGGCCCTGCCCACTCTATTATCGTCGGAAATGGTGGTCGTCTTGCCACTTCGGGGATTGGCCACGCCACATTACAGACCCCAACCCACCCACTACACCTCAACAATGTCCTTATTGCCCAAAGATTGTCAAAAACCTTATCTCTGTCCGTCGGTTCACTACTGATAACAACGTTTCCCTTACGTTTGATCCCTATGGTTTCTCTGTGAACGATCTTACTACGGGGGTTACTCGCATGAGATGTAACAGCACCGGGGAGCTCTACCC
The DNA here is from genome assembly GCA_963922045.1 of Persicaria maculosa. Classification (NCBI taxonomy): domain Eukaryota; kingdom Viridiplantae; phylum Streptophyta; class Magnoliopsida; order Caryophyllales; family Polygonaceae; genus Persicaria; species Persicaria maculosa. Next base: position 41,456,474 of record OY998262.1, on the reverse strand, counting down.
TGTCACACCACCTCCTGCGTCCAGTCAGTCGTGTCCAGTCGCCCTCTCGGCATCATCGTCCAGCCTGTGGCATGCACGCCTGAGCCATCCCAGCGCTGCCGTTCTAGATGTCCTTCGTTCCCAGAACCTTGTCACCTGTACTAAAGACCCACGCTCTGGTTTATGCTCTTCCTGCCAACTAGGCAAACATGCCAGACTGCCGTTCCAATGGTCTTTGACCTCTACCCTTGCTCCCTTTGATATCATTCACAGCGACATTTGGACCTCTCCCGTGCCTAGCAAGGAGGGTCACAAGTACTACCTCTTGTTTCTTGATGATTACACTCATTACTTATGGGTCTTCCCGTTGCATTTCAAGTCCCAAGTTTTTCCTGTCTTTGCCAGATTCCATACCTACATCAAAACACAGTTTCACATGTCCATCAAATGTTTCCAATGTGACAATGGCCGTGAATTTGACAACAAAGACTTTCACTCCTTCTTTGCCGCAAATGGGATCTCCTATCGCTTGTCTTGCCCCTATACTTCTCAGCAGAATGGCAAGGCAGAAAGAATCATCAGAACCATTACCAACATGATGCGCTCTCTCCTCTTCCACGCATCTATTCCCCTTCCCTATTGGCCTCACGCCTTATCCACCACATGTTATCTCCTAAACATTCTCCCTTCAGGTGCTTGTGTTTCCCAAACCAGTCATCCACAGCCTCGCACAAACTTCACCCGCGCTCCACTCCATTTGTCTTCCTAGGCTATCCGTCTGATCATCGCGGTTACATTTGCCTCAATATCAAGACCCACAAGATCATTCTCTCACGTCATGTCACCTTTGATGAGTCGCGATTTCCCTTTGCGTCTCCCACACCCCCTGTGTCTCCGTCAGAGTCTGAGTCACCATTCCCTCACTTCCTTTTTCCCCAGAGCTCTCCCGGTGCTCCTGCTTCTCCCCCAACACCACCACCACCACCACCCCCCACCACCAAACCACACACTCGCAGCGTCTCCGGTGTCTTCCGACCCCGTCAGATCGTCTCCATGACCACCGCCCATCACCCCGCTATCCACCTCCCATCACCCCGCCAAACAGCCTCCCGTCACCTACGTGCGGCGCCCGCCGCATGTACAAACGCTGCGCCCGCGGCCTTAAACCCTTCCCTGGCGGCGCCCGCCGCATGTACAAATGCTGCGCCCGCAGCTTTACACCCCTCCCTGGCGGCGGCATGCGTCTGGTCTGTTTCTCTCACAAAGTAAGTATGCTGTAGAGATTGTTGCTCGAGCTAAGATGGTCAACAGTAATCCCGTCGCGACCCCAGTCGATACATCCAACAAGCTCAGTGCTCATTCTGGTCCTTTGGTTGACGATCCCACACTGTACAGGAGCCTCGCTGGTGCTCTTCAGTATCTCACTTTCACCAGGCCTAATATCAGTTACGCCGTTCAGCAGATCTGCTTGTTCATGCATGCCCCTAGGGAACCTCACTTTCAGGCTTTGAAGCGGATCATTCGGTACATCAGCGACACCCTCGAGCTCGGCACCACCATCACTCCTTCCTCTAAGCTTGATCTTGTGGCTTACACTGATGCGGATTGGGGTGGTTGTCCAGACACACGTCGCTCCACGTCTGGTTACTGTGTCTTCCTCAATGACACTCTTGTATCTTGGTCAGCCAAGCGTCAGTCCGTCGTGTCTCGCTCCAGCGCTGAAGCCGAATACAGGGGTGTTGCCAACGTTGTCTCCGAGTGCTCTTGGCTCCGCAATCTCCTGCTTGAGCTACGATGCCCCTTGCAGAAGGCCACTCTGGTCTACACTGACAACGTCTCCGCCGTCTACCTTGCTAGCAACCCAGTCCAGCATCAACGCACGAAGCACATTGAACTTGATCTCCACTTCGTCAGGGAGAAGGTTGTCATTGGACATGTCCGCGTTCTACATGTCCCGTCCTCTTATCAGTACGCTGATATATTCACCAAGGGTTTACCTAGATAGTTGTTCATTGATTTTCGTTCCAGTCTCACTGTACGGACCCCTCCCGTTTCGACTGCGGGGGTTTGATAGATTACATAGGTCTTAATATTGTATAGTGGGCTAAAAGCCCATTAAGACCCAATACATTTGTAACCATATATATGTTATATCAATGAATAAAAACCCTCAAGGAGGACTTTACATCAATTACATCAATCTTAATATATACAGTAGTAGTAAGTGGGATTCTTAACGTCGATGGGCATGATTGAAGCGCTAAGATTTAGTGAACTTTCCTTTTTAATACAGTAGTAGTAAGTGGGATTCTTATTGCTAGCTAGTTTTCAAGTAAATCTTGTCATCTTAATATCACTTAAATTCTTTCATTATTTTTCTTATTAACAAAATAAATAGATATAGCACGTAAGTTTTAAGGGAAGTTTTGCTTAATTATTATAACTAAGAGCATGTGTTATTGTAATTTTATATTTATATTTATATTTATATTTTTTTGATTAGGTAAAAATTCGAGGCCAGACAAACCTGGACCTTGAAGGCCGACAAGTCGGCAGACGGATAACCGTAAGAAAATAAACCGAAAATACAAAGATGGTGCAACAAACAGGCAAAGGAGCACTACAAGACGAAACTAAAAACAACTCAACCGAACAAGATGCGGACGTAAACGAAGGACGAAGCCAAGCACTACCAGAAGCAACACTGTAGGCCAGCGGCACATCAGAAGTCACCTGTGGGCAGTGAAGACGAACCTCCAAGGGACCATTCTTCCGGGAAAAGGAGACGCCTCGATACACACTACCTCGACCCCAGCCTATCCCGAATTCGACTGCCAGAATCCCATCAAACGGACAAGAAGGCCTAGCCACGCCAAACGAAGAGCCCCACAACGCCTGAACCGAAAGCACCAGAAACCCAAACGGGATTTACACAAACCCCACAGGGAATTATATAATTAAAGATAATTATTATATTTTGCAACAATACTTTTATTTAATATATCCAATGGGTCACCTTTGGGTCCAAGGCAAAGCCTTGGGCCCAAAGACCACCACCCGGACCCAAGGAAGAACAGTGCAAGGCACTGCCAAACTAAACCCTACCAAGGGGAGGTGGAAGGAAACGGCGGCCAAAGAGCCAGGGAAAATTCGCCGGCGCCGCACTGGCCAGTTGGAGGAGACACGACAGACAAGGGCGGTTAGGAAAATGGAGAGGGGGGCGAATCCCTAACACCCAAGCCGCGAGACGACAACACCTACCCAGAAAGAAGATGAGGAGAAGGGGTGGAGCGCATGGTTGAGCAGAAACCCCAACGGAGAAACCAAATTAACGAGATCCGCTAGAGGGAGGAGACAGAACTGTTGTAAGGAGGAAATCGAGATTGCAAATAAAATATAAATAAAGTAAAGCAAACCGATTTAGTTCCCAGCAAATAATGTTCAAGACTCCCTCCCGATGTAGCAGTAGGAAGTCAGGTTCGATCCTCGAGGAAGCTGGTCAGCGGAGGAATCTCACGGGCAGAAATCGACTTCAGGGTGCTCGACCTCAACTAAGGGTTAGTCGACAGGGGCCAGACAAGTCGAATCCGATCAAGCAGAAGACTCTGGTGTGTTGGTCGATCTCGAGAATTTTGCTCGATGTCAAGCAAATTGGTCATAGTCGAGTAAATTTGTCGAAATCGAGTTGGTTGCAGAGACAGAAGCGACGTCGATCTTTGCTTGATCGAAGGTGAGTAGTCGACGTCGACCAAATTTGGTCGAAATCGAGGAAGAACAGAAACAAAACGAATGCAAATTTTTGAATCTAAACGATGGATGAAAGAGAACTTCCAAGATTGGGGTTTGCAACAACGATTATCATGAAAGCGGAATTATAAATCATAAAAGATGGCAACTTTATCGATAAAGGAAAAGACTTTCACCCAATCCGACAAGTAGGAATATAAATCTCGCGATAAATAACCCTAATTGTATCTATTCCTTTTCATAATTAGAATTTATTATCTTTCGAACAAAAATCCTAATTACTACCCAAGTTTCACGACATGAGTTCTTCAATTTCTCAATCAAAGATGAAGCACATGGAATAGAATAAGATAACGATAAAGTACCTTCTTTTGCAATCGCTAATCCACCAACATGGCTCTCGTTGAGCTCACCCCAACCCTAGAAGTAGGTGGACTACTCGCGCCTCATCATAGCAATCGACATCATTGATGTAAAATAAACTTGCATAAACTAAATTCAAAGTCTTTACAATCCCGACACTTAAACTTTTGTAGAATGCCAAAACCCTAAAACCTTTGAACTCCTAAACTATATGTGGAACTACTTCTCTGAAATTGAATGAATGGAAATCAGCCCCATGGACTTTATTTATAGGGCTTAATCCTTGCTAATCAAGGAAAGCAAACTATATCTACTTTCTAAAGATAAAACTTAATTAAGATAAAGCATTAATCTAAAAGGAAATATCTAAATATCTCTAATATTGATGAATAATCTTCTCTCCTTTGATATATCTTGATAAAACTTGATAGATTCAGACCTCCTTCGCATCCAATCAATTCAACTCAACTTCGGATAGGCCCAACGGACTCACGGCCCAGAAAACGTTTTGGTCGATTTCGACCAACTTGGTCGACATCGAGTTGGCTTGTCAATCTCGACTTCACTGGGCTTTCTCGAGCAGCTTCTCCTCGGATTCTGGAACTCGGGTAGCTTCTGGGTTTGGTCGATGTCGAGCAAACATGTCGACATCGAGTAAAAACGTAGCTCGAGTTGTCGAGCAAACTAGGTCTGACGCGGCAGGTTTGAGGGCCTCCGAAGAGGATTTAGAGACCTCCGAAGAGGTGGTTGCATGTGGCCTCCGAAGAGGTGGTTTTATAGCCTCCGAAGAGGTGTTCCGGACAATCACCTCTGACTAGAAGGATCCGAGGAAGTCGAAGTGTCGATGGTGGTTCCGGCTCCCTCTCTCTAGAATCTAGAGAGAGGAGAGAGCTCTTTTACCTATAATTAGCTGGGTTGAGTTATATTTTTATGTTTATTAGCAGATTTATGATACCAACAAAATAAAGGGTTAGTCAATTATTATTATTGTGAGGTTTTGAGTTCAAATCTCCATAGCCTTAATTATTTTATGGATTTTTTTTCATTTTAACCTTTTAAATTTAAAATGGCTATTTAAATTATACATTTAATGTATGTGTTTTCTACTATACTCTTTACAAATAAATTGTATCTCATATGTATATATTTTTAAAAAAATCCCGACAACAAAGTATTATGTATATTGTATAATAATACAATAATTTGTGCAATGTATTGTGTACAACAACAAAAAATTATTAGTAGAAGTGGTATTATATATAGTGGCTTGTGTGCATTGTATAATTATTATTTTCTAGAAAAGCTAAAATATTTTCGGGTCACTTCTTTTAAATATCCGGATCATCGGGTTTGACTGGACCTGGAAATGTCAGGTCAATCTGGATGAGCCATCCTACCTACCTTACCCATATCTAAGCGTGCAGGGGGGCTGCCCCTCCTTGCGCCCTGCGGTGGTGGAAAAACGTATAATATTTTTAAAAAAATTAAGGTAAAAAAACACAAATGTTATCTAGTTAATTAGTTGATAAATAAATGAAATGGAGCATAAGTAATGTAAGAGGGTCATGACTCATGAGTTCAAATCTCATTGGTTACATTTTACTCCTACCAAATTTTTTCTATTATAAATGTCATATTTAAATAAAATTTAATAGTTTTTATTAAAAATAGTTTTCATAAGAATATTCATTATACATGCTATATATATATTTTAAAAAATTCTTCTAATTTTTATTCCTATGAATTTTTTACTATCAATGTCATATTTAAATCACAATTTATAACTCCTATTAATTTTTTCCATTTACAAATAACATATTTTTTTAAGAAAAATTATAATTTTCTTTCGATATTTTTCAAAGAAGTATTCATCATTTTTACATATATATGAAAAAATTTATTAAATTTTATTGTATGAATTTTGATAATAAAATATCATATTTATAGCATAATTTATAGTTTTCTTTTAATATTTTTTTAAAATTCTTTATTATATATACTGAGAAAAAAAATTTCAAAATTCTTTTTCCGCCCCTCTCTCGAAAATCCTGCGGTCGTCAGTGCCCATATCAATTTTGACTAGTACTTATGTTTTATTTTTATGCAAACCAAATGTACGCAATGTTTGAAGCTTGAAAAGCTCCTTAATCATCCTAGCTAGCTTGTTCTCTTCTGAGCTGCACAGTTTCCTCCAAGTTGAGGTAGAAATCCCTTGAATTTGAAGGGGCTTTAAGGTGGTTAATGGATATTGAGTCCTTGTGGACTCTCTTAATTTGGAGGGTGGTGCTTCATTCCTTCTTTCCTTCCAATTCCTGTTTTGATTGAGTTTATGTTATGGCTCACTATAAACCTCATTCCTCTCCTCCATCACTCCCCATCTATATCTCTAAACTCCACAGCACCTCCTCATCCTCATCCTCATCCTCATCCCCATCAAAGCTACACTCTTTCCTCCTCTTCATCTCCTTCCTCTTCCTCCTCATCCTCCTATCGCATCGTACCGAACCAGCCCTAGCTTCGCCGGAGTACTCTTCATCATCCAGGGTGTCCATGTCAGCCTTCCAAGCCGTCCCCGCAGATCCAGCTGGAAGAGAGTTCATGGTAGAAGCCCATGAGGTACCCAGTGGGCCCAATCCCATTTCCAATTAACAAGTCAGGATGCAGATCAAGATCTATCAATTGGGATTTGGTGAGATTGATCGATCAGCTCTTCATGGATCATTATGATCAGAAGAATATCAGATGCATGGTAATTGATGGCTATAATTTTTCTACTTGTTCTGTAGAGCGATATAGGTTTATTTCTAGTTTATTTTTGTATATCCAAAACCAGTACTGTACGTAGTTTAATTTACACTTATATGTTGTTATTGCTTATATTATATCCAGTTTAATTAATTAATTAATACTATTCCTGCCTTACATATGCTTAATTAATTTGACACTCGAGATTATGCAATATAGATAATTATGTATGAACAGTGCACCAAAAACCCAATTGGCCGATTCACAGGTTTGAATTATATTGGTTAAACAAATTAAAGCAGTCAAATTGGGGCCGCTTGTAAGCTTTTGAGCAAAACATCAATGATGATTCATCTTTCTAAAATCGAGGGTTTAGGGTTTATTGTTTGCCCTTAATTTGAGAAGATTGAAGAAGACGCGGAATGGTAGATAGGAAAGGGAATCTGAGGAGAGTCATGGTGGAACCACTTTAAACATTGGTGTCAGCTCTCACAATGTTGATGGGATATGTTTTTTTTTTTTGTTACATTTTATGAGTTTTTTTTTTTTTTTTTTTTTTTTTAAAACAAAAAAGACAATCTCTCGCGATTTGTAGATAGATTTTGCATCGATAAATTGTTCGCTTACAAATTAAATTTAAAGGTGTTTTGTTTTCAGAGGATTGTTGGTTAAGAGAGAAGACACCATCAATGATGAAGCTGGTTTGGTTACTTAAATTTTGTTTATTTTCAGATGTGGAATTGAAGGAGATAATACCATATTCTTGATCCCCATGATTTCACAATTATATATGGAAGCACTTGCAATTTGCAAAGCACCTATCATTTTCTTCACAGATCTTGTTGTTTGGATCATATGCTACACAAATGTCAATCATATGTTGCATCATTGTCTTCTTGAATTTTTTTTCTTCACAACAACAGTGCAAAAAGGACACATGCCAGGCCAGCCATTTTTTTAATTGAAAGCAAAAGGCAGGAACTAAACAAGGGAGGGTAAGTTCAAATTTCACTTACCTTTTCTTAAAGCATCATCCCAACTAATCTTATAGAAAATGCATTCAAAGATTTGGTGGTGACTGATATATACAAGCATTCATTTCTTCCTGTTTATGCAATTACACATATATAGGTGCTATATCATTATGTTACACATGTATTACAAATTCTCATGTTTGAAATCGTGTGTATATTTTAGCCCCTGAACCGGTAAATATATAGATAAGGCTAAAAGCCAAAGAGTAACAAACAGTAAGACCAAACCAATGGGTCTTACGTAAAAAGGGAAAGTAAATAACCCTCAAGCAATGCCACCCCTCTAAAATCTAGCAACTATCTGTCCACTACCCACCCCCTATTCGTAATACAAGTTAATACATTGAGGCCACCCTTTTGATAAACATAAATTGCTAAGACAATAGTAATTTATATTCATGAAAAGAGGGCTGGTTATAATGCAGACTAGCATTACCAATAGGGGGAAATATAACCACAAGTCCAGCTCCATGTCACCCTCTAACTGTACCAGACCGGAGCCCACATTCACAAAATGGGCAATACAACAGCACTCAACTCCCATCTGTAATTCAATGACAGCAAAACACCAAAGAAGCCAAGGCAACAGGCATCCCATAAACAACAAAACAGCGACAGAACCCACCAGAAGAGCGAAAAACAGCAGCTACGAACAGCACCAGCAGCGCACAAGAGAGCAGGAACTGGAATCACCCAGGATGATAAGTCTCATCGTCGGACGACCCCTCCTCAATATACGCAAGCTGGGCAAAGTATTTCCTCACCTTCTCACCCGACGATGGATCTTTGATAGCGGATAGCGCGTTGTAAAGCTCATCCATCGTCAGGGAGACACGGATATCCCCGGGAATACTATTCGAGCATCCTCGAAGCATATAACTCCCTTTCTTGACCCCCCCCCCCCCCCCCACCACCTGCCAACGTTTCGAAGATGGAGTGCAATATCCATTCAGCCTCATTCTTCCATTCCTTAACTTGTTGCAGACAAGCCGGAATCTTCCGCCCAGGCAGTGGCAACGAGCGCTGCACACACTTTGGAGGACACCGGATCCGCCTTGAGAGCATCTGCACCAACATCACCCTCATCTCTGGATAGCGCTCGCTGGGCAAGAGAACTAATAGCTCCGGTTTCATCAGCGCAATCTGTTTGAGTGGCAGCATTGACCACATTCACTTTGCTATCTGCTGCCCTGTCACAATCATTAGGCATAATACCAAGCTCCCTCCCACCAATTGTTTCCTCAGTCTCAGAGAAACCCCCCTGATTTGTTTGGATGCCAATTGAAGACGTCGCTACCGAAACTTCCTTCTCCGCTGTCCGAGTTGCATCTTCACCACTCCCCTCATAGTTACAATCGCTCTTAGAGGGTTCCCCCCTCACATTTTGGACGTCCTTAGACGCTGTAGCTGCTACAGCAGTTGCATCCTCTTCCTTGGTAGTGGAATGGTCTTGGGCAGCCCCATGTTCAGGGCCTACAGGACGCTGTCCATCAGCAACATTAGTACTCGATTTACCAGGAGCAGCAGCCCCGCTGTGCACATACTTCTGGCATGGCCCAAGAGGTTCTGAACATAGAGTTGACACAGGGCATGACGCATCCGAATGACCAAAGCACGAGCACCTCATACAGGACCAGGGAAGCCATTCAAAAATAATCTTCAGCCTACACTCAACCCCCTTGTTGTTCACAAGATTCACATGCTTCCGGCGAGTTTGCTCCACAGTTACCTCCACTAATAACCTTGCATAAGAGACCAATTCACTAGTAGCCGTGAATTCATCCGTACACAAAGGCTTACCAATCCCACTCCCAATAACGCTCAGCATATGATTAGACCCGAACGTAGGTGGAAGGTCGGGAATACGTACCCAAATAGGCACCGATTTGAAGAAGCTCCAGTCCATAGTAGCTCCCAGCTCCCACTGTTTCAGCAAAAGAGGCGACGTACCAATCGACCAGGGACCATTCTCCAGAACCCAGTTCAAGTCCGCTGAAGATCCAAACCGAATTACCAAAATACCATTAGACTTAATGAATACCTAAGGTTTAGAGATCTTCCATGAACTGGCCATGAACGCTGCAATTGCGCCACCGGAGATCGACGGCCCCATAACAGCTCCAATCATGGTCGCTGCCCACGAGTCGTCTTGCTCCTTCACATCCTCACAGTTGTAGCTAATACAGTCCCCATTCACATTCGGGATGAATTCCAAACGCTCTGAGATAGCTCCCCGACTTGAGCCCTTAATTACCTGCGCAAAAGATAGAGCCCCCTTTTGAAATCCAGACCACCTAGGTTTAGCCGGATTAGGACCTGGAACCCCCATTCCAGCACCCCCATTCACCACTGGTGAAGAAACCCCAGCAAAATTCGGAGAGAGGAGGTCCGGTTTCGAAGAAAACCCTAGATCTGATGGCTTCGACGGAGGAGGGTGGACGGGAGTGGAAGAGGAGGAATAGAGCAACCTGAATTTGGTCCGACCTCCGCCTGAGCACCACCCCCAGTGTCCGCGTCCCCCAGATCTAGCCCAGTACCCTTGGACGGACCCGAATTGAACATGGAGGAACGAATCTCTTGTTCAAGCTTCTTCTTCCCATCGTAATCCAACCCCGTATGTTGTTTCCCTTTCTTCTTTGCCATTACACGGAGTCGCAGGGAGCAGAGCGCTGCTAGAGCCCCGGGTAGAGGCCGCCGGACGGCCACCACAAGGATGAACCGGACATGGCACTCAGCCCCTACGATTATTATTTTTCCACGGCGACAACGGTCATATTTTAGCCCCAATTACACATATATATAGGTGCTATATCATTATGCATTTTCAAAACATAATTTTGCCATTAAAAAAAATCATTTCGCTCTATATGAGATACGTTTTTATGTCACTATAATGTCTATAAAATCACTCTTGCTTATCATGTCATGAACATCATATGAAAACTTATATTCACCCTTGAACTTTTGTTTCATAGGTAATAGCCAAATATGACACAATAAATAAAGTGATCAAAATTTTCTTAAAACAATAACACGAAAATCTAAAAAGTCCCTAAGAAAGCAGTTCTAGAGGGAGGGGGCTCTACGACTCTTCCCTCTCCCTAGAATCCCCAAAAATTAATGTAGAACCATAGGTTTTCAACCTTCAAATCCCCCATTTATACTCCCTGTTTTGGTGTAAACTTTGTAGAATTAGGTTGACGCTTCTTCCTTGAATTGAGTACCAAACTTTGTCAGATTCCCATTGATTTGGGGTTTGCAACGATCCGCCCCCTTCCTCACCACATCCCTCATCTTCCCCTTCTATATCTCTGGTTTTTTCTTCCTTCGCTGGCGGCCTGTCCACCTCCTGCTTCTTCTCTCTCGACCCACCTTGCTCTGATCGCCGCCTTAGCCTCTATACCTAGGCTATCGAACCCTTGATTTCCCAAATTGTTAGAGATGTGAATGAGACCAAAGTGTCCCACATCGTAAAGTTGAACATATCAAGCCCTACTATATGAGTCGGTGGGCTACTCCTTCTATTGCCAATTGGTTTTAGAATGGAACCTCACTCGACTTGTGTGCTAGGCTACTAGCGCATGTGCGTCTGTGCACACGACCCCCAGTCATCGGTCTGAGTCGGACTTTGATATGGTATCAGAGCGGTTAGCCTAACGGCCCGTGTCGATCCTAGTCTGAGTTGCCCAGTTGTCCAAGTCTCAACTAGATGGTCATTCCTAGTTGGACTTGCGGGGGCGTGTTAGAGATGTGAATGAGACCAAAGTGTCCCACATCGTAAAGTTGAACATATCAAGCCCTAGTATATGAGTCGGTGGGCTACTCCTTCTATTGCCAATTGGTTTTAGAATGGAACCTCACTCGACTTGTGTGCTAGGCTACTAGCGCATGTGCGCCTGTGCACACGACCCCCAGTCATCAGTCTGAGTCGGACTTTGATACAAATCAACTCGTTATCCTCCAATCCGGCTTTGGTTTTTATCACGACGCTTCGTCCTCCCTTGTCGGGCTTGCCCTAGGGTTTGGTGGTCCGATGGCCTGGTGGTGTCCAGTAGTCCTCGTCGGCGCCGGTCATGTCCGGTGGTTTGTGTTTCGCCGGCGGTTTTCCTTGGCTTCCATCTGGCCGCTGTTGTTCGCTTTTCACTCCCCGTGTTTGTCCGACGTCTCCCCGGTCTCTGGCTCGATAGCTTGGAATCCTTCGGCCCAAAGGAGCCCGTGGGATTAAAAAAAAGGGGTAGCATTTTTATGTGTTTGATTAATGTGTAACGTGGGACCAGTGGCTTGTGGTGCGGTTTGGTTTAGGGCTAGCAATTTTTAGACAGTGTTCTTCTTCTTTGTCGACGCGCTAAAGGTCGTGAACGTGATTGAAACCTGAAGGCTTTTGATTTCGGAGTCCAAATTTGAGGTTTCCACTTAGTTACCCAGGGATTCCCTGTGTGCCTCTACCAACTTACAAAAGAGTTGTTGCACACTGCCTCCGTGTCATCCAGCGATAGTACTAGCCTGTGCCTGTTACTACATCTTTGTAATTTGGTTTTATGCTTTGCAGTTATGTCTTTATCTTTCGCTTATATTAACAGTTTATCCATCGCCGATTTTATTCGACCTTTCGACCAATCGGGCATGTCTGGTGCGTCAAATTTTTACTTAATAAAAAAAATTAACACGAAAATCGAAAATGAATTACATATCGAATAAAAACAAAAAAATATAAATTGGCTAAAAGACACAATTTGTTTTATTAAAAAAATATGTTATTGTTCTATGATATATGAAATGATGAACCAATTTCTTGTCCTCTCTCTAGATTTCTAGAGAGAGGGAGCAACCAAAAAAAAAAACTTTCAAGTTCTCAATCTGGAAGTGAAAGTAGAACACAAAAATGGAGATTTTTGCTGTTGCTTTGAACTGGCAGCAAATTAGCTATGTTGATTTCTTATTTTGATCGTCTTGCTCATTGGTAGAGGTGAGTACCTATTGAATGGGTAGGTGTACATAAAAGCACTCTTGAGAGCTTTCAATACAAACCTCCCGATGAAGGGTCTAAATCTCCTTCGGGAGCCCAAATCTCCCTCGGGAGCCCACCCCCAACCTCTTCGGGGGTTTTCGTAAGCTTTCCGATCAGCCAAAATATGTTGATTCGTCCCGTTTTTGATTGGCCTTCTCTGCCTGTGAGTTTCTGGTCTTTCGGCCTGAGTTCTCGTCGGTTGTCCTCATATCGTCGGCGGTCTAAGCACCGCTGCACCACGGCCCTTGCCTGGCTGCGTTCGGTTGCCCACCATCGACCCACCGCAATCTCCTCTTCGACTTACTTTCTCCTAGCCCGACGGATGCTTCTTTTTGTCCGTCGCCACCCAAGCTCTTCATCTTCTTCCTCTGATTTTTGTTTCTATCCAGTCAAAATATTTTGGGGCTTTTGTTGATTTGTCTCTCCTTCCCCCAAATCTGCAATCGATTGGCCTGGTTTGTGCTTCTTGTCCCTCTTTCTTCCCTCTGGGTCGATTGTCTGGATGGTGTGCGCTCCGGTGGCCGATCTGCTCAAACCCCTGGCCGGCTTCGCTTCCTGCGGTGGTGGCGGGGTGGTTGTCCGCTGGCCTGCCCCCAAGTCCGGCCGGCTACTGTTGGTCCGCCCTCTCCTCTCAGGGATCGTTCCCCTTAGCGCTTCGGCTGGTGCCCTGGCTGATCCTCCTCGCCTTCTGCACCCCCGACCTTCTTCTCCACTCTCGTTCATCACTTCCTGTGGTGAATGAGGCGTCTCCCCTTCTTTCGGCTTTGGTTTTCCTTGGCCCGAAGGCTGGGCTTTTTTGGGATTCCTTGGGCCCAAATCCTTGCTGCTGGCCGGTTGAATTATATGGAATAAATTAAATAAAAATTATAATAAATAGCTAAGAATAAAATTATATACATAATCTTATGAATAAGTTGCACACAAATTTTCGTTAGATGCTTGATTCTCCTTATTGATCCATTTTTGTTCGTTCGTTTGGCGTCGGGTCGTTGCTTTGGTGTGGTGGCGTTTAGTTTCGAGGTGGGTTGCAGTATCGGGCTGCCAGTATGATCGAGAGGATGGTGGTTGTGTTCGTGGTCTTCGAAGATCCTTCATCTAGGTGGGGGCAACGTCGGTGATCCACACTTCCCTTGGTTTTGCCCTTTCCAATAGTGGGTTACTGTTCTCCGCCATCTCGGCGTCGAGTCGCTGTGAGAGTCATTGCACTCCCCCGTGTTCTCGACATTCGTGGCCCGCCTTGGATCTCCCTCGTCTTTTCTGCTGGCGGACGACTCTTTCGGGTTGTTTGGACTTTTTCTTTCATCTGTGTTTATTTGTGTCTGTACTCTGTAGTATGTTGTTTGTTGACGGCTAGTCCGTCTGCCGATTCGTCGGCCTCTCGAGTATCAGGTTTGTCTGAGCTCGAATTTTTTCCTAATCAAAAAAAAAAAATGAACCAATTTCTTACAAATTGTGGAAGAAGAATGAACCTTATTACTAAAAGTTTGGATAGATAGATGTACAAAGTGATTCGTGGAACATCACAAAGAATCATTACAAACATCGAATGAAGGAAATATTCAACAAACTAAACAAACAGCTAAAAAAAAATTCACCACATTATGATGGGGAATTAGACAATTAGAAACAAGATAGCTTATAATGTCGGGTTTGTTTGGATTTTAAATGCATTATCATTATAATGTAAAATGATAAGGCGGTGTTTGGTTAATAAAATGTTAAGGCGTTTAAATTATGATATTTTTGGATTTCACGATATATACAATTATTTTATCTCGATTTATGTGATTATTTGGTTAAATTATGATTTTACCTCGATTTTTACGAGATTTTTATTTTTACAACCAAACGGACATATAAAACGAGGTAAAATAATTGCATTATAATGAAAATGCAATGGAATCCAAACATACCCGAAGCTTAACAGCGGGAGAAAGTAGTTGGATAGGATAATTAAAACAACATTATGATTGGGCTTGAAAACAAAATTATTCAGATTACCCGGGTTGGCCCGGCCCATCTAATTCATATGGGCATCGCAAAAAGAAAAAAGAAAAAGGAAAAAAAAACAGTATTTGTCTTCAGTAGCGGATCCAAACGGGGGCATGTGGGGTCACGTGCCCCCACCCTCATCCGACGAACCCCCTATATGTATTCTCATCGTCGATAACTTCGTTTTGATATATAATACGCATTAATCCGATATCTGAGTAAAAAGTTATGCATGTTTTAAAATTGAAGGTATATTAATCACTTTAAATCTTATTTAAATAACCCACACTGCTTTTTTATTTTATTTAGATTGACATTCCTATACTGTAATTTATCTTGAGATATTTGAAATGAGAGGTTATATTACCCATTTCGACAATTAGATAAGAAATTGCGGAAGTTTAAATATTACCCATTTCGACAATTAGATCAGAAATTGCGGAAGTTTAAATGAGGGAAAATGTCAAATTTTTTCTTCTTTGCAAGATATTAGTGATATTTCTAATTAAAAAGATGATCGAGGTAAGAATTCACAAAGCTTTCGATTTGGTATATCGTCTCATTGTGTTACCAGTTGCAAAAACTGTAGTGGAAAGAGTCTTCTCTGCTATGAGTATTATCAAGTCATATTTGCGCAATAAGATAAGAGAAGATTTTCAATCTCTCTTAGAGTTTTGTCTGCTAGGTTGAAAAAGATATTTTCAAGCGCAATGATATTGAGGTTATCGGTCAACATTTATAAGGTATGAAAATCCATAAATGAATTTGCCCTGTCAAGTTGAACTATTTCATTATAAAAACTCTAATTAGCAATGATGAATTTTTTTGTACTAGTGAACTCTTTATTTTTTATCGCTATTTTGTAGTGTTGAAGACGTTGTGTATTGGACGAGTTCGTGTTATTCATTGTCGTATATAATCGGTGTGCCCCTGTTAGTAAAACCATCAATTGATTTCTAAAATTGATCAATCTCATTGAAAATCAAAGTAGAAAACTCATCTCAAAAAACACAAATGGCTGTGGCGTGGTATATATCCGAACCCACTGCCTTAGAAGCGATTTCGCCCCGACCACGGTGCAAGTCGGCTTCATGGCATCGCCCCCCAAGGTTACACAGCGCTCCTCAAAAGCGTGCATTCGCAATCGAAGAGATGGAATCAACCAGAAACTCAGAACTTTTCTCAAGAGAAGAGGAGAAAGAAGAAGACGTGCGTCTATATCTTCTAAAACCAAAAAACCTCTTTTTATGATGATGGAAGCAGTTAAAAACAACACCCCACTCTCCCACCAACTTAGGTAGTTGAGAAAAACCTCATAACCAATTTTAAAACTATTTTCCTTTTATTTAAATATGTATAAATTTGCATAAAATAAATCTCAGCATAAAACCTTATTCAAGCATTATTTCCAACAATCCCCCACAAATGCAAGAAATTAGGTTTTCTAAAATAACTTTTAAAACAACGTTCTGAGCTGGTTTTATGGAGAAGATACTAAAATGTTGGTGAACAAGTCTTGAACCAACACATAGTGAAGCTGAGTGCCTCGCTTGTCATAGAAGTGAACGAATCTTGAACTTCCAGACTCGCGAGTTGACCTCAACAGCACATACCTTCACCATGATCCTGGTGATTCCGCGATAAGATCCTCAAATATGTATGTGGTCATCTCATACCTTGGGTGCTGAAGAGTGCTCTAGAAAGACCACCCTAGTCTTCCATAGAAGGTGACCAACCCCTTCACACTCTTGTAGGTAGCTCCATCAAGTCTATCTCACATAGACCACCCTTATTAGGGCTATGGAACCATTAAGAGCATTATGCTCATCCTCTTCCATATTCGGTGAATCCATCAAGTCCTTCTCAATAGGACCACCCAACTCTGGGCTATGGACTCATTAAGAGTACATGACTCAACCTTTCTCAATACACCTGTCATGGGAATGAGACGTGGTGTATCTCTCCTCATATGGGTTTGAGTCTCATTCCCTTAGACAAATCAAGGACTAGTCTCATATTCTGTCCTTTTGTCAGCAGACCATCAAGTTCCTCTCGAACCTCACATTCGCCAAATAGATGACACAATTTGCAATCAGCTGTCTCAAAGCTTCATGTCAAATCCGCGTGTCTCTTCTTGTCATTCTGTGTATTGCTACTAGCTACACAAATAGAAAATGTGAGTCACAATATAGAGAATTAGATAGAGTTTCATGCCCCCACAAAGGTAGGTAAGCCAGTAACATTCTCAATCACTCAATCTATTGTCTAGCTAAATCTAGAACTATGATCTCATATTTCATAGTCGATCTAGCAAACATGACAATTTTCATGATTTTCACAATATAGCACCACCACATAATGTCAAAACAAAGCCACTAATGGAGCTATAACATCATCATAATAAGAATGTTCGATCATACTGGCATAACGATAAAGTTACCAAATCTTCTCAACATTTCTCTACATAACGGAATGAAGCAATTTCTCTTTTCTAGTTTCTTTAACACTTAGAAACACATCAACTTCACCCATATCTTTCATCTCAAACCAAGAGGAAACAAATCATTTATCACATGCATGCTAGTGCCAAAAATTAACATCTCATATACATATAAAGGCACATAACCAATGTAATACATCTTGGTATAAAAACATGCATTATATACTCAAAACCAAAACTTCAACACAGTTTGGTAAAATCCTCATAACATTTCAAATATGCTTGGTTAAAGCTATATATTGATTTCTTAGGTGAACACAAAATTCTCTTTTCTTGGAACCATATGCCCGTAGGCTGTTCCACATATCTCTTTCTCTAAATCGTCATTTAGAATACAGTTTAACATCCATTGATACACTGCCAATTTATAATTAGATGCTAAAGCAAATAATAAATATAAATGACAATCTTAATCATTAGAGAATATGTATTAAAGAAATCAATTTCATATTTTGTGTGAATCCTCTAACCACTAGTCTTGCCTTAAACCTTATGATAGAACCATCAGTTCTAAAATTCCTATTAGAGATCCATTTACACTTAATGGTTTTGACATCTCTAGGCAAGTCAACTAGTTCCCAAGTAGGGATACACATAATAGATTCCACTTTACTGTCTATAACATCTTTTGAAAGAAACTAGTATAGGTTGAACTCATAACCTCTTTATGTGTTCTAAGTTCATCTTCTAACTTAAGAACATAAATAAGAGGTACATCACTTTGATTCACATATACGAGTTCATCCAACAGAGTTTTCTCAAACTTAAACTCACATCTAGTTTCAATTATATGTCTATTACTCTTCCTAGACTCACTAGGTTCAAGCGCAACATTTGAATCAAGTAAAGACAGAGATGTAGACATGAGCACATAGGCATGAATACTATTATGATTTTACTTAAAGTAAACATTGCTACAAAACTTAACATCATGATATTCACACGTATATATCATCTAAGCACATAAACAATGCAATGTTCTCATCATAACCAACAAGTTATTTATGTAATCAACCATATTAGATCCAACATATCTCACTTAAAGGAAAGTGCCACCACTTTAGTCAAACACCTCCACATTTCTCATATACACTAGATAGACTCTAAGTCATTTCCACATCATATATGAGGTTTTGTCTAACTTCTCTCATGTGGTATCTTATTTCCTACCTCTATCGGATCTAAAACATTTTGGTTCTATTCAAGTTGGTTTGATATCTCATATGCATATATCAAGAACAATTCTTCCTACATCTTTGATCTTAGCCAATGCAAGCAACTTGGTATATCCAAAGATCATCAATTAATGTGATATAACACCTTTACCACACTTGCTTTTAGAGTTTAACAATAAAGTAACTCAAACAATCTAGTGGTCCTCTCAATTACGGGTTGAAAAGGTATTTAGCAAGTTTAACATTTATGCATATATCACCATAATTTTGATCAACAACAACCAAGTTAGAGGTGATTAGGAGCATTTATGGAGTTCTCTCAAAGAAACAACTTCCTATATATATGTCCTAATGTCATGCCAAAGATCAATCTTTATAACGATGTCACAAGGCAACATTCTTTCAAGACAAATCGAAAGAGTCATGCATATCATGATCATCAAATGATAACGCAAATGCACATGAGATCAATCAACATATAGGCATTTTTGTATAGTTAAAACTAATAAGTCAAGCAAGAATTGCTCATTAAGCTTAACTCACAAAATAGGCCGTTGTGAATGAACCAAGTAACTACCGATGTCTTTGATGAGATCGAAGTGACAATTCAATCAAGTCATCCCCACGGATAAGCATCTTGACCTCTTGTCTCAACTTCTATCAGCCAACTTTTGTCGTCTATGTGCCAACACAACTCCATCCACATTCAAGTCGTGTATTTGTCCCTCGCACCATCATAAAATGTCACAAGTTATGTTGTGATTTAACCCATTATAACAAGGGAGACCCAATTAAAATTTTGCAATATATGACACGTACATGACTGTGCTTTCACCACTTTGCATAAATTCAAATGAGTTCCATGCTTCAAATACGATGGTATTTACAGGACAAATCGATGATGGGTATATAAATAAATATATTCTTTCCATTGAAGACAAATTACATATATTTATATATGCAATTAGTATAGATAACTGCTAGGTCTTCAATTAAGAAACTCTACTCAAATAATCGCCCTCGGTTAATCAACCAAATCAAGTAGATCACTACAAATAGGTACTTTCACATGTACTAAGCAAGATAAGTCTACTAATTTGAAATTTAACTGAGTTCGACATTTGTGTATATATATATATTTATATATATGTCACATCATTTAAGTAAGATGTATACTTACCTGGCATATCGTGAATTCACCGACTCAATGCAAGAACTCTTTTACTTATCCATACTCAATTTATTGTCATCCAAACCCAAAAATTAGGGCCCTCTATGTCCCTTACTGTAGTACGAGGCACTACATCAACCCTTGGACAAGATACCGTCAAAAACGAGCTTAGCATCCTCCAATCTCTGCACACGGTACTATGGCTGCGGTTTTGTGTGTACAAGTCCCTTATGCTGAACAATTTTGCCAAAAGAAAGAAATTAATTAGCAAGCCCAAACAAATTAGGCCCAAAACCACACTCTTCAGAAATTAGCCCAGGCGCGACCCGAAGCCCGCCCAAGCCCATGCCTTTAGGTTACCCTTTAGCCCGGACCTAAACCCGAAGGGACCCAGCCGCCGTAGCAACAAGATCAGTCGCCTTCTTCCTCAGCCTCGTACTGCCCACGAGAGATTCCCTGCCGGTGAGACCCAGGCGGTGACGCCGCCGCCTCCTACATTGCTCCGACGGAGGAGCACGGTGGCGTGCAAGGCACCTCCTGCCTAAGAACTCCGGCGACGCCAAGACCTCCATCCTAA